>OY740806.1:19270109-20617307 GCA_963514005.1 Raja brachyura | reverse complement strand
CTTGATGGCTGTGGGGTAGAAGATGTTTCTGAACCTGGATTTCAAACTCCTGTACATTCTCCTGTACATACGATGGCAACGGAGAGATGAGTGTGTGGCCAGGATGGTGTGGGTCTTTGATGATGTTGGCAGCCTTTTTGAGACAGCAACTGCGATAGATCCCTTCGATGGTCAAGTCAAACCAAAAGTCAAGTCAAACAAACTTTATTGTCATTTAGAAATACATTGATACATGCAGTTCCAAACAAAATTACGTTGCATTTGGCTCCCTGTGCAACACAATAAATTAACCGAAGGATAGGCATGGGTGAAAAGGATAAATAGACAATAGTGGCAGCCCATTACATGGCATTCAGGAGTCTGATGGCTCGTGGGAAGAAGCTGTTGCAGAACCTTGATGTTCTGCTCCTTATGCTGCGGTATCTTTTTCCCGAGGGCAGCAGAGTGAACAGTCCGTGATGGAGATGTGTGGGGTCTTTTATAATACTGCTGGCCTTAGACACACAGCGTTTGGTCGCAATATCCCCGATTGAGGGGAGAGAGGTCCCGATGATTTTCTCCGCTGTCCTCACCACTCTCTGCACAGACTTCCAGTCGGAGGCTCTACAGTCCCCAAACCAGACAGAGATACAGCTGGTCAGAATACTCTCTATGGTGCCCTTGTAGAAAGTAGTGAGGATGGGATGGGGGAGATGAGCTCTTCTCATCCGGCGCAGAAAGTGCAACCGCTGCTGCGCTCTCTTAACAGTTGATGAGATGTTATTCGACCAGGTCAGACTGTTAGTGATCTGCACCCCCAGGAACTTTGTGCTACTGACCACCTCCACATCGCTGTCGTTGATGTGAAGTGGTGTGGGACTGGTGGGGAGGTCAGAGCCGATGATGGACTGGGCAGTGTTCACAACTTTCTGCAATCTTTTCCACTCCTGGACGTTCAAGTTACCGAACCAAGCACGATGCAACCAGTCAGTATGCTCTCTACTGTGCACCTGTAGAAGTTCGAGAGAGTCCTCCTTGACATACCGACTCTCCGTAATCTTCTCAGGAAGTAGAGGCGCTGATGTGCCTTCTTTAAGATTGCATCAGTGTGCTGGGACCAAGAAAGATCTTCGGAAATATGCATGCCCAGGAATTTGAAGTTCTTGACCCATTCCCCCATCTTCCCATTGATATAAACGTGATTATGGGACCCTATCTTACCCGTTCCAAAGTTCACAATCAGTTCCTTGGTTTTGCTGGTGTTGAGAGCCAGGTTGTTGTGGTGGCACCATTTGATCAATCGGTCGATCTCACTTCTATACTCTGACTCATCACCATCAGTGATTCGTCCCACACCAGTGGTGTCATCAGTGAATCTGATGATGGAGTTCGCACTATGTCCAGCTATGCAGTCATGAATATAGAGTTGCAGACAGATATTCAGATCTTATCACCATGGACCATAACAATTTCCAATAGCTCTCTTTGCAACATACACTAGAACAGATATTATGAAGACTGGTTCTTGTTTTGGATTAATGGCTTCTTGCGTATGGCGTGCACAGCCTAAAGTTGTAGGACAACTTGTTCTATTTGATCTATTTGATTGTGCACGTCGGGTTGATTGCATTAGTTGAAACAGGGTGGACCACATGAAGGTTTCAATCTCCCACCCTGAATTACTGGCTGCTACATCATCTAAAGTTACAACCACTGGATAATCCTAAGCATTGACCACACATTGTCTATGTGCACCTTGAATGGGAGGGTAGTTGGATCAGTTGTTTTTTGTAGGATGAAACCTCATAGACAATAGACAATAGTCAATAGGCGCAGGAGTAGGCCATTCGGCCCTCTCGAGCCATTCACTGTGATCATGGCTAATCATCCACAATCAGTACCCCGTTCCTGCCTTCTCCCCATATCCCTTGACTCTGCTATCTTTAAGATCTCTCTTGAAAGCATCCAGAGAATTGGCCTCCACTGCCTTCTGAGACAGAGAATTCCACAGATTCACAACTCTCTGGGTGAAAAGGTTTTTCCTCATCACTGTTCTAAAAGGCCTACCCATTATTCTTAAACAGTGGCCCCAGGTACTGAACTCCCCCGACATTCGGAACATGTTTCCTGCCTCTAGCGTGTCCAATCTCTTAATAATCTTGTATGTTTCAATTAGATCCCCTCTCATCCTTCTAAATTCCAATGAATACAAGCCCAGTCGTTCCATTCTTTCAACATATGACAGTCCTGCCATCCCGGGAATTAACCTCATGAACTTACGCTGCACTCCCTCAATAGCAAGAATGTCCTTCCTCAAATTAGGAGACCAAAATTGCACATAATACTCCAGATGTGGTCTCACCAGGACCCTGTACAACTGCAGTAGAACCTCTTTGCTCCTATACTCAATTCCTCTTGTTATGAAGGCCAACATGCCATTAGATTTCTTCACTGCCTGCTGCACCTACATGCTTACACTGAGAAGGCCACTGCATTCAAACCTAATCCTAAGGCATTTACATCCAACACACACAATCCCAATGGATTCTGACTGATAACAATCAGGAGTGAAAAATGTTAGCTGGAAGAGACCTTCTCATATACTACCAATATTGCGATTTTCATGGGTGATCTGTCTGTTTCATAAGCAAAGCTTGCCTGTTGTTTTTCTGATAAAGTTTAAGTGCAAGGATTTTTCCAGCATCAACCTTTCCTCTTTGTTCTTTATTGCCTTCCTAATGTTACACAAGCTAGGAACCAAAAATGAGACCTTCAGATTACATGTGATTGAATGCTTGCCTCTTCCAGCATATGAGAAAAGCCCACTGTATTTTTATTGCTGTTAGAAACAAAAACATTCATATAGCTTTTCTTTCCTGAATCACTGTTATCTTCGACATTATAAAACCGGCAGCCACATAGCAGCATTGTAATTTATTTACACAGGTCCAGCAGAAGATAGTTTATCTTTGGCAAAATGATAGTTTCATAAGCTGTCACATCCATGAGCATATTGCAATGATTGAAGACTCTGTGAAGCATCATTTAACAAGTTCAGTTGTGCTGTTGTATTTTTCAATAAATATGGGACTGGCATTATTACACATTCATCAACCTTTCAAAATTTAGCTCCGCATAGCAATCTTTAGGTGCTTAAGGCTACTTTCAAAGTGTGTCTCCAAGCCTCCTGAAGTACTGAGCAAAATTAATTTGTAATTTAGTGCTGAAAGAAAATAGGATATGCCGATAAACAAAGCGGCCCATTCAGTATCTTGGGTAAAGATAGGCTCACATTTCCAGTGTAATCTTTCAGATGAAATGTTAACCTCTTTTTTTTCCCTTTTTGATGGAGTGAACTATTATGCATGACTAATAATTTCAAGTGTTCAATATTTACAATATATTTAACGGAGATGTATTTTATACTTCCAATGACTTATTGATGTTCCAAAGCACTTTGTATTGAATGCATTTTTTGTTTTAAGTGTCATCATTGTTTTAATGTAGTTAACATGTTTTTCAATTTGTGATCAAACGCCAGTGTGATGACAACCAGATTGCCTGTTGCACTGATGTTGTTTGGATAAATATTGACTGAAGCACTGAAGAAAATTCTAGGCCTTCACTTGGCTTAGCGACATGTGTAACCCAAGTGGGTAGATGAGGCCCACTCATTATACTGGAGGCTTCCTTAGGTCATGTGCTGCCTTCCACCATTGTTATGTTTTAGGTGACTAATATGTTGATTTAAGGATACTGCCTCACCTGATTCCCAGCTTCAATTCAGTTTTCTTCTCTTCCATGGAGATTGATAACCCACCGAAGAAGATACATATCATGAGAGTGGATAATTCAACAACAGGGAGGAATAATTGAAGGTTGATAGTGCTCAACAGGATACTTGATGGAGGGGAGATGCTTTAACATGAGTAGGCTGGTTCCGAGCAGGAAACTACACTAAAAGGATTTACAGGTCAGATTGTTTCCCGAATGTGTACCCTTTATACACGCAACTCCCTTGTGGGATAACGGAATCTGAGGAATACATCTATGAATATGGATATTTGTAGATGCCCATTGATGTAAAGGTGCAAGTTTTGATATCACAAGATCACAGATCTTTTTAGTACAGAGGTCTATTCTTGGTTCTTCGTTACTTGGTCCTCCAAAATATTCCAACTGGAATTTAAACTGGAGGTGATGAAGGGAGGGGTTTAGCCAGAGAGGATTATTGGGAAGAAAGTGCCACTTTAAATTTAGGTGCATCTGGCTGGGCAACCGTGGTTTGGTGGAGATTATTCCATGCTTTAATAGTGCATGGGAAGAACGAATTGCTGTACACATCTGTCTTTGAGGCTGGGACCACAAATTGGATCGAATGCCCTCGTCTGCTCCTAATTGGTTTGGGGTTGGTGTAGGTCTTGTGATCTATGCCTAGCTGACCATTTAACATTTTGTAAAAACAGGTCAAACGCTGAGCTTCACGTCTGTCTTGGAGAGGGTTCCACCCCAGAGAATTCAGAAGTTTGGTGACACTCGCTTCTCTCTCGTAGGTGTTAGTAACAAATTGAGCAGCCTGTCTTTGGACACATTCGATGGATGAAATGTTTTTAGAAACATAGAAACATAGAAATTAGGTGCAGGAATAGGCCATTCGGCCCTTCGAGCCTGCACCGCCATTCAATATGATCATGGCTGATCATCCAACTCAGTATCCCGTACCTGCCTTCTCTCCATACCCTCTGATCCCCTTAGCCACAAGGGCCACATCTAACTCCCTCTTAAATATAGCCAATGAACTGGCCTCAACTACCCTCTGTGGCAGAGAGTTCCAGAGACCCACCACTCTCTGTGTGAAAAAATTCCTTCTCATCTCGGTCCTAAAGGATTTCCCCCTTATCCTTAAGCTGTGACCCCTTGTCCTGGACCTCCCCAACATCGGGAACAATCTTCCTGCATCTAGCCTGTCCAACCCCTTAAGAATCTTGTAAGTTTCTATAAGATCCCCTCTCAATCTCCTAAATTCTAGAGAGTATAAACCGAGTCTATGCAGTCTTTGTTCATAAGACAGTCCTGACATCCCAGGAATCAGTCTGGTGAACCTTCGCTGCACTCCCTCTATGGCAATAATGTCATAATGTTTTTATCTGTGTATGGGTCCCAAGCTGCAACTGCGTAGTCCAGATGAGGTCTAACCAGGGTGAAATACAGCTTCTCCTTGACAGATGCTGAACAATGATGGCAGTTGCGCCTCAGGAAGTTTAGGACACCTGTTGCTTTCACTGTTGCATGATGAGTCTGAACATTCCAACGTAGGTCATTCTGCAATTTAATGCCAAGATACTTGGTTTGTTTGGATTCTTCAAGGGTGACACCAAGTATGTTGTAAGATGTGACACCTGGATTCCTCTTTCTGGTGACACGCATGGTTTCACATTTGGAAGGGTTGAACTGCATGCCCCATTGTTGTGACCACTCGACCATAGTATCGAGATCCTTTTGGAGAGCATCTTCATCATCAGCTGACTTAATTGGACAGTACAGCAAACAATCATCAGCAAATAGTCTGGTCATACTTGCGACTTTTTCATGGATGTCATTGATGTAAAGCAAAAATAGGTGTGGGCCAAGTATTGTGCCCTGGGTGTACCACTCAACACTGGGTACCAATTGGAGCTCTTTCCGTTCACACACACGCGCTGAAGACGTTTTGCCAGGAAACTGTAAATCCATTGTTTCGTGTTGAAATGAATACCGTAGAAGTCAAGCTTCCGAAGCAGTCTCTGGTGTGGGATGACATCAAATGCTTTAGAAAAGTACAGTACAACTAAATCCATGATGACATTACTGTCAAGGTGCTTGGCCAGGTCATTTGTTGTCAGCATAAGCTGAGACTCGCATGATCTATGCCTCCTAAATGCATGTTGGTTGTCGGCAAGAATATTATGTTTGCTCACGTCACGCATCAGATTACTATCAATGATATGCTCCAGCAATTTACAGCAAGTACTTGTTAGTGAAACAGGACGATAATTCGCTGGGTTGGTGGTTGAACCTTTCTTAAAGAGAGGAGTGATGTTGGCCTTCCTCCAATCCAGCGGTACATCCCCCGAGTCAAGCGATTGTTGAAAAATAAACTGTAAAACTGGAGCCAGTTCTTCGGCTGCGATCTTGAGGGCTTGATTTTGTATTTGATCTGGTCCAATTGCTTTTGTGGTATTAATGTTGAGCAATAACTTCTTGACACCTTCAACCTCAATTTTAATAGCAGGCATATCAACATATGGGCTGGGCGGGAGGACTGGAAATGATGAAGGCTCCACATCTTCCCGGGTGAAAACGTGTTGGAATTGGTTCGCAAGACCTTCAGATTTCGCCTGGTCCTCAGTGATCAGGCAGTTGTTCACTTTTAGCATCTGGACACCAGTGGTGTCTGTCCTTCTGGATTTCACATATCTCCAAAAAGCCTTGGGTTGTTCTCCCCCAAGAATAGAGGAAACATGTTGTCTATGAGCACTCCTAATTGCACAATCGATTTGCTTTCGCACACTAGTAAAATTGTCCCAGTCCAATTTTGTACTCACTTTTTTGGCACGGATATAAAACTTCTCTTTCTTACTGCAGATACGTTTCAGTTTTGCCGAAAACCAAGGAGGATGTATATGGCCCTTGACTAGTTTTTGAGGAACATGATTTCTGACAATATTATTTAAAGAGTTTTTCAGCCACACCCAGTTATCTTCTATGGATCTTTTATCTGGTTGCAGGTTGAATAAATCTTTTGCCACTTTCATCCCATTGTGCCTGTTCTGTCACTTTGCTAAAAACAATTAAAAACCTATCTTGTGTCTATTCTCTGTCCTTTTAGTTATGTTCATCCATCTGCTTTCATTCTGCACATACCATTTAAAAAAAAATTGCTGTCTATCTGTACTTGTGAATAAATAATTGGTCCTTCACCTTCCTGCCTATGAAGGAGTCATGGAGTTAATTTTAAGAAAATGTACAAAGCATACATCACCTCTGTAGAGGAGGTTACAAGACACTGAAATTTCACAAAGCGTCTTCTATTTTTTTTCTGCACTAACCCTGATAGAAGACAAGGAGAACTGTCATGTACTTTCAGGACCACTTAATACATTACACAAATGTTGATGTCTACTTATGCAACACAGACAGAAAATGTCACCTTCCCTTCATGCAATTTTAATACAGTTTTAAAAAAAGTCAGGCTTTTACTATTTGTAGAAAATGAAATGCCATTCTCCTCCATCTCGTCTTGGTTGACCTTAGGTAGCTTCAACCTTCTCATCATGTGTGCAATTATCCATCCTCTTGATGAAAATTTTAAAAAACTGCAGGTGCGGAAAATCTGAAATGAAACAGGAAATGTTTAAAACACTTGCCAGTTAAGACGGCATCTTTGAAGAATGTAACAGAGTTTGCAGTTCAGCTCCTGGATCCTTAACTCTAAAATTGAATTTTTTTTTTCTCTTTCCACAAGTGCTATCTGACCTGCAGAATGTTTCCAACATTTTCTTATGATAATCACCTGTTCCTTCTTTGTGGCAATTTTTATTGGGTATGATGGCGCAGCGGTAAAGTTGCTGCCTGCAGTACCAACGACCCGGGTTCGATCATGATTACATGTAGGGAGTTTGTACTTTCTCTCCATGACCTGCGTGGGTTTTCTCTGGGTGCTCCGGTTTCCTCCCACACTCCAAAGACATACAGATTAGTAGGTTAAATGGCTTGGTAACATTGTAAATTGTCCCTAGTGTGTGTAGGATAATGTTAGTGTGCGGGGATCGCTGTTCGGAGCAGACATGATGGGCCGAATGGCCTGTTCCTGCGCTGTATCTCTAAACCAAACTAAACAACTGAGGTTGCTCATAAATTTGTCATATTCTGATCTTTAATCTCATCTGGCATATTTAGAAATAATGCCTTACCGAGACATGCTCTAGACAAATGACTTGGTGTATTGTGAAAGTTGAATGTCTTTAGTTCTGTTTACCTCAGGTTGTGTAACACTAATTCACCAACCAGTTAGGGTTATTAGATTAATTTACCATCAATATTTAAGTAACTGAGTCTTTCAATTAAAAAAATAACTTCCTTTTAATTCAAAGTGTAACTTTGGTCCACGTGACCTTTCCTTTATTAAGATCATCAACTTCTTCTGCTCCATTCCTTTTCCAGCAAACTCCATTGATTTGCTCTTAATTAAAAATTTCATTTATGTTTTTGCAACCCTTCCTTGATTTATGAAAATGATGTGTACCCGGAAATTATTCTGTTGAGAAAAAATATCATAAATTTAAATTACAATTTAAAAAAAAAAATTAAAAAATCGAAAAGGTGGGCAAAATGCACGCAGGCGTTTTTGAATACTCGAGTCCCTGCGGGCAGCGACAGGTATGTTAGTTGCTATCTTTAAAAATAGATTTGCAAATTAAAGATAAGCAGCCTGAAATGGTTCATAACCTTGCAAGAAAAATGTTTGTAAATGGAACATTGGTGTAAATTGAGGAATATCTGTATAACCTCTTGTGGCTTTGATTTTCACTTGATTCTTGTGATCCAGCAACGTAGTAATTATGTTTAGGAAGGAACTGCAGGTGCGTGGTTTTCACCAAAGATCCGCACAAAATGTTGGAGTAACTCAATGGGAAATGCAGCACTTCTGGAGAGAAGGAATGTGTGATGTTTCGAGTTGAGACCCTTTTTCTGAACCGACCCGAAACATCACCCATTCCTTCTCTATAGTAGTTACGTTACTTGTTTGGCCGCATAGAGTTTGCATCATCGATGAGGAGACATGTGTCTGAGTCCTCTTGTGCAATTGAGAAATTTAAAGACGCTTAATAAATGGAATAGAAAGCGAGAATCAGCAGTGGTAGTCATGGAAACACTTCTGGTTCACTGCTATCCTTTTGGGAAAGCATTCTGCCAGTCAAACATGGTTCAGCCTTCAGCTCAGGGGCAAGTAGAGATGAGCTATGTAAGTAATCCTGAATGTCTGGTGTTGTCCACATTCAGTGAATGAATCAGTAAATAAATAAATAAATCGATGTTTGGGAGTTCCACCAACAATACAACTGTTCCTGAAGCTTCTGTTATTCAATGTATTCCTCCTGGACCAAGACCCCTTTCTTTCTCCTACATTCGTCTATGTGTGCGCCAAGCAATTTCCCCCATTACTTTATCTATCCCTGTACCCTTTAAATCCCTGCACATTAATAAAGTTCTTTGATACTCTTAATATCTCCTTTCTTGACTTTGCACGTTTTTTACCCTTTACTTCACTTTAGACTTTAGAGTAACAGCTTCGAAACAGACCTTATCGCCCACCAAGTCTATGCCGGCCAGCGCTCACCCCCTGTACACTAGCACTGCCCTATACACTAGGGACAATTTACAATTCTACAGAAGCCAATTAACCTACAAACCTGTACATCTTTGGAGTGTGGGAGGAAACCAGAGCACCCGGAGAAAACCCACGTGGTCGCAGGGTGGACGTACAAACCCAATTTCAGGCAGCACCCACAGTCAGAATTCAACCCGAGTCTGGCGCTGTGAGGCAACTACTCTGTCACTGCACCACTGTGACGCCCTTAATGTGCCACTGTGCTGCCTTTATTATGTTTCAGTGAAATGGCTTTCACTTACTATGTCTCAGTGAAATTGCTTTCTTTCAGCATTAAAGTCTTGTTTTTTTTTACTGACAGCATAGCCCCAATGAACCTCAGCAGTGGGAAATAAAGATGGGATTGGGATGAAAAGTGACCATTTTCTTTCATATATAAATATCCATGATCGTCTGATCATGAGCTGATCACACATGAGATTCCTTGGTCGCAAGGATTTTTAGTTTACAGGGTCATTTTTAACATTCATCTTTAACTTGACTTTGAAAAGTCTATCATTCGTTCTCTTCAGCTGCAGTCACTGGTTGTTGATTTCATTATCATTGCATTGAATTTCTAAGGAAGGAATATGCCTCAGTCATTTTTCTCACTAAATCGGATCAGCGTTTTAAGCTAAAGCCGGTGCCAGTCAACTCAAAGTAAAGTGGCTTGACTGCGAATGGCTTTGTGATTTATAACTGCAATAAGAAACATATTTAGGCCAGAATTGCAACTCGAGTTTTATTTGTTTTTCAAACCTTTTTTCTCTCTTCTAATGCCAAGGATGGGTCATTCCTTTATCATCTGATAAATGGACAAAATTGTAATCATTGTAGCAGAGAAAAAATGAGCATTGAGAAAGTTAAACTTTGAGGTTTAAATACAAAATAAGAGTTCAGCTAGGAAATGAACCTCACGCTAATATGTCAATTGTAAATGTGGCTTAGTTATGAACTGTGACTTTTCCTGAATATAGGTGAATAAGTACCACTGTAACCCAATTATTTAACAGGCCCTTCGGCTCAATGAATCCATGCCGACTATTGATCACCTGTTCATACTAGTCCCATGTTATCCCACTTTCACATCCACTCCCTACACACTAGGGACAATTTTAAAGAGGGACAATTAACCTCCAAACCCCCACGTCATTGGGTTGTGAGAGGAAACTGGAGCACCCGAAGGAAACCCACCCAGTCACAAGAAGAACGTACAAACTACACCCAGACAGCACCCGAGGTCAGGCTCGAAAAGCGTCTGGACCTGATGGCATACCTAGTCATGTCCTAAAAACTTGTGTGGACCAACTGGCTGGAGTTTTTATGGACATTTTCAACCTGTCACTTCTGAGGTCTGAGGTTCCCACCTGCTTCAAAAGGGCATCAATAATACCAGTGCCCAAGAAGAGCAAGGTGACATGCCTCAATGACTATCGACCTGTGGCACTAATACCTGTGGTAATGAAGTGCTTCAAGAGGTTGATCATGACGCAAATCTCCTACCTCGACAAAAACCTGGACCCACTGCAGTTCGCTTACCGCCACAACAGATCAAAGGTGGACGCGATCTCGCTGGCCCTCCACTCCGTTCTGGACCACTTGGACAACAAAAACTCATATGTCAGGCTGCTATTCATTGACTACAGCTTGGCATTTAACACAATCATCCCCTCCAAGCTGGTTACCACTCACAGAACTGGGTCTTTGCGCATCCCTCTGCAATTGGATCCTCGACTTCCTCATCCACAGACCACAGTCTGTTTATATTGGTGGAAATGTGTCAGACTCGATAACAATCAGCACGGGAGCACCTCAGGGCTGCGTGCTCAGCCCCCTGCTGTACTCACTCTATACTCATGACTGCGTAGCTGGTCATAGTGCGAACTCCATCATCAAGTTTGCTGACGACACCACTGTTGTGGGACGTATCACTGATGGGGATGAGTCCGAGTATAGAAGAGAGATCGAGCAACTGTCCATATGGTGCCAGCACAACAACCTGGCCCTCAACACCAACAAAACCAAGGAACTGATTGTGGACTTTGGAAGGAGTAGGATGGGGACCCACAGTCCTGTTTATATCAACGGGTCGATGGTTGAAAGGGCCAAGAGCTTCAAATTCTGGGCGTGCACATCTGTGAAGATCTTTCCTGGTCCGAGAACACAGATGCAATTATTAAGAAAGCTCATCAGCGCCTCTACTTCCTGAGAAGCTTACGGAGAGTTGGTCTGTCAAGGAGGACTCTCTCTAACTTCTACAGGTGTACAGTAGAGAGCTTGCTGACTGGTTGCATTGTGGCTTGGTTCGGCAACTTGAGTGCCCTGGAGAGGAAAAAACTACAAAAAGTAGGAAACACTGCCCAGTCCTGACCTTCCTTCCATCGAGGGGATTTATCACAGTCGCTGCCTCAAAAAGGCTGGCAGCATCATCAAGGACCCTCACCACCCTGGCCTCACACTCATCTCCCTGCTACCTTCGGGTGGAAGGTACAGGAGCCTGAAGACTGCAACAACCCGGTTTAGGAATAGCTACTTCCCCACAGCCATCAGGCTATTAAACTTGGCTCGGAACTCTGAACATTAATATCCCTCCATCTGTTATTTGCACTTTATTAATTTATTAATTCATGGGTGTATTTATGTATAGAATTGTAGTCAATGCCTTCTATGTTCTGTTGTGCTATGCAAAGAAAGATTATCATTGTCCTGTCAGGGACACATGACAATAAACTCTTTTGGCTTTTGACTTTTGATTGATCCTGGTTCTCTGGTGCTGTGAGGCAGCAGCCCTACCAGCTGTGCCACCTTATGCCACCCTTGCATCAGTATTTTTGGAATGCAAGCAACAATTTATAATGCTCGAGTGGTACAAAGGACTTTTATAACTTGAGCACCGGGACTTCTGATTGTATGTAATAAGAAAAACAAAACATTGTGAAGCAGAATATTCTCAGTGCTGTCATTATATTCTGAATTGTGATGAATATGTCAAACGATACTCAACTGAGCTCTTAAAACAGGAGAACAGATGCTTCTCTAACTCAAATGGATAGCATGCAGAACTGCAGCAGACATTGTCCTTGCTTGAGTGCATTTGAACAGAGCATGATGCATATCATGAAACACTAGCATTGAGCTCTTCAAGGTGATTCTATGTACAGATATAGCTAGAGGATTAAAATGTTTTTTTTTCCCATCTGCTTATTTTTCAGGAGCTGGACATTGCTGGCATTTGTAGCCAACCTCCAGTTGCCCTTGAGAATGAGGTGGCGAGCTGGCTTATTGAACGATTCTAGATCTTGTACTAAAGATACTCATACAATGCTGTGGAGAGGGGGGTTCAAGGATTTAGATGCAATGACAATGAAGGAATTGCAGAATATATTGCTGAAGACTTTGCCCTTCTTGGCAATAGAGATGACACATGTGGGAGGAGTAGTCTTGCTGAATAATGCAGTACACTTAACAAACGGTAAACACTATAGACTCAGTGCCCCAGTGGAGAGGGAATG
Organism: Raja brachyura; assembly: GCA_963514005.1. The sequence goes on along the minus strand of OY740806.1, from coordinate 20,604,407 downwards.
AATGTTTAGTGTGGTGAGAGAGCATCTTTAGTTTGGACAGCCTTGTCCTGGATCGTGTCAAGCTTCTTAAATGCGCCAAAATGTGCAACCCGTATCTTGATATTAATGGCTTGGATTTTGCAAGATGGTTCTACGCTGAACTGCTGGACTTTCCCCATGTAATTGCTAACAAACTAAGGATATCCACAGATGCACATGTAAACTGGTGGCCAATCTTCACCAGTCTATTCGAGACTCAGTGATAGATTCTCATGATGTCCAGTGCTGCAGCAATCAACACTCTTACACTGTACTGAATTGGACCTGCTAACCTCAGTAGGTCATTTACAATGTTATTAAATAATTAAGTTTAGTGAAGGAAGCGCATACAACAGTAAAATTCCGGTATTTCAGCCTCTGATAGTTTCAGCAGCTGGCTCACTCATTAGTCCAGAATGGTTGCAGGAGGTCAGTGTCCAAACAGGATGTGTAGCTGGTCAGGAAGGCAGCTGGGTTCAGAGTGTGGGTCGGGTGAATGGCTGGAGCGAGTATTGAGGTCAGGAATGCCAAGGGTCAGGAACATGGATAGAACCAGGATCAGGATGTTTATACCAAAGATAGACGAGAGGAACTGGAGTGACTCAGTGGGTAGGCAGCATCTCTGGAGAAAAGGGATAGGTGACATTTCGGATTGAGACCCTTCTTCAGACTGGACCCTCAACGTCACCCATTCCTATTCTCTAGAGATGCTGCCTGATGCAATGTTACTCCAGCATTTTGTGTCCATCTCCGGTGTAAACCAGCATCTTCAGTTCCTTCCTACACACTGGCGGATTTACAGTATGTAATTCTCACTGCCGTCAAGTTTCACTGGGTTCATTGGAAAACCTATTATACTATGGCTTAAAATTTGAGAAAAATGAAATAAAAGAGTGTTTGGTTAGTAATAAGTGTAACATCCAATAGTATGGAAAATCTGCAATGTTTGAAATTGCCTGAATTCACAAGCTCACTCGCAAAGCATTATTATGGGGTTGTAATCACGATAAGCAAATATGTGTAATGAATTGATTTAACAAGTTAAATAAATGATTATATTTTGTGTTCTTCTACTATTGATTGGGAGATATATGTTGATTAAAGAAAAGTGAAATGTTCCTGTGCCAATAGTGTTGTACAGTGCTATTGCCAACAAATTAATGTTTACCTAGGCATTGCCAATTAGACCATTTACGGTTTTCGAGCAAATCATTTTAGGTTCCACTAGGATCCTCAGAGTCACTGAGGGGATGTGATGGCTGTTTGGAAACTGGTACTTTATGGGGGTCAGTGGGAATTCAAGGTTCAGTCACTGAGATTAATAGGTTGGCTTTGGCACTGAGGAGAATGCGTTTGAGTGAAGGGACCTTCTGAATGGGGTCATAGCTGGGAATAATTTTATTAAAACTTGAGGGTTCTTACTGTGCAGATGATGGAGCTTTGGAATAATGTGCTTTAATTCTCAGACAATTCTCCAAAATGTTTGTTCCACAAGGAATGATATAATTTGATGTGACACAGAGATTACATGAGATAAAGAAGGGTGATTCGTGACCAAACATGCCTGATTGAATTTTTGGTCTAGTGCGATTTGACTTAAAAGTGATTGCAATTGTGTTCCAACCATAAAAAAAAAACAATTTTCAGATGCATTAAAATCAATGCTACTGATCTGAATTTCTAGCATCTGAAAAGCCAAATGGGGCTCTCACATCTCATCCAAAGCGAAACACCTCGACACTACAGTACAGTACTCGGGTATCAATTTAGCTTAAGCCTTCAAGTGTTTGGAAAGGATTGTTTCATCTTCACGATGCTTTAATGCCTTTGAGAGTGAGAGAAGATTTTAACCATATATAAACTGCTAGTCCAATTCTATTACTGAATGTTTTAAAATCTTAAAACAGGGTGATGCAAAAGTGCAGCTGGTGGAGCAGCTATCTCACAATGCCAGAGGCCCAGGTTCGATCCTGACCTCAAGTGCTGTCTTTGTGGAGTTAGCACATTTTCCCTGTGACCATGTGTGTTTCTTCTGGGAGCTCCAGGTACCTCTCACGTTCATGAGACGTGTGGGTTTGTAAGTTAATTGACCTCCGATAATTGCCTCGACTGTGCATTGAATGGTTGAAAAAGTGGGTTAACATAGACCTAGTGTGAACGGGTGATTGATGCCCAAAGTGGAATGCTGGACCGAAGGGACTGTTTCCATGCTGTATCACTAAAAACTATACTAGTCAACTTAAACCTATGTTAGAAAAATCATTGTTATATTTTATCCTTCACTAATTCTCCAGATTTTGGACTAAACCAGGATCTCAACAATTGAACGCTGATCCTGTCAGAAATTGTCTCTCTGTGGTCCAGGCTACATATATTAAACAAGCTGTCAGTCCAGCCTAACCGAACAGTTAGATTAAATCTTGGCATACCAAGCAACTTGTGCTGCATATGATGTTTAAACTCTAACCTCTGAGAGATTAAAATGACGAGCAACAATTCCCTAAACAGACGCTCAGAGCAACAGGCGTAATAAGTTCAAGCCCTCGCCAAGGGTGAAAATATGTAGCAATGTTACAAAATTTTGAGATTTTAAAATCAAATCTGCAATTTATCCCATAAGATAAAGCATAAAAAGAAGTTTAATTTGACACCTAATTCACTTTCATATCTTCAGTATTAAAAAAAGTTATGGCCATTTTCATACTCGGAAATTAGCAACTTGCTTCCTATTGCTTTTCCATTGACTTAACACAAAAGTTGTGATCGAGGACAGTCAAAAGCCCATAACTTTCTTAGAAATTAAGAGAACTGAAAAAAAATTTCAATTGTAGATTGAAGTATTCTGAAACAAATATGAAACTATTTTACTTGGATGACCTGAAATTAAAAGATATAATTAGTTAGTTACCCAATTGTAGCTAATTACAAAATTCAATTACTAGATCTAAATATCTCTCCATTTCTTAAGAAAAAATTAAAAAAAAATTTGAAGCCTAAGTCCAATTAACAGTCACACAATCATTCACAATATAACATGATTTTTAAATCTAATTGTCATTAATATATAGGCCAAATTGAAGGAATTGTGTGTTTAATGCCCATAAAACGAATGGGATTTTATGGAATGCGCTGTCTTGGAACATTGCCGTTGCGGTGAATTTAAACCCCATATCAACAGGAAAAGTTCTGCTGGTTCGTATGGGGACCAAATCACCGTTTCGCAACATGAAATGTTGATTAAAGTCATCTTAACAAGCAAGTGTATATGTAAAAATAAACAGCTTTCACTTACCTGTCCCCTACGTAAAATCCGTCCCCGTTGTCAGCGTTCACAGAATTAGGACCTATTTTTTATTTTACTGCAGCGATAAAATAGTCGGGCTATTTATTCAAAAAAATTAACTTACCGGCAGTCGGAACGAATCTCCAGAAATAGATCACACTCCGACAAAAGAAAGCTCCGGATGGCAAGGGGAAAACCGCATTTTAACCCCGCCCCCCCTTAAAGGCGCCAAAGTCGCGTACACGGCCAGTGACAGAACTGCAACACCGCTAAAGGTAAGTTTTGTAACATACCTAGAATATGACTGCGGTTGCTTTGTGTTCTTATATGTTATCATGTGAGTTGCTCTGCTGTTCAAGGGGGCATGAAATTACATAGAAGTATCACAGCACTAATATATATATATATATATATATATATAAAAGAAAATGCTGTATGTGTGGTGTACCTTGAAATCTTAAATGACTGCTTGTTTACTTTGCAACTTTGGGCATTTCTTGCAGAGAAGTGTGAGAATTGAGGATTGGAAAGGATCAATACAATCTAGCAGGATAATTCAAGGCTAGAAGATATTGTTAACTTTCTCTCTTGCTTCTACCCTTTAATTCTTCCTTTAGAAAACATTTCTGAAATGTCTGAGTCTCAGTGTGATATTTTCCAGACTAAATGATTACACAAGCATACAGGATGGCTACTGGGTAAAAACTGCATTAACCAGTAATTTATTTCCCCAGTTATGTGGGTAATAAAGAGGCTGGTATTGCTACAGTTCCCTTTACCTGGTTGGAGTATATGAGGTTATGAGAGGCATGGATAAGATAGTCAAAATCTCAATGCCAGCCACTAACATATACTCTACAGCCTGGGATGTAAACATTCTTACTTGGATAGGAAAAGTTTAATTTAGTTTAGAGATACAGCATGGAAACAGGCCCTTCATCTCACCAAATTCACACTGACCATCGATCACTTGTTCCTATGATGTTATTCCTACATTCACACCCACTCTCTATACACTAGGAGCAATTTACAGAGACCAATTAACTCATAAACTCGCATGTCTTTAGGATGTGGGAGGAAACCAGATCCTCTGGAGGAAACCCATGCAGTTATAGGGAAAACATGCAAACTCCACACAGACAGCACTCAACATCAGGATCAAACCTAGGTCTCTGGCGCTGGTGGCAGCAGCAATAATAGCTATGCTGTGTCACCAATCACTAACTGATACTCAGAAGATACATGGATAGGAATGGTTTAGAGGGACGTGGACCAAATGTCGGCAAATGGGTCCAACTTAGATGCGCCATCTTGGTCGACATGGACAAGTTAGGCTGAAGGACCTGTTTCCATGCTGTATTTCTATCCTCTAATTCAATGAAGGAGTTAAAATACCGTGGTTAAAATCGTACAGTCTAATAAATCTAAATCTAATAAATTTTGAATGGAATAATTTAATTATTCAGTGCTATTCTATTAGCTGAAACTTTAATTTCAAGCCATAAATATATTGACAATAAAAATCTCTTTCAAATTAATACAGAAAGGGTAATATTCAGAGAAATCTTTCTCACTTTGTCACCCCCAAGTAGAAATGGTATTTTCAGCTTTTAGAAAAAAAAGCAGACAAAAATAGTAAGTATCTGTGTAGGAAGGAACGGCAGCTGCTGGTTTATACCGCAGAAAGACACAAAAAGCTCGAGTAACTTAGCGAGCCAGGCAGCATCTCTGAGAGTGAAGAAGGGTCTCGACCCGAAACGTCATCTATTTCTTTTCTCCAAAGATGCTGCCTGTCCCACCGAGTCACTCCAGCTTTTTGGATCTTTCTATAGTAAGTATCGGACCAGTTTTCCTTTGTTCATTTTACTGCACAGCTCTTGTCATTGAAAGTGCTCTACAGAACATGGCTTCAGGCCAGCTACTCTATGTGTGGTTGGATACATTCCAGGAGTTTTCATCAATGGAGCTCATACCTCCCCACACCCCTGCTATTTGCTACCTGACATCTGTCTCAACTGGCCTCCCACTTCCCAAATTAATTGATAGTTAAAAATGTTCTTTGTCACCTAATAATATTCCATATTCCCTACTTCCTTTTTAAATTTTATTTTTAATTAAAAAAATAATTATTATTTATTAGAGGTAAATACATCAATGTACACATATATACTGTTACAATCATTGTGCCCCATAATTTTATGGCTTTTAAAGAAAAAGAATAGAGAGAAAGAGAATGAAATGTGAAAAGAGTTGTGATAGTGAAAGAGCATGCCAAAGGGGAGAAGAAACCCTTGGTCAAAGAATTAGAAAAGGGGGTTAAAAGATAGACCCTAAAAAAAGAAAAGGAAAAAGAAAAAAAAAGAAAAAAAGCCAGTTATCATGTTATATATATCACGCAAAAGGAATCCACCAACTCGATAGTTTTTCATCCCCCCCTACCAAGGCCCGAGGTACTCCTGCACCCTATCTTTGTAGTAATTCTATAAATGCAGACCACGTCTGATAGAAGCGGTCTGATTTTCCTTCCAGGCGGAGTCTCATATCTTCCAGATGTAGTGTTTCAAACATAGTTGAAATCCACATATTTAATGTTGGTATAGGAGCATTTTTCCAAAATGTTAAGATTAGTTTTTTTCCTATTATTAAGCCGTAATCAAATAAATTCTTTTGATACACATTTAATTCCGAACTACCTTCTGTCATTCCATTCTGGCTTTGGTGTCATTTTTATTTTAAACAGTTTTGTGAAAATTTCAAAGATTTCAATCCAAAACCTTTGAATTTTTGTACAAAAGATGAATGAGTGCGCTATAGTAGCTTCTTGACACTGGCATTTATCACAAATTGGTGAAACGTTAGGGAAAAATTTATTTAATTTAGTTTTTGAGTAGTATAATCTGTGTATTATTTTTAATTGTATTAAAGTGTGTCTTGCGTTAATTGAGCATTTGTGCACATTTAGTAAGTATTTCATTGGAAATGTTAATGCTTAGTTCATTTTCCCATTCACCTCTAATACCTTCCATTGTTGGTATTACTGCATTTAGTATAATATTATATATATGTGAAATTAAATTTGCTGATTTCGCCTTTGTATTCATTACTTCATCTAGTAAGTCTAATAGCATTTTGTGAAATCCATGTGCATGTTTTTTCAAATAATCACATATTTGGAAATATTAAAAATACTGATTGTTACCCAGATTGTATTTTAGTTGTAATTGTTTGCTTCCGTACTTCCGTATACTCCGTACTTCCTTATGACACAGGAAGCTATTTTTGTGTAGCAAATCTATGGTGGCTCACAAAACAATTCCATTTCATTCTAACTTTTCTAGTCATCCATTCTTTCCACTTTACCATTAATTACCATTAGGTTGGTGGGTTGGTAAGTTTGCAGATCGCACAACAAACAATGGAATTGTGGATAGTGCAGAGGTTGTATCCCTTTGTTATCATCTCGTCCCGAGAGGGATAGGGAGAGAGGGAATGCCTGGGTTACTTAACGTTGGAGAAATCTGGATTGCCGCTGGGTTGTGAGCTGCCCAAACAAAATATGAGGAGCTGTCACTCCAATTAGGGTGTGGCCTCACTCTGACAGTGGAGGAGGCCCAGGACAGAGAGGTGAGTATGGGTGGGGAGGAGAGTTAATATGATTGGCAACTGGAGTATTGTGTTCAGTTCTGGTCACCACATCACAGGAAGGAGGTGGAAGCTTGGAGAAAGTGCAAAAGAAGTGTGCCATAATGCTGCCTGAGTTAGAGTATTTAAACCAAAAAGGAAAGGTTGAGCAAACTTTGATTGTTTTCTCTGGAACATCAGAGACTGAGGGAAGACCTAATAGGTTCATAAAACCATAAGATGCATAGTCAGGGTAGACAGTCGGAAGCTTTTCCCCTGAGTGGAAATGTCAAATACTAGAGAGCATAACTTTAAGGTTAGAAGGACAGAGTGTAAAGGCGATGTGTGGGGCAATTCTTTTCATAGAGAGTGGCAGATACCTGGAATTTTTTGCCAACGGTAGTGGTGAAAGCAGATATGATTGTCAACTTTAAAAGGCTTTTGGATAATCATAGATAAGATTAGATAACAGCGTAATCAGAGACCCACATCACCCTGACCACACACTCATTTCACCCCTGCCATCGGGAAGAAGGTACAGGTGCCTGAAAATTGTAATGTCCAGGTTCGGAAACAGATCCTTTCCTAAAGCCATTCGGCAATTGGAGTGGCAAAACACAATGGTGTTACTGCATTACAGTGGCAGAGACCCAGGTTCGATCTGACTATGGGTGCTGTCTGTACGGAGTTTGTACGTTCTCCCTGTGACCTTCTGGGCTTTCTCCGGATGCTCCACTTTCCTCCCACATTCCAAAGAGATGCAGGTTTGTAGGTTAATTGGCTTCTGTAAATTGTCCATACTGTGTGGGGTAGAAGTTGTTGATCGGCATGGACCTGGTGGGCCGAAGGGCCTGTTCCCATGCTATGTCTATAAACTAAACTAAACTAAACTAAACTTTCCAGATGCCATAGTGGGATTCAAGTTCTTTTTGTTTTGATCACTAGCCAGGTCTCTGACAGCTTAGTAATGTAACTATTATGCTATCAAATCTTATCAAGCCTTAGAGAGCAATGCCTGGGCAAAGCTGAAATGTTAGTAAGGAAGCAAATTGTCCTGCAAAAATAGCGCCAAATGGGAAACTCTTTTGTGAGCTGCCAATGCTGCTTTGAAAGTACTGTATTTAATCATTGGCAAAATATGAAAAATAGTTCCATTTGGAGTCATCCATCACTGGCAGATTCTAGGATATAAGCAGGAACTTGCTAATAGCATGATCATATTTTGCCAGTGATTGGATTATGTGTCACTTACAGTTCCAAGTGAGGTTTAAAGAGAATCTATTACGGTTGTGAGGAGGGTGAACAGCAACCAACTTATTCAATGCCTCCAGTAGACAAATAGGTGCAGGAGTAGGTCATTTATTGACGGTGATAACATTACTTAACAGCCCTCTGGATTCATGAGATGTTTATCCTCCACTGGGACAAATAGGCAACAGACTCCATGCTTTGGAAACGGACTCGCTTGTACGGTGTGAGTTTTTTTAACATGTAAATCAACGATCCAAATTGATGGGGTCGAACTACCCAATTTTCACTGGCAGTGGACAAAACAAACCCAGAAAATTTGCCTCAATGTCCTACCAAAAATGTAACACAATTACCATGTCATTGTTAAAAAATCTGTTTCCGGCTCTTCCTCCCAGCATTTAAAACAGTTCTGAACTCTTCTCAGCCTCGGCCGAGAATCCATGGATTGGAATTGAATACTTTATTTACTTTATTGTCGCATGTGACAAGGCACAGTGATATCCAATGTATACAAATAATTGGGACCTATGCCGCTGACAGTGACAAAGTATTGCGGCTCCTCCTTTTGTTCTCCCCCCAAACCCCCCCCCCCCCCCCCCCCGCCTCCCTTCCCACACCGCGGTTCCAACACGCCGGGTCCCCATTGTCCTTTGTTCCCCCCCCCCCCCCCGGTGGCTCCCCCACGCTCATTTGTCTGGTGAATGGTATCCTGGCGTTCCAAAGCGTACTACGAGTGAATGTGTTCAGGCTGGCAGCACTGTCCTAGAAAAGTGGACACACTTGTAACAGAGATTCAAGCAGTTATCAGAAAGAAGCATTAAGATCATACACCATTACCGCCAGGCACCAGGTCCTGTTCACTTTAAGGGATTCAATGTATCCAAACCTTCATGTTTGTACATATTGAAGACCAATTGACTGCTTACTTACTTAGTTCTTCCATCTTTCTGGTTACATGCCCAATAGCCTACATTAGGTCATTGGGTACAAATGTATCTCTAATGTTTCTCTCTCTTTATAGGCAGACTCTATGCATTCGGAGGGGTGCGAGATTGCAACCTTCATGTGGTCGGCCCTGTTTCGACTAATGCAATCAACCCGACCTTCCTAAACAAAAGATCAAATAGAACAAGTTGACCTACAATTTTAGGCTGTGCACGCCATATGCAAGAAGAAGTAGATGCATTCAGAAACATTGCATACAAGATAAAAGTTTACTCACATAATTCTCCGTCTTTTGAGAAAAAATGCTGACATATCTAACATACCAGTAATATTTGGGAATTGGAATATAATATACCTGGATTCAGGTACGGCAGCCTTCTGCCAAGCTATTTGCTCCCATAATCAAAATACAACATAAATTGAGTGAATGGAGGTCATATTTTACTTCGGAGTCACGTGAGTGACTTCGTGAAGACCCCGCCAGGCACGCATGCGCGACATATCGTCGACCGCATGCGAGCGACAGGCAGGGAGGAGCGTTGCTCCTCTACTGCTGGGACCTGCAGGTAAGTAAAACACTAACCTGCGGTCTTTTTCTTCTAGGTGGCCCTGTCGCAGGGTCTCGCGGCCGCCTCGGATCTGGCTGCTGCGGCAGTTAGCGGCGGCTCCAATAGTTGGAGTCGGGAAACCTGTTGACCCAGGAGGGTCCGGGCTCACACACTCGCCGGCGGAGGACGGCAGAGGCAGCCCGACTCCACATCACAGTCCGCAGGGGACACCGCGGGCTGGCGGCACGAAATGGAATGGGGCTTGCCGGCTCGCCGTCAAATGTTCGCGACGGCAGAGCGGCAGCCCCGACTCTACACCACAGCCCGTGGGGAACACCGCGGGCTGGCGGTGTACATGTAGGAGTGGGGCTTGCAGGCTCGCCGTTCAAAGTTAGAAACGGCAGAGCGGCAGCCCCGACTCTACACTGCAGCCGCGGGGGACACCGCAGGCTGGCGGTGTGCATGTAGGAGTGGGGCTTGCAGGCTCGCCGTCAGAAGTTAACGGCAGAGCGGCAGCCCCGACTCTACACCACAGCCCGCGGGGGTGATACTGCGGGCTGGCGGTGTGCATGTGGAGTAGGGCTTGCAGTGCTTGCCATGGACGGCAGCCCGACTCTACACCGCAGCCCGCAGGGGTTTCTGCGGGTTGCTGGCATTCAGGAAGCAGCAGGCTTGCAAGCAAAGGCAGCCTGACTCCACACTGCAGCTGCAGGGATTCTGTGGCCTGTCTACATTCAAGTGCCCTGCTACTCCAGGGTATGCATTGTCTTCAAGAGGTTCAGACTGCCAGCATATAAAAGTTATTTAAGCATGAGAGGCTGGTCACCATACTTAAAAAAAACAAAAAAAAAACAAAGAAATAAAAATAAATAAATAAAAAATAAAAATAAAAATAAATAAATAAAAAACCCTCAGGTAAGATACTAACCTTGAATAGCTAAGCGTCTGTATTAGAGTTTGCTTACAGATGGATGGAGACCAGAATGAAGACAGCGAAGCAGGTCTCCAAGGGCCGTGCGACTTCAGATGGGAATCAGCGGCCACCATTCTAGAAGAATGCGGAGGTCGGGGAGCCCTGCGCAGCCAGGACCCGTCTCTCCACCACGGCTGACCATGGGGCCGCAAAATGGTGGAGCACCGCGTGGGACCAGGGTAGGCAAGACCTGGACTCCCTACCACTCTCACCTAAGCATAGTGACTGTGGGGCAAAGGTGCGTAAACGTGTGACCCGCTCGGTGGCTCGTTTTGTCTCTCCTACTATGCAGGTCTCAGAGATGGGGGAGAGCTGCGCACAGGTCATGCCCCGCTGCAGCGGGAGGCATCGACATACCGCCGGGGGTAACCTGCTAGACTGCGAGCCGGTGATGGACCTGCTGGAAGTTGGGGAGCCCTGCAGGAGCAGGAGGTACCGGCGTCCACTGGAACAGGCTGCCGGAGCGCAGACCGGTGGCAGCAGTTTACGGCTGGGCAACCCCGTTGTTACGGGTAAAGCCGGCTATGCGCCCTCACGGACCCGTGTGGTTAAGGGTGACGGCAAGCCTGCACGGACAGCGGAGCCGGTATTGGGGACCGGTACTGATCCTTGCCTCTGCCTTCCCACCAGGCAGAGGTGCCGCTTAGGTCCGAACGACGGCGGACTAGCGGTATGTCCGTGCAGGAGTCGTACACCCTGCAGGAGCAGGAGGTACCAGTACTGCACCGGAACAGGCTGCCGGAGCGCAGACCGGTGGCAGCAGAATACGGTTAGGCAATCCCGTTGCTGCGGGTAAAGCCAGCCAAGCGCCGTCACAGACCCCTGGGGGTGAGGGTGACGGTGTGCCTGCACGGACCACGGAGCCGGTATTGGGGACCGGTTCCGACTCCTTTCCTCTGCCTGCTCGTCAGGTAGAGAGGCCGCTAAGGTCCGAGGGATGCCGGGCTAGCGGGTTGTCCGTGCGGAAGTCGTTCAGCCCCGCAGGAGCGGGTGCTGACGAGTACCTGTCAGCCACTTCGTTGAGGTGTGACCTACTGGCAGAAGCCCCAGCGACTCATCAGGGCCTGGGGAAGTCGACCTGTTGTCCGTGTGTAGCGGCAGCGGTCGCATGGCTAGGATGGAGCTAATGGTGGAGCAACTATATCAGCAGGACCTGGATCGGCAAGAGCAGGAGTAGGAGTCTCAGCGGTCTGGGAGTCGGATCATGACCGCCACCTTCAATGCAGAAGAGCCCACTGCTCTCGATCCAGAAGAAGGAATTGGAGGTAGTGTCAAAAATCTGAAACCTGTATTCAGGGGTACCGCTGCACTCTACATTGGCAGTAAGTATTAATTTCTTGACGACACACCAGTTCCAAGACCAGGTGCTTTCAGAAACCATGGAGAAGTACAAGGATCCTGGAAATTGTGTTCCCCGGAACGTCCCGAGGGTCGACTCAGCCATCTGAGGGAACATTAGTTCCAATGCGAGGGCACAAGAGATGAAGAGGCAGGAAATTCTGAAGCTATTGGCGTCGGGCATCACGGTGCTCGTTAGGACCCTCGATGGGACAGGTGCATCCGCAGAACAGCAGGATGCTCTAGCCCTCCTGTGTAGCCCACTTCGGGAAACTGTTTTAGTCAGAGCTCCATCCGGCCCGACATTAACCCTGAATTCGCTGGGTTGGGTCCTACCTCCACCACACCACCAAGACAGCTGTTTGGGGAGGACCTGCCCAAGCAGGTCAACGACGAGGCCATCAAGAACACATTTGCACCAGCTCCCCAACAGCAGAAGCCTTGTTAGGGCAGAGCCAGCATAGACTACCTCACCACACACCAGCTGCAGGAACAAGGATTTACCGAGGCGATTGAGCAGCACCCAGCAAAGACGGAATACTAGAAACCAGAACGTCAGGCCCGCCGGTAACCATGGAGGTAAGGGGGCCTGGTTCTCTTGGAAGTGCTGCATGCATAACCTCACAAGTAGGGGGGAGGTACATACATTCTGGGGCTCTGTTTGTCACTATCCAGGGAACAGAGCTATAGACATAATAGATGCATGTAACAGCCTTGCTTGCGCCAGGGAACCGACTTTCGACATGCTGCTAAGCTATGGGTAAATTGGAGCTACATTCCAGCCACATAATTGGGTCATTACGCTATCAAAGCTTGGGTGAATAAGCAAAATCTCGGCAGGTATAGCGAATGCTGGACAATTACGAGCTTATGCAACTGCCAATCACAGCATAATTGAGGTACAATGGTGGATTAGCAATGATTGTGATTGTTAAATCCCATCATTACATCAAACCTAGTAGTCGCGTTACAAACCGACGCAAGCACCAAGGGCTGGGGAACTACTGACACCATTCCAGTTGGGGCAGCAAATGGGATTGCATGATTCTACTTTCTTCAATCACTAGGTATAAACTGTTAGATATGCTTGGAGCATGTCACGGGCTGCGCATTAATGCACTAATCTGCAGCATACGTATGTTCGTCTTCCAAAATAATACCACTGAGTTGGCATATTAAACCTTATGGGTGGTGTCAAGTTAATATCTTGGGATGAATTGGAAACATTAATTTGGCTCTGGTGGATTGAAAGAATTGGGTTCAGCTATGTACCTTCTGGATCAGCTCAATATAGTGGCGGACACCAGGTCACAAGTATTAATAACGACATCAAGTAGATTGAACCTCCAAATATCTGCTAAAATTATAGCCTAATATGGAATACCAGATTTCGACCTCTTTGCGTCCAGGTTCAGCCATTGGATACCAACATATGTCTTGAGAACTAGATCCTGGGGCAGTGGCGATGGACGCGTTTTCACTACATTGGGGAGAAATGCGGGGTTTCTATGCTTTCTCCATTCTGCTTCATCAGACAGGTGCTGCAGGATACGCAACCAGGCTCTGCAACATAAAGGACGATGGATGTCAAACAGCATCGTGCAGAGAGAGTCCAGTAGGAAGCAGTACCTCGCCTACATAAGGATATGGGAGGTTTCTGTAGTCGGACCTAGACCATCTACATATCTGCTATACTCTCCAAGCTGCTGGTATACTCATGGGTCATCATTAGGATGTGTCCCTCAGTTACAGTGCCAGGAGTGCATTGTCGTCCTATCGCTAGATTGGACTGCGATGAGGTAGTGTTGACCTTCCTCAGGAGCTGGTCGCCCATGATGCAGATGGTCTTGCTCACCTTCAAAGTGGTTAAGGTAATGGCACTGAACACAGCTCAACAGGTCATGACTTTACAGGAATTAAACCTGGATAGAATGACCGGACCATAATAAGGTAACTTCTTTATAGAAGAATTACTTACACTACACAGACCTGGGACTACACGTCTGCAAATGGGCATCAGATATATGGAGACGGGTCCGTTTCAGCCATGGAAACCCACGTCACAGGGTGATTGTGCAGACTATCTCCAGATGACACGAGGTGGTATTCGGTGCAGCAGGTAAGACACTAATATTTTAAATGTCATTCTATCAGGGCTGCATCCACATCAGTGGCAAGGACTATGGCGGTGTTCATGGATTTTGGCCTCGCAATAGCGAGCTGGGCCAGTGAATCTACACTTCAGCGGGTTTATAACTGATTTATAACCGCTCCCGCAACGTTGGCGGATTCAGTTTTAAGTGCTGTTCTCTAAACGTTTGTCCCCGAGTTCAGGGGGTTATTGTTGTATTAACAAATGTTATTATTTTTCAGCTTGTTCAAGTCTGAAATACGTTAACATACTTCCTCCATCAGAATTACGGCAGTGTGTGAGCATGGGCGTGGTCCAGGGCATGTAATCACAGAGCTTTGAAATCTTCACGAAGTCACTCACGTGACTCCGAAGTAAAATAGTAAGATTAAACAAGAACTTACCAGTTTGAAGTTTGATCTTTATTTTATGAGGAGTTGCGATGAGGGATTTCGTGCCCTCCGCTCCCAACCCTCTATTAAATATTCAACTGGTATGGTCAAGTTTTAATCTTACTATCTTCGGTTTGTGATCTGTGATTCCACACCGCTGCTTTGAAGAATGTCGCGCATGCGTGCCTGGCGGGGTCTTCACGAAATCCCTCATCGCAACTCCTCATAAAATAAAGATCAAACTTCAAACTGGTAAGTTCTTGTTTAATCTTACTAATTTATTTGCCATCTAACTAAGTCACTCAGATTGAAAGAAGGGTCCCAATCTGCAACACTGCCAATCCATTCGCTTCAGACCCATTGAGTTACTCCAGCACTTTGTGTTTTGCTCAGGACTCCACCATTTGCAGTTCCTCATGCCCGCATGAAAACAGGCCCTTCAACCCACTGGGTCCATGCCAACCAGCGTTCCCTGCACACTAACAATATCCGACACACACTAGGGACAAGTTACATTTATACCAAGCTAATTGGTCTACAAACCTGTGCGTCTTTGGAGTGTGGGAGGAAACCAGAGCTTCCCGGAGAAAATCCCTGCAAGTCACAGGGAGAACGTACAAATTCCATCAGCACCCATAGTCGGGATCGAACCTGGGTCTCTGGTACTGAAAGGCAACAACTCTACCAGTGCACCACCGTGCCTTCCCTATTGCTTTGCAAACTATTGCAACGTTGACTTCCACTCGAAAGCATGGACAGCTTGGAACCATTGAAGATAAACATACAGCAAATCTAAATGGCCATAAGTTGGCAGGCATTAACCCTCCTTACAACTATACATTCCCTTTAAACCTCACTGGGTTCTGTAAATGATACACAATCCAATCATTGGTAAAATTTGATTATTCAGTTTACAAGTTCTTATGTACTGGAACCTGTTGGTGATGGATGATTCCAACTGGAACTATATTTCATATTTTGCCAATGATTAAATATTTTTTAAATTAGCATTGGCAGGTTACAGAAGAGTTTGTGTGGTCTAGTTTCCCACTCAGCTCTTTTTCTCCAGGGTATTTTGGTTCCTTTGTAAAATTTCAGCCTGGGAGACTCTGTTCATCTCTGTTCACCGGGAGATGACCACCAATGTAGAGCACCCTCACCATGATTCTGAGACTTGATTTATTATCTATCCTCAGATAAGGAACACTGGAACACCATCCACTCACCCCCAGGAGAGCTTTGTCAATTTATAGGACTGAATAACATGCTCCATGTTCACAGTGCTGTCTCTGAAACATAGACAGTCAAACACCCATCCACCCGAACTCATCAGTTGTCTGAGGTACATTTCATATGCATACACAGAAGGCCAAAAATTCCTCTTCAGTTTCTGTATTCATTTGGATCAGCAGTGCATGCAAATAGCTTGTAAACTAATCCCTGTTTCCTGCACATGATATATATCTCTCTGATGCCTTTATATTTTTGTGCCTACCTAAAATTCTCTGAAATGTCACTATCATATCTGCTTCCATCATCTTCCTTGGCAGGCTTTCCAGACACCTACCGCTCTCTGAGTAAAAAATAAATATTTGCCCCACATACTGTATCTCCTTTAAACCTTTTTCCATTTGAGTTTATAGTTATGCCGTCTGGTGTTTGGCATTTCCACCCTGGCGAAAAGGTTCTGACTGTCTACCTCTGATAATTTTTAAAATTCTAATAGATCTTGACTCTTTTGACCCTTCAAAGAAAACAAAACCATCCAAAAGGGCTATGAGTACTATGTACAACAAGGCAACATTCCAGCTATAGTATTAAAAACCAGTGCTTCGGAACAAACTATGGATTTAACCAAGCTTTGCCAGCACAATAACAATGTTGACATTTACTTGAAGGGATGAAAATTTGCCCAGCTCTGTCATATTCATTAAAAGTAGAACAAATCCAATTCAACTAATTATTGCCCAAAGTCTACTCTCAATCATCATCGCACTGATGCAAGGTGCCATTAGCAGGGCTATCGAGCTGTATTTACTCGCCAATAACAGTTCACTGGTGCACAGTTTGAGTTTCACAGGAACATTTGGCTCCAGACCTCATCACCAACAGAACAACGAGTTCAACTCCAGTGAGCGAGCCTGTTTTTAAAATCAAGGCAACAATTGTGGCATGAAAGAGTGATGGTAATAGCTATCAAGACAATAAGGATTTAAGTCATACCTTAGGTTATGGTTGTTGGAGTTCAATCATCCCAGCCAAGACATCACATCAGGAGTTCCTGAGGATGGTGCCCGAGGCCC
Organism: Raja brachyura; assembly: GCA_963514005.1. Next base: position 20,587,604 of record OY740806.1, on the reverse strand, counting down.
AGCCATTTTCAGATACTTCAGCAATGACCTCTCTTCCATCACCAGGTCTGAAATATAAATATTTGCTGATCACTGCATGATATTGAATTTTATTTGCAACTCCTCAGAAAATGCCACAGTCCAAATTCAGTCAAGGAGTGATAATTATTTAACATTTGTACTCTGTTAACTCTGCTTTTCCGTGCACAACTACTACCTGAGTGACTGATTGATTCCAACATGTTCTGTTTATGTTAGCACTGTGGGAGACTGTGCATCAAAACGACTGTAATAATTCAGGATGGTGACTCCCGGGAGAGGAGAGAAATAGTAGTTGGAGGAATGGTATCAGTTTGGTAATGTAGGATCAGTGTCACGGTAGAAGGATTGGTGCTAAGTTTATGAATTGTTATGCAAAGGGTTAGCACTAGTGGATGAAGAGTAGGATCAATGTTTGGAACAGGTAATATCCATAGGTAGCCATGGGCCCATAGCATCATACAGCATGGAAACAGGCCATTTGGCCCAACTCGCCCTTGCTAATCAAGATGCCCCATGTGTACGTCTTAACTGCTCTAGGATTTGTCCCATATAGATTGCCTTTGACCCATATACAGTACATAGCTGTTATTATTCAAGGAAATAAGTCAAGGGAAATAGGGCTAAGTAAATGTTTGCAGTGCGGAGGTCAGATCTTGGTGAGGGCATGGGGTGGTGGAGGGGGCCGTCACCTATTGAAGTAGGTGAGTCATGTTTGTTGACAGGTGAGTGGTGAGTAGGCTTGTCAAACGTGGCACAAGTGGAGATATGAAGTGACTGGATGGGGAATAGGGTTGGGGAAAAAGACCAGCCAGATAAAAGTGGAAAGGAATCTTTAAGTCTTGCTATGGTACCTCTCACTGCCATGTCGCATGAACGGGTATCTTACGAAGCCACTGTGCACAGTGTTCATTGCCAGACACATTGAAGATGCCAAATGAAACTATCAGACTGTGTTACTTGCATAAGACCCCAATTTTACAAATACGTTCTTTTTCATTGAAATCAGTGCTGTATGTGTGCAAAGCAGGAAAAGATGGAAGACAAGTCAGAGGGCACAAAACATCAAAGCACCTCATCAAATTTCACTTTGTTAGCAGAATTTCCTAATGCAGCCGACTGGGAACGGTTACTGTTAGGGCCTAATTGTTTAATTAGTTCAAAGCCTTCTGAGAATGGGCTCATTTCAGGAATTCCGACTCAGCAAGGTACATGTTATGTATCTAAAACTGAATCGGGCACAGTGACACCTTGTACTCTTTATATATTCCTGTCAGGTGGAGTTTTGCAATGCTATCACTGCATTTTTAAATTCTCCTTATGATGTCCTTTTCAACATGAAAGAAAATACTAGGGCCATGTCAAATAATCTCTATTCATAACCTTGTGAAAACACACATGGTTTAGTCGAGATATTACTAAGGAGAATACTTATTTAAACATTGTATAGAGTAATAGCTATTGCATGTTTATAAATGGGTTTTGAAATGAAAACATCTTCACATTAATCAAAATTCAAAGACTTAACACTCTGGATTCAGGCTAAACAATTCAGAACAAAGGTAGAATTACAAACATGTTTAAACAGTGGGGTTGAACCTTGTGCTTTCCATATGAAAGGCTTTGACTATATTTGACTAAATGTCCAGTATAAAGTCTCGAACGTTTGAGAACAGAAACATATCACTACCTGAGATGTGAAAATACATGCTGCTATAGACTGGGAATTTTGTGCATTTGGATTATAGATGCAAATCAGCATACATTACATTAGCAATGTATTCTCTACTTTTAATTTCCAGTTTACTGCATCCTTCCCTTTATCTGAACATTTGCCCTCATCTTTGTGGCCTTTTGATGCTGTATGCTTCAAATTTGCACCCATCTGTTCTGGTGAGACCTTGAAGTGAAATTCTTGTCACCGTGTAAACCTTTTGATTTTGAGCACATTCAACCAATCCAATATCACCACTTTTACACCGTGACCCATTGTTTTTATATATTTTCAAAGATAATACAGTCACTGTGAATTATAATTATTGTTCATTATTTAATGTTCAATTTGCACAGATAGTAGTTGCTCATTGCTGTAGGCTAAAGCAAAGTTTGCAAATGTCGTCAGGAGAAATAGATTAAAAACAATGTTTCTTGAATCAAGACTTTTATAATTGGCAATATTGGACCTCATGATGGAAAGTGTAACAGGTTGGCATTATACAAGGCCTCTATTGAGATAATTTGTAGGAAGGGACTGCAGATGCTAGTTCATACTGAAGATAGACACAAAATGCTGGAGTAACTCAGCGGGACAGGCAGCATCTCTGGATAGGTATGGGTGACGTTTCGGGTCAAGACCCTTCTTCAGACTGAGAGTCAGAAGAGAGGGAGATAGAGATATGGAAGGGTGCGGTGTGAAACGAGACATCAAAGGGAACGAAGCTCAAGAAAATATGGAATAAATCTATCTGTGTTCAAGAGAGAGTTAAATATAGCTCTTGGGGCTAACAGAATCAAAGGATATGGGGAGAAAGCAGGAACTGGGTACTGATTCTGGATGATCAGCCATGATCATATTGAATGGTGGCACTGGCTCAAAGGGAACAATAGCCTACTCCTGACCTATTTTCTATGTTTCGATGTTTCTATAATGTGCTCTTTACATTGATCTATTTTATTTGTTCTTGCTGCCATCATTCCCCCAGAGTGGCTTTTAAATCAATGATGTGTAAAAAGCCACATGAGTATTAACGCACTGCTGTAACTATGTGTGAGAGTTCAGACCTGACATGAATCTCTTTGCTCTAACATTGATCAAGCCTAACATCAAGCCACATGAAGATGGCACAAACTAGCAGCCAAACCAACCAGTCATGTTAAAATCCCAATATCCTAAGCCATCAGGCTGTTCCAGGATTAATTACAAGCAATTAACTAATTTTGTTCTGCAATGTACCACAATGTACCACATCTGTCATTGTTCATACAAATTTAGTTGTGCAGTTGGTGTTTTAATTGGGAATGAAGCAAATTAATATTAACATCCTGAGACCCAACCAATTTCAAATTAGTTAGTTTTAATCTTTGCCCCATTCTCCTCCAATCCTCTTTGACATCTTTTAGAAAATTTTAAAGAAATTATTTTGGATCCGCAAATTCTCAATTCAAGTTAAAGATTATTTTGAGTCCAAAGGCACACTTAAGAAATCACTTTTTTTTAGTATCGTAGGTTTTATCCCACATGTGTTCACCTCCCACTATAAACATCAGTACAAACCTTCACTTTTTCCTTTTCCAAAGGGTTGATTGCCTGTGTATGAACACATCATAAAATATGAACACATCATAAATTAATTCCTGTTCCTTCATTGGATCCAGGGTATCTTCTGCTGTAGTGGTATTTTATTGGTTAAAGTATTCAAGGTTTTTATATTTAACAATAGCAATTGGGTGGCATGGTGGTGCAGCGGTAGAGTTGCTGCCTTATAGCGCCAGAAACCTATGTTCAAACCCGACTACGGGGGCTGTCTGTACAGAGTTTCTACCTTCTCCCCATTACTACGTGGGTTTTCTCCCGGTCCTCCGGTTTTATTCCTCACTCCAAAAAAGTACAGGTTTGTAGGTTAATAGGCTTTGGTAAAATTTGTAAATTGTCCCTAGTATGTGTAGGCAATACACAGTAGGTGCAGGAGTAGGCCATTCGGCCCTTTGAGCCAATGTTATCATGACTGATCATCCTCAATCTGTACCCCGTTGCTGCCTTCTCCCCATATCCCCTGTCTCCACTATCTTTAAGAGCCCCGTCTAGCTCTCTCTTGAAAGTATCCAGAGAACCGGTTCTCACAGCAGTCTAAGGCAGAGAATTCCACACATTCAAAACTCTCTGTGAGAAAAATTGTTTCCTCGTCTCTGCTGTAAATGCTTACCCCCTTATTCTTAAACTGTGGCCCCTGGTTCTGGATTCCCCCAACATCGGGAACATGTTTCCTGCCTTTTGGTGTGTCCAAACCCTAATAATCTTATATGTTTCAATATGATCTGCTCTCATCCTTCTAAACTGTACAAGCCCAGCCGCTCCATTCTCTCAGCATTTGACAGTCCCGCCATCCCGGGAATTAACCTTGTAAACCTACGCTGCACTTCCTTAATAACAAGAATGTCCTTCTTCAAATTAGGGGACCAAAACTGCACACAATACTCCAGGTGTGATCTCACTAGGGCCCTATACAACTGCAGAAGGACCTCTTTGCTCCTATAGTCAACTCCTCTTGTTATAAAGGCCAACATGCCATTTGTTTTCTTCACTGCCTGCTATACATGCATGTATACTTTCATTGACTGATGTACAAGGATCCCCAGAATCTGCCTTCCTGTTTTTGCTTCCAAATTTGATAAACTCACATGTGTCCACATTAAACTGCATCTGCCATGCATCTGCCCACTCACCCAACCTGTCCAAGTCACCCTGCATTCTCATAGCATCCTCCTCACAGTTCACACTGCCACCCAGCTTTGTGTCATCTGCAAATTTGCTAATGATACTTTGAATCCCTTCATCTAAAGGACAGTGTTAGTGTACAGGGGTTGCTGGTTGGCGCAGACTTGGTATGCTAAAGGGTTTGTTTCTGCACTGTATCTCGAAATTAAACTAAACTCATGTATTTTAATGATCATCTATTTTAGATCATGCCATTGGTCTAATTTCTCAATATTTTTTTCATTTCAAGCCAAATAGTTTACATGGTGTTTCTTAGGATTATATAATTTCTCTTTGAACTGTTAAACCTCAAACCTCTCCACATTGCATTGTAGTGTTACATTTCAACATCATAAATAAAAACAATATTCTTGACAACCACTCATTTTTCAATTAAAATATTTTGTAAAGAAGGAAAAAATGTTTCAGGTCAACAGCCTTTTATATTATTCAACATTAAAAAAAAATACTTTATATTCCAAAGAATTAAAGAGATCTGAGAATAAAACCAAAATCTGAATATTTCCTGATATAATTTTGACAAATCAAAGAACTGTTGAAAAGTATGAATTTCTATTTTATAATTGTTGTTTGATTCTGCTTGTGTCGTGAGTTGTGATCCGTATTCCTAGTTCAAAGTAACTGCTTTGAGTTAAATTATTTTTCTATTGTACAATTCAGGAATTGTTATTGAATTTTTTTGTGTCTTTAGAATGTGGGAGGAAAATTAATCACCCGGAGAAAACTCAGAAGGTCACAGGGAGAACGTACAAACTCCCTACAGACAGCACCAGTAGTCAGGATCGAACCCGGGTCTCTTACGCCATTTGGCAGGAACTCTATCACAGCACCACTGGGCCCCCCCTAAACAGTGGGGCCCTAAAGAGTTCTAAACTGCCAAAGTGTCTTTGCCCTAAATAATCTGGCATGGGTAGTGAGTTTTTTATTACACATTTCAAACATGGTGTAAACGGTTTTATGATTTAGTTGATTAGTATTTATTAAACCAGCACTTCCTTTAGACACCTGGTTCTTTGCAACTCTCAATGGACATTGTTGGATGAACAGCTGAGAGTCCATCTCACCTGCTTACTGGCCTTTTATGCTCCAATGCGTCAAGTTCTGCAACCCCTTTTGCATTACAGCAGTAAACCTGTTGAACATTTGCAACAATTCAATTTTTTTCGTTGTATTTTTAATAAAATATTGCAAAGAAAAAATATAGGAACAATTAGTTAGTTGAACTAAGTATGCCTATAAACACATTTGATCCTTTGATGCCTCTCATTCCAACCAGACAGTTGTACTATCTTCTTGTATTTTAGTTCATCATATACAGTACTTCTCAGAGTATGTCCTTCAATTGCTTGTTTTGTTATGCTGGATAATTTGAACGTTTTACGGGTATTAGATGTTTAAAATCTACGATTACTGATAATATATAACAAAGATAAAGATCAAGAAGAGATTTAAAATGAAATGACTTATTTTTACTGAAACATCAAAAATCTTTTTATTTCATTAGTTGGTAACCCAAGGTGCTATAATGTGGAAGTATTCCGGAATGCCTAATTGACCTCTTGTTCTTTGTTCAATGGCACTCTACACATAAGCACTTAAATACTGAGTGCTGGTGAATTATAGAAATTGGGGGGTGGAAGATTGCAACCTTCACTTGGTCCGCCCTGTTTGGACGAATGCAATCAACCCAGCATGCACAATCAAATAGGATCAAATAGAGCAAGTTGTCCTCCAACTTTAGGCTGTGCACTCCATACGCAAGAAGAAGAAGAAGAAGATAGAAATTGGGAAACCATCACTATGGAATCAAGTTTTGCAGTCATCCGATATCTAGAGATGATACATTTCTGCTGGAAGCAAAGGACCCAAATCAGGAGAGCATGCTTGTCTAATTCATTATTTCTTATCCAGATCCAGCTCACTGGGTAAGGAAGAATGATTTAGAGCACTTTAACACTGAGTGAAGCACTCCAACATTGACCACTTCAATAGTTAGACTGGGTTTTACTTTGTTAGACTGGGACCAGTTTGACTGGGTCCTGCTTTGGTTATACCAGGAATCACAGTTATCCAACTACAGGTGACACCCCTGTGTTGCAACCGTTAATGTTATGGAAATTCTTCCTTACATAATTCACAAATCACACACCAAAAAATTTGAGATGCAGAACAAAATTTGCCCTCATAGAATTTATATGAAAGATCAATCAAAACAAAAATAGATTTAATTTCAACTTGCATTTTTAGTCATGTCCTCAACTGATGGGACTTTGTGTTACAGAAACAGTGACAGAAACTATTTTCTAGGAATGCAACCATCCTCCCTCCCACCCATCTCCCGTAATGTAGGGGCACCTGTGGTATTTGAGGAGATATATGAAGGGAATGATTAATGATGTCAACAATTCCATTTTATTGCACAGCTCAGAGAAAACAGCACATTTTGCCTGTGAAGGAAACATCAAAAATGACAGACAACCAGATGAACTCAATTGTAGTGAATATACATCTAGACACATTAATGACCAGAAGGTACTGTTATCTCAGCCATTTAGCTGAGTTTGTGAAAGTTCAATTGCTACTCACTCCCAGCTTTGACTTGCTTTATATCATGCGGGATACCAGTTGGTCTTCCCATCTCCATTATAATACCAGAGACAGGACTGTATCTTTAGACTTTAGACTTTAGAGATACAGTATGGAAACAGGCCCCTTGGCTCACCAAGTCCACCCTGACCAGCGATCATCCCATACATTAGCACTATCCTCTACACCAGGGACAATTTACAGAAGCCAATTAAGCTACAAACCTGTACATCTTTAGAATGTGGAAAATAATCAGATTACTCACAGAAAATCTACATGGTCACAGGGAGAAGGTACAAAGTCCATACAGACAGCACCTGTAGTTAGGATCGAACCCAGATCTCTGGTACTGGAAGGCAGCAACTCTACCACAGCGCCACTGTGCCGCCCTAATCTATTCCACAAAGAGTAATGCAATCCCATGCACATGCACAAGCAATTCCCTTTGCATACAAGTACATGAGAAATCGACTGTCCATTAAATCATAGGTGTGCTTCATTAATACAGACCAGAAAGGAATGTCAACAATTACTTTTATGTGAATGAACAGAGCTGAAACATAAAACTATGAAAATGCCCTTGTGTCTAATACTTGCCATAATATTGTTTTACTCTCCCCCTTCCTGTTGACCCTGCCTCATGAAACTCCACGTAGTTTCAACAGAGCTGGAGGCAGACTACTCCACATTGTTCTTAGTTGAGATTTTCCAGGTTTCAGAGTGTCTGAGGGTCATTCTACAGCTGACACCGTCTACCACACAGGGATGTGCACAATGGCCACTGGGAGGAAAATAGAAAATATTGGAAATCATATCATTTGCTTGAAACATCAACTCTGCTTCTCTTTCCATGGGTACTGCCCGACTATCCGAGTGTTTCCAGAATTATCTATAATAATCTATAATCCAGCATTTTCCAGCACCTATAGTGTTTCTGTTTTGCACCAATATTGTAAATAAGCAAACTGTACAATCTGGAGTTCAAGATCATCTTTAATCGGTACCCATAGTATAGCGGCACAGCAGGTTGTTAGTAGTTAGTTCCTTGGGATGCTTGGTAACACATAGGATTCTAATTGATAGAGCTATAGAAGAAGAGGCAAACCACTTTTATATTGGACCTACTTCAATGGTCCATCACTATTATCCCTTTCCTTTGTTCTTCATCACAGCTTAATTACCTGGGCTCGGTGTGAAACTTTTTTTGTCCTATTGCTGTGAGGAATTAAGTTACATTACATTAGCTATTAATGTTGCATTACATTAGCTATTAATGATCATATAACCTTTTGATTTTCTAATAAAATGCCTTGAGAAATTTATGTCAATGAACTGAGTCAATGTCTGTCTGTAGCTTTCAATGGATAATGGTTTAGAATGGAACTGTATATATATTGGAGTAAGGTAATGTTTACAAAACCCCAGACTAATTGGCTGTTGCCAGATAGCATGGTTGTGCTGCAATTATTCAGATTCATAAACGCGGAAACATGTCCTTCAGCCCAACTCATCCATGCCAAGGTCCACCATCTACGCAAGTAGCATTTGCCCATGTTTAGCTCATATCCCTCTAAACCTTTCCTCTATGTACAGTATCTGTGCATGTAAGGGCAGCTTCCTCACTGTTCCAAGTACTCTGCTTTCATACTGTTTGTGCAAAGCTTCCGTGCCCTCTCTTTTTTATGGAGGATCCCCTGGGCACTTTCCTCTCATATCTCAAATATGTGCTGGTAGGTTAATTAGCGACTTTAAATTATCTTAGTGTGGGCTTATGGAAAGAGGAATCTAAGAGCAGTTTTTGGGCATTTGTGAGAAACAATAGTTGCTGGGTTACTGGAAAATCAGGAGATGCGAAATTAGACGAATGGGATTGCTCTGCTGAGGGCTACTTTAGTTTTAGTTTTAGAGTTACAGCATGGAAGCAGGCCCTTTGGCCCATCGAAGTCCGTGCCAACCAGAGATCATCCAGTACACAAATTCTATCCTACACACTGGGGACAATTTTTACAGAAGCCAATTAACCTACAAACCTGCACATCTTTGGATTGTGGGAGGAAGCCAGAGCACCTGGAGAAAACCCATGGAGATCGTGTAAACTCCATACAGACACCACCTGTAGTCAGGATTTGATTTTATTTTATTTCATTACTTGTCATTCGAACCTCAGAGAGGCTGGAACGAAACTCCGTTTCTACAAGCCGTACAAACAGAATAATTAATTAAAAAAAAACACACAAACAATTCAATTCACACAAACATCCATCACAGTGAATCTCCTCCTCACTGTGATGGAAGGCAAAGTCTTCTCTCTCCCCCGCACCATTTCTCTCGCGAGGTCGAAGCCCCAGGTGGGCGATGTTAAGTCCCATGGCAATTGAGGCCGCGTCGGGCGATGTACGGCCCCGCTCTAGGCCCAAAAGTCACAACGTTGGAGCCCCCGGCGGGCGCTGGAATATCCCGCTGGAATGACCCGCGGCCATTGAAGCCACGCCGGGCGATGTACGGCCCCGCTCCGGGTCACTCCAACCCCGCGACACGGGCTGGAGAAGCTGTGTTGCCGGAGCTCCAGAGAACGGTCTCTCACCGGGACCCGCGAGCTCCCGATATCCCGACAGTCCACCGGTCTGCAGCTGGAGCTCCGGATTCGGGAGTCGGGCCGCAGCGGCGAGCCACCACTGCTCCCCACGCTCCGAAGCCGGCCAGCCCCACGATGGTAAGTCCGCAGCTCGTCCCGGGTCGGAGGCCGCTCCGCTGTGCTAGGCCCAAATGACAACGGAGACCCGAGAGGGAAAAAGTCGGATCTCCCGTGCAGGGAAGAGATTTTAAAGTTTCCCTTCCCCCCCCCCCCCCCACCACCCCCCCCCCCCCCCACCACCCCCCACACATACACAGTTAGAAAAACAATACAAAAAAAAACACGAACAACTACATTTAACTAGACAAAAAATAAAAAAAAGACAGACAGGCTGTAGGGGCTGCTGCATCGCGAGTCGCGCCCGCCCACTCATTGAACCCGGATCTCCGGTGCTGTAAGGCAGCAACTCTACCTCTGCGCCACTGTGTTGCCTCATAGATCTATAAGCCACTATAGATCCAGTGATTATAATATGTCATTATAATTGTAGCATTACAGGGCTAGACGGTTTAAATGAAGGCTCAAGAGTGACAGTCAAAATGTGGGCAAGTGGATACAGCACACAAAAGTGATTGTGAACTTTCAAAGCTAACAGAAAGGCATTTGTTCTGTGGCAGTCACTTGCATGACACCATAAAATTAAAACTTACTGCAACAAATGCTAATAATTATATCAACTTTTGAAATCATTCTTTAGGAAAGTAGAGCTTTCTTTGCACTTGTCTGAACTGATGTGATTGCGACAGCATTTTTTGAAGTTGGAAGCATCCAGACTCAGTGGCATTGAAAAAAATGTTAGGTGATCCATGACATTTGTTATTTAAACAAACTGTCAGGCTGGAATATATTTAGCTTCATGAAGAAATTGTTTGATGGAGTAAATTGCTTGTATCCTTGAAGAATAATATGCTATTTATGTCTTTTCTCATCTTATGATCTTGCTTGATTGGAGGTCTCCTGTCAAAAGAAAAGACGGTTTAAGCTGCAGCTAAATTACATGGTAGTTCTAAAATTAAAAAAATGGGTCCTGAAGCAACTGTGCCAGAGAAAGGCAATGTTAGCAGAGGTAATCGAAAACTCAATCAAAGCAACAGACTTAATAGCGGCTTCTGATGGTATGATGTGGGAGCAAAATGACGGGGAGCTTCACAGAATGGAATCAAAACGACTGGAAGCATATGGCTAGAACAAAGGAAGGAGGAATGAGCCAGTGGAATTCATTATTATAGAAGGATCCAGGAAGCGACCGAGAGGAAGAAAGATAGGAAGTGCCGAAGGACTGGTTGGTGAGAACAAATAATTAGAGTCCGCTCATTAGGTAATGAGAATCTAATGGATGTGAGGAAGGAAATTAGGACATGGGACAATGCAGCTGAGTGGACTTGTGCATGATATTGTTTATAGGGTTTGCCTCACCCCCCACCCTCCCTTTTTCCAGGTTTCTCCCGCCTACTCCATCAGTCTGCAGAATGATCCTGACTATTCATTTCACCGATGCTACCCGACCTGCTGAGCTACTCCGACACTTTGTGTTTTGCGTAGGAAGAAACCGCAGATGCTGGTTTATGACAAAGTTTGTTGCAAAAAGCTGGAGTAACTCAGAGGAACAAGCAGCATTTCTGGAGAGAAAGAATGGGTGATGTTGAGGGTCCATGGCCCTCTTCAGTTTCCTGGCTAAAACACGTTTTGGGCCCCAACCAAAGGGAAATAAGGTTCCAAATGCGTGGTTGATGTCACCATATGAAAATTGATCCATGAGAAACAGGACATACCATCACCAAATTACATTAACATGTTTAACAAATAATTTTCCAAAAATTGTTGCCAAGGAGCCGGGATGAGCATGAGTCAATCCATTGATCTGTATTATTTCCACTTTTTGCCTTTCAACCTCTGTAGACCTCAATTTCTACAGATCCACACAATCAGTTCTAAGCTGGAGGTCTGGGTTCAGGCTCTGAAACAATTGGCCTCTCTCAAGCAGATGCCACCATTATATTCAGCTTAAACAATAAGATGGGGAAGGTGATGTGGAAACCAAATAAGATAGTAAGATTAAATGACAACTTACCAGTTTGAAGTTTGATCTTTATTTTATGAGGAGTTATGATGAGGGATTACGTGAAGAACCCCGTACAGCCGTTGGTGCGTCAATCTTCAAAGCAGCGGAGTGAAATCACAGGTAATAATGACTGAAGTATAATAGTAAGATAACAGAGACTAGAACTACCAGATGATATTAATGAGGGTTGAGAGCGAAGGGCACGTAATCCCTCATCGTAACTCCTCATAAAATAAAGATCAAACTTCAAACTGGTAAGTTCGCGTTTAATCTTACTATTTTACTTTGGAGTCACGTGAGTGACTACGTGAAGATTTCAAAACTCTGTGATTTCATGCTGCAGACCCAAATCCGGTGTTCACACTGCATTGATTCAAAAGTCGTTAAATAATCATTAATGCATCAATCATAACATTGTCAAATGAATAACGGTTTATTTACAAACGAAACAATAACAACTAGGTATGTTACAAAACTTACCTTGAGCAGCGCTGCAGTTCTGCCGCTCCCGGTGTGCGCGACTTTGGCGCCTTTCAGAGGGGGGCGGGCTTAAAGTGCCGTTTTTCCGCAGGCACGGAAAATCGATCCATGTCGATCCATTTTGTTGCGGAAGAAAAATCGCTCCGACATTTCATGAATGAAGGTGTTTTTAAATTACTCTAAATTATTTATTAACTAGAGTAATTTAAAAATCACCTTCAAAAGCCGTGAGCGCCGACAACCGGAAGGATTTTGCGTAGGGGAGAAAAAAAGGTAAATAGTTTATTTTTATATTAAAAGTTGGTTTTTCGGGAGGCTTTAATAATATTTTCATGTTGTGAAATGGGGTCCAAAAAAATGTATGAACAAACAGTATTTTTCCGCCCGACTTCACCGCTAACGCAACATTCCAATCCACCACATTCCACTAAAACCCACTCGCTAGTTGATGTAAATAGCCATTAATTTACAGGAATCAAACACTAAATTCCTTCCATTTGGCTCAGAAATTCATGAAAATTAGATTTAAAAATTATGTTATGTTGTGGATTATTGTGTGAATGTTATTTGGACACTTAGGCAATTAAAAAAAAGTTTATATTTTCTTAAGAAATGGATAGATGTTTAGATCTACTCATTGAATTTTGTAATTAGCTACAATTAGATAACTAACTAATTATCTGCTTTAACTTCAGGTCATCCAAGTAAGATTGTTTCATAATTGTTTCAGAATGCTTCAATCTATAATTACTGAAAATTTCATTGAGTTCTCTTAATTTTTAAGGAAGTTATGGGCTTTTAACTGTTCCAGATCACAGCTTTTGAGTTAAGTCAATTGAAAGGCAATGGGGAACAAGATGCTAATTTCCGAGTATGAAAATGGCCATAACTTTCTTAATACTGAAGATATGAAAGTGAATTAGGTGTCAAATTAAACTTCTTTTTATGCTTTATCTGATGGGATAAATTGCACACTTGATTTTTAAAATCTCAACATTGCTATCTAACCCCTCTAACTCAGGGGGAAACTATAACAGAACTCAAAACAGAATCAGCAAATACCCCCAGCCTTGTAATCAGCTTATGATACATTTTTGGAAAGTCAGCTCACTGGATCATCCCGCGGCCGCGAGGATATGGTCTATAGGCACGTCCATCGCTCTTGCTGCGAAAATTGATGCCGCCCTAGTGAAATGAGATTTGAATTTATCAGTATCAATCCCAGCACTTCCCAGAACGTGCTTTAGCCACCTTTAAATTGTTTGCACTGAACCCTCACTGTGTGTTTTTTGTGCTAATAAATAATGCAGACTCTGTTCCTCGTAAGACTCTGGCAGCCTCAATGTAATGAGACAAATGTGATACTACACACAGGCGAGCATCTGTGGGATATGCTGAAAACACAATCTTACATCCTGTCATGCCTATTCTACTATGTTTGAGCAGATCATAGACATAAAAAGTAATGGCATCTGCCGATACCTGCATTCTGTCTTGCCGTAGCTTTTGCAATGTTTGCACACGTTGGGCTGATACCAACGCCATAAGCATGACCACCTTCATGGTTAGTTTGGCTAGAGATAGGCTTGCAACAGGATTCCACTGGCGAAGAAGCATAAGAACTTCGCTCACGTTCCAAATACCGGCATGCATGGGTTTAAAAGGATTAGAATTGAAAACTCCCTTCATAAATCGATAAACTAACGGATGTGTCCCTACTGAATGTAACTCTGAACTCATGGGTAAATAAGAAGACAGAGCACTTCTGGCTGTATTAACCGCACTATAGCTTAATTTTTGATCGAAGTAAAGAGTGGACAAAAACTCCAGCATGTCTGGGATGCCTGCAGTTTAATATGAGCTATTTTGCTGTAGACGGAATACCTCCCACTTCCTTATTGAGGTGATGTACTGCTTCTGAGTACTATCCCTGCAGGCCAACATGAGTACATCCACGGTACGATCAGACAGTCCTCTGAACCAGGTTCCCAAAAGCTCTAAATAATTGATCCCTCTTAATTGAAGAAGGGATGTCCCATCAGTATTTCATCTGCCTCCACAACTGGAAGACATATCTGGAGCACCTCAACCCAGCGCACTGACATCCGTCTGTAATATTATGGAAGGTGGTTCAACCAAAACCTCCCTGGAGCTTTTTGAGACATTTAAGATTCACCATTGAATGTCTGAAATTGCCCCCCAGCTGACAATTGCATAGACCTATCAAAATGACCCGCATGTGTCCTCAGTGCCTGTTCTTTTGCTCGTTGTAATTGTTGATAATGCAGAGGCCCAAACTGCACAGCTGGAAAAGCAGCCACCAATTTACCAATTAAATTGGCTACTCGTCTAATTGAAGATCGTTGTTCACTAATGAGATTAACACAATCCTCAATTAACTGCTGCCATTGGTCCCTAGGCAAAGTCACTAACATGTGATTCGAATTAATTGTAAAGCCCAAATAATCAAAGATTTGAACTGGTGATAATTTGGATTTATCTGGATGAATGATGAACCACAATTGTTCAAAAGTGAGTTTAACAATTGAAACAGATGATTCAGCTACAGCCCGAGTCTTCCCAACAATTAAAATATCATCTAAATAGGCCATTACAACTTGACCCTGAGCGTGGAGTAATCCTGGAACAGGTTTTAACAATTTTGTAAATAATCTAGGAGCTGAAGTTAACCTACTAGACAATGCTTTGAATTGCCACAACTGACTCATCCAGATAAATTTTAAATACCTCCTATCATCACAGTAAATAGACACTGAGTAATATGTATCCTTTAAATCAATACTGGCCATATAACACCCTTTGGAAATCAGATGTTTAGCCGTAGAAAAAGTTTCCATTTTGAAATGCCTGTAGCAAACAAAGGAGTTCAAGCTCGTCAGGTCCAGAATTATTTTACATCCCCCAGTCTTTTTAGACCTAGGAAAAATACTTGACTCAAACTAGCGGTTTTGACGAACTGACTTCTCAATAACCCATTTTTTGTGTAATGTGTTAAGTTCGCTTGGACGAGCACATTCTCTTCTTCTGAAAATATAAGTTTCTGACTTGGAACATGCTGATTAGGTGGACACACAGTAGAGTAAAATTCAATTTTAACCCTCTCTAAACTGCTCAGTATAAATGACTCTGATGTTATCTCCTGCCATTGTTTGAGAAACAAGAGTAATCTGCCCCCAATTTGAATATCTATTTCACTTGATTCATTTTCTTTAGGAGGAAAATTTCTCACCTGCATACGTCCTGGCTGCCCTTGTTGCCCCCGGCCCTTTTGTAGGGAAAATCATCCTTCCCTTAATGCCTGTGGCAGGCTGCCAGCTCCGAGATTGCGAAGCTGAGTGGCTGGTACCTTCCCCGGTGTCCGTAATGGTACCCCGCCGGTAAGGAAAAAACCTCTTTCCTAATTTGCCACCCAATTGATTCATTTTCTTTAAGAGGAAAATTTCTCACCTGCATACATCCTGGCTGCCCTAGTTGCGCTGCAGCCCATAGTTTTAGCGTCCTCATGGAGTTCTTTAACTCACTTGGCGAGATCTCTGCCAAACAAAAGATTAGGCGGTTGTACGCTGGGTGGTTTACACAATGATGCCAGATTAGGATTAATAACTGGCCGAATCGCACTTCGTCTGATATTGTTAATTTCAAAATAGCCACTACACAGAAGTCCCAGTGCATCTTGGTGAGCTTCTGACATATGCCCCTTGTCTACTGTAATAGCAAATGCCGAAAGCCCTGCTGAAAGTAATTTCAATACCTTTTGAAATTTTAGTTCTTGGGATCTTGCTGATCCATATGAGATGGTTTACCATTGGTACTTTTAGTAAACCGCAATTGATAGGGGCTTCATACTTTTTTGCCGCCTCATCCATGGCCAATTCTTGTAGCTGATGTTAGAGCATATATTGGATGGCTGATGCCAATTCTTCCCCTAATGGCTCTCCTGCCTCTCTCGGGACTGCAAATTTCTCCGCTATATTCGGAATCACTTCAAGTTCCACTCCCTTGTGGCTCTCCCCAGCCACTGATTCAGTGTCAGTAAACTGCTGCACCGGTATACCCTCCTCCTCAAAGGTTGGGTATTCTTGCAGCCCTATTATAGGTGCTGCTAGCACAGGCTCCCCACTAGCCTGGCATGGGCACCACTCCTCCTCATGGAGTTCGTCCCTGTCGAGCATCTTTTGTAATAAGACCTCGAACTGGGAGAGCCGTGAGCAAACGGCCTCTCCTTTTGAGGATAAAACCTCCAGGCCCGACTCTGGGTCCACGGGCCTATTTGATTTTGCAGTAGCCTTACGCCCTACCGACATGGCTACGCTGCTCACAGGCAGCGGGTCCGGTGTCGCTAGCTCCATTGCTGGCGTCAGACTTGGTGTCCTAGGCGGACATCCGCTAACAATATTATCGCGGTCCTCGACCCTTTTCCCTGCGGATCGCCTCGCCGACACCTTCTTCACTTTCTGTAACATTTTAACGGTGTATACTCTACCACTGAAACAGAAAATGAATGCAAGAAAAGTTTGAAACTTACCTTGTGTTTTAAACTTACTGCTTGGAGGAGCTCTGCTGCTCAACCGGCTGACTCCACCAATGGGTCTGACGTAATAACGCACCAACGGCTGTACGGGGTTCTTCACGTAGTCACTCACGTGACTCCGAAGTAAAATGATTTATTCCATGACAATGTTAAGATGTAGGGAGATCTTGCCCACACCAGGACTGATGTGGGAGATTATAAGATCATAAGTGATAGAAGTAGAATTCGGCCATTTGGCCTTATCAAGTCCACTTCGTCATTCAATGTGGCGAGACAACTATGTTTACTTTCAATGAGTTCCTGAAATGGGCCAGTGTTAATTGTCAATTCCTAGTTACCTGACCACAACTGGTGTCGTCAATATGTGGTAGGAATGAGTCCAATGTAAAACAGACCAAGTAGCAATGGCAGGTCTTTTCCCTGAAGGACAATAAGAGATGTTGGATTTATAAAAGTGTTTGGCAGCTCGCCTGATCATCTATTCTGATGCCAATTCAAAAATAACCTTGCTGATTTATTGAATTTAGTGTCACAGTGGGATTTGAATTCATGGCCTTTGGTTGCTAGCATAATGTTTATTGAGTGTTTTCAGCATATATGTATAAATTGGCCCAATGGCCCTGGATGAGCATGTGGTCAACGCCACGGGAGAAAAGCTTAGAGTTTCAACACTGAATGCAGCTGGGGATAGGTAGCCCCACTTAGTGCAATGCTCTGGGCACATTTGGGCAGGTTGGTGAATGTAGCAAAATAAAGATGAGCCACAGACAATTGAAGGATATAAGCCCCGATCTATCAACCTACCTCAAGATTCAAAATTCAGAGATTCAAGAGAGTTTATTGTCATGTGTCCCAGATAGGACAATGAAATTCTTGCTTTGCTTCAGCACAACAGAATATAGAAGGCATGAATACAGAACAGATCAGTGTGTCCATATACCCTTGTATAAATATATACACACATGAATAAATAAAACAGATAAAGTGCAAATAAACCGCTAATGGGCTATTCATTTTCAGAACCTGTTTCTGAACCTGGACGTTGCAGTCTTCAGGCTCCTGTACCTTCTACCTGAAGGTAGCGGGGAGATGAGTGTGTGGCCAGGATGGTGTGGGTCCTTGATGATGCTGCCAGCCTTTTTGAGGCAGCAACTGTGATAGATCCCCTTGATGGTAGGGAGATCAGAGCCAATGATGGACTGGGCAGTTTTTACTACTTATTGTAGTGTTTTCCGTTCCTGGGCCCTCAAGTTGCCAAACCAGGCCATGATGCAACCAGTCAGCATGCTCTCTACTGTGCACCTGTAGAAGTTAGAGAGAGTCCCTCATCGGGGACCTTAGACTTTACCTCTGTGACAGTGATGCTGTAACACTATCTTCTTCAGGCTTGATTTTTTTTCTCTTTGCACTTCCTGTTCTATTTGTGTCTGATTTGATTTTCTTTGTGTATAGTATTACTGGGTAACACGCAAACAAAGCTTTTCACTGTATCTCAGTACACATGACAATAAAATAATAATACAAAACAATATCACTACTGTAACTTGTGGAAGTTCTCGTATCAATCTGAAATGCCACCATTTTCTGGAAGATTGGTTTTGGATTAAAAAGTACATTTAATGCAGTGAGTGAGTCATCTCTAACTGGAACATCTTGTATTAGCTGATGTAGTAATCTGTGTCCAAGGCAAAATGACATTGTGTTACAGGTTGCAGATTAGCTGAAGTTAAGTACCTGAATTCCTTCCTTTAATGTACTGCTTGACTGGACTCTTCCCTTGACTGACTTAAGTTAAAATTGGTTTATTTTAATATCATAGAATCATTGAGAATTTACAGCATAGGGCATTCAGTCCTTCATGCCTGTGCTATTGAATGAAGAGCTATCCACCCACTTCTTGTATTTATTCTACAGCTTTGCTGGACAATATGCTTCAAGGACTCGTCCAAGAATTGTTTAGCTACAATGAAGATTTCTGCTTCTACCATCCCTTCAGATAGACATTTCCAGACCCTTTGAATGCACACCCTTTACCTGATCTCGATTCCTTTGACCAGTTGCTTTAAATCTAAGACTATTGTTTTTGGCACTTCTGATAAAGGAAACAGGACATACCTATTAACTCTCCTAACTTTAGTTTCCTCTGCTCTGAAGGAAATGACACCAGCCCATTCGAACTTTCTCTATAGCTACACATTTCCAATCCTGGCAACTTCCTCATAGGGTGGCATGGTGGCGCAGCGGTTGAGCGACTGCCTTACGGCACTAGAGAACCGAGTTCGATTCTGACTATGGGTGCTTGCGTGTACGGAGTTTGTACATTCTCCCCATGACTTGCGTGGGTTGTCTCCGAGATCTTCAGTTTCCACCCACACTCCAAAGACATGCAGGGTTGTAGGTTAATTGGCTTGGTATGAATGTAAAATTTTCCATAGTATATGTAGGATAGTGTTAATGTGCGGGATCACAGACTAGGTGGGCTGAAGGACCTTTTTCTGCCCTGTATCTCTAAACTAAACTGAACTATAAAAACTAAAATCTTCTCAGCATCTCTCCTGTTCAGTAATATCTCTCGAGATGACAAATATATAACTATTAAAATACATGTTTACATGAAACAAGTGTTATGAGACACTGAATGCTGCTTGATTGGCCTATGTCAGTTATTATCAACATTTGGTCTCACAACCGTTAATTGAATCGAATGTGTGCTGGTGAGTATAACCAGTGATCAAGATCTGCACACTTATTTTGTGCTGGCAACCATGGATGTTTTTGTTCCTTGCTTGTTCTTCATCTTTTAAGTGGTTAAATGTTAATGCTTTCTGGAGAATAATGTATGGGAAATAACGAGGCAGTGGTAGAGCTGCTGCCTTCAGGTTTGATCCTGACTACATGTGCTGCTGGGCAGAGATTGTACATTCTCCAAGTGATCACCTGGGTTTTCTCTGGGTGCTCTTGCTTCCTCACACATCACAAAGACATGCTGGTTTGTTGGTTAATTGGTTTTGTGTAAATTGCCACTAGTGAGTAGGATGCAAAAATTGAATAAAATAGAAATAGTGTATGGATGATCAATGGTCGGCGTGGACTCAGAGGGTCAAAGGGCCTGCTTCCACACTGTATCTCTAAGCTAACTAAACTAACATTGATACCACATAGTAAAACAGATGCAGCTTCAATAATTTGTGACATGCTTTGCATTTCATGTTTTCTACAATGTCTCCAATAACTTTACTGTGCACCACAAAACTGTTGATCTTATTCTGTACGTTTCCATTGCTTAGGTCTATAGTGTTAGCAAGAACGCTGGAATTTAATGCAAGGAAGCACGGAGGAGATTAAGTGGAATTTTATAGTACAGATTTATTTAAGCATTTCAAATACCTTTTAAAGCTGGAACATTGACACTATATCAGGTAGTTAACAAACATGTTTGATGGACTGTGTTTATAAATTAAAATTTAAACCCAGGCACTGAAATATGCAAAAGTGTGCAGGTCTTTTAAAAATAAAATGTTTCCATGGTGATGATTATGCGCACGATTGGCCCAAAGCTTTTTTAATTTTGAAAGGAACTACACAAAGTGGCTATTGGGATTAGAGACCGGAATTGGAAGAGCTTTTAAAGAGCTGGCAGTCTTTCGGGGTACAAATATCCACCTCATTCTATTTTAAAAATAAAACACAGTAAATGATATGCAGCACAAAGTAGCATAAATTATAATTATATAAAATAGCTTCAAAAGAAACAATTTGTTCTTTGTTATTGGGCTGTGCTAATTTAAGAATGAAGCACAATCTAAACTGAAAAGATTTTAAAAAAACAGCGGCTTGTTAAGTTCCTCTAAAATAAAAATGGGATGCTGTGCAAATCAATTACTCTGAGCATTGCAGGGATATTTTCTTCCTATGTTACAATAGTGGTCATAATGCACTGAGAAATATTCCGAGGGATGTGAAAGGTGCTGCAGAAAAAGAAGACTTTCTTTTACCCAGTTTATTTGTTTATATGAATAAATATACAAAAAAGCTAAAAAATAATTCTGTAAAAATCTTGATCACTGTTTAAATGGCACATTTCAACTGCAATGAGGTGGATATACACAGCTGTAGATCATTCTCACTAATCACATATGGGTTACCATTGCAAACCATATTCAGAAGGAAGAGGGCTTACAAAAGCCACCATTGTTAAGAACAAACATGCTTTCATCTCATCTCATGAAGGCCCTTGCGTGGCAGCTACCTGCAATCCTAGAAAAACCTTCCATTCTCCAGCCAATAAGATGTCCACCATTAAATTGCACAGTTTTGTCAATTGTCAGATGATCATTGAAGGTTCTCCACACCACGGTGTCTACAATGAACAGTTCTTCTCTTGTAGTTTCTAATATGTTGTTTAAGATTTTGACGTGGAATTCTATGGAGTGGGAACTTGAGTCTAGCAGGTATGCCAATGTTTTTATTCCCCACTTGACCCTTCCCATTATTTGTCAATTTATCCCATCAATATATTCGTCTCCCTGTCAAATACTTATATCTGTTTCATTTTTTTTATAGTATACTATCAATACCCATGTACTTTCATATATTGGTATGCATAACTGTGTTGTATATTTACAATTTAATCAACGATGACGTGTGTGTTACACGAGGAAAGTGATCAATAGCACATCAAGTGTAGTGGAGTTTGTGAATTAGAAAAGCGTACATTAGGATTAGGGTATGGAAGTCACATCCTCGACTCGACATCACATTCATTACTCAGCTGATGCAACGTATCGTCTTTCTTTCCACTGAAGAAGGGTTTCGGCCCGAAATGTTGCCTATCTCCTTCGCTCCTTAGATGCTGCTGCACCTGCTGAGTTTCTCCAGCCTTTTGTGTACCCTCCATCGTCTTTCTTTGTTGAATCTAACGATATATTTCAAGCGTGTATTGGTTTTTCAGGCTTGCTCAATCCTTTTTGGTTTAACATTGAACCAGTCATGTAACTTTTACATTAATGGTTTAATAAAAAGGTGGCTTAATCTGTGAACATAATGGATTAAACCTGCACCATGACAGTATACAGTTTTGAATAATGGGGACTGCCTTTGTTCCAACTAATTTATTTCACAAAGACCTTGTTGGTGCAATTCACTTCTTGTATCACTGGCAGCACACCCATGCTATACTTTTGAGTTTTAAAGCTATAATTTGATTACCATTGTGTAATTATAATGAATGAAATTAGGATAATATGGCTGAGAAGAATGACAAGGGTGAATTTTAAGGCGCGTCCATGTTATGGCTTTGTAATGCTATTTGTGGGGACTTCCTGCATGCAATGCGACTGATGTTTCTTGCATCACAATAGTGATTCCAGTTCAAAAGTACTCCATTAGCTGTAAAACACTCTGGGATCCTTTCAAGGTGGTGAATGGTGTTAAAACAATCTTTCTGCTGTGTTCTTCCTGCGTATTGTAGCCTGGGATATTTACTGCAATCAGTAATCCAAATGTGAATTCCAATCAGATCAAGATGCATATTATTTTCCAGTTTCCACTCAAACTCGTATTGGTTGAATGTGTTGGGTTAATGTAACTGCTGTTTGGGTTGTTGCATCATTGGATTGATCGATGATTTGTGTAAATGTACATTAAGTTAGCGCAGTTGTGCGTTCAGTTAAATGAACTTGGTGTTCAGGCAATGAATTTGTTTGGTTTATCCCATGCATCTGCATCCCTCCATTATTGAAAAGGTCTTGAGTTATTATATAAATTCGTACTTCTCCCAAAATGAATGTGATCTGAGAATTTGGTCTGGCACCAAAGGTTCTGAGCCAAAATTTCTTCCAGGAATTAAAATTAAGTAAGTCCATTAAACTATACTTCTCTCTGAATAGTGTACCACAGTGTACTTCTTGGGAGTTGTAGAAACAAGAAACTGCAGATGCTGGTTTACAGAAAAAGCACAAAGTGCTGGAGTAACTAAGAAGATCAGGCAACATCTCTGGAGAACATAGATAGGTGACGTTCTGGGTCGGGACCCTTCTTCAACCTTAAGAAGGGTCGTTACCCAACATGGCTCTTATCCAATTTCTCCAGAGATGTTGACTGGCCCACACTGAGCTACTCTAGCACCTTATGTCAAGCGTGTTTTACTGTCCTATGTCCCACATAGAACAATGACATTCTTACTTATTCCACTAATGACATTCTTCCACTGTTTGGGAGTTCCTAGTTTGAGAATGGCATCAAGCTAATGTGAAAGTGAAAAAAATGACATAGGAAAACAATGAATAAAAAAAGAGTTAATAAATTATTTATTCCTGTATCCCTTTAATTCTGTTACTGTAATCGCAGCTGTGTTATGTTTGATGTCTGTTCTATGAGAAAGATCACAGGGGATTAAAGTCATTGCAGCATTGGATTAATTCTGTGGAGAAGTTAAAAGCCAGAATACCACAAACCTCTTGTGTTGTAAAAGGATTGCTTTACATTAGTGATGCGAGTCTTTTTTGTCTATATTTTTTTTAAAGCACTCTAGGATAAGGCTGAGGCTATGGTTACTCACTTCTGTTCATGTCTGGAAAAGATAATTTGAAATTCAGCCCTGGGATAAATGCCAGTACTTACTCATCAATGCACTTCAGAAATGGTCACGATTCAGACCCTACTGGCAGATTCTGTCAGTTATTAGCAGAGAAGGTTATATGGTACCTGTTTAGAAATCTCAAGTTTATTTTTACAGGAGACTTCAGTTTAGTTTAGAGGTACAGCGCGGAAACAGGCCCTTCGGCCCCCAGGTCCACGCCGACCGGCGATCCCCGTACATTAACACTATCCTACACCCACCAAGGACAATTTTTTTTTTAACATTTGCCAAGCCAATTAACCTACAAACCTGTACGTCTTTGGAGGGTGTGAGGAAATCGAAGATCTCGGAGAAAATCCATGCAGGTTACGGGGAGAACATACAAATTCCGTACAGACAGCACCCATAGTCGGGATCGAACCTGGTTCTCCACCGCTGCATTCATTGTGAGGCAGCAACTCTGCTGCTGTGCCACCTTGACTGCCCTTGATTTGAGACTTGGGTTTCAAGAGTAAAAGCTTCTACATCTAATCAGCAACCTTGTATAGTTTGACCTTTAGACACAGACGTTGATGGCAAAAAAATGTGAATTATTCTTATTTAATGCTGTGACAGTCTGAAGCAATTAGGAATGAATCTCTAAAACTTAATATAAGAGCAAGATAGTATGGGTACTGTAAAGCCGAACTAAAAATGGAAAATGCTGCAAATTTTCAACAGGGTCAGGCAACATCTGTGGTGAGAAATTGTTAATGTTTTGTGTCTGTGATATTAAAATAAAATGGTTCAGATGAAAGATCAAATAATCTGAACAATACAATGCATTGTTTCTGATGCATAATACATACTTTTTTATTACAGACTCAGACAAGACATTACATAGAATGAATTGCATACAAAGGCACAGTAAACTACTTACAAAAGCACAATACATTACACACTAAAGCGCAATACATGGTTTAAGATCAAGAATAAAAGTTGTCTTTTCCTACAACAAGACAATTATACCAATGTCTCCACAGCTGGGATTGGTAGCATGTAGTGCTAAACCTTATATAAGGTCAAGATGATTTCATTTTCAGAGTCATTAACCTGGCAAATAGATTTATACATAAGATTTCTTAAGGCAGTTTGTAAAGTATTGACTCCTGCAGCCAAAAAAATTTCACTTGCACTACACCATCTAGGTCTCTTAAGTACTATTCTCATTGCATCATTATAAGCTACTTTAAGTCTCTGTAAGGTTGCGTTTCTGAAGTTTGACCACTGGTGTGCAGTATAGCGTGGTGTACAATATGCTCTGAATAGAGACATCTTCACTCTATTTGCACATGCACTAAACTTGCGTAAGAGAATGTTTGCCTGTGCATACATCACACGGCATTGCCTATAAATATCCTCATCATCTGTCATTTGTTCTGTAATAAAATGTCCAAGATATTTAACCTTATTACAGACACTAAGATTATTATCAGCATTTAAAATCAGGAAATTTTAGACATTTGAACTACAGATCATAACGGCACTCTTACCAGCATGATATTTAAAATCATGTTCCACACCATACACAGAATATATAGTATGGAGCTGCTGGAGGCCAGCGCTAGATGGACTAAAGGCCACAAGATCATCTGCATACATAATATGATTCACTAGAGTATTACCAATCATGCACCCATTTTTACAGGCTTTCAATTGCTTGGACAGATCATCAATATAGAAATTAAAAAGATACCATCTGACACCATTGCTAACCCCAAATGGAGCTGAGATCCTATTACCCCATTTTACTTGCATAGTCTGGTGGGCATACCAGTAAGCCAGAATTCTCACAGTGTATTTAGGCACCCCTCTTTGACTCAAATTAACAAACAACTTTCTATGATTAACAGGATCAAAGGCTTCGGAAGCATCAATTAAGCACATAAGAATTGATGAGTTGTTACCGCTATATTTGTTTACAATTTCCTTTAAGGCATATATACACGTCAGTGCCATGTTTAGCCTTAAAACCAAACATGGTTATCTGTGGAGTTAATGAACCCATTTAATCTATCCAGTAGAATTATTTCTAGGACTTTTGACAGTATGGTGGCTAAATCTATGGTCCTGTAATTATTTAGGCTGCTTACTTTATCAGCTTTGTCCTTAATGACTGGCACTAACAGAACACACAACATTGAGTCTGGTAACAAGCCATGAATCATAAAGCCAGTAAAGCAAATAGTAAGGAGAGGTGCTATCCTCATACTGGCATGTTTAAGATGTTCAACAGAAATATGATCTAAGCCACTTGCTTTGTTGTTGGACAGCTTGTTCATAGCTTGATACACCTCATGTGACATAATCGCCATTGAATCATTACTCTCAATATTGTCCACCCTATACAAATCACTTTGGACACAGTTGAATAGAGTACAATAATGCTGTCGCCATAACTCCGTGATATTAGCTGTTCCGGAGATTCCATCTACAGTGCACGGTGAAGATGTTTTGCAGTCGTCAAGAACTCTCACTATTTTTACCAAAAATCAGTAGCATTGTTACTTAGCAGCTTCTTAGCCATGGAATCAGCCCTCATAGCTTGCTCATTTTTACAGGTGAAGCGAACAGCATACTTATATCTTGCATTAGTGAGCTTTTTGTACTCAAGCACAGGCCTTTGTCTGGGTCTACCTGCCATAGCCCATAATTTAGTGGCTTCACAGGCTTCAGCATAATCCTCAGCTGCATACGTATTCCAGCCAGGCCTGATGTTATGTGTCTTATTTTTATGCTTGCAGTAGTGCTTACTGCCTACATATAAAGTGCTAACAATATCATTATACATGGAGCAGATATCTCTCCTATGCTTCACATCCTTACAATTAACATTACTACACATAATTGCATCTTTAGGTAGATGCATATTGCTTAAGTATTTATCTGTATGAGAATAATAGGCTAAGATATTTTCCTTTGTGAGGGTTGACCAGTCTAGTTTTTCTGTGTTAACACTAATTCCATCTCTGGATACCACAGGTAGATGTTGCACATTTATTGACATAGCACCAGGTATATGATCAGTGATTGCTGGCCCTTAAAGAATGCTCATACACCCCAGTGAGGGATGTGCATCAGCTGTACTAATACAATGGTCCAGCCATGGTGTAGTGTGCCAGGCCTCACTAATATAAGGATAACTATCTGTAGGTAAAAGCACTTTCCTTGACAATATAACATTATTATCTTGACACAACTGAGCATTTGATTGGCAAATAAAGAATTCCTGTCTGAGATCTGCATTCATATCCCCAATGACATATACACTAGAACTATTGTTATTTTGAATACAGGAATAGATGAAAGCAAGCCTATTTATATAGTCATCCTCATTCTGATGGCATTCATAAGGTGTATACACATTTAGGATATCAAATTCCTTGTCGTTGTGAGCAAAGTGTATGGCAATACACCAGTCAGCATCTAGCCTGATAACATTTATTGATGAGTCAAGCTTCGTGTTACATAGAAGAGCCACTGCCCCTGATATCCTACCCCTGACTATTCCCATGCCAAGGTCAGTTGTTGATTGCTCAGCCCCATGAGAGTTATCATTGAGAGAATTTAGTTTGTCCAAGTCTTGCTTTGCTAAAAATGTCTCTTGCATACATAGTGTGTCACAGGTCTCCAGAAAGTTGTCACCAACTATGCGGCAAGCTTGATCCCCTGCGCTCTGACCCAAATGCAGGCCGCGACAGTTGTACGACATAAGCCGATAGCACCAGCAGGTACACTCATTCCCCTCCGCAGCAGGCACAGTGCTTGATCCGATGACTCCAACCCTGTGTGGCTCGTAATAGTGCCGGACAAATGCCCCTTGTGGCCAGAGCTCCGGATTGTACATTTTGCCAACCTCATTGCATTCAGCAAATTAACATTATCTACTGTGTACAGTGTCAATCTTTTGACAGGTAACCTCACGACCAAGTTTTTCTTTAAGATACACAGATAAAGTTTTGACATGACAATGACAATTGAAGATTGAATTGAATTGAATTGACATCTAGATCTGGTGAAACACTCACCAGCTTAGTCTTGACCATTTTGATGTTACCTGCAGCTCTGGTGCCAACAATAGGTATAAGGTTACCGGATTTATTTTTCTGTCCAGGGGTAATAGTGCGCAATCTTGGCTTACCAGCAGCGTTCTCTGGAACATGACGTCAACCCGTTTTCACAACATGATTCCACTTTGGCGAGCCTGGCAAAGGCGTTAATCCACTGGTACTATCCGTTGTTGTAGCCTCCTCCACATTTAAAGTGAGGCCTCCCGCCACTCCGGCGACCAAGCCCGAGGCTCCTGCCGGTGCAGTCCCCAGCGCTGTGCCGTCCATGCCAGTGGTCCCACTGACGTCGATGCATCCCGACCACCGCTCAGAGTCAGGTCAATGGGTCACTCCAATGCACACACTCGCCGTTTAATTTCCACTGTGATGGCACGAAAATCTTTGTTTACATCAGCCTGTAGCTGCATGGTGTGCTTCATAGAACAGACCTCAGCGTGCAGCTGCTCCATTCTCCCAAGTAGGCTCGAGACATCCATGTTGGTAAATGTCACTGGCAGCAGTTCATCCAAGGAATGAGAGACAAATCTGGGAGTATTCTCCCCACACTCATTTATTACTTTAAGGCCACTCTTTATGTTATTGACGTCTTTCTGTGCCCCTTTATGGGAAACGTTCCGCTGTGTAGTAGGGCAGAGTTCAAACAGAACTTTCTTCGAGGACACTATCCACTCGGAATCAAAAGTGTTTGCAGCCAGTAGGATGATCTCGTCCTGGCTTAATGTCTTAATTGTTACAGCAAGAAAGTTAAGTGGCTCATCCTCCACAATAACTTTACAGTCAACAGTCTTGTAGATTTCAGGTTTTATTCGAGACTGGCCAAAAACAGGAGCAGCTGAACCTCGTGGTGCAATGTCTGCCATGTTATAAATTGGCCTTATGTTTGAATATAGAAGCTTACAATCTCCGCATGTCTTGATTAATGCACAACCTGACAAGCAAGAGGTACTCCATGAATTCTAAACCGGGAGATAGTATTGAGCTTAAGGAAGCGATAGACAACAAACTATCCACAGGCAGTTTGCACCTCCACATGAATCGCATGAGTACCCCATGAGAATGTCTTTGCTCATCAGGCACCTTTCATCAGCTTTTGTTCTGCATTCTCCTGTCACACTTGAGCATGAAGATCCAGTTAGAGCGATTGAAAGCCACAATCAGATTAGAGTGGTATCCTGAGCACACACTGCCTGCATCAATAGCCAGTGTAATATGCTCTTCTCTTTTCACAATAGCCAGTGGAAGTTGGGATGTGGTTGACGATAGCACGGCCAGATTCTGAGAAGCCACTTTCGTAGAAAACCTCAGACCTTTGGGTGAAGTGACACTTGCAGAGAGGCCTCTTAAGGAGATCAATTGGCGCTGGGTCAATGGTGAAGCTTTTCCAAGTCAGCAAGGTCGGTGACATGAAGGAAAGGGTGATGTTCCCACCTCGATGATTCATCGAGTCATAGAGCGATAACGTGTGGAAACGGGTCCTTTGGTCCAACTTGCCCACACGGGCCAACATGTCCCAGCTACACTAGACCCACCTGACTGTGTTTTGTCCATATCCCTCCAATCCTGGCCTATTGAAGAATAGAATAGAATCTAACTGTTTCTTAAACATTGGGATAGTCTCAGCCTCAACTACCTCCTCTGGCAGCTTGTTCCATACACACCACCCTTTGTGTGAAAAGGTTACCCCTCAAGATCCCTGTTAAATCTTTTTCCCTTCACGTTAAACAATAGACAATAGGTGCAGGAGTAGGCCATTCGGCCCTTCGAGCCAGCACCGCTATTCAATATAATCATGGCTGATCATCCCCAATCAGTACCCCGTTCCTACCTTCTCCCCATATCCCCCAACTGCTATCTTTAAGAAATATACCTATGTCATCTAGTCCACGATTCACCTGCTCTGGGCAAGAGACTCTGTGCATCTACCTGATCTATTCGTCTCATGATTTTATACACTTCATCCCTTCATTCTGACAGGTTTGGGAAATGCTGCAGAAGAAGACTTGGTGAATTCTTGCAGTGCATGATCCAGGTGGTTCTTGCTACAGCTACCGGGTGCACTGACAGAGAAACGGGAAGCTCATGGTGGTGGATGAGTTGCCAATAAATCAGTGGTGTTGTGCTTTTCAAGTGTTGTTAGAGTTGCACTCATCCAAGCAACTGCAGAGTATTTCGTATCACTTCTGATTTGTGTCATCTAGATCTTGGAATGGCTTACGAGAGTCTGAAATTCAATCACTCACAGCAGAATATCCTGGCCAGCAGTTTTGCTCATGCTGCACAGAGTTGTTTAAACTACATGGACAGGAGAATAGGATCCAATGCAGGGACAAGGCAGGTAAAAGGCTGGAATTTGGCATGGATGGTGATGAAAGAATGTTCAGTGCACAGAATAGACTGGATAACAGCAGGGAGCAAGGACGGACTTACTTTAATGTAAGAGGCCGGTAAGGCAGATGAACTCAGGGTGTGGATAAAGTGTTAAAGAAGGAACTGCAGATGCTGGAGAATCAAGGGTTACACAAAAAGCTGGAAAAACTCAGCGGGTGCAGCAGCATCTAAGGAGCGAAGGAGATAGGCGACGTTTTGGGTCGAGACCCTTCTTCAGACTGGTCAGGGATCAGGGATCAGGGAAACGAGATATATAGACAGTGATGTGGAGAGATAAAGAACAATGAATGAAAGATATGCAAAAATGTATCGATGATAAAGGAAGCAGGCCATTGTAAGCTGTTTGTAGTGTGAAAATGAGAAGCTAGCGCGACTTGGGTGGGGGGGGGGGAGATAGAGATAGAAGGAATGCCAGGGCCCGAGAGCTGAGGGAGAGGTGGGAAGGGGAGGAGGCAGCCTGGGTTAACAGAATTGAGAAAATTCAATGTTTAAGCCCAGAGGATGCAGACTCCCCAAGCAGAATATGAGGAGCTGTTCCTCCAACTTGAGATGTTGCTCAGTCTGGCCGTGGAGGAGGCCCAGGACCGAGAGGTCGGATACGGAATGGGAGGGGGAGTTGAAGTGCTGAGCCACCGGGAGTGGATAGGTTGGTGCGAATAGGACTTTGTAGCCGTTGTGGAAACTTGGCTAAGAGAGGGCAAGGACTGGCAGCTTCATATTCCAGGGTATGTGCTATTTAAGATATAGAGATGGGTAAATGAGGAGGGGGTTTTGCTTTATTGATTAAGGAGAATGTTATAGCAGGAGTCCAAGATAACATTACTGATGGTTTGTCCAGGGAAGCTATATATGTGTGAAGCTGAGAAACATTTAACAACATTTAAAACATGTTTGGACATGTACAAGGAAAGGTTTAGAGGAATATATGGGCCAGGTGCAAGCTGGTGGGAGTAGAGTAGATGGGACATTTTGGTTGGCATGGGCAAGTTGGGCCGAAGGGCCTGTCCATACTGTATGACTTTATGACTCTGACTTGTTTTTGTGAAGACACAATTTGTGTGACTGCTCTATTTATTTATTTTTGTCAACAGTGTGTCTGTCAAGATGTAGACGGTGTGATACTGTGATGGCAATGATGTTGAATATCAAAGGGAGAGGACTTTACTTCCTCTTGCTGCAGATGACCATAGCCTGCCGCTGAGTGACAAAACTGTCACTTAGCACTTATCAGATTTGTTCTTGTGGAAATCTTGCAGTCTGACGTACAGACCAGTTTAATATCTGACAAGTTGTAAACGTAGAAAATGTCATACAACATCAGAATCGTACTTTATTAGGCAAGTATGTTTTGCAACATACGAGGAATTTGATTTGCCATGCAGTCGTACCAATAAAAAGCAACAAAACACACAAATACATTTTAACATGAACATCCACCACAGTGACTCCTCCACATTCCTCACTGTGATGGAAGGCGAAAAAACAAAGTTCAATCTCTTCCATTTGTTCTCTGGCGGTCGGGGGCCTCGAGCCTTCCGTTGACGGGACGATCTTGACTCCCGCGGCGGGCCCACCATGTCGGGGCGATCAAGCTCCCATATCGGGAGGGGGGGGATGTGAGCTCTCCCGCACCGGGCTATCGGACCCCGGGTCGGGGCTGGACGAAACCTTCTGTGACTGGAGCTTCCCAACATCAGTCTCTACCCAAGTCTGCAAGCTCCTTGATGTTGAAATATGCAACTATCCCCACATGATAGAAGGAAGGGCTCTAACAAAGCATTGAAAAGGTTTGGGTTGAGGACACTGGCCTCCCTAACACCTGCAGTAGGGTCCTGAAGTGTTGACATGCATTTCAAATCATTCCAGATTTATTAATAAGGCTTTTATTAATTAATTAGGAACAGCAACATTTTCACGTGGACTCTGAACTGATTTGCAGCATTGATTCGTTCATTTGACACATTCTGCCTCCTGCATCCCAGAAAAATCTGCTTACTTCCCATACACTGATGTCAACTTCTCCTATTTGAACTCGGCTGCTGTCGGTTCAATGAAGCACAAAACTTTAAGAGTAAATAGAAAAGTATTGAGCAAAGTCTATGGACCAGAAATGCTTTTAACTTGAAAGATGGTAATGTAATTTCAGTCTCTGGCATCCTGACCGTTGTTAACATGTTGACGTTCATCCTTAAATTTTTCCCCACCCAGTAAGTCTGTGATTCGAAGAACACTTCCTAAACTTTTCATTATTTAATAGCTGCCACTTTTGTGTCATTATGTTCAATTTACTTACATGCTTATATCCACAATGACGTGTGTGCCTGCAGTGCCTCGAGCATTGGAAGTATATAACTTCACTCTAACTGAGCCTATAAATGTGTTGTTTACTAGCAATGTTGCAATGAGCTAAAAATCTGTGAAAGTTATATTGAAGCCAATCAAGCTCTCTGTTTGTCAAAAGAATGTCAAATTCCAACAAGAGTAAAAAATTGAGGGGTTCAACTGAAATATACAATTGCTGTATTGAATGCACCAATGCTTTTTATAAGTGCTGGTAGGGTGTCTCTAAAAAGTTAACCATCATTATTTTGTTTTCTGGCTATGTGACATGTGTTCATTATGGCACCAAATTAAAAAAATGTGGGATTGCACTGTTTTACCAATGGTTTTGCAAACAGTACATCAGAATCAGCCTCATGTTACAATACATGGAATATGTTAAAGCTATTGTTAGAAACACAGGTGCAGGAGTAGGCACTTCAGCACTTCGAGCCAACACTGCCATTCAATATGATCATGGCTGATCATCTAAAATCAGTACCCTGTTCCTGCTTTTCCCCATATCTCTTGATTCCTTTAGCCATAAGACCTAAATCTAACTCTCTCTTGAAAGCATCCAGTGAATTGGCCTCCACTGCCTTCTCTGGCAGAGAATTCCACAGATTCACAACTCTCTGGGAGAAGAAGTTTTTCCTCGTCTCAGTTCTAAACAGCCTACCCCTTAAAGCCCTGTCCCACGTTACGAGTTCATTCCAAGAGCTCTCCCGAGTTTGCCCTGATTCGAACTCGGAGATTTACGGTAATGGCCACTCGTCGGTACTCGGGGCTCTCGTGGAAATTGTTCAACGTTGAAAAATCTTCCCGAGTCTTCCCGTGCTTACCTGCCGTTAGCGAGTCTTCCTGAGTACCTGCCATTAGCATTACGAGCTTCTAAGAGACGCCCCCGAGCTCCGACATACCTGCTACGTTCATTCTCCGTGCTTACCACGAGTTTGATTTTTTTTAAACTCGGGAGAGCTCTTGGAATGAACTCGTACCGTGGGACAGGGCTAATATTCTTAAACCGTGACCCCTGGTTCTGGACTCCCACAACATTGTGGATATAAATGAAACTCATCTTAGTCAAATTGATGCTTGGACCATTCAGTTTATAATCTAATACTAACTACTGTCAAACTTTGCTTGCTGTCACTTAACATTAATTTTTACAAGTTTTATTCATTTTAGTTTTAAATGTAATTATCCCTCTTAAAATATAAAAATATGGACAAATGTCTCCATTTTTCATTCTGCCTTTTTTCACCCTCTCTTGAAAGAAAGATAGTGATGCATTTCTATAATTCATCACAATAGGATTTTTGAATATTTGCTATTTTATCTCCACACCAATATTTCATACAGAACAAATAGATAATATGTTTTTCTGATTGCCAATTGACATTGGCTAGGGCAACAGGTAGAATATCCATGCTCATCCAACAGATAGCATCTCTGTAGAAACAAGGAACTGCAGATGCTGGTCTTTTTTAACAAGGTACAAAGTACTGAAGTAACTCAGTGGAGTTGGGCAGCATCTCTGGAGGACATGGATAGGTAATGTTTTAGGTCGGGACCCTTCTTCAGACTCATTGAAAAAGGCCCAGAGGCGGAGGTGATGAAAGAAGAGCTCAATATCATGGTGGGCTTGGGACTCATTGAGGTTTGGGTGTAAGTCACATATAGGCATCACCTCTGACAGGGCAGTACTCCCTTCAGCAATGGACTGGCAGCTTAGAATTGTGCCCCAGTCAAATAATAGTGTAGATAATAGTTTTATAATAACAGTATTGGGTTCAGTATTGGGTGTACGGGGTGAACCTCAAATTAGATCTGTCTTAAATCAAGTAGATTCACTAAGACTGGCAGAAAAACCTGCTCAAGCTTCAAAAATGAATTATAAGACACAAATGTTGATGTATCACAGGACATTCTATTTGGTAAACAATAAAGATAGAATTAGGATAGGATTGGATCGCAAAACTACTGACATGACAGGAAAGGACAGTGGTCATTTCAGGGATTTAGCCATTACATTTCAGGCATTGTATCATGTCTAGAATTCTCATACATAATGTTAAATGCAGCAGTCCAGGACTCAGTGACAGATTCGAGACTGGTAACAAGCAGATCATTCTGTTGTGGGGCTCAATTCCTGGAGCTCCCCAGTGCCTCCCTGGGTAAATCATCTTTTTTATCCTACACCATTTTAAACCAGATTTAAGCCCCTGTCCCATTGCACGAGGTAATTCACGAGTTCTCCCGAGTTTCCCCTGATTCAAATAGCCATTTGTAGGTACTTGGAGACTCGTGGACACTCTCCACACTGCTGAAAAAACTTCACGAGGTTACCGCATTTCCCGAGTACCTGCCGTTAGCGTTACGAGCGGCTAAGAGATGTCCCAAGCTCCGACGTACCTGCTACGTACATTTTACATACTTACCACGAGTTTGATTTTTTTTTTTAAACGCTGGAGAGCTCTTGTGTAATCTCGTATAGTGGGACATGCCCATTAGTTTAGTTCAGAGATTCAGCATGGAAACAGGCCCTTCTGCTCACTGAGTCTGCACCGACCAGCGATCCCCGCACATTAACATTGCCCTACACACGAGGGATGATTTACATTTATACCAAACCAGTGCGCCTACAAACCCAGATATCTTTCAAGTGTGGGAGGAAACCAAAGTTCTCTGAGAAAACCTACGCAGGCTATGGGGAGAACGTACAAACTCTGTACAGACAAGCACCCAAAGTCAGAATTGAACCCGGGTCTCCGGCGCAGTATGGCAGCAACTCTACTGCTGCACCAAAATGCCATCCAGGGTATTGAAGGAGAAACAGGCAAAGGAGATGGGCACGTTTCTTTGTTTTAACACAAATGCATAGTTTAATGAATTTAATTATATACTTTTGTGGTTTGTTAATTTTGTTTTCATAATTTTTTATTTTATCTACCTCAATTTTAATTGTTTTTAAATATCTCTGAAAGTTCTACTCTACATAATTCTATATATCTAATTATAAATATTTTTGACAAATTTAAATCCAGTCTCAAATATTGATCAGCTGCAAGCACTCGCAACTGTACGTATTTTTGGTCTTATATAAGCAATTGGCTCTTCGTTTGATTTAAAAGTCCATGTAAATAAGTTAAGTCTATTTCATGGTCTAATGCGCTTATTGATCCAGTTTCCACAAAATTCTATCTGAGTTCTGCAGGGTAACTTGTTCTAATCTGCCAGGCACTTGTTTCTTGCTTCCTGAATATTTAGCCAGGATTTACAAATTGACCTGCTTGGATTTGGGATTATCAATTACTAGAGGTAATCGAATCACATGATTTAGATGTCACAAACTATGCGGATGAAACTCGGCAACATTTAGGTTATTCTTTATCGAGTGAAGCAGATGTGTTAATTGTATTATTCATTGTAAAATTTAATTTAGAGTTACAGTGTGGAAACAGGCCCTTTGGCCCACCGAGTCCATGCCGACCAGCGATCCGCACACATTAACACTATCCTACACACACTAGGGACAATTTACATTTATACCAAGCCAATTAACCTACATACCTGTACGTCTTTGGAGTGTGGGAGGAAACCGATGATTTCAGAGAAAACCCGCGTGGTCACGGGGAGAGCATGCTTACTCTGCAAAGACAGCATCCGTAGTCGGGATCGAATCCGGGACTCCAGCACTGCAAACGTAAGGCAGCAACACTACCGGTGCGCCACCGTGCCGCTTTATTATGGAAGAGAATATTTAACTCCAATCCATTCACTTTTTTTTCCCTAACAGTTTCAAATCTGGTGCCTTATTGTGGGGTTTATTTCATGTTCATTGGTTTTTCAAGATCAAATAGTGTGTTTTAGTGGATGCACAAACGACAACCTCGTTTTCTGAACTGATTTATTTACACAATCGCTCCTTGGCAAACACGTCTCTGCAACCACGTCTGATCACAACGGTGGTCAGCAAAACAACTGTGGCGCGAAAGCGAAACCACGCAAAAACAGCAGCCCCTCCCGAGTCACGTGACCGCGGCTTCCGAACGCTGGGTTTGATATCTGCGTGCGCCAGCAGGCACCGCTACAGTGTAATAGAATAACTTGTTATTACCTGCACAGCTGTGCTTTCCAGCATGAGAAAACATTCAGGAGAGGAAGCCCCCTCACTTTAACCAGACATACTGATTAGCAAATTGAAGCAGGTGTCTCCATATTATGAGTCAAATGAGGGATTTAATTATGCAATTCCCATGGTGTGTCTTATCTTACCCTGCCATTGGAGTTTAAGATTGAATGGCAGGGGCAAGAGATGAACATTGAAAGAAGGAGACGGGAACTGCTGGTAACAAACATCAACTGGCAGCAGACAAATCATCGTGGCAGAGTACTGGGAAAAGCAAAAATGCTTTGTTGCTCTGCATCAAAAATCCTTTGTTGTTCTGCATCTGAGTTGCTCCATGCTGGTTGTGCCAAGTATTGAGCCAAAGAGGGCGGCACGGTGGCGCAGCGGTAGAGTTGCTGCCTTGCAGTGCCAACGACCTCGGATCGCTACGTGCACCACTATGGGTGCAGTCTGAATGGAATTAGTACGTTATTCCCATGACGTGTGTGGGTTTTCTCCAGGTGCTCCGGTTTCCTCCCCCATTCCAAAGACATACAGGTCTATAGGTTAATTGGCTTTGTTAAAATTGTAAACTGTCCCTAGTGTGCGTGTGTGTGTGTGTGGGATAGTGTTAGTGTGCCGGAATTGCTGGTCGGCACGGACTCGGTCGGCCAAAGGGTCTGTTTCCACTTTGTATCTTTAAATTAAACTAAACTAAAACTAAGCGTTACTGAAGGAACTCCTCGCAGATAAGTAATTTTACGTTAATGTTTAACATGTTATTTTTATCAGTTCTTGGTGCTTAATGTATCTTGTATTTGTTTTAGTTTTTAATGCATTCATCATTTAAATCTCTCAATAGTATCAAAATATCTCTTAAGATCTATGGAATGAATAAGAAACCTGATAATAATTGATTCACCCCAATGGGCCTGATCCACTTAGGCAATTTTTCAGGCCACTGGAACACACACACACACACACGGGGACGATACAGACACACACGCGATACGCATGCACGTGATACACCCATGCACACGATACACACACACACGACACAGACACACGTGATGCACACGCACGCGTGATGCAGACGCACGCGATACAGACACGCGCGTGAGACAGATGTAGATGCGCACGCGAGACAGATGTAGATGCGTGCGCGGGAAAGACGTAGAAGCGCGTGCGAGACAGACACACACGTCACACACACACACACACACACACACACACACACACACGGTAAGGACACACGATACGATGAACATGAAAGTTGGCGCTGTAATTAAGACGGTGAAAGCGCAGTGTATGGGAAAGGTCAGAGACACGACTAGTTCCCAGAATGCGGGAACTCATCACGACCATGAAGGCGACTGCCCGGCAACCACCCGCGAACATGTGACGACCGCATAGTGTTCTGCAGTCGCCTAAGTGGGACA
Organism: Raja brachyura; assembly: GCA_963514005.1. The sequence continues at coordinate 20,549,830 of OY740806.1, read as the reverse complement.
GGCCCATAAGTGTAACTTCTGCTTTAAGGTTAATGATTAAGTACAGAGGTTTGGAAAACTTGAGTATTTGTGATTCATTTAAAACAATTAAAACATTGGTATTGAAGAACTATACAGAAAATCCTGTATACAAGTGAGTGGAAATGCAATGTGATTTAATTATCACTTCAGCTATATAAATTCTTTAATCTGTTAAGAAGTGAATTTCCAATACTTCAACTAAATGGACACAACTTCCACACATTGGGATTAAAACAGCAACCATGATTTGTGTAGAATCTTTTGGTTGGTGAAGGTCATAGTGTATGAAACAGCCCATTGAGTCCATGCCATCCATCACGTATCCATTTGCACTAAACCAATTACATTTCTCATCAACTCTTCCCAGGTTCTACCACTCACCTACACCCCAGGGGTAATTAAATGGCCATTTAACCTACCAACCAAAACATCTTTGGGATGTTGGAGGAAGCATGAACATTAGAGGAAACCCATGTGCCCACATGAAATTGCAAACTCTACACAAACAATACCCAAGGTAATGTCGGAATCCAAGTCATGGAGCTAAGAGACAGCAGTTTTACTAAATGTACTTCATACTTAATTATAATTTTATCCTTCAATTTCCTCTGGCATAGTTTAGATAAAACTTTCAATCTGCATCTGTCCCACAGCGGCGACCTAATTGGCGAGTTTAGAAGAGTTTGCCCTCGACTCATACTCGCAGCATGGTCGACACGAGGTCCTAGGAGGTCTTTGTAACTCTCCTTCATGCTCGCGAGTAGTCCCCGCATACTCGAGGCCTCAGCTAGGTCACGGTGTATGTTTCAACATGCTGGAAAATGCCCGCGAGTAAAAAAAGGTCGCCATGGAAAAAAATCAATTTTTTTTTACTCTTAGGTTTAGTCCAAGTAGGTCGTAGTAGGTAGGTATGTTATTCGTAGGTAATCGAGGGTAGTCAAAGGTAATCAAAGGTAGTTGTAGATAGTCTTCAACATAGTCGAAGGTGATCGAAGGAGGTTGTCTTCACTCTCCACTATTCGGTGTCCAATGTTCCCGAAGCTAGTCGTAGCTAGTCTTCAATATAGTCGAAGGAGGTCGAAGGAGATCTTCAACATGACACTTTTTCAAACTTTCCTAAACTCTTCTAAACTCGCCAATTAGGTCGCCACAGTGGGACAGCCCCTTTCTAAACATGCAAACCTGCTGAACCATTTAATAGTCTTGACCGATCTGATTTTAATCTCCATTTTGTATCCCTGCTGACCCATGGTGACCTTTTAACCCTTGTTTATCAAATATTTATCGCGTATCCAATAGTGTTCCCTGTGCTGCCACCGAGGGCCAGCCTGATTTTTGGGCACAAATCTCTGTAATGTTATTAAACTGTTCGGTGCCACCTCGAGTATACTCATGTCATGGGCAATAGTGAATAAAAATCTTGGCAGTGAACAGGTTAAACCTCATGTGTAGACAAAAATGCTGGAGAAACTCAGCGGGTGAGGCAGCATCTATGGAGCTAAGGAAGTAGGCAACGTTTCGGGCCAAAACCATTCTTCAGACTGATGTGGGGGGGGGGGGAGGGAAAAAACCTCATGACCTGACTGAATTGAGACTAACTTGAGTCGTACTGCAAGCCGACGCACTGCTCTCAACCGATGCCTGTGGTTTAGTATTGGTATTATAAAATATTTAAAAGAGAATTGTTACCTTTGAGATGTTTCTAAAGGGCCTGTCCTACAAGCATGCAACTCTATGCGATTAGACCTAACGTAGTCGCTTGAGCCGTCCAACGTCGCGGGGCCGGTCCCACTTCAGTCGCCGGAGCCGTGCGGAATTGTGCGGAGTTCATCCCGACATCGCGCGGGGCTCCGAAAAACTGACCATGTTCAAAAATTCCGCGCGGCAACGGCTTGTCGGCTCGCAGTCGCCTCGACGCATTACACACCGTCCCGACATCGTGCCTCCGTGAACCTATCTGTAGGTGCCTCCGTGGCCCTCTATGTGTGTGGCTCCGTGGCCCTCTGTGTGTGTGTGTGTGCCTCTGTGCCCCTCTCTGTGTGCCCCTCTCTGTCCTGGCGAACTTACCTTAGACTTCGCTCCAAGTTCGCCTAACTTTGCGCCGCGTTGCGCCACACACCCGACCTCCACGCGGCCCCTGCTGCCGGTTTGGTCGCACTTGCCGCATGCAGGCGCATGCTGGTGGGAACGCCCCTGTACAGGGGATCACCTGACCTCCGCACGGCCCCCGCTTCTAGTTTGATTGCGTTCATCGCATAGAGTTGCATGCTTGTAGGACAGGCCCTTAAACATTGGCAGTAGCATCTCCACCCTCCTACAGCACACTTGTTGGGCACCATCCCACAGCAGGGGTCTGCTCAGCACTTTATCTGTGCAACCCAGAGACAAGGCAAAGACACAAATCAAGTATAACACAAATTCCTGGACGTTAATTTAAAATTATTATGAAATGTCCTCAAATTAGGCAACAGAAGGGATGCTTATATCAAGGATGATAAATATTTGGAACACAATTTGCTCTCCAGTTCAATCTCTGCTATGGAAATATTTAGAACTCAATATGGTATCATCTAAAGAGACTTGGGTACTAAGGAAAAAAACACAAAGTGCTGGAGTAACTCAGTGGGATTTAGCAGCATCTCTGGAGAACATGGATCAGTGGCATTCAGGGTCGGGACCCTTCTTCAGATGTAGCAGTTGAATTATTATTTAGACTATTTTTCTGGGTGCTGTAAGAAAAGAGTGTAATTTTGTTTAGATTAGAGATACGGCACAGCAACAGGACCTTCGGCCCACCGAGTCCACACTGACCAGTAATCTCAGCACATTAACAATATCCAAACTAGGGACAATTTACACTTATACCAAGCCAATTTACCTACATACCTGTACGTCTTTCGAGTGTGGGAGGAAACATAGATCTCTGAGAAAACCCACGGGGACAACGTACAAACCCCGTACAGACAGCACCCATAATCGGGATTGAACCCGGGTCTGGGGCATTAGAAGCACTACAAGGCAACTACTCTACCGCTGTGCCACTGTGCTGCCAATTCATTTAGATGCTAAGTCTTTGTTCATACAGCAATTAAACTTGTTATGAATTTTCATGGGTTAACTGTCAATCATTCACTGAGCTTGAAACTTGCTGTTTATGCTCACACAGTCAGTCCTCACAATAAGCCCCATCAATTGTTGAGCTAAAGGCCTTTGTAAACACAGGGAGATTTGAGATTTATATTAAGGTTGTTGCTGAGGGCAGACAAAAGAAGCTGTTCTTTACCAATATATATGCAAGTCTCTGACAGGTGTGTTACTGAGACCTCTGGAGCTGACAGGACAGATGCACATCGCTAAAGAGAGAAGGAATTATTCCCTATGCATGGACCCTTGTCATCCATTTATGTTCTAATTGAATATTGACTGCATTGTTTTTTTTCTTGTTAAATGGTTCCTTGATAGGATTCCATAATTCCAGGACTTCCCAAACAGACTTGAGTGTCAGATGTAATCGACAATACTCCCCAGGGCCCAACTGTGCACTGTAAAGGCTCTGCCCTGGTAAATCACAGGACAACCATTTTACATGTAGGTTTACTTAATAATATCATTGCATGGACCGATGTCAAAGCTCACATCATCATTGTGGAAGGATCACTAGACATGAATGTTTTTGCTTTATTGCTATTGCATAGCATACAGATCATAACTGCTGAAAGCACTAACATTTTACCACCCAGGAAAAACCTTGGAACTATTGAGCAGTGAGCCTAACACCTGTTCAAGGTAAGTTACTGGAGAGGATTCTGAGATAAGATACATATCCACTTGGATAGTCAGAGACTGATAAAGGATAGTCAACGTCTACACAATTGCCGCCTTCAACCATCTTGGTGACCTCGTCAAAAAAAAAACTCAATCAAATTAATGGGACACGATCACCCACGTAGAAAAACTTAGGAGATGAGGGCAATTTTGTAGTGCTGAAAGTATATGGACCTCAGCAAGGCTTTCAAAAGGTTCCACATGGTAGGCTGCTCTGGAAGGTTAGATTGCATGACATCCAGGAAGAGCTAGCGAGCTGGGTACAGAATTGACTTCATGGAAGGAAGCAGAGTGTGGAAGGTTGTTTATTTCAGATTGGAGGCCTGTGACTGAAGTTGGGTCTCAGGAGTCGAGGCTGGGCCTATTGTTGTTTGTGGCTTATATCAATGTTTGAGATGGGAATGCGCAATGCGTGATTAGTAACTTTGCAGGTGATACCAAAGTAGGTGGTATCATAAACCGTGAAAATTACAATAGACAATAGGTGTAGGAGTAGGCCATTCGGCCCTTCAAGCCAGCACCGCCATTCAATGTGATCATGGCTGATCATCCCCAGCATTATCTTGACCAGCCGGGCGAATGGGCTGAAGAATAGCTAATGTAATGGAATTTAATGCTGTTAGGTACGAAAGTGTTGCACTTTGAGAAATCAAATCGGGGCAAAATGGCAGGGATCTGGGGAATGTTGTAGAGGGTGGGATGCAGGAGTACAGGTACAAAGTTCCATGAAACTGGCATCATAGATACATAGGATGGTAAAGAAGGCTTTTGGTACATTGGTCTTAAGTCATGGTATTGAGTATTGAAGTTGAGACGTTCTGTTACAGTTGTACAAGACAATGGTGAGACTGTACTTAGAGTATTGTGTTTTAGTTTTGGTCTGGGTGCGACAGAATGGAGCTGAAGAAGGGTCTCAACCTGAAATGTCACCCATTCCTTCTCTCCAGAGAAGCTGCCTGTTCCACTGTTACTCCAGCTTTTTGTGTCTATCTACAGAATGGATGTCCTTCAGCTGGAAAGCAAAGATATACGAGGATGTTGCCAGGTCTCAAGCACATGAGTTATAGAGAGAGATTGGGCAAGCTAGGACTTTATACCTTGGAGCGCAGGAGGCAATTAACAGTATATAAAATCATGGGGTGCAGTGATAGATTGAAAGCACAAGGTAAGTGAATCAAAAACCATTGGACATAGGTTTATGGTGAGAGGGGAAAGATTTGATAAGAACCTGAGGGGCAACTTTTTCGACTCGAAGGGTAGTGGGTATCTGGACTGAATTGCCAGAGGAGGATGTTGAGGTAATGCAATGGCACCGTGAATGCTGGGGATATTGACTGTGAGGACGGCTCTCAAAGTATACAGCGGGATATAGACCAGCTATAGAGATAGACAAAGAAATGACAGATACATTTTAATCCAAATAGGTTTGAGGAGATCTGGATGAAGGGGGCATGATGTGCCTGGGAGCACCAATTTACTCCTATTGAATATCTATATTTTCACCGGTGAGCTACTTGTGTGCACTTATTTAAACCTATAATACACATGAATGTCATTAAATGACCATCCAATGGTCAGAGATGCCTAGAAATTGGATCTTGTGGCATTGTTTATTTCAGTGCCACATAATCCAAAATTGAACTTATTAAGAGTGAACCAGTTGATGGGCATCAAGTTTAGGGTGCCAGGGTCCTACTGTATTTACTCCTCTCCTCAGAGTCAACTCTGCACAATCTGAGCAAGATTCTGCTCAGGGTGAAGAGGGGTCGGAGGTGTGTGGTGGATGGTGGGGCCTGTGTCTCTGCTCTTGTGGGCAAGCTTCGAAGAAGGGTCTCGATCCGAAACGTCGCCTATCTCCTTCGCTCCTTAGATGCTGCTGCACCCGCTGAGTTTCTCCAGCTTTTTGTGTAACCCTCGATTCTCCAGCATCTGCAGTTCCTTCTTTAACACAAGCTTCCCATGCTTCCCACCTCTACTCCTGTCGGAGAGGTGACCTGCATACACTGCGAAAGCGAGCTCTGAAAGTGGGCTCTATGAAGTCTGTTCATAGAGACTGGCAAGCAGCCCCTTTGCTTCTGTAGAACCACGGCTGTTCATAGGAATGTAAGAAATGGAAGTGTGTCCTTGTCTATTGATGTATCCTGCCAAGTCCCCCCTGAAATCTGATTGCCTATACCCACCACCCATGCTTCACCCACTTTATATCAATAGCATTCAAACCCATGCCATCTCTGGCTATTTTGGTCATTATTAACATTCATTAACATATCTAAATGGCGTCAAGTTGAGAAAAGGGGAAGTACAATGGGATCTGGGGGTCCTTGTACATCAATCTATGAAAGTAAGCATGCAGGTACAGCAGGCAGTGAAGAAAGCGAATAGCATGTTGGCCTTTATAACAAGAAGAGTTGACAATAGGAGCAAAGAGGTCCTTCTGCAGTTGTACAGCCCTAGTGAGACCACACCTGGAGTATTGTGTGCAGTTTGGTCCCCTAATTTGAGGAAGGACATTCTTGCTATTGAGGGAGTGCAGCGTAGGTTTACAAGGTTAATTCCCGGGATGGCGGGACTGTCATATTCTGAGAGAATGGAGTGGCTGGGCTTGTACACTCTGGAGTTTAGAAGGATGAGAGGGCATCTTATTGAAACATATAGCATTGTTAAGGGTTTGGACACGCTAGAGGCAGGAAACATGTTCCCGATGTTGGGGGAGTCCAGAACCAGGGGCCACAGTTTAAGAATAAGGGGTAAGCCATTTAGAACGGAGACGAGGAAACACTTTTTTGTCACAGAGATCTGTGAGTCTGTGGAATTCTCTGCCTCGGAGGGCGGTGGAGGCAGGTTCTCTGGATGCTTTCAAGAGAGAGCTGGATAGGGCTCTTAAAGATAGCGGAGTCAGGGGATATGGGGAGAAGGCAGGAACGGGGTACTGATTGGGGATTATAAGCCATGTTCACATTGAATGGTGGTGCTGGTTCGAAGGGCCGAATGGCCTACTCCTGCAACTATTGTCTATTGTTTATTGTCTTAATAATTGATTCCAGTACATATCCTACTACGGATGTCAAGCTAACCAAGCTGTCCACAGATTGTTGTTACCCTCTCCTTCCCTTCTTACATTGCCAATTTATCTTTCATATTTTCCAACCCTTTTAGCGTCAATGGAATTTTGGAAAAGGATAAATAGTGTATCCATTATCTCCATAGCAACCTTCTTCAAAAACCTATCATCCTTCAGTCTCTATCATTTCCTTATTCCACAATATAATATAATCTGTGTGTGCCTGTAATAAACCTGCAATATCTTTGGCCAATCTTTTCATTTCTGGTTTATTTATACCACAGTACGGCTGCAGAAATTGGGCTACTAGAGGAGATGACGGAACGGTGGCGTAGCGGTAGAGCTACTGCCTTACAGAGCCAGAGACCCGGGTTCGATCCTGACTTTGGCTGCTGGCTGTATGGTGTTTGTACATTCACCCCGTGACCTGTGTGGGTTTTCTCCGAGATCTTCAGTTTCCTCCCACACTCCAAAAACGTATGGGTTTGCAGGTTAATTGGCTTGATATCAATGTAGAATTATCCCTAGTGTGTGTAGGGTAGTGTTAATGTGTGGGAATCGCTGGTTGGCACGGACTGGGTGGGCAGAGTGGCCTGTATCTGCGCTGTATCTCTAAACTAAACTAAACTATGTTTTTTTCAATGTAAGATATATAGATCCCACAGGGGATGTTATGTTCTAATTATTCATAAATACCCACCACAGGGCTCTGCCACATGCTTGCACTCCTTAGAAAAGATTTCCCACAGTTGAGTGATATGTTATTATGTTTAGTTCAGCCTCCTAATTTCCAGCAGTTTCTTAGTTTCATGCTGAAACAAACTCTGTTGCTGGTTCTGACTTTTTATATCAGTCTGAACTCTCTGTGGGCTGTTAATGGGTCGGACGGATTAGAAATTTAATTGAAGTCAGCAATGGCTTAATTAACCACTGAAACTATTGGACTGTACAAACTACAGGCAGTGAGCTAAAATCAGTCAGGACTGCAAAGCAAATGGATCTATTAATCCTCCCAAAACATTAACATACCCTCACATTGACTCAGCATAAAACAGTACAACAAAGCTTATATGAACACTCGGGATGAGGAGGTGCACTGTGCAAAGCTCGAGCCAAGAGTTAGTGCTTCAGTTCATTCTACAGATACATTATTAACTTGTAATCTATGTAACACTTTCCTCACAAAACCATCCTTATTGGTTTTGAGATTTCTTTGAGCCGCTTTTGACTAGTAAAACCAACCAAAGACTTCCATTAAGTTCATGTTCATCATTTCCAAGAGCAGAATTAGGCTATTCAGCCCATCAAGTCTACTCCGCCATTCAAGCATGGCTGAACTATCTTTCCTTCTCAACCCCATTCTCCTGTCATTGCCCCATAACCCCTGATCCATAACCCATAAGCCCTTCCTAATCAAGAATCTGTCAATCTCCACTTTAAAAAATATCAGTTGACTTGGCTTCCACAGCCGCCTGTGGTAATGAATTCCACAGTTTTGCCATCGTCTGACTGAAGAGTCCTTTTTTAGTAAAGGTCTTTTTTGCTAAAACTTCATCTATCTTCCTGCACCTGCCATTATCTGATATTAACTTTGAAGCATCTTTGAAGCCAGAGGATCATGCAAACAAGATCACAATCTGTACAGATTTTTCATACACTGTTTCATCATGATGATTAGATATCAGCATGTTCAAGACTTTATTAAGCACTGAAATAATTTTAATGAAATCTTTAGGAAGAAAATTAGATGTTTTTGCCCAGAATCCTTGTTTATGGAATTATTATTTTGCACCTACCACCAGAACAGTATCACAATGGGTATGCTCCTGATAATGTCCCTTATTTTCTGGGCAGAAACAAAGCTGTTCTCAGTGTGTATGTGCGGTCCCTGCACTCAGTCATCCATTCCCAACACATTGCAGGCAGTGGGCTACAGAGGAGGATATGAACCCCAGGAACTCCGATAAAATGTTATTTGCTCACATCCAAGTACCATGTAGTTATATGTAGGAAGGAACTACAGATGTTACTCTGAAGATAGACACAAAATGCTGGAGTAATTCAGCGGGTCGGGCAGCATCTCTGGAGAATAGGAATAGGTGAAGTTTCGGGTTGAAACCCTTCTTCAGACCTTCAGTGACACCCCCTGAGACTAATACCACACATTTGCAACCTTTTGCATAGCAATATTTCCTGGACTTAATTCAAAAAGGCTGACCCCTTATCCTGCGACTGCACTCCCAAGTTTGGGACTCACTAGTTACAGGAAACGGACTCCCAGCATCTACCTTGTCAATCCTTCTGAAACTCCTATGTGTATCAGTGTGTCCAGTCATTAAAATGTGTGCAATTTATGCGGAAAAAAACCAAAGAGGAACTCTCTCTAATATGGTGGTCATGGGTTTAAGGGTGAATGGGAAAAGATTTAATGGGAACCTGAGGGGTAACTTTTTCACATAAAGGGTAATGGGAGTATGGAATGAGCTGCCAGAGGAGGTAATTGGGGCAGGGACTATTGCAATGTTTAAGAAACATTTAGACAGGTTCAGGGATGGGACAGGTTTAAAGAAATATGGGCCAAATGCAAGCAGGTGGGACTAGTGTAGATGGTAAATGTTGGTCGGTGTGGACAAGTTGGGCCGAAGGGCCTGTTTCCATGCTGTATGACTATATGACTCCATGACTCTAACATGGCAAGGGAATTGTGAAAATCAGCAGAAGCAGTCTAAGGAGGACTACTACAGTCTAAGGAGGACTACTACAGTCTAAGGAGGACTACTACAGTCTAAGGAGGACTACTACAGTCTAAGGAGGACTACTACAGTCTAAGGAGGACTACTACAGTCTAAGGAGGACTACTACAGTCTAAGGAGGACTAAGAAGGAAGTTATGACATCCTTCACTAAACCCCCACTAAACTTCACTTATAGTCCCACCAAAATCCACTCCATGTACTGTATTTCACAATAGCAGGCATAACCTGCAGGACCGTGTAGCCACGATGCAATTCTTAAATCCACACTCGTGCTACCCATTGAAATGTGCTCCTAATCCTTTGCAGTCTGTGCACACACAATCCCAACATAATCTCATATATTTAATAACCTGCAGATGTTTAATAACTTGCTCTCCTTTCAGTGACAGAGAGTGATGTGAATGCTCTAAAAGTCGGCATTATGTTCAGTCTACCAGCCCAACCATAGGAGATGCTGAAGCATACTAATCTTCGCAAGTGCCTGGCTATGATTGAACTGAACCCCACCTCTCAATCTTGATACAGTGTTAATATCCTAACTTCCTACCACATTTGCAGGTGTTGGTGACTACTGCTGGCTTGGTTTGAGAGGGTAAACCATGATATGTGTCCATTCTAATAGTTACCCACACATTATGGTTTTCATGCAAAGTGGCTATAATTATGATTCCCCATTCTCGGATGAATTAGAAATGTGTCAAAACTTCATTTTAAATTGAAGAAGGGTTTCGACCCGAAACGTTGCCTATTTCCTTTGCTCCATAGATGCTGCCTCACCTGCTGAGTTTCTCCAGCACGTTTGTCTACCTTTTAAATTTATGGTATGGGTTACCAGTGCTTCGGTATATGTTGTGATGCAACATGGTCGAGCATGGTAAATACTTAAGCATGTACAAATTTAGAATATATTTGTTTAATTTAGTACAGAATAACTAAAAGTTTGCTAAATCTGGGGTTATCCCTCTTCCCTCTGCAATATATTCCCCACCCTCACAACAACCACCACAAGGTTTTCTGTGCTTATCAACATAAAATAGATTCATACTCGTACATCACGGAAGCAGACCCCTCGGCCCAACTTGTCTCTTCAATGCTAATTCCCTTTGCCTGTGTTTAACTCGTATCCTTCAGATCCTTTCCTATCCTTTTATGTAAACCAGCATCTGCTGTTCCTTGTGTCTTTCTTGGGACAGTTCTTTGTTGAGATTATTGTAGTTACAGAGCAAGGGGTGATGCAATTGCAAGGTGGCGCAGCAGTAGAGTTGCTGCCTTACAGCGCCGGAGACCCGTGTTCGATGCTGGCTTGTCTGTACGGAGTTTGTATGTTCTCTCTGTGACGTGCGTGGGTTTTCACCGAGAACTTTAGTTTCCTCCCACACTTCAAAGATGTACAGGTTTGTAGGTTAATTGGCTTGGTATCTATGTAAAATATGTCCCTATTGTAGGATAGTGCTAATATGCGGGGATCGCTGGTCGGTGCGGATTCGGTGGGCCACATATTGGCAATGGTGATGCCTTTGAATGTCTAGGGTAAGATTAGGTTTGGAATAAGCTGGTTTGAAGTAATTTGTTGGAATGTATTTCACCAGCAATATGTTTTTTTTCTATTGGAACATTCTTGTTTATGATAATGTTTGCAGCGATGTTCACTTGTAGTAAACTTAATCTTATTCAATATGCTTTGAAGGTCCAAAAACTGTCTTGTTGCAGATATTATGATGTTCCTGAGACCATAGTTTCACATTTCTCTCAATAAATGTAATTATATTTAAGCTTCAAGATGCAAGCAATTGAGAAACATGAAATAATTGTGTCTCTGACTTTTGTTAGTTCCAGTTCCATATTTATGTTCACCCTTGAGTGCCTCATTAACTCTGCTGCTGTGAAAGCTCAAGCCACTCAGCAGCAACTGCAGTTTTCCTAAACTTGCTACATCGGAAAGGTTAATTGTTCGTCTGCAAGTGGGAATTCTTCTATTTGGAATGCAACAGATTGTGTAGCTGTGACCTTCTTTCTTCTCATGTTGAGGTGGACAGAGAACTCTGGATAACAGATGGCTTGGTAGATTTATAACATCTGTAATCAGGAGAAAATGTTGATATATGATGTTCTCTGAAGCAAGAATAATTAAATTACATTTTTCTCATGCTTGGTATTAGATTGGGGAATTGTATGTGTGTCAAATGGATGGTCATGCAGCTGTAGTTGTGAACATTTCTTGAACGTCCCTTATGGCTTTGCTTGGTAGCACAACTAATATCATGACAGCAATGAGAGGACTTTAAAGACAGTGACTTTCAGTTAGTTTCTGTGTCTTTATCAACATATCATACCAGGTTTAATTGACAAGCCACACTAATTAACTGTTGGCATCCTGGCATTTATTTCCAGTGGAATCAGCAGATCAAAGGTAAAAACGGACACATGTTCTTCAAGAAAATAGGACCTGCTGGTACTATGTTATATATAGGGGAAGGGTTTGGGGTGGGGTATTGCAGGGAATATGAGAGACCAGGGAGGACAAAACCTACCAGTTGTGGCACTCAGGGGATCATTCCTGTTCCCATGGAGAACACTAGGCATCTTCAACTTCCCTATTCTATCTAATCCAAATATACATTTTTCCATCTTTCATGTGTTCTTACTATGTAGGAGGAGACCATTCAGCCCTTCAAATCGATGCAAGCTCTGCATGTCTATCAGACCCGTTTTCCCAATGATTCTCCTGTAACCCAGCCTCCTACTATGTCCTCGTTCGACCCACATCCCTCTAAACCTTTCCTATCCAAAACTCCTATTGCTCACCTTAGCCCAAACTGTACCTCTGTACTTGCATAAAACAATGTCATTTATTGGATAAACACTTACTTAAACACTTTTATTCATATTATTTTAAGATATTTATTTGTAAATCTGCATATCCAAGTGAAAAATGTTATTAGTGGTTGGAGTAACATGTTATTTAAAAAGGTCATTATTGGTCACAAAGGAATAGTGCTATTAGTTTGGCCAAGTTAATTCCCAAGCCCATGTTTATGTACACAACCAATTATATTTAATTAATCATTATTTAAATGTAGAATTATTTAAATGTAGAAGAGGCACCTCTGCTACATAGTCATTGAATATCAACACTCCTTAGAATGTGTTGACTGAATTGATATTACCACACACCAAGCCTTTTCTCCATAGCAACCAAATGTTGGATTATGTAGTATGCTGGTCTGCACAGAACGTGGGGTACCGTAGCACTACATTTAATAGCGTATATATTTAAAAAACTTATCTTGCATTAAAAATATATACAACAATTCTACTGAAGAGTTCTTATAATTAAAATGTGTTTTAGTCGATGATATAACACACTGCCATCTTTCAGAGCTTGTCATTTCAAATGAGTTAAAAATGCAGTCCCATCTCCGGAAATGGATTTGCGAAATGGTGAGGAAAGATGTGCGGGCCTTTTTTGTCAGGCAAATGAATGCTCACAACACTGAAGCAGTAATGTGAGCAAAAAATCAACACTAATCAAAGGAAATGAAACAAACAGTTTATTTTGCATTTTCAGATTAACTTTGGAAAGACAGGGGTCAGATTTACATTCAGCAAAGTTTGACAATAAATTGTAGAATGCATGCTAAATACTGGACTGTTTCAATCAAAGGCAATCTGCCACTAAAAATGTACAGGTTAGCTAAAGTACCCAAGCTGCTTTACATTCTGTTGCTCTTTATGTCCAACATGTCCAATTCAACCTTGTTTGTCTTGAGTCAAATTGGCAACATTCGACTTCATCCTAATCAACTAGCATAACTGGGGCTTCATTGTTACTTATGTGCAATTCCAATATTTCTCAATAATTCTATATGCTGTTATTTTGCTTATTGAGCTATATAATGATCAACAGAATAGTTATTCATTTGTTATTTGTATCCTTTGATATCTCCATTCCCTCCCACGTGACCTCAGACTGAACAAAGTGTCTCGACCTAAAATGTTCCCTATTCTTTCTTTTCCAGAGATGCTGCCTGACTCGTTGAGTTCCTCCAGCTTTTTGTGTCTATCTTTGGTGTAAACCAGCATTTGCATGAACTGCTGGGATATTGTTTCACTGGCTTACATCTGTGGCTGAATAAAAAACATATGAAACAGGTAGACACAAAGAGGCTGGAGTAACTCAGCGGGACAGGCAGCATCTCTGGAGAGAAGGAATGTTCGGGTCGAGACACTTCTTCAGACTGATATCCTACACATAAGAAACAAGAGCAGGATTAATCCAATAAGCCCATCGTGCCTACTTCCCAATCCACATCATAGTTGATCCAACCTTGGCTTCGATACTATTTTCCCCATTCTCTTTCCTTGCACATTGCAGTCACAATGAACAATCAGGATTCCAAGATAGAATGCAAGAAGGAGTAATCAATAAGCTCAATTATCTACTTATCCTGGTTATCGCCATCCATTATGTTAAGTAGTTAGACCTTGCTGTTTTATGCGCATGTTTTAAAGAATCGCAAAAAAACCCAACACTTTCCACAAATCCAGCTGGATTTTTTCATATGAGATAAAACGTGTTTTATTCTGTTATGTTATGCCTGACATTCCCTTTACTCTGCTGAGGGTGACGTACTGATTTGCAGTACATAAGAACAGGGCCCTCGCTGTTCTCGGTGAATGGATTGTTATTCAAATTGGTATCGGGTCATCAATCTCAGAAACCTACTTTAATTGTCTAAAGCTGTGATGTTGCTTAAACCACAAAAGGCCGAGCAATCTACCACCACCTCTCAAAGAAATCCAATTCACAAAACCTCTCTCAAATTACGATTAAATATTAGCTGAGAAAATTAGCATTTTAAAAAAAAAATATATATATATATAGCCATTTTTAAAATTGCAGACATGCAGCATCTTCTTAAGTGGGTTTGAGTTGTCAGAGGCTGTCATATCAGCAAATCCAGCTTACGCAGAGAGCAACCTCCACTCTTGGGCTGACTGTCTCCCTAATCATTCAGCTGGCGCCTGGCCAGATTTCACCATTTCAGGTAATGCTCTGCCTGCTGTAAGCAGTTTGACGACAGAACAGCCATTTTCAGTCCACGCAGATCCACTGCAACCTGCCAAAAATATGGCTCTCCAACAAAAGAGCTACACTGAAAGATGAGGCAGACTGCCAACCCTTTACAGGCTGCTTTATTATCATATTAAGCACTTCATGTGATGTGCTAATGGGAGAAGTGAAAACAATAGGAATAGTGCTGCTGTTTTGTTGCTGACCACGGTTTTATTGTTCTGGCGGAGTGCTTATAAAAGATGTAGGACATGGGTGAAGAAGGGAAAGTGCTTCTATATTTCAGACTGCATTGTTCAAATGTCAGCAGGTTAAAAACTAAAAGGTGTTCTTGAAAACGTTAATCCCGGTCCTCACAGAAACTACTGTAAGACTTAAGACAAGCCCCCAAAACTCACTGCACAGTCACGCAATGGGTCATATTGCAGTGAATCAGAACAGCTGCATGGTTTGTTCACCCTCCCTTAATTTTCCTGGGATAGAATTGAGCAACATGAGGGGGAATGGGCTGAGTACAGTGTGCAGGGTGGCACAGTGGCACAGAGGTAGAGTTGCTGTCTTACAGCGCCAGAGACCCAGGTTCAATCCTGACTATGGGTGCTATCTTTACGGAGTTTGTACGTCCGCCCTGTAACTGCGTTGGATTTTCTCTGGGTGCTCTGGATTCCTCCCTTATTCCAAAGACATGCAGCTTTGTAGGTTAATTGGCTTTTGCAAGTTGCCCTTAGTGTACAGGATGCAAAATTGGGAAAGCATTGAAGTAGAGTACGGGTGATCATAATTGGGTTAATCAGTTTGTTATGGAACAAACAGACATTGGAATCAATAGTGTTTAATTGATATGATGGCACCACCTTCCCCACCCATTCAATGCTTGTGATTCCTGCATTGGTCCCATCAGCTCCCAAAGAACCCAATGGAAGCAAGACAATCTCCAACCTGAGGGACTACCTCAGAAAATAATACATAAAACTAGAAGCACTAACCTAATCACATTCTTCCAATATGAGGGTGTCCAGAACTACACATATTTTACCATGTGCAGTCTCAGTCAGGTACATTTACAATGTTTAAAATAAATTTCGACAGATACCAGTATAGGAAAGGTTTAACGGAATATGGGCTGAACACAGGCAAATTGTTCTAGCTCAGGTAGACGACTTGGTCAGCATTGGTGAGTTGGGCTGAAGGACCTCCTTCAATGCTGTACAACTCTTTGATTCCATGGGTTTGTATCTTCTCAGTGGCTTACAACTATGATTCCCAATCGAACCACCAGTATCCTACATTAAGAAACAAACTGCTGGAGGGACAGAGCAGGTTAGCATCTGTAGGTGGAAATGGACGGATGATGGTTCGGGTTGGGACCCTCCTTCAGATGTATTCTGCGTATTTCCCTTTACATGCTTGATGCTGCCTGACCCATTGTGTTCCTCTAGTAGATAGACACAAAGTGCTGGAGTAGCTCAGCAGGTCGGGCAGCATCTCTGGAGCAAAAGAATGGGCAATGTTTTGGGTCGGGACCCTTCTTCTGACTCTGCAGAAGGATCCCGACCCAAAACATCACCTATCCTTTTTTTCCAGAGACGCTGCCTGACCCGCTGAGTTACTCCAGCATTTTGTGTTTATCTTCGGTGTGTGTATATATATACACCAGAATCTGCAGTTCCTCTCTACACGATTTCCCCAGTAGTTTGTTATTTTTACTAAAGATTCTTGTCTCTTGTTTCAATAGTGTAGAACATAAAATGTGTGTTTTATATATTGTTTTCTGAGGCATTCCCTCAGGTTGGAGATTGACTTGCTTCCACTCCAGTTTTCTGGGTTCCTTGGTAGTTGATGGGACCAATGCAAGAACCACAAGCATTGAATGGGTGGGTCAGGTGGTCCCATCATATCAATAAAGCACAATTGATTCCAATATCTGTTTGTTCCTCAACAAAGTTTTTAACCCAATTATTTTTTTTAGCAGCTTGTTATAATTTTTTAACATTATAAAAACTGTTTACTGGTTGACAATTTGTCATGTGATATTGTAAGCATACGGTTAATTCATAACTTTCTGTGCTTAGTAAAACCCCTGTCCCACGGTACGATTTCATTCCAAGAGTTCTCCCGAGTTTGCCTTGATTCGGACTCGGAGATTTACGGTAATGGCCACTCGTCGGTACTCGGGGCTCTCGTGGACATTTTTCATCATGTTGAAAAATCTTCACGAGTCTTCCCGTGCTTACCTGCCGTTAGCGAGTCTTCCCGAGTACCTGCCATTAGCGCTAAGAGACGTCCCCGAGCTCCGACGTACCCGCTATGTTCATTCTCTGTGCTTACCATGAGTTTGATTTTTTTTTAACTCGGGAGAGCTCTTGGAATAAACTCGTACCATGGGACAGGGCTTTCAATCGCTTAACCATGAGTAGCAGTGATCAAATGTTCAGGCATGAACTGTACACAAGCTTCTGGCATGATTTTCTAGCTTCTGTATATTGCTGCGCGTTTAGTAAATTACATGTAGCATGATCCCAACTTTCAGTCCTGCTGAGGTGCAAAGGGTTACCAGTGGACCATCTGTACCTTGAAGAGATAGGCACGTTTTGTTTTGCATGCAAGAGTGTGGTGTTTTTTGTGTCATGAAGGAATGAAAAAGAGATTATAGGAATTAGTTGAGTAACATCATATGGCAGGAAGGAAAGTGGAAGGGGATTACTTGCAGCAATCTGTTGGCAATGAATTCATTATGTTGTGCTGTTTGCATGTTATTCAGTGCACATTTTTTTTACTGTAATGCACTATCACACTTCAGTAATTCATTATTTTCGAGGTTTCCCACATCCCCTGCCAATATGACATTTCAATCTAAGTAAAAAACATGCTCTCTAAATGAATTACAGTAGGAAGTATGTGTTGCTGCTTCTCTTGCTTATTCCAGTCTCAAAACTGAGGAAGGGCAGGTCATGAACCAATGTGTCCATTCGGGTGGGATTAGAGAAGGTAAAATTAATGATAGAGTTGGTAGACGGATGGAGTGTGGGGTAGGGGGGGGGGGGGAGCTCAGAGTTCAGGTTGGGTTCAGCTCCATTGCATCTAATGCACCATGTGTTTCAATAACGATTTCAGAACAACATTTTTAAAAACTGGTCTAAGTCTGAAATAGAAACAGAAAATGTTGTAAACGCTTCATCAGAATGCAGGTTCTTTGACCTGAAATGTTAAATCTGTTCCTTTTTTTCACAAATGCTGCCTAACCTTCTGAGTGTTTACAGAATTTGAGAATTGCAGTGATTTTTTTATTTTGCGATTTCAAAGCAGCTAGATCTCAAACCTTGTCTGTACCAAGCTAACGATTTCACCTGGGTACTGGCAGTGCTATACTTGTTAATATCCCAAGCCAGATGGGAGGTAATTAATTGGATAGTGTGCTGCCGTTCACAATGAGTTAGCAACGTGGAAGGTAAGCCATTTTGACCCCAAAATGATATCCCTAACAGGAGGCCGAGCCAATGCGCATGTTTTTGCTAATACTTGTAGCCAGAGCATTTATTAACTTTGGAAAGGGAATGAAGCAGGTTGTGATATATGCAAAGCACTAGGATTCAACCAGTAGTGAGACTGAAGGCCATCCGTGATCTCACATTCTTTCTCTGGTTATTTTCTTGCGCTCTTTTAGTGCAGAGACCCCATCGGGTATTAACCGGTGAATATGTGAACTGAAATTGAGGAGAGTCGCAGCTGTCGTTCAGGTTTATGAAGCAGTAAGGGAGAGGGTTCTATCAGAAGGAAGGAGAAATGCTGATGGATGTACACCTGGGTCATCTGGGAAACACAATAGTTGAACAGTCAATGTATAGGAAGATCAATTCTCTGCACCTTGCCATAAAATTAAGCCTATAGATGCACATTAGTGGAGATATTAAATGTGATTTTTTTTTTGTCATCAGTTTATGTTCCACCGCACAGGGTGTCTTTAATTCATATATAGCTTTGTTTTCCTGAGTTATGGTTTGCCAATTTTCCATGGTTTTCAACAGCAAGCATTCTTCCGTGCAGGAAGGGGGTATCAGGGAGTTGAGATTACATTATTGCCACTATTTCTCAACCAGCTGGTGCTGGGGCATGCGTTAACCCCAGAGAGACAGCTGGTGAAAAGAATGGGAAACTAGAGCCAATCATTAATTTTTCATAAGCCTTTATTCACAGAAGAACACTCATTCTATCGGTGTCCCCAGGCAAATTGGTCGCCTTTGATCGGTTTCTATCTAGTGGTATCTGCAGTTCCTTGTGTTTCCGCTTAGTGGTTACTAGGGAGTCCTTCAGTTCATGCTTCCCAAGAAAACCTAATTAATGCTAATTAATATAAATTACCAAGGCAATTTACATTAAAGCACACACTTTTCTGCTACTTAACTTCTTGCATTTTTGTATGAAGGTGGAAGCTTTCTTCCCAGTAATACATCTAACAACATGGCAGAGCGTTTTAAAAATTGATTACACAGAAAATCTCCTCCCACATTTTAGTTTTGAAATACAGTGTGGAAATAGGCTCTTCGGCCCACCAAGTCCGTGCCGATGAGTGACCCCGCACACTAACACTATCCTACGCACTAGAGAAAATTTACAATTTTACCAAGCCCGATTGACCTACAAACCTGTACGTCTTTGCAGTGTGGGTGGTGTTGGAGCACCCAGAAAAAAAACCTATGAAGGTCACGGAGAGAACATACAGTCTCCGTACAGACAGCACCCTTAGTCGGCATCAAACTCGGGTCTCTGGCGCATTAAGGCATCAACTCTGCCTCTGTGCTACCATGCCGCATGGATACCTATGGGTAACTTTGCCTTGAATTTACACGCTACAGAAGATATCAACCCACTAGTACTCTGCGGGTGACGAGTCAATGGGAAGACAACAGCTAAAGCATTCACACTGAAGAAAGTGTGTCATTCCTCTGTTGGAGTATTGCTTTGCAGCACTTCAGTGCAGCCTGGATTTATGGCTGAAAGTGTAGATAGAAGAGCTTTTTACAGGCCATTATGTGGACCAGACTGGTCACACCAATTAAGGAGATGACTAATTCTGGAAATAATAGTGAAGGACAATTGCTATAATTATACTCCGTTATTTCCAGACATATAAAGTCTGGCAAAAAGACAGTTGAATTTGATGTTATTTATTTATGAGTAGAATTGCTTCATGTGTGGAAACTGATCTTTGGTTGACTCTGCTACGCACAAAAATCAGAGTAACAGTTGTGCAGTGTCTAGGTTGTAGACTAGCAGCCACACAGCATCCTTGTGGATTTATCCGACAGCTTTTCTAGCTTTATCACATCCTTCCGGTAGCACAATGACCAGCATTCCAAAACCCTCATTTCCCTGATCTTTCCAAAATTCGTGCAGCTGCACCTTGAATACTTCTGAAGATCTGACCTCCATAACTGCGTGGGAGAGAGAATTTCAGAGATTCATCAACCTGCGTGAAGAAATCTTTACACGCATCTGGTTCAATTAGCTTCTCATCTTGCAGTTATGTCCCCGTGTTTGAGACTCACCTACTCGTGTAAACATCTCAACATCTTCCCTCTCGTGTCCCCTCAGGATCTTGTGTCTCAGTAATGTCTCTATACATTCCTCCGAGCTCCAGGTAATATGTAGTCAGTGTCTTTTAACCACTCAAACCCGAAAAGCAATTAAAATAGAACTGCTTGGGTAATATCTCAGGCCATTTGTGTTCAGTACACGTATATTCTTTTAGTTTTGTGCATGGAAATTGTTGGGCACATGATGCCATAAGGCATGGGAGCAGAATTAGGCTGTTCAACCCCATCAAGTTTGCTCCGCCATTGCAACATGGTTTCTTTCCTCACAACTAATTTTCCTGCCTATTTCCTGTAACTCCCTTACTAATCAAGAAGCTGTTAATCTCTACTTTAAAAATACCCAATGACTTGGCCAACATCTCTACAGATTCACTGCCATCCTGCTAAGGAAATTCTGCCTCGTCTCCATTCTAAAGGCATGTCCATTTATTCTGAAGCTGTGGCCTTTAGTCCTAGACTCTCCACCTACTGGAAACATCACCCGCACATCCACTCTATGTAGGGTAGTAATTTGTTACCCTATGTCAATTGATGTAAATGTAGATTGTAAGAGCAAGTTGCATCAATGTGTGACGTGATGTTTACCATATTATAGCTGGTGGAGGAAGGAAATTAATGTTAGAAGTAAATAGTATCAAGACATCACAAATCCTTGTATGCAATAGGAGATTATTCAACTGACCAGCAACCTTGATCTACTGCAAATCACAATTATTAACAATTGTTTGGGATGCTCTGGTTGGCAGCAGTAGGTTTGTGTAAAGGGATCAAGTTATTAAAGAACACAAAAACACGTTTTAATGTAATTAGTGATAAATTATCATAATGTGTAATTGGAAGAATTAAAATATTATGTACTGAAATGCCACTTGCAGCAGTGTGTTACCTACAACACTCGCCACTTCTTCATTATTGATATTAATTAGGACAAATGGCTGCCTATTTTAAGTGATGCCTGGGTTTATGTTAGTCATTGAAAACGGCTGCATTAAAATAGTTTCAACTAAATGCACAAAGTCGCAATTGCGACACAATTCCCTCCCAGGAAAGTGAGTCACTGTGTAATCAGGCTCGTACACTTTATACCAGATCCTCATGACACTACTACTGCAAGTGTGCTGTCAGACCACTGTCATAAGATTATATTAGTGCAGAAACATGAGTAGGAAGCTGATATTTAGAAAAGAACGAGTCTCTTCAACAACAATATCATTTAGGTTCAAGAAGACACCATGTTTTCATCAGTTGTTTGCATCATTTCTATTACTCCTAATTGGAATAGGGACATGCCATTTTTATTTTTCAGTGTCATGTTTACAATTGTTTTTAATTGTTTCTTCAGGAGCAATTAGTGAAAGGATAGTGGTTACCAAGCTATTAGCTAGCAATTAGCAATATGAGCAGACAATTAGAGAATGTATATTAAAACACTCATTGGGCTCTTGGGATTGGGCCAACACCTTGCAATAAACTGACAATATAATACTCTTGGCCTGAAATGTTGCCTATCTATGTTCCTCTGAGATGCTGCCTGACCCGCCGAGTTACTCCAGCACCTTGTGTCTTCTTTCATGAACCAGCATCTGCAGTTCTTTGTTTCGACAGTGATGATGCTTCCCTTTCTTACATGCCAAGCTGCATTGTAGCATAACAGAATTGAATAGACACAGAGAAGTAAGCTTAAGGCTTTCCATTGGCCTGATGATGATTTAATTTAACCAGTCTATTCAACAAACACTGATAAAGAGAGTAAGGTAGCAATTCAATCTTGGTTGCTTTTGCTTGGTGTACAACGTAGTAGAAGCTGTGCGTTCTAAATGTACTTCTCATCATTGATTTTTCTACTGTTATCTGTTTGTTATTACATTGCTATTTGTGGAACCTTGATGTGTACAAATTAGCTGCCACATTTCCTGTATTCTAACACTGAGCACACTTCAAACATACCTCATTGGCTGTGGAAAAACTAACTGTAAGCATTTCATCCCTATCACCTTCCATCTTTCCCTCCCAATCTCCGTCCCTTTCAGTCTCTTTTCTTCCTTCACTTTTTATATTTAATTGGAATTCTATTGTAGATCCTGCAAAGGTACACAGTTATTTAATGTTAAATCATGTACAATTAATTACTAGAAATTTAGGAATTTTCCACATGTGGCATGGTGCAGGTGGGGCATCTTGGTTGGCATAGGCAAGTTGGGCAAAGGGCTTATTTCTGTGCTGTATGACTCTGGCTGGAATAAATGTTGGATGTTTATATTATTCTGGAGGTGCTACTGACAACTTTGTTTCTGTATTAAAATCAATGAGTTTATATTGTTCATTTTAGTTTTTGTCTCCGAGGCAATGATGCTCCCTATTGTTTGCCACAGATCTAGAAATTTCATCCCTACTGCCTTTATGGTCTTAACATATGGTCATAAGTGGTATGAGTAGAACTAGGCCACTTGGCTCATTCAATCAGCTCTCCCTCCAAACCCCATTCTCCTGCCTTCTCCCCAGAACCTCTGACACCTGTACTAATCAAGAATCTATCTATTTATGCCTTAAGAATATCCACTGATGACCTCCACAGCCTTCTGTGGCAAAGAATTGCACAGATTCATCACCCTATGAATAAAGACATTTCTCTTCATCCTAAAAGAACGTCCTTTAATTCTGAGCCTATCACGTCTACTCTTCCACTAGTGGAAACATCCTCTCCACATCCACTCTATCCAAGCCTTTCACTATTCTGTGTGTTTCAATGAGGTCCCCCCTCATTCTTCAAAATTCCAGCAAGTACAGGCCCAGTGCCAACAATCACCATCTTGTGGGAATGGATGTAGACATTATAGTACCTGTGTCTTGGTTCCCAAGAACCAGAAGCCAGGGTATCAACATAAGGGAAGATAGACACAAAGTACTGGACAAACTCAACGGGTCAGGCAGCATCTCTGGAGAAGGATGGGCGACGTTACGGGTCAGGACCCTTCAAACTAATTCTCCATCAACATCAGGGGTTGACTGTTCAGGATGAGATAAGATCAAACAAGCTATCATCATTGAAATGTGTTAATCAAAACAGAAAATGCTAGGAACACTCAGCATCTGTGGATAAAGTAAAAAATAATATTTTAGGTTGAGGACTTTTTGACAAACATTGTAAAGGGGGAAAAACAAATAGTTTTTCAGTAGGGGAGAAAGTGAGGGAGGAAATGAGTAGAAGAAAGCAAATATCTCTTTTGGCTGATTGCCAACAAATCTAATGGGGGTAGTTACAAGCACAATCTTTTTTTTGCTGTTTTGTGGCGGCACTTGGTGGCAAGCCACGTACACAACGAACCCTCGGCTGTGTCTCGTTGTGGCGAGGCACTAGGCACGGGGTTGGTACCCGAGTTGGTATTTAAGGCCGGGCAACGTCCGTGACATTGAAGGAGTAGGGAGCTGTATCGGAGAGAATACATACGTCTCGAGCACACAACTTGTGTCCGCTTAGTTTTTGTCTGGACTCCTGCAAGCCCGCTATAGTTTAGTGTTTTGTTATTCATGAGATTCTGGGATGTCCCTAGTTGGCCAAAATACACAAATAGAACAAGAAACTCTAAGCAAAAATAAGGACAGACAGAAATGTCCAGTTCTGATACAGACCGACAGAAAGAGAGAATAGCATCATTTTGGAATTTTGATTTTGACCTTTGCAGAGCACCTGTGTTGAATCAGTAGGAGTGGCCATGACCTTCTGCTCATCTCTTACTCTAACTGATCATCCCACTCCCACTTTGACCTCTCGGTCTGTGGCCTCCAGACCGAGAGCTCAGAGTAAATATAGGGTGGACAGGCTTGAGGAACAAAATCTCATCTTTCACCTGGGATCTTTGGGATCAATATTAAATTTTCCAACTTTAAGTGATTAGCTCGTACTTTCTGCCAGGGCGGCAAGGTGGTGCAGCGGTAGAGTTGCTGCCTTACGGCACTTGTAGCGCCAGAGACCTGGATTTGATCCTGACTACGGGGTGCATGGTCGGCATGGGCAAGTCCAAAGACGTACTGTTTGTGGATTAATTGGCTTGGATTAAGTGCAAATTGACCCTAGTGTGTGTAGGATAGTGTTAATGTGTGGGGATCCCTGGCCAACGCGGTATATAGTTTTGTATATAGCCTAAAGTTGTACGTCAACTTTTTGTATATAGTTTGGCTGACTTGAATGTCTCACAGCCTCTCACTTACAATGCATTGCACAGACAAGATGTGTAGGTTTGCAGCTCAATTGACCTCTGTAAATTGCCCCTTATGTGTAGGGAGTGGGTGCAAAAGTGGCATAGCATAGAGCTAGTATGAAGAGGTGATCAATGGTTAGTGAGCTCAAGGCCCTGTTTCCGTGCCGTTTCAATCAATCAATCTAATTGTGAACAAATTAGCAAATTGTTTTAATTGTACAAAATCAAACTAAACATTGACTGTTGCAAGTTCAGGATAACCTTTTTTTTTTCCTGCACACTTTGTAAAGCCAACTGAACTTGAATACTGTTTGAAGCGAACCTAATATACAGTTATTCTGTTTTTTTCCATTCAATATAGAAATACTGCTGCAGTTCTCAAAGGTTTAAGGGAAGACCAGATTTCTCGTTGAGATGGGCCACATCTTCACGTCCCAAGCTGCTGACGATCAGTGCTTGCCTGTCATAGTTATGGCAAGGTTGAGTCTTGTTGTTAGCCCGTGTGAAAGGAGAACTATATGCTGCAGAAATCAGCCTGCTCACAGTTAATCACATTTTTTGTTTAGTTCAGAGATACAGTGCAGCAACTGGTCCTTCAGCCCACCAAGTCCGGGCCGACCAGCAATTCCCACACATTGTTCCCGCACATTGCAACCCAACTCATACCAGGAACAGTTTGCAATTATACCATGACAATTAATTTACAAACCTGAGGTAGACACAAAATGCTGGAGTAACTCAGCGGGTCAGGCAGCATCTCTGGAGAGGAGGAATGGGTGACGTTTCGTGTTGAGACCCTTCTTCGGACCTGTATTTACAACTTACAAACCTGTATGTCTTTGGAGTGTGGGAGGAAAACCCACGCAGGTCATGGGGAGAATGCACAAACTCCGCACTGATAAGTACCTGTGGTCAGGATCGAACCCGGGTCTTTGGCCCTGTAATAGCCCTGTCCCACGGTACGGTTTCATTCCAAGAGCTCACCCAAGTTTCCACTGATTCAAACTCGGAGATTTACGGTAATGGCCACTCGTCGGTACTCGCGGCTCTCATGGACATTTTTCAACATGTTGAAAAATCTTCATGAGTCTTCCCGTGCTTACCTGCAGTTAGCGAGTCTTCCCGAGTACCTGCCGTTAGCGTTACGAGCTGCTAAGTGACGTCCCCAAGTTCTGACGTACCCACTACGTTCATTCTCTGTGCTCATCATGAGTTTTTTTAAAACTCGGGAGAGCTCCTGGAATTAACTTGTACCGTGGGACAGGGCTTTAAGGCAGAAACTCTACCGCCACTCCACAGTGCCGTCCAGTTATATTAGTGAGAGACTTGGACCTAATTTGTTGTTTTTCTTCCAGTTAGAAATGCATCCAACTAACAAGGAAAATAATTTATGAAATGACAAGATAATGAGACCAAAATTTAATGTAGGTTATAATCTTATTGTCCCAGCAAAGGCACTTAACTTTAAATGCTGTCAAGGCGAGTGACATTTGAGTGTATATGCCTCTGTGGTGAAGTCAAACCTGCATTATTACCTTATTCTTTTTATCTCCTCTGTCTTTGATTCCACTTTTTTAGCAATCCCCAGTTAAAAGAGATGAAAGTCTAAATCTAAATTCTGATGTGAGTGAATTCACCAATGCAAATTGCCCATAAATTGGTATTTAATTAGTAAAGGCTATCTCTCGAAGTAAGTAATCAACTGGAGACTTGCATCTTAACAGTCATCACAATGAAAGTAGCTGACTATATTTCATATCTCCAAATAGCAGAGGATATTATTGTAAAAATGATGGCAGAATTAGATATCTCATTAGAGTCATTCTCATTGAAATTCAGATTTTGTATATCGTTTATTTACTAATTTAATACCACTAAAATTAAATGTTCTTTATCTCACTTTAACAGGATTTGCAGCTGAAATTTCACTAGTTCACCAGCTTTAAAAGGAAGACCCTTTGCTGCTTTATACCTTTTTGTGTGTCTGAGGAGGATAATATGCCTGAAATGGGGAGTGAGGTTGGTGGGGAAACAAGCTGTTTATCAGTGTAAATCTACCCTGATGGTTAACTAATCATATCAATATTACAATTATTCAAGGTAACCAAGAAGATTGCTGAGGGCAAGGTCATAGATATATTTTACAGTATATGGCCTTCAGTAAGGCCTTTGATATGGTTCTACTTGGTAAGTTGCTCTGGAAGGTTAGATTGCATGGGACAGGGAGAGTTAAGGGCCTGTCCCACTGTACAAGGTAATTCAAGAGTTCACTCGAGTTTCCCCTAATTCGAACTCGGAGCGTTACGGTAATAGCCGCTCGTAGGTACTCGGGGCTCTCGTGGACATTTTTCAACATATTGAAAAAACTTCACGAGCTTACCGCGTTTCCCGAGTACCTGCCGTTAGCGTTACGAGCCGCTAAGACACGTCCCGAGCTCCGGCATACCCGCTACATACATTCTACGTACCTACCACGAGTTTGATTGTTTTTTAAACTAGGGGGAGCTCTTGGGTAAACTTGGATAGTGGGACAAGTGAGTACGTTTGCATGGAACTCCCAGAATTAGAGTTCTTAGTAACTCTGCTCCAATAGAGGACAATGACATCAGGGCTGAACTGGTGGAGAATAACAATCTTGGACAATGAAGGGAAGGTAGAAGATTACAGAGATATGAGGGGTAAGTACATAGAAGGATTTCAAAATGCAAGTAAATTTGAGGTGTTGCTCAACCAGGAGATACAGTACATTACATCAGTGGACATGAGGATAATGGGTGACCCTTCCTGAGTGGATACTCATGACCATGGTAACACCTTTAGTAATGGGATGCCATCGTTGATGATCCCATTGAATGAAAGGCTCAGCCGCAAAGGTTTGAAATGCAGGGAAGTTTAGATGAGGTCAAGTTTTTGTAAAATGGTAGACTGGCTGGGAAGCACTGGAAACAAGGCAAATTGATACTTGCAAAAGTATTTAACAATGATCTGCCTTTCAAATATTTTATGTAATGCTACTGTAGTTTGCATTGTTTAATCAAGAGACTGGATCGTATAATTATTACCCATTATTAAATGTAAACTGTGCGATATTTTACTGTGCGAATAGGTTGCACCTGCAATTGGACAAGACTCTACTGTTTGTGATGTATGTTAATGCGCATTACATTTGCTGATGTCAGGAACACACCTAACAATGTCATGATTCATGCACTGCCTATTTCCACCCACACTAACATTAATTGGAACACAATATTCAGCATTGTGACTCAAGTGAAACCATGTCAGCAGAAGGAGTACATCATGTGAAAAAAATATTGTTTTGTTCTTTTTTACTTTACAAAATGCCACTATGTTGTGAGAGGACCAGGAGAAGAAGGGGGGAGAGGGCGAGAGAGAGAGAGAGAATATCTGCAGTTCCTTCCTGCACACTTGTTCCATAACCTGTGTTTCCCGGTGCTTAAACATTCTTGTGAGAACCAATGCCAAGTAGAGCACCTGCACATATCCTGTGAGGAAATGTTTTTTTTCTAGCTTTGCTCCATTGTGCAGGGGTTGCAGCTGATGGGAGATGATTCTGGAGCTCTCCAGCCTGGCCCTTCTCATTATGGACCAGACAGGTCTTCCAGGCACAACCTCTGCCAAGACTGCATAGGACCTACCTCCTGCTGTGTATTTTGCTAAAAGGGAACCTGCATGTTCTTTCAGGCCGATGAGGGAGCTGATTTACCTTCAGCTGTTATCTCCTCCGGGCCAACTATGTGGCACGTTTTTGCTTCATCCCTGTCACGCAACATGTTCCTTTAAGGACTGAATCGCTTCTCTAGAGCATCATCAGCTGCATTGAATTGAGCTAAATCCTGCCAGGAGTTGCACAATCTACTCAAGACTTTCTTTCTAAGAGTAAAGCACCCGGTTGCTGTTTTACACCACATTTTGGCCAATCTCACGATTTAGCACAAGTGTTAAATGCAGCAATATTACTGAGTAGCAGAAATAGCTGAAATCTGAATTATTCTAACAGCCATTAAACAACAGATACCTGCATTATGTCACAATAACAAGGCTAAAGCCTCTTCAACAATGATGTTATTATTACTGTGAGAGAATGGTGTGCTATTAGAAACTCTAATGGTTAGCACGCAACAAAAGCTTTTCACTGTCAATTACCTAAACAAAATGGTATTTTATGCAAGTTTTGTGTAAAAGGAGCAAAACACAAACTATTGGAGGAACTCATTGGGTCAAGCAGCGTCTGTGGAGAGAAATAGTTAGACCATGTTTCAGGACTGGAGAAGAGAGGACATCGAGACTGGAGAAGCGAGGAGATAGCTGGAAGAAAGAGGAGTGGCAGTTCACTTTTTTTGCTCGGGATTCCAGCATCTGCAGTCTTTTGTGCCTCCATTTAATGTAAAGTAGTTTAGTTATCTGATGTATCTGCAACATGAATGAAAGCAGTGCAAGAGGCTTCAGCATCCTATATATTAGATTTTGCATTTTAAGTATTATTTTCGGCTTGCCTGCATGCAAAGTGCTCTCAAGCAATGTAGGGTTCAGCATTGTAACGAGTGTTTTTCTGTCAAGAATGAAATTGATGGAATGAGAAATAACTGTGAAGTTTTAAGACCCTTAAGATAGGACTGTTTTTATCTCCAGCTACAAGCTTGATAAGCGAAAAGAATATCAGCACCCATGTCAAGGCTGTCACAACTTGCCTGAAAATCTTGCTTTTAAATCATAAGATTTTTCCTTATCTTCGAACCCATACTTTGATTCTTTCAGTGGAATGTCATTACCTTTCTTTTATATTTTCCCCAGCAAGATTATAACCTAAAAAATGATGATCTCCATGATTGATTTTCACAAGAGCTTGGCTTTTTTCCCTCAGTCTCACGTGCCCTGATGGAAATGTTGATAAAAGGATTTGGAAGGTGAGAGAAGATGTTTTCATTTGTGAAAGAGTCCAGAAGTAGAGCTTGTGTGTTATACATATTTTTTAAAATATATAATAATATAAAATAATATTTAAAAAATAAATATGTATAAATATATAATAGTCATTAATTTAAAAAAAACAAGAAATGTGGCGTAGCGGTAGTTGCTGCCCGACAGCCCAAGGGACCTGGGTTTGATCCTGACTATGGGTGCTGTCTGGAGTTTGTATGTTCTCCCCGTGACCGCAAGGGTTTCCTCTGGGATCTCCAGTTCCCTCCCACACTCCAAAGATGTACAGATTTGTAGGTGAATTGGCTTCAGTAAAATTGCAAACATTTTAAATTTTAATAAATTGTAAATTGTTCCTAGTTTGTGGGATAGTGCTAGGGTATTGGGTGATAGCTGGTCGGCGGGGATTCATTGTGTCGAAGGGCCTGTTTCTGTGCTGTATCTCTAAAGTTAAAGTAACTGAGCAAGCAAACCGATGTCAACATCCTATCCCAAGGCACAGGTTGTTCAGCCCACCATGTTTGCACTGTCTGTCCGCCTGTCCATGGTCTCTATCCTACTATCCCATGCCTGTCACATGCTTCTTGAATGTTGCTATCACATTTGTTTCTACCACCTCTCCTATAAAGCCAGATAACATATTTCAGGCATCTACCACATGGTGTAATACAAAAAAATCTTCTCCTGCAAATCTTCTTTAAGCATATCCCCTCACACATTAAAACTCTACTCTCCAGTGTTTGTCATTTCCACCTTGGGGTAAATAGTAAAAGTAATTTTCCAACCTGTGGCTCAAACAATTGTGTATATACTTCTCGCAGCTTGTCCCCCAGCCTCTAGCGCTCATATTGGTTTAATGTCTTCCAATACTCCTTCACTGAATCTTTCCCTCCACCAATGTGGTTGACACATCACATAACAACATCTCCCCATGCTCTTACTTTCACCCACTTACCACCTAGCCATAGCAATGTTCTCCTTGTCTTCATCTTCCATCCCACCAGTCTTTAGAATAAATGCACATCCCATATACTTTCTACCACCATTAAAGATATTTCACTTCTGGACATATCATCTCTTTCACTCTTTCCAGTATTCTTTGGGGTCCATTCCTACTTGTGTTTCCTTTATTTCCTCCTTCATCTCCACTAGCCACCCCTTTCCTATTGCATTTCCTTGTGCAATTGTAGAAAATGTAACACCTGCCCTTTAACCTGATTGTTTTTCACTATCCAGGAGCCAAACGGTTCTGTCAATTCAGGCAGCACTTCACTTGCCCTTCGTCCAATCAGTTGTCCTGCATTCAGAGCTCACAATGCGACCTACGCTGTATTACAGAAACCTTTTACAAATCGGTTGATCGCTTTGCAGAAAGTGATCAAATGATGCTCAGTACACAAAGGGGGGCCATGACCTTCCATTTGCCTGTCACTTTAATTCTCCATCCCAATCTCACTCTGACCTCCCTGTCTTTGTCCTTCTACACTATTCCAATGAAGCCCAGTATAAGCATGGGAACAGCAATTCAACCTCTATCTGGGTACATTGCAGCCTTGGGATTCAATAGTGTGATTCAACAATTTCAATTAACCAGCTTCTCCCCGAATCAGAACAGGCCAGTTCCCATGTAAAGACATTTGTTTGTAACAAAGAAACATTTATTTTCCCTTCTAAGGTAATGGGGGATTTTCAGCACTCTGCTTTATTTGAGATTTCCAGCAACTTCACTGTTTTGCTTTTCATGTTTCCCAGAATATTATTTTGTTTTCTTTTATTCTCTCAAACTGCCCTCATTCATCTATTAATCAGACAGCTCAAAAATCAATATGTTACATGGACATCCCTAGTCTTCACCCTTTCATAGGCATTGAATGTGTCCACTCTATACTTACCCAGCCTCCAGCCCACCTAGGCAACTTAAACACCCACCATCTCAATTTTCCAGGCAATTCTGGTAAAGGGTTGTTCATCTGAAACATCAACTCTGTTCCCATCTCCACAGATGCCGTTTAACCTCCTGAGTATTTCCAGCATTTCTTGTTTTTATATCAGCTTTTCACTAGCCCTATTAAAGAGCAGTTAATTTTGGAAGGTGAAAGCACATATGATATAGAGGAGATTAAAAATAATACTCGTCAGCATTTCATCTCACTCAACAATTTATCTTTATTTCTTTTTATATTACTTGCCAGTTCAATCTTCTGAATCGATAATTTGTCTCATTTTGCCAACCATTTTCCCTTGCAATTCATTAGTTGTTATTGAGCCACAGGCTCTCGATCTGATGTTACATTTAGATGATACTGAGCTCTTTAGCTGAATCAGTAAACCGTATAAGTGCATATGTTTTGTTTTAAATTCTCAGACCTGTCATTTAACATTTTCTAAGGTCATGATTGTTTTTCTAACATCAGTACATCTTGTAGCTCAGTCGTCCTTTTCTGTCTCCGATTTAGGGACTTTTCAATTAACTGGGTTTGAAATTCACTGGGTTGTAAAGGATTTGGTTTTCTCGTGTGCGCCAGCGTGGAAACTACGTGCAGTCATGGGCTTACTTCAAATTGCAGGACGTGTGTGTGGATGGATCTGACAGTCAGAGAATTTACAAGTTATTTTCAATTCTCCAAATCCACAGTTGTGACTTCTTGCCTCTGCTCATCCCATTGCTGCTTTGGTGAGCTGGGTGTTAAGGAAAGCATTTTCATACTTCTGAAAGGTACAAGCTTCAGAATTGTTTTATAGGAGTCGCCCTCGTGCCCCCAGTGTTGAGATGCCTTACAAGTTAAAATAAGATGCAACTAAATTCACAATCATACGAATCCAGTAGTTCAGAGAATACTGAAATTGCTTCCTATGGCCAGTGGACACCTCGTATTCCGTTAATTTATTCATGGGGTTTGGGCAGAGTTGGAAAAGCCAAAGTTACTTGCTCATCTCTAATTGCCCTTAAGAAGATGGTATGGAACCAACAGGATGACTTCCTGCTTTCTTTGTGCACTGCCAGGCTGGGATCACTCAGAATATGACATATTGTCTTTGGACAAATCTTAAATTCTCAACCTCAGTAGATAATCAGCAGCCCAGTACTGAAATGTGTAGAGCATCAAACTCATGGTGCCACAAACATGGATTTAATCCTGATATTTCCCTCAACATTGGGTCTGTTTGTTCTCTTAGTAACCACTTGTGTTTCTTCCAGTAGCTCTTTTTTTTTCCACATGTCAAAGTTAAATTTGGTCACTGCAAGTTGCCCCTGGTGTGTAGGTGAGTGATGGTAATGAGTGATGGTGGAAGTTGGTAAGAACTTGCAGAGAACACAAAAAGGAGGACCAATGTAGGATGTGCGTAAATGAGTGGTTGATAGTTAGTGAGTA
Organism: Raja brachyura; assembly: GCA_963514005.1. The sequence goes on along the minus strand of OY740806.1, from coordinate 20,516,986 downwards.
CTAATCAGGCCGATAAGTTTATTTTCATAACGTATATCTCTATGGCTCTGAGACACCTGTCACTGGACAAGCAGGTAGTTGTATCATGTAATCTTTTGAAACCTACTGTCAACAGGAACAATCCATGACAAAAAACAGTTATGATTCATGATGCGTAAAGTCTAGGTTAGGTGGGGAAACACTCAACATCTATCCATTTTCTATCTACACATAATTAAAACTCTGATCTTGTTATCTTCCGGTTTGCGCGGTCTTTCAATTTGTGGAAAAATGGTACCCGATAGCGCTACGATTTTTTGCCAGTGTACTCACCATTCTCCTCTGCTGCAAGTGCACCAAGTTTCGTTCCGATTGGGGGTCTAATGTAAAAGTTAGCGAGGTTTAAAAATCGTGCGTGCGCAGATCGATCTCCTCTCCTGCCAGTCAGCGCTGCGTGGATTAGTCTTTTCTCCTGTCACTCCACGGGACGGTCCTCCTCTTCCTGCTCCATCGCATCTTTACTGGAGCTGAGGGAGGCTCTGGATGGCCGGCGGAGGTCTCCAACCAGACACATTTTTCAGAGGGACCGGAAGTGGGTCCCGCCCAACCCAGCCCAGCGCAGAGATGTCGCTGATGTCCAATGGGTCCCACTTGACCAGTTAAAAGTCTTTTGGAAGTGATGAGTCCAAGTGTTTTTTACCAACAGACATTTGAGCTGTTCCTTTAAGGGTTTAGGGGTTTTGGAGTAAGACAAAGTCCCAGATTTTTCAAGGCACTTCGGACCTTGGGACCTCAGTCAGCATGTTGGAGGGACAGGCTCATGGAGGAGAGCCCAGGAAGCTTCAAATAGATGCTAAAGGAGCACAGATCTGGCAGCATGGGTTTTTATCAGTCCTGCCTCTCATATCTGAACAACACACATGAGAAGCAGCAAACTGAGTCAACCCATTAGGACTGAAATATAAAGAGTGGCTTTGGTGACTAGGGAGCAATCTGGAAGAGGTCAAAATGAAGGGACTGGCCATGCAAAAGTAAATGTAGCTCGTGTTTACATGGCGTGCAATTTATTCTTAAGATTTCTCAATTGTAACTGTCTTTTTACTTTGTCTCACAAGAGCTGTAACACAATTTTTTTTTTTTTTTTTAAATTACAAGCCAAATGCAAATGTCAGGCCGGAAAATAGTCATTATTTTCCAATCCTTGCAGTGACATTATGTTTTATGGACAGCAAAACAATCATATTTTATGGGACTTGCATTATTGGAAAAATGCAAAAACCCAGCACACAAACTGAGTGCGAAGCCAGCATTCCAAGCTGGATCTAGGATTTGAATTACAAATACAAACCAAGGTAGACTCCCTGACGGCTTTAAATCAAATGTCTGCCCACTGTTCTGACAGCAACACAGCAGAACAGCTGAGTAGGAATGCAGTGGAGGAGGTAGCCAATTACTGGAAGAATTCAGAATGTGAGCCTAAGAGGAACAGTTTGACAAGCTCCAATATCAAACTGTCAGCAAAAACAATTGCCTAATGGACAATAAGACAGTTTTAGACCCCAGCACCGAGCCTTGCGGCACTCCACTCGCCACTGCCTGCCATTCTGACAGGGACCCTTTTATTCCTACTCTTTGTTTCTCTATCCATATCAATACACTATCCCCAATACCAGTCCTGTGTGGGACCTTATCAAAGGATATCGAAAGTCCAGATACACTACATCCACTGGCTCTCTTTAATCCATTTTACTTGTCACATTCTCAAAATTCCAGATTAGTCAAGCAGGATTTACCCTTCATAAATCCATGCTGACTTGGACCAATCCTTTTTCTGCTATCCAAATGCGCCATTATAAATTATTTAATAATTGACTCCTACATATTCCCCACCATCGATGTCAGGCTAACTGGTCTGTAATTCCCTGCTTTCTCCCTTGCTCCTTTCTTGAAAAGTGAGATAACATTAGCAACTCTGCAATCCACAGGAACTGATCCTGAATCTATAGAACATTGGAAAATTATCACCAATGCGTCCATGATTTCTAGAGCCACCTTATTGACTATCCTCAATTGCAGACCATCAGGCCCTGGGGATTTATCAGCCCTCAGTTCCATTAGTCTTCCCAACACTATTTCTCGCCTAATGCAAATTTCTTTCAGTTCCTGTCTTCCTAGATCCTCTGTCCTCTAGTACATCTGGGAAATTATTTACGTCTTCCTTAGTGAAGACAAAACCAAACTCTTCTGCCATTTCCTTATTCTTCATAATAATTTCACCTGTTTCTGCCTTCGAGGGATCCACATTTGTCTTTACTAATCTTTTTCTCTTAATATACCTAAATAAGCTTCTTTACATTGTAGGCGAGCTTACCTTTGTACTTCATCTATTCACCCGGCATTGCCCTTTTTGGTTACCTTCTGTTGTCCTTTGAAAGTTTCCCAATCCTCTGGCTTCCGGCTACTCTTTGTTATGTTATACACCTTTTCTTTAGTTTTATACCGCCTCTAACTCCCCTTGTCAGTCACAGTTGCCTCTTACTCCGCTTAGACTTTTTCTTCATCTTTGGAATGTAATGATCCTGTATCTTCTGAATTATGCCCAGAAATTCCTGCCATTGCTGTTCCACCGTCATTCCTGCTAGGATCCTTTTCCAGTTGACGGTGGCCAGCTCCTCCCTCGTGCCTTCATAGTCCTCTTTGTTCAACTGTAACACTGACATTTCAGATTTAACCTTCTCCTTCTCAAATTGCAGATTAAAACATCATATTATGGTCACTACTTCCTAGCGGATCCTTTACCTTGTGTTCTCTTATTAAATCTGGTTCATTAGACAACACTAAATCCAGAATTGCCTTCTCTCTGGTAGGCTCCAATACAAGCTGCTCTAAGAATCCATCTCGGAGGCACTCTACAAACTCCCTTTCTTGGGGTCCTAAACCAACCAGATTTTCCCAATCAACCCGCATATTGAAATCTCCGATAACCACAGTGGCATTACCTTTGTTACATGCCAATTTTAACACCTGTTGCAACTTGCACCCTAAATCCAGGCGACTGTTTGGGGGCCTGGAGATAACTCGCATTAGTGTCTTCTTACCTTTACAATTCCTCAATTCTATCCACAGCAACTCTATATCATCAGTTCCTATATCACCCCTCGCAAGGGATTGATTTCATCCCTCACCAACAGAGCTAACCCCCCTCCTCGGCCCACCTGCCTGTCCTTTCTATAGGACATATAACCCTGAATATTCAGTTCCCAGCCCCCAATCCTCCTGCAGCCATGTCTCTGTAATCCCTACAATGTCATATCTAACAATCTCTAAATGAGCCTCAAGTTCATCCACTTTACTTCTTATACTTTGCGCATTCATATATAATATGTTTAATCCATTATTCACCTCACCTTTCACATCAATTCCTATTTCCTTGGCCATACTCTCCTATCCCTCCTGAGCTTTGTGTCCTGTTAATTCTGGTGTCTTTCTTAACTTTTCTTATACTCTCTTCCTCTTCAACTCCACTTTATATTTCCAATTTGATGGGCCTCAGAGTAGCAATGTTACAACATTTTGAGATTTTAAAAATCAAGTCTGCAATTTATCCCATCAGATAAAGCATAAAAATAAGTTTAATTTGACACCTAATTCACTTTCATATCTTCAGTATTAAGAAAGTTATGGCCATTTTCATACTCGGAAATTAGCATCTTGTTCCTATTGCTTTTCTATTGACTTAACACAAAAGTTGTGATCGAGGACAGTCAAAAGCCCATAACTTCCTTAAAAATTAAGAGTACTGAAAGAAATTTTCAGTTATTATAGACTGAAGTATTCTGAAACAAATATGTAACAATCTTACTTGGATGACCTGAAATTAAAGCATATAATTAGTTAGTTACCCAATTGTAGCCAATTACAAAATTCAATTACTAGATCTAAACATCTATACATTTCCTAAGAAAAAATTAAAAAAAAATTAAAACCTAAGTGTCCAATTAACAGTCACACAATAATTCATAATATAGATATTTAAATCTAATTGTCATTAATTTATAGGTCAAATTGAAGGAATTCAGTGTTTAATGCCCGTAAATTAATGGGCTTTTTAAACAGCTTGCGACTGGGATTTTATGGAACGCGATGTATTGGAACGTTGTGGTTGCGGTGAATTTAAACCCAATACCGGCAGGAAAAATCTGCCGGTTCGTTTGGGGGCTAAATCACCGTTTCGCAACATGAAATGTTGATTAAAGTCCCCTAAAAAAGCAAGTTTATATGAAAAAATAAACCGCTGTCACTTACCTGTCCCCTACGTAAAATCGGTCCCCGTTGTCGGCGTTCACGGCATTAGGAGCTAATTTTTATTTTACTGCAGTGATGAAGTAGTCGGGCTATTTATTAAAAAAAATGAAAAGTCGGAACGCATCTCCAGAAATAGCTCGCACTCCGATAAAAGAAAGCTCCGGACGGCATGGGGAAAACCGCATTTTAACCCCCCCCCCCCCCCTTAAAGGCGCCAAAGTCGCGCACACGGCCAGCAACAGAACTGCAGCACCGCTGAAGGTAAGTTTTGTAACATACCTACTCCGAGTGAATGGCACACTATTTGTTAGCCCAGACTCCTAGGCCCTGAATGATTGGGTTCAACAGAAATTGTGTTCAGCTGAGAAGCCCTCAACCTGCCAGTAATCTGCAATAAATTGCATGGATTTTCTAAAGTGCAAAACATGATTTATTCAGTTCATAAAATCTTTGAGAAAACAAATTATAGGATTTTTACCACTTCAAAACATATAAATATTTTATTTTATGCATTTTAACATGCCATCGATAGGAATGTCAGAATCTTTCAGCCACAAACTGAGATGCAATGCCACCCTACCAAACAAAATATTTCCCTGCTCATAAGGTCATGAGGAATATGAGTAGAATTAGACCATTCAGCCCATCAAGTCTACTTTGCCATTCAATCATGGCTGATCTATATCTACCTCCCAACCCCATTCTGCCCTCTCCCCATAACCTCTGATACCTGTACTAATCAAGAATCTATCTAACTCTGTTTTTAAAATATCCATTGACTTGGCCTCCACAGCCTTCTGTGGCAAAGAATTCCACAGAAACACCACCCCCTGACTAAATAAATTTCTCCTCATCTCCTTCCTAAAAGAGCATCCTTTAATTCTGAGGCTATGACCTCTAGTCATGGACTCTCCCACTAGTGTAAACATCCTCTCCACATCCACTCTATCCCAGCCTTTCACTATTCTGTATGTTTCAATGAGGTCCCACCTCATTCTTCTAAACGCCAGGAGTGAGATTGTTTCCATGCAGTATATCTTTATGGGTTTAGTTTAAAGATATTGCACAGAATAGGGCCTTCGGCCCATCGAGTCTGCACTGACCAACGATCCCCACACACTAACACTGTCCGCCAGACACTAGGGACAATTTACAATTACACCAAAGCCAATTAATCTACAAACCTGTACTTCTTTGGAGTGTGGCAGGAAACCAGAGATCCTGGAGAAAACCCGCGCAGGTCAGGGGTAGAATGTACAAACTCTATACTGACAGCACCCGTAGTCTGGATCAAACCCAAGTCTCTGGCCCTGTAAGGCAGCAACTCTACTGCTGCACCACATGCTAACCATCCCCAGGAACCAAAGATAATCTGCTTCCCAACCCAATTCCAAGCTGCTTCCCATCCCAGAACAGGAACACATGCCCAGCTGGGGCAGGGTTGGCAGAACGAATGCTCAAAGGAAGGCACAACATCAAGGACATGAAACTTCTTCAGGACATGTCAATTCAAACCACAACTGATGAAACATCTTGGAAGTCCCTTTGTTTTGGAATCCCCTTGTGGTAACATTGAAATGAAAAATGTTTCCATTCTACATAATCTTCTTGGCTTTCTTCCAGAATAAAGGGAGAATTCTTGAAGAAACAGTCTTTGTCCATTCACAGCATCACTTACTTGATCAAAGGCTCAGGACCAGTGGGAGGAGAGGCTATCATTTATATAGCCATTCATATGTCGAGAATGAATCCAACGTGCTTTGCAGCCAATTAAGTGTGGTGTGATCACTGTTGTCAGGGACTGCAAGAGGGAGATATTCCAATGACTGGCAGGTGTCTCAGGTTTGCCCTTTCTTATAGCATGCCCACCGATACAGTCTTCTGGGGGAAGTTGGATGATAACTGTTGAGAATCCTGTATGTTTCAATCAAATACACTCTTGCTCTTCTAAACATGAGCCGATACAAACAGAGTCTGTCTGTAAAAACAAAGCATTCTTCCTGAGACCATGTGCCCATTCCAGTATCAGTCCAGGAAACCTTCTCTCAACTACTTCCAACACAGTGAAATCCTCCTTATATAAAGGGGATCAATACTGTACCCTTGATGATCTCACGATTTCCTGGATAATTGTAGCATAACCTTTCTTTGTATTTAGTGACTATAATTGATAATTTTCTGTTAACCTTTCTCATTACCTGCTGTAACCGCATATTAGCTTTTCTTCCCCACAAATTATACGCAAGATCCTTGCATTTCACTCTCCTATCTCGACATTTCAACGTTTGCCCTTTTGTTTTGATTTTCCTAGAGAAATGCACCCTTTCCCACATTGTACATAGTTGCCTGATCTTTGTGCACACTAAAGGCCCTGTCCCACGATGCAAGTTTACCCAAGAGCCCTCCCGAGGTAAAAAAAAAAATCAAACTCGTGGTAAATACATAGAATGTACGTAGTGGGTATATCGGAGCTCGTGGATGACTCGTAGCGGCTCGTAATGCTAACGACGGGTACTCGGGAAACGCGGAAACTCTATGACGTTTTTTCAACAGTGTGAAAAATTTCCAAGAGTTAAAAAATACTCGTGATGAAATACCACGAGTCTGATTTTTTTTTTAAACTCGGGAAAGAGCTTTTGGGTAAACTTGAATCGTGGGACAGGGCTTAACGAAACCTGCGGCAGACATTTATAACCAATTAGGCATAGCATGGATCAATATCAAAGCTATTGTGTTTACACCTTTTGCAAACTTCTATATACCTATTCTTTTAAGATTTTGCCCCAGGCAATTACATTCAGCTATAAATGAGGACATTTGTTGTATTGCTGTATGACTGTACAAAAGGAAAGAATGAGTAATTTCAGGGAGACAAGTCTGTGCACATGCATCTGTAACTGTGCTGGTCGTGGGGTTATTTGTTTATCGATTTAGTAAATTATTGGCAAGACAGAAACTGGTTAGTGCTGGCAACATAATAATCAACCTGTTCTCCATTTTATTGGTTATAATACATACATGATAATTTCCTATTTCTAACTGTTTCTTTTGAATAAACCATTAGCTCTCTGTTTTGATATCTATCTACTTAAACAAGAAGTAAACTAGTACATAATGTACAGAGAAAGATGGCTGCACACACACTCATGTTGGACTCAAAAACAGGAATGATTTATTTCCAAGTCAAAGGTCACTGACTGATTTACTGAGCATGTGCAAGAATGATCACAGCTCATACGCATAAATTACATGGATATTGTCATATTCTCTTTGATTTGTGAGTAACTGACCTGCAATCTAGTGACCTGCTGAATTCCACTACAAATGAAAAGCCAAGTATTTTATTTATTAATTCATCGAGTGTGCACACAATTGAGAGGCTTAGCATTCATTGACTATCATGGTTTTGAATCAAGAAGGTAGTGCAAAGCCTCCTCCTTGAATGTGCACACTCCTGGAGGTGAAGGTACTGCAGTGTATCCGCTTTACAGGGAATCCTAGGGATGGAAGTTGATCTGAACATCACTAATGAACATATTCCTGATATCTTAGATCTCAAATCCCTTTCTTCACATATGGTTCTGAACTTTGATGTATGGCCTGACTTGTGAAGTACTGGTATAGATCTGAAAGTACTTTGAAGAAGCAGCTAGCATGTTCTATTTGGGCTTCACCACTGGCAATTCAGTGGTTGTCCATCCAACAACTTTCCTTTGAATTTGATCACTTATCTTCAATTATTTAAATACTTCTATTATTTATCAGCCTCTCAGTGAGGGCTAGTCGGAGAGATAATCATATATCTATAACATTTTCATCCCCATAAATAAGTTGGTTTTGGGTCAAATAAAGTTCCAAATTTTAGACCAACCTATAACACTGTAATGTTATATTTTATACTCAATTTATTTTCTCTTTGCACAACCTGATGTAATCACATGTGCTATGATTTGCCTTGATATGATTTTTCACTATATCTTAGTACACGTGACAATAATATACTGATAAATCTAGATCTAACACACTGGGAAAGAGGTGGGATTAGGTCAAACGCAATCAATTGCTCGCAGGTGATTATTTAGTCAGTAATAGATGGTAAGGGGCTTTGTGCCTAAGCATGTGATGACTGAAGGTCTTCAACAGTTAATGTGGTCCTGAGCTACTCCCAATATCAGTCCCTTTTCCTGGCAGATCTCAGGCCAATATGTGTGCTGCTGGACCTTCTGGCTGTTGAAACGCAGCAGGAGGCAATAGGGTGAATATCAAAACTGTGATGTCGATTAATGTTTTGAAAATGTTTCAGAACAAAAGAAGCAGAGGATTATTTATGATGCAGCACGCCAACTCTTTACACATTTAGTTTTTAAGATGGCAGACTGAATATCTGTGAAACTGCAAAGCAGAAACAACTGCTGACCTTCCTGTCTTATATAGGATCACAATACAAACACTGTCCGGGATCGGGCAAAGCAGCAGTGCTAACAGAGACATTGGAAGTAACGAATATGCAACTGCGCTCGGAAGAAGTTTTGAAGCCTGACCTGCAATCATTGCCCTTCCACTGCTCCAAGCCTTCATTTTCTTCACTGTGATGCTGATTTCTCACAGCAAACAACACCACTGTATTTTTCAATCATCTTTGCCATGATGCAGCAAAATGAATGTTCTAATGTTACTTAAGTTCAAGTTCAAGTGGGTTTATTGTCATGTGTCCCTGACAGGAAAATGAAATTCTTGCTTTGCTTCAGCACAACTGAACATAGTAGGCATTGACTACAAAAACAGATCAGTGTGTTCATATACCATTATATAAATATATACACACATGAATAAAAAAACTGATAAAGTGCAAATAACAGATAATGGGTTATTAATGTTCAGAGTTTTGTCCGAGCCAGGTTTAATAGCCTGATGGCTGTGGGGAAGTAGCTATTCCTGAACCTGGTCGTTGCAGTCTTCGGGCTCCTGTACCTTCTACCTGAAGGTAGCAGGGAGATGAGTGTGTGGCCAGGATGGCGTGGGTCTTTGATGATACTGCCAGCCTTTTTGAGGCAGCGACTGCGATAAATCCCCTCGATGGAAGGAAGGTCAGAGCCGATGATGGACTGGGCAGTGTTTACTACTTTTTGTAGTCTTTTCCTCTCCAGGGCGCTCAAGTTGCAGAACCAAGCCATGATGCAACCGGTCAACAAGCTCTCTACTGTGCACCTGTAGAAGTTAGAGAGAGTTCTCCTTGACAAACCGACTCTCCGTAATTTTCTCTGGAAGTAGAGGTGCTGATGAACTTTCTTGATAATTGCATCGGTGTTCTCGGACCAGGAAAGATCTTCAGAGATGTGCACGCTCAGGAATTTGAAGTTCTTGACCCTTTCAACCATCAATCGTTGATATAAACGGGACTGTGGGTCCCCATCCTACTCCTTCCAAAGTCCACAATCAGTTCCTTGGTTTTGCTGGTGTTGAGGGCCAGGTTATTGTGCTGGCACCATATGGACAGTTGCTTCATCTCTCTTCTATACTCTGACTCATCCCCATCTGTGATACGTCCCACAACAGTGGTGTCGTCAACGAACTTGATGATGGAGTTCGCATTATGTCCGGCTACGCAGTCATGAGTATAGAGTGAGTACAGCAGGGGGCTGAGCTCGCAGCCTTGAGGTGCTCTCATGCTGATTGTTATCGAGTCTGACACATTTCCATCAATACGAACAGACTGTGGTCTGTGAATGAGGAAGTCGAGGATCCAATTGCAGAGGGACGCGTAGAGACCCAGTTCTGCGAGTTTGGTAACCAGCTTGGAGGGGATGATTGTATTAAATGCTGAGCTGTAATCAATGAATAACAGCCTGACATATGAGTTTTTGTTGTCCAAGTGGTCCAGAGCGGAGTGGAGAGCCAGCGAGATCGCATCCACCGTTGAACTGTTGTAGCAGTAAGCAAACTGCAGAGGGTCCAGGTTTTTGTCGAGGTAGGAGTTGATTTGTGCCAAGATCAACCTCTCGAAGCACTTCATCACCACAGACGTTAGTGCCACTGGTCGATAGTCATTGAGGCATGTCACCTTGCTCTTCTTGGGCACCGGTATAATTGATGCCCTTTTAAAGCAGTTCTAAGATATTTTATGCAGATCATGGAGGGCAAAACTTATATGTTCTTTATTGTTAAGGTCAGTAAAGCATATGGAAGGATGTATCGAGATTTCATCAAAGAGAAGCATAGCTCATTAAGAAGCAAAATGTAGAATGGCATAGTATAAAGCAATACAGCACAGGAACAGGCCCTTCTATCCACGATGTCTGTGCCAAACATAATGCCAACGTAACGTAATCTATCTTCCTGCACATGATCCATATCCCTCAATTTCTGCACATTCATGTGCCTCTATAAAAGCCTCTTAAACACTGTCACATCGGCTTTCAACAAAATGCCTGGCAGTGCATTTCAGGCACCCACCACCTCTGTGTGTGTAAAAAAAAATCTTGCCCGCACATCTTCTTTAAACTTTGCACCTCTTGTCTTTAAACTATGCCCTCTAGTCTTTGACATTTTCACCCTGGGGTAAAAGGTTATGACTGTCCATCCTATCTATGCCTCTTATCACTTTGACAATTATCTACTGTGGCAAGGGTCAGATGAGCGGTTAGCTGGATCTGGAATCCTGGAGGCATGAGATATAGCCATAGTTTGGGGTGAAGACTACTCTTGACTGAAATAGACTCGGAGGCAAAAGGTGGAGGAGGAACAGCACCAATGTTCTGCAAAGTTAAGAACTTTTTGATAACAGGATGCAGGATAAAGTTCTGCTGAGAATTGATTGCTTGGGATCAGAGATGGCAAGATCAGAATGGACAGTGAAAATGCAACGTAACGGGATAAAATGGTCAGACAGCAAGATAGAATCCAAGATATAAAAATAACATGTCTTAAACTCATGAGATTATACTGTCTTTCATGGATACAGTGGCTTGCAAAAGTTTTCATACCCCTTGAACTTTTCCACATTTTGTCTCATTACAACCACAAACGTAAATGTATTTTATTGGGATTTTATGTGATAGACCAACACAAAGTGGCGCATAATTGTGAAGTGGAAGGAAAATGTTTCATGGTTTACAAGTTTTTTTAACAAATAAAAAACTGAAAAGTGTAGCGTGCAAAAGTATTCAAACCCCTTTACTCGGATACCCCTAAATAAAATCCAGTGCAACCAATTTCCTTCAGAAGTCACCTAATTAGTAAATAGAGTCCACTTGTGTGTAATCTAATCTCAGTATAAATATAGCTGTTCTGTGAAGGCCTCAGAAGTCTGTTAGAGAACATTAGTGAACAAACAGCATCATGAAGCCCAAGGGAACACACCCGACAGGTCAGGGATAAAGTTGTGGAGAAGTTTAAAGCAGGGTTAGGTTACAAAAAAATATCCCAAGTTTTGAATATCTCATGGAGCACTGTTCAATCCATCATCCGAAAATGGAAAGAGTATGGCGCAACTCCAAACCTACCAAGACATGGCCATCCACCTAAACTGACAGACCGGGCAAGAAGAGCATTGATCAGAGAAGCAGCCAAGAGGCCCATGGTAACTCTGGAGGAGCTGCAGAGATCCACAGCTCAGGTGGGAGAATCTGCCCACAGGACAACTATTAGTCGTGCACTCCACAAATCGGGCCTTTATGGAAGAGTGGCAAGAAGAAAACCATTGTTGAAACAAAGCCATAAGCAGTCCCATTTGCAGCTTGCCACAAGCCATGCGGGGGACACAGCAAACATGTGGAGGAAGGTGCTCTGGTCTGATGAGACCAAACTTGAAGTTTTTGGCCTAAATGCAAAACGCTATGTGTGGCGGAAAACTAACACTGCACATCACCCTGAACACACCATCCCCACTGTGAAACATGGTGGTGGCAGCATCATGCTGTGGGGATGCTTTTCTTCAGCAGGGACAGGGAAGCTGGTCAGAGTTGATGGGAAGATGGATGGAGCCAAATACAGGGCAATCTTGGAAGAAAACCTGTTAGAGTCTGCAAAAGACTTGAGACTGGGGCGGAGGTTCACCTTCCAGCAGGACAACGACCATAACATACAGCCAGAACTACAATGGAATGGTTTAGATCAAAGCATATTCATGTGTTAGAATGGCCCAGTCAAAGTCCAGACCTAAATCCAATTGAGAATCATTGGCAAGACTTGAAAATTGCTGTTGACAGACACTCTCCATACAATCTGACTGAGCTTGAGCTATTTTGCAAAGAAGAATGGGCAAAAATTTCAGTCTCTAGATGCGCAAAGCTGGTAGAGACATACCCCAAAAGACTTGCAGCTGTAATTGCAGTGAAAGGTGGTTCTACAAAGTATTGACTCAGGGGGGCAGAATACTTTTGCACGCCACACTTTTCAGTTTTTTATTTGTAATAAGATTTGGAAACCATGTATCATTTTCCTTCTACTTCACAATTATGCACCACTTTGTGTGGGTCTATCACATAAAATCCCAATAAAATACATTTACGTTTGTGGTTGTAATGTGACAAAATGTGGAAAAGTTCAAGGGGTATGAAAACTTTTATGTGAAATAATGTATATGAAATAAACTCCTTCCAGCACTTGGTCATGGTAAACATGGTCTGTGGTGGGAATACATCATGCTAAATTTATTTATTTGATGTCAATGCTTTGATGTCAAGAGATGTATGGCTAGGCAGGACGTATTGGACCATTACCCCTTGGAAACAATGCCAGGGAAGGCTGCAGCCAGAAATTCATCATTAAAGTTGAGATGGAGCAGGGGAGAGTGCTGGATTGGAATGAGGAATTGACAAGATGGAGCTAACTCCATAACAAACCCAGATGCATACATCTCTGACTGTATGCAACCCCATGTACGTCTGAAAGTGAAACTGAATTTAGTTCTGCGTAAACTCAACATAGTTCTACACCTTGCAAATTAGGTAAAAGTATCCCCTTCAGACATGGCTCCTCAACAACTGAAGAGGTTAGGGCCCTGGATTATTGTGTCTCGTTAAATGTATCAGCAAAAAAACAAATCAATGTGGAACTTCTCACAGCAAGGTAGGAACTGCAGATGCTGGTATAAACCGAGGATAAACACAAAATGTTGGAGTAACTCAGTGGGAGTAACAGGCAGCATCTCTGGTGAGAATGAATGGGTGACATTTCGGGTCGAGTCTGAAGAAGGGTCTCGACCCAAAACATCACCCATTCCTTCTCTCCAGAAATGTTGCCTGTCACGTTAAGTTACTCCAGCATTTTGTGTCTATCTCCTCACAGCAAACCATCTGTCCAACATTAATAAATGGAACTAGACTAAGTCGGATGCATTGGGTCCCATGTTCACTCCGGAGGCCCGGTCCCCCAATGCAATATTCCACCTCTCCACCAATTCCAATATTGGTGGCCAGTGGGAGGGACGAGGGTGTTCTGGTATAGAGCACTAGTATGGGTGTTGTGGGCCAAAGGGACTGGTTTCCAGAGGGCTAGTATGGACATTGGGGCGAATGGATTCTTAGGCTGGCAGCTCAATCACTCAGACTTGGTGGGCTGGCAGCTCAGTCACTCAGGCCTGGTGCGCTCGCAGCTCAGTCACTCAGGCTTGGTGGGCTGACAGCTTAGCCACTCAGGCCTGGTAGGCTGGCAGCTCAGCCGCTCAGGCCTGGTTGGCTGGAAGCTCAGTCATTCATGCCTGGTGGGCTGGCAGCTCATTCACTCAGGCCTACTGGGCTGGCAGCTCAGTCACTCAGGACTGGCAGCTCAGAAACTGCCAGAAATTCTGCACAGAGACTTTGTGAGACAGAAGGGGAGAGGGTGGGGAAGAAATCTTAGACATTTTTCATCTATTTCTGCAGATCACTGCAATGAAGGAGGAAAGTCTATCCTGGCCTGGATCTCACAGCGAGCCATTGAAGGGAAGGAGAAAAATACTGGGGTGAGGTTTAATACTTGCAGGGGGAATACCTACTGAAAGGCCAAAGGGACTTCTCCTGTGCTAGTACAGGCCTGATGGGCAGAAGGGACTCTTAAATAAATAAAAAATAAAACATTTCAGAAAAGCAGAATTTTAGTGAAAGGCACTTTATTTTCTGGACTTTTCCTGGCCTGGCACGGGCCTTTTGGACCAAAATGCTCTTTGTGCGAATGTGGGGGGTTTTGGGCAACAAGGATTGGTTTCTCGGCTAATAGGGACCATGTGGGTCGAAATGAGTGGTTTCGGGCAGGCCAAACAACTCATTTTATTTTCATTTAATTTCATATCATTTCCATTGCCATATCAGTTTCAAGCACAGGGCAGGCCAAACAACTCATCTCATTTTCATTTCATTTCATTTCCATTACCATTTCAGTTTCAAGCACAGGGCAGGCCAAACAACTCATCTCATTTTCATTTCATTTAATTTCCATTGCCATTTCAGTTTCAAGCTCAGGGCAGACAAACAACTCATTTTATTTTCATTAAGGGCTAACAAATAACTTATTGCAAGTACATTGCAGACTCACATTTCAGTAGATTCACAGTTCAGTTGACTCACAGCAGAATCACAGTTGTGGCCTCTCCCTCTCATTCTTCCAGAGTGACTCTCTCGCATCCAGGCTTTTACATCCGGGGTTTTATATTGTTGTCTCTCCCCCCTCCTCCCAGAAGAGGCGTTACCATCATCATGGTGATTGGCTGGCGAGAGGACCAATCAGCTGATCTCAAGAATGTTTAAGTATTCATAATATTTTTATTTTTCATCAATCGGAAATATCCTTGGGGCTGCCACAGCGGAGTAGGACTGTGAGTGGGATGGCCAAAAATCATAGCAATATAGGGTAGCACTTTTACAGTGCAGACAGGAAGTGGTCTTGGAATGTATGCGGGATAGTTTTCAAAACCAACATGTAGAGGAACCAACGAGAGAGCAGGCTATTCTAGACTGGGTATTGAGTAACGATGAAGGGTTAGTTAGCAGTCTAGTTGTGCATGGCCCGTTGGGCAAGAGTGACCATAATATGGTTGAGTTCTTCATTAGGATGGAGAGTGACATAATTAAGTCAGAAACAAGGTGGATGTGCAATGGAAGGTATTTAAAGACTGCATGGATGAACTACAACAATTGTTCATCCCAGTTTGGCAAAATAATAAATCAGGGAAGGTAGTGCATCCATGAATAACATGGGAAATCAGGGATAGTATGAAAACAAAAGATGAAGCATACAAATTAGCCAGAAAAAGCAGCCAACCAGAGGACTGCGAGAAATTCAGAGTCCAGCAGAGGAGGACAAAGGGCTTAATTAGGAAAGGGAAAATAGATTATGAAAGAAAACTGGCAGAAAACATAAAAACTGACTGCAAAAGTTTTTATAGATATGTGAAGAGAAAAAGATTAGTTAAAACAAATGTAGGTCCCTTGCAGTCAGAAACAAGTGCATTGGTCATGGGGAACTAGGACATGGCAGACCAATTGAATAACTACTTTGTTTCTGTCTTCACTAAGGAAGACATAAATAATCTGCCGGCAATAGCAGAGGACCAGGGATCAAATATGGTGTAGGAACTGAGTGAAATCCAGGTTAGCCGGGAAGTGGTGTTGGGTAAATTGAATGGATTAAAGGCCGATAAATCACCAGGGCCAGATAGTCTGCATCCCAGAGTACTCAAGGAAGTAGCCACAGAAATAGTGGATGTATTAGTGATAATTTTTCAAAACTCCTTGGATTCTGGAGTAGTTCCTGAGGATTGGAGGGTAACTAATGTAACCCCACTTTTTAAAAAGGGAGGGAGAGAGAAAATGGGGAATTACAGACCTGTTAGTCTAATATCGGTAGTGGGGAAACTGCTTGAGTAAGTTATTAAAGATGGGATAGCAGTACATTGGGAAAGTGGTGAAATGATTAGACAAAGTCAGCATGGATTTACAAAAGGTAAATCATGCCTCACGAAGCTTATAGAATTTTTCGAGGATGTAACTAGTAGAGTGGATAAGGGAGAACCAGTGGATGTGTTATATCTAGACTTCCAGAAGGCTTTTGACAAGGTCCCACATAAGAGATTAGTATACAAACTTAAATCACATGGCATTGGGGGTTCAGTATTGATGTGCATAGAGAACTGGCTGGCAGACAGGAAGCAAAGGGTAGGAGAAAACGGGTCCTTTTCAGAGTGGATAAATGTGAGGTTATCCACTTTGGTGGCAAAAACAAGAGGGTAGACTATTATCTGAATGGTGGCAAATTAGGAACAGGGGAGATGCAATGAGACCTGGGTGTCATGGTATATCAGTCATTGAAAGTAGGCATGCAGGTGCAGCAGGCAGTGAAGAAAGCAAATGGTATGTTAGCATTCATAGCAAAAGGATTTGAGTATAGGAGCAGGGAGGTTCTACTGCAGTTGTACAGGGTTTTGGTGAGGCCACACCTGGAGTATTGCGTACAGTTTTGGTCTCCAAATCTGAGAAAATACATTCTTGCCATAGAGGGGGGACAGAGAAGGTTCACCAGACTGATTCCTGGGATGTCAGGACTTTCATATGAGGAAAGACTGGATAGACTTGGCTTGTACTCGCTAGAATTTAGAAGACTGAGGGGGATTTTATAGAAACTTACAAAATTCTTAAGGGGTTGGATAGGCTAGATGCAGGAAGATTGTTCCCGATGTTGGGGAGGTCCAGAATAAGGGGTCACAGTCTAAGGATAAGTGGGAATTCCTTTAGGACCGAGATGAGGAAAACATTTTTCACACAGAGAGTGGTGAGTCTCTGGAATTCTCTGCCACAGAAGGTAGTTGAGGCCAGTTCATTGGCTATATGTAAGAGGGAGTTGGATGTGGCCCTTGTGGCTAAAGGGATCAGGGGGTATGGAGAGAAGGCAGGTACAGGATACTGAGTTGGATGATCAGCCATGATCATATTGAATGGCGGTGCAGGCTCGAAGGGCCGAATGGCCTACTCCTGCACCTATTTTCTATGTTTTCTATGTTTCTAAGATGAGACTTTTAGTTATATAGATTTATCAATCAATGTAATGTGAAAACTCATATATTTCATACTGGTCAGAGTCGGAATAAAATATTGTTCCTTCAGGCAGGCAGGTTGCAAATTTTCTAAATTTGACACTGGCTTCTGAGTCCCCATGTTCCCGTGGACTTTAGATTATATTGCAAATTAATTTTCCAGAACCCACATATATTCATTGCTAATATTAAATAAATCTGACAATATGTACAGAATGATGGAGTGAATTTTCAACCTATCACTTAAGCACAAGTCTGGTTTTGTAGATACAGTCGACCCACCTCTCACTCAGAACCTGCCTGGTTTTCACTCCGACTGATTCATTTCCCCCCCAGAGGATTTTCAATTTCCCCGGTGAAAGCATTGCTCACAGACATAGAAAGTAATAGATTTGAGTAATCTTTTTACATTTACAAAATTATTATTTTCTACTTTAGGGCAGTTTGATTGACTGGCGAGCGAGAGAGAGAGAGAGACGTAGAGAAGTTCGGAATAAGTATGAAGAAAGAGGGGAGAGATGATGATGAAAAGAGAGACTGCATTCAAAAAAGGAAAGGAGAGGAAGTAGAGAAACCACAGCAAAGAAAGAGAAAAGATAAAACAGAGCACTAGGAGGGGGAGATGGTTTGGTGTTACTTGGTAAATTCAAGTTTAAAAAGTTGTGGAGCATTATCCTTGACGTATCCTGCAGGAGTTTGATTTCCAGACCATATGAAGGGTTGGTAATAGCGCCTGAGTAGATTGCTCTGGGTATGTGTGGGTATTTGTTAAGTTCAGAGTTGTTGGAGCTGACCTGATTTTGATGAGCGTTTCTTTCTGTCATCCAGTGGCTCACAGAGCACAGTGAATTAGTGATTTGACATTCTTAAGTTCATAAGTCATAGGTGCAGAATTATGCCATTCGGCCCTTAGTCTACTTCACCATTCAATCATGGCTGATCTATTTTTCCCTCTCAACCCCATTCTCCTGTCTTCTATCCGTAACCTTTGACAACCTTTCTAATAAAGAATCTGTCAATCTCCGCTTTAAAAATACCCAATGAATTGGGCTCCATAACTATCTGTGGCAATGAATTCCATAGATTCACTACCCTCTAAATAAATTATTCCTCGTCTCCTTTCCAAAATGAGTCCTTTTATTCTTATTGATATGGCATCTGTGAAGTTCCAGGGCAAGAGAGGACATCTTACAAAATTCTTAAGGGGTTGGACAGGCTAGATGCAGGAAGATTGTTCCCGATGTTGGGGAGGTCCAGGACAAGGGGTCACAGCTTAAGGATAAGGGGGAAATCCTTTAGGACCGAGATGAGAAGGAATTTTTTCACACAGAGAGTGGTGGGTCTCTGGAACTCTCTGCCACAGAGGGTAGTTGAGGCCAGTTCATTGGCTATATTTAAGAGGGAGTTAGATGTGGCCCTTGTGGCTAAGGGGATCAGAGGGTATGGAGAGAAGGCAGGTACGGGATACTGAGTTGGATGATCAGCCATGATCATATTGAATGGCGGTGCAGGCTCGAAGGGCCGAATGGCCTACTCCTGCACCTAATTTCTATGTTTCTATGTTTCTATCTCCCATACTTGTCCAGTCTTGCTCAGCAGCAAATGTGCTGGTAAATATTGCATTAAGATATTTAGATCAAGGATTACTGTTGGTATTAAGGCTCTTGATAGTAAAATGTGGCCGGTATGTTCTAAAGTGCGGAACCATGCACACTCTCCTGTTAGATCTACATGTTAATCTCTTTGCAAATCTTCATAGAAGGTTTCTGTTCAACGAAGCACAGAATATCAACGTCTATATCTCTTGTTTCCCTTATCCCTAACCTGTTCTGAAGAAGGATCTCGACCTGAAACGTTACCCATTCCTTCTCTCCTGAGATGCTGCCTGTCCAGCTGAGTTACTCCAGCTTTTTGTGTCTATCTTCAGTTTATACATTAGTTCAATTAAACCAGTAAATGTAGAATAATCTCTCGTACCTGGTGAGAAATTATATTGCTGGGTTTGCGTGTCACTTGTGAAATGTGCTCCTGCTGTTCCTTTCATCTCCTGAAACTGAGCCGCATCACTACGGCGACAGCTGCCAAACTAATTTTCCCAGCAGCGCTTTCTGTACAGGCACCTCGAAAAGCATTGAATTCAAGAAGACCAGCACTTGTGCAGAGGAAGGTCACTGGGAATTAAAGCAGAAATTAGCTGGAAATAAGGTGTCATTGGATGAAGTGGGATAGAATACATCTCACAGAATAGATCTAGATCCAGCAGCTCAAAACAGGATATTGTCATATGTCCAAGACAGAACAATGAAATTCTTATTACAGCAGCACAACAGTGTATGTAAACTTAGTACTCCGTCAGCAATACAATAAACCAGAAAACAGTTATTATTGTGCAAAATAATAGTGCAAAAAGACAAAACCAATGCCCCCGTCTATGTAGTTCAGAGCTTAATTGGAGGTTGTAGTGTTTACTAACCTGATGGTTGTAGGGAAGAGGCTGTTCCTGAACCTGAATGTTACATATTTCAGGCTCCTATGTCTTCCTGATGGCAGGGGTGAAATGAGTGTGTAGCCAGGGTGAAGTGGGTGTAGAAAGGAACTGCTGATGCTGGTATACACTGAAGATGGACACAAAGTGCTGGAGTAACTCAGCAGGTCAGGCAGCATCTGTGAAGAAAAAGGATAAGTGACGTTTCGGGTCAGGAGGTGCTATGAATCATCAGCAAAAGAAATATACCTTATTGCATGGCATTTGTCTCACTCTCTCATTACAATAAGCCATGCAATGATTTCAGTCAAAGAATGGATAAGGTCCTGCTAACTATATGTGTATTGGTAAAAAATGCTGGAGTAACTCAGTGGGTGAGGCAACATCTATGGAGCGAAGGAATATCCTTCATAGATGCTGCCTCACCCGCTGAGCTTTCCAGTTTTTTTGTCCACCTTCGATTTTTCCAGCATCTACAGTTCTTTCTTAAACATATGTGTATGGATTGTGTTTATGTGGTGCTAAATCTAACATTTTCTGACCAATTTGACCATGACTACTGGTCAGTTCAATTCAGTTTAGTTTATGGTCACATGTATGGAGTTACAGTGTAAAGCTTTGCTACCCAGACAGCAGATAGACAACACATGATTACAATCAAGCCATTTCCAGCGTATGGATAAGGAAATGACATTTATCATAGTTAAAGTAACTATGCAGGAGTACAGGTGTAAGAATGTGGAGCGATTGCAATATGTGATTGTGGTTGCTTCTGTGACTAGCATGCATATTGTCGCCTGGGTTGGGCACCGTCTTGGAGGCAGATCTGGCAGGACCTTCCCAAGAAGATGTCATTGTTTTTGCAACAGATGACGCAACTTGTGATGTTTCCCATCCTGCAATAATGTACTGAATCAATGATTCCATGATACTCGCCACACTCTCTCATTTACTATTAGAGTTCCCAGTCTTCCAAGTTATGGGCACTGACTGTGCACTCTGGCCGTTCAACTGGGGAAGGGAATATCTGAGAGTATCTGAGAATATCTAGAAATGGGGAAATGGATTACCACAGGGAGTGAATTTGATCACAAAGAGTTAAGTACAAACGAATGAGTGAAAACACCAGGAATGATGTCAAGAACATTCCTCCACGCAAGGTGAGTGGCAGGGTGGTGAAGAACCACCACCCAGGAATCATTTCGGAAGCAGCTAGACACAGCAATGGACATGGATGATTATATAGTTGTTCTGAATTAGGGAACAAGTGAAGTATGATGGCTTATGATGGCATAATAGCCTTTCACATCAGTAAGTATCTTGTGATCTTGTGCATTGCATTGTACAAATCAACTGATTAATGAGACATTGGACAGCCTGATCAGTGATTGAGCTGCCGCGGCAGTGTAAAGGTTGGTTGTACAGTAATTCATCATTTCTATTCATCACTATTAAGTGACTGCTCAGTGGTGGCATTTGTTAGAGTAATTATGTGCAGCTAGGTCAGTGTACCAGGTGGGAAGAACTAATTGGTTTTCCTATTAAAAAGTAGAGTACAATGGGGACCTCATGTTCATTCTTCACTTTGTTTAATTAGGGTCTGGATGTGGGTGTGTGTTTTAAGAACAGTGAGTCCCCATATTACAATATTTTGCTTACAGAAGATTGGCCTTACAGAATTCTTAAATCATTACCCAAAGATTTGATATGAGGAATAAATTTTGCTCTGAAAGAACGTGGATGAAAAAAAACTTGAATAAACACAACTTTTTTTTTCAAACTCACTTTTCTTGACACGTGCAGATGACATGGGTTTGTGTTATAGAAACTCAGGATATGAGGCACCTTATAGGAATGCACCTGCTATAACAAAGTCGCCTGTACATAAATGTGTAAGAAAGAACTGCAGATGCTGGAAACATCAAAGGTAGACAAAAATGCTGGAGAAGCTCAGCAGGTGAGGCAGCATCTATGGAGCGAAGGAATAGGTGACGTTTCGGCTCGTGACCCTTCTTCAGACCTTGACCGGAAACGTCACCTATTCCTTCGCTCTATAGATGCTGCCTCATCCGCTGAGTTTCTCCAGAATTTTGACTCCCTGTGCATAAATGTCAATTCTTATCCAAACATAGTTGGTTTGATATGAATCAAAATTACTTTTTCCAAACTTATGAATCAGCAGAATATACATGGAAAATGCCATTCGTAAAACTGGAGAAAAACACCAAGTGCTGGAGTAACTCAAAGTCAGCATTTCTGGAGAACATGGATAGGTGACATTTTTTGGTCGGGAACCTACTTCTGAGTGAAACAGTGTGATCTGCAGATCCAACACTTTTTTTACAAACCTGAATCTGCAATTCCTCGTGTCCACGTTTATAAAACTGGTTCATGCTGTGGCTGATCAACCAAATTAATCTTCTTCCTACACCTTTTCATCTAACATCATCTCTATATCATTCCATTCATTGACCATCTCACCTTTTTACATGACTGCCCCTCAGATGTCATTTGCCTCAACTTCCCTTGTGGTAATAAGTTTTACATTCCATTGACAACCAATGTGATCATGCTCTAGCTTGTAAAAACCTTTCGCGATCTTAAAAACTTCGATCAGATCATTTGAACCCGAGTCTATTATCTTCTATGCTAGAAGATAAATACCTACTTAGTTAATTAATTAGTAAAAGATGTTAACAGGACCCACTTGTTCTTTTGCGTAATATTCTTGAACTGTTATTTTTGTATTATATGGAAGAAAAATTGAGCTCATTATATATCTAAATAGATACACACATTCCGGCCTGTACTCGGCAAATATCCTTATCATTAAAAAATGAAGAATAAAATGTTCAGATCTACTACTACACTGAACCTAGATTACTGATTGACTAGATAAATCAATGGGCAGTACTGTAGCTCTGTCATCTCCTGCATCTGTCTGAGTTCAAAAGTGTATTAAAACGTTTTTATTAACTTGTCCTGTTAAATTTTGTAACGTACAATCGGACTAAAACTGCCACTCACCTTTGATGTTTTAGAGTGAGGTTTAATATTTAAATTCATAACGTGAATATTTTATATCAGGCTGGAATTTCAGAGTAGAATTTCTGCCATCACAAAATAGCACTCAAACTAAATTTAAAATTGTAACGATTACATCATGTTCCAAATTTCCACTTTCATTTGCATGTTTGCAAACATGACTGTGCAATTGACAACATAATAGAATGCAATTATTTATTTTTTCCAATTAAAAGGATGTATTGATGTGGTTACGAAATGAAACATGCTGCACTTTGCTAAAATAAATTGGATTTATCAGCAAAAAAAATAAAACATTTGCAATAAGAATGTCAGGTTCTCCATCAGCAATCAGGCTAATTGACAAAGAAACTAAAAATAGCCACAAGAATCTATTCTGAACCATTTCATGATGTTATTTCATGATGTACTTGTCAGTTTTATAGGAAATAAAGTTCATTTTGACTTTAAAACAAGATACATAAAACATGCACACTTAACCACGGACCCCATGTTGAACAACATGAATTGGATCAATTAGCTGAATCCTAAAATACTGAGGAGTGCCGTTGAGGGGCCGGGGAACGTGGTAATGTTTGTAGACGGTGACTGATTTGGGTAAATTGAGAACCAACGTAATGGATTGTGAAAAAGTATGAGAGGAATTGGCTTTAGTTATAAATAGCCAAGTTGTTTCAGTGCAGATAAGGCACTGTCATTTACTCAACAAGTATAAAATTGCCCAGCCTGGTATGTTTACAAGAAGCAGGTCAAATTCAACTCAACCAATTACCAGTCAAATAGTCAACTCGTGACCATCAACAAAGTGATGGGGGGGGGGGGGGGGGGGAATCAAGAGTGCGAGCTAATAGCACTGGCTTTGCAACATGCATACTGAAGCTCAGACTGGGTTCTACCAAGGTCACTCCATTCCTGCCCTCATGACAGACTTGGTCCAAAATTAAACAAACGAGCTGACCTCCAGAGGTGAAGTCGTAACTTTCCTCGACATCCAAAAAGCATTTATTGAGTATGGTATATCAATGATCTCCGGCTAGACTGGACTTGATGCGAATTAGAGGGAGGGGGAGGGGAACCCTCCGTTCAAGGAAGATGGTTGTGATGGATGGATGTCAATCCTCTCAATCACAGAAGCTTACTTTAAGTTTCTAGACAAATCATTGAACCAGGCCCTTCAGCCCACTGAGTCTCTGCTGACCAGCGATCATCTGTACACTCATTCTATTTTACACACGAGGGACAACTTACACAAGCCAATTAACCTACTAACCTACACGTCTTTGGAATGTAGAAAGCAACCAGAGTACCTAGAGATAATTAATGTGGTTGCAGGGTGAATGTACAAACACTGCACATACAGGATTGAGCCCAGTGTTCTGGTGATGTAAGTCAGCAACTCTGCCGCTGCACCACCGTACCTCCTCAAAGTTACTCAGGGTGATCTCCTGGGTCCAACCATCTTGGACAGAGCCTTCCAAACCCAGGACTTCTACAAATGAGAAGGACGAGCAAAAAAGCGAACACCACCAATTTGGGAGTTGCCCTTCAAGCCACACTGAATCCTGACTGGGTAATATATCACCATTCCTTCACTGTATCCGGGTTAAAATTCTATAGCTCTCCCCCCGAACAAGAAAGCAGCTCCTCTCCACTGGTCATGACCAATTAAGCAATGGGTGATTAAAGGTTGGCTCAGCCAGCAAAACCCGCATCATTTGAATGGATAAATTAATATCTGAACCTGTAACATACAGAATAGTGAAAGGCTTGATAGAGTGGATGTGCAGAGGATGGCTCCACTAGTCGGAGAGTACACGACTTCTTGGAATTCTTTGCCACAGAAGGCTGTGGAGGCCAAGTCATTGGATATTTTTAAGCCAGAGATAGATAGATTCTTGATTAGTACAGGTGTCAGAGGCTATGGGGAGAAGGCAGGAGAATGGGGTTAGGAGGGAGAGATAGATCAGCCATGATTGAATGACGTAGTAGACTTGATGGGTTGAATGGCCTACTTTTACTCCTATCACTTATGACCTTATGACTTATAATCTGAACTTTTAGTGATTGCCATATTCAAATCCTTTATTTTTACACACTACCTTACAAATCTTACAATTTGTTTTAAGCTGTTGTTTCTCCATATTTTTGTTATTTTCTCCCCTCCGCAAATCTCCTGCCCCTTAGCTAAACCCTCTGCCCTCTGGACACAGGTTCCTTTACAAAGGGGATGTTGAAAATTGATTGAAACATTTGCGGGAATATTTATTGAGAAGTATAATGAGAAATGCAGGGCATCCTGTGGTATTGTAGCAATGATTTAATGTTTTGCTTTCTTATTTTCTGAGCAAAATGGAAACGTGAATGGATGACTTAAGCCAGTAAATTGAAGGATTTGTTTAAGATGGTGATTTGTGTGGCAGTGTTCACTCCACACTCTGTGCTTCCGTGACCAGTTGTATGATACATTAGGTGCTTGCATTGATTTCTGCCTAATTATTATCCAATATAGATCTCAAATGGAACGCGAGCAACCGTATATTAGACAGAGAGAGGAGTATGAAAGAGACAGAAAGATGAAAAGATTACTTTGCTTCTGCGATAGGTTCCATGGTTTAGAAGTTGGCCAAGATTAGTCCAGATCAATAGTTCTTTAGGGTGGTGATTCGCTCTCTCTGTGACCATTAATAAGATACCTAGCAAGTCTTTAGTCTGGCTGTCTAATACCTGCGCTGGTTCCTGTGAACTGTTTTCTGCGTGCATGAACTGATGCTTGTATTGATCTGTGGATCAAAATATCTTAATACAAATGAGAAAAGACTTTCTAACATACTCTTTCACTGTAGGCAATTTTAAATACACTCTATAAACCTGGACGTACCAGTTACAGATATCAGCAGAGTGCTGTAACATATTCATAACAATATATTCAAAAGTATATTGCATTGAATTATTTGAGTGGCTACATTAAACTATCATGGATTGAAATATGTTATTTCGCTGCGTATCAGAAAATATATTTAATGCATATCAAAACAAAGCATAGATGCTGGAAATCTGAAACAGCAAAATGCTGGAGCTACTCAGTAGGGTAGACAATATCAGAAGAATGAAAAGTAGAATTAATGTTTCAGGCTGTGGACCCTTCGTCAAAGGATCAGTTCAGTTTAATTTACAGTCACGTGTACCGAGGTACAGTGAAAAACACAAGATATTCAAGCTTGATGACTGAATCCAAACTTAGAATGAAGGAGGAGGTGGGAGAGAGTACTAGTCCAATTCTGGTTCTTGTTTAATTTCTACATGCTGTTAGCATGGAACTTAGGAAAATGAATATTATATTTTGGAAAATGAAAAGCACATTTCAACAGCTGAAGAACAAAAGCATCTTATTTTATGTTCCTGTAAAAATTACAAAATGGATGATTTCATCTTTACCCTGAAGTAAAATTCATGGGCATCAAATACTTTTTGCACTGGTTCTTGGCTTTGGTCAATCTAATATACTGTCTAATATACTGTTGCCTTGGAGCACCAAGGCAAATTCCTTGTATGTGAACATACTTGGCCAATAAACTTATTCATTCATTCATTCATTCATTCATTTGTGACACAAGGGGGCTGTTCTGTTTGTTGTTTTAATGGACAATGTACTGTATATTGTAGCAAATGTGATTTAAAAATATTATGGTGTTCCTCGGTGATACCTCGAGCCTCCAGCCATGTGGCAGTGGCATGTTCTGTTGGTTGTCTGGTTTTACATACCATTTTGGTGTAGGTTTTGCTTCAAGTCAATAACAACTGCAACTGCTTTTCCCCAAATCCTATACGTGTCTATATTTCCTTTCCTAAATTAATAAGAAATAATTTGAAGTCTTATGCAGCCTTAGTGTGTTTCAGTTAATAAAACAAAATTGGAAAAACATTAGAAATCAGCAGAAATAATAATAAAATTATTATGGGCCAAAGAAAGACAGATGGAATTTAAATCAGACAAGTGCAAGGAGTTGCATTTTGATAGGGTAACCCGGGGCAGGAATTACCAGTAAATAGTAGGACATTAGAGAATGCTGCGGAACATAAAACTTAAGGGTGCAGGTACATTGTTCCCTGAAAGTGGAAACTATGTGAACAGGGTTGTGAACAAGGCATTTGCCAAGCATTCATTTAGGGCATTGAGTATAGGCGTTGGGTCATCATGCTGCTACAGAAGGGTGCCAAGCTGGAAAGGGTGCAAAAAAAATTAGTTAATTTAGTTTAGAGAAGCTGCGCCACCGTGCCGCAAATTCATTATGACATTCCCTGCACTGGAGGGCTTAAGTTATAAGGAGGGGCTGGACAGTCTGGGACTATATTTCACTGGAATATTTGGCACTGAGAGGTGATCTGATAAAAGTATATAGAATTATGATAATTAATTAAGTCATATTCTTAGAGTTTAAGAATAAGAGAGGGGCAATCACGTTGCTATATTTTTTATTATATTGTTGATCTTCTCATTTCAATGGAAATTAGAGGAACAGTCATGTAAGCAAATTGTAGGAAAGTGCAAGAACAATAGCGTTATAATTTTGTGGTCCCATCAACACCCTGCTCAGATTTAGCAAGGCTTCCTGACTTTCATATTCCATGCAATTCATTTTATTCTCTATGAGATTAAAACCTTCTGTAACCTGCCATAGGGCATTTATCAAAGGCCTTGCTGAAGTCCATAAAGACCCCATCTACTCTACTACCATTACCAAATGTCTTGGATACTTCTTCAAAAAACTCAGTTAAGTTTGTGAGAGACAATCTTTTGCACACAAAACCATGCTGACTATATTTAATCAATGCATATCTTTCCAAATGTATGTATATCTTATCCCTCAAAATCCTGTCCATTAACTTGCCCACTGGAGATGTAAGACTTATTGGTCTATAGTTCCCAAGTTTTTCTTTGCAGCCTTTTTTTAAATAAAGCCACAACATTAACCACCCTGTGGTCTCTGGGCTCTCACCCATGGCTGATGATGATGCATAGATCTCAGCCTGGGCTCCCACAAATTCTTCTTGAGCTTCCCACAGTGTTTTCTCCATTATACAATATTCTGCTCTTCTTCCGTCAAAAATAATCTCACAATTTTCCCGTATAAGATACAAACAGAAAATGCTAGAAAGTCACAACAGGTCAGGCCACATCTGTGGGAAGGGAAAGAGAGCTAACATTTCAGGTTGAAGACAACTTTGCCTATTTTAGATTTCCAGCATCTTCAGTTTCTTTTGATTTTACCAAGTTATACTCTGCTATTTTTGTGCCCACTTGCTTGACCTCTCTGTTATTTTCCAAATGTATTTAATACTTCACACAACTTGCTTTCCACCTGTCTTTGTATCATCATCAAATTTGGCCATCAAAATCAGTTCAGCAATGAAGGTAGACCGTACATAATTGAGCCCTAGCAGTGGTCTCTGTGGCGCCCCACAAGTTACAGCTTGCCAACCTGAAAATCATCCATTATTCTCTCTGTAAGTTGGTTATTTCTCTGTCCGTGCTATTATATTATTCCAAATCCCATGACATGCCACAGTATGATTAACATTGGCTATATTAATATGTTCCAATACACTTGACAATTAAGATTTGCATTGAAAGCTAAATGTTCAAATCAAATGTGGATGTGCATTAACCCTTCCTTAGAAACATAGAAAAATAGAAAATAGGAGCAGGAGTAGGCCAATCGGCCCTTCGAGCCTGCACCGCCATTCAATATGATCATGGCCGATCATCCAACTCAGTATCCTGTACCTGCCTTCTCTCCATACCCCCTGACCTCTTTAGCCACAAGGGCCACATTTAACTCCCTCTTAAATATAGCCAATGAACTGGCCTCAACTACCTTCTGTGGCAGAGAATTCCACAGATTCACCACTCTCTGTGCGAAAAATGATTTTCTCATCTCGGTCCTAAAAGACTTCCCCCTTATCCTTAAACTGTGACCCCTTGTTCTGGAGTTCCCCAACATCGGAAACAATCTTCCCGCATCCAGCCTGTCCAACCCCTTAAGAATTTTGTAAGTCTCTATAAGACCCCCCCTCAATCTTCTAAATTCCAGTGAGTACAAGCCAAGTCTATCCAGTCTTTCTTCATATGGAAGTCCTGCCATTCCAGGAATCAGTCTGGTGAACCTTGTAGGTACTCCCTCTATGGCAAGAATGTCTTTCCTCAGATTAGGAGACCAAAACTGTATGCAATATGCCAGGTGTGGCCTCACCAAGACCCTGTACAACTGCAGTAGAACCTCCCTGCTCTTGTACTCAAATCCTTTTGCTATGAATACCATTCATTTTCTTCACAGCCTGCTGCACTTGCATGCCTACTTTCAATGACTGGTGTACCATGACACCCAGGTCTTGTTGCATCTCCCCTTTTCCTAATCGACCACCATTCAGATAATAGTCTACCCTCCTGTTTTTTGCCACCTAAGTGGATAACCTCACATTTATCCACATTATACTGCATCTGCCATGCATTTGCCCACTCACCCAACCTATCCAAGTCACCTTGCAGCCTCCTAGCATCCTCCTCACAGCTAACACTGCCCCCCAGCTTCGTGTCATCCGCAAACTTGGAGATGTTGCATTCAATTCCCTCATCCAGATCATTAATATATATTGTAAACAGCTGGGATCCCAGCACTGAGCCTTGCGGTACCCCACTAGTCATTGCCTGCCATTCTGAAAATGACCCGTTTACTCCTACTCTTTGCTTCCTGTCTGCCAGCCAGTTCTCTATCCACATCAATACTGAACCCTCAATACCATGTGCTTTAAGTTTGTATACTAATCTCTTATGTGGTACCTTGTCGAAAGCCTTCTGAAAGTCCAGATATAACACATCCACAGGTTCTCCCTTATCTACTCTACTAGTTACATCCTCGAATAATTCAATAAGATTCGTCAGACATGATTTACCTTTCATAAATCCATGCTGACTTTGTCCAATGATTTCACCACTTTCCAAATGTGCTGCTATCCCATCTTTAATAACTGACTCTAGCATTTTCCCCACTACCGATGTTAGACTAACTGGTCTGTAATTCCCCGTTTTATCTCTCCCTCCCTTTTTAAAAAGTGGGGTCACATTAGCTACCCTCCATTCCTCAGGAACTACTCCAGAATCTAAAGAGTTTTGAAAAATTATCACTAATGCATCCACTATTTCTGGGGCTATTTCCTTAAGTACTCTGGGACGCAGCCTATCTGGCCCTGGGGATTTATCGGCCTTTAATCAATTCAATTTACCCAACACCACTTCCCGGCTAACCTGGATTTCACTCAGTTCCTCCATCTCATTCGACCCCCGGTCCCCTGCTATTTCCGGCAGATTATTTATGTTTTCCTTAGTGAAGACAGAACCAAAGTAGTTATTCAATTGGTCTGCCATGTCCTTGTGCCCCATGATCAATTCACCAGTTTCTGACTGCAAGGGACCTACATTGGTTTTAACTAACCTTTTTCTCTTCCAGCACAATGGAGAAACATAATTATACAGTCAATGATACAGTTGCATGATTATGCAACTCAATAAATCCGTCCCCGACTTCCCTCTATTCTATTATTTGCAGCAATGTTGTGGAGATGAACCAGAACAAAGAATTTTGAAATACTGAAAACGTAATTAGCATAAAACTGCATTTGGAATAGATTTATTTCTCCTCAGGATTGGACATCACCGACAAGGTCAGCATTTATTGCCCATCTCTAATTGCCTTGAGAAGCAGCCAAATCCCGTTATAGCTGCAGTAGATTGATGAGAGAGCAAGACTTTGCTTCTACAAAACCCCTTCTAGTCATGTCAATGTTGGCTGTGGTGGCCATCCACTCTTTTGTGCTCCTACTTATTAGGGCAATAGAGATGTAAGCTATCAGTAGGACAACTGATGGCAGGAACTCTCAACTAACTGCAGCGTCTGGTACAACAATGTAACATGGTCATACCATCGGAGCATCAACTGTTAATGCTGCTCTTCATTTATATACACCAATCTGCTTCAGAAGAAAATAAACTCATACAAACTATTTGCAGATATATATGTTTTAAAGGGCCTGTCCCACTTACGCGACCTTTACAGGGAACTTCCGGCACCTGTCATAGGTCGCCGAAATGTTCAACATGTTGAAAAATCAGCGGCGACCAGAAAGACACTACGACTCTTTGGAGACCTCTCACGACCATAGGAGACCTCTCACGACCGGACAGGCGACCCCTGGCGACATGCCGCGGGTGACCTCTCTCGACCGTAGGAGATCTCTCACGACCATACAGCCTCAATGGTCATGAGAGGTCTCCAGCAAAGATTATAGAGGAGCAAGATAGGCCACTCCTCCGAAATCCAATGGACTGGTGTGTAGTACGTAACGGAACGTCACGGCCGCCATTTTGGCAGAATGCCTCCCGCTGTGTAATCCGCTCCAAAGCTACAGAGCAGTTGTAAGTGAGATGCCTGTAAACAAGAATGTTTCATTGTCTTTTGAATAAATGATATTTTGATGTGGACTTTTATTGCATGTGTTTCTCTATGGCAGGTTATGTAAATTGCCGTTGGGTTAGTGTCAAATATTTACTGATTCATATACGTTTACATGTAAAATAGTAGCTCCAAAGATCCTTCGATCCGCTCTATCATCCTTGGTGTAATCAGTGTTGTAGGGAACATTGTTTGATATAGCGCATCTATCACCTCACATATTTTAGTTAATTTAATTGTAATGTTTTCCCCCATTTCCCTCCCATCTTTCCTCCCCAGCCCCCACCTTTGCGTAGTTTCCCTTGCATTGCATTGGCAGCTTCCCTTGTATTGCTTTAACACACATTGTGCACAAAATTACAGGCACACACAAACACACATTCATATAAATATATGGTGGGACAGGCCCTTGAGAGATAAATACATTTCTTTCTCATGGATCAGAAGCAACACTATTACTCTCTATCTTATTTGTCAGTTGATGTACATAAACCATATATGCATACATACATATGCATATACATACATACATATGCATATACATACATACATATGCATGCATACATACATATATACACACATATATACATATACATATATAAGAACATATATATATATATCTATATACACACATATACATACATATATACACATACATATACATGCATATATACATATGATCATTTTCCAATGTTCAATAGATTTAGGATCAGTTCCTGTGGACTGGAGGATAGCTAATGTTATCCCACTTTTCAAGAAAGGAGCAAGAGAGAAAACAGGGAATTACAGACCATTTAGCCTGGCTTCGGTGGTGGGAAAGATGCTGGAGTCAATTATTAAAGATGTAATAATGGGGCATTTGAATAGCTGTAAAAGGATTAGTCCAAGTCAGCATGGATTTATGAAAGGAAAATCATATTTGACTAATCTTCTGGAATTGTTTGCCACAAGGCTCGGTGTTGGGGCCGCAACTGTTTACCATATATATTAATGATTTTGAAGAGGTAAATAGGAGCAAAACTTGTGCATACATACCTACATATTTCAATTCAGCCGATATGTTGGTCAAATAACATGTGTACCTTCTTGCTTTTTTTAGAGACATGGATTTTTAAAATGTGAATGTCTCATAATGACACATTTGTGGGTCAGCAGTATTTTGCACCAACCCGCACAATTTAAAATAATTCTAAATTGAACTTCATAAACAAGGAAAACTTTTTATTTACATCATTTTGTACGCGAAATATACAGGGTTGCAGCGCTTTGCGTATCAGCTAATCAATAAAAGTGATGACAAATTCAACATATTTCAAACAAAGGACAAAATTTCCAACATATATACATTAACTAGACTAAGTTGGACCCGTTGTGTCCCAGCATCACACGGGACGGGTTGGTCACCCAATGCAATATTCCACCGCTCCACCTATTCCAATATTGCTGGCCAGTGGGGGAGGGCTTTCTGTTGCGCTAGTATGGGCGTTGACTAGTGCGCCGAAGGGACTGGTTTCCAGGGGGCTAGTATGGACATTATGGTTCGAATGGATTCTAGGGCTGGCAGCTCAGTCACTGAGGCCAGGCAACTCAGTCACTGAGGCCTGGCAGTACAGTCACTCTTACCTGGCAGGCTGGCAGCTGAGAAACTGCCAGATATTCTGCCCAAAACAGGTGACAGATTCTGTGTGAGAGAGAAGGGGGAGAGGGTGGACTGAATGGATTATTGGCCTGGCAGTTCACTTACTCTCGGCTCGTGGGTTGGCAGTTCAGTCACTGATGGCTGGTGGGCTGGCAGTGCAGTGCAGTCACTGACGGCTGGAACCGATATTGCACCAACCCACTCAATTTTTAAATAAATCATAATAGAGATCTATTAACATGGTTAACACTTTATTTCTGACATGCATGGTAAGATTTACATAATTCACATTATTGTGTGCGCGAGATATGCAGGGTTCAGCATATCAGCTAACCAGTGAAAGTGATGTACAATTCAGCGAGTCCAGAACCAGGGGCCACAGTGTTAGAATAAGGGGGAGGTCATTTAGGCCTGAGGTGAGAAAAAACCGTACTACGTGTTTTTCGCAGGAGTGGTCCATCTTGCTCCGCTATAGGATCTTTGCTCTTAGTGGCTCTCCCACAGAGTATCCATTCCTGCCCATTAGGTTCCCATTGTGATGAAGAACACGCAGGCATGATAAGTGGAAAAAGGATTTATTAAAGTTTAAAATGTGAATAACCCTTAACCATATAACAACCATATAGCAATTACAGCACAGAAACAGGCCCTCTCGGCCCTTCCAGTCCGTGCCAACCATTTATTTTCCCCTAGTCCCATCTACCTGCACTCAGACCATACCCCTCCATTCCCTTCCCGTCCATATACCTATCCACTTTACTTTTAAATGTTACAATCGATCCTGCCTCCACCACTTCTGCTGGAAGATCATTCCACACAGCCACCACTCTCTGAGTAAAGAAGTTCCCCCTCATGTTACCCCTAAACTTCTGTCCCTTAATTCTCATGTCATGCCCTCTTGTTTGAATCTTCCCTACCCTCAATGGGAAAAGCTTATCCACGTCAACTCTGTCTATCCCTTTCATCATTTTAAAGACCTCAATCAAGTCCCCCCTTAACCTACTGCGCTCCAAAGAATAAAGACCAAACTTGTTCAACCTTTCTCTGTAACTTAGTTGCTGGAACCCAGGCAACATTCTAGTAAACCTCCTATGTACTCTCTCTATTTTGTTGACATCCTTCCTATAATTAGGCGACCAAAAATGTACACCATACACCAGAATTGGTCTCACAAATGCCTTGTACAATTTTAACATTACTTCCCTACTCCTATATTTAATGCTCTGATTTATAAAGGCCAGCACACCAAAAGCTTTCTTTACCACCTTATCTACATGCGATTCCACTTTCAGGGAACAATGCACAGTTATTCCTAGATCCCTCTGTTCCACAGCATTCCTCAATTCCCTACCATTTACCATGTACGTCCTATTTTGATTTGTCCTGCCAAGATGTAGCACCTCACACTTATCAGCATTAAACTCCATCTGCCATTTTTCAGCCCACTCTTCCAAATGGCCCAAATCTCTCTGTAGACTTTGAAAATCTACCTCATTATCCACAGCACCACCTATCTTAGTATCATCTGCATACTTACTTATCCAATTTTCCACCCCATCATCTAGATCATTGATGTACATGACAAACGACAGTGGACCTAACACAGATCCCTGAGGCACCCCACTGGTCACCGGCTTCCAACCTGACAAACAGCCATCCACCATTACTCTCTGGCATCTCCCATTCAGCCACTGTTGAATCCATTTTGCTACTCCGCCATTTACACCCAAAGATTGAACCTTCTTTACCAACCTTCCATGAGGAACCTTGTCAAAGGCCTTACTGAAATCCATATAGACAACATCCACTGATTTACCCTCATCAATTTCCCTAGTAACCTCTTCAAAAAATTCAAGAAGGTTTATCAAACATGACCTTCCAGGCACAAATCCATGTTGACTGTTCTTGATCAGACCCTGTTTATCCAGATGCTTATATATATTATCTCTAAGTATCCTTTCCATTAATTTGCCCACCACTGACGTCAAACAAACAGGTCTATAATTGCTAGGTTTATTCTTTGAACCCTTTTTAAACAACGGAACAACATGCGCAGTACGCCAATCCTCTGGCACTATTCCCGTTTCTAATGACATTTGAAATATTTATGTCATAGCCCCTGCTTTTTCTACACTAACTTCCCTCAATGTCCTAGGGAATATCCTGTCAGGACCTGGAGACTTATCCACTTTTATATTTGTCAAAAGTGTCAATACTTCCTCCTCTTCGAATCTCATAGTTTCCATAGCTACTCTACTTTTTTTCCCTTACCTCACAGAGTTCAATATCCTTCTCCTTGGTGAATACCGAAGAAAAGAAATTGTTCAATATCTCCCCCATCTCTTTTGCTCTGCAGATAGCTGTCCATTCTGGCTCTCTAATGGTCCAATTTTATCCCTCGTTATCCTTTTGCTATTAATATAGCTGTAGAAACCCTTTGGATTTACTTTCACCTTTCTTGCCAAAGCAACCTCATATCTTCTTTTAGCTTTTCTTATTTCTTTCTTAAGATTCTTTTTACATTCTTTATACTCATCTAGCACCTCATTTATGGAGTCTCCTACAATTATTGTAGATGTCTCTCT
Source organism: Raja brachyura (assembly GCA_963514005.1). The sequence continues at coordinate 20,481,435 of OY740806.1, read as the reverse complement.
TTTTTTGAACCGTGTCCAATTTCCCTTGAAAACCATGTCTCTTTCTGATTTTTACTATTTCCTTTCAACCGAACAGGGACATAAAGATTCTGTACTCTTACAATTTCCCCTTTAAATGTCCTCCATTTCTCTTCTACATCCTTTCCATCAAACAAACTGTCCCAATTCACTCCTTTTAAATCATCATGCATTCCCTCAAAGTTAGCCTTTCTCCAATCAAAAATCTCAAACCTAGGTCCAGTTCTGGCTCTCTCCATAATTATATTGAAACTAATGGTATTGTGATCACTGGTCCCGAAGTGCTCACCAACGCATACCTCCGTCACCTGACCTGCCTCATTTCCTAACAGGAGGTCCAGCACTGCCCCTTCTCTGGTCGATACCTCTATGTATTGCTGCAAAAAACTATCCTGCACACATTTAACAAACTCCAAACCATCCAGCCCATTTACAGAATGTGTTTCCCAGTCTATTTTTGGAAAATTGAAATCTCCCACAATCACTACCTTGTGCTTACTACTAATATCTGCTATCTCCTTACATATTAGCTCTTCCAATTCTTGCTCCCCATTTGGCGGTCCATAATACTCCCCTAAAACTGTTGCTACACCGTTCCCACTTCTCAGTTCAACCCAAATAGCCTCTCTAGACGAGCCCTCTAATCTATCCTGCCAAACCACTGCTGTAATATCTTCTCTGACAAGCAATGCAACCCCTCCACCTCTGGTCCCTCCAATTCTATCACACCTGAAGCAACAAAATCCTGGAATATTTAGTTTTCAATCACAACCCTCCCGCAACCATGTTTCACTGATTGCCACAACATCATATTTCCAGGTGCCAATCCAGGCTCTAAGTTCATCCACCTTTCTTACAATGCTCCTAGCATTAAAATATACACATTTTAGAAACCCACCATCCCTTATTCTCTGTTTATTATCTTTTTCCTCTTTCTCACCTACATTTTGGGTCCGAGTGCTTCCCTTCACTGCCTCTTGCCCCTCACCCTGTCCCGTAGCCCCCTCTACCCGAGTCCCTCCCCCCAGCCTTTCTAGTTTAAAGTCTCCTTTGCAAATCACCCCGCCAGGATATTGGTTCCCCTCAGGTTCAAGTGCAACCCGTCCTTTTTATACAGATCATGTCTTCCCCAAAAGAGGTCCCAGTGATCAAGAAACTTGAAACCCTGGCCACTGCACCAGTCCCTCAGCCACGCATTTATCCTCCACCTCATTCCATTTCTACTCTCACTGTCATGTGGCACAGGCAGTAACCCTGAAATTGTTACTCTTTTGGTCCTTCTCCTCAACTTTTCCCCCAACTCCCTAAATTCTTCTTTCAGGACCTCTTCTCTTTTTATGCCTGTGTCATAGGTACCAATGTGTACCACAACATCAGACTCCTCTCCCTCCCTTCTCAGAATCTTTTGGACACATTCCGCACATCCGAGACACTGGCACCAGGGAGGCAAACTACCATCCGGGTCTCCCGACTGCATCCACAGAATCACCAATCTGACCCCCTAACTATGGAGTCCCCTATTACAATTGCTCTCCTCTTTTTTGCTACCCTTCTGAGCATCAGGGCCATTCTTTGTCCCGGAGGCCCAGCCGCTGTTGCTGCCCCCAGGTAGGCTGTCCGCTCCAATCAAACTCAAACTCTTAAAATATAAGAACAATTTAAATGTCAAAGATGAGAATTATTAAGTTCTTTCTTGTTGTGTCTCTTGTTGCTGCCCACTGTGTCTTTATGTCGCTTTGCTGTTGATTAAAAAAAAGTGAATTTAAAAATAGAGAGATTCAGCGGTCAAATTTTAACCAGGATAATCTGATAATATATCTCAGAAGTCATCATACAACAAAGCACGCTTTTATATGAGCACGCATATATACACACACATATACAGACTCACACACAGAGACTCACACACACACATACTCACACACACTGACTCTCTCACACACACACTCACTCAAATGTTTAAAGCCTCCTGTAGAGGCTGCTGCTGCTGAAGCAAACGTCCCGTTTATATCAACGGGTCGATGGTTGAAAGGGTCAAGAGCTTCAAATTCGTGGGCGTGCAAGTCTCTGAAGATCTTTCCTGGTCCGAGAGCACGGATGCAAATATTAAGAAAGCACAACAGCGCCTCTCTTCCTGATAACATTACAGAGAGTCGGTTTGTCAAGGAGGACTCTAACTTCTACAGGTGCACAGTAGAGAGCATGCTGACCGGTTGCATCGTGGCTAGGTTCGGCAACTTTAGCGCCCAGGAGAGGAAAAGACTACAAAAAGTAGTAAACGCTGCCCAGTCCATCATCGGCTCTGACCTCCCTTCCATCGAGGGGATCTATCGCAGTCGCTGCCTCAAAAAGCCTGGCAGTATCATCAAGGACCCACACCATCCTGGCCACACACTCATCTCCCTGCTACCTTCAGATAGAAGGTACAGGAGCCTGAAGACTGCAACAACCAGGTTCAGGAATAGCAACTTCCCAACAGCCATCAGGCAATTAAACTTGGCTCGGCCAAAACTCTGAACATTAATAGCCCAATATCTGTTATTTGTACTTTATCAGTTTATTTATTCATGTTTGCATATATATTTATATAATGGTATATGGACACACTGATCTGTTATGTAGTCAATGCCTACTATGCTCTGTTGTGCTGAAGCAAAGTCAAGAATGTCATTGTACCATCAGGGACACATGACAATAAACTCACTTGGATTTGAACTTGAATAGTATTACTTCTAATAATACATTTTGAAAATTATTCACTTTACGTATGTTCTACTTTTTGAAGTTTTTTACATTTCCTTTCAACAGTAATGTTATGCATTTTTCTACTCTTGAATTTGAGTCCATAGTGCATGTGGATACTCACAAAGATTGCTACAATTCTAACCTTGACTCTATTGCAGCACAAGTTTATCTCTTTGTATTGCTATGTGCTAAGTATTGCTGTGTTTATTACATGGGAAAGATAGCATATTAAAATCTCCTTACAAAGACCATTATGTAATTTCTTTCTATCCTCTGTTGGACCTAAGGCATAGCAGGGTTGCCAACTCTCACACAGGAGGAAGGGAGGGAGAGAGGGAAGGGAGGGAGAGAGAGAGGGAAAGGAGGGAGGGAGGGGAGGGAGGGAGGGAGAGAGGGGAGGGAGGGAGAGAGGGAAGGGAGGGAGGGAAGGGAGGGGGATCGAGATCGAGAGGGGAGAGAGAGAGATCGAAAGGGGAGAGAGAGAGAGATCGAGAGGGGAGAGAGAGATCGCGATAAGAGAGAGATCGAGAGAAGAGAGGGGATCGAGAGGGGAGAGAGAGAGATCGAGAGGGGAGAGAGAGATCGAGATAAGAGAGAGATCAAGAGACGAGAGGGGATAGAGAGAGATTGAGAGGGGAGAGAAAGAGATCGAGAGGGGAGAGAGAGATCGAGAGAAGAGAGGGCAGAGAGAGCGATCGAGAGGGGAGAGAGAGATAGAGAGAAGAGAGGGAGATCGAGAGAAGAGAGTGAGATAGAGAGAAGAGAGGGGATAGAGAGGGATCGAGAGGTAAGTAAAGATATATTACAAATAAATCTAATAACTTTCTAATGCATCTGGCTCCTCTATAATCTTTGCTTGCAACTGCTCTGTAGCTTTGGAGCGGATTACACAGCGGGAGATCGAGAGACAAAGATTATAGAGGAGCCTAGTTTCCCAATGATGTAGACGCCATAGTCAACGCCATCTTTGGTCGAGGCACTCCACTAAAATGGCGTCGACAATCACACATGTGATACTACGCTTTTTTCGCTGAGTGGTGCATCTTGCTCCTCTATAATCTTTGGTCTCCAGAGTCTTTCTGGTCACCGCTGAATTTTGAACATGGTGAAAATTTTGGTGACCTATCACGGGTGCCAGCAGTCGCCATTAAAGGTCTAGAAAGTGGGACAGGTCCTTTACAATTGATTACACTTTCGATATACACAAATTTATGAATGCAACTAATTACAAATCCAGTCTATTTATTAGTTTTCTTAACTGTCAAGATCTCTTTTAGACTTTAGACTTTCGAGATGCAGCGTGAATATAGGCCCTTCGGCTCACTGAGTCTGTGCCGACCAGCGACCACACTGTACACTAACACAATCCCTCACACTGGGGACAATTAACAGAAGTCAAACCTGCAAACCTGCAAACCTGTATGTCTTTGGAGTGTGGAAGGAAACTAGAGCATCGGGAGAAAACCCACATGGTCACAGGGAGAGCGTAGAAACTCTGTACAGACAGCACTCATAGTCAGGATCAAACTCAGGTCTCTGTCGCTGTAATGCAGCAGCTCTACCGCTGTGCCACTGTGCTGTCCTGAGTCATAAAAGCACATTTTTGATTCCAAAGTTATTCTTTTTAGGTTCTACTGAGTTACTCTAGCACTTTGTGTCTTATTTTCCCCATGTGTAAGAGAGTTTAGAGATACAGTGCGGGAACAAGCCCTTCGGCACACCGGATCCACGCCAACCAGCGATCCTTGCATATTAACACTATCCTCCTCATACTAGGGACAATTTTTTAATTTATCAAACCAATTTACCTACATACATGTACATCTTCGTAGTGTGGGAAGAAACCGAAGATCTCGGAGAAAACCCACGCAGGTCACAGGGAGAACATACAAACTGCCCGCACAAGCGCTGTAAGGCAGCAACTCTACCGCTGCTCCATCGTGCCGCCCAGTAAGTCGTGGTAAACCTGACGTCCAGTGTTGACTGTGTCCAGTTTGCACATTTTCCCTGTGATTTCTCCCAGTTGCGTTCTCCCGGATGCTCTGGTTTACTCCATGCATCTGAAAGTATGCAGTTTTCTAGGTTAATTTGGCATTGTAAATGGACACTAGTGTGTGTAGGTGACTCTGGGATTCTGAGGAGAGTTGATAGGGAGAACAAAATTGGATTTTTGTAAATGTGGTGTAAAATAAGGTACCTGATGATCAGGGTGGAGTTGGTGGCCAAAAGACCTGTGTGGGTCGATGGCAACCCCACCAAGTTTCGGCCCATTTGAACAAATATCAGCAAACCAAAAGATAACTTTAAGCATTTTGAAGATGTGTGCTTTAATCTATCTTGACTCATCATATTTGTCGGGGAGACCATAGCTCATGCAGGATGACAGTTCCTGTAATGCTCAGCTCTCAGCTGGATACCCAGTCATCTTTTCTGGTCTGGATAAATGAACTAAACAACCTCCGCACTCTCTGCCTGGCAGGCATTGCCGTTAAATGATCACAAGCAGGAATCCTGCTCAAAGAGACGGAGGCTTGACAGTCACTTCAGACAGGAAAGAAGAGAGCACGAGTTGACTCTTGACTGGTTCTACAGCGCAACACGCCCCGTCGACTGCAAAGAAACCCTAATATCAGACAGTGGTATTTATTTAGCAGAATGCACCATTTATGTGAATATAGGACTGAGATGGGGGAAAACTTCACCCAGAGGGTTGTGAATCTGTGGAATTCTCTGCCACAAAAGGCAGTGGAGGCCAATTCACTGGATGTTTTCAATATTGATTTGGATGTGGCTCTTGGGGCTAATGCAATCCAGGGATATGGGGAGAAAGCAGAAACATGATATTGTTTTGGATGATCAACCATGATTATTTTGAATGGTGGTGCTGGGCCAAATGGCCCACCCCTGCACTTCCTTTTTATGTTTCTATATTTTAATCAATTACACTAATAAAATTTAATAGAAGAGACTTTTGCATCGCTCTGAAATTACAGCATCGTCATGCCCGTTCAACGTGAGATTTCAGCTGGAATTTACAGCTAATATTAATTTACCCCCCCACCTTATGTCAGCATGTCCTTCTATTCTGCCGTCATTCATTTACTAACAACATCGCTTTATGTCATTGACCGCATTAAACAGAATAAACAGAACAGAATATGTTGAAATAATTTAGTAGTATGGAATTTAATCATGAGCTGCTCAGAAAAAAGGCTTGATAGTAGTCAGCCTTAGTCCACCTTGTTTGATTGCAACATGGATTCTGCAAAGACCTGGTCTGTTATTCAGGCCTCTCACACAGCTAATTCATTGAGCATTATGCACAGTCAAGTGACCATACATCAATGAAATGTAATTAATGGTCTGCCCATTATGAATGATATTTAAGGTATAGTGAATATAATGAATAATATTATTGCTGCATTTTTATTTAATATTATCTGCCTCACAAATAAGATATTCAGTAATCTGCAGATGGTCACAATTCTAAAACAACCAGCAGTATTGCTTCAGGTTTGTAAGTCACCGTGATTTGGTTGTCAAAGCATTCTCAGTATGTTGGGAGCAGCTTACCAGTATTTACCTAAGTGAACTTTATTCATGTACTGATTCATAACAGCAATTGTTGCAGGAGAATAGAGCCGTTGAAACTGCTTATAATTAACACAATGCTGTGCTCATTTTCGTGGTGTTTACGCAGAACTATAATTCTTTTATGTCTCCTCCTTGCAAAGTTCAGGACGAGAAAATACAGACAACCAGCTCTCAACATTCCTGATGGTGATTCCTGTTCACTCCAGAGTGGGGGCAATGGAGTTTTTACAAAAATCTATTTGAAGTTTAACAGAACAATGTTATGCTTACATTGTTTTCATGGAAGAGATGGGGTTGTAAGGTAAGTGGTTCCAAAATATTGACTTTGTGTCTAATATAGGGGAAATGGATTCAATTTTGATAGGGATGTAATGGGTGTGATAGAATGGATATGATGGACCGAAATGCCCATTTCTGTCCTGCATGACCCAATGTCTCCAGAACTACTGGAGGTATTTTTTTCCGGATGAAATTTAAATTTTGATTTTGCACTCGTATTTGGTGGAATTCCTGGCACTCCAAAAGTGACAACACCTTTCATTTTATATAAATTTGGTCTCCGGGGAGGGTTACATCAAATAGTAACCCCTCCAAAACCAGTACATCAAACTCCAGAGACAACTGAAACTTTCATCCCGGGCATCGGCACATGGAACATGAAGGATTATCTTGCTGAGATTATTAATGCTTCAGATGTGGAGAGGATGTTTCCACTAGTGGGAGAGCCTAGGACTCAGTCATAGCCTCAGAATCAAAGGATGTTCTTTTTGGACGGAGATGAGGAGAAATGTATTTTGTTACAGGGTGGTGAATCTGTGGAATTCTTTGCCACAGAAGTCTGTAGAGTCCAAGTCAGTGGATAATTTTAAGGCAGAGGTAGATAGATTATTGATTAGTAAGGGTGTCAGAGGTTATGGGGAGAAGGCAGGAGAATGGGGTTAGGAGGGAGAGAAGGGTTATCTTACTGAGATTATTAATGCTTTTCATCACGTTTGTCCTTGTCTATGGGAGCCCAGAAGCAGGTGCTGGATTTGAGTTTGTATTTTATTGAACCATGCAGCAGGGAGGAAAAGGTTGACTCTCTAGCATTGAAACAAAAGTGTAGAAGGTAGTTATGATGAAGGGAGGCATTGAAATCTTGACCCTTGCGTTAATCCTCACAAAGTTGCTGTGCATTTCAATCATGCTGCGATAAATGACATGGAAAAAAGTACAGCTGCTGCTAAGAGCTTTTCTCTACATTGACACAAGGTCCCTCTGCCTGCAGAGGGTTTAATCTACTTAAACAGGTTAATGCGCTCCATTGTAATCATGGACACAGGAAATTATTCAGTTGTGTCAAGTACTTATTTGCTTCATCATCAAGTTAATTCTGGCTGTTCTTCTGAATGTTAAAATGGATTTGTTTCTTCATTATTAAAAGGACTCAAATTTCCGGCAGGAAACGGAATCTGAATTGTGTACTAACTGTGGCCTGTCAATAACATTTAATATGCCCCATCATGGCGTAGCCTCGCAGCTCCAGTGACAGGTTCAACCCTAACCTGTGGTGCAGTCTGTGTGGTGTTTGCATGCTCTCCCTGTGACTGTGTGGGTTTCCTCCAGGTGCTCCACTTTGCACTCACTACCCAATGATGTGCAGGTTGGTAGGCTAATTGGACATTGTTAATTGCCCTAAAGAGTGAAATCTGAGGGGATTGAATGGAATGTAGAGGGAATAGATTACAGAGAAAATTAGTGGAGGAGTGGGATTGCTCTGTGAACTGGCATAGACTAAATGGCTGAATGGCCTTCTTCTATGATGTGAGGCAATATGCAGTAGAAAGGAATATCACCAACCCTCATTATATTGCTGCTCTGGGCTACTCTAACCTATGTGGTTCCATAGCTCATGACTTTCTGTTTGCTCATGACTTTCTGTTGAGATAATCTGTGAGTGACAGTAAGACTACAAATATTGTGAGCAATTTTGGGCACCATATCTGAGGAAGGATGTGCTGGCTCTGGAGAGGGTCCAGAAGAGGTTTACAAGAATGATCCCAGGACTGAGTAGGTTAACCTATGATGAGCGCTTGTCGGCACTGGGCCTGTACTCGCTGGAGTTTAGAAGAATGAGGGGGGACTTCACTGAAACATACAGAATAGTGAAAGGTTTGGATAGAGTGATGTGGGGAGGATGATTCCACTAGTGGGAGAGTCTAGGACTAGAGGCCATAGCCTCAGAATCAAAGGACGTTCTTGTAGGAAAGAGATGAGGAGAAATGTATTTAGTCAGAATGTCGTGAATCTGTGGAATTCTTTGCCACAGAAGACTGTAGAGGCCAAGTCAGAGATAGATAGATTCTTAATTAGTATGGGTATCAGAGGTTATGGGGAGAAGGCAGGAGAATGGGGTTAGGCAGGAGAGATGGATCAGCCATGATTGAATGGCGGAGTAGACTTGATGGGCCGAATGGCCTAATTCTACTGTTGTTCCTTATGACCTTATGAAACAAACACCAAGACTATCTATGCAGGAAGGAACTGCAGATGCTGGTTTAAACTGAAGATAGACACAAAAAGCTGGAGTAACTCAGCAGGACAGGCAGCATCTCTGGAGAGAAGGAATGGGTGACATTTTGGGTCAAGATCCTTCTTCAGACTGAATCGGTGATGTTTCAGGTCGAGTCCCTTCTTCAGACTATCTGGGCAGCCACTGACCATTCGGACAGACGTTTTACAGCCTGAGCTGTTAGGAGGCCATTTCACTGTCTCGTGATGAGAGACAGGTTGTGATAGCTGAAGAATAGCACATAATTCTATTGGACAATTAAATTAATTAAACACATTTTAATTAAAATATATTGAAAACAACAAACCATTTATTTATGCTTAACCTTCTAATGAAGTCGGTGCCAACATTTAAATGATGGTGTGCGATATGGGCCATCTATGGTTGCTGTAAATCTAAGGGGCCACAGATTCAAAGTGTACCCTGCTCCTCAGCTCTGTAAGTTTCTGAAATTCTCCTGGATAGTGGTAAGTTCAAGCCGGAGTTGGAGATAAGATACTACTGAGTCTGATCCTCTATGCATTCATACTTCTGCACTGCAGTGCTAAAGGTGTGTTACACCTGATGTATTCTCTATAGGGAAGCACTTCTGTACTGGACAAAAATGCTGGAGAAGCTCAGCGGGTGAGGCAGCATCTATGGAGTGAAGCAAATAGGCAACGTTTTGGGCCGTAACTCCAGTTAATAACAGCCTTATACCTAAAACCCATCTTATCTAAAAATGGCATCTGGAACTGGTCTTGAAGATAAACAACCTTCACAGAAGGTAATGCCCATGTAAGCCTTCACACAAATGCCCATGTAAGCTACTTTCAGGAAAAGAAAAATGTTTTAAAAGCTATATTTCAGAAAGTCATTGGGTGCATATAACGTTTAACAAAGTAAAGACAGTCTCCGCAGATCTCAGCATTCACATCGCGCCAGACTTGTGTCTGCCTCAAATCCGTGTGCAAGTAACAAGGCGAGGAAATGATCCCTGATTCGTGCCTTTGTTAATGTTTACTCCCACGACCTAATTAATTTGAATGATTAACATGTGCCTTTTATGTAAGAAGTATAATCCAGGCTCAAATGCATTTTTATCTTCTTAGCATCATTTCAGAATGATTCTTTTTTTTCAGCGTCTATTCAAATACAGTCTCTTTAATCCAAGACCAGGTCAATGTACTCATGACTGATAGCTGTCTCGGGAAGCGTGTTAATATAGTGCATAAGTATCTGCAGGCCCAGACTATTGATCCAGAGGGGGGATTCCCATAATGGCAGATGGAGATTTTATATTCAAGTAATCAAATAAAATTGGAATGAATGGTGATTAAGAACCAACTGGATTATCATAAAAAGCCCATCTGTTAACTAATATCCTTTAGGATAGGAAATCTGTCATACTTACCTCATCAGTCCTCGATGTAGCTCCAGAATGGTCAAAGTGTTTGAATGTTTTGGAAAATATCCAGCAAGACAGTCAGGTCAGAGAGTGGACATTGCCGAAAATGTTCAACAAGTTTCCTAAAAACGTATCAAAATTTATGTTACTTAATAATAATAATAATAACAGTTGATGCTCAACAGAAAGTATCAAAGTAGAATCTCACATTATATTTAGTTTAGTTTAGAGATACAGCGCAGAAACTGGCTCTTTAGCCCACCGGGTCAGCTCCAAACAGTGATCCCTGTACACTGACCTAGACATTTACACCAAGCCAATTAACCTATAAATCTGAACATCTTTGAAGTGTGGGAGGAATCCGAAGATCTTGGAGAAAACCCACACAGGTCATGTGGAGAAGATACAAACTATGTACAGACAAGCACCTGTAGTCAGGATTGAACCCGGGTCTCTGGAGCTGTAAGGCTGTAGCTCTACCGCCGCCTATTGTTAAACACGCAGAGGTTATGTCAAGTGTGGCATCTTGTTCTCCTTGGCCATAAATAGGGTCTCTGTGTTGGCTAACATTAAGGTAAACACTGATGCCTCATTCATTCTCAGGGGAACCCTGAGGTTTAAGGCTGGCTCTGCATCCATTAACCCTCCCGTTGTCTCTGCTGCTGACCAGCAGTTGTTGTTCCTTTGTTCCCAAGCTGCAAAGTAGCATGTGGTGCTGAAGATTGTGATGGAAGATAAACAAGACATGGAGAAAAATGAAAATAAAAGATTTCCTGGATAATCATTTCCAGCAGTACATATCACACACTTCATTCACCACCCTGTGGAAGGTGACAAACCCTATTAAATGAATGGGAACTCAATAAAAGGACACCCTCAAAGACGCCTTATGTTTCTTTCAATTGAAGAATCCACACAGCTTAAAAGCTAGATAATATCAATAAGTGAACTGCGACAATTTTTCAGTCCTAATTTTCCTTTTATTTTCTGAAGTACAATACAACTCCAGGTACATGTAAGTAACAGCCGAGAGAAAGTTGGTTTGTGGATATGATCTTTAAACAATGCTTGTTAGAAGTATCCCTTTTTTGAACTATATTATAAAATGAGAAAAATAAATAGCCTATTTGGCAAGGTCTGTGTTAATAAACAAGTAAGGGCAGTACAGTGGCATAGTTGGTAAAGTTGATGCCCATCTGTGTCCAATCCTGACCTTGGATGCTGTAAGTGTGGAGTTTGCACATTCTCCCGATGGCCATGCGAGTTTTTCCAGCTGCTCAGGTTTTCTCCCATGTCCCAAAGACAAGGAAGTTTGCAGGTTAATTGGCCTCTGTAAATTTCCCCTAGTGTGTGAGAAAATGGGATAATATAGAACTAGTGTGAACGGGTGATTGATGGCTGATGTATACTTGGTGGGCCAAAGGGCCTGCTTCCATGCTGTAACTCTAAACTAAACTAAACTTATGTAAACTAGGGATAGGCAAGGTAAAATAATAGGATTGAGAGTCTTCTGGATTCTACTTTACCATATAGATTAGTACACTTGTTCAAAATTACAAAGCAAGAATAATCAGTTATGCCCATGATCTCACATTAATTTGGGAGGTAAATTAGTGCTGTTAGATTAACAGCACCATGCTTCAGTACATCAAACAAAATCTTCTAGGCATGATGATCCCAGTTTCATTGTGATATTGCATAGTTTGCATTTTGGATAATTAATTGCCAAGAAGCCTCACGTTATCAATTTAACACTGTAAGAAAAGATACAAGATCAATGATGACTTTATTGCTTTCGCTTAATTCTAAATTTATACATAGAGAATTATCTTTTAAATATTTCTTCAGTCTTGACAGTAATGGTACTGTGGCTATTGTCTTCTGTGGAACAAGGATGCCTAAACTGGAGCTGTACTGGATTATAAGCAAGAGGCAGCAACTGGATCACAGGCCCAATTGGCCCAATGAATCTGTGCCAACTATCAACCACCCATTTACATTACCCCTACAATAAGCCCATTTTATTATTGTCCCCACATTTCATTAACTTTCCCCAGATTCTACTACTCACCAGAGAGCAGTTCTGAACTGTTGTCTACCCCTTTAATGTCCCTCGGACTATCCTTGATCGGACTTTGCTGGCTTTACCTTGCACTAAACGTTATTCCCTTATCATGTCCCTATACACTGCAAATGGATTGATGATAATCATGTATTATCTTTCTGCTGACTGGTTAGCACGCAACAAAAAGCTCTTTACTGTACCTCGGTACATGTGACGATAGCCTAAAGTAAACTAAAACTAAACAAAAAATGTTCAGTGGGCAATTAACCTGATAATCCCCATGTCCGAGGATGTCAGAGGAAACTGGTGCCCTGATATCCCAGCATCAGGCCCCGAAACCTTGATATGTAACTCCACACACCCCACAATCATCTCTGATTGAATTGCCAGCCCCGCCCACCCCCATCCTCAACAATTGAATTAGATCAGCGGAAAGTTCCACATTGTGGCACAATAGATATGTAGCTGTCTAGCGATCAGAATTTCAAACATCTGATCAAGGGACCTGAGTTCATGTCGCAAGTAAATGAATAAAAATCAGGAAGCAAAGCAAGTCTTATCATCATTAACTATGTAATAACATGATTGGTGTTTAAACCCATCTGTTCCATTAACATCTTTCAAGGAATGTTTTGAGTAACGCAGCGGGACAGGCAGCACCTCGGGATACAAGAAATGGGTGATGTTTCGGGTAGAGACCCTTCTTCAGACGGATCTAAGGTTGCCAACCGTCCCGTATTAGCCGGGAGATCCCGTTTTCTGGGCTAAATTGGTTTGTCCCATATGAAGCTGCCCTTGTCCCGTATTAGACTGCTACTACTTGGGTTGAGGGGACTGTCGGGTCAGCGCGTCACATCCGGCCCCTTCTCACCCGTCCCGACGTAGTGCAGCCCATGGGCTCCAGCAGCAGAGCCTCGCCCGTAGCCCCTTCGGTCGGCAGCTCGGCCAGCTGTCCGACCTTTGGATCTTCGCTTACCGCCAACACCACCACCCCTCCTTTTCATGGCCGATCATCGGGTCATGAGTTGGATGGGGCGCCGGACTTTGCACCTGCCCCCGGCGCCTGGGCCACAACTCCTCAGCTGGGCCGCCGGCTGGGCTTTGCGTGCAGTCCAGCACCCAGGCCAACTCATCATTCACCCAGCCACGGCCGAGTTGGTCAAGGAATTGCTGTCTGAAATTAGTCCCGTATTTTGACCTTTTTCCCCCATATTTGGGAGTGAGAAAGTTGGCAACCCTAGACGGATCAGACAGGTCTGAAAAAGGGTCTCGAACTAAAATGTCACCCATTCCTTCTATCCAGAGATGCTGCCTGTCCCGCTGAGTTACTCCAGAATTTTGTGTCTATCTTCGATGTAAACCAGCATCTGCAGTTCCTTCCTACAAAAGGAATGTTTTGATCCGGCCCAGTGTATATGTCAATCCAGGCCCACTAATCTGGTTAAATTCAGGTCAGGGCAATTTGAGATGACTTTAAAGTGCTGACACTGCCAATAATGTTAACATCCCATGAACAAATAAATTATTTTAAAACACGGCACTGTGGAGAAACGGTAGAGCTGCTGCCTCACCGCGCCAGAGACCTGGGTTTGATCCTGACTGCGGGCTATCTGCACGGAGTTTTTACGTTCTCCCATTGATTCTCTCTGTGTGCTCCTGTTTCCTCCCACACTCCAAACACGTACAGATTTGTTGGTTAATTGGTTCCGGTTAAAATTGTCCCTAGTGTGTGCAGCTAATGTATTGGGGGCGCTGGTCGGCACGGCCTTGATGGGCTGAAGGGCCTGTTTCCACTCTGTTTCTCTAAACTAAACATACTTCACCATTTGTAACGCCGGGTTCCTTCTCCCCCACTGCACTGGCCTGCGGTTACCAGCCTTCAGGAACAAATCATCCAACAGGAAGAGGGAATGGCATAAGTCTGTGCCTCGAGCATGAGGTGCAGTTGAAGTTTTAATTTCAGGACCATTGACTGAGCCTAGTGCAGTGTTTGTAGAGGTTGTACATTCTCCCTGCGACTGCGCATGTTTTTTTCCTCATCCCAAAAATGCAGGTTGCTAGTTTAATTGGCTACTGCAAGTTGCAAATCGACAGTGCACTGGAATTTTGCGATAACACACATCACGTGCAAAGCAATATTCAATATCAGTCTAAAAACTCCCCTCCTAACTTGTAAACTCATTAAATAGAAAGTAACAGGTTTGAAATTAAATCATTAAATAATTCATAATCAAAGTCATATTCAAAAAAAGGTCAGCAAGGCATGTACAATATTTGCTTAGCTGATCGATAGTTACTTAACAAGAGTCGATTAAGGAATTCAATCTTTTAACTGCTGCAGTTTTTATATGCATCTCTGGTAATACAAAATCTTGTATCAGGGACAGTGTCCAAAAAAAAGGCTGTTAATTCAGAACACTTTTGCAGTACAATATGAATTAAATAGGGAAGTTGAATCAATTTCCTATCATTCGTTTAATAAGAGATTAGAGTTATGAACTCAAATCTTTTGATAAGAGGCCAGTTTGAGATCAAGTGCACTGATTTAAATGAGTCCCCGCAAACTATTGAAAAGCTATTAGTTTTACCCATTAAATACTCAGCGCCCCACTAAGAACTAATACATAATAATTCATAGATCCTGACTATTCAACTTTTGAAACAATTTGAGGCAATGATATAAATCAACATATTTCAGAGCCAATTGCAAGACTTCAACAGAGGGTTTGAGATGAATACTATATGTCATTAAGGCATTATAGGACAACAAGATCATGGTTTTGACAAGCCTTTAAGAGGGCTTGTATACATAAACAGGGATGTAATGTTGAAGCTCTATCAGGCGCTGGTAAGGCTACACTTGGAATATTGTGAGCAATTTTGGGCACCATATCTGAGGAAGGATGTGCTGGCTCTATAGAGGGTCCAGCAGAGATTTACAAGGATGATCCCAGGAATGAGTAGGTTAACCTATGATGAGCGTTTTTTCGGCATTGGGCCTGCACTCACTAGAGTTTAGAAGAATGAGGCAGGACCTCATTGAAACATATAGAATAGTGAAAGACTTGGATAGTGCGGGTGTGGAGAGGATGTTTCCATTAGTGGGGGAATCTAGAACTAGAGGCCAGAGCCTTGGAATTAAAGGATGTTCTTTTAGGAAGGAAATGGGGAGACATTTCTTTAGTCATAGGTTAGTGAATCTGTGGAATTCTTTGCCACAAAGGATATCGAGGCCAAGTCCGTTGATGTTTTTATGGCAGTGATAGATAGATTCTAGGATTAGTACAGGTGTCCAAGGTTATGGGGAGAAGGCAGGAGAATGGGGTTAGGAAGGAGAGATAGATCAGCCATGATTGAATGGCGGGGTAGACTTGATGGGCTGAATGGCTTCATTCTACTATTCCTTTTATATAATTATTTGGTGGGCTTCATCATGCTGGATGAGACCATGCTTCATGGCCATACTTTACACCAATCCCACTGGCATTTTATGTAAGGAAGGCAAAACTATTGTGTAGCGAGGAACTGCAGATGCTGGTTTACACCAAAGACAGGTACTAAAATCTGACGTAACTCAACGGCTCAGGCGGCATCTCAGGTTAAAAGGAATAGGTGATATTTCGGGTCGGGGGTCTGTAGAAGGGTCTCAACACGAAACATCACCTATTCCTTTTCTTCAAAGATGTTGCCTGACCTGCTAAAATCCTCCAGCTTTTTCTGTCTATCCACAGGCATTAATACATTTCCCATATTTCCTTGCAACATAGATGGAGGCCTTTTGACCCATTAAGTCTTTGTCAGCTCTTAAAGCAGTCCCATCCCCTTTAATAAAGATACAAAGTGATGCAGGAACTCCGTTGGGCAGGTAATATCTCTGCAGGGAATGGGAAGTTTCTTGTGTCTCCATCTTATTTAATTTGCTGTACAATTATTATCTTCAAATTCCCATTATCTTTCCCCAGGTTCTATCACTCACACACATACTGGGGGCCAATTAACCTTTGGTTGAAGGTTTTAATTAAAGGTGGGAACAAACCAGAGCCTCCAGTCCAAACCCACGCAGTCACAGGTATAATGTGCAATCAATCTCCACGTATCTCCAGAGGTCAGGTTTGCACCTAATCGCAGACACTGTTTCCAGTTACCAGTTCTACCAGTTGCACCACTGTTGGGAGTAACAGGTGTGAGACACAGCAGTTGAAAGTGGCTCACTGCATCAGATAGACAGTGGTTAAGATGGAACTGCAAATGCTGGAAAATCGAAGGTAGACAAAAATGCTGGAGAAACTCAGCGGGTGAGGCAGCATCTGTGGAGCGAAGGAAATAAGCAACGTTTCAGGCCAAAATCCTTCTTCAGACTGATGTGAGGGTGGGGGTATGGGAAGATGAAAAGAAGAGGAAGAGCCAGAGGGCTAGAGGGAGAGCTGAGAAGGGGAGGAGAGTAGGGACTACCTGAAATTAGATAAGTCAATGTTCATACCGCTGTCGTACAGACTGCCCAAGTGAAATATGAGGTGCTGCTCCTCCAATTTCCGGTGGTTCTCACTCTGACCAAGGAGGAGGCCCAGGACAGAAAGGTCGGATATGGAATGGGAGGGGGAGTTGAAGTGCTGAGCCACCGGGAGATCAGGTTGGTTATTGCGAACCGAACGGAGGTGTTCGGCGTAGCGATCAACAAGCCTACGCTTGGTCTCACCGATGTAGATCAGCTGACATCTAGAGCAGCGGATGCAATAGATGAGGTTGGAGGAGGTTCAAGTGAACCTCTGTCGCACCTGGAAAGACTGCTTGGGTCCTTGAATGGAGTCAAGGGGGGAGGTAAAGCGACAAGTGTAGCATTTCTTGCGGTTGCAAGGGAAAGTGCCTGGCGAGGTGGTTTGAGAAATGTGTCAAAGGCCTTCTCCACCAGTTGAAAAGTTAAATGTTCTTTTTAATCATTTTAAGATCTCAGAGACAATTAGAAACAAATGAAAAAGATTAATAATTTAAAAAATCAAGCATTAATAAATGATTAAAGTAATAAAGTCAGTTAAAACACACATAAGAACTTAAAGTATTAATTAAAATAAAATGAAAAGGAAAATACTTACTTAGGGTTTTACTAATACGTAGGAAAACACAGGAAAATATTTAATTAAATGAAGAGTCAGGTAGCATCATATCTACCATTACCAGCCACTGTGGGATAGAGCGCTCGATTTTGAACTGTATTCAACTTCTTGCCACAGTGAAGTTGTGAAATGTCCCTGGACTCATTGGAAAGTCCAGAAGACGAGTGAGTGTAACAAACTGCAGATCTTTCCCCGCGCTCGTCCTGCAGTTACTGGGGCAGAACTCCCACAGAAGCAGAGTGGAAGCAAGTCAACTGCAAAGATGACTGCTCGGCGGCCTGTGAATCTCAGTCAGCTAGCAGCCACTGCAATCCAACTGTACGGAGATTGGGTGGGAAGGAACTGCAAATGCAGGTTTACACCGAAGATAGACGCAAAATACTAGAGTAACACTTGGTAACCTTGTGTACCTTGTAACCTTGATGTGGATAGAGAAGCGTCATCTATTCCTTTTCTCCAGAGCTCCTGCCTGACCCGCTGAGTTACTCCATCTTCAGTGTGGAGATTGATAGGTTCTTGATTAGGAATGGATCTGGGTGATTTTATCGGCGACTGCCGGCGACTGTCGGCGTAGCAGGTCACCAAAAAATTGCAGAGCCAGCCAGAGTTGCTAAATATATATTGTTAAATTGCGGTAATGGAGTGGAACGCGCGGGGACCGCGGTTACCGCTTTTAGATCGGGTCGATAGATAACGGCTGCTCTAAAGTCCGCTATTACCGCTATTTAGATCGGGTTTGGAGATAATGGCTGCGCTAAATGCCGGCTCCAATACCCGTTACTGTTTTGCTGCAGCTGAAATGAAATAAAATAAAATAAAAATGAAATGAAATAAAATGAAATAAAATGAAATGCTAACTTTATTTCTCAACTATCTCCATCAATTTCCAGTGCTTCAAGGCACTCAGAAATATCAAACTAAAGTACTCTCAGGCTCATGTGTCTCATGAGTCTGATGATATGCAAGACTCCCTCCTTTTAATGTAAAGGTTTGTGGAAAATGCTCCAAATTTAAAGAGACATGGAAATTTTCAATTGGGGTTGAATGCTGTACACTGCCTCTTGCAGAGGTCCATCCAGCAAAGAAGAAACCATCGCTTATGGATAGCAGTGGGAATCATCCTCTCCAGCACCTTGTTTAGAGCTGGCTGAGGCCTCCCTAGAGCATGACTCGGGAGAAGCAGGGCAGGAGTCTGACCCTGAAGCTGGTGTCACTGCTTATGTGCACACACCAGCGCACACGAGCCATGCTCCAGGTGTCCCAGATGTAGCATTAAACTTCGCTAAACCCAGAAGGGAGTGATGAGGCTATCGAGAAAACTCTAGCCGCCAATGTAAATGACATGGGTTCTCACCAGCTCCAGGATACGTTCATGGAAGACTGCCACACGTTATAAAACACCTGTAAAGTGTGCTTCACTCAAAATGCCCACCATGAACTCGGAAAGGGCACAAATGAGTTCAACGATGAGGGGACAAGAAGTGAGATTTCAACGCGTCCTCAAGTTGTTGGCAGCAGGTATTCGGAGAAGGTCCAGGGGGCACCGATGTCTGATACTCAACAAGATATGCTGGCCCTGTTCTGCAAAGCCTACATTGAACCCGAAGTTGCAGCTCTATGTAGGTCCACCAATATCCAAGCCCAGATTATTTATTTGGGGTGGACCTCCTCGAACAAGTCAAGGACCTGGAGAAACATGCCAAAACAATCTGTCTCACGAAGACATACGTTCCTTCTGCCAGGATGCCACCTCGCAGGTCGTTTCAGGGCGAAAGGTGATGGATCCAGGGGCAGGGCCAAGCAGAGGGGGTCCAGTGGGACAACAGTATTACTCACCTGTTTATCCCAGCTACAAACCCCAATATGGGAAGAAGGAGTAAAGGCCGACTGTAGAGGTACAGGTGATTCATTCTGTCCAGGATAAGATTCTGGGACCTCCGGTTGGGGGTAGGTTGCAATTAGTTATGATGAATGGTGCTGCATAACATCTCATCGGTTTACATTACACACTGTCTCAAGCTCGGATACAGTTTATGTATAAATTGATACATGCAGAATATGCCTAATAGAGTATTGGGGTTTCTGCACAAACTCAGCAGGTAAAAGAAGAAATTACGGTTTGTCCCAAAAAAGGGGTAATTGAGAGGACGATAAACCATCCTCAACAATTTGTGTCCAATATATTCCCCAGACAGAGAAAAGATGGGGGATGTAGAGGCATTCTGGACCTCAACCAGTTAAATTCCTATGTTCACTATAGGCAGTTTTAAAATGGACACCTTCAATACTGTAAAACGGCTGTTATCACAAGGTTGTTATATGGCAACTATAGATCTGAAAGATGCATATTATTCAGTACCAATGATCATCAGTATCGGAGATACTTGAAATTTAGTTGGATGGGACAGCTGTGGCAATTTAAAGCATTACCCAATGAGTTAACCTCAGTTCCTAGGCTATTCAAGAAATAGTGGAAACCAGTGCTGGTGCTACTTTGGGCCCAGAATCACATGGTAATGGCTTATCTAGATAATATTTAATCATAAGCAACACTCAGCAGACAGCTGAGGAATCAGTTTCAGCAACCAAATACCTGTTTGAAAGGGTAGGGATCCTGGTCCATCCAACCAAATCCAAGTTAGCGCCATCCTAAAATATATATATATATAGTTCATTTGGGATTTGTCATGATTCAGTTGATATGTCAGTGACTTTGCCTAGAGCCAAGGCTGTGGAGATCAGAGAGCTCTCTAATAGTCTCACTGAAAAACAATATCCCTCCATCCGGGAAGTAGCTACTGCTGTTGGTAAATTGGTGGCAGATTTCCCTGCAGTGCAATTTGTACCACTGCACTATCGAAGTCTGCAACGAGCTAGAGAACTAGCACTTAAAGAACATGCAGGTCATTTTGATAGACCTATGCAGTTACCAACCAGAGCCATAGCTCAATTACAAACTACCAAAATCATTTTGGTTCAGGAACCTTCAGTGCTTTTACAAGCATGGTATAAATTACTTAGAATTGCTGGGTGCATTCCATGGAGTAAAAGTTTATAGTTTAACAATGAATAATTTACATGTTCAACTCCAGATTTATAATACCAAGGCTGTGCCATATATCAATCCTAAATTTGTAATAAGGTCAGTATCATGTGATAATCTGGCTAATCTCATGTGGCACTGGTGTATTTCCAGAAACATCTGGGTCTCAGCTATCTACCTACCAGGTAGACACCATGTGGTGGCAGACAACAGGCCATGAAACTTCAATGACAACATAGAATGGATGATTAAATCCTGAAGTTTTAAAATGATTGTCAGCCGCTACTGGTTGCCAGATATTGATCTGTTGCATCCAGGCTAAATCACCAATTGCCTAAATATGTTTCATGGGAACCGGGCCCAGGTGCAGTAGCGGTGGATGCATTCTCGCTACATTGGGGACGTACTTCATTTTTGCATTCCCCATTCTGCCTGATTAGGCAGTGTCTCACCAGAATAGAGCAGGACTCCGCCACAGGTGGTTTGGTGGCTCCGGACTGGACTACAGAACCATGGTTCCCATTGGTGCTCAGAATGATGACTCAGCTATTCATGACTGTCCCCAACTACAGTGATTTGTCGGTGCATCCAGTAACAGAAGAAAGTCATCCGTTACATGATCATATTAATTTGTTGATCTGCAGGTTCTGACCAGACCGTTCCAAGGCTTTGGACTGTCGAATAGGACCATGGATGTCATACCTGCAGCTTGGACAGATAGAACTAAGAAATGATATGTGTCTCATATTAAGAAATGGGAGATGTTTTGTTTACTGTCAAATATATTTGATCATACTGCAAGCATACCGGATGTATTGGAGTTCCTTGCTATGTTGCATTTTTGATGAACACTTAAGTTATAGTACCATTAATAGTACTCAGAGTGTTTGGTCCTCCTATTTAGGGCAGTTTCAGAACAACAACCTATTGGGTCTCATCCATTAGTGTCCCGATTCATGAGAGGAATTTTGTAACACAAATCCTACTAAACCAAGATATGCAGAAATCTGGGATATCAGTATAGTTCTCACACTGCTTCAATTACGTCATTGTCTTTTCGGAAGTTAACACTTAAAGTCATGGCGCAAGTATCAGCGCAAAGAGTACAAACATTGCAAAGTTACGACTAAATAGCATGTATTCTTCTGCACATAAAATTGCGTTTTATGTGTATGATTTAATCTAACAAAGCAGGCTAGAGAATGACCGGAACCAAAGTAAGTTTTAAAGCATACCCTGTTGACCAAAGGTTATGTGTAGTTAGAACAGGAAACTAGAAATGCGTGCGACAAAGGCAAAACAGTTATAATGGGTGACTTCAATTAACATTTAGATTGGGTGAATCAAATTGGCAGGGGCGATGAGGAAGAGAATTTTTTGGAATGTATGCGGGATAGTTATCTAAATCAACATGTAGAGGAACCAACGAGAGAGCAGGCTATTTTAGACTGGGTATTGAGTAATGAGGAAGGGTTAGTTAGCAGTCTTGTTGTGCGTGCCCCCTTGGGCAAGAGTGACCTTAATATGGTTGAGTTCTTCATTAGGATGGAGAGTGACATTGTTAATTCAGAAACAATGGTTCTGAACTTAAAGAAAGGTAACTTTGAGGGTATGAGATGTGAATTGGCCAAGATTGACTGGCAATCAATTCTAAAAGGGTTGACGATGGATACGCAATGGAAGACATTTAAAGACTGCATGGATGAACTACAAAAATTGTTCATCCCAGATTGGCAAAAGAATAGATCAGGGAAGGTAGTGCATCCGTGGATAACAAGTGAAATCAGGGATAGTATCAAAGCAAAGGATGATGCGTACAAAGTAGCCAGATAAAGCAGCATACCAGAGGACTGGGAGAAATTCAGAGACCAGCAGAGGAGGACAAAGAGCTTAATTAGGAAAGGAAAAATAGATTATGAAAGAAAACTGTCAGGGAACATAAAAACTGACTGCAAAAGTTTTAATAGATATGTGAAGAGAAAGAGATTAGATAAAAACAAATGTAGGTCCCTTGCAGTCAGAAACAGGTGAATAACTACTTTGGTTCCGTCTTCACTAAGGAAGACATAAATAATCTGCCGGAAATAGCAGGGGACCATGGGTCAAAGGAGGAATTGAGTGAAATCCAGGTTAGTCAGGAAGTGGTGTTGGGTAAATTGAATGGATTAAAGGCCGAAAAATCCCCAGGGCCAGATAGGTTGCATCCCAGAGTACTTAAGGAAGTAGCTCCGGAAATGGTGAACGCATTAGTGATAATCTTTCAAAACTCTTTAGATTCTGGAGTAGTTCCTGAGGAATGGTGGGTAGCAAATGTAACCCCTTTTTTTAAGAAGGGAGGGAGAGAGAAAACAGGGAATTACAGACCAGTTAGTCTAACATCGGTAATGGGGAAACTGCTAGAGTCAGTTATTAAAGATGGGATAGCAGCACATTTGGAAAGTGGTGAAATCATTGGACAAAGTCAGCATGGATTTACAAAAGGTAAATCATGTCTGACGAACCTTGTGGAATTTTTCAAGGATGTAACTAGTAGCGTGGATAGGGGAGAACCAGTGGATGTGGTGTATCTGGACTTCCAGAAGGCTTTCGACAAGGGCCCACATAAGAGATTAGTATACAAACTTAAAGCATATGGCATTGGGGATTCAGTATTGATGTGGATAGAGAACTGGCTATCAAACAGGAAGCAAAGAGTAGGAGTAAACAAGTTCATTTCACAATGGCAGGCAGTGACCAGTGGGGTACCGCAAGGCTCAGTGCTGGGACCCCAACTATTTACAATATACATTAATGATCTGGATGAGGGAATTGAAGGCAATATCTCCAAGTTTGCGAATGACACTAAGCTGGGTAAGTGGATAAATGTTTGGCAAATGCAGTATAATGTGGATAAATGTGAGCTTATCCACTTCGGTGGCAAAAAAAAAGGAAAGCAGGCTATTATCTGAATGGTGGCCGATTAGGAAAAGTGGAGATGCAGCGCGACCTGGGTGTCATGGTAGGCATGCAGGTGCAGCAGGCAGTGAAGAAAGCGAATGGTATGTTAGCTTTCATAGCAAAAGGATTTGAGTGTAGGAGCAGGGTGGTTCTACTTCAGTTGTATAGGGTCTTGGTGAGACCGCATCTGGAGTATTGCGTACAGTTCTGGTCTCCAAATCTGAGGAAGGACATTATTGCCATAGAGGATGTGCAGAGAAGGTTCACCAGACTGATTCCTGGGATGTCAGGACTGTCTTATGAACAAAGACTTGATAAACTCGGTTTATACTCTCTAGAATTTAGGAGATTGAAAGGGGATCTTATAGAAACTTACAAAATTCTTAAGGGGCTGGACAGGCTAGATGCAGGAAGATTGTTCCTGATGTTGGGGAGGTCCAGGACAAGGGGTCACAGCTTAAGGATAAGGGGCAAATCCTTCAGGACTGAGACGGAAAAAACATTTCTCATACAGAGAGTGGTGGGTCTCTGGAACTCTCTGCCACAGAGGGTAGTTGAGGCCAGTTCATTGGCTATATTTAAGAGGGAGTTAGATGTGGCCCTTGTGGCTAAGGGGATCATAGGGTATGGAGAGAAGGCAGGTACAGGATACTGAGTTGGATGATCAGCCATGATCATATTGAATGGCGGTGCAGGCTTGAAGGGCCGAATGGCCTACTCCTGCACCTAATTTCTATGTTTCTATGTTTCTATATTTCTATGTTTCTATGTTAAGCACCTGAGTCAATATATCGAGGTAACTTAGTGTCTCAGAGGCTCTGAGACAGCAATGCTCATCAGTCACAAAAAACCTCATAAGAGGTGTCAGTATAAACTATTTCTAGATGGTAAACCAGGTTTTGGATTCCGCTGGAGTAGACACTCATGTGTTTAAATCTTACTCCACCAGGGCGGCATCACCATCCGCAGCAAGGCCACAGGATTGTCCAAGAAATTAGGTTTTCTAAAATTATGATAAACCTCTTCTGACAGTGCCAGGGTTTGGGCTTGCTGTTTTGGGTTCCAGTTGATTTGATTTGCTTTGTCTTCATAATTTTCATTTGTAATTTCCCCTGGAATAGAGGGGTTATTACTGCATTGTTATTTAAAACATGATTATTGGATAATTCAAAGCAATGTTAAATATATTATTTATTCACTACTGTGTCAACTGAAGCAGTATGTCGTATGGAGTGCATCTACGGCATGAAATCACAGAGCTTTGAAATCTTCACGTAGTCACTCACGTGACTCCGAAGTAAAATAGTAAGATTAAACGAGAACTTACCAGTTCAAAGTTTGATCCTTATTTTATGAGGAGGTACGATGAAGGATTACGTGCCCTCCGCTCTCGGCCCTCATAATCTAAAGGATCATCTGGTAGTTTGATTCTTCTAAAGCCTTACTATGTTACTTCGGCTATCAGTTTCTGTGTTTTGATGCCACTGCTTTGAAGTATGACACGCATGCGCCTGGCGGGGCTTCTTCACATAATCCCTCATCGTAACGCCTCATAAAATAAGGATCAAACTTCGAACTGGTAAGGTCTCATTTAATCTTACTATTTTTATTGCCAAATTTGTTTGATATCTTTGTTTGATATTATAGATTCCAAAATTTCTTCATATATATGGCAGAATAAGAATTCCAGACTAAGTAAATATTACTTACAGAAATAAAAAAAAAATGGTTGTTTGGCATTGCTGAACCTTAGATTCTACTATTGGGCAGTCCATGTTCGTTATCTAACATATTGGACAAAAGATTTAGAAGATACCCAATGCCCAGGATGGATAAACCTTGATTGTGATTCCTTACAAGGGCTATCATTGGCTTCTATTCTAGGGGCCTTGTTATCTTTTACAATTGCGAGATTGAATAAATATACGACTATACGACTAATAAGACATACGTTTTGAATATGGTTTCAATTTTGTAAGTTTTTTGGACTAAATGATTTTATCTTATCGAGTCCTATCTTATCCAATTTTCTCTTCCAACCTTCTAGTACTGATCAAGACTTTTTGTTATGGAAGAGGAAGGGATTAGTAGCTTTTCATGATTTGTTTGTGGATGGTTGTTTTATGTCTTTCGAACAACTCTCCAATAAATATAATTTACCTAATTCATATTTTTTTAGATATTTACAAATTAGAGATTTTTTGAAGGCTACTCTACCCTTTTTCCGCTACCACATCAATCCAAAATTTTGGAAAAAAAATTTACATTTGAACCCTTATCAGAAAGGATTAATAACGACTATTTGTGAGTTGATTTTGAAATTACAAATAGATATATTTGATAAAATTAAGAATCACTGGGAAAGAGAAACCCTAATTTCTCTATCTTTAGAGAAATGGGAGTGGATTCTTCAATTAGTCAATACCTCTTCAATGTGTGCAAGACACACTCTGATACAATTCAAGGTGGTTCACAGAGCTCATATGTCAAAAGATAAGTTGGCTCATTTCAATGGTCATATAAACCCTACCTGTGACAAATGTAACTCTGAACTGACTGAGTCAGTTTGGTCCTGCCCACTTTTGGAAAAATATTGGAAATAAATTGTTGATACTATTTCTGTAGTCTTAGGTATTGATTTACAACCTCATCCTATTACTGCAATTCTTGGGTTACCAATGTATTCATTTGTCCCGCTCCACCCATCGGTTGATTGCTTTGACTACACTAATCGACAGAAGATCTATTTTATTTAAATGGAAAAAATTCCAACCCTAAGACCACACTCCAGTGGTATTCTGAAACAATATCATATTTAAATTTAGAAAAAATCATTTAGAGTGACATTGTTGAGCCTGTGGTTAAATTTAATAAGACTTGGGGAAAATGTATTCAACACTTTCATACAACATAAATTGCTCCCTCTCTAACCGTTATAAAAACTATTTTACCTCTATATGGTGGAACGGACTTGACGACAAACAGACTTCAATTGTTGAAATTCTCAGTTCAGATTCTGTTTTGCTTTGCTTTGTTTTTATTTTATTTTATTTAATTTATTTTTTTTCCCTTTACTTTTTTCTTCAGT
This sequence comes from Raja brachyura, assembly GCA_963514005.1. The sequence continues at coordinate 20,454,896 of OY740806.1, read as the reverse complement.
TTACGGGGGTTTTGTTTCTACCTTTTTTCCTCTTTTGTCTTTTTATCCTTGTGTATTTTTCCACATATATAAGTTTTCTTTTATATATTTAACTACATTTACATAGTGGCCTGGAGGTCAATATTCAAAGTGTATTTTGACACTGGACTCATATTAGGTTATACCTGTTATTAATGTAATCCTGATCCCTATGTATCAATATCATTGTGATGTTTATCATTATTCTTTTTGCTCTGTTTTTTATATTTTGTTTTTATTTTTTTGGAAAAAAACGAATAAAAAGATTTTAAAAGAAAGAAAGAAGGAATGGGCGATATTTCGGGCTGAGACCCTTCTTCAGATCCTCTTCTATCCAGGAATTCTGCCTGTCCCTCCAGCATTTTGTGTCTATCTCAGGTAAAACTATTAACGCACAAGGAATCTGGCACTGTGTAGAGACTGGGGCTCTCACATTATTCTCTCTTTCTCGAAGAAAGTGAGTAAGCTGAAGTCCAGATTCACAGCCTCTGGCTATTCTCCAAGACCCTGTGTGACACTTGGCCCCGACTGTCACAGGAAGCCTAATAGTGCGGAGATTAATGAACGGGAATTGAGAGTGGGAATAGTCACAACAAGAACTTGGCGCTGCATATAAATCAGTCCTGGGAGTGATGCTTTATTTTGGGCTGAGTGTCACTGTGGGTGGTGCTTTAATCCATCATCAAGACACAACACTGACATTGTTTAGTTTTTCTCATGTACCTTCCCTCAGAAGCTATAGGTGATCAATAATCCTGTCTGCAAAGCTATTTGCCCAGAAATTAGATTGTGCAACATTGTTTATTTCAGTGCTACGTGATTGAAAATTTACTTAGCACAGAGTGAAACCTGGTAACAAAAAATTTCCTGGTTGCTTTGTGTCACGTTGGAAATTCCATCGCACCACTCCTGAAGCAAACTACCGTGAGCCTAATACAATATCATTTCAAATTATATCATCTTTATGCAAGGCAGGAGATATTACATTGAATTGTCCTGCAAGCAATGGGCCCATGATTGAAGTGTTTCCTTGTAGAGTTATTTCCTGGAGAATTGTCGATACCTTTCGGCAACCCTTGCATTTCTGGGCCTTGTATCAAAGTCCTAAATAATGTGTTGGAAGAGTTTCTGCTTTAGGCACAAACTGAGCCCAAAATAGTTCTCGTTTATTTCTTCCTGAATGTAAAATTAATCATGAATTAACAGAATTGGTCAAGATTTCAGAATTGAAAAAAGATTGTAAAAAAGGCTATTTTCTGATAGATACAAGCTGTAACCTAGGGCTGTTCTTTAACTTAGCTGTTTAACATAGGGTATATCATATAAAATAGGCACTAGTGTTTTGTTCACAATCTACAAATGATCTACTTTATAAACTGAAAGTAATTTAAAATCTTTTATACAGACCCATTTGCTTTTTTATATTGGGGTTTCAGAGGTCAATTCCTTAGTTTATGAGGCAAAAAATGATATTCAGGTCATTTTAAAACTTATCTGTTTTGTTCATGCTTTCACACCAAGAAGGTTAACATTAGTCTCCTCAAATGATCATGGATGAATACAATAAATGGAATCAGTAATAGTAATTAACGTAGTCTTCAGATTCAGCTTGTCTACTGGGCAAACTGGCTTACAGTGCACTAACTTTTTGACTTTATTGTGGTGTTGATATGACTTTAAAAATCTGTGCTTCCTTTTCAACAGTACAATATATTTCTCTTTAAAGAATATTGTGCACAGCTGTGGGCATGTGAGGAAGATGCTACCACCAGGGACGCCGCACAATTGGCAGCCCCGCCAACAGTCTGTCTGTTCTTCATCTTTATTAAAAAAAATTTTTTTAGTGTGTGTTAAAAGTCTGCGTAAATGTTCTCCGGTTTGTTTTATGCGGGCGTTGGGGGAGGGATCCTTGCCGAAGATGCAATTATTTTCCGGATCGCAACAACAGTCGCTCTGTGGCCTAGAGCTGGAGGCCTCCTCAGACTGACTTGGTGCCCCGGGACGTGGACTTAACATTGGAGCCAATCCCTTGCCTGGGATCGCTCCACCCATGGCCTGCGGACTTACCATCAGGGGCTCGCAGTCTCGGGAGAGGCTAGTCGGGAGCTCCAACGGTGCAGAGGCTCGACCTGCCCTGATGCGGGGTCCGATCACCGGCGTGGGGGAGCTGGCATCCCCCCCGATGCAGGAGCTGATCGCCCCGATACGGAGGACCTGACTGCCGGCTATGGGAGTCAAGATCGACCCATCAACGGAAGGCCCGGGGACCCCAACCACAGGAGAGCATAGAAGGGAAGAAATTTGAAATTGTTTCCCTTTACGTTACAGTAAGGAATGTGGAGGAGTCACTGTGGTGGATGTTTATGTTAAAATGTGTTTTGTGTGTTCCGTTACTTTTTATTTGTATGACTGACTTGGCAAATGGAATTCCTCGTATGTTGCAAAACATACTTGGCTGATAAAATATTAGTGATTGTGATTGTGATTGTGGAATGGCAGCATCAAAGCAGCATTTGGACTCCATTTTGTGGAGTAGCAATGTGTGTGTGTTTACTCACTCACTGAAGGGCAAATCTGAAATTGGGGTGAATGTGACATGTTTCACTGATGCCCCTTCAGCTGATTGTAGGTGATGATGCCAAAGAACCCACACAATCCAATGGGAACCCTGCAGAGTGAAAGCAGAGTTATTTTTCTTTCGTGTGGCGTGCACAGCCTAAAGTTGTAGGACAACTTGTTCTATTTGATCTTCCGTTTGTACACGTCGATTGATTGCATTAGCGGACCACGTGAAGGTTGCAATCTTCCACCCCAAAGCAGAGTTGACATAGACAATAAACAATAGGTGCATGAGTAGGCCATTTGGCCCTTTGAGCCAGCACCGCCATTCAATGTGATCATGGCTGATCATCCCCAATCAGTACCCCGTTCTCCCCATATCCCCTGACTCCGCTATTTTTAAGAGCCCTATCTAGCTCTCTATTGAAAGCATCCAGATAACCCACCCCCATCGGCTTCTGAGGCAGAGAATTCCACAGACTCACCACTCTCTGTGAGTTGAGCTCCAGGTGCAGTCACACATGCTGGGGTCTACCGCACATGCGTTACCAGTGCATGCATTTAGTGTATTCGGCAGAAGATGAATTTCTGCCTTCAGGCTTTTTCACTTCTTTGTCAAATTATGCCAACCTACACAAAAGCCTTTCATCATTCATGGACAGGTTAAAATATTCTGCCACTGAAGTCCTCCTCTGTGTAGTACCCAACTAAAAAATATATGTTTGTTTAAAAATCTGTTAAATTATTGCAAGATGTTTGAACTAGCTGTTCCCAATTTGATAATTGCCAAGTCACACTTGTGAGGCAATGTGCTGGAGTCACAAAATGGATTGCCATGTGATGGATCGGCTCTCAAAACAGTACTTATTCTGCTATGTGAAATTTAATTAACTGTCACTGAATGCATTGTTGGGGAAACTTATAGATTACGTGAAGCAGTCCATTATTAAAGCTCCTTTAAACCCACCCAGAAACAAAACACCACAAGATGACGCACAGGAAGTGTCTCTTTCACTGAGATATACTGATTTGCACAGCCAGTGGTATGTGATCTAATGTCAGGATCAAACATCCTATAGCAAGCAAGATAGATCACTCGACGAAAAAGATGTAGTATGGTCATGGACAATTTTCGGCCCCATTTCCGTAACTGGCTTCCGTCTCCGCACCAAAGATACCATAGGATACTAGTGCGGAGACGGAAGCCGGTTACAGAAAAATCCTCGTAAATATAAAAATTATTTGGTAAAAATCTTCTCCTCATTTTCAGAATTGTAATTTATTAACACAAACTGTTGATTACACTGCGAATCTGGTCGGGTCGGGTTGCGGAAATGGATGAAAAAAAGGCCCACGTTCTGTTCCGTTGTGTACTACACGTCAGCCCATTGCATTTAGCAGGAGTGATCTATCTTGCTCCGCTATAGGATCTTTGGTCAGGATCAGAAATAATAGAGAGAGTAATGAAAGAATGGATCGACTGGGCTTAGATTCACTGGATGAGAGGGCATCTTACAGAAACATATAAAATTCTTAAGAGATTCGACAGGTTAGATGCAGGAAAAATGTTCCTGATCTTGGGGGAGTCCAGAACCAGGGATCACAGTTTATGAACAAGGGATAGGCCACTCAGAACTGAGATGATGAAAAACTTTTTCACCCAGAGAGTTGTGAATCTGTGGATTTCTCTGCCATAGAAGGCAGTGGAGGTCAATTCAAGAGTTAGATATAGCTCTTTGGGCTAATGGAATCAAGGAATATGGGGAGAAAGCAGGAGCGGGGTACTGATTTTGGATGATCAGCCATGGTCATATTAAATGGCGGTGCTGGCATGAAGGGCCGAATGGCCTACTCCTGCACCTATTTTCTATGTTTCTATGATTACCGTGCATTTTTATTATTGAAAACACAAAGTGCTGGAAGAGCTCAGAGGATCAGGCAGTATATGTGGAGGGAGTGGACGGGTGACAATTTGGGTCCTTTTACCTTCTTGTACACTCATCTATATCCACATATCCCTTTTTTTACCCCCTCTCTCCCTTCCTCCCTAGCCCCTTCCTCCCATATCTCTGTCTGGCTTTAATCTCACTCCTCTTCTCTCCTTAGTTGGCATCCTTTTGTCTACTTTATCGTCTTTCAATCTAAACATTTTATGCTCTATCCAACCATCATTTGTCAGACTTTGTCACGCCCCCACCTCTTCATCCAGCTTTCTCACCCCCTCCTTTCCTTCCCCTCCCCCCCCACTACAATCTGTCTGAAGAAGTGTCCCAACCTTGTGTGTTGTGTTCATTCCCTCTACAGACGATGCCCGAGCCACTGAGTTCCTCCAGTACTTTGTGTTTTACTCGTGATTGTGTAGTTCTTTGTGCCCGCACATTAATTATGACATGAAGGAAGACATTCACCCCATTGGGTCCATTCCAGCTCGCATTATCCCGTCCTCCCTCTCTCCTTATTTCCCTGCAGCCCTACAACTATTCTCTTTGACGGGCTTATCAACTTCCCATTGATGCTTATTGCTGTTTATATTTTAAAAGGTGCAGTTTGCAACAGCTGCTTAACCTACCAGCACATTACTGGGATGTGGGAGAATACTGAAGCACCCAAGGGAAACCTAAGCAGCCAGTCAAGATGAGACCATGCAAACTCCAAATCAAAAGCACAATTTAGGATTGCAAGCAGGTGAGGCAGCAGCATTAACTGCTGCACCAATTCACTGCACGGACCAACACAAATGCATATTATATGCATTCTTTACTTCTAAATTAATGGTGAAGGGATTTAACAGGAGAGGATTTTAACATTGAAGAGGAATACAGAATGTCATATTAATGAAAATATATTAATCAAATGACATCAATCCACTGCTGCAATGTAAATATATTTAAGCACCCTGTTTCCATCATCCTTTCTTGAAGAGAGACGTAATCTGCAGACAGAAAATAAAATTGCCTCATCTCCACTTGAATGGGTAACCGGTTATTTATAAAACAAGTGGAGCAATGGCAATCATTCAGTTAGTAACTTTCTTGCCTCTGGTTTAGAAGGTTGTAAGTCCAGGATTTTTAGACCAGAGGTCTCATGAGTGGAATATTGGAGGTAACTTGAGCACACTATGATGTGAACTGTATTTTGGATTTGACTGTATACCTATCTCCTATCTCCTCTGTCTGAAGTTGCTGGCAAGGTGGCGAAGCAGTAGATTTGCTTCCTTACAGTGCCAGAGACCCGGGTTCGATCCTGCCTACGGTGGTGTCTGCGTGGAGTTTGTACGGTCGACCCTGCTGCATGGGTTTTCTCCGGGTGCTCCGGTTTCCTCCCACACTCCAAAAATGTGCAGCTTTGTAGGTCAATTGGCTTCTGTGAATTGTCGACCATTGTCAACAGGCAACCATTGGCCTACTGCTCCCCTTGAATGCCTAACACTACGCTCTCTCTCCCCTACATAGAAACATTGCACTACCCTTCTGCCCAGCCTTAACTCTTTTACATTCAATGCTCCATACCTGTACATGGAAGGCTTTCCTCATTTTTTTTTAAAGACACAAAGCACTGGTGTAACTCAGCGGTCGGGCAGTATGTCTGGAGAACATGGATATGCGATGTTGCAGGTTTGGACATTTCTTGAGACTGATAGTAGTAGGGGGGAGAAAACTTGAAGTGTTGCATGAATAATGGCTATGTAAGGCTGGTTTAGTGGCACCTGATGCATTGTGCCTCAGTAGGCTACTGAATCTCCAAATTTGACCTTTGACTAAGTGGCCATTGGCCCATCACATCATAACCATTTGACCGAATTCCTCAGATGTTGAGGAAGTTCTGCGTCACAGCTTTTGAATCAGTAATAAAATGGATGCTTTTCTATCGCCTTCATGTAAAGATGGCCATTTTCCTATAGCCTTCATGCAAATAAAATAGATGGACCTGGTGTAGAGATGTAAATCCCTCCCTCCTTTTCTATGAAAAAATTATGCATCAGACATATTTATGGTGGAAGAGTCTAAGACCAGAGCGCATAGGCTTAGAATCAAATGACAATCTTTAGAATGGAGATGTAGAGGAATTTATTTAGCTGGAAGGTGGTGAATCTATGGAATCCATTGCCACAGATAGATGTGGAGAGCAAGTCAATGGGTATTTTTATAGCAGAGATTGAAAGGTTACATGATTAGTAAGGGCATCAAAGGGTATGGGGAGATGGCAGGAGAATGGATTTGAGAGGGGAAAATCAGCCATGATCAAATGGTGGAGTAGATTCCATGGTCCAAATGGCCTAATTCTACTCCTATGTCTTATGATCGTATAGCTAAATTGCATAAAATGCATGACATTTTCAGAGGCAAAATTAAAATCTGAAGGGGGAGCAAAAAGTGTGCTCTTCATTGGAGCAGTGCAGAGGATAGAGTGGCCGTAATGTGCATGCGTGAGTGAGTGAATGACAGTGACGCAAAACAGATAGTTTAAAGCTGTGATAGCTGTGAAAGTAGAGTAAAGAAGTACCCGCACCAGGAATCCCACCTACGCCTCCCTGCAGCCCACCCCTATCTCCACCCCATTGCCCACCGGCCTCCCTGACTTTCATTCCTCTGGCTTCACAATCCGACTTCAAACCTTTCTCACAACTTCAGCTCTTATCTCTGGCCTTTGATCAAACCATTTGCTTATCAAAAAAGACCCTTGCTAACATCAACCTATTACTTGCCATGCTTTGTCCCTCCTCTTTCCTTTTCTTGCTTTCTTCTCCCCCCTCCCCCCCCCCCCCCCCCCCACCACTACAATCAGTGTGAAGATGGAACCCAAACTAGAACTTCACCTATCCATGTTCTCCAGAGATGCTGCCTATCCCGCTGCATTTTCTGTCTACCTTCGCTGGAGTAACTCAGCAGGTCAGAAGGAATAGGTGACGTTTCGGGTTGAGAGCCTTCTTCAGACTTTGTATCCTTATTAACCAGCATCTGCAGTTTTTTGTTTCCCCAAGAGTGGAGAGGTTGAGTAAATCCCTGTTATCCACTCACTTGTGTAGATGAAACTTCCATGTAAAATGTGCGTATACGGCTAAACCAAAATGAGTCTTCATCTCCTATTGTGTGAGAAAGTGAATAGACAAGGAGTTATGGTGGAGCAACCATGAACTAGAAGGATAACTCTATTTCTCTTTTGCAAAGATGTGCCTGACCAGCACTGAAGGTGTCATGTGCTTGGATGTGATGGTGCTAGGGGAAGGAACAGACGTACGGGAGAGATGAATTCTGAATTAAGATGTGTTAGAATGGTCTCTCAGCAGACAAAGGGTGAAAGGATAGAAGAGACATTCTGTGAAGGGAATGTAGAACTGGCAGATGATCTCTCAAACTGTGATAGGTAAAACTAATGGACACTACATCTTGGCTCAAGGATCTGGGATGCCTGTAACAGACAACCCAACCCCAGGAATTGATTTGACCAAGATTCAGAGCCAGGGGAGGTGAATGCTCAGCTGAGGGAAAAAGGTAGGATTTTGGAACATTAGGCATGAAGGGTTTTCGATTGAAAGATACAGCAGGGAAACATGCCATTCAGCCCACCAACTTCACGCCAACCACGTTCTCTGTTATTTCATTTTTGCATCCACTTCCTACATGCTAGGGACAATTTATAGAGGCAATTACCCTACAACCAGGAAGCCAGAGCAGGCAGAGGAAACCTGCGCAGCCACAGGGAGAACCGGCAAACTCCACACCGACAGCACCCAAGGTCAGGAGGAAACCCGTGTCTCTGTGGCACTGTGAGGGTTCAACTCTACCTGCTGCGGAACTGTGCTACCCTAATGTGATATCACTAGCAGGACCTCGTTGAGGGGAAAATGAAAGATTTAATTTTGTACAACTTCTTTCTGAATCCCAGGACATCCAAAGCAAATTCCAGCCCATGCATTCAGTTAAAAGGTTGTAATGAAGAAAATGCAGTAAACAGCTTTTGCAAAGCAAGCCCGCACAGGCAGCAACATGGAAATGAACAGAAATTCCATTTTAGTGACGTCGATGTGGGAAATCGATTATCAGAAGCCTGCTCTTCATCAAACTGCTGCCACGGGATCTTTTAAATGCAGCTGAGAGGTCAGAAAAGGCCTCGGTTTAATGTCTCATTGATGGATGGCACTTCACACCACAAAATGCAGGCTGATACATCAGCGTACTATTGGGGGAATGGTGCACCATCAATGGGGCAATCTTTTAGGTCAAACTAGACCTCACTGGACCTAACTCTTGGATGCCAAAGGTGCCACAGCAACATTCCACAGGGTGGAAAGATTTGCACACTGCATTAACAATAAAAATAATCACATATTACCAGTGAAAGTTGAACATAAAATGACGTGAATTATTCTGTTCTGAAACATATAGCAGTAATGTTAATAGAAGCTGTTTTGTTGTGGATTTGAAAAGTGGTCAGAGTGATTTGAACATGGATGCTGTCCATTCACAATTCTCATCTTTTGTTGCATTTGGTGCCAAATTTGACAGGTTGCCTTGCGGTGCAATATTTATCATTGTCTAAAGTAACAGCACTTGTGTGTGTGTTTCTGAATGAGAACGTGGCCGTGGCCGTGACCGTGACTGGCCTCAGCTGAGGCCCCACAGGCTTCCCTACCCTGCCTACAGCTTCATGCGTCTCCTTCAACCTTGCAGCAGGTCAGATACAAGGGTTCACCACAGCATCGATAATTATTCTGCAGTTCTTGTGCAACACAGCAGCACAGCTGGTGGAGCAAGAGACCCAGGTTCGATCCTGATCTCGGTTGCTGTGTGCATGCCGTTTTCACCTGCGTTCTCCCTGTGACCCACATTGCAAAGATAAGCAGGTTTGCGGGTTATTTGGCCACTGTAAATTGCCCCTAGTGTAATGAGAATGGGATGACACAGAAGCAGTGTGAGCGGGTGATTGACAGTCAAGGTGGACTCGCTGGGCCAAATGGACCGTTTCCATGCTGTATCTCTCCTGTAAACTAACCTAAAATTCCTGTCCATGCCTTTTGCACTACCTTCAGCCAATCCCATCCATTTGCACTGCTGGACAGAGTTCATGACATCCATGCTGCACGGGGTTGCCAACTTTGACGATCAAGGCCCCGTCACATGACCTTCCAGCTACAAATGCCCGACCCCACTCTCCTACAATGTTCTGTCTTCCCACACATTTGGGCAAATTAAGGTTATTTTCTGTCCTCAGGTAGTTTCATTTATAATGTTCAAAGAAGATAATTTTGGATTAAATATCCATGTGTAGTTTTTTTCTTATTTGGTTACTTGGAACAGTTTCCCAAAGACTAACCTCCATCTTGGGGATTCTCAGAAGAAATCTGGGTGATATTTTGCAGGACATGTCAATGTGAGAGCCCTCAGCCTCACAAAGCGTCCCAAAAGCCTAGACAATAATGCAGCCTTACCGAGAGGCAACAGGAGCTGGAGAAGGGAACAGGGAGGAGGTCGGATTGAAGTTCAGTAGTAACTATAAGAGAGAGCAGCCTTGCAATAGATGGCAACCCACCCTATCAAGCTGAGGTTGACAAAGTGTGGAGACAGTGATTAGACAATGTAAATTGTGGCAAAAATCAAAAAGGGCCACTTCTCAACAAAATTGTATAAGGGGAAAGAGCGTTGTAAAAACAAGCCTGAAGGCCTTGTGTCTCAATGCAAGGAGTATTCGTAATAAGGTGGATGAGTTGAACGTGCAGATAGCTATTAATGAGTATGATATAGTTGGGATCACGGAGACATGGCTCCAGGGTGACCAAGGCTGGGAGCTGAACATCCAGGGATATTCAATATTCAGGAGGGATAGAGAGAAAGGAAAAGGAGGTGGGGTAGCGTTGCTGGTTAGAGAGGAGATTAACGCAATGGAAAAGAAGGACATTAGCTTGGAGCATGTGGAATCGGTATGGGTAGAGCTGCGAAACACTAAGGGGCAGAAAACGCTAGTGGGAGTTGTGTACAGGCCACCTAACAGTAGTAGTGAAGTTGGGGATGGTATAAAACAGGAAATTAGAAATGCGTGCGACAAAGGCAAAACAGTTATAATGGGTGACTTCAATCTACATATAGATTGGGTGAATCAAATTGGCAGGGGCGCTGAGGAAGAGGATTTTTTGGAAAGTATGAGGGATAGTTATCTAAATCAACATGTAGAGGAACCATCGAGAGAGCAGGCTATTTTAGACTGGGTATTGAGTAATGAGGAAGGGTTAGTTAGCAGTCTTATTGTGCGTGCCCCCTTGGGCAAGAGTGACCATAATATGGTCGAGTTCTTCATTAGGATGGAGAGTGACATTGTTAATTCAGAAACAATGGTTCTGAACTTAAGGAAAGGTAACTTTGAGGGTATGAGACGTGAATTGGCCAAGATTGACTGGCAATCAATTCTAAAAGGGTTGACGGTGGATACGCAATGGAAGACATTTAAAGACTGCATGGATGAACTACAAAAATTGTTCATCCCAATTTGGCAAAAGAATAGATCAGGGAAGGTAGTGCATCCGTGGATAACAAGGGAAATCAGGGATAGTATCAAAGCAAAGGATGATGCGTACAAAGTAGCCAGAAAAAGCAGCATACCAGAGGACTGGGAGAAATTCAGAGACCAGCAGAGAAGGACAAAGGGCTTGATTAGGAAAGGAAAAATAGATTATGAAAGAAAACTGGCAGGGAACTGACTGCAAAAGTGTTTATAGATATGTGAAGAGAAAGAGATTAGTTAAAACAAATGTAGGTCCCTTGCAGTCAGAAACAGGTGAGTTGATCATGGGGAACAAGGATATGGCGGACCAATTGAATAACTACTTTGGTTCCGTCTTCACTAAGGAAGACATAAATAATCTGCCGGAAATAGCAGGGGACCGCAGGTCAAAGGAGTACGAGTGAAATCCAGGTTAGTCGGGAAGTGGTGTTGGGTAAATTGAATGGATTAAAGGCCGATAAATCCCCAGGGCCAGATAGGCTGCATCCCAGAGTACTTAAGGAAGTAGCTCCGGAAATAGTGGATGCATTAGTGATAATCTTTCAAAACTCTTTAGATTCTGGAGTAGTTCCTGAGGATTGGCGGGTAGCAAACGTAACCCCTCTTTTTAAGGAGGGGAGAGAGAAAACGGGGAATTACAGACCAGTCAGTCTAACATCGGTAGTGGGGAAACTGCTAGAGTCAGTTATTAAAGATGGGATAGCAGCACATTTGGAAAGTGGTGAAATCATTGGACAAAGTCAGCATGGATTTACGAAAGGTAAATCATGTCTGACGAATCTTGTGGAATTTTTCGAGGATGTAACTAGTAGCGTGGATGGGGGAGAACCAGTGGATGTGGTGTATCTGGACTTCCAGAAGGCTTTCGACAAGGTCCCACATAAGCGATTAGTATATAAACTTAAAGCATATGGCATTGGGGGTTCAGTATTGATGTGGATAGAGAACTGGCTGGCAAACAGGAAGCAAAGAGTAGGAGTTAACGGGTCATTTTCACAATGGCAGGCAGTGACTAGTGGGGTACCGCAAGGCTCAGTGCTGGGACCCCAGCTATTTACAATATACATAAATGATCTGGATGGGGGAATTGAAGGCAATATCTCCAAGTTTGCGGATGACACTAAGCTGGGGGGCAGTGTTAGCTGTGAGGAGGATGCTAGGAGAATGCAAGGTGACTTGGATAGGCTGGGTGAGTGGGCAAATGTTTGGCAGATGCAGTATAATGTGGATAAATGTGAGGTTATCCACTTTGGTGGCAAAAATAGGACTACCATCTAAATGGTGGCCGATTAGGAAAAGGGGAGATGCAGCGCGACCTGGGTGTCATGGTACACCAGTCATTGAAAGTAGGCATGCAGGTACAGCAGGCAGTAAAGAAAGCCAATGGTATGTTAGCTTTCATAGCAAAAGGATTTGAGTATAGGAGCAGGGAGGTTCTACGTCAGTTGTATAGGGTCTTGGTGAGGCCACACCTGGAGTATTGCGTACAGTTCTGGTCTCCAAATCTGAGGAAGGACATTATTGCCATAGAGGGAGTGCAGCGAAGGTTCACCAGACTGATTCCTGGGATGTCAGGACTGTCTTATGAACAAAGACTGCATAGACTCGGTTTATACTCTCTAGAATTTAGGAGATTGAGAGGGGATCTTATAGAAACTTACAAGAGTCTTAAGGGGTTGGACAGGCTAGATGCAGGAAGATTGTTCCCGATGTTGGGGAGGTCCAGGACAAGGGGTCACAGCTTAAGGATAAGGGGGAAATCCTTTAGGACCGAGATGAGAAGGAATTTTTTCACACAGAGAGTGGTGGGTCTCTGGAACTCTCTGCCACAGAGGGTAGTTGAGGCCAGTTCATTGGCTATATTTAAGAGGGAGTTAGATGTGGCCCTTGTGGCTAAGGGGATCAGAGGGTATGGAGAGAAGGCAGGTACGGGATACTGAGTTGGATGATCAGCCATGATCATATTGAATGGCGGTGCAGGCTCGAAGGGCCGAATGGCCTACTCCTGCACCTAATTTCTATGTTTCTATGTTTCTAAATATAAGCAACATGGAGACTTGAAGCAAAATTAATGCAATTCTCTGGATCATGATATTATAGGGAACAATAGGATAATGTCAGAGATGTAATAAACTGAAAGAGCTTAGAGGGAGAGTATGGAAAGGATAATCTAAAAGAGCGAAACGGAAAATCCAGCAGTAGGATGGAAGACAATTGTTGTCATGTGACTGAATAGTTGATGTGGCAAATATCAAGGGGGATCTTAATTTTTTTTTTTTTTTTTTTTTTTAGCGATACAGCACAGAAACAGGCCCTTCGGCCCACCAACTATGCCCTGACCAGCGATCGCCGCACATTAAAACCATCCTAGGGACAAATTACACACAGACCAAGCCAATTAACATAAATACCTGCATGTCTTTGGAGTGTGGGAGGAAACTGAAAATCTTGGAGAAAACCCATGCGGTCACGGGGAGAACGTACAAACTCCATACAGACAGCACTGTAGTCAGGATCAAACCCGGGTCTCCGGCACTGCAAGTGCTGTAAGGCAGCAACTCTACTGCTGCGCCACCATTATCCAAATGAGGAGGTGTAACTGATAATGGAGGAATCATTGGACTAAAGCTGATGGTGCTGCAGGATATAATTTGCCGTCAGATGCTTGGACCTCAGATTGTCCCATAATTACACACTCATCCAAAGCCGACGTTTGAGATGAGGTAGTGTTGTGTTACTGATGTCTCTGGATGTCAGTTCACCGTTGATCTATGGGGCATCAAGAGTTGCAGAGGGTTTCAGGAGTAACTCGTATCTCATCCCTCAGCTCTACTCCAAGGATGGGAGGCTTGTAAATGGCTACCCCGTTGAGTTAGAAAGGATCACCCTTCCATAAATGTGGTTCATTAGCTTTCCCTGGTGCCTATATTAAGGAGTCATAAAGAGTCACACGGTGCGGAAACTGGCCCATCGGCCAAACATGCAACATCTGCACTAGTCACACCTGTCTGTATTTATCCCATATCTCTCTAAACCTATCCTACCCATGTACCTATCCAAATGTTTCTTAAATGTTGTGATAGTACCTGCCTCAATTACCTCATCCAGCAACTCATTCCATATATCTACCAAACTTTGTGTAAAGAAATGGACCCCTCAGGATCCTATTAATTATTTCCTTAATTATTTCCTTAATTTCCTTAATGGACACCCTAAACCTGTCCTCTTGTTCTTGATTTCTGTAATCTACATTTACCTTTTCTATTCTTCTCATGATTTTATTCATTCATTCATTCATCATCGTTGAAAACATTAGCAACGAAGTGGTGCTCATTTCCAACGGTAACGGACACACCACACATTTCTGCTCTCCAGTTCCTGCGGACTTCCGCCGCTGGAAGTATAGGATTTTGGTATGTGTGTGCTTTATCATAATTCCTTACAATGCCATGTACGGCAGTGAGCGCAACTTCTAGTGAACTGTGAATGGCTGTTGGCTCACTAGAAGCTCATCCTCCCGTTGACAGGTCTTGTTTTTGGTCCTTCTGGAAGTCCACGGCCCTCTCCTCTCCTGGCAAACCAGGTGGGGGAGCCGGTTTAGTCGCTGACTATCTGACCTTGAAGCAGGTAGCACGGGATTACATGGAGCAAGTAGCATGGAATTACATGGAGCTCCCCCCGAACTGACCAATATCTTATACACCTGATCTTATACACCTATACAAGAACTGCCTTCATCCTCCTGCGCTCCATGGAATAAAGTCCTAGCATGCTTAACCTCTCCCCATAGCTAAAGACAGACAAAAAATAATTCATGATCACTATTCCTTTGTATAATTCCAGAATAACCGCACTGTTGATCTTTTTATTTCTTAATATGAGTATTTTGAGTTTGTTAATTATTTATATATATGTGTAATATGAAAAAAATGCTTATTTAGATTTTTTATATTATTCGTAAAAGGTTTAAAAATAGTTCAAAGTCATTTGGCAGGGCGGGGAAGCCATCAGGTCATTCTGAAGGTGGGACAGTGGTATTCTGCCTGGGGTTCAGTCCGTCTCGCAAAGGTCGGTTTGATTGTCTCTCTGCAACTGGAGGAAGTAAAAGCTGGCAGCCGTGGGTTTGGGCAGCAAGCCAACTCCAGCAAGCTTTACCTCATTTCCAACACTTGCCATCCAAAAAGAGAACAGAGCTTATGACGTGACGTAGTTGAGGTCACTTTTGGTTCCAGAAGATTGAAAAGGACTTAATTGAAAGGAGAGTTTTAGTTTAGTTTTCTTCCCTCTAGAGCAGATGTTGCCTGACCTGCTGAATGTTACTCATGTTTTTTTTGTAATACCTGATCCCATTTATACCTAGGAAAGAACTGCAAATGCTAGTTAAAATCAAAGATGCTGGACACAAAATGCTGGAGTAACTCAACGGGGCACGCAGCAATTCTGGCGAGAAAGAAGGGGTGACGTTTCAGGTCGAGACCCTTCGTCCGTCTGAAGAAAGTCTCCACCTGAAACGTCACCGATTCCCTCTCTCCAGAGATGCTGCCTGTCCCGCTGAGTTACTCCAGCATGTTGCGTCTATCTCCCATTTATACCTAGATTCAACAGCATGAAGATTATATTGCCGACTGAAAATTAATGTATCCTCACACCGAGGAAAACTATTTCATTTTGCGAAAATGCAAATAATTCCCAATAAAAACATTGTTAGAAAAAAATATTTACAATCATCTACAGACCATCAGGTGAAAATAGTGGCACTTCAGCATTCTACCTTGGTTCACAGGGTAATCTGTATGCAGAAGATTGTAGGGATAATTATATCGTGTTTGGCCCAACCACCAAGCACGACACCTGGAGGCTGCAGCGAATCTTCCGGTCAGCAGAGAAGGTTATTGGCTGCAACCTTCCCTCCATTGATGAACTGTACATTGCAAGGGCCAGCAAGCGAGCGGGCAAGATCATCTCTGACCCCTCTCACCCTGGCCACAAACTCTTTGAATCACTTCCCTCTGGAGGACGACTCTGGATTGTCAAAGCTGCCACAGCCAGACATAAAAACAATTTTTATCCACGAGTAGTTGCTCTACTCAACAGCCAAAAATCTGTAGCCTCCCTTTGAACTGGTATTTTGTTGGTTCACATGCTTGATCATTAATGTTTTATTATTTTTAATATTTAGTGCTTTCTGAGTCATTCATAACTGTCACTGTATGTCATGTTGTTATTTGTGGGCGGAACACCAAGGCAAATTCCTTGTATGTGAATACTTGGCCAATAAACTTACTTACTTACTTATGATGTGTCGAAGGAACACAGCCTAATTGATGAAATAATCATCGCAAGGTACATTGTGCCGACTATGTTTGCTTAAAATTCAGTTGTAAAAATTGAACCTTGCACAGAAGGCAGCGGTCCCACAGGGTCCATTACGATGAGGTAAGATTTGCCCAAAAGTGGCCACGTTGTGCCTCAGCCTATCACCGTTTTCCAAGTGTTTAGGAGGAATGGCATTGGGTTGTGCTTTCCGTAACAGAGCAGCAGCACATGGTGGCACGGAGCTCACACATTCATCAAAAAGAGTGACAGCAACACTGGCAACATATTTTCCCACTCTACGCTAATGCTGCCAAGAGCCAGAATTCCTCTCCTAAACCTCCACTGGTTACAGAGCACGCAGCCCCATCCACCACACAAGGCACGGCACTGACATTTCCATTTTTAAACAGCTTTTAACCTTTGAGTCGCCTCCAGAGGTCTAATCTTTACAGATGTCAGGGTCTGTGTTGCAGTTAGTGTATGCTTCAAAATGGTTAATTAAGCTGAACAGTCTGGCCAAGGTTGATGAGGGAGACTTCAGAAGAACGAGAAGCGCATTGTTTATTCAGTGGCTTGCTAGGAGCAAAAAAGATACACTGAAATAAATGAATCGTACAAGTTATTGCCTTGTAGGTAATGCATGTTGTTGAATTGTAATTTAAAATTTCATTAATGTTCAAATTTACATTAATGTTGAAATTTACTCATATATTTAGCTATTAAGCTGTTTAAATTCCTTTAGTCTATAAATTGATGTATGCGACATTGTCGTACAAATCCTTAAGCAATTGTGTTTAATTCTTTTAACTACTGATTTAAATAACTGTGTTAATGAAACTGCTAAAACAGAACAGGAAGCGATAAAAAGCTTACATCACTGAAGGGGACAATTTACCCCATTGTGTCTGCTCTGACTCATTGCTGGAGGGATCCAAATTAATCACGTTAAGTCCTCTCCCTAGTGCAGCACATTCTTAGCTGTGGCATCATTTCACCACGTGAGCACATGAAGCATATGTACTCGAGAGTTACACGCATTAACAGGAAAGCTGCATGACTGGACAGTTAATTCCGTTATTATTTGTGAGCCAAGTTATTCTGGCTGGAGGTCTGTGGCCAATGGAGTTCTGCAGGGATCTGTGCTGGGACCTCTGTTATTTGTGATATATAAATGACTTGCAGATAAATGTATATGGTTTAGCTAGTAAGTTTGCAGATGACACCAAAATTGGTGGCGTTGTGGACAGTGCAGAATGCTGTCAAAGTATACAGTGTGTTATAGATGAGCTACAGAAATGGGCAGATAAATGGCCGGTGGAGTTTAATTTGAGCAAGTGTGAGATTTTACACTTTGGAGGTCAAATGAAAGGAGAATGTATATAATTAATAGCACAACACTTAACACCATTGACGTACAGAGATCTTGATGTACAGAGAGATCCACAATTTCATTAACATTGAATAGATAGAATGGTTACACAAATAGATAGAATGGTGAATGCTTGCCTGTGATATGCAGTCGGAGCATTGAGTATAAGAATCAGGAGGTAACTTGGTAATCTAGTAACTTGTGCAACATTGAGAATCCATCATTGAATTCAGCTCAACCTTTAGTTGGTAACTTCATGGCTGAATTTAACCCATTAGGTAATTCCTTCAGCTGACCCATCCAATTAATTGAAGTACCTGAATAATAAGGCATCTTTTTTAAGTCTAAAAAATAACCACATAGCAGCCTTGGGATAACAACTTCATTATAATGCTGAAGTGTACTTTTTAAAATGTTCATACTGAACTATAAATTTCAGTTTGTGAGTCCTAGAATGACTCTGCAACCCCCATAATTGTGTCTGGGATATATTATCTCTACCTGACGAGTTCCTGGTACATTCAAACACCAAGCCGATCAGATTTAATGCGGAATTACAAAACAATTGTAATCTTAACCAACCAGAGGTTGTTTCCCCAGAAATTCCATTTGTAATGGAATGCCATTTCTGTACTTCCGTAAATGAACCAGAAGATCTCCTTCTCTTAATATAGGGGTTTGTATTCATCAATCATAAATCTGGTTACAGCTTGCCCACATAATCCTGCATTTTTTGGGTATAATGTTAGCCAATGGCAATTTTCATCATACAATTGGGTTTGAATATGCTTTGCAGAGTAAAGCAAGCATGTCTTAAAAGTATTGGACATAATCGACCCACGTATGTCTTCCCCAAATGCAGTGATGACAACTGAATATCAGCTAGAGGACATGCTGGAACATATTTCCTGTCCTCGCATCGTTACACTCATGAGTGCCCAATTACTGTTGGCACCCTGAGCGAGGCACAATAGACGGGTGTTTAATATATTTTTATATATTATTTACTGTTTCAGTCATAACAGTATTGTGGAGTAGGTGAGAAACCAAATAATGTTGGCCGCCAGGTTCATCCATAGCCTCACCAGTCCATACCGATATAGCAAAACTTGGTGCTACATCGGGAACACCCGGAATATTTCTATTGTGCTCTGGTGTATACACATAAGTAGGGACACCAGTTTCATCCTGCCCTGGTACTCCCGAGTCTTGCTCTAGGGAGACTTCATCCAGACCTATGCAAGGCACTGGTGAATGAGATTCTCATTCTTCATAAGCACCATACTCATTGTATGGAAACTCCTTCGGAGCCTGCCTTAGAATCTCATGAGTCTTAAAACCCTTAATTGTTTAGAGTTTTGAGCATTTTATCTTGCACTAAGGACTTCATCCAGACCTATGCAAGGCACTGGTGAATGAGATTCTCATTCTTTATAGGCACCACACTTAGTGTATGGAAACTCCCACGGAGTCTGCCTTAGAATCTCATGGGTCTTTAGAACCCTTGACTGATTAGAGTTTTGAGCATTTTATCTTGCTCTAGGGACCTCATCCAGACCTAACCAAGGTACTGGAGAATCAGAATTCCATTTTCATAGGCACCATACTCAGCATATGAAAACTCCTTTGGAGCTTGACTTACAGGAAGACATACATGGGTCTTAGAACCCTTGACTAAGTCAAGTGTGGAGCATTTTCTCCATTTCCAGTCTTCCCCTCATTCTTGTCCTCCCTTGGAGGAGAGTTACTTTCTTTATTGTTTTGTATTTGTGCATAAATCATATATGTTTAAAATTATAATTCTGAGAGGCACATTCTGCTTGCAGAATATTTGTATTAACCTCAGTATCACACAGGGTTATTTACATTTCCATAAAGGAAAACTGCATCTGGTAACATATATACAGAGCAGACTTTATTTTACAATTGTGGGTATTTGGAGCCAGCATTTAGCGCAGCCGTTATCTCCAAACCCGATCTAAATAGCGGTAAATAGCGGGAACCGGCTTTTAAATCAGCCTTATCTCCCGATCCGATCTAAATCGGAAACTGCGGTTCCAGCGCGTTCCATTCAATTACCGCAGTTTAAAAATACTTATACTCTAGCTGGCTCCGTATTTTCAAGCCAGATTTACAGAGTTTTTAAAAAACTTTCCAAAATACATAAACACTCTAGCTGGCTCTGCAGAATTACAGAGTTTAAAAAACACTTGCAAGAAGTTCAACACTGACTTACCTGCGGGTTAAACTTACCGCTGGTGGGAGCTGCACTCTCCACCCTGTCGGTGCCACATGCGTCGACATAATGCCGAAAATCCGCCTGGCGGGGCTTCTTCACGTAGTCACTCACGTGACTACGAAGTAAAATAGTGACATTTAAGACGCTTTTGGACAGGCACATGGATATACAGAGAAGGGAAGAATATGGATCAAGTATGAGCTGAGGAGATTATTTGAACTTGGCTTCATGTTTGGCATGGACATTGTGGACAGAAGGATCTATTCCTCTGTTGTCCTCTTCTATATTCTATTTTAAGGTTGCCATGATGGTCATCTGCTTAAATAAGTGCTTGGGAGGCAGCCACAACAAAGAATTTTAATCTGTCTCCTAATATACTCATCCAAAATTCTGCTGCCCAAATTAACTCCAATCACCAATATCATTGCCAATTAAATTGGTCCACAGTTCACCAGCATTTCATTTTTTCTAAATTATCAGAATAATTTTTAAATCTTGTCCTGGATTCACCCAGACAATGTCAATAATCCTTCTACCCTGCAAGCCTCCGGAATTTTAGCATGTTGACAACAGAAAATTTTACCTTCCTGGCATACCGCCTGGATCCTAATCTCAGCAATTCCGCTTCTCCCCGTGCTTCACAAAATTCCATAAATCCTACATCTTTGATCAAGCTTACAGTAATGTATTCAATCATTTGTCAACATGAGTCAAAATGCTTTGGTGCCATGGCATCTTTATCTATGCCACGATTGTGTGTGTGTGCCTGTGATTATGCATGTGTTTTCCAAACAGTGATGTACACTTCTCAATCAATGGTGTACAGGCAACGCATCAATATGCAATGCATCAGGTAGCAGAGCCTCGGAGTTTATGGGCTGCACAGAAGCCCAACATAATCGGCATCTGTGAAGAGACTCTTAACTGTTCTACCAAGTGCAAAGAGGAATTATATGGTGGGACATAATGAAGCAAATTTTACTACAAACATAAGGTATTCTTGGATTTGAAGCTGCTCCATTCCTCAAGGGAAATGAAAGAGCAGAGATTGGAGAGAGTCCAGAACACACAACATAGATGGAATGGAGAGAGCAGGGAAGGTCAGTAGCTTGGGTGGGCCTTGGACCCACCGAGTCCACACTGACCATTGATAACCTGTTCATACTAGTCCTTTGTTATCCCACTTTTGCATCAACTCCCTACACATTAAGGCCAGTTAACTTACAAACCTGCACATATAACCATATAACAATTACAGCACGGAAACAGGCCTTCTCGGCCCTTCCAGTCCATGCCGACCATTTATTTTCCCCTAGTCCCATCTACCTGCACTCAGACCATACCCCTCCATTCCCTTCCCGTCCTTTGAAACATCTTTGGGATGTTTGAAGAAACCAAGCACCAGGAGGAAACCCACACAGCCAAATGGAGAAAGTGCAAACTGCACACAGACAGCATCCGAGTTCAAGATCAAACCTGGATCTCTGTTGTCGTGAGGCAGCAGCTCTGCCAAATGTAAGGTTACTTAAGTCTACAACATCCAGTCCCCATGCAATTGACAGCGAGGTGAACTCATCAGTAAAAATGGACAGTCAATGTCCATTGAAAGGAACAACTCAAAAACCTCCTCAATGTTGAATCTGCCTTTGATATGACTACCCATGACTCCAACCAAGCAAGTTTATTTATACAGCACATTTCAGCAACAAGGCAATTCAAAGTGCTTTACACAAAGCATTAAAAAACAATCACAAGCAATTAAAGACAGCCATTAAAAAGAATAGAAAGTAAAAACAAGCTAAAATAGAATAAGACAAGTATAAAATACAAGAATAAAAGTTACAGTGCAGTGTAAGAAATGAATAATTATTTAATTTAATTAAAAGCAGCGACAAACAGAAAAGTCTTCAATCCTGATTTAAAAGAACTGAGAGTTGGAGCGGACCAACAACCTACCCGGCCAGCCTTGCTGCCACTCCTGACTAATAAAAAATCAAGGAGGCCATATCCCAGCTGAAAAAAATACGGCCTCAGAAGCAGAATGTGTCCCCCCGGAAATGTTAAATTGTGGCGGTAACGAGTGTCAATCACAAATCCACGATCTCATTATTCATATCATGGGAGAAGAGGACACACCAGGGGATCACGGAGATGCTACAACTATGAGCAACCTCACTCAAGGAAACAAGTCTGACTGTGGTGGCCATCTGCTGACCGAACATTGGCTTCTCTTTGCCGTGACCAGCATCTGCTTTTGAGACTGCTATCCCCAATTGCCAAAATAGCCATTTTCTAAGCATGGATTTCGATCTTTGGATTCATACTAAAAAAAAATTAATGCAGGAATAGCTTTCAGGAAGGTTTGGCTAAATTTCACTGGCTTCTATTTTTATTGCGTTGAACAGATGGCAAGAGGTAATAGCAGTTTTGTCCAGTCTAACCTCTAGGTAATCAAACTGAATCGTGTTGAGCTACTTCTGGGAAGAATTGCCCAAAGGATGTGCAAGGAGAAATGTCGGGATGTTTTTCTGTAAGAAATCAACATTGGAGCCATAACTGTTGAGTAAAATTGTGTGTTTCATAGCCTCTTTGAAGATGGATTCATAACTATCAATGTAATCTCATATTCATATACATAGAAAGATATGTAGCCTCAAAGATAATCCAGCTAGTTCATTGGATTGATCACTTTTTAACTGTGATCTAAAAGATAACTCCACCCAGCAGTTCTGGCAGAGTTAGCCATGTCGTCTCCTGAAGAAGCTAAAACATTGATCAAAGAAAAGTAGAAACATGCAAGGAAATAGAATATCTGCACGAGTTCTCTCTTGAAGACCATCTAGAAGATGATTGAAGATCACAAGGTAAATTATTCACTATCACATCATATTATTTCCGTTGCGATACAAGTCTCCCCCGGAAATTCATTTTTTGATGAAGCCTCATCTACAGAATGAACTTGGATCTTTACTAAAGTTATTAACTCCTTGGGATTGGATACAGCTGTCCATATCTAGCCAAGTGTGATGAGAGATGAGGTGATCCTAATCATATTGACTTGTCCCTCATCATTTTCATTGACTGTCCCCTACATTCCATAATTAACACTAAATCTTTGAATGTTAACTGTGAACAGTACTGGAAACAGTTCTAGTAACATTGTTGGGTCCCTAATTCCTGCAGCCACTCGACTGCAAATAAAACTTCAGGAGTTCACTTCTGAAAGAAGTAATTGACCTGACCATAAGGAAACAGCTGCCGCCTTTGAGCTAAATTTGATAGGAATGGCAGTTCCAAGTAATGGAGTTCCATACAGTCACCATAAAAGACACAAAGAACTGCAGATGGCAGTTTACACCAAAGGTAGATGCAAAGTGCTGGAATAACTAAGCGAGTCAGGCAGCATCGCTGGAGAAAGAGGATGGCTGATGTTTCAGCTCAGGACCATTCATCAGACTGTTGCCTGCAGAGTTACTCCAGCACTTTGTTATCTTTGGTATAAACCAGCACCTGCAGTTTTTACAATTGTTTCGGCAATGTTCTCCTTTTTCTCCACAGAGGCTGCCGGACCGGTTGAGTTACTTCAGCAAATTTGTATGATTTTGATGTATTTTAGGGATGATTTCCATCGCAGGTATTTGACATATTGGCTGATATATTTTATTACCTCTCCAAGGAGACAATGGGGAGAAGGTTTGATGCATCGCGGGGGTGGGGGGGGGGGAGGAGGCGTATCCCCGCCTCATCGCTTTGTTGCTTTTTTGAGGCGATACATAACATTGTGTGCATAAACAGAAATTTCAAGCAAAAACTTCAAGATAAAATATGGAAAGAATGAACAGCCTTCCAAAAATAGATTCCAAATGTGTTAATAATTGCAATGTGTCAATGCTGAGTACATTGAATATTATTAGCTGATTATTCATTCCAGAACTATACATCAGAAATCTGCACATTAACCCAATTTCCTCCGTTGCTTCAGTTCGTTTAGAATCAGTTTTCAGACATATTATCTTATATATTATATCAGTTATTTGTATTGAAAACTGATCTTTCAGGAAATTATAAAATAAAATATTTCATCTGTTAGCTAGATGATGGCAGCACTATTGCACCTTTGAAGTCAAGACAACCAACCTGCACTATCTTACTCAGTGTCTATGTTGATCAAAGGAGAGATGACACAGCAAATGGCAATTTCTAGCTTGTTGGTATAGATCAATAATACATGATAGAAATTTGAAATGAGCTCTGAGGTAAGGAAATTATTAGATGTCTCTCTGTTTTTCTCTTTGTCTCAGTCTCTGCCTCTCTCTCTCTCCCTCTGTCTCTGTCTCAGTCTCAGTCTCTGTCTCTCTGTCTGTCTGTCTGTCTCTCTCTCTCTCTCTCTCTCTCTCTCTGTCTGTCTCTCTTGCTCTCTCTCTCACTCTCTCGCAGCAGGTGTTGCCTGACCTGGTGAATACGTCAGATGATATTTGACTTTCGTCCAAAGAATACAGTCGACTTTGTTAGTATTCTTAGAGAGGAAAAATACTTTAAACATGTTGATTACCCAAAAAAAGACTAATTTTGAGGTTGAATAAGACATTGATTAGATTTTACCTGAGAATTAGTTTTAACAAGAATTGTAAGGACCACCTTGATAGGGGTGCATCAAAATGCACAGCAAATACATGATATTGATCCTTTATAGAAATGTGTTCTAAAAATAATACAATTTGACTTGAAATATTGAGAAAGTGCAAAAAATTGAAATACTAGAACTTTCATAATTCAGTATGAAAGCTAATAGTATTAATTGGGATATCCCTCCTGATAGCATAGGATGAAATGAGAGTTTAATTTATTCTTGCCAATGGCTAGACATGGACCTGAACTAAACATCACCCTATATCTTCATCCAGGAGCTCTTCACAGCAGACTACTGGTTTAAAAAAAAAATTATGTACAAATAGCAAATGTACAAATCATGCAACAATTTTGTGACTTTCAGATTTTTATGGGAGGAATTTGGATATGTCATTACCTGCAGTTAATAGAGGGTGTGGGCTCTGTGGAAAACTGTGAGATGTCCTCTTTGTAAATGTGGTTTCTCCTCTGCTGCCTTAGGTAAATTCCTCACCCGTGTCTCCTCTATGTTCTGCTCTCACTCCTCCTCCCCCAAGGCAGAAGAAGGATAGAGTTCCCCTGATCCTAGCCTTTGCATCCAACTCATCATTCTCCAACATTTCTGTCACCTTCAACGTTATTCCACCACCAGTCACATTCACCCATCCTCACCCCTTTTTACATGCTCTAGACACCACTTCTTTTGCACCTCTTTGGTTCACTCATCCCTTCCCTCACAAACCAAACCTCCTCTCCCCAGTTAATTTCCTTTGCACCCACAGAAGATGTCACACCTACACCCTTACCTCCTCCCTCACATCCATCCAGGGACCCCAGCAGGCCTCCTAGGTGAGACAGAGATTCACATGCACCTTCAAACACTGAGTAAATGACCTGGGATCTATCAAGAAAAGACCCAAAATCTTAACAGGTCACAGTATCTCAACAGGTCAGGCATCACTTCTGGAGAGCATGAATAATTGATGTTGTGGGTTGAGACCCTTCTTCAGAGTGATTTTAGTGAGGAAGGGGGAAAGCTAGAAAAGAGAAAGCTGAAAGGGAGGAAGGGTAGGATAAAACCAGGCAAGTAATAGGTGGATAGACACAAAGTGCTGGAGTAACCCAGCGGGACAGGCAACATATCTGGAGAGAAGGATTGGGTTACGTTTTGGGATGAAACGTCACCCATTCCTTCTCTCCGGAGATGCTCCCTGGCCCGCTGAGTTACTGCAGCATTTTGTGTCTATATGCGGTGTAAACCAGCATCTGCTGTTCCTGCCTACACAAGTAACAGGTAGAGCCAGTTGAGGGGTTGGGGTTGATAAGCAAATGGTTGACCAAGGGAACACAGAGCAGAAGCAGGTAAAGGATCCATCTAGAGCAAGGGGGGGGGGGGGGGGGGGGGAGGTAGGAGGGGAGTTGGGAAACCACATTTACTAAAAATCTCGGATGTCCTAGATCTATCAAATAGCAATGAGATAATCGGTGTTCATAATGTTGGTTGAAAGGGCTTGGAGAATTGTTTCCACACTCTGTGTAATGGCACTTGGGAGTCTTGACTATCTATATGAAGGCAGGCAAGACATTGCTACACCATCTCATTTGGAAAAACTGTGCACTTCTAACAGTGGAGCAGTCCCACAGGCAGGATGTTGTGCTCAACTCTCTGGGATGATTTTGAATCCATAGTAAAACTGGGACTGCACAATGGCGCAGTGAAAGAGTTACTGTCCCACTTACGCTACCTTTACAGCGACTGCCGGCACTCGTGACAGGTCACCGAAATTTTCAACACGTTGAAAATTCAGCGAGGACCAGAAGGACACGACGACTCTTTGGAGACCTCTCATGACCATAGGAGACCTGTCATGACCATACAGGCGACCGCTGGCGACATGTCGCGGGTGACCTCTCACGACCATAGGAGACCTCTCACGATCATACAGCCTGTAAAGCCGTGAGAGGCCCCCAAAGGGTTGTAGCGTCTTTCTGGTCGCTGCTGTCACGGGTGCCGGCAGTCGCCCCTTTGCAGCGCCACAGTCTCAGGTTCTATACTGACTATGGGTGCTGTCTATACGGAGTTTGTACATTCTCACCATGACCACGTGGGTTTTCTCTGGGTGCTACGGTTACCTCCCACATTCCAAAGATTTACTGGTTTGAAGGTTAATTAGCTTTGGTAAAAAATATAAATTGTCCCTCGTGTGTGTCGCGTAGTACTAGTGTACGGGGATCGCTAGTCGGCACGGAGTCGGTGGGTTAATGGGCCCGTTTCTGTATCTCTAAACTAAACTAAACTATAAAACTGGAGAGGGAGCAGATCCTAACCAAAAAGTTTTTTAAAAAATCATCTCGTGGATTTAAAGATAAAAAAAGATGATGTAACCTTTAAGTTATGGTTGCATTTTCAGGACGTTCCACTTTAAAGGTTGTGAATTAAACTAATGAAAATCCATTGTAGAATGTGTGAGTGAATCAGAGCTGAGTTTACAGTTATTCCACACAGAAAACTACGAACAAGCCAGCTGAGATCAGTCAATTCAGCACAAGAGCCTTGAAATCTTCCTGATTAATAGCGCTCAACCACTGACAAGCTGAACATATTCGGGCATTTTGAGTACATGTTGTCAATAAGCAATTAATCCACCTTTGGCAGCCTGTTATTGGAATAAAGGACATGTTGTTTGCATATTGTCTGCATTATTACCCTGCAACTTACATTGTTGGAATATGGAACATCTGAGGCAAACAAAAAAGGGCTTTGAACATCACACAATAGAACAATATTATCCAGGATACAGTGCATTTGTACAGAAAAAATATATAATTACTGGAACATCAAAAGAATAAAACGACCATCTGTTTCTACCTTAGAAAAAAATCCAATGTCTAAACTTTCCTTTCTGTTTAATCTTTGCCTGAGCAGCTTTGCAGACAATTTGATAGGAACCACTGCCATTTTAATCCCCCCCTGAAAAAAAGTGCATTTAGATTAAAGCGTATGCAGACTATTTATAATGGACCTGAAGCATAAGATTGTACTACAGTGATGGATATTAATACAGCATCATCCTTATTCTTATGCTCTGGGTCAAAATGGCTAGATTAACGGATGAGAAAGGGATTTGAGAAGCAACACAAATAATCAATGTATCAGAGAGCAAAACATATGCTATAGGCTTCCTTTGGGAAATTTGAAAGCTGAGTTTTCTACACAGCTGCAAAGCTGAGCTATTTTTTAAATGTGTTCACTGGATGTGGGAATTGAATGTAGTGCCTGCATTTACGCCTCATCCCTAAATGCTTTTGAGAAAGTGATAGTGAGCCACATCCTTGAATTATTCAAATCCTTCAGTTAAAAGTTCTCCCAAGGTCCTTCAGTGGTGAGAGTGCCAGAATTTATAGGCAGCTGCAATTAAAGAATGATTAAAACAAATAATTAAAATAAATACAAATACATTTAAGTTGGTTTGCTGTGGAGAACTGACTCGTGATTCTTCTTGGCAGTAGGCATTGCAGGATTGGGAGGTGCTGTCAATGAATCCCTCGCAACCTGCTGAGGTACATTTTGCAGAAGGCACAAATTACAGAAAAAGGCCACTAGAAAGGGACTGAATGGATGCTTATCAAGGTACTTGGGTGCCATCACACGGGCTATTCTTCTTCTTCTTCTTAGGCCCCCTTCGGTCATGGCTGACCATGGGTGTCTCCAGGGTGTTATTCTCTATATGGAGGGCGCCTGTGTGTGACTTTCTTTAACGTGGGGAGACTGGTGCTCAGACCGCCACCCTATAGTCCTTGACACATCTGGGTCAGGATCCAGTGGCATGAAGTTCAAGACGACCGGAGACCCTTTACTGCTGCAGCCTTCATCCGCCTTCCAAGCCGTTGTGACGCTCCACAAAGGTCAGCCGTCATCCTCCGCCTGTTCCACTGTTGAGGTCTTGGTTGGATTGCTCTTTGTCAGAGACCTCCTCCTCGACCGTGACGCCATGGGTGGCCCTACCAGGAGCTCTCTGGATCTCAGGTCCACACCAGCTTCACCACCACAACAAGGTGACAATCCACGGAGAATCCACGGACCCAAGGGCTGCTTACTTGAGCAGTATTAAACATTGGAGTTGCAATCTTCTAGACAATGGAGAATATTCCATCCCACTGCTGAAATGCCCTACACATGGTGGAGAAGCTTCAGGAGGTGAATCACCGGTTACAAACTTCCCAGATTCATGCTGCCATGATATTCATGTGGCTGCTCTAGTTATAATTTGGTTTTAGCCAGATTTGACATACCCGAAGGTTTTCCATATTATATTGAATCTGGACCAGTGTGCATGCACAGTTGGATCTTGAGTGAAAATGATATTGTATGAAGTGATTTTGTTTGGCTAGGGCTTATTGACTGCAATGATGGGGACTTCAGTCAATGGCCAAGATGTCAAACCTTCTGTCTAAAGTTGATTGCAGATAGCTCAGCGTTATGTTTAGTTTAGTTTAGTTTTGTTTATCGTCACATGTATTGAGGTATAGTGAAAAGATTTTGTTGTGTGCTACCCAGTCAGCAGAAAGATATACATGATTACAATTGAGCCATCCACAATGTACAGATACAGGATAAAGGGAATAATGTTTAGTGCAAGGTAAAGTCCAGTAAGTTCCGATTAAAGATAGTCCGAGGGTCTTTGGTTTATACTGAGAGTGCAAAAGTAGTTTTTTCCATGCATTAATTGATTACTTGTTCTCCACCTCTTACACCTAGTTGGGCAGCTGCACTTTGATCTGATCAGTTAATTGTGGATCATTTAGGCTTTGATAGTAGCATTTTGTTTCCAACATTGATCTTATGGTGCAGCTTTATTAGCTAAGTATTTTTATATTTTGTGGATTTAGAATGGAGGAGGTTAATGCACAATGTGAGAAGTAGAAGCATCACTATGGAGCTTCCCATGTTCTGGAAGCCATAAATACCAGTGTGTCTCAGGCAGGTAGTGAAAGAATAATGCACCACTTGCCTGCAGCAATTCAAGATGTCTTCTTTTTGAACTAGAGGCTATCCCTTGGTTTGGTAGACTCCTCAGAATGAAGAAAACACAAGGAAGCTGTCAGGAAGCTACAGATTAAGACAAAGCACAATCCTGCTGCTGGTGGTCCAGCGATCCTCAAGAAAGCCTAGTTTTCAGCTTCTAAATATGAACTACTACTTGTGGACAATGCAACTACCAGCAGTGTCTCATGGAGGTGATGAGAGATAACCACATGAAAACCTTTTTACCCTCATCTGCACCAATTTACCTGTTCAGATGTATCAATTCATGACTGAATTAGTTGGAAACAGGTGAATTGATGCAGATGAGGCTCTAGTCTTGTGTTTTTAGCTCACCGTCCTCCTAAGACACAGCCTGATAGTTATATTGTACAGAAATTGGCCAGCTTTGTCAATGATATTACCAATTGTATTAATGAGCATTGAAGACTTCCACTCCAGAGTACATACTTTCTATTGTTGTTCAAAATACTGAATCATAAGCAGAAGGAGGGTAATAGGTGGTAATCAGTAAGGAGTTTCCTTATTTGTATGTCCTGAGGCCATTTGAATTTATGCAAGGATTCTAATCAATGATGAGGACTCTCAAGCTTACTCCCTCTCAACTCTATGCAATCACTCTTTGCCCTCTTAGTGGCTGGTCATAATCAGGGATGGCAGTGGAGATGGTTTGAGTGGTGGCTGAAAGGTAGTATTTGAGATGAAAGAAGCTGTGTCTGATTATATCATGCTGTTATTTTCTAGTTCATGAGTTACAGTCCCTCATTCTGGTCAGAATTATTTTGCTGATATTGCAAGCATAGTCATAGACTAGTCATAGAGTCATAGACTCTAATCATAGTCAAACAGCATGGAAATGGACCCTTCAGCCCAATGTCCCCATGCCAAACAAGATGCATCATCTAAGCTAGTCCCACCTGGCTGCATTTGCCCCATATCCCTCTAAACCTTTCCGATCCATATACCTGTCCAAGTGTCTTTTAAATGTTGTTATGTAACTGCCTCAACTAGTTCCTCTGGCAGCTCATTCCACATAGCCACCACCCTTTGGGTGAAAAGGTTGCCTCTCAGGTTTCTACTAAATTTTTCTCTTCTCACCTTAAAATCTATGTCCTTTGGTATGATTGCCCTACTCTGGGAAAAGACTCTCTGCATTCACCCTTTCTATTCCTCTCATGATTTTATCCACTTCTATAAAATCAATCCTCAGCATCCTGCTCAACCTCTCCCTACAGCTCAGACCCTCAAGTTTTAACAACAACTTTGCAAATCTTCTCTGCACTCTTTTCATTTAATCAACATCCTCCCTGTAGCATGGAGACCAAAACTGAGCACAATACCCCACAAGCGGCCTCACCAACGCCGTGTACAATCGACCCGAAACGTGAGCCTGAAGAAAGGTCTCGACCCATTCCTTCTCTCCAGAGATGCTGCCTGTCCCACAAAGTTAAGCCCTTGTCCCACTTAGGAGACCTAAACAGCAACCTCTGGTGACCTTGCCCACCACCCAAGGTTTCCATGAGGTCACCGAAGGTTTTGGTCACTCTCCCTAATGGTCAAAAGTGGTTTCCGCGTGGTCGAGGCTCATCTAGGTTGCTGCTATTTTTTCATCATGTTTATAACCGGCCTTGACTAAAAATAGGTTGCCGTTTTAAAAATCGATAATTTTTTTGTCACAGATCTAGTCGAAGCCGGTTTTCTTCATAGTTGAGGAAGGTTTTCAACATATGCGTGGGAGGTGGTAGGAGGTTGCAGGTCACCTCGACCTTGATTTTTGTTTGGGTGGCGGCCAAGGTCACCAGAAGTTGCTGTTTAGGTCTCTTAAGTGGGACAGGGGCTTGACTCTAGCATTTTGTATCTACCTTTGATTTAAACTAGCTTCTGTAGTTCTTCCCTACACATTCTGTTATGTCTCTGTTTTGTTCAACTGACATGTTTAGCTTAATTCTGCATCCGATTTTATTCTTGATGTAGATTATTGCAGCAGCTTTGACACCACTGAACATCTTGTTCATCATTCAGGTTACAGTTAATGGTGTGCACATCATGGAGCTAAAAACAGGCCAGTCTGAGTACGACCAGTAGAGATAAAAGATGATTATGGCCTGGATGGGTTCTGATCACAGCAGAGAGGTTTATAAGTTATTATCAATAATTTTTTTTTCAGGTTTCTTTTAACTAAAAATAATTTAAATTCTACATCCACCACTGAGGCATTAGAACGCATATTAGTGATTAAATTATTTGTGTATAAATCCAATAATATTATCATGATACCACTTTGTCCCCCTTTTGAAGTTCCTTACAGCTCTGTAGATACATATTCTCTTAGTTCAGCAACATAGAATGAAATATTCAGGCAACAAATTAGAGTTATGCTGCAGGCTGCTTGTGAAAACCAACTGAAGATGAAATAACTCATTTTGCAGTGTTAAGGGGCTGTCCCACTTGGGCGACCTAATCTGTGAATTTAGAAGACCGTCTTCGACCTTCAAACTCGCAGCATGGTCGACACCTGGTCCTAGGAGATCCTATTAGGTCGTTGGAACTCCCCTTCATGCTCGAGGGAAGGTCCCACATATTCGTGGCCTCAGCTAGGTCGCGGAAACATTTTCCACATGTTGAAAAACTTTCCGCGAGTAAAATTTGGTCGGCATGGTTCTTTTTTACTCGTATTGCAGTGGAGTGGTGTCACTATGTAGTTCCAGGCAGTCGAGGGCAGCCATAGGCAATCTCCTTCGCTGACCGGGCATTTTGATTGGCTCATTGGAGTTTTCAGGACCAAGGAAAACCGGCCGGTAGGTAAAATGCCCGCTAAACTTTATTCCAGCTTCTTAAAAGTGTCTCCACTCCTTGTCCCCCCCTTCTCCCCCTCTTCTCTCATCCTTCTCCCCTCCTTCTCTCCCCCCTTCTCTCCCCCCCTTCTCTCTCCCCCCCTTCTCTCCCCCCCTTCTCTCCCCCCTTCTCTCCCCCCCTTCTCTCCCCCCCTTCTCTCCCCCTCTTCTCTCCCCCTCTTCTCTCCCCCTCTTCTCTCCCCCTCTTCTCTCCCCCCTTCCCTCCTCTCCCCCTTCCCTCCTCTCGCCTTTCCCTCCTCTCCCCCTTCCCTCCTCTCCCCCTTCCCTCCTCTCCCCCTTCCCTCCTCTCCCCCTTCCCTCCTCTCCCCCTTCCCTTCTCTCCCCTCCCCCCCTCCCCTCCTCTCCCCCTTCCCTCCTCTCCCCTTCCCTCCTCTCTCCCCTCCCCCCCTCCCCCCCTCCCCTCCTCTCCCCCCCCCTCCTCTCCCCCCCTCCTCTTCTCTCCTCCCCTTCTCCCCCCCATTCTCTCCCCCATTCTCTCCCCTTCTCCCCCCCTTCTCTCCCCTTCTCTTCCCCCTTCTTTCTCCTTCTCTCCCCTTCTCTCTCCTTCTCCCCCCCATTCCCCCCCCCCCCCCCCCCACGGTCTCTAAAGGGCTTACCGTAGCCGTAGCTCATCTTAACTCACGGATTAGGTCGCCCAAGTGGGACAGACCCTAGAGGATTCTTTAATGTTGATAGAGTTTCTGCAGAAGTAAAGTTCCTTTCATGCCATTAAAATTTCACTTTGATTCATTGAAATCATTTTAAGCTTGGCTCTATTATTGACAATAGACAACAGACAAAAGGTGCAGGAGTAGTCCATTCGGCTCTTTGAGCCAGCACCGCCGTTCACTGTGATCATGGCTGATCATCCACAATCAGTACCCCATTCCTGCCTTCTCCCCATATCCCTTGACTCCACTATCTTTCAGTGCTCGATCTAACTCTCTCTTGAAAGCATCCAGATAATCAGCCTCCACTGCCTTCTGAGGCAGAGAATTCCATAGATTCACAACTCTCTGGGTGAAAACGTTTTTCATCTCCGTTCTAAATGGCCTGTCCCTTATTATCAGTCTAGGGCTATTAAAAACTTGTATCCAAGACTACCTGTTAAAGATGACCCCAGAGCACATTGTTTAGGTTAAGCCTAGAATAAAGTTGGATCTTCTGAGGTATGGTGACCCACTGTATGGACACAAGTATAGACCTTTAATTGTTGGATATATGTCAGCTTTAGCAAAATTTCCAGAATATTTTATGCACCTTTGCTGGGATGTTGAAATCACTAATAAATGTCCAAAAGATTTGTCAAGAATTAATTACTCTATTGGTCATTTCTGTCAATGCAGTTTTCATACTGGCTGCATTCAGACAATTGAAAGCATTGGGTGTTGCCAAGTAGACGCAGAATAAATGTTCAAGGGCATTAAAAGACAGAGTACTCCCCTGTGCCAATAACTTGTCTCTAATGTTTTTAGTAAAATAAACACTAAAATCAGTACAGGACCTGAAAAATACCATATTGTACAGCAGCCAAAGTAGCTTTCATGCCATTAATGGTAATATACCACACAATAGAGATTATAATCTAGCTGAGTGGACAACATCCATCTGCGAGAGATGATGGTGCAGCTTTGACATTGTCCTGCTTTAGAGGAGAATGTTTCATCTGTGGTTACATTTCCTGCTGTGGATGACTAGACCTAACCTTGGCAGCAGACCCTCCCTCAACTTCCACAGGTGAAGTTGTCTCTGCCTTGTCTTGGTTGGAATGGGGAGTGTATTGCTGTTGCCGGTGATCATTTTGTGGTGTTGGCACCAGGCGTCCAGGCTCTTGAACCATATGCTGCTGTGGTGCTTCAAACCCGCCTGGAGGTCTTTTGATGTAGACAAGCTTACATGATACATTTCATCACAGATGTGGATGTTAAGAGCAAGAGGGCTGCAGGGGATTGCAAGTAATGATGGCACATTGGCACAACAGGAGATGCTGGTGCAGCACACTTCAATCCTGGCTTCCAGTGCTGCCTCGGTGGAGTTTGCCCATTCTCCCTCTAACCGTACAGGTTTCCTCCAGGTGTCTGGTTTCTTCCAGCATCACAAGATGTTCTGGTTGGTACGTAAATTGGCTGCTGAAAATAATTCCTACTGTTGGTGAGTGGCAGGAAAATCACAGTGAGATGATGGGCTTGTGAAGGAGGATAGGAAACTGGGAATTAAGTGTAGATTAGGACTGATGATATTGCTCTGAGAGTTAGCATATTATTGTTGGGCAAGATGCCCTCTTTATCTATCATAAGAATATGCTGTTGCGCAGATCCCAACAGCTAGCAATAAAAGTTTTGCTATACAAAAGTGAGCAAAATACTAAATATGATCAATATAAACCATGGAACACACAAAATAATTGATACTGGCTTCACATACTGAAACGCCACTACAATTACCGTAGATTTCACGTGCAAAGAAAAGCAGGTGTGTACTTTTACAGACTGCATTATGCATAATTGCATGTCTTTCTCAAGATGTACGATGGTCGATAATTTCGCTTGGGCATGTGGCTTCTCTTTCTTCTAATCATTCTACTACACCGGTATTAAAGAGCACAGGGTTACAGTTATCAGGAATTGAAGACAGATAAAACCTTCAGCTTGCACTAGTGACTCTTGTTTCTTTGCAGAAGTTGTTGCAATTGATAAATACGGTATTTTTCAACTATTTTCAGTTTTAATGTTATAGTAACTGGGTTGTTCTGCAACTGAACAAATCGTTGATTAAGCCACACGTAGTTCCAGTTGGCGTATCATAAAAAATGTATATAGACATTGGAAAGGCTGTCAATTAACTGTTTATTTAGTCACAATGAAAGTGTTGTGTTTATCAACCAAACAGCAATTTACCGATTCCTAAAAGAACACCAAGGGCGGTCAACACTTTGAAATGGTAACTACCATGATCTAAATCCTTTGAAACTACGTTTTTTAATTTAAAATGTTACAAAAAAATGTTTATCTTGAAGCTTAATGACACACACTATGATTCTTATATTGTTATGTGTTTGCATGTGTTTGAGTGCTCTTCCAAAAGCAATCAGATTTTAATCTCTGTCCACATTCTCTAACAAACTCAAATCAAATTTGTGAGACATGTTTCCCACCCACAAAGTCATGCTGATGATCCCTAATCATTTCTGGCGTTTCCTAATGCTGTGGATCCCAACCCCTTCAGTAACTTTGCCACCAATGATGTTGAGCTTACAGACCTGTAGTTCCGCCCTTGATCTTAGAGCCTATTGTAAATAGTGGTACAGCAATAATCACCTTCCAGCACCACAACCATGGCTAAACATGATGCAAGTATCTCTGTCAGGCCTCCTGCAATGTCTTCCTTAGTTTCCCACAATATCTCAGGATACTCAGGGATTTATCCACCTTCAAGTTCAAGTTCAAATGAGGTTATTGTCATGTGTCCCTGATAGGACAATGACGTTCTTGCTTTATATCCTTTAAGACTATTAGCACCTCTTCTCTTGTGCAGAAAAGAACTGCAGATGCTGGTTTAAGACACAAAATGCTGGTGTAACTCCGTGGGACAGGCAGCATCTCAGGAGAGAAGGAATGGGTGACCCGAAACGTCACCCATTCCTTCTCTCCAAAGAAGCTGCCTGTCCCGCTGAGTTACTCCAGAAATTTGTAACTACCTCTTCTTATGTTATGCACAAATGTTCCAAGAGATTACCACTCCTTTCATTTAATTCCTAAACCAGAAAATACAGGCAAGGAATATTCATTTACAACCTTGCCCATCTCCTGTGGCTCCATATATAGTTAACCGCATGAATACTTAAAAGGCTCTTTGTTTCCCCCATGTCAGCTCTTTGCTCTTAATATACTTGTAGAATCTGTTAAATTTCTTCTTTATTTTAATTAGCCAAAGCCAAATCTCATATCCTCCTTCTGTCTAAGAGAAGGTATATGAGATTTCAGGTATCTGAAGTTAGAATCTAGCAAATCCTTTGAGGAGTACAGTTGTAGGAATACATTTATCAGAATCAGAATGCCTTTTATTGTCACTATACACGTGTACAGTGAGATTAAAAACTGCTCCTACTCAGTGCAAAAACAAGACAAAAAGGGGGGGGGGGGATAAGGTGCACAGTTTCCGCAGCACTATATACATATCTATAAAAAGACAATGGATAATAGAATGGATAATAGGATTCCTATATCCAGTATGGGTTACATTTAAGAGGGAATGTTGAGCTTGCTACCATAGAGAGTAGTTGAAGTGAATTGTAAAAGATGCTTTTTAGCAGAGGCAGCAACCGAGTATGAAGGGTCAAAATAGATTCAGACGAGGCTAGATAGTAGGAGGTTCAAGTGGAACATGAATGCTGATATTGACTGAACAGTGTGGTTTGGCACCATGTACCCTCACTGTTTCACTCATTTTTAGACTGCGTATGTTGAATTTGCAGCTCTGCGCTATCTCAGGTGATCCTCAGTTTTTCAGCTTTCTTCAAACTGGCTATCTTTAGCATTACGTGAGATGGCAGATTTACTAATGTGTGATCTGCTCCAGCACTAATGTCAGTGAGTGAAAGCTCTTTCTTTCATTCCCTCAATGCCTGTGCACTCTCAGTACTTTCTTCCGTCTCCAGAACATTATTGGTCATGACAAATATCTCCATTCTCCCCATGTAAGGCATAAATGATTCACATGCCTCGTTTTACACCCCAGGCTGAATTCTGCTCCTGTGCAAATTGCCATTTTCTTTATTGTTGAACTAAAATGATGCATTTATACTCTGGCCTCTAAGTTTAAATTTGACATCCAATACGTCCCACAATGTTGCCGTTGTTGTCTTGTCTTTTTTTAAATTCTACTTCAAAGTCGGTATGGTTTTAAGAGTGACTGCTGCTGCCTGTAATTCTCCTAGCTCTGAGCTGGCCTACTACTCAAATCCACCCACTGAATCTGTTCTCAGCAGTTTCCACATTGTCGCTGCTCTTTTGCTATTTCTGCCACTTCTGCCTTGCAGGCATGAAGTTTATCTTCAGTCCTAGGATGAGCACAATGCAGAAATGAGCCTCTGGAGATGCAACAGCATTGTCTTCACTCAAGATTTTTCCCCATCAATGCTGATTCATGGTGGAGCCGAGGACTATCCTTGTCATCATTAGTATTTTGGGCTGAATCTTGGACTACATTTGCAATGCTGGTACGTACAATAAAGTCCATAGGATAACAAGAACTTTACTGAAACTTCAAACAAGGCTGTGTGCTTTATTCTGAAGTTACAGAAAGGCCTACAAAGAAGTCCTGCTTACACACAAGATATGCAGGCGATGAAATCAACATTCTATAATTGCATTCAATGAGACCTTAAAATCCACAACAGATAATCCCCCGATATGTTCGCCATCTCCAACAGGATCCCACCACTGGTCGCATCTTCCCATCTCCTCCCCTTTTGGCATTCCACAGAGACCGCTCCATCCGTAACTCCCTGGTCAATTCGTCCCTTCCCACCCAAAACACCCCCTCCCTGGTACTTTCCCTTACAACCGCAGGAAATGCTTTTATCTCCGCCCTTGATTCCATCCATGACCTAAGCAGTCTTTCCAGGTGCCGCAGAGGTTCACCTGCACCTCCTCCAACCTCATCTATTGCATTCGCTGCTCTAGGTGACAACTGCTCTACAACAGTGAGACCAAGCGTAGGATTGGCGATCGCTTTGCCCAACCTGATCTCCCGGTGGCTCAGCACTTCAACTCCCCCTCCCATTCCGAATCCGACCTTTCTGTCTCGGGCCTCCTCCATGGCCAGAGTGAGTCCCACCGCAAATTGGAGGTGCGGCAACTCGTATTTCGCTTGGGTAGTTTACACCCCAGCGGTATGAACATTGACTTCTCCAATTTCAGGTTTCTTGCTTTCTCCCTCTTTCCCCTCCCCTCCCCAGCTTTCCCACAGCCCACTGTCTCCACCTCTTCTTTTCTTCTTCCCGCCCCCCCCCCCCCCCCCTCCCACCCCCACATCAGTCTGAAGAAGGGTCTCAACCCGAAAAGTCACCTATTCCTTCGCTCCACAGATGCTGCCTCACCCGCTGAGTTTCTCCGGCATTTTTTGTCTACCTTAAAATCCAGTGATCAGTAAGGTGAACCTGGCAGCTAAAAACCACTGGAGTCTCTCAGACATTTTTATTATGGATAGTGTCAGAAGGGTCAGACATTTCAAAAACATGAGGTGAAAAGGAATATTATGTTGCTCATTTCTGGAACAAAATGCTGTTTGATCTGTAACATCAGAAAATGATAGCACAGGTTTCATGGAAATTGGAAGTAGAACATCTCAATGAATCCAGGAAAGAAAGAAAGAAAAATGGATGTTGTTGTACAACACAGCAGCTGTGTGATCGACTGTTTCAAGTAAAAAGAAAAAGAGCTAATCAACAGTGGAGCTACTTTAGATACAGGGACATCAGGTGGTGCCGTACACTGGCTGCCTCTGCCAACGGTCTGTCTCGTCTCTCTTCTTTGTTGTTTGTAGTCTATTGTTAAATGTATGTTTTAGTGTACATTTAGTTTTGTATTATGTGGAGGGCGGGGGAAACTTTTTAAATCTCTTTCCTCGACGGAGATGCAACTTTTTTTTCGTATCGTATCTCTGTCCGCACTGCGGCCTAACGTCGTGGAGCTGGCTGCCTTTTGCTGGGGATCGACCTCGGGTGCTCCAACTGCAGGAGCCTGCGGACTTAACATCGCGGAACTGGCAGTCCATTTGCCAGGGATTGACCTCGGGAGCCCCAAGAGCGGGAGCCTGCGGACTTAACATCTTGGAGCTTACGGTCCCTGGTTAGGGACTGACTTCGGGAGCTCCAACCGCAGGAGCTTCAACAACCCCGACTGCGGATGGTTTGACTGCCCCGACCGCGGAACAAAGGTAGGAAAGAAGATAAGACTTTATTGCCTTCCATCACAGTGGGGAATGTGGTGGATGTTTATGTTAATTTTGATGTAGTTGTGGGTTTTCTTGCTTTTTTTGTTACGACTGTATGCAAAATCAAATTCTTTGAAGGTTGCAAAACATACTTGGCTAATAAATTAATTACGATTATGATCAAAGCTTAATAGACCTGACTGCAAAGAACCGGTATCATTATAATGAGATTATAAAGAGATCTTCATATGAGAGAAAACAAAACCACATTTCACAAATTCATTGGGTAAGTTTGCCAATGATACCAAGATTGCTGGGGTTGCAGGCTGTCAAGGTGTTCAGCAAGATATGGATCAGTCGCAGAGGACAACAGGGAAATGGAAGATGGGGGATCATCCAAGCAAGTGTGAGATGTTGCACTTTGGGAGGTCGAATATAAGGGGAAAATATACAATTAATGGCAAGACCCTTAACAGCATTGTTATACAGGGGGAATTATGAAATTGATGCTGGCAATTGTAGCATTTGCGAATATCTCTTGAAGCCATACGCATGTGCTCCAGCATGTTACATGGACATACTTAGAATTTGAAGTCAGTTCCATACTGATCGCTCGCACTCCCCTCCACAGAGAGGGAGATTCATAGGCAGCCCAGAAAACAGGTACTGCCACAGGATCCCTGAGGATACCAGCGCTGACATGGCCCCTCCAGCGGCCCTATGTCAGGTTTTTGCTCTGGGTCAGACTGAAACTGACCCTGAATGCTCGCCTCCTCAGAGAGGGAGACATTGTGCAGCCCTGATACAGGTGCCGCTGCCTGCGGTTCTCCATAATACCCAGGCTGATAACTCCCTTCTTTGGAGTGTATCATTGTGGAGCATCTCTCCATCAGGTGCTCCATGTGGGTATGAACGTTTGAAAACGTTTCCCATGTAGGAGGTGGTCCTGTCCATCAGGAAACCCCCTGGCCTGACTCCCGTAGTCCACAACCTGACCGTCTTAACTTAGGTTTGACTCCCTTTCTGGGCACCCACAGCAGTCTGGAGGCGGCTGACTATGTTGGTGGGGTCCCTCCAGGCCTGACTTCCACAGGCCTGCCCCACTACTGTAGGTTTACCCCCATATGTGTGGAACCACAGCAGTCCGGTTATAGCTAGCCACTGTATGTGGGGGGGAACCCTCCTGGCCTGACTCCCTAGACTTTGCCAGCCTGTGGTTCGTTTTACCCCCTACATGGGAACCACAGCCGGCCTGGAAGCAGATGTCCCCTGTAGTCGGGTGATGGGACCCTGCTGACCTGGCTCACAGACCTTGCTGGTGTGTGGTTGGCTTAAC
The DNA here is from genome assembly GCA_963514005.1 of Raja brachyura. The sequence continues at coordinate 20,414,141 of OY740806.1, read as the reverse complement.
CCCCTCCCGGGGAATCACTGCCGGTCTGGAGCAGATGTCCCACTGTGTGTCGGGGAACTCTCCTGGCTTGGCTACAGACCTTGCGGGCGTGCGGTAGTTTAACCCCCTTCCGGGGTGCCACAACCGGCCTGGAAAGCACGGACTGCGATGCCAGTGACTCTAGGGGGGGGGGGGGGGGGGGGGGTGGGCGTCCAACGGCCGCCGGAATAATTTTGGGGGAACTAGTCGGTGGTTTGGTTAATTTTGTCAAGAAATATACTTAGCATGTCTTAAGTTAAACTGCCTGCCAGAAGCACCTTTCATTGCTGACAATGTTTTTATAGTAGAAGGCAGTTTTCTGCAATATTTTGGCCTTCTTTTAGTTTAGTTTAGAAGATGCACAGCACGGAAACAGGCCCTTTGGCTAACCAGGTCCGGGTCGACCAGTTATCCCCACATATTGTACACACACGAGGGACAAATTTTACATTTACCAAGCTAATTAACCTACAAACCTGTACGTCTTTGGAGTGTGGGAGGAAACCAAAGATCTCAGAGAAAACCCGCGTGGTCACGGGGAGAACGTACAAACTCCGTACAGACAGCACTCGTAGTCGGGATCGAACCTAGGTCTCAGGCGCCGCAAGCATTGTAAAGCCCCTGTCCCATTTTCACGACCTAATTGGCGACCTCTGCCCTTGACTCATAACCGCAGCATGGTTACCACGAGGTCGTAGGAGGTCTTCGTAACTCTTCCTCATGCTCGTGAGTGGTCTTCGCCTACTCGTGGCCTTGTAGGTCACGGCATAGTAGTAACAAAAATGGACGGCATGGAAAAAATTGACACTTTTTACTCATAGGTGGGTCGTAGTAGGTTGTGATGGTAGTTGTAGGTAGTTGTAGATAGTCGTGGGTCGTTGTAGGTGCGGTAACTGGCCCGAGAAAAAAAAATGCAAACATGACATCATTTTAGCATGTTATCATTTTCCACTCGTAGCTGGTCTTAGCTGTGGAAGACTAAGGTTGAGGGGGGTCGTAGGAGGTCGTAGACATTATTGTAGGAGGTCGTAGACATAGTCGTAGGAGGTCTTTTATTTTGGCGAGTCAACACAATCTTGACATTTTTTTCAACTTGTCTAGGGTCTTCTAAACTTGTGGATTAGGTTGTCCAAGTGGGACAGCTCCTTAGGCAGCAACTCTACCGCTGCACCACCATGCCGCCCACTTTCTCTCAAAAGTTAAGAAGTTTAGTGATCCAATCAACCACCTAAATATTTGAGGAAAAAACAGACATTAGGTTAAAGTTATATTCACTGGGGTGATGAGAAAACATGGGAAAACAACTTCCAGAGAATTGGCATTAAACATCCTGGATTCAAATCCAGATATCACACCTACTTCACATCTCACAATTATCAGTAGAGGGAGCCTATCCTGCTATTAATATGATTTATCATTTGGTAAACCCTTAGCTGTGAAGCATGACCTCAGTTATACATGGTCTGCAATCCACAAAAAACAGCCAATGTGCTCTGTATGAAACCAGTTGATTGTCTTTCATTTTATGCAGGGTTCAGTGCGCTAGGTACCCTTCTAATGTTGCCTGTGGGAATTGGGAATTGAATGATAGCACTCTGAAAATATTGGTGTCCCTCCATTCCCTCCTGTCTTCATTGGAGACTTTCACATAATATTTGTGTACACACTTGGAGGATGTTGGTTTTACAAGCAAAGCTTGGATTTATTGCCTTCCCTGGCCCCATAGCAGAAGCGTCCACGTCGCGGGACTGGAAACTGGAAGTATCCTGAGCTAATTCTGCTACCATCATCATCTACTGCGACAAGTGATGGCTTCCACTGATTGTCACTGGAAGCCTGCGTCCTTTTCAGGACGGACAATGACAGCGAGGCCAACATTTGTAACAAGATGGACACGAAAAGAAGAAGATTGCCTTCCCTAATTGGCCTTGAGAGTATGTTGGTGAGTCATTTCCTATAACCCCTGCTGTCTATTTGATGTCAGTGCTCCTAGCATTCTGTTGGTTAAGCAGGAAACTGCTAGAGGAACTCAGTGGGCCAGGCAGCATCTGTGGAGGAAAATGGACGGATACCGTTTTGTGTCGGGACCCTACTTCAGCCCAATTCCACTTCTCTCCTCAGATGCTGCCTGACCCACTGATCTCCAACAGTTTGATTTTCGATCACGGTTCCAACATATACAATCTCCAATGTCGCTATTCTGTTGGTTAAGCAGGTTTAGGATTTAGTCCAGCACCAATGATGGAACTTACTTAGTACTCAACAGTTCCACAGTTGGAATGGGAAGTCAGTTGGAATGAAAAAAACAAATCCTCATCAACTGTGTGTTGCGCTCCCCACAATATAGCTAACATTGACAATAATTATCAAGTATGCGAGCATAGTATATTTTTAGAGGCTTTCTTCGCGAATCGAAAATTAAAAATGAAACCAACTAAAGTAAGTGTTTCTAACGGCTACTTAGCTGTTGCACAGAACGTTTTTTTAATTTTTTTATTTTTATTTTTTTATAATATTTTTATTAGAAGTAAGCATTTCACAATGCTAAAACAAATTTAGAAATACCAACTTAATTCGGTATTTTTTACAAATATCACATTGATTATTATTATCTTCTGTTTTTTAGAAATAGAGAGAAAAAGAAAAAAGAATAGGTTTTAAATCAATAAAGGTTGTGATTAAATAATGATTTTGATTATATATTAAAAAAAAGAAAGGAGAAAAAACCCCCCAAAAAAACAATTAATATATATCTATTTAATATATATATATTTTTTTAAAGAGTAAAAAGTATTATATATATATATAAAAGAGAAACAACAAAATATATTGTAAATAAAACTATTACAAATGATAATATCAATAGAGACATGTATACAAATCCCAGTTTGAAAATGAATTATTTTCATCAAATCCTGTCGGGTACCTATTGAGTTGTGATGCCAAGAACAGCTACCACCTCAAATATTGTATATATGGAGACCATATCTGTTCAAAGATTTCATATTTGTCCATTAGGACAAATCTAATTCTTTCCAAATGCAACGTCTCCGACATCTCTGCTGTCCACATTTTAATTGTGGGGGATAATGTTCCCTTACAAAATTTCAATATTATTTTTTTCCCTATTATCAAACAGTAATCAAAGAAATTTCTTTGATTTACTGTTAATACCAATTTTGAGTCCGGAATTCCTAATATTATTAACTTTGGATCTGGATCCAGTTTAACTCTAAGAACTTCAGAGATAACTCTAAAGATTTCTATCCAATAATAACTAAGTTTTGAACACGTTACAAAACTATGTGTTAAATTGGCTTCTAAATTCTGACACTTATCACAAATAGAAGAAATGTTAGGAAAAATTCTATTTAATTTGGTTTTCGAATAATGTAATCTATATAATACTTTAAATTGTATCAATGAATGTCTAGCACTTAACGAACAACGATGTATACGTTGTAAACTTTCTTCCCAAGTTTCTTTCGTTATAGATAAACCTATTTCATTTTCCCATGCTTGTCGATATATTTCTGTTGTTGGATTCTCCCTATCCAAAATAATATTGTATATATAAGCTATTAATTTTTCTGTATTTGGGTGCTTGTTAAACAGTTCATCTAATAATCCTGGTTCTTTATTTTTATAATCTTGTGTGTTTGACTTAATATAATCTCTAATTTGTAAATACCTAAACAAATTATGTGATGGCAATCCATAAATATCTTGTAACTCCTGAAATGAAAGAAATTTTCCTTTTCTGTAAAGGTGTTCTATCCTTTTAATTCCTAAATCATCCCAATGTCTAAACCCCCTATCTAATATAGAGGGTTTATATAAAGGGTTATTCATAATTGGTAGGTTAAGTGACAAATTATCTAAATGTAAAGTCTTAACTATTTGTTTCCAAATGCGTCTATTACTATGAATTATAGGGTTGTCCCTATAAAGTCCAGTTATAGGCATAATATCATAGAAACATAGAAACATAGAAAATAGGTGCAGGAGTAGGCCATTCGGCCCTTCGAGCCTGCACCGCCATTCAATGTGATCATGGCTGTTACTTTTATAAAAGTGATAAAAGGATATCACTTTTATTCCAATTAATTCTACATCCAGAAAATGTTCTAAATTCAGTTATAACATTAAATAGCTTAGGAATACTAATCTCCGGTTTTGTAATATAAATTAAGACATCATCTGCATATAGAGATATTTTATTAGTTGTAGTATCAGTATTATATCCATATATTTCTGGTTCAGATCTAATCCTTTCAGCTAAAGGCTCTATCACCAGAGCGAATAACAAAGGCGATAGCGGACATCCTTGTCTACAACCCCTATAAAGCTTAAATTTAGCTGATATTTGGTTAGTTAATATTCTTGCAGTAGGATTCGAATATAGAATTATTACCCATTTACAAAATCTATCCCCCAATTGGAATTTCTCCATTATTTTAAATAAATATGGCCATTCAACCTGATCGAATGCTTTTTCTGCATCTAAGGATATAACAGTTAATTCCGTATCACATACTCTTTTTGAGTATATAATATTGAATAATCGTCTCAAATTGTGAGATGAATAACGTTTTGGAATAAAACCTGTTTGATCATGATGTATTATTTTAGTGATCACCAAACTTAATCTCCGAGATAAAACTTTAGCTAATATTTTTTGATCTGTATTTAAAAGAGCAATTGCTCTGTATGATCCAGGGTCTTCCAAATCCTTGTCAACCTTAGGAATAAGTTTAATTGTGGATTCATTTAAAGATTCCGGTAATTTTCCTTGTTCATATGTATATTTATACATTGTATGTAATCTTGGGGAAATCAGATCTTGAAATTTCTTATAAAATTCTGGACTCAGGCCATCAGGGCCCGCAGCTTTTCCATTATTTAACGATCCAATTGATTCTTCAATATCTTTTACTGATATATCAGCGTTTAACAAGTCTCTACCTTCTTGATCTAAGCTGTTAATATGACATTCTTGTAGGAATGTTTCCATTCCATCTGTTTGTCCTGTTAATTTAGATGAATAAAGATTTTGATAATATTGTAAAAATATATCATTGATGTCTTTTGGTAAGGTCGATATATTTCCATGCTCAGATCTAATTCTATGTATCATTTTTTCATCATCTCGTTTTCTGAGTTGTCGTGCCAACAATTTTTGTGGTTTATCTCCAAATTCAAAATGCACTTGTTTAGTTTGTTGAAAAAGTTTAATTACTTGATTAGAGTATATTTTATTTAGTTTATATTTTAATATTGCAATTTTATTACTTAACACTTTGGAAGGATATTTTGTATTTTCAATATCTAATTGTTTTATCTCCTTTTCCAACTTTTGTTCCGTCTTTCGATTTTCTTTGTTAAAATATGCTTGTGCTGATATTATTGCACCGCGCATAAATGCTTTAAATGTATCCCAAAGAAGTGATGGTGAAATTTCAGGTTTGTCATTAGTTTCAAAAAATAATTTAATCTGTTTTACCAAATAATCATAACAAGCCTTGTCCTTTAATATTTGGGGATTGAGCCTCCAGTTAGGAGTTTTATTAGTTATATCTTTTAATTTTATCTTAAATGTTAGTGGAGCGTGATCCGAAATAAAAATATTATGATATTTTACATCATACGTATATGGAAGTAGTTTTGAGTCTATTAAAAAATAATCTATCCTCGAATAAGTTCCAAATACAGGCGAGAAAAAAGAATATTCTCGTCCCGATGGGTTATCTATTCTCCAGATATCCTTAACATTTGCTGTACTAATAAAATAATTTATAAGTTTACTTGACTTAGAGATAGCTTTCCTTTTCGTTGAAGATCTATCTAAATAGTTATCTAAAGTACAATTAAAATCACCCCCAATTATTAAGTTATATTGAGTAGATATAGGGATATTATTAAATATTTTCTTAAAAAATAATAGGTTATCAAAGTTAGGGGCATATATATTCATAAGGATTACTTTCTTAGAGTATAATTCCCCTGTAATTATTACATATCTACCCTCCGTATTCTTTATTATAGAGCTTTGTTTAAAAGGTATACCTTTACGAATAATTATTGCTACCCCTCTAGACTTATGTATAAATGAAGAGTGATACACTTTCGAAATCCATTTAGCTGTTAATCTGTGTCGAGCATCTTTTTTGAGGTGGGTCTCTTGAAGAAAAGTGACATCTGATTTCAATCTGTTTAATTGGGCTAACACCTTACCTCTTTTAATTGGTTCATTAATTCCCTTAACATTCCAACTACAGAAGGTGATTCCATCACCCCCAGTCTTCACATTAATGTCTTGCATTTTACTATTAGGGTGGTTTATATTGGAGTAGCCGTCTCGGCTCATCTAACTCAACATTATACCCAAACATTGGATCGATGAAAATTAACATATATCTCACTATTCCATATACACGTCTCCTTAAACTAATTATATAATACCAATCATAATTATATTCATATAATATATAATATAGAATCAAATATCTAATATACAAAAAATAATAAAAGATGTGAGTAAAAGTGAAGTGAAGGGTGTTAATAAAGTGCCTGGAAAAAAAAGTAACTACACCTATATATAGTGTAGTGTGTGTTAGTGTAAGCCACACTAGCGTGGCTACTAATCTACTGACTTCCGTTTTTTTTTAAAAAAGATGTTAATAGTTCCAGCTCCTATCTTGAGTGCTGCATATATTGGGGTGGGGTGCTAAATTTATATACTTAGTGATTATTCATATTACTAGTATCTATTGTGATTAATGTTATGATAAGTGATACTATGTTAGGGGAATAATTGACATTTTTAAGGGATAGTTAATACAAAACTATGACTATTATGTACTAATTTATTTATTAGTAATCTATCCATCTCTCTTTAAAACAAAATTAAAGTCCGTGTCCATTATTCCTCCTCTCTCTCCATGGATAATTCATAACCGCAGGTGGGTAATAAAAGTTCAGTCATCTTCTTCTTCCTCTTGTTCTTCTTCCTCTTCTGTTTTCTTCTGTATGTTTCGAGCGAATTCCAGTGCTTCTGTATGTTTAACGAAACGGTACTCCTTATTGTTGTAGGTTACTCTTAATGTTGCTGGGGACATCAGGCCATATCTCAGATCCTTAATATCCTTTATATTCCTCAGAATACCTCTTGTTTCTGTGAATAAAGATCTCTTGGCCACTTCCGCAGGGTAATCTCTGAAGATACTAATATTATCCCCTTCGTATTTAGTATTTGATGCAGCAAGCTCAGTTAGCTCTTTAATTGCATCATTTTGTTGGTCGAGCGAGATTAAAATAGGATCTATCTTCTCATCCAGCATTCTTTCCATCCCAGCAACTTTGTCGTTTACCTCAACCATTTGGTTTTGTAACTCAGCGTTCGCCTTTTCTTTCCATTCGCTCATCATAATCTTTACCGTCTCTATGACTTCTTTTTTTAATTAATCTTTAATTTTCTCATGAAACACCAGAATATCTGCTCTTAAAGTTTTTATTTCATCTTTATACTCCTTCTTCATTTCTTTAAGCATTTTCTTCATCTCACCTAGGATGGTGTTTTTGCACAGAACGTTTTGAGATGTACTATGCTTTGGTTCTGTAGTTCGATTGAACCAATTAATAACCTAACATAAAACATAGTAACACTGCTAGAGGAAGTGGAAATTAAAGTACTGGACGTATTGATTCATTGAAAATCATGCAATATAAACTGAAGGATGTTACCATGGAACCAATGTGATACAAATTATATTGAAGCAAGTATGTAAAGCAATATGACAAATAAAAATACTACCACATCTAATACTAAACTAATAGTATAGTTTAGTATTCTTGCCAAAACTCGTTTTTTTGGCAAGAAAGAAAATGATTAGTTAAATGAAGGAAATAGCTTTTCATCAGATATTGGGCAACTTAGCCAGTTAGGGTTCACTGATAAATTTAGTTAGTTTAGAGTGAACTGAGATTTTAATCAATTACATTTCATGATGTTAAAACCAATCTCTCTGTTTTCTAGTTATCCTTGCAATGACCCTTTAGCCATTGCTTTTGGGTGAAAAAAGTGCTCATAAGATAGGTTGATCTTCCAACACAATCACACCATCACTAATACTCTGTGGCAATGTGTATCTTTCATTTTCTTGGATTATATGCTGCTGAATCTGTCTCTCATCTAATTTGACCAATGCAATGTTCTCCAGAAAGGGTTCCCATATTCCACCGACTATTGACAGGAATCCTTCGACTGGTTATGACCTGAATTTCACTAAGTTCTGCTTAGACATAACCCTTGAGCTTGTTAATAGTTCAGCAAAGTTTCCCATGAAAACACACACATTTGTTTCTTCTTCTTCTTGCATATGGCGTGCACAGCCTAAAGTTGTCGGACAACTTGTTCAATTTGATCTTAGTTCATTGTGCACGCCAGGTTGATTGCATTTGTCGAAACAGGGCGGGCCACGAGAAGGTTGCAACCGCCCACCCCACACATTTGTTTCCAATCCCTTTATCAACTTCCTTCCCTCTCTCTTAACTTCCTCCAGTCTCATACCCAACCCCCAACAATATCCATGCTCCACCATTTCTGCCATCTTGCTGATCCCCAATTTTCATTGTTCCACCATTGATAGATGTGCCTTCAAGACCCAGTGTCATAAAATCACCTTTTGGCTTTTGAAGAGGCATATGGATTTGCAAGGAATGGAGGAATGAAGCATGTAGATAAGAGATAGCCTTGGTGCCACGTTCGGCACATACAAAGTGGGCAGCAGGGCCTGTTGTTGTGCTCTACTATTCTATGTTCAATCAGAAATTTCACATTAATGCCTTATCATCTGTTAACTTTTCCCATCTCTCTCCTTGTCAATGGTTTTGGCCTTCCCAATATCTATTTCTGTTGTATTATTTTCTTTCTTTACTAATGTTTTTGAGAAGTGTTTTGGATCATTTCATCATGCTGAAAGTGCAATATAAATATTTGATATTGTGTTACCTAAATTTGTCATTTTTATCTCTGCTAGCATCGCAGTTAATTGTTGGCAGGTTCAGGACATACGCCACTTGTGATAGAAAACATGAGAATTGTTAACAAAGACTAAACTTTGATAAGCGGAGATTTTATGCTGAGCATTATTTTACAAACAACTCCCAGTCCATTTTAGCCGCATCATGACTCGAAAGAAGCAACAAGGTGGATCTTGTTTAGTAAACGCAAATGTCCGTCATTGGCACAAGGAGCCATGCCCTCAAAATAGCGTAAAAGTTCAAATTAAAATGGAACAAATCAAACTTCAACAGATGAAGATAAAAAAGAAACAAAAAAGTGTTCCCAGGAAATTACTGTGCATACATTCAAATGTCCTTGTTAGAATTGGGAAACGATTGAATAATTTCCATGTAGTTTGAATTTCTGAGTGTACATTCTCTTTGCAGAGGATTCCAGAGTCATGGGTTTGAGTAAAAAGGTCTTCAACAAACAGAGTACCATGGCAATTAAAACCGGCATTTCACCCACTGAATCACGAGTCTGATATCTTTAAATGACGTGATGACAATTGCAGAAAAGAAATGAATAGCAATGTCTGGCTATATTTCTGAATACAATAGCCCATCCACTATATCTGGTTAAATTTAACTGCAACTTGCATAGCTGTCAGAAGCAATCTGTTTAGCAGGAGTAATGCTGAGCAGACTAACGGATGCCACATCGATTTATGCCAGGGGCTGCACATCCACGTTCAGGGATAATCAGAGATTAGATACCAGAAATAACCTCCTGAGAGTTTTGAAGAGGCTCAGGCCGTGTATGCCCGCATGGAAAGCACCTTGTGCCTAAATCAGTCTGCAGAAGGTGACTATCTGAATTCATGTTCACATTCAATTATGTGTGGTGAAAAGAAATGACCATTTTGTGGAGGAAAAAAATATCAAAGGATTACTAAGTAGGACATCGCTATGCTAAGAATATTGCAGTGATCATGTGAAGTTGCATTTCTAGAAGCGCCGGTATATAGGAAGAAGACGAGACACTAAATTAGTCCAACATGCAAATAATAATAACAAGATCATCAAGTTCTATAATGTTCCCTTTATGCAATGAAAGGTGCAATTAAATTACTAATTCTCATTCTCACATTTTAAAAAATCCATATAGCTATTAAAACTTTACATAATTAAGAAATTGCAAACGCTGTTTAAACCAAGCTTTCATGTCATCTTTAAATTTTTTTTATTATTATTTTCACCAGGTACTGAAAGCCTCTGAAGTTTTATCAGTGTTTAAAGAGAATATGTAGAGCAGCGGATGAGAGATTGTCATATCAACTGAGACCTGAGCTCGGATCCAGTCAGGCTGATGCCTTAATGGGTCTTGGGTTCAATAGAAAGTCTGGATAATTGCAATCCAAGTTCCCAGTGGCTTGGGCCGACAGCACAAACCTGACACTAAATGGCTATCACACTCAGAGGCCACAAGATGACGGGTGAGGAAAATGAAAAACAGGAAACCTTTGGTATAACTGACCTAGAAATGCTTGATGCTAATACTAAGTGACATTCCCTAGCACAGCCATAGGCTCAAGGGGATAAAAAGTCACTTTTTTTTTGCAAGTGGAATCTCAGACCAGATTGTCAGGAAAATGGTCATTAGAAAAGAAATATCATGTTTAAAGATTCCTTTAAACAACCAAAAAAATGGTTTAGCCTGATCATCAATTTCAATTCCTTGCCAATCCACATTATGGAAACTTGCTCAGCTAAAAAAAAAATAAACATCCTCTTCACCCTCATAATAATATTGACTCCAATTAACAAACTAAATTTCACAAGTGAAGCAAATTGATAATCTTAATTATTGCTCCAATTTGCCATAATGTCTCTCCAATTGCATAAGTATAAAAGATAAGCGCGAGTAAAAACTGTAGCGTGTCAAGCAATTGGCAGAGCAGGCAGATGAAACTATCTTTGGTGTAGAAGGCAGAGCAATGGAGCATAACTTCGAACCTCATTCTTCACACCAAGGATAATGGAAATCTAATTAACTACAATCTAAATTGAATGGTGGAATAGGCCTGAGGTGCTAATGGACTCCTCCCCTTCTTATGTTTCCAAATTCTTAAAATAAGCCATGCCTAATCATTGAGACATTTTTTAATATTGACAACTGAAAGCAATGGAAGATAAATATGAAAATAATATAGTGCAGTCTGCTGTATTCACTCGGAATAGTTTGGAGTATCTATAGTATTCCTACATTGCCTCACAGCTCCAGAGACCCGGTTCGATCTTGACCTCAGGTGCTGTCTGTAAGGAGGTTGCACATTTTCCCTGTGACTGCATGTGTTTCCTCAGGGTGCATCAGTTCCCCCCTAAATACGTGTGGGTTTCTGATTCATCGGCATTTGTAAGTTCCCCCTAGAGTGCAGAGAATGGATGAGAAGGTGGGAAAACGAAGAACTAGTGTGAACAGGTTATTGATGGTCGAATGCTGTATCATTCAATCAATTAATTAATCAATCAAAGTGTTAATTATCACATTAATCTCAGTCTTCAGATCAACATACAAAGCTTTGCAGGATTTATTTATTTTCTCCAGCTTCTCTGGAAGGTTGGCCATTTGCTGCATTCACATTCAGTGTCGGTTGAATACATTTCAACGTGCCGCATAGGTAAATGTTGATTTGAACTAAACTGAGAAAATAAAGTGGCAAAGCAAACTCAACATGCTCTCTATGTGGGAAAAACAGGAAACTAAGTTCAAGGTCGGATCAGTCCCGTGGGGAAGACTCTGAAGATGATTGCTCCTGCAGGATCTTTGGAGTGAATGACAGCGGGAAAAAAGAGAAAAAAGTATTAGAATAGCACTGATCTGCATGAGGTCATTTCAAACCTAATTGCGTAAATAAACAGCAGAAGAAAAGTTTACTCGATAGACAAACGACAAAATCAATGTTTGGAATTGTAGTAAACCCTTGTTTTAACAGAGCCCTTCATAATGGATTTGGGATATAGCAGCAAAACCTGCCGACGCCACGCCCAGATCGTACTGCTTACAGCCCCGGTTTCTGACACCACCCCAGGATCATGTATCTCTTCATGTAGGAAAGAACTGCAGATACTAGTTTAAATTGAAGGTAGACACAAATTGCTGGAGTAACTCAGCAGGTGAGGCAGCATCTATGGAGAGAAGGAATGGGCGACGTTTTGGGTCGAGACCCTTCTTCAGACTGAAGTAGGGTCTCGACCCGAAATGTCACCCATTCCTTCTCTACAGAGATGCTGCCTGTCCCACTGAGTTACTCCAGCAATTTGTGTCTACCTTCATGTACCTCTTCTGTATTTAACCATTAACAATTTACTCATCGGCAATGTACCTGAATCAACTTTTCTGAGATCTCCCATGTTGGTAAGAATCTTATTTACATTACCTGTTACATTTTTCCCCAAAAAGTTGGAAATCTAACACCTTTTTATTGTTTAATTTAGTTTAGAGATACAGCATGGAAACAGGCCCATCAAGACCATGCCGGCCATCGATCGCCCATTCACATTAGTTGAGAATTTGTGGAATTCTCTACCTCAGAAGACAGTGGAAGCCGATTCACTGGATGTATTCAAAAGAGAGTTAGATAGAACTCTTAGGGCTGGAATCAAGGGACACGGGGAGAAGGCAGGAACGGGGTACTGATTGCGGATGATCAGCCATCATCACATTGAATGGCGGTATTGAATGGGGGTGCTGGCTTGAAGGGCCAAATGACCTACTCCTGCACCTATTTTCTATGTATCTTTGTATACTACTTTTTCACTCTGTTCCCTACACACCAGGAGCAAATTTACAGAGACCATTAACGTACAAGCCCGCATGTTTCTGGGATGTGGTAGGAAGCCAAAGCACTGCCACATCCCACGTGGGTGTACGGAACAAGCTTCCAGAGGAGGTAGTTGAGATTGGGATTATCCCAATGTTTAAGAAACAGCCGGACAGGTACATGGATAGGACAGGTTTTGAGGGATATGGACCAAGTGCAGGCAGGTGGGACTGGTGTAGCTGGGACATGTTGGCCGGTGTGGGCAAGTTGGGCTGAAGGGCCAGTTTCCACACTTACTCTATGACTCCAAGACACTCCGAGAAAAGCCACGCAAACAGCCAGTACCCATTGTCAGGATCAAACTCGGGTGTCTGGCACTTTATGGCAGCAGCTCTACTGTTACACCATAGTGCCTAAGCCCTAATACCTTTCCTTCTGTTGGAATAATATATCTGGTAAGTATAAATTTATTAACCATTCAGTGCAAGAACTATTATTTCTTGCTATTTTCTGCACTCTAACATTTTCGAGTAAACTCAAGCAATGCCAAAGTTACCAATGATGTGTGTTGCTCAAGATATTCAATGGGAATGTTTCCTCAGCTTATAATTTAGGTTGAGTTTTAAATCCAACAGATTTTACTTGAGACTTGCTTCTGTCTATGGTTGTCCCCAAAATTGACGATTTTTGTACTTGCTCCCACACATTGAGCTTCTTTTATCTTGTGTTTGAAGTGAAGACATGACAAATCTGCACATTAAAATTCAGCTGTGGTACAGCCATTGCAATATGCCTCCTCAAAGTCATATGTTGCATTCTGATATGGGACAAGAAGAGATCAAGAGGAAATTCAAAGATCTCTTGCTCCAGTAACACCACTCAGTCATGCTTTGAAGCTTAGTTTTAGATTAGTTTAGAGATACAGCGTGGAAACAGGCCCTTCGGCCACCGAGTCCGCGCCGACCAGTGATCCCTGCAAACTAACGCTGCCCTGCACACACTAGGGACAATTTACACTTATACCAGGCCAATTTACCTACATACCTGTACGTTTTTGGAGTGTGGGAGGAAACCCGAAGGTCTCGGAGAAAACCCATGTAGGTCACGGGGAGAACATACAAACTCCATACGGACAGCACCCTTAGTCGGAATCAAACCCGTGTCTACGGCACTGCAAGCACTGGAAGGCAGTAACTGTACCGCTGCGCCACCATGCCGAGAAAGCCTGGAAACAAACAGAGGTGTTACTGCACTGAATGTCAAGTTTACAAGTGAGTTTGGCCCAAGTGTGATCAATGAACCCACCATTGTAAATAGAAATTTAAAAGGTGAACATTTCTTCAAATGACAGTGATAATTCCCTATTTGTTGTAATGGATTCCATCTGAAAATTAACATTAAGGAATTGTTAATATTTTTTTTCTGTTTTGAATGGACCGAATAAATTCCTGATGTCATCCAAACCCTATCACCGCATTTCACCCCGATGTATGTTCCCATCTTCTTAAGAATGCACGGTTGAGGGTATGAACTTTGAAAAAAACAAAACTGATCATTTTTTGGAGGGACTATTGACAACATTTGTAATGAGTGAACACTTATTTTAAATTGCAGGCACAGAATGGTCCACAATTATACAAATCTTTTACTCATTGGAATCAATAACAGTAATGTGGCGGTTATGGTAAGTGGAACTTTAGCAAGGTTGGCAGGATATATTTAGAATGAGACATCCTTACTGTCTTTCTGCTATATTGAGATTAGCTAAAATATAATTGGAAGCATAATCTGTGTTTATGATTACCCTAGTCAAATTTTCCTGCCAAAAAGCCTCAAAGAGCATTTGAAGAAAACAGCCAAGCAGGGAGCATTTGGGGTTTTTTCGTGTAATAATTAAGATGACAAATTGAAGAGGTGGAATTAATTTCCCAGCAATTATAACCAATGCATATGTACTGTTCATTCTGTCTTAGTATGGTTGATTTACAGTGTCAAATAACAATGCTGCTAGTCATGCACACTACTTATTAAAATGCATGAATATTAAAGGAAGAAAAACTACTTGCTGTAGCTCAAATTACAGTAGAGTCAGTCCTACCATCACTTCTGCTACTGTTCTCTATTGCAAATGCTGTGACTCCCTGCAGATCCAATTATTTGCATTCTACGTACCACTGGCTTGCTTTGTTTCTATAAACTGTTTTCGCTGAACACGATATATTCTCCTCTACATCACGAGACCATTTTGCGAAACGCATCTGTTCAGACCACAAGCATAACCTTGGGCTTCGGGTTTCTTGTCACTATAATCCCCACTTTGAAACTGAATTTCTAACCAGCTGCAATGAAGCTCAGCGTCAGCTCGAGGAGCAGCACCTTGTCTTTCATCAGATGCAGTACTGTGCCCAACAATTTCAGATCAGTTTCCTGCTATTCCCATTGACAGTTCCTCCAGCCCCATCCGATGTTTCCCATCTGTCTGGTTTTCTTTGCTGTATCATTTCTATTAGACAGAAGCAGAGTACAAACAGAAAAACAGAAAAAAAAATGACAGAATAGACAGCATTCTATGGCAACAGAAGCAAAGTTTCCTTTTAGGATGATGGCTTTTCAACTAACTGTCACTGATTTATAACACTAACTCCATCTTTCATTCCACTGATGATGCCAGAGCAGTTATTGCCAGCATCATCATTTCATTTTCGAATCACCATAAACATTGCCTTTTTGCTCTTTCCCCTCCTCGCTCTTTCTCAGAACCTTAATCCTGTTTTACGTTCACCTATTCACCCAGTTCTGATGACGTTTCATCTATCAGAAATATTAACTATTTTTTTCCTTCCTAATCCTGATCTGATCTGATCTGATCTAGTCACAGCATTTTCTGGCGTCAGTTTATGGATTATTCCGATGTAATGATAATACTGGCAAACGGGGTGTCGTACCTGTAGACATTTTCCCAACAAAAATGCACAATTGTTTTCTCTTAATCCAATCATTTGTATTAATTGCCACAAACCTTATTTCAAAACATACGAGAGAATCAGTTGCACGATGATGGAGAAATAAGAAGGGAGTGTTGGCACTGACGTGTTTGCCCCAGTGGAAGATGAAACAGTCTCTTGGCACGACTGTATGGCATCTCCTGTTATAATAAGTCAGTTAGTCAGCATACATTCACTTTCAACTAAATGGTGCCATTTACCTAATTATTCAATACTCTACCAACATTCTGCATTTTATGTTTTTTTGAGATGAAGAGTTAAAAATACGAAGTGTAAAAACAAGGAAAAAAAGACACCAAGTTTTGGAGTAACTCAGCGGGTCAGTTAGCATCCCTGGCAAACATGGGTTGGTGACGTTTTGGGTTGAGACCCTTCCGCAGACCGGGTATGAGTTGCAGAAACGCACGTAGTTGTGGTCCGAGTCAGAACATAGTCGTAGAACAGGAAAGCAGCAAGAATCATGGGGGGGCGTCTCACAGAATTCCTGTTGAACAGAGGAGACGATCTTCTTCAAAGTAGGCGTGCCTTGAGGAGATTTCACGGTGTAGCAGTCAAAATTGTAGAAACAAGGAATTGCAAATGCTACTTTACAAGAAAAAGATGCAACGTGCTGGAGTAGGTCAGTGGGTCAGGCAGCATCCCTTGGAGAACATGGATAGATGATGTTTCAGTTGGGGACCCTTCCTCAGATTAAAAATACCATCTTCTTTATATTTTCGTTATGAATGCAAGCTAGAGAGTTCAATGATTAGAGTCAGTGATGGTGTTAATAAAGTCACCAAAATGTTTTTCAAAAATGGCAAGGGGTGGCACACTGGCGGGGCGCTAGAGTTGCTGCCTTACACCGCCAGAGGCCCGGATTTGATCTTGACTCCGGGTGCTGTCTGCAGAGCTTGTGCCTTCTCCTTGTGACCACACAGCTTTTCTCTGGGTGCTTTGGTTTTCTTCTACACTCCAAGGACACTCCTAAGGCCTGTAGATTAATTAGCTTGTGTGGATTGTAAATTGTCCTTAGTGCACGGGGTGATTGCTGCTGAGCGTGTAGTTGGCAGTCCGAAGGGTCTGTTTCCATGCTGTATCTCTCTCTAAAGTCTCTGATATCCACCAGGGTAGAAAATCTGTCATCTACTCCAGCTGGTCTATGAGTGACTCTACAACTATCAATGTATTCATGTTTTAACCAACTACTGTATAACTTAGAAACGCAATTAGGGATAGATAGTAATGTTTATCCCTTCTGACTTAAATCTACATCTCGCCTACAATTAAATTAAATAAAAATAATGTAAAATTGGATGGCAATGACCTCTGATATTCCACACCACTTTGGTAGAGGAAAGGAATCTTGGTGTTTATGTTCCAATTCAGTTTCTTCCAGCACAGGACTCAAAAGCAGGAATTTGGGAAGAATGCCAAACTTTCGTGAATATGGTCTCGATCTCGGAAATAAGATCAGCAAGTGAAAAGAATGGTTAATTCATTTTTTAATTTTTGTTCAATTCAAAATGATCTTTATTCAGTAAAAAAGCTTTGACTCTGCCCCCTGGTATTATGCAGGCGAGGAAACTTTCTGCAGTTGGAAGTAAAATAATATCAAATTATCTGCACAAGTCAGCAATATTCAATGCCTAATGAGGCATAATAAGATAAATATTCTTAAAAGATTCCCCTGAGCCATTGATTTTTTAAAATTCTTCATCTCTTAAGAAAAACATGAAATTCAGAATATTGATGTGGGATTAAGTAATTAGGTGAATGGCATGCATTAGTTAAAAGTGAATATATAATGACTAGTTTACTTATTATGCCAAGGGGCTGTGCCAACTTCCTCTCGAACGATCGTGTCAGTGCCATCCAGTGGCCCCCTACCCACCCTTCTCCTTATTTCGCCATCACTGTGTAACTTATTCTCTCTCACCTTTCGAAGTAAGGCATGTGGTCACTAATACAAATGACAGAGCATTTGACAGAAATACAATTTAGAGTATTATATTCAGCTCTGGGCACCATGTTATAGGAAAGATGTTGTCAAGTTGGAAAGGGTACAGAGAAGGTAGACACAAAATGCTGGAGTAATGCAACACGACAGGCAGCATCCCTGGAGAGAAGGAACGGGTGGCGTTTCAGGTTGAGACCCTTCTTCAGACAAACAAGGGTCAGAGAAGATATATGAAGATATATGAAGATGTTGTCAGGACTTGAGGGTCTGAGCTATAGGGGGAGTTTGAGCAGGCTGGGACTCTTATTCCTTGGAACACAAAAGGATGAGGGGTGATCCTATAAAGGTGTATAAAATCATGAGAGGAATAGATTGGGTAAATGCCCAGAGTCTCTTGCCAAGAGTAGGGGAATCGGGAACCAAGGGACATAAGTTTAAGAAAAGGGAAAAATATCCATAGGTATCTGACGGGTAACTTTTTCACACAAAGGGTGGTGGGTGTATGGGACAAACTGCCAGAGGAGGTAGTTGAGGCTGGGAATATTGGGATGTTTAAGGCAGGTGCCTGATAGGATAGGTTTAGAGGGATACGGGCCAAACGCAGGCAGGTGGAACTAGTGTGACTGGGACATGTTGGGCCGAAGGGCCTGTTTCCACGCTGTATGTCTCGATGACTCCATGACTGTGACAGGATTTAAAAACTGCATTAGTGTATTTTAACTGCTTCTGAATTCAGCTCCATTGATTTCACAGTGTAGTATAATTTTGGAACGGAAGTACAAGGCTCAGAGCTGCTAAATCAAACATTTAGCAAAAGTGACAAGAGGACACAAATTCTACCCCATTTGCTTAGCCCATGATTTCCATTCATTAATATGACAGGCTCTGTAATCTCCAGATACACTCCCAACCAGCCATCCTGTCTCCCAAAATTGTCCCTTTAAATGTGATTAGGATTATTTGGGGATTTGAATTCATCTGAAAATGAACCTGATTTATGAACTATCCTATCATTGTGCACATGGTTATTAATAAGGAAGGAGAGGTTTCTACTGCACATTAAGTGCAGCAATGAGGAACTACATTGACCATCTTTCTCTGTCTTGTGAGCAGAGGAATTCATAGTCCACTTTGTTAAACTATTAATAATTTTCATGTTTCCTCACTCTTTTGGATAATCTCGCTTTCAGTTTTTTAAAATCATTTATTGCAACATTTCAAATCTATATTCAGCCACAATCTTCTTGAATTGTGGAGCAGTACAAGAGGCTGGATGGCCTATTTCCTCTATTTTTGTGTTCTGTTTGTGTTCTGTTTGCATTTGAAACTTGCTACACAAAGTGAAGAAGGGTCCTGACTTGAAGCATCACCTTTCCATGTTCTCCAGGGATGCTGCCTGACCCACTGGGTTATTCCAGCACTTTGCATCTTCTTTTGTCAACCTGCAGATCTTTGTTTTCACGTGAGGTGGAGTATGGTGAACATTTTAGGTGAAGCATGGTTGGTACCTCCAACGAAGGAAATAGGCAATGTTTCGGGCCGAAACCCTTCTTCAGTCTGAAGAAGGGTTTTCAGACTTTCCAGCATCTTTCAGATTTTCAGATTTTCCAACATCTGCTGTTCCTTCTTAAACACTGCAGACAGACTGAGATTGGGAAGGTTGAAACGGGATCACAATGAATAGTATGGACTAGCGGGACAAATGGTCTTTCTCTATTTTGTAAATTACATATCACCTCACTAACCCATGATGTGCAAACACTCAGTTGCAAGTAATTAAGATTGCTTATCTGATTAAAGCTGGTATCAGAAACCCAGCCCAGAGAGCTTCAACCGTTCCACTGTCCAGACCTTATATTCTAATTGTTTTAATTTTGTCATTGAAACATAGAAACAGAAAATAGGTGCAGGAGTAGGCCATTCGGCCCTTTGAGACAGCACCACAATTCAATATGATCATGGCTAATCATCCAAAATCAGTACCCTGTTCCTACTTTCTCACCATATCCCTTGATTCCGTTAGCCCCAAGAGCCACATCCAACTCTCTATTGAAAACATCCAGTGAATTGGCCTCCACTGCCCTCTGTGGCAGAGAATTGCACAGATTCACAACTCTCAGGGTGAAAAAATTGTTCCTCATCTCAGTCCTAAATGGCCTACCCCTTATTCTTAAACTGTGACCCCTGGTTCTGGACACCCCCAACATGGGGAACATTTTTCCTGTATCTAGCCTGTCTAATCCCTTAAGAATTTTCTATAGTCATTTATTCCAGTGATTTTTCAAAGACCACTGTCTTCTGGAGTCCACCCATGGGCCGATTTCTATAATGGAATGGAATAGTAAGATTGAACGAGAACTTACCAGTTCGAAGGTTGATCTTTATTTTATGAAGAGTCGAAGTGAGGGATTTCGTGAAGAGCCCGCCGGCGCGCATGCTCGACATACTTCAAAGTAGCAGCGTGGAATCACAGAAACCAACAAAAGAAATGACTTCTCATAGTATGATTGAATTGACTAAGATTACCAGATGAAGGTGATTGAGGGTTGGGCGAGGAGGGCACGAAATCCCTCACTTCGACTCCTCATAAAATAAAGATCAACCTTCGAACTGGTAAGTTCTCGTTCAATCTTACTATTTCATTTCGGAGTCACGTGAGTGACTTCGTGAAGACTTCAAAGCTTCTGTGATTACACGCCCTGGACCACGTCCATGCTGACACACCACTACCAGGGATGGATGGGAGGAACAAACTTGCTCAATAGTTCATACTGCAAAACAAGAGCATATTTATTAATAACAAATCAAAACCCCTCATGCGGGGACATCTCCACGTTCTTGACCTGCATTCAGCACGGCTTCTGCGAACTGTAGAGGAGCAGCAACAGGCTTGTTATAAAAACGCTGGAACACAGCTTCATTCGCCCATCCTGCTGTGGCGAGAATTTGGTCCATGGGCACCTCCATGACCCTCGCCGCTGACGTCGATGCAGCCCTGGTGGAATGAGACTTGAACACATTAATGTCGATACCTGACTTACCCAAGACGACTCGAAGCCACCTGGATATCGTCTGGACTGTCACTCGATGATGAGGTCTCTTATGAGTGACAAGCAGGTATCTCTCCATTCCTCTGATGCGTGCCGTCACTTTGACATAGTGGCGGATATGTGAGACTAAACATAGCCTAGCATCTGCGGGGTATGCCGGGAACTTCAGCTGCAGCCCTGTGCACCCAGGTCTATGCTGCTTTAGTAGCTCGTCAACGAAAAAGACTACTTCTGTAGGGGTAGCTGTCATTCTGTCGACACGCAGTTTGTGTAGTGTCTGTACCCTCTGAGCTGAAGTCAGCGCTAGTAACATCACCAGCTTCATGGTGAGTTGGTCCAGTTGGAGCCCTTCCATGGGAGACCACGTCCTGAGCAGGGTTAATACGTCCCTGACATCCCAGGTGATATTATAGCGTGGTGTAGGCGGATTCATATTGAATATACCCCGCATGAGTCTGGACACTAGCCTGTTGGATCCTACCCCAATCTTGAGGTAGAATGATAGCGCACTTCTGGCGCTGTTGATGGCACTGTAACTTAAGTGTTCATCATGGTGCAACCCCGCGAGGAATTCCAGGACGTCGGTTATTGTCACGTCATCGTACGTGATGCGAGAGCGGCTGCAGTAGGCTTCCCACTTCTTAATATGCGAGCGGTATCTTCGCCTTGTGGACTCTCGACACGACGCCCCGATGGTATCCATGGTCCGAGCCGAGAGGCCGTATTGGACTAACGGCCTGTTCAGAACCTGCAAGCCAACAAATTTAAATAGCCATGGCAGGGATGTGGCTCCCCTGAGACAGGGTGAGTAACCAATTGTGGGCAACCCTTCAAAAGGACCCAAGGTTCGTTGAGCATGTCAAAGACCACCGGATACCAAGGCTGTGTGGGCCAGTCGGGTATAATAAGGATGCCCTTGGCAGCATCTGCCTGAATCTATCGCAATACCCGACTGATGAGGCAAAACGGAGGGAAGGCATAGAAAAACCAATTCCCCCAGTCCAGCAAGAATGCATCTAGCGCTATTGCCCCAGGATCTGGTTCCCATGAAACGTAGGCTGGTACCTGATGGTTCAACCGTGACGCCAAAAAGTCAATGTCTGGTTTACCAAATTTGGCTGTAACTTTAGAAAAAATGTCAGGATGCAACATCCATTCAATGTTGTCATTAAATTTGCGTGACCTGGTGTCCGCCACAGTATTAAGCTCACCTGGCAAATAGGTAGCTGAAATCCAAATGTCTCTTTGAATACACCAGAGCCAAATTGAGTTAGCCAATTTGTCACACGAAACTGACCTGGTACCACCCATATGGTTTAAATATGCCACAGCTGTGGTGTTGTCTATTTGGAGACGGACGTGTGCTCCAACAAGCTTGGAACAATATGCACGAAGTCCGTGGAATGCTGCCAGCAACTCCAAATAGTTAATCCCTTGAGTCAACAACATCGATGCCTCAAGGGTGTCCCATCTACCCCCACAACTAGAGCAATTATCAGTAGCTCCCCAGCCATTGGAGCTTGCATCAGTCTGTAAATATACCACCGGATTAGCCTCCCTGACAGGCTTAAATGAGTTGCTAATGTGACACACCCACCATTGCAACTCAGTTATCGCTTCGGACGGCAGCTGCATAGATCGATCGTAATGACCAGCGTTTCATTTTAACGCAGTAATTTTAGCTCTTTGCAAATTCTGATAATGCAAAGGTCCATATCGTGCTGCCGGAAACAAAGCCACTAACTTGCCAATTACTGTGGCTGTATGCCGAATCGATGGTATATTGGTGCCAATTAAATCTCTGCACACCTTAGTGACTTCCTCAATTTTGTTAATTGGTATAGTTATCCTCATGCTCATTGAGTTCACCGTGAACCCTAGGTAATTAATTACCTGGGCAGGGCAGAACTTCGATTTCTCTGGATGGACAATGAATCCTAATTGTTGAAATATATTGACAGCAGCTGCAACACCCTGTTCAGCCAATTGCAGGGTGTGGCCCACAATAAAGACATCATCTAAATAGGCCATAACTATATGATGTAGTTGTCTCAAATAAGCCATGATTGGCTTCACCAATTTAGTGAACAATCTAGGGGCTGTAGTAAGCCCATTAGGCAAAGCCTTATACTGCCAAAGTTGCCCCATCCAGATAAATTTCAAAAACCTTCTATCATCTTTCTGGATGGATACTGAATAATATGCATCCCTCAAATCAATGCATGCCATAAAGCAGCCATGAGAAATCAATGATTTGGCTGTTTCAAACGTATCCATTTTAAAATGAGTATATGTTACAAACGTATTGAAACGGGTTAGATCAATAATGACACGACAGCCTCCATCCTTCTTAGGTCTAGTAAATATGTTCGAAACAAATTCAATTGGCTCATGCACTGTTTTCTCAATCACACCCTTCTGTTCCAAACTTAAAATTTCCTTGTAACCTGCTGCCTGTTCTGCAGCAGACAATTTGAACGTACGACCAGGCATGTGCTGGGATGGAGGAATGTCGCCATTAATAAACTCAATTTTATGCCCCCGAATATTCCGCAACACATACTCGTCACCAGTAAAATTACCCCATGCATCCAAAAACAACCGTAAACGACCACCAACATGGGAAGTTAAACAGAGAGAAAAAAGAGAACCAGACCCCCTCACCTCCGTGGTTACCGGCGGTCCTTGACACGTGTGGGTGGCCGTGGAGGTGCTGGGTTGGCTTGAGGGCGCGGCGTCTTCGATTTCCACAAAGGTCTCTGCCGACCCTGTCCTAAAAAAGACCCTTGGTGCTGGTTCTGGTGCTGTTGTCGTTGTGGAGCTAGAGGGCGAGTCCTCGTCGAGGCACCGGCCGACCCTCGTGAGCGAATGTATGGAGCTTTTGAGCCTGACGGTGTGGGGGCACTCTGAGAGCGCATGATCCCCACCGTTTTGGCTTGACCATCCATGTCCTTGCTGCAAGACATAATCAGACAACAAGGACCACCAACTAAAGGTAGAATACTCACCTCCGTGGCCCCTTATGAAGGGCTGGCGAGGAGCGCGCTCCACCGCCAGCCGTCGCAGCAACGCGTTACGACGATATGTCGAGCATGCGCGCCGGCGGGCTCTTCACGAAGTCACTCACGTGACTCCGAAATGAAATTGAATACTTTATTGTCACAGGTGACAAGGCACAATGAAGTTCTTTGCTTGCATACCCAAGTTATACAAATAGCAGCCACCTACGGCGCTGACAATAATGGAGTCCAGGTATCCCTGAATCATAGATTCTAATCTCAGCCCTTACCCACCCTTCATCCCTCGCCCTCCCAAAGAAGGATTTTACATTTGCTGGCAAGGATAAATGCTTTTCTTTTGTCTTCCAGAGGGAAAGGTAACAACTTTCATCTGTTTGATTGAATTTTATAAAATTTGCATTTCAATGGTTTGATCAAATGGCTCAACACAGCAGAGGACTGAAGATGGTGATTTTTCCTGACCTGATCCATTAGCTGTATAAAGGGCAGTTGTGTTGTACTGAGGCCTTTTAAAACACAGTGACCCATGAGACACTGTGTCTTCTGACGAACATTGAACAAGAGGTTAATTATGTTTCTTTTCTTCATTGATCACATCATTTATCATTATCAAAAAAGTTAACCAAAGATGGTACTATTGCTGATCTGTGGTAGGAAATGTGGCAATTAAGTGTTCATCATCAGAGTGGTTTTATTTTTTTAGGTTAGAGATACAGCGTGTAAATAGGTCCTTTGGCACACTGAGTCCACACTGACCAGTGATCCCCACACATTAACACTATAGGGGCACAAACTAGGGACAATTTACATTTACACCAAGCCAATTAACCTACAAACCTGCAGGTCAGTGTAGTGTTTTGCTGGAAACTGGAGCACCCGGAAAAACCCACGCAGGTCATGGGGAGAATGTACAAACTCTGTACAGACAGCAGCCGGATCAAACCCGGGTCTCTGGCGCTGTAAAGCAGCAACGCTACTGCTGTGCCACCGTGCCGCGCCCGGCACCAATTGTTCTTGACTGTGTGTTATAATAATCTTTCCTGTTCTCCTTCTACTCATTCATTTATTGGGATCTCTCTTTCATTCTCTTTCCACCTTCCTGATCGACTCACATGTAATCTGGTAAAATAGAAAGAGTCATGCCTGAGTGGGTTTTGTGAAAAAGTATACAGCCGGAGATTCATCTGCTCCTGGCTTCTGTAGTGAAGTCTTTCCTCAACCCTCCCACCAAAAGATCTAAATGCTCATGTATAGTGATACTTGTACTGAACTGTATACAAAAATGGATTTCACTGTACCTCAGTACAGGTGACAAATAAAGTTCCACACCATACCATAAAGTACCACACCATACCTTCAGCAGCTTAAGCCCTGCTTCACTTATTGTTCGAATCTTCGATGGGTGGCACAGTGACGCGGTGGTAATGTTGCTGCCTTACAGCACCAGAGACCCAGTTTCAATCCTGACTACAGATGAAGTCTGTACAGAGTTTACATGTTCTCCCTGTAACTGTGTGGGTTTTATCTGAGTGCTCCAGTTTCCTCCCACATTCCAAAGGTGTACAGGTTTTTAGATTAATGGGATATAGTAACATTTTAAAATTGTCCCTAATGTGTAGGGTCGCTGGTCAGCTCGGTCTCGGTGAGCCAAAGGGCCAGCCTCCACACAGCATCTCTAAACTAAACTAAGCTAAACTCTCCCCAAATCACTCATCACATTATAATACACTTGATTGCAAATGAGGATGTTTGTGTGAATCAAGTTGGGAACAAAATTGAGTTCAGTTGCGAAAGGCAACATAGCTAAATAGTCTCAAGAAACTTGTGTTGCTAATTGGCAGCAGAAACACCACCACAAATAGTACAGCCTTGACTGTTTGAAATGTGTCATTAAAGTGACATTCCACGCTGGTACCATGAAAAAAGAATACTCATTCTCAAAAATATGCACAAATTTAGCTCGTTGGGAGGGAGCCTGAAGGCATTACCTGATCTGCAGTCACTATGACAACAAGAAATGGGAAAAGATTTTTGGGGACACTGTCTTCCACATGGTATTTTAAATGTGATGGTAGACCAGGAAGCAAAAATGAAACATTTTTGCCTCTGATAAATTCTCTGCTGGATTTATTAATACTGTGCACGAAAGAAGAGAGGGATTTAATTTTAAATTGTTAGCTACTTTAGTTTAGTTTAGAGATACAGTGCGGAAACAGGCCCTTCGGCCCACCAGGTCCATGCCGACCAGCAATCCCCGCATATTAATGCTATCCTACACACACTAGGATTTTTTACATTT
Organism: Raja brachyura; assembly: GCA_963514005.1. The sequence goes on along the minus strand of OY740806.1, from coordinate 20,387,983 downwards.
ACCAAGCCAATTTACCTACGTAACTGTATGTCTTTGGACAGTGGGTGCAAACTGAAGATCTCAGAGAAAACCCACTCAGATCACGGGGAGAACATACAAACTCCATACAGACAGCACCCATAGTCAGTATCGAATCCTGGTCTCCGGCACTGCAAGCGCTGTAAGGCAGCAACTCTACCGCTGCTCCACCGTGCCTCCATTCTCTGGGCTCTGTGCAATGTAATCCAGTGTGCATCAACATCTAGGCTTGAAAGTGTTTCTTAAATGAAAATTCCTTTTTGCTCATCTGTGCACCAGCATTCCCAATTGATGCCTTAAAAAATGGTTAACATCCACAAATTTTTGACATAATAGAGAGGCTGGATATATTGAAATTATTTATCAGATGGTGGTTATCCAACAATTCAAAGATTCACCAGTGATTAAAATCCTGCAGACGTGTCAGTCATAGATCTGATTGTCAGTTGTATCAGAGGTAGAGTGGTTAGTTACTTCTGCAAGAAAAGGTGTAATTCAATTGATCAACAGTTCCGTGGCCAACAATCTATATTTCCAGTCTTATATTTGGGTGCTAATTAGTAGTTGCATGATAGGTTATGTCCATGCTAAAAAGTAAAAAAAGTGTTACAGTCCTTTTACACAGAGGTGGAGTACACATATATCTTTGTGTAGGAAGAGACTGCAGATGTGGATTTAAACTGATGATAGACACAAAATGCTGGAGTAACTCAGCGTAGTCCAGCATTTGCTGTCTAACAAAAATATCTTTGTTCCATAACATTTTCCAGCTTTTGAGATTATTGGTTTTACAAAATTCTGTCCTTTTACTTATTATGTAATTATATATTTTTTCCTATTCCATTAGTGTACATTGTACTTTTGTTTGCATTATTTCAAATTCTACTACAGTCTTACACAATTCTGCTGTTTTGCACTTGTTGTGGTATTTGGTGTGTTTATCATTACTCTATGTACACTCTTTACTCAGTGAAGTTAATGTAAACAAGAAATTACATTGCATCTTGGTGTATATAGAAACAAAGAAAAATAGGTGCAGGAGTAGGCCATTCGGCTCTTCGAAGCAGCACCACCATTCAATATAATCATGGCTGATCATCTAAAATCAGTACCTCGTTCCTGCTTTTACCCCATATCCCTTGACTCCTTTAGCCCAAAGAGCTAAACCTAACTCTCTCTTGAAACTGTCTTCTGTGGCAGAGAATATATGGCAATAAACTCATCTGAACCTTAGCATTCAGTAAATTGTTTAATGGCCTTCTGAGATTATGTTGCCAATTTGACTTATTGAGGAAATGTAGGTAAGTTAAAAACAGTTTAGTGACAGATTTAGGGATTTCTCCAAATTTGTTATTTTCATGGTGGATAAAGCAGAATTTACGTGTCCTTGGCACGCAAATTACACGACCTTGTGGCGTAATTTGAGGCATACGGGCATCGTGTGGCTGCGTGGGGCCGGTCCCACTGAGAAGCGTGGAGGGGTATGTAGTTGTGTGCGACATCGCGTGGGGCTCCCAAATTTTTGTAGTGGACAAAATCTTTGCACGCCAATGGCCTGTCGCGGAACTGACGGCCAAAGTGGAACAGGCCCAAGTCCCTGGCGCGACGCAACGTCTCACCTCCAACTGCAGCAGAAGCAGGTAAACGATCGCCGAGCTCGGCCTGGGGCTCACGGCTATTGCTGTCCGGATCCGCCCCCACTTCTACTCCCAGAGTGGGGCAAAGAAAATTGAAGATGGACACAAAATGCCGGAATAACTCAGCGGGACCAGCAGCATCTCTGGAGGGAAGCAATGGATGATGTTTCTGGTCAAAACCCTTCTTTCAGACTGAAGAACTCTAACTCTTTATCTAATTATCTTTTGAATGCATCTAGTGAATCGGCCTCCTCTGCCTTCTGAGGCAGAGGATTCCACAAATTCACAACTCTCTGGGTGAATAGTTTTTTCCTCATCTCAGTTCTATATGGCCTACCTCATATTCTTAAACTATGGCCTCTGGATCTGGACTCCCCCAACATCGGGAACATTTTTCCTGCATCTAGCGTGTCCAATTGCCTAATAATTTTATATGTTTCTATAAGATCTCCTCTCATCCTTCTAAATTCCAGTGAATACAAGCCCAGTCGTTCCATTCTTTCATATGATAGTCCCGTCATCCCAGGAATCAATCTTGTGAACCTACGCTGCACTCTCTCACTAGCAAGAATGTCCGTCCTCAAATTTGGAGACCAAAACTGCACACAATACTCCAGGTGTGGTCTCACCAGGGCCCTGTACAACTGCAGAAGGACCTCTTTGCTCTTATACTCAAATCCTCTTGTTATGAAGGTCAACAAGCCATTAGCTTTCTTCACTGCTTGCTGTACGTGCATGCTTACTTTCAATGACTGATGTACAAGGACACCCAGGTATCGTTGCATTTCCCCTTTTCCTAATCTGACACCATTCAGATAATAATTGGTCTTCTTGTTCTTGCCACCAAAATGGATAACCTCACATTTCTCATCATTATACTGAATTTGCCATGCATCTGCCCACTCACCGAACCTATCCAAGTCACCCTGCATCCTCATAACATCCTCATCACAGTTCACTCTGCCACCCAGTTCTGTGTCATCTGCAAATTTGCTAATGTTACTTTTAACTTTTTCATCTAAATCATTAATATATATTGTAAATAGCTGCGGTCCCAGCACTGAGCCTTACGGCATCCTACTAGTCACTATCTGCCGTTTTGAAAGGGACGCGTTAATTCCTACTCTTAGTTTCCTGTCTGCCAACCAATTTTCTATCCATGTGAATACCCTAACCCCAATACCATGTGCTCTAATTTTGCCCACTAATCTCTTGTGTGGGACCTTATCATAGGCTTTCTGAAAGGCCAGATGCACTACACCCACTGGCTCTCCCTTATCCATTTTACTTGTTTCATCCTCAAATAATTCCAGAAGATTAGTCAAGCAAGGTTTCCCCTTCGTAAATCCATGCTCACTTGGACCAATCCTGTTTCTGCTCTCCAATTGCACCGTTATTTCATCTTTATTAATTGACTCCAGCATCTTCCCCACCACTGATGTCAGGCTAACTGGTCTATAATTCCTTGCTTTCTCTCTCTCTCCCTTCTTAAAATGTGGGACAACATTAGCTACCCTCTAATCCACAGGAACTGATCCAGTATCTATAGAACATTGGAAAATGATCTCCAATGCATCCACGATTTATAGGACCACCTCCTTAAATACCCTTAATATATCTGGGAGATTGTGTGTGTCCTCCTTAGTGAAGACAGAACCAAAGTACCCGTTAAACTCATCTGCCATTTCTGTGTTTCCCATAATAAATTCACCTGTTTCTGTCTACAAGGGCCCCAAATTTGTCTTAAATAGTCTTTTCCTTTTCACATACTATTTTACTCTCCTCCTTTATATTCTTGGCTAGCTTACCTTCGTACTTCACCTTTTCTCCACATATTGCCTTTTTAGTTACCTTCTGTTGTTCTTTAAAACTTTAAATGAAATGATCCTGGATCTTCGAGGTTGTTCCCAGAATTTCCTGCCATTGCTGTTCCAGTGTCATCCCTGCTAGGGTCCCTTTCCAGTCAACTTTGGCCAGCTCCTCCATCAGGCCTCCATAGTCCCTTTGTTCAACTGCAAAACTGACACTTCTGATTTGCCTTCCCGCTCTCAAATGGCAGATTAAAACTTATCATATTATGGTCACTACCTCCAAATGTTTCCTTTACCTTGAATTCCCTGATCAAATCCAGTTCATTACACAACACTAAATCCAGAATTGCCTACTCCCTGGTAGGCTCCAGTATAAGCTGCTCTAAGAATCCATCGTGGAGGCCCTCTACAAACTCCCTTTCTTGGGGTCCATTGCCAATCTGATTTTCCAAGTACTTTATATTGACATCTCCAATAACCACCATGTACCTTAGTTACATGCCAATTTTAACTCCTGATGCAACTTGCACCCTATATCCAGGCTCCATAGATGCTGGCGCACCCGCTGAGTTTCTCCAGCACCTTTGTCTACCTTCGATTTTCCAGCATCTGCAGTTCCTTCTTGAACAACCCTATATCCAGGCTACTGTTCGGGGGCCTGTAGATAACTCCCATTAGGTTCCTTTTGTCCTTACAATTTCTCAGTTCTATCCACAATGACTCTACATCATCTGATTCTAAGTCACCACTCGCTAAATAACTGAATTTCATTCCTTACCAACAGAGCTACCCCACGCCCACTGCATTTGATGTTACTGCCAAAAATGATCCTGGAAATCAGTAAATACTGTTCATATAAGATAGGGCTATTAGAAATCTGGATGCTGCATAGAGCCTTCACAAGATGATATCGTGTTTAAACTGTGATTTAACTCTAAATCTGTATCATCACTTTTATCCCTTGCAACACACTCAGCACTCCTTATCGTTGCAAAATGATAGTGCTTGAATTGTTAATTGTACAAGTCAACTGCTTTTCTAAGAGATTCACCACACTTAATCCTTCAGCAACGTCATGTGCTAAATTCTCTAATCAACAACTTCTGAAAGCTATTGCGGATCCTGCTGAGAATACTGTGATTTTCAAAGACAATTCTGCAGAATTCCTTGTAAATCTAACTTTATATTGTCCTTTATCTCAAAACCATACGGTCGTTTATTCAATGCAGTAGCTAGAATGCCATATCATTAATATTAGTTGGTATAATTAGTAGGCCATCATAGTGATCAATCTTTAAGTCTCATCAATGCAATAAAATGCTTTGTGCAATGTAAGTAGCACATCCAATGTAACTCGACAATATCATAGCTAAAGCAACCTGACTTTGACATCAGGTGCCAACTGAGGAAGGAAGCAAGCCAGCAAGTTTATTTATATAACACATTTCAGCAACAATGCAATTCAAAGTGCTTTGCGCAAAGCATTAAAGAGCAATTAAAAACAGTCATTAAAAAAGAGCAAATAAAAGCAAGCTAAAATAGAATAAGACAAGTAGAAAATACAAGAATAAAAGTTAGAGTGCAGTTTCAGAAATGAATAATTATTTAATTTAATTAAAGGCAGCGTCAAACAGAAAAGTCTTCAGCCCCGATTTAAAAGAACTGAGAGTTCGTGCGGACCTGCATTTTTCTGGAAGTTTGTTCCATATATGTGGTGCATAAAAACTAAACGCTGCTTCTCCATGTTTAGTTCTGACTCTGGGTACAGAAAGCAGACTTGTGCCAGATGACCTCAGAGGTCTGGATGGTTCATAATGTAGCAGAAGATCAGAAATGTATTTTGGCCCTCGACCATTCAGTGCTTTATAAACCAACAGTAACATTTTGAAATCAATTCTTTGACAGACTGGAAGCCAGTGTAAAGATCTCAAAACTGGAGTGATGTGATTCACTTTCTTGGTCTTAGAGAGGACTCGGGCAGCAGCGTTCTGAATCAGCTGCAGCTGTCTAATCAATTTATTATGGAGAGCTGTGAAGATAGCATTACAATAATCAAGTCTACTGAAGATAAATGCATGGACTACTTTTTCCAAATCCTGCTGAACCATAAGTCCTTTAACCCTTTATATATTCTTAAGTTTATTTATTTATGTATTTATTTATTTATTTTCGAACAGAATAAAAGAATAAAAAGCAAGTGTGAAACAGCATACACAAAACAAAACAAGGATATTTATAAAATGTCATAAACAATATCTATAAATAAATTAAATTGTATGTGTCCGAAAAGGAGCAGGAAGAAGCCAAAGCGTATTAATTCCCACCCCTTATTCAACTGCTTATAATTATCTTATACACATTTAGCAGCTAACACCATATGTACACCAGCAGCTATATGTACACCAAATTATTTACATTTATACACTAATCAAATATTTACAAATCCATACAAAAAAAGAGAGAAAAAAAGAAAAAGGAAAAGAAAAAACCCTCATGTACCAAACAGTATCTCTTAGTCATATATACAACCCATCACCCTTCCCAATACAGTCAGTATAACCAATATCCCACTCACAAACACCTATCCCCATCCCAATATCCTTTAAAAAAAAGTGTTTTTGCACATCTTTTTAAACTGAATTATGTTTGTGCTAAGTTTTATCTCCTGTTCCAGACCAGTCCACAAATTCACCTCGCAGATTGCTATGCACATACTTTTAAGAGTTGTTCTGACATTGAGGTTTTTTTAAATTATGTTCCCCTCTCAAATTACACCCACCCTGTCTTTCCATAAACAGTTTTTGTATATTTCCTGGAAGTAAATTATTTCTTGCTTTGTACATGATTTGTCTTAGATTTAACCAGATCGGTGAACTTCAGTGTATGTGACTTTTAAGAATAATAAATTGGTATGTTCAAGATATCCAACGTTATTGATAATTCTTATTGCTGTTTTTTGTAATGTACATAACGGCTGTAGGTTGGGTTTGTAGGTGTTACCCCATATCTCCACACAGTAACTCAGATATGGCAATATGAGTGTATTATACAGAGTATGGAATGATTTGTGGTCCATAATGTGTCTTGATTTTCCCAATATTGCTATAGACTTTGCCAGTTTTGCTTTGCAAGTTGATAGTAGACTGACTCTGTAATTGTCTTAAAGTGGCTGTTGAAGTTCAGGTCTGAGTCCATGACTACATCAAGAGTTCTGGATTTGTTTGTGGTTTTTAACATTGCTGATTGAAGCTTAGCTCTGACTTTTAATCGTTCCTCTTTGGCTCCAAAAACAACTGCCTCCGTTTTGTCTTTGTTTAATTGGAGACATTTTTGGCACATCCAATTGTTGATTTGTTCGATGCACTTACTCAGTATTCATATTGGACCATAGTCCCCTGCTGATATGGTTATGTAAATTTGTGTGTCTTCTGCATAATTATGGTAACTTATTTTGTTGTTTTCCATGTTTAAGAAAGAACTGCAGATGGTCTCAACCCGAAACGTCACCTATTCATTCGCCCGTCAGTCTGAAGAAGGGTCTCGACCCGAAACGTCACCTATTTCTTTGCACCATAGATGCTGCCTCACCCACTGAGTTTCTCCAGCATTTTTGTCTACCTTTGTTGTTTTCCATAATCTGAGCCAGTGGGAGCATGTAGATGTTAAACAGAAGAGGCCCCAAAATGGAGCCCTGGGGAACTCTGCACATCATATTTGTCTGCTCTGATGTGTAATTAGTAATTGCATGTCAGAGCGGACAAATATGACACGCAGAGTTCCCCAGGGGTCCATATTGGGGCCTCTTCTGTTTAACATTACATATAGACACAAAGTAGTCCCTGTTATTTAAGTAGGATTCAAACCAGTTTAGTACTGTGCCAGAAAGTCCAACCCAGTTTTCCAATCGGTCTAGAAAAAATAGTGTCAAATGCAGCACTAGGATCCACTAAGACTGAAATTTTCCCACTGTCTGTATTTAAGTGGATGTCATTGAAGACATTAACAAGTGCAGTCTCAGTGCTGTGGTGTGGTCGAAAACCTGACTAGAAGACATCAAAACAGTTATTTAGTGACAAGAAGTTGTTAAGCTGTTGAAAAACAGCTATTTAAATGATTTTATTTAAAAATTGAAGGTTTGATATGGGCCTGTAATTGCACATTAGTGACCTGTCTAGATTGTTCCTTTTTAAGAGTGGCTTGATGACTGCAGTTTTCAGGGCCTTTAGGAAGACACCTGAGAAGAGACGTGTTTACGATTTGCAGAAGATCTGAGGCCAAACAATTAAAAACATTTTTGAACAAGCCATTTGGCAGTAGGAGGAAGCCTCACATGCATTGTGCAAATCACCTTGTGTGATTGTGGGTTTTGTTTAATTGTGGATTTTTTTAAGCTATAGTTTAGCAATATTGTCTGCTAATAATATGTGGACCATATGATTCATGTGATATCAGCTCCATTCTGTGAAATCATAACTTAATAAATCTATCCGATGACATTTGGGTCTTAGCTAGGTTTCTAATTACACACATAAACCATCACAGCTGATGCCAAAATGCCTAAGAGCAAAAAACAGTCATTAATACAAGTTTAAATTTGTTGTGTGCAGTTATTAATTGATAACCAATGTCTTTGAACAGTTTCAAAGCAAGTGTTTGGCATTTGCTTTTGAAATGGTAAAACAAATTGATGTTGACAAATGATAATGACAATTGCCCATTCTCTCCCCACACCTTTCTCTCTCCCATTCATAGCAAACATTCAATTTGAAAAAGATGTATATCAGATGTTGAACTATGAAAGTGGTCACTTGGATATTTAAAATTTAATGAAAACTAGAGTAGCTCACTGGAATCCAAAAGCATCAGAATAAAAAGCATAATTGAGCCAAAAGGTTTGGAATCAGACTGATTTGCTCACACCATCTAATAGCAAAGAAAAATGGCAGGATGATTTGATTCCTGATACAAATATGTCAAGTAAGATTATAATCTTGGCCATATCAAGTTGCTAAGGAAAGAAAAAGAAAAATGACCGATTTTGGGCACTCTAAAGGGGCTGTCCCACTGCGGCGACCTACTCGGCGAATTCAGAAGAGTGTCTTCGACCTTCAAGCTCGAGGGCACTCGCCTGTTAAACCTTGAGCTGGATTGGCCATCAACGATGAAACCGTGAGCTGGATCGGCCGACCACACACACACACACACAAATGCACGCATGCACGCGCGCGCGCGCACACACACACACACGCACACACACACACACACACACATACACACACACACATACACACACACACACACACACACACACACACACATACACACACACACACAAACACCTAGGACCACGTGTCGACCGTGCTGCGAGTTTGAATCAAGGGCAAACCCGTCTAAACTCGCAAATTAGGTCACCGCAGTGGTACAGCCCCTTAAAACTGCAACCTTTAGAGTGGTCAGCTTTGGAGTGAGGAAGACTATCAGCAAGATCATTTTGTTCCTTAAGGATTTGTGTATAAAGGACAGAATTTTAATAGATCGTTGAGGGATGATTTCTTCTCATGTCTATTTTATCTGCATTGATTTTTTTTTTAAGATGATCTTTTCAGCTTCCTTCTGCTGGAACTGGTATTGTTAAACGCTTTGTGTTTTTAAGGTTATTACCTGAAGAAGGACAATTAGAGGTTTTGCAATAGAAATTTCTTCTTTTGTAGCACATTTGATGTGAAAAAGGCATCCAAAATTCTTCATAGCAACATCATTGGACTAAAGGTGCATAAGGAGATATAATTATCTCCTACACAAGGAGATACCAGAGCAAATCATAAGAGGTTTGGATAAAGCGGCTGGCAGCAGGCAGTGAAGAAAGCGAATGGTATGTTAGCATTGATAGCAAGAGGATTTAAGTATAGGAGCAGGGAGGTTCTACTGCAGTTGTACAGGGTCTTAGTGAGACCACACCTGGAGTTTTGCATACAGTTAGCGCTCCAAATCTGAGGAAAGACATTCTTGCCACAGAGGGAGTACAGAGAAGGTTCACCAGACTGATTCCTGGGATATCAGGACTTTCATATGAAGAAAGACTGGATAGACTCGGCTTGTACTCACTAGAATTTAGAAGATTGAAGGGGGATCTTATAGAAATATACAAAATTCTTAAGGGGTTGGACAGGCTAGATGCAGGAAGATTGTTCCCGATATTGGGGAAGTCCAGAACAAGGGGTCACAGTTTAAGGATAAGGGGGAAGTCTTTTAGGACCGAGATGAGAAAAACATCTTTCACACAGTGAGTGGTGATCACTGGAATTCTCTGCCGCAGAAGGTAGTTGAGGCCAGTTCATTGGCTATATTTAAGAGGGAGTTAGATGTGGCACTTGTGGCTAATGGGATCAGGGGGTATGGAGAGAAGGCAGGTACAGGATACTGAGTTGGATGATCAGCCATGATCATATTGAATGGCGGTGCAGGCGCGAAGGGCCGAATTGCCTACTCCTGGACCTATTTTCTATGTTTCTATTGCTATTGAGGGAGTAGATTCACTAGATTAATTCCCGGGATGGCTGGACTAACATATGAAGAATGGGGCAAGGTATATCTCCACCTTTCTTTTCCTTTTTTCTTATTTCAATTTCTTTCGGCCACACTACACTACTTTAGTACTTTAGGGGGTCTTTCTTTCCTTCTTTTTCGATCTATCTTTTCACTTTTCACTTTTTCCCTTTCTTTTTCTTTTTTCCTTTTCTTTTTTCATTTTCAGGTTTAAGGTTAAAAATGAAGCTGTACAATAATTGCATAATTTTAGATGCTGAATGTTTTATCTCTGTACAATAGCTTCTAATAAAAAAAAGGAAAAAAAACCTATGTGTTTTTACGGTTATTACCCGAAGAAGGACAATTAGAGGTTTTGCAATAGAAATGTCTTCTTTTGTAGCACATTTGATGTGAAAAAGACATCCAGAATTCTTCAGAGCAACATAATTGGACTAAAGGTGCACACGGAGATATAATTACCTCCTACACAAGGAGATACCAGAGCAAATCATAAGAAGTTTGGTCAAAGCGGCTGGTACTAAAGGCTGCTTTGATGTGAAATAAATCTCAAAGCAGATAGCAACTGGACAAAAATTTATCCATTGGTTAGTTCAAGTAAAAAATAAACATTTTCAAGCTTAAACTGTACTTGCCTTCCAAAGAGCAACAATAATGCCTTAAAGGAAGGCAATACTGGATAAAAGTGAAGTTTAGGTACCAAAGAGTTTCCTCTAATTCCATTGCCAAGAAAAATAAATTATATTTATGTGTGAATGTTAATCCTGGCTAAATTGGAGAAGCTAGGACTTCAAAATGGGATAAAAGCTTCAGGGCTGCTGTGAAATTTTGGTCAATTTGGAATTGCTCTGCAGAGCTGGGACAAGTTGCGGAGTGGTGCCAATGTGTCTAGACCTTAGATACAATTTGCAAGCAAAGAATAAGAACATCTGCAGACCCTGTCAATTAGGTGCAAAATGCATAGAATGGATTGGATGGCTGCAAACCATGTAAATAATTGTAAATAATGTTGCAGAGTTTAACTTTGCCGAGTGTTGATTGGTTGAGGTATTGAGCCTTGTCTGGGTTTCCTGCAGATCAGGGTAAATGTTTCTAAGTTGGCTTCCTTGAGAAGTCCTGTTTGAATACAATGTATTGAGCTGTTGTATTATTGGGTTAGGGAAATGTCTGTTATGTATGGGGTTAATAGATATCAGTATTTGGGTTATTAAGAGACCACCCCCAAGTGGTTCGGCCCCTCGAGGTCCCGGGACATATCAAAGTCTGCTACCACGAGGTTCAGCACCGCTTCTGGGAGAGCGCTTGGGACTGCATGAACATCTTGAGTGTCTCTGTCTGAGTGATGCCTAGAGGGCTTGAACGGGCAGATATGAGGATTGAAGCGCGGTGGGATAGGTACAGTAGTTGAACACTAATGCGCTTTTGTTAAAATAAAATGTAGTTGTTTGGTGCTCGAAATAGTGTTTTTACTGTAATTAGACTGGGGGGAAGCTTAGAAATGAGCAATTTACATGTTGAATTTAGAGATTAGTGCTCAACAGAGCAGAATGTAAAGGTCTAGGGCTCAACAAAAGGGCAAGGATAATCATTCTACTCTAATAGAAATTGGAAAAAATGTTGTTCTGACAATGGACGCAAGAATTGAATTCTGCATCTTTGAGATCTAATCAGGCCCCTTTAATGCTATTATCTTCTTATCCTTTGGAGATCTAATATTGGAGAGATTAATGGACATAAGAGCTTTAAAAACTGATTGAATACCATTATGAACCTTGGAATAATAAATATCTACTCCTACCTTAACAGTAGTTTTGTAAAATTGGATTGCTTATCCTTAATGAAATGACTGATAATACTACTCAAAATTGTTGTGCTGAAAATCAACTCCTGCAGATTGCTACGTAGCTGTTGAAATTAAACATCCCTCCAACCAACTGGGAACTAAACCAACGGAGAAATGCAATTGAAGCACATTTGTTCTTAGTTGAGAGACCCAGGCAGCAAAATCAAATTATCTAGAGGTGGAAATGGCAATTAAGTCAATTGAAAAAATATCAGAGGAAACCAGCAGGTTGGGAGTTCCTCAGAGAAAGCCATGCACCGTATACTTGGATTCTTTATTCGAATATAATTGTAATTCAATGGCCTAAATGCTGCAGAGCCATGTTGCCCTATAACCTAACTCCACAGGAGTATATCTGCAGACGATTATGCTGGGGGCTGGCATTCAAATCCTTTGTCATGTCGACCTGATATAAGATCTGAGAATACAATAACTTAAACTAAAAAATAGAAGCTGGTATAGGCTTACAAGACTATATGCCTGCTCTATCATTCAATAAGATGATATTACCTCAGCACTACCCATATTCATTGATTCCCTTAGTCTATAGAAATCTATCCATCTCTGCCTTTAATATGTGCAATGACTAAGTCCTCTTATATAGTGTTCCAAAGGTTCAACACTCTTGGAGTGAAGAAAGTCCTCTATATCTGTCCTTATTGGCAGGCCACCTTATTTTGAAACGGAGATCCCTGGTTCTTGAATCTCAGCTGAAGGGTGCACTATTCCCACCTGTGCTGCCACACCCTATTAGAATGTTGCCCTTTTTTGAGGATTATTTCCACTCATTCTTCTAAGCTGCCAAGAGTACAGATCCCATCTATTTTCATCTCCTCAGACAACAAACTTGCCCTCCCGGGAATAATCTTGATCACATTTTCAGCAGTGAAGTAAGCAGACAAGGGGAAGGCAAATTATTGTTATTTTAATGCTTTTAGTTATTACTTTGATTTTACTGTGCTCCAATTAACATTGAAGTAAATAACTTTAAAAAATACTCAATTAAGTAATAATTATTTGCATCAAACAGGTTTTAAATACCTCAGTTATCAGGAGTCAATAATAGTTATAATCACTCACAGACATGACTAGTTGTAAGTGTGTCCCTAACTTTTACCAAGTCGATATTTTGGGGTGAAGCCCCTTTTCTCCAGTATCTGAGACATGAGATACTGGGCAGATTAAGGCAGGCAGCATGGTGGTGCAATGGTAGAGTTGCAGCAATACAGCGCCAGAGACCCAGGTTCGATCCTGACTATGGGTGCTGTCTGTACGGTCTCCCTGGTGACCTGCATGGGTATTCTCCAGGAGCTCCGGTTTCCTCCGACACTCCAAAGATGTAGGTTAATTGGCTTGGTGGAGGATAGTGTTAGTGTGTGCAGATCGCTGGTCGGTGTGGGCTCGGTGGGCCGAAGGGCCTGTTTTCAGGCTGTATTTCTAAACTAAATTAAACATGCTCACCATCTAGAGCTCACAACTTGAATAGAGGATGTAATGAGCCAACATGATGTGCTCTCTGTGTCCAGCTCAGGTAAGTGCAGGTCTGCAGGACTGTCAGGTGGTGATTCCCGAAAGCAGACCTGGTCCAGGAAAATTAATCCTGGAAGATTTCCATTTAGGAATATGCATTAAAGTGAACAATTCTCTCATTTTACTGATTGGAGTCTTTCAGAAAATGTGTTGTAAAATACAAAAAAATAGAGAAAAAGTTGCTGAACTACTTTATATATGAAGTATAAACCTCTTCCATTGGAATTAACTAAGTTGTTTAATAGCACTTCTTAAGCAGCAGGATTTTGATCCAAAATGTTGACCATTCCTTTTCTTCCACATTTGCCGCTTGACTCACTGAGTTCCTCCAACAGAATGTTTATTGCTCCATCTCATTATAGCTAATTTGATTTAAAATATTATATGGGATAATTATATTGCAAAACCATTGTTGTTTTAATATTCTCATGCATTTGTTTAAATATCTCCTTGGCCCTACCCTTGGTAAAGTCCACATAACATGCTCTAGCACACATCTCAGAGAACTCTGAGCCCACTCTGCTCACTTACACTTATTCAATTGTCATCACTCTACCACAGGGAACCAGGTCTTCAGCTGCCCGAGCTCTCAATCTCTAACACAATGAAACAAACACCGAACACTGGAGAACCAGAGGACATAGGCTTAAGGTGAGGGGGGGAAGATTGAACAGGAACCTGAGAGGTAAGCTTTTTACACAAAGGGTGGAGGGTGTATGGAATGAGCTGCTGGAGGAGGTAGTTGAGGCAGGTACTATCGTAACGTTTAAGAAACATTTAGACAGGTGCATGGATAGAACAAGTTGAAAGGGATATGGGCCAAACGCAGGCAGGTGGGACTAGTGTAGATGGCACATGTTGGTCGGTGTTTCCACACTATATGATTCTTTGACACTGGAAACATTCAGCAGGTCTGGGTCTGGCAGCATCTGCAGAAAGAGAACAAGTTAATGTTTCAGGTTTAAGATGCTTCATCAGAGCTCCTAAATCACTCTTCCTTTTATAAATCTCTGGTCTTCCAGCAACAACCTGCCCTTTGAAGGCACTTCTTGAAACTAATGAAGCACATTAAACTTTTAACTGTTCTTTCTCTACAATGTTGCCTGTACTGCTGAATATTTCTAGCATTTCCTTTATTATCTCTTGAAAATCCCTTGCCTTGACCAAGGATCAAGTTCCTAGTCATTTTGTGCTGGAAAATGAAATTCACCTTTCTTTGGTAGGCTAAATACGTATAATGTGCAGCACTTACATCCAATTGAATAACATTAAATTCCAGTCAGAAATGATCTTTTTCACTCTTCATTTGCTAACCTCAGCTTGTGCATTTCCTCATAGCAGCAGCAGCTTGCAAATCTTCCAGTGGCTATATCATTACTGCATTGCCTACTAGGAAGTTAGTCAGATCTTGAACTATGCTCAAATGGAGTCACAAGGAACTGCCGATACTGGAATCTTGAGCAAAACACAAAGTGCTGGAGTAATGCAACAGGCCAGGCAGCATTCGTGGGGGGAAAACATTGGCAACGTTTCAGGTTAGGACTCTTCTTCAGGACCCTCCTCAGATGCTGCCTGACACGCTGAGTACTGCAGCATTTTGTGTTTCGCTTTTCGTGCCTTTTCTCGATGGCAGTGCAGTAAGTAGTGTAGAATTTGCCATGGAAGTGAGGGGGAAATGATGGGAGGGGGAACAGCATAGTAATCTCAATGTGAATGGAAATGCCAACCCCTCCCCTTACCCCCCCACATCCCTGGCCTTCCCCCAGGATGATCAAGTCCATGACCCTCATACCACAAGTGGTCATGAGCCACTCCACAATATGGGGGTAACAAAGGGCTAATGCTCACAGCATCCCACACTGAGCTGACTATTCACAAAGTGCTGTGGCCTTTATCAGTGAAGCTTCCGCAGCACAATGAAATGGCTGTAGCAGAATCTGTGGCCGAGCATCCATGGCCCAGTTCATTTCCACGTTGATGTCAATTTGTTGCAGGATTTGCCATTTGTTTTTATTATTAATTCAAAAAACGTCAGGAGTTCATGCTATTGCTCCAGTTTCTGGCGCTCAGGCAGATGTGAGTATTGTGCACATTAATGATATCATGTTGGTAAGCAATGCCGTGGAAATGGTCGCTGTGCTGAGATGCACCAGGAAGTATCCGGTCCATTTTCACAAGAGGTGGAACATCCATCAGTAATGAGCTTTCTTGTGTTAAAACAGATGCTGATGGGCCCAGTTTGTCAGACACTTTTCCTTGGATCAAATCTGGCTGTGAATTGTCCTGTGATATTTTACTTCCTCAGAAGCACTTGGTAAATGGAATTGCCTTCAGATTTTTAATCCTCTATTAGTTTTATGTCAGTATCCCACTAATCTTGTTTCCTTTTGTTCTAATTGCAGACATTGTGATAGAACGTAATTGTGATTATACACCTCTATCGTTGGAGGTGTATAAAATCACCTGGGGCATTGTAGAGTTGAATACACATGGCCTTTTTCCCTGGGTTAGAAAGTCAAGAACTCGAGGTCATAGCTTTAAAATGAGAGGGGTACGATTTAATAGGAGTCTAAGGGGCAGCATTCAAAACATTTAATAGAATGCTTCAGTCAAGTCGTATGGTTTAGAATTCCCTCAGTCTCCCCCCACATCTTCTTTAAATCAGAGCTTGAATATTAAGCAGTATACTATGAGAGGAGTTCATTGAACAAGCTTTGAACACCGAACTAATATTGCTTGGCAGCAAATTGTGCTTGTAAGTCATCTGTGCCATAATGCGGAACATTTTTGCAATGTTAAAGGCACTATCGGGATTAAATATGCCGTTCTTATTTTATCGTGAATGTGTGACTTTGAGGCATTCTTCAAGCTTTCTTCTCCCACTATAATTAGTCTGAAGAAGGATTCCGACCCAAAACGTCATCTATTCATGTTCTCCAGGAATGCGACCTGACACGCTGAGTTAATTCAGCACTTTCTGTCTGTGGTGTCGGGGACGACGCCAGGTTTGGTGGCGACCACACTAACACTCGCAGTAGGGTGAACTCACATGAGATGTTTTATTTATGGTAACAAGAAAGTCCAACTCCACATGAGGGTGCTGTCCCTTATAGTCAGGGTGCATGCGCTGTGGAGCTGGTGATTCAGGCTTGTCCTGGCAGCCCAGTCCTGGTCTTGAATGAGGAGGCGTGGTGATCCCATGCTTCTCCCTTGCCTCGAGTGGAAGTGCCGGCTGTCCCAGGCATATCCTGGTGGCTCAGCTTTGGGGCTTGAAGTGTTGACGCTCTGGGTTATCCGGGTGGCTCAGTCTTTGGCCTCTATGTGCGAGAGCAGTCCCTTGTCATCCGTGAGCAGGAAGAGGCACTGGCATGTGGGGCTTACCCCGGCCAATTAGTCTCTGGCCCACAATATCTGTGCCAAACATGACACTCAAGTAAATGATTCCCTTCTGCCTGCACATGATCCATATCCCTCCATCCTTGCATCTTAATGTACCTATCTGAAAAAAACTCTTAATCACCACTATCGTATCTGCCTCCACCACCACCCCTGGCAGCACATTCCAGGTACCTACCACTTTCTGTGTAAAAATAATACCCCACACATCTCCTGTAAACTTTCCCGCTCTGATCTTAAAGCTAGGCCTTGACAGTTCCACCTACTCAAGAGATTTTAACCGTCTACTCTATTATGCCATTATAATTCTATAAAATAATCCCATCTCAGCCTCTAAGACAACGGAGAAAACAATCAAAAATTAAGTTCTCATGTGCTAATGTACTTAGCCATGTTACATAGGAAACATTCGTAAGATCATAAGTCATAGGAACAGAATTAGGCCATTTGGCCCATTGAGTCTTCTCCACCATTTAATCATGGCTGATCTACATTTCCCTCTCAACCCCATTCTCCTGCCTCCTCACTGTAATGGTTGACACCCATATGAGTCATTTTTTAATGATGGAACATTCCTCCATTGTGAAGTTAGAAAAGGGAATTTTGCTGGAGATTGCAATGTCCCATTCCAATTACTTCAACTTGATTTGTGTGCCGATATGCAGCAACCTCTGGACAGAATTCAACCAAAGTCTCAGGAGAAAAATAGTTTGCTTTACACAAGTGTCAGGTAATAATCAATGTGAGAAAAACTAAGCTCTTTAGAGTTTAGAAGTGTAAGGGATGGTCTTATTCAGATGCACAAAATTCTTAAAGAGCTTGACATAGTAAATCCAAAACAGATGCTTCCAATTACTGGGACTCTTGTACCACTCCCTTCCCCAGAGGATAATGATTTTTTGGAATTCTCTACTGAAGTGGAACATGGAGGTTCAGTTGCTCAATATATTCAAGATTTTTAGACATGAGAAACTTTTCCTGGCTAAAGAGCCTAATTGATTCGTTCCCTTCATCAACCATCTATAGTGGCCGAAGTGTTTACCACTTACCAAATACCCAACCGCAAACCTGCTTCCAAACTTGTGAAGTTCACTACATAGAAGTAAACAAGCAGCAGAAGCATGGGACCACTATAACTTCACGTCACGCAATAACCTAATTTGCAAAAATACAGCCCTATTCCTTGGAAGAAGTTAAAGAACTGTGCAGTTAGCTCAATTGACCCATACTAGGACCTGTCTCCTGGCAAATTGAATAAGTACATTTTTTTGTCAGGGATTTAAACTAAAAAGGGGGTAGAAAGGTTCAAGTGACAGGAAGATTAATAAATCAAATGTAGTGAGTCCTACAGAATGGAAACTGGCCCTTGATTCCCCAAGTTTGCTTTGGCCATCCACTCCCCCTTTATGCTAATCCTACATTACACCTTTCTGTCATTCTCCCCACTTTCCCACTGAGATAATTCAGCACATTTCATTTTAAAAATGTACCCGTCCAGATTGACAACTCTTTTCCTATTCCTTTGCATTTTTGCATACTGGAAATGGATCTCAAGGTTGCAAATGTTTGAAGTTTGCATTTTATTATTTTCTGTGGTTTCTTGCCACAGATGCGGTCGGCGGTGGATGAGGGTGTGGGGAACCGCCGTGAGGGTGGAGGGGAAGAACAATGGAGGATCCGCCGTTGTGGGGACCGACATGTGGGATCGGGAGGGAGAGAACAAAGGAGGAGCCGGCAGGGGGTACTTTGTAACTTTGCCAAGCCTGTATGTGCCGTTATTTACATACCCTGGGTATGCAAGCAAAGATTCCCACTGTGCCTTGTCACATGTGACAATAATGTATTCCCATTACATTCCATTCCAACACATCGGAGACCTAATATGAAAATTATATAAGCCACTGGGAACACCATTGCAATTCTCACCCCAGTCTTCTGTCAATCAGTTGATCCGTCGGTGTAATTTTAATTGGGAAGAAATAGGACCATACAGAATAACTGCATTGACTATGCCAACAAGACCTTAATCTGCATCATACCCCCCTCTGCCCCCTTGAGATAATAATGGAGATGGGATGAAAGGTTGAAGACCCATCAGCTCTCTGGATATAGTTCAGTCATTGAAGCCTTTTTTTGCGGAGGCTCTGTATGATGCCTTATCTTTGCGAGGTTTCTATTTTTGCCTGCGCCTCTCAAACCTCAGGAAGCTCCAGTTCTTGGACAATACAGCTCATCCCCTCCATGACAAACTCATCACCCTGAGGAGCATCTTCAGCAACAGACTGGTCCCACCAAGATGTAGTACAGAATGCCACATAAGCTCCTTCTTCCCTGCAGCTATCAAACTGTACAACTCCTCCCACATCTGTCGTAGGGTAAACTGACTCCCCTACCACCCCCCTCAAATCGTTCCACATCCCCAGTCATTTGCTCTCATCACTTTAATTATTTCATGTATCTTGTGTCCAATGTATTTTATGTATCTTGCGGTCTAATGTATTTCATGTATCTTGTGTTTTATGACTGATGGCATATCAATTTATCTCCTGTGATAAATAAGGTTGTATCATATCAGTATCGTACTATATCGTAGCGTATCGTATTGTATCGTAAAAGAGTAGAATCACCTGAATCTGTAAGGAAAGGGCTTTAACACCACCGCCTGTGGATTAGTAAGAAATAATGTATTTTTCATCCCTTCTCCACCTAATGACCTCCATCCAACCCTCAGCTCCTTCCATCTGAAATGTTTCTCTGACCATGGTCTATTCTGCAGTCTATTCCAGTGCCTTCTCTTGCCCAACAAGCAAGCTTGTATCTCTGAGTGGAAACTAACAGAAAAGTGATTGAAAGCCAAAACATCTGCGTCTACAAAAAGGTCACCTTTGGTCATAACTTCTCCAAACCACGCCCTGTAAAAACAGGCTCGTTGTTTGCTGGCAATGTTGTGGGTTTAATTATTGCAATGCATTTCTGTAGCTCAATGCCTGTCTGCCTGTGCATATTCAGGTTCCCAAATGGCAGCGCTCAAGCAAAGCACGCAGTTTGATAATTCAGGCTCACCTTCACACATCTGTTCCTTTTACATGAAGGCAAGATCTCTGAATCCTTGAATCCTCATTCTTTTCCATTGTACGTGTACTGGCTGTAATGAACACAGCAGAGGGTTGCATCTTACAGTCCCTTTTAGAACAGGTGGGAACCTGTAATTCATGTCAACCATACAAGAACTTTGTCTGCTTCACAAAGAATATTTTGATACTGATGCAAAAACTGATTTTTAAAAAAAGCATATCCAGTAAAAATCAAGGACGTATGCAGAGAAAAAAAGAAAAATTCATGCTCAAGATTGCAATTTGCAAAATATGGGATAAAAATGTTCATTAAAATATCTCTCCACTAAAAAGCCATTTTTATTTTTAATTCTTGAGCATTGTATTATTTTATTGAAATCAATATTAAATAACGGCAGCATAGTGGCACAACTGGTAGAATTGTTGACTCACAGTGCCCGAGACACCCTGTTTCAATCCTGATTCGGGCGTTATCTGCGTGGAGTTTCCTCTGGGTCCCACATTGCAAAGATATGTGGATTTGTAGGTTAATTGGCCTCAGTAAATTGCCCCTAATGTGTGGATGAGAAAGTGGGGTAACATGAAACTGGTGTGAACGGCTAGTTGATGATTGGCGTGGACTCAGTGAGCCAAAGGGTCTGTTTCAATGCTGTGTCTTACGCTGCTGTTTCAACTTATTCCTTCATTTCCAACTTATGGACTCAAAAGGGCACCAAAGCATCTTTTGTGCATACTTCATTGATTGCTTGGTAAGTGTACTCTTTTTCATGCCATTTCTAGCTTTATTATCTGATCACCTGTCGGGGTCCACCGCAGGTGAGAATCAACCAACTTATCTTCACATCATACATACCATAAGACCATAAGAGATAGGAGCAGACTTAGGCTATTCAGTCTATCAAGTCTACACCAACATTCAATTATGGATGATCTATTTTTGTCTCTCAACCCCTTTTTCCTCCCTTCTCCCCATAACCTTTGATGCCGTTCCTAACCAAGAATCAACCTCTGCCTTACAAATATCCAATACATTGGCCTCCACAGCCATCTGTGGCCATGAGCTGCACGGATTCCCCATCTTCATTGGGGTGAGCGTTTGGGTGATCAGCAGGTAGGATTGGGATGGATTTGCTAGCTATTTTTGGGCTGCAGGCATCTTCTGCTGGGTGGAAGCACGTCATTTCCCTATGCCTTCATAAGTTCATAAGTCATAAGCGGCAGAATTAGGCCATTCGGCCCATCAAGTCTACTCCACCATTCAATCACGGCTGATCTATCTTTTTCTCTCAGCCCCATTCTCCTGCCTCTCCCCATAACCTCTGACACCCATACTATTCAAGAATCTATCAATCTCTGGCTTAAAAAATGTCAATTGACTTGGACTCCACAACCTTCTGCGACAATGAATTCCACTGATTCACCGCCCTCTAACTAAAGAAATTCCTCATCTCCATCTGAAAGGTAAGTCCTTTTATTCTGAGGCTAGGGCCTCTGGTCTTAACATCTTCCACTAGTGGAAACATCCTCCTCACATCCACCCTTTCCAGGCCTTTCACTGTTCAACTTCTTTCTCTACCCTCAGCTGTAACAATCGAGGTCTGTGTCGAGCCTGGAAGACTCATTCACTGACTACGGAATCAAGGGATATGGGGAGAAAGCAGGGACGGCTACTGTATTTGGATGATCAGCCATGATCATATTGAATGGCGGTGGTGGCTCAAAGAGCCGAATGGCCTGCTCCTGCATATATTTTCTATGTTTCTATGTGTCTAAGAATCAGCAAAGCTGGCTACCAACCGCTCTTCCCACCCTGCTCGCCCTCCTGTTACCGCTGTTTCTGTGGTCCTCTTCCACACACTGTTTTAGTTCATTTCCAAACACCCCGTTAATGAACTGTTCTCAGGAACAGCACCCTGTCCTAACCTGGAGACCTCCAGTATACTGATATTTCCATTAATGCCGTCCTGACAACTTTTATTCCAAACTAGTGAAATCAATTGCTGTGCAATTTTGTTGCAAACAGAGGCATTAAATTGCTCGCGAAATGAAACAGCTTAATCAAAAACAATAGGATGTAAAGGTAGAGGGGTTGGACAGGCTAGATGCAGGAAGATTGTTCCCGATGTTGGGGACGTCCAGGACAAGGGGTCACAGCTTAAGGATAAGGGGGAAATCCTTTAGGACCGAGATGAGAAGAAATTTTTTCACACAGAGAGTGGTGGGTCTCTGGAATTCTCTGCCACAGAGGGTAGTTGAGGCCAGTTCATTGGATATATTTAAGAGGGAGTTAGATGTGGCCCTTGTGGCTAAGGGGATCAGAGGGTATGGAGAGAAGGCAGGTACGGGATACTGAGTTGGATGATCAGCCATGATCATATTGAATGGCGGTGCAGGCTCGAAGGGCCGAAAGGCCTATTCCGGCACCTAATTTCTATGTTTCTATGTTTCTATGTTTCTAGAGCATACTTGTTTCAACTAATTGACTGTAGCCATTTCAATCAAGCATTTTATCCATAACATGAGTCCTAATTTTACACTACTACAAATTAAGAAAAAATGGCTTGACTTGCTACAAGCCAATTCAATAATTATCAATTTTACATTTCATTTGGTAACAGGTAGAACAATCACAGCATGTGCAATTTTACCTAGAAAAATCTCAGCAGATGCTTCTTATATTAGTAAGTTAGAATAATGCAGAGATACAGCATGGAAACAGGCCCTTTGGCCTATTGAGTCCATGTTGATCATCAACCACCCATTCACATTTATCCTGCACTAATCTCTTTTTTTTTAGTATCATTGGATTTGATTAGTGTTTTCTGGAGACATTCTAACTTAAACATTAAATGGTTTGGCTATTAAGAAAATTATGTTCACTTTCCAGCAAATTTATTTTCCAGAGATGTAAGAGACTGCAGATGCTGGAAACTAGAGCAAAACAAATTGCTGGAGGATGCAGGGTCTCAACCCAAAACGTTGACTATTCATTTGCCTCCATGGATGATGCTTAATGCACTAAATTCCTCCAGAAGTTTGTATTTAGCTCCATACTTATTTTTCAAATGTTATTAGTAATATTGTTTATTTGAATTATTGGACAAATGTGTTTCCAGAAGAATAATAGGAACCTGGGGATGGGAGGTGCATGGAACGAGCTGCCGGAGGAGGTAGTTGAGGCAGCTACTATCGCAACGTTTAATAAACATTTGTACAGATGAAGGACATGCCCCTGTTCCTATACCTCCTCCATCATCCCCATTCAGGACCCCAGCAGCCCTTCCAGGTGAGACAAAGGATTACGTGCACTTCCTCTAACTTCATCTACCGCATCCGGTGTTCCCAATGTGACCTCCTGCACATCAGCGAGACCAAGTGTAGACTTGACGACCGTTTCACTGAATACTTGAGCTCAGTCCACCAAAGCTTATTGTTTTTTCTGCTTGTTAACCATTTTAACTCTGCTTCCCATTCCCACATGGATCTTTCTGTCCTGGGCCTCCTCCATTGTCAGAATGAGGCCATTTGCACTCTAAAGGAACAGCACCTCATATTCTACCTGGGTAGCCAACAACCAAATGGTATGACCAATTTTATGTAACTAAACCCCCCTCCCCCCCACATCCCTTCTTCCTCACATCTTTTCATCCTCAATGCCCCACTCTCCCATCTGCCCCACCAGGACTTGATCGCATTTTGCTCCTCTGCCTCCCCTTCGACTTACATTCTTTCCTCTAACTTCACAATTTGCATCTCTTCAATCCTTTTGTCTCTTTTAAACTCTGTCAACCATCTGTCAACCTATAATATGCCAAGCTTTGTCTTGCCCCTCCTCTCTTCAGCTCCCCCCCCCCCCCCCCCCCCCCCCCACACACACCCCCAGCACAGAATCAGTCTGAAGAAGGGTCCAGGTTAGAATCCATGTTATCTAGAGATGCAGTGTGACCCATTGAGTTAATCCAGCACTTTTTGTCCTTTTTTAAAATTTAGATTCATTTTTACTTAGAGAGTGCAGAGAAGATTTATGAGGATGTAGCCAAGACTTGAGGGCCTGAGCCAGAAGGAGTGGTTGGGCAGGCTAGGAGTTTATTCCTTGGAGCACAGGAGGATGAGGGGTGATCTGCTAGAGGTGTGTATGATCTTAAGGGGAATAGATAGGGTAGAGTCATTCACCAAGAGTAGGGGAAATAAGAACCAGAGGACATTGATTGAGAGACAAGAGATTTAATAGGAATCTAAAGCCCCGTCCCTCTTAGGAGACCTAACAGCAACCTCAGGTGACCTTGCCCGCCACGCAAAAGAAATCAAGGTTGAGGTGACCTGCAACCTCCTACCACCTCCCACGCATATGTTGAAAACCTTCCTCGACTATGAAGAAAACTGTCTTCGACTAGACCTGCGACTAAAAAATTATCGATTTTTAAAACGGTAACCTAGTTTTAGTCAAGGCCAGTTTTAAATATGATGAAAAAATAGCAGTAACCTAGATGAAGTCTCGACCACGCGGAAACAACTTTCGATCATTAGGGAGAGTGACCAAAATCTCCGGTGACCTCATGGAAACCTTGGGTGGCGGGCAAGGTTACCAGAGGTTGCTGTTTAGGTCTCCTAAGTGGGACAGGGGCTTAAGGTGCAACTTTTCCACATAGAGCGTGGTGGGTTTTGGAACGAGCAGTCAGAGAAGGTAGTTGCGGTCGGCATAATGACAACATTTAAAAGACATTTGGGTAGGTACATTGATAGAAAAAGTTTAGAGGGATATGGATCAAATGCGGGGAGATGGGACAATTGTAGATGGGGCATCTTGGTTGTCATGGGCAAGTAGGGCCAAAGGGCCTGTTTCTATGCTGTTTGATTCTATGAATTCATGACTCTTTTCCTTCTCTGCTATCCCTCGTACCTTCTCCCTACAGCTATGTATGCAATTCATTCCTAAATGCAAAAACATACATTTTTGTTTACCTGAGATTCCAATCCCTATTTTCTGAGTTGATAAACAATTCTAAATTTACAAAAAAATTAGCCTCTTATAACTTTGCATGTCTTTGTCAAAATCCCCTTGACCTTTTCTGAACCTCTAACACAGCTCCAATTATTTAAATCGCACATCATAACTATATCCTCTTATTCCTGATATCATCTTAATTAATCCTTGCTACAGCTTTTTCATGGCACCATTGTCCGTTCTACAAAAGGGTGTACAAATCTAGCCACCTAACTATCAACTATTCCGCACAGGTTTATCATCACCTTCAAACATTTGTATTAATTATCCCTATCTGTAAGCACAGGAGCACATTTGCACTTAGCTGGACCATAATATGAGACAAAGGTGGCATTATTCTCCACGAGGCTAAATCATGATGCAGAAATGGAGCCTTGACAGCCTCAGTGGAGGCTAATTTATAGATTATCGGGTACTTACATAATGCTATCAGGGTGACGCACAGCATAATGACAATGCTGGAAGCATCAAATAGCCAAACTTAATTAAAAAACAACAGCATAAACATTGGCAAAGCATTTCTGTTACCTGATGTGGAACCGAATCTTTTAGGCCAAGCATCTTCTGAATTGCCAGTCTGAATTGCTTGTGTTTGTATTAGTTAGGCAAACAAGACGGGTCTACAGGTAAACACAACGTGCTAGAGAACTCAGCGGGTCAGGCAGCATCTCTGGAGAGATGGGGGTTACACAAAAAGCTGGAGAAACTCAGCGGGTGCAGCAGTATCTAAGGAATGAAGGAGATAGGCGACGTTTCGGGTCGAGACCCTTCTTCAGACCTTCTGGAGAGATACTCTGTAGATCCCTGGAGAGATCTTCTCCAGAGATGCTGCCTTACCCACTGATTACTCCAGCACTTTGTGTCGATCTTAGGCATAAACCAGCATCTGCCTTGTTTCTACAAGATGGGTTTACAGCCCTGTGATTTCAGTCTCTGAGCTGATGTCAAACCTTGGTTCAAGTGGGTGAATTCACACAAAACAACTGGGCAAAACGGGATACCTGATTGAGTGATGAAAATCAGTGTAGACCTACTGCTTGGAGTACTCAATGACATTTTTAACCTCTTGTGTGGGAAGGAACTGCAGATACTGGTTTAAATCAAAGATAGACACAAAATGCTGGATGGGACAGGTAGCATCTCCAGAGAGAGGGAATGGGTGATGTTTCGGGTTGAGACCCTTCTTCAGATCTCTTAACCTCTTTAACCTCTTGTTTCTGCTGTCTGAAGTTCCCAGCTCATCAGAAGGACATGTTTTATACCAGTGTCCATGAAGAGCATGGTGATCTTCCTCAATGATTACTATCTGGTAGTGCTTACATCCACTGTAATGAGGTACTTTGAGAGGATGGTTGAGGCATGAAACAACTCCCACCTCAGAAAAGACCTGGATCCGCTTCATGTTATTATCATCATAGCAGGTCAACAGCAGTTGCTATATCACTGACTCTCCACTGGTATATTGGATAATATTTGGATAACAGGAAGACGTTTGTCAGGCTGCTGTTAATCAACTATGGCTTGACATTCCACCCAACCATCCCCTTCAAATTCATCGCCAAGCTCCAAGACCTGGACCTCGGTACCCCCCTTTGCAGCTGGAAATGGATCCTTGACATCCTCGCCAACAGACCACAATCACAACATCTCCTCCTCACTGGCCGACACCACAGGTGAACCTCAGGGCTGTATGTTCAGCCCTTTGCTCTACTCTCTTTACATCCATGACTATGTAACAAAGCACAGCTCCTATGACATCTGACAACAACACCGATTTTGGCCAAATAACAGGTGGCAAAGAGTCACCGTACAGCAGGGAAATAGAACACTTGGTCGAGTGGTGCCACAAGAACAAACTCTTGCACAGTGCCAGCATAAACTAATTGTTGACTTTCAATGGGGAATGTGGAGACCATGATGTGGTTTTCATTGGTGGGTCAGCAGTGGAGAGGGGTACTCAAATTCAAGATACAAGATGCATTTATTTGTCACATGTGCCAGTTGGCACAGTGAAATGTGTGTTCACCATACAGCCATATAATTAAAATAACGTACACAACACACAACACAGAGTTCAACATAAAACATCCCCACACAGCAGAATCAAACGTTTCCCACTGTGAAGGAAGAATCATCAAATTCTCGGATGATTTGACGCGTCAAAAATGTGAAAATCCAAGGAGTTTGAAGAGATGCAGCGTGTCACCGAAAACGCTACCAAACCTCTAGGGATGCACTGTAGAATGTATCCTGACTGGTTGTATCATGGACTGGTATGGCAATTCCAATTCACAGAAACTCAAGAGGATGTAGGGAGTGTAGGAAGGAACTGCAGATGCTGGTTTAATCCGAAGATAGACACAAAATGCTGGAGTATCTCAGCGGGACAGTACTGCCTCTCTCGCTGAATTACTCTAGCATTTTGCACCTATTTGTAGCGAGTGGTGGACTCGGCCCAGTCCATCAAGGGCACAGCCCTCTCCACAATTGTAAGCATCTATGTAAGGCACTGCCTTAAGAAGGCAGCATCTATAATCATGTTTGTGTATTGTACATGGCTGTTGCAGGCAAGATCTTCACCACATCTATACTTCACTGTACTTGTGCATATGACAACAAACTCAACCTGGCCTTGCCCTCTTCCCGTTGCTACCACTGGGCAGGAGGTACACCACCTGGTGTCACCAACCAGCAGGTTCAGGATCAGCTACTTCCTAAAACCATCAGGATCTTGAACTGACCTGCACAACCCTATTCCCACCCCAGCAACGGAACGCTATGGACCGCCCCTTGCACTACCATGCACTTGTTTTTTTTAATTATGTTTTTGAACTAAAGTCTTGTTTGCTCACAATCTTTTTATTTTCACTGTCTTGTAAAATCTATGGGTAATTTATGTTTATGTATTATCTGAGTCAATGTGCTTGCGATGATGCTGAAAGCACGTTTTTCATTGTACCTGTATCTCACCGTACTCTTGTACATGACAATGAACTCAACTCAACTTGACTTATCTTGGGTTTCAGCATCCTAATCTGGAAATAATTCATTTGGGTTCCTGTGCCGAGCACTATCCAATGACCCCTACTGGCCAGAATGTGAGTGAGATAGACTACGCACTGGTTTCAGGTGGAATATTCCTTTGTGTCCTAAACTTCACACATCGCCACATAAACACACGTTAAAAACGTACTCCCTCTCATGCTGACTGTCGGATGCACACCCTACGTACATCATTATCCAGAGCAGCTGAGATGATTGATTCATATGATGCCAGGAGATTGTTATATCAACGACTTCAGGAAAGGAAAGAAGAAAATTGAACCAAATATATTAAAATTTGACTGACTGTGAGAAAAACCACGGAATCAATTCCATGCATGAGGTAGGGAGAAAGAGAGAGAGAGAGAGAGAGAGAGAGATGCACAGGAGAGAAAGCCTGAGATTGTTAGATCTATTAGAGTTTAAGTTTTATGATCTTAAAAGTGTGAAACAAACTCATCTATGGCATTGTGAGCATTCCTAATGTTCAGATTTTATACGCTGTTACAGCTAATCTCAAATATATGTATCAATGTAATTTAGTACATAAGCATTGAAAGCAATTTTGTGCATAAAGCATTTTTCTTTATTCATCAATTTTCAATTTATCTTAAATGTATGCCATTTAAGAAAAATCAAAAGCATTAGCGATCAGTTAAGCAGCAACATCAGACATCTCATTGTTGCCTCTCTAAGTATGAAGCACATTTTGTGGATTTATATTGTAACTAGCTGGACTATTTCCTGTTAGGTGGCAGAAACCATTCTTTCTCGGGGATAATTGAGAAAGACTGCCAGTGATTTGCATGCAGCTGTTACGGCGAGGGTACCAGCAACCCACCCTGGGTAGCTGCATCCTGTGGTACGGACCGTTCGCAGTACTAGTCCCAAGCCCCCGTGGGGGTGGCTCACAGGGTACCAGGACTAGCTTCTCCATTCAAAAACACACAGATGTTACTCCACGCTTCAGATCATTTCGCTGCTACTGGGCAGGCTCATTTGCAGAGCTGGCTGGAAGGAACTGTAGGTTGGTTGGGTTTATGTAGAGCTGTTACTCCTGGGCTGCATTAACTTGGGGGACTGACAGCAGCTGCAGGATTAGATAAAGGGATGCTTTGAATTCTGCTTCTATGCTTAAAGAAAGGATTATGACTGAATGGAAGTCAGCTAACAGCATGTGGTGGGAATCTCAGACCATTCACTCTCCAGACCTAAGGTAACTCAATCTCTTTCAAAGTCTGCATGATTTGTTTACTGTTTTTGTGGCTCCTTGTGTAGCTTCAGAGCAGTGCTATTAGATGCTTAAATAACTCTTTCAGTCAAATGTCTGCTGTATACATTGCTACAGATATGTATTTTGTACGTACAGAGCTCAGCGCTAATCCTTAACTCTTTGAGGACAGAATGCCTATGTCTCATTTTTATTTTGAAGCAGAGAACACACCTTTGAGACATTGTTCATGTTGCGATCTGTGTAAAATATACTGTGTTCCTTAATAAAGAACAAAGGGAAAATAAACGTGGAGTGTACCTTGGAGGGACCCTCTGATTACAATTAATGCTTGAACATAATGGGAAAATTGCTACTTGTAGATATTAAAATATTCCGACGTCTATTTTAGACAAGGCACTGAAACAAGTGCTAATTCTGCCATTCCTGGTTTTCATGTGGGATTGCAAACTTGAAATGTACTGAGAATTAAGCCTCAGTGTGAGCCGCAGTGTCTTATTTGGTATGGAAAGGCACACAGACTGAAAACAAGAGCTTCCTTTCAGCTGGAGATCCCTTCTATTCACTGATTTTAATGGGCAGCAAGGGATTTGCCATGGTTTCCTCATGCTAAAGCCACAAATACCCAAGTTGCAGCACCAAATATCTTTGACTTATTGTTTTATGTCTTCTCTCCGTTAGAAGCCTTTCTCAAGACCGATTGAAATATTTAACGGCAGGTTTAACCTTTTCAGCACCGTATTTTCTGCTGCAACTTTCCAAAACAGATATGGATCAAACTGGAAATTACCAGCAACCTGGGGGCGCTTTGTGATTCTCCTGTGTTAAAAAGCGATCCAAAATCGTCAGTGTTGTTTTCGAGGTTTCTGCATCTTTTTGTGGTTTAACGCTCTGAATGGGACACCAATGCACTCAGTTGCTTCAAAGCATCTGCATCATGAACAGATTAAAGCAGTGATTGAGATATATTGTGGTATGAGGGTGCAAAGCATCTGGATGGTCTTAATTGCCAGTAGCCAGTGACACAATTATCAGCCTTGACCTGATATGTGGTGTAATGGAGTCATTATGAGCAGCTGCCACCCATAATGTTCAAGTCATGGTTGGATATCTATTTGTTGAATTTTGCTGCTGCATGTTGATTTGTATTTCAGTGCAGCGGTAGTACTTCCCAATTGATCAACTTTACCTATAGGATGCTGTGTGTATGATAATGAGAAACATACGGTGTCACTGTGAGGTTAGGTTCTCATTGTTCTGTTGATCATTTTTGCATTAGGCACACTGTACACTAAACATTGTTTAAACAATAAAGGTATGTTTTATTAGATTAAGGAATGAATGAACCAGTAATGGCTTGACACATATCCTGTGGTGTTTAATTCATTGAAAGTTGATAGCGGGGTAGGTAAGAAGATACATAGGCAAAAGTCTCTGGCAATATTTAATAACTATAGAGATACATAACAGCCAAAACAATATTGTCTTTGTTTTGGGGACTCTGGACAATTAGCTCCATCAGCACAGTAGCAGACACAGTTATTATGCAGTGTATAAGGTGTCTACATTAAGCATTTCATTTGTATTCCGTATCTAACATACGCCTGAAGTTACAATAAATTATTTTAACAACAATAACTATTTTTATAACTAGTGATAAAAGATTGCTACATTCTTGATTCATTTTTAAGAAATACCATTCATAAAATAATTGATCACAAGTCATTTTCTACCAAATTATATTAACAATCGATTGCATTTTTACACAATGCATTGAATAGCAATTAATGAAAAACATCTAATATAAATGCATAATATTACCACATGTCAAAATCTCAAGAGACACAAGAATCTTTCTCTATGTAGGAAAGAACTGCAGATGCTGCTTTAAATCGAAGGTAGACACAAAATGCTGGAGTAACTCAGCGGGACAGGCAGCATCTCGGGAGAGAAGGAATGGGTGGCGTTTCTGGTCGAGACCCTTCTTTAGAGATCCTTCTTCTGAAGAAGGGTCGCCACCCGAAATTTCACCCATTCCTTCTTTTCAGAGATGCTGCCTGTCCCCGCTGAGTTACTCCAGCATTTTGTGTCTACCAAGAATATTTTTCTGCAGTTGATAATAGAATTGCAAATATAACCCATACATTTCAATTAAAGAGATTTAAGAGTTTAAACTGAAGGGAAAATGAATTGCCAGTTCTTGGAGCTACCAAAGTTAAACAGTTCAGAGACATCAGCACACGAATATTAGTTTTCCTGTTTTTACTTTGTTACCCTTTTAAGTGTATTATTGGTCAAGAAGGTCCTATTAGCTCGCTTGCAAAGGAGGAATAAGTTCAGAAACAATTACTTTAAATATAATACAATATATACCTCCTGGACATCCCAGAGATGCATAGCCTTCTATAATTATGAACTATGTATGGCTGAGTGATGCTATATAAATTTAAAGACACATCAAAAGAATCTTCAGCTGTGAGCGTACAGGCATCATAGCAGCATCTCATCATTTTATCGTAGAAATTTATGGCAAATAGCCAGTGATCAGTTTGTCCTTTTGTTGCAGAGTCACAATTCCACGAGCCTAGTCAGATACTCAATGCGGACTATGCCGCATTTTGTTAATACTGGAAATTACCTTAATTACCTTGAACTGTTGATTGATCCTTAGTTCTTCATGTCAAGGATTTAAACCTTGGTTTGAAGAATATTATTAACTTTGATTCAAGTTCCATTGCTACGCAATGTAATGTTTCCATTAATTTTCCATTTCATGCTATTTAACTTCAGACGGAGCGTCTTGTTTACAGATATCACCGCACTTCCTCTCATTGTATTCTTTACTAAACCTTACACGCTGCTGTTGCTCTCCTCTTATGATGCCACTGGCATGTGCTGTCTCCAGCTCGATGTGAATGGGTGGACCCACACCTCATCCAGATGGACATCCTGGGCACATGCACCCAGCCTGCAAGAAACCAAAATTGATCAACACTGGCAGTACACAATGGGCTGCTTTGTAGATAAATTAGTTCAGTTTTACATTGTTACTTGTGACATCAATGCAAAGGAACTTTGAGAAAAGTGTGATGTCATCCCATGGTCAACATCAGAGAAGATAGACACAAAATGCTGGAGTAATTCAGTGGGACAGGCAGCATCTCTGGAGAGAGGCATGGTGACATGTTGGGTCGAGACTCTACAGCATCAGGATGGGTTTGGGTCCAGCCTATTGATCAGATATATTCCCCTATATAGCCTTAAGTCATAGAGTCATGAGAGGGTCACAATATGAGCTCAGATCCATCCCTAATGAACTGTGAGACATGCACATTTTTTTTAAAATGATGCTCTGCACTGTGAAGAAGTGCCAAAAAACGTTGCTGATTTTCCCATCCATAGTTCTGAACAAACATTTACTGATATCAAATAAAATATCAGTAAAAGTTGTATTTAATTTGCAAAATACTCAGCAATGCTTCCTTTACTATGCCAAGATTTGGAAGTAGAATAACTTATTGGCTTCCTTCTTCATGAACGTGTTCTACCAATTTGTTTCACTAAATTACTGATAAAGTAAGAATGGGCGTTGGTTCCATTTTTGCAAGATCTGATTTGCAAACTATTTAATATGTAGTGATGATTTGCTTGGCATAAGGTTTTGATTGCTTCTGGCTGTTCCACTTAGGTTTAGATTGTGTAATGGAGTTAATAGAATAATTTACTGAATAATCTTGCTTCCATTCACTGTACATTTATTATTTTCTCATTTTCTATCACCAGATTTCCTCCATTTTTTTTGTTAGCTGCTTTGCGATGTGTGTGACCATTGCTACTCAGGAGTTGGTTGACACCTCTCACACAATAAACTGAAGTGAACCGTTTCTCCATCCCACTCCAAACCATTGCGTTTTGTGTACTCCCAGTGCTGGTGGAATTCTTATCTCCCTGCTGCTCTGTTTGAGCAGGTCTGCTTTATCCAAGCATATCTCACACACTGAGCCAAGCAAACTCCATTTAGTACAGGAAGGAACTGCAGATGCTAGTTTAAACCAAATGTCCTTGAGGAAGATTACACAAAAAGCTGGAGAAACTCAGCGGGTGCAGCAGCATCTAAGGAGCGAAGGAGATAGGCGATGTTTCGGGTCGAGACCCTTCTTCAGACTGGTCAGTGATCAGGGAAACGAGAGATATAGACAGTGATGTGGAGAGATTGTGTAACCCTCGATTCTCCAGCATCTGCAGTTCCTTCTTTAACACTACGTCCTTGAGGAGGAGGTGGAGTGTTGCCTTTTGGACCTCTGCAGTTCCTCTAGTGCAGGAACTCCCATTGTGCTGCAGCAGTTTCAGGAATTAGACCCAACAAACTATCTATTTTAAATGACAATGGTATGGAGCTTGAAGGGAAACCAAAGATAGACACAAAAAGGTGGAGTAACTCAGCGGGTCAGACAGCATCACTGGAGAAAAGGAATAGGTGACGTTTCTGGTTGGAACTCTTCTTCTGACCATGTTTACCATGACCTGACTACCTTTATCCTTCTCGGTGGTGGAGGTTGAGGGTGTGAGATTAGCCATAGGAGTGACTACAGTGCAAATTGTAGATTTATTTAGACTGAGAGTTCAGTTTCTGACCTGATTGTGACCTTCACATATAAAGGTGAATTGCATTCTTCACACCATTGCATATAAATTGCATTCTTCACACCATCTCCTTTTAAAATGTATACCTTTTTTTAAATATCTATCTCCTGTGTGCATGGTGACACCATGGTGAAGTTATTGGACCAGCATCTAGAGGCATAAACTATTGATCCATTATGTGAGCTTAAATCATTTGCAGCTGGGGAATGGAAACTCAATTAATTTAAGCTCAATTAATTAAATAAACAGTTAGATCGGTAATAGTGACCATGAAAATACAGGATTATAGAAACTCATCTGGTTCGCTCATCCTCAGCAGGTAAGGAAAACTACCATCCTTACCTGATCTTGTCTAGGTTATATGTTTCGTTTAGCGATATAATATGGAAACAACCCTTCAGCCGATCGAGTCCGCGCCAACCATTTGTCATCCGTTCACACCAGTTCAATGATATCGTACATTTTCATCCACTCCCTGCACATAAGGGGCAGTTTTACAGCAGCCATTGATCCATAAGCCCACATGTTTTGGAACGTGTGAGGAGACCGGAACCTCTGGAGGAATCCCCATGCGGTCTCAGGGAAAACGTGCATACTCCACACAGATGGCTGGTGAGGTCAGAATCAAACCAGGGTCTCTGGCACTGTAGGTCGGCTGTTCAACCAGCTATGCCACTGCGATTGTAGATCTACTGACATGGTTGAAATGATCTGACAATTCATTCAGTTCCGGCGGGTAACTAGGAAAGTCTGAATGAAGGTCTCAACCAAAAGCATCACCTATCCTTCTTCTCCAGAGATGATGCCTGACCCATTGAGTTACTCCAGCACTTTGTGTCTATTTTAGGAGAGATTAATAATTGATGACCTTGCTGATGTGAACAAAGAACAGATTAATTGGAGTGTTGCTGAGGCGATTGTCACAGACCTGAAGCCAGTCAGAGCCAAGTAGTTCTATTTATCTCCCTATTTGTTGGGACATTGTTCTGAATCGACAACAGGATAAGAGTTGTCTGAGGGCGAGATTTACATCCCTTAGTACTTGGTAAGGTCCACAACTGGATCAATACTAAACATTTGTTGCTGGTTACTAATCAGCATAGCTTAAGGACAAAAATCCATATATGTCCCACCCCTAGTTAAGGGATCTGGTATAGAAACAGGGCCTTTGGCCCATCGAGTCCGGGCCAACCAGTGATTACCCCGTACACTTGCACTATCCTGCACACTAGGGATAATTTACCAAAGCCAGTTAACCTACAATCCTGTACATCTTTGGAATGTGGGAGGAATCCAGAGCACTCGGGGGGGGAAACCCACGTGGTCACAGGGAGAACATACAAACTCCGTACAGGCAGCATCCTTATTCAGGATCAAACCCTGATCTCTGGCGCTGTAAAGGGCCTGTCCCACTTACGCATTATTTGCACGACATTTATGCGTCATAATTTACACGCCATAATGCGCGACGCACATGTCGTGGCGTGCATTATGCGCGCATGGCACGTGGTGAAACATGGTGGCATAGGCAGTACCGAGCCGTCGCACATGGTTCCCCATGATTTTGGGATTCACAAAATCTTCGCACGCCACCTGCGCACGCAAATGACGCCCAAGTGGGACAGGCCCTTAAGGTAGCAACTCTACCGCTGTGCCACTGTGCAGCCCAATTAGCCAAAGCACCAGCTGGAAAGATTGGATGTTACTGAATGACAACTCGGGTTTGGATGGAGCAAGGTTCCTCACAAAGTCAAATACTTTGGAAACAACAGTTGTTTGTATTGTAGGCTGTTTTTATTGCTGTAATACACAGGGAATTTCTCACTTTGGCACAGAGGCTTTTAAGAAGATAGTCTGGAAATGTAGTCAAAGAGAACATTTTAGGGCATCTTAAAGGAGGAACTCGAGGCAGGGGCAAAGACATTCCAGAGCTAGAGTGCATTGTAGCCTGGCCACTAATGGAGTGGTTAAAATTGGTGGTGAGCAAGAGCCAGAAATGTAGAAGAGTGTCAATATGTCATAGGGTAATTGATCTAGAGAAGGTAAGAGAGGTGAGAGTATACAAAGCCAGGAAGGACTTGAAAACAAGGGTGAGATTTTTTTAATCAAGGTATTACTCAACAAGGAGCTAGCAATCGGTGTACATGTGTCTAAGTGGGAGAATTGAATGGTGATAGAAGAATGGAAGTTGACCAGGAGAACACTGGAATATCAACTCTCAACATGATGATGGAGAAAGGCAGTCTCAGTAACACCACCAAATACATGTTCAAACCTTACCTCAGGGATAAAAATGAAATAATTTGGTGTGGCGGACATTAACCAAGGGATAATGGGTCATAGACAAAGTTTCTCCCTCTCGTTCTTAATTGGGAAGAAAGACTTGTTTATTCAACAATGGATGTCAGAGAAAATATCTGGCAATACTGAAGCATGGGTCAAAGAGGTGGCCATGCAGTGGAACCTTGTGCAATCAGCATACATATTGAGATGTGTTTTCAAGCAATCTTTTCAATGAGAAGAGGACTGGGTCGAGTATAAAGTCTTGAAAGATTGTGAGGGGAAGATAATCCATTGCAGATGATTCACTGAACAACAACATAGATAGCTGAGGTGCACATGGACAATAGGGGAGAAGTGGGAAATGGATAATGTGATCATTGATGACAAAGGTTGCTACAGACAACTTGGCATGGACAAAACTTGGTTGCTTCCTCCTGTCTTAGTCACACAAGCTATAACTTATGACTTTGGTAAGAGGTATTTAGGTGTTTAGCCAGAACAGAAATCTAACTGGATTGAAGGACTGAACCATCTATGAATAGCTTTTCTTATCTTGCTTCACTATTTCCCCAACCACTATTGTGGTTTTTAGTTTAATTTAGAGGAACAGCATGGAAAGAGGACCTTCAGTCCACCGAGTCCACGTTGACCAGTGATCCCCATACACTCATGCTATTCTACACATATTAGGGACAATTTACAATTATACCAAGCAAATCAACCAACAAACCTGTATGTCTTTGGAGATCCTGGGGAAAACCCACACAAATCACGGGGATAATGTACAAACTCCGTACAGATAGCCCCCGTAGGCAGGATCAAACTGGGGTCTCCAGCACTGTAAGGCAGCAACTCTACCACTGTGCCACGCTGTGATGTCTCACATAGGGAAATTGGCTGTAGATCTGGGAAACTCCAGTATGCTCCGACCTAGTAATTATAGTTGGCAACAAATGTGTAATTAATTTAGGCACCATATTCAACAGTGACTACTCTTTTAATGAATTCATTAGACATAAAGCGCATTAGGAAGTCCTGAGGTTACAAAAGAGGATGATATATGGATGCACGTTTTTGTGTCGAATTACTCTTTATGCTCTTGATTTTTGCAATTGTCTTCCTGCCACCAATATGTTGTATGCAGCCAGTCTCCAATGCCATCACAAAGATTGCGTGGAGGACTTTGGCTAAAATTGGAAATGTGTTTGATCCAGAGCTTCCAGGTTCAAATCCCGCTCAAGAGACTTGAATACAAAAAATTAGGTGGGTACTCCAATGTAGTACTGTACTAAGGAAATGCTGGATGTTTGAAGATCACATATACTCTCTCTCTCTCTCTCTCTTGCGTTGATATAGATGATGTCAGGGCATTGTTTTGAATCATAGCAGGAGTGTTACCTCAGTATACAGATCTATATTGATCACATTTTTGTAAGATCGTATCACATGATTTTTACTTTGTTTGTGGGAGATTACTGTGAGCAAATTGGCTCTCATTTCGCACACTTAAACCATGGCAACATATTATGAAGGTACTACTTTGGTCGAGGGGATCAAGTGTTGTTCTGAAAAGCTGTGGGTTTTTTTTCTCTCACTTTATCTACAAAAATGGTAAGACAGGTTATTGTTTTGAACAGGACCAATAAAAGAAAAACAAAGTTGGAATGAAAAGGAAAATATACAAGTTGGTTTAATTATTACAATGCCAGTGTCACTTTCCAGGTCTTATCAATTGTAAGAAGGAAACTTGTAACAAAATTGTATTGTAAATGGTTCTCTCTGAGTGTCCCAGAAGAATTAGTGCAGAGAGGAAATTTATCTTATTGTAGTTGTAAGGATAGCTTAATTAGTTGAATTACTTTTTCAAGTACTCCTTTAACTTAAATCTCTTAAAATAACATATAATGTGCATGCACAAATATAAGTGAAAGTATTGAGCGGTTCAGCATTGAGAAGTAGCTGCTGGTAGCCATTCGTGTGACCAAAAACTGAAAATCAAACCTCATTTCAATGTTTTATTGCAAACCTCTGACAGATTGAGTGTCGCGCAGTGCAATACAGAGCTACTTTGCAGAAGAGAAAGGATATTGTCAAGAAATGTAATATGTGGGCATCTGAAAATATTCCTGTGGGAGTTTGCACTGCTTCTGAACGTAATTGATGATAATGTCGAATATAGCCTATCCACACATTAGAACAAAGAACACTGCAAACTGCACAATTCCATCACCAGGCAGAATTTCAAGTG
This sequence comes from Raja brachyura, assembly GCA_963514005.1. Next base: position 20,349,675 of record OY740806.1, on the reverse strand, counting down.
GGCCTACAGAGCAGAAAGATCATCGTGACGTGTGGTGAATTTTGTTACAGAGATCATGACAGGACTCCAAAATTCCTTCATTCAAAGTTTCTTCTAGCTTTGAATATAAAAATACAAGAACAACTGCTTTCAGTATTTAGTCCTAGCACTAAGATCAATGCTTTATTTTACCAGCTAAACTGTTGTAAACGGTCCCATTTAATATTTAGTTGTTTGTAATACCAAAAAGTGCATCTTATAAAACGTTCATACTGTATGTGGCCCTGGTTTCAACAATTAAAATGTTCATGTGATGCTTAGAAATTTGTGCATTGCTTTCTTCACGTTGGAGCAATAATAGTGCGCTTCTGTAATTGTAACAGACAAGCTGCTTATATTAGACTTGCTTGTAACAGAAGGGACTTTAGCAGAACTGATTAAGTCTATGTCACCAGCAAATGAGAACCAGACAGCAGCAACTCCAGCAGAGCAGAAAGGAATTCAAAGGCATGGTTCCCACAATATGAAAACTGTTTCCAGGTATGGTTAATTATATCAATTCGCAACTGTTTGCATCACTGTCACGAGTCAGTAAGACTGTTGACCCAATTATTGGAAATTATCTTTGCTCCTTTGGGTAATGCTTGCATTCAAATAGTGGATTAAGGTTTGCCAACCCAGATATTACAGATTGTTTATTGTCATTTAGCATCTTAGCGACCATACAATAACGTTAGTGTATTTAATATTGAGTAGTATTTATATTTACTCATTCAGTGACACTCTTGTTCGGAGTCAAATGTATATGGTCTTGAATTTGATCACCAAGACTTTCAGATAAAATCCAGATGGATGTAGTGTTAGAGGAGCACTGCATGATCAGAGATGCTGCCTTTCAGATGAAGTGTTAAGGTCAGATCCCATCTGAAGAGAGGACATGAAAGATTCACTGTTTTGATAAAGAGCATGTGAGTTCATCCTCACTTCCTAGCCAATGTTCATCACTCAATCGGCATCACTAAATCAGAAGATCTGATTATTTTCCTGTCACCTTTGACAGATTCCTCCATTTAGTACAGTCATACAGCATAGAAACAGGCCCTTCGGCCCAACTTGCCCATGCCAACCGAAATGCCCAATCTACACTAGTCCAGCCAATTTGCATTACGCCCATATCCCTCTAATCCCAAAGTCCTGGGGCGCCGCTCAGGACTGCGAGTCACTGCCTACCCCCATCATGTCTCACCACGCATAATGCACGCCATGCACGCATCACATGCGTGTCACGACGCGCGAGTGACATGTAAATGATGTTGCGTTGTGCGTCGTGACGCGTAAATGATGTCGCGTAAATGACGCGCAAATAATGCCCAAGTGGGACAGGCCCTTAACATGCCTCTGCAAGATCACCCCTCATCCACCTGGCTTCCAAGGAATAAAGTCCTTGCTGGCCCAATCTCTCCCTGTAGCTCAGACCCTCACGTCCTGGCAACATCCTCGTAACTTTTCTCGGCATTCTTTCCAACTTACTGTTCTGTCTCCTTCATTATAACAATACTAACCTTTGAGAAGTACTTCCTGTGGTCATGAAAGACACAACATATGTGAATGCCTTTCTTCTTTTTTTAATAACATGCTGGTCAGTGAGCTGAGGGGCCAGACACATCAGAAAGGCACAGGTTTGATCCACATTGTGTAGTGTCTCATCCATCCCAGCATGGATAGAACTAGACACTATTCAATTAGCCATCTTGCCCCAGGAAAGAAATGGTTCATTCATCCATGAGTCACTCTCAGGATCTATTATATTAATGGATTTTATTGCTGCAGGGGAATTAATGATGAAGGCACGATGCTTCTTTGAAAATACTTCAGATCCTTTATTTGGGGAATATTACGACCATATCTCAAGAAGAGGATCTTTTGGAGTGGGAGACTGATGGACGTGTCATCTTTTAGAGGATTTGACTGATGGGTGTTTGTGTTACACCGAGAGATGTGGGATCCGCCATGTTAGACTGGGAGGCAAGGGGTTTATCAGACTGTTACAAGAGAAACACATGGTCTTTTGAGGTGTGCAGGGAGGTGGTTTATACCGATGATAGACACAGTTCTGCAGTAACTCAGTGAGTGGGTCAGGCAGCAGCTCTGAAGAAAAGGGATGGGTGATATTTTCGATTGGCACCCTTCTTCAGATTGAAGACCTTCTTCAGGTCTTTTCAAGTGTTAGATTGTTGGGGGTTTGTCCATCAGAATGTTACACTGAGAGAGATGTTGGAGAGGGGTCCTTCAGAGTGTTTCACTCCAAAGATATTGCACTTCACGGTGAATGATAAAAGTTAGCTCCTTAAAAATGGCCAAACAGGTGGTAGGGGCATTGAGTACAAAAGTTGGGAACTCGTGTTACCGCTGAACAAAACTTTGTTTCGGCCACATTTTGGAAGATTGTGTGCAGTACTGATCACTGCGTGGCAGGAGGGATGAGGAGGCTTCAGTGAAGATGCTGATGATGCTGTCTGGATGAGACAGTATTAGCTATCAGGATAGATTGGACAAACTTGGATTGTTTTCTATGGAGCATTAAAGGCTAAGGGTTGACCCGATAGGAATAAATACAATTATGAGAAGCACAGATAGGATAGGAAATTATAGAGTGTGTATCTTTAAGGTGAAAGGGAGAAAATGTAATGGGGATTCACAAGACAAGTTTTTTTACTCAGAGAATGGTGGGTGCCTGGAATGTGCAACAGGGGTGGTGGTGGAAGCGGGTAAGATAGCATCATTTTCGAGTCATTTAGATAAGTAAGGATGTTGATAATTTTCAGGCAGATGAGATTAGTTTAGTTGGTGTTATGGTCAGCATCAGACATCGTGGGCCAAAGGGCATGTTCCTTTGTAATATCTCAGTGTTATAATGGACTGGTATGAGGTAACATGTATTTGAGGGTTTTGTCAGATTTTATTACAGTTAAATGGTATGAGGGAATTATTGAGGGAAATAGGTACAGTGCCCTCCATAATGTTTGGGACAAAGACCCATCATTTATTTATTTGCCTCTGTACTCCACAATTTGAGATTAGTAATAGAGGAAAAACCACATGTGGTTAAAGTGCACATTGTCAGATTTCGTTAAAGGCCATTTTTATACATTTTGGTTTCACTATGTAGAAATTACAGCTGTGTTTATACATAGTCCCCCAAATTCAGGGCACCGTAGGCATCAGCTTCACAGATTTTAATGATAATTTTGATTAAGTTACACATTTAATGATTGCTTCCATTCACCCCAAATGTTGGCGATAATTAACCATCTCTGTTACACTGGGTGAGAATGGAAAATAGGATTTAAAAAATATATTATTGTTACAAGCTGTTGAATTTACTGGGGGGAACAATCTGATTCCCACTGTACTGTGTTTCAATATTAAGAAAAAAATCAGTACCACATTGATTGAAAACATCAGGATAGAGGGCAGTCATCGCAGACTGGAGCAGGTGTAACAACCCTTGGTTTCATTAACAGGGCTGTATTTGATGAAAAGCTAGTCTGTCCTTGTTCAGATGCAGCAGAAGTAGCTGCAGAGACAAAGAGCTGCTCTGTCCTCCTTTCCCATTGTTTCTGGTCACTTAATAGACCTTTTGATACACTGGCTTTTCTCCAAATAGCTTTCAATCCCTTCCCTTCCACAAAAATCCATCTGACCACCCCCTCCCCCCTTCCCCCATCCCCCCCACCCCACCCCCACCCTCTTGCTCACACGCTTCTTCTGCTGAGGTAACGTTTATGGCTGAGATCCTTGTGAGATGACTACTGATATCCTTTCTCAGCCTTGCAACCGTGATTATGCCTTTATCGATGCCACGATGGACGAGAACTGAAAAACCTACAAAGCCACACACACTCTCTCTGCAATTCTGTTATTATATGCTGCATTCGGGTTTCCTAATATTATCAGGGGAATGGTTAGTTATTTATGTAATTTATCCCCTTTAATGCCATAATTACAATAGCAAGGGTAATGCTACCAGCAATCCATTTCATCCCAACTGGGAATTAAAGCCACAGATTTCATATAGTTTATACACAAGAACACACAACATTGACAGGCTGGTAGAAAACTCATCAGACCTGCCCCACAACATGAATGATGCATCATCAATATACTTCCTTCCCCCTCCCTCTTCCTGCAGCTATCCCAGGAGAGATAAGGAATGAAATAACAAAAGGGCTAACAATTGAAAATAAAAGCTGGAAGATCCACGTCGTGTTTATGTTGCTAATGTAATTTCAAAGGGAGTTGGATGATATTGACAATGACTTCTAGAAAACCCAAAGCCACCTCTCTGGTGTAATAGAGCATCATCCAACCTATTACATCATCCATAGACAAAGATTCACACTGAGTAGAGAATAAAAACTCAGCACATCACGTCTATAATTTAAAAGGAACACATGAAGGTAGTGGCGGTCAGATAGACTTGCGATTTGTCAGTAACTGTGCGGAACTAATTGTTATCGCCCGACGTTACTGAGGGGCAATGTGCAGATGAACAAAATGACAGTATCAAGGATGGTTGACTTGAGAGGCCACATGCAAACTGGAGGAACAGCACCACATGTTATGCTTGGGGAGTTTGCAACCCAACATTAAATTTGAACATTAAATGTTACATTTTTAGGTTCCCCTATTTTCCGTGTGACCCACTTGGATGAGTACGCATTTCTCCTTTTCCCCCGCCCCCATCCCTTTCCACATATATTCCTTCCTCCGACTTCACTTTTTCTGAGCCTCTTATCCTTATCTTCTTCTGACACATTTTTTGTCTTTTCATCTCTGGCCTTTCCCCAACCATCTGCCAATCAAATATCCCCCTTGCCTGTGTCTATCTGACTCGTAGATAGACACAAAAAGCTGGAATAACTCAACGGGACAGGTAGCATTTCTGGAGGGAAGGAATGGGTGCCTTTTTGGGTCGAGACCCTTCTTCAGACATCTGCCTCCTGCTAGGCTTTGTCCTGCTCCACCTCTCTACCAGCTTTCTCCTCCCTACTACAATCAGTCTGAAAAAGGGTCCTGACCCAAAATGTCACCTAGCCATGGTCTCCAGAGATGCTGCCTGGCCTGCTGAGATATTCCAGCAATGTGGGTCTTTTTTGGGAATACCAGGTATATTGCTGGAAGAGGAAAAAGAGAAGCATTGCAAGACAAATGAAAATGGAAACGGGTATGTACTAGAAATATTTGGAAAAAATGTCTTCCAAGAGATAGGGGAGATGATGAGATCCCATAAATGCCCTTACTTTTCTTTAGATAGAGAATATGCCTTTGGCAAAGACTTGATGCATTGCTGCTGTGCGATTTCCGTGTTATACACCCTGCACCCACAATTTCTAATTGACATTTTATTAAAGTCCTCAGATCTATTGCACCACCACAGGTCTGCCACCCAGCACCGAGCATCTCCATGCTTTGCATTGTCTCTGAGCATAGTTACAACAAGAAAATGTACCACTCTCATGAAATTTCTTCGACAGAATATGTAATAGTATTTGTGAATTATCAGCTTCGACATTAGTTGGCTCGGGGTTTACTTTCTATAGAGCCACTGGATGTCTGGGGATGTATAGTCTGAGCTATGGAATGAATTAAGTATGGCATATGTATGTGATTAAAGTTGGAAGAACCCTGAGTTCTGGCATGATTTTACCGTTGGACAGGAATATAAAGTCACACCAGGATGAGATTTTTTACACTATTATATTGATGGATTGGGGGCCAGGAACATCAATGCGTTCGGTGTGATTGGTATGTGGGCCAGCATAGAGAAACCAATGTCTTTGATATTATTAGTACATTTGTGGGAGGATGCTGGAAAATCAATCTGCATGCACTGTATGACTTAAATCTGGAGGGTGGAAATAAATTGGCTGTTTAGCAAATAAATAGCGAGACACGGCGGTGGTAAAAAGTTATTTTCTAGCTGGTCTTCGGAGCAGTTGGAATTAGTTGAGCTTAGGATCAACTGGCCTGAGACGGTATCGGAGGTGGGATCACCACTGATCAGAAATGTATCAGGACCAGACATACTCTACTGTTGCTACCAGAGCAGATCAAAAGCTTAGTATCCCATGGAAACGGACTCGCCTTCTGATGCCCAAATGATTTTCTACCTTTTATAAGATACAAATAAGGAGCAAAATGAAATATTCCTCACTTGCCTGAATGGTTGCAGCTCTAAAAATTAGAGGCTTAATACTATCCACTAAAACAAAACAAACCAAACCTATCAACTACCCAAAGGTTCATTTCGTCAACCATCAAGGCATACTAGTTGGCAGTGTGTTCCATCTACAATTTGCATTGTAGTTACTCCTACTGCTAATCTCACACCCTCAACCTCTACCACCGAGAAGGATAAAGGTAGTCGGGTCATGGGAATCAGGGTCTGATGAAGGGTTCCAACCTGAAACGTCACCTGTTCCTTTTCTCCAAAGGCGCTGCCTGACCAGCTAAGTCACTCCAGCATTTTGTGTCTATCTTAGGTTTACCTTCAAGCTTCATACCGTCCTAATTTGAAGTACATCTGTTCATTGGGTCTAATTTCCATTTCCTACTGCACAATGGGAGTACCTGCACTAAAGGAACTGCAGTGGTCCGATAGATGACACGTCACCTCCTCTCCAGGACATTCAGGGATGGGCGATAAATGCTGGCCTAGCCAACAACATCCAAATTCAGAGAAAATATTTTTTTAGAGAACACAAAGTCAAGATAATAGAGTTTGAAGCTGTGATTCTTGAAGAATTTGGGATGATTGTTTAGAGTGGCTGCAGAAAGATTAGAATTTGGTATAGAATTTAGAGTTAGAGTCATAGAATAGTGTGGAAACAGGCCCCTCGGCCCAACTTACCCACACCAGCCAACATGTCCCAGCGACACAAGTCCCACCTGACGGTCTGAAGAAGGGTTTCAGCCCGAAACGTTGCCTATTTCCTTCGCTCCATAGATGCTGCCGCACCCGCTGAGTTTCTCCAGCACTTTTGTCTACCTTCGATTTTCCAGCATCTGCAGTTCCTTCTTAAACACAAGTCCCACCTGTATGCGTTTGGTCAAAATCCCTCCAAACTTGTCCTATCCATCTACCTGTCTAAGTTGTGAGAAAGTGTTTGAAATAGCATTTGAAATAGTGTTTGTGGTCACAGTTCTGTTTAGTTTAGTTTGGAGATACAGCATGAAAACAGGCCATTCAGCCCACTGAGTCTGCGCCGACCATTGATCACCCATACACTGGTTCTAGTCCTATACACTAGGCGCAATTTACAGAAGCCAATTAACCTACATACCTGCACATCTCTGGGATGTGGGAGGAAACTGGAACACCCAGAGAAAACCCACATGGTCACGGGGCGAATGTACAAGCTCCATCCCGACAGCACCCATCATGGTAATCCCACGTAAGACTGCAAAGTCAGGATTGATTATAGCTAAAATGGTTAATATCAAAGCAAAAGTTAAAGGGTGGCATGAGGTTGATGTTAGAAGACATGGCAAAAGGAGATGGAGTTTGATTCCAGGTGATTTTAATCAGTGCAGATGCAGAACAGGCAAATCAGTACAAAAGTGTATTTTCCACGTTATTGTCGAACCCCTAATTTCACAGATGCAGGATTGCTGCATTTCAATGTTTCAAGAAGGATTATTAAAGGACTGACCAGGATATTTCTTGGGATTATTGTGGGACGTGCTATGTGGGACGTATGGCAGAAATCATGTTCAATTATGAAGAACGACCTGCCACATTTCCCAAGGTGAAGTTCCAACAGGCAGGAGCAACTCTGAGGAATAGAAATATTAGTTATCACTCTTCTTGAGATACAACCCAATTGTTTTACTTTTGTAGCAAATACCACAAAGGTTTGAGTCAATAATATCTGAAAAATGAAATTATTTTGTTTCCCTCGAAGAATAGAATTTCAATAGATTTGATTCAGCAGCAAATCACATAATCTCAACAAGAAATTCTGACGTAAGATCATTGGAAAATGCATTAATTGGACACTTACCAAGTTCCTATGGGATCCTTGCCAATTTTCTGCTGAAAATATGGCAGTAGATCCAGAAAATCGTAACAAAATTCCAGACGTCTGTGTTTTTGGCATATTAATGAGTTTATAGCCTTTTTCCTTCTTTATGTCCTGTTGAGAGATAATATATTTCCAAGTCGGGAATGATAAGCAGATACTATGTAATACTGGTACAAGGACATCCTTGCATTGCCCACTCTGAAGAGTCTGAGAGCAAACTGGAAATGTGAGCATAAGGCACAGAACTGAGAACTATTCATGGCCTCATCAAATGTTGACACTTGTGTTACTCCGCAAAATGAGGCATTGGATGCAGAGGGTGACACACTAGCAGTGTATTCCCATTATCTGTATTGCATTTTGCAAGATTAGAAACCTTTCTGCCAAACAGTGATGATTTTATAATATCTTCATAACATAGACACGTAGGCAACAAGAGCAACATTAGGCCATTCATACCTTCACCAACACTCAACACAAACATGCCAGATCAACTATCTCATATTTTCTCACTCTCCCTGAATGCCTTTTGCATTAGGATGAATGTATCTCTCCTTCCTAAATATGTTCATGACTTAGGGCAGAGAATTCCAAAGGTCCACCACTCTCTGAGTGAAGAAATGTTAGTCCTTTTTTTCTCGAAGCCAATATTCTTTTTTGTCCCCCACTTGAGTTAGAAAAAATAATCGCCTGCATCCAATCTGCATAGCCCTGTAGCCCTGTAAACATCTTATAAGTGTCGCTTTTTAGAATCACTATTATTCATCTTCATTCCAGTGAATGCAGAACTAGCCAACCAATCATTCCTTATGCCAACACAGGAATAACTAACAGTTACTGGGTGCCAGATTTGCCACTGATGTAACTTGCTTCAAATAGTATTTTATCCTCCACCTTCGCCTCATTAAATATCAATGACGTAAACAGCACTGCCATCTGAGACAACAACAATCTTCCAAATACAAAAACAGCAATCTTCCAATTTCTCTCAAAACTCCACCTTAAAAAGCTCACACTTTGGCAAATATTTTCTCGGTTGCTCAATCTTTCCCATTTGATAATTCTAACATTGAGAAGCAACAATAAGGTGTCAGCTGTGCCTATGAATTACAACAAAATGATTGTCACCCATGCTTGATTATGACTTCCTGTGATAGTGGAATCAATGAACACACACAGGGCAAGTTGTTGCTTTTGCTTGTTCTACTGGTGGCGAAGGTGCTGCAATGATATTCTGTTGACCATACTGCTTCTTTCATGGCAGAATACCAAGTTTGCTTATCGTGCAGTGTACCTTTCTGCTTATTTTATAAGCATGTTTATTCTGCTTGATACACTCATTGCAGTGGAGTTGGCCAATTCTCCTGCCAGCTTTCTCCAATTCACTGTACAGTTCTGCCTTAGCCAGTCGATTATTGTCTGTATGTAATGGCTGACCCAGATTATTTGCCTCCATGCTAGAATGGCTTTCAGACTTGACATGGTGGCTGCACCATTGTTGGTGAATATGTTTGACCAGCTCATTTGCATTGTACGCTACGTGGTGCTAGCGACAGCAATTATGTTTCTTGCTATAGCAGTAATAGAGGGGACATGTTACTACTGAGTACCACAAGTAACTATTCCACAGGATTGAGCACTAAACTCATGCAATATGAAGCGAGTACTGCATTGTTGAACATTGCGACCTTTTGGACTAGATGTACATCTGTGCTCTGTGGTGAATATTAAAAAAAATCCCACAACACTATTTCAAAGATCAGCAAAGCAGTAATCCCTGGTCAAAAGTCATCCACTCACTATTATTCAAAGCTGATTATGTCATGTTCATTGTTATCTGTAGTGGCTTGCTATGCACAAATTGGCCTCCTCGCTGTCTACAATTCAATAGTCTCTATCCTTAAAAAGAGTGTATCATTGACTGAAAAATGCTCTGACATCATAAAAGGGACATGAAACATGCTATATAAATGCTCTTCTATGAGGGGATAGTAAAGGCCTTGCACAAATGAGGTATTGTACCAGTTCACAAATAAACTGGCTATCAATCTCCCAAAGGAAACTCTCTTCAAACTTTCTATCGAGGTGAAATTGGATGTCTATGGTGAATTGACAGCACATCATGTCACAACTTGAAGCAAGTTGTTCAGGCAGCTCTCTGCGGAAGTAATATAGATAACTCACACAAGGAGGACAATTAGTTGCTTAAGATTCTACCTATTTTTGGATGGCACAAATCCGGATTGATTGAGTTCACCTACATTGACTGCAGTAGCCATTAGTTTCTCTGACACAATGTCTGCGCCCTCTATATTCTTCAGTGGAAATAAATCCACAAGTCATTGTTGAAAGACGAGTCTGACCACTGACTTTTATTGTAATCATCTGCATCAAAGTTGAACCTTTGGGGGTAAGTTTCTCCAGAGGCCGTACTATCCTTCCACTGTAAACTATATTCCTATTTCTTATGAACTTCAACGGCACTTCCGCCAAAATGAAGGAGTTTCCTATGGAAATACAACCCTTTTGACTTTGCCAACATCCAAATGCCCAGCATACATTAAGTCGATATCCAAACTGAGTATAGATATGTATTTGATCTTCAAATGAAAGAATCATGCCATGAAAAGGTGCCACTTTGATTTAGCAAATATACTAATGTCTAACATGTAATTAATCCAAGCCCCAACCAAGTCAGGATAGATTACCTTCAGATGAATGGAGCCAAGCAATCTGTCCCCAATACCACGTCCATTTCTACATACAAAATATGTCAATATTTGCCTGCTAACAAACACAATGAAGCAGGAACACACTCCACAATAAACTGCAGTGCCCCAATATATCAACAGAAGCTTTCAGTGTTATCTGTCTGGAAGCACGTGTATGAGATAATTTCATTGCCAGTATAAAATGGAAGTGGAAGAATTTCCAGGGCAGCACAATGGGTCTTCGTTGACACTGACTGCAATCTTCTTTCTTATAGTATTTCATTCTGAATGTAGCCTCTGAAGGTCAGTATTGTTCAGTGATGAAGGCTTTGCAAGTGTAAATGCAGATAACATCATCAAAACAGGCTGTTGCACCAGAAACCCCAAACAGAATCTAGTTCTCCAAGGACCCCTCAGACTATATTAGATTTCTTTCTGCCACGTTCTGCTGGTTTGACTCTCATTTCAGTGCTGAATCATTAAACAGCACAGAGAGGTTCAGCCGCATAAACCCAACAGAATGAGAGCCCTGAGAACATTACAAATTGTCCTAATCTTTGACAAGTCCCATCTGTGGATTTAAAATCCTTGAGCAGATGCTGGATAAATTACACTGTCATCTGGCTGGAAGCCTGAGAATGCACCGAGCAGTGTGCAGATTAACCATGACACAGGCTGTATCTGAAGGCCAGTGACATGAAGCTGTACTTTAGAACAGCTTTGCACAGTCAATTGCAAGATGGTCGTGTCCTGGGGGACACATTTAACCCCAAAACCATAGCAACCATCAACCAACAATGAAGCAAAGTCCCAAGTGTAAAGTTTCCAATTGAATTGGCCAAGTAGTGGGGTGAGGTCTTCTACTTTTTTTTAAGTAGTGTTGGTAATAACAACAGGCTATGCAAAACCTGTCGTCATTTGAAGAATTTAAGAAAAAGCTCTGCTATCGCAGCTGAGGAGGAAGATAAATTAAACCGTTCTGTTTCCTCCATCACTGCACTTGCGTCAACTGTTAGATAGATCCCTAACAAGACCAACTTCCTTGAAGTATGAAAGCAAATGAGGTGGCCTGGTGGTGCAGCTGGTGGAGCTGCTGCCTCATGGCACCAGAGACTCAGTACAATTCTGACCTCGGGTGTTGTCTGCGTGGAGTTTGCACCTTCTCCCCTGCGACTGGCTGGATTTCCTCCGAGTGCACCAGCTTCCACTCGTTTCCCAAAGACATGCAGGTTTGTAGGTTAATTAGCCTCTGCAAATTGCCCCTAATGTGTGGCGCAGTTATGAGAAAATGGTATAACACAGAACTGGTCAGAACGGGTGCGATGGTCAGCTTGTCCTCTATGGGCCGAAGGGCCTGTTTCCATGCTGTACCTCTAAATCTAAATCAATCAATCAATTTGCAATACATTTATGGAAATCTACGGTCTACTGTGGGACAACTATATATTTTAACTGTTTATAACGTGGCTATTGGTTTTTGAGTTATTATTTACAGTATAATTTTAAATTGAATTGGCTGGATGAGCAAAGACAATTGGAAATGCAGAAAATGGTCATTATAGCATTAATCATTCGACACGCACTGTTATATTCAGACTTTCCCACGTTTCTTGTCTGAAACTTGGACAAATAACACTGCCGTTAGGCTTCAGCCTGAGTTAGATTTAGGTGGAATTGAATAATATTCGAAACCTTAATCCAATCTAGATTCATCCAGCCATTCTCAACCATAAACACGATCTTTGTTGTATTTTATTCACCTGGTCACATAATCATTGAAATATGTTAAAATGTATTTTGTGAGACTCAAATACAGAGTAAAATATTTTAGATCATATTTTATTTTGAAACATTTTCTGTCATGATGTGTAAAATGTCTTAATTTTTAATATTACTGTTTCTATAATGTTACACATTGGAATTTATTTTGGAGGGTATGTAGATGGCTGCAACAACAGTCAAACCCAAATCTATAGAGAACTCGAGAGGAAGATTTTAATTTATTTTTACAATATATTCAGAAACGTGGGTTGGGTGTTATTTATATCTGTGTCTGTGGTTGTGTTGTGATGCAAATGGTTAGTACAGTCATGAGGCATGTTAACTTTACAAGCAATGTAACACTTTCATTGACATTTAAGCTGCAACAGTTTTGAGGATTGACATTAAAATAGTAGGTGGATTATCTGTTTTTTTTATATAAACAAGTAAAGGTAAAGTGCATTAGGTTCAAACCAGCCCCATGTCTTTTCAAGAGGTGTGCAGATGGTAGAGCTGCTGCCTCACGGTGCCAAAGACCTGGGTTCAATTCATACCTTGTGTGCTGTCAGTGTGGAGTTTGCACATTCTTCCCGTGACCTGGTGGGTTTAATGCCGGTGCTCCGGTTTCCACCCACGTCCCAAAAGATGTGCGGGTTGTAAGTTAATTGATCGCAGTAAATTCCCCCGATTGAGTTGGGTTAGGAAGTGAAAACTGGATAACATACAACTAGTGTGAACACGTGAATGATGGTCAGGGGTTACACAAAAAGCTGGAGAAACTCAGCGGGTGCAGCAGCATCTAAGGAGTGAAGGAGATAGGCGACGTTTCGGGTCGAGACCCTTCTTCAGACTGGTCAGGGATCAGGGAAACGAGAGATATAAACAGTGATATGGAGAGATAAAGCAAGAACAATGAGTGAAAGATATGCAAAAAAGTATTGGTGATAAGGAAAGCAGGCCATTGTAAGCTGTTTCTGGTGTGAAAATGAGAAGCTAGTGCGACTTGGGGGGGGAGATGGAGAAGGAATGTCAGGGCCCGAGGGCTGAGGGAGAGGTGGGGGGGTGGGGGGAAAGGAGCAGTCTGGGTTAACAGAATTGAGAAAATTCAATGTTTAAGCCCAGAGGATGCAGACTCCCCAAGCGGAATATGAGATGTTGTTCCTCAAACTTGCGGTGTTGTTCACTCTGGCCATGGAGGAGGCCCAGGACCGAGAGGTCGGATACGGAGTGGGAGGGGGAGTTGAAGTGCTGAGCCACCGGGAGGTCGGGTTGGTTATTGCGGACCGAGCGGAGGTGTTCGGCGAAACGATCGTCTAGCCTCCGCTTGGTCTCACCGATGTAGATTAGCTGGCATCTGGAGCAACGGATGCAGTAGACGAGGTTGGAGGAGGTGCAGGTGAACCTCTGTCGGACTTGGAATGACTGCTTGGGTCCCTGAAAGGAGTGGATGGGGGAGGTGAAGGAACAAGTGTAGCATCTCTTGCGGTTGCAAGGGAAAGTGCCCGGGGAAGGAGTGGAGCAGGAGGGAAGGGAAGAATTGACGAGGGAGTTGCGGAGGGAGCGGTCTTTGCGGAAGGCAGATAGGGGGGGAGATGGGAAGATGTGGCGAGTGGAGGGGTCACGTTGGAGGTGGCGAAACTGGCGGAGGACTATCTGTTGTTGGCGTTCATCATTCATCACTGAATGATGGTCAGCATGTACTCGGTGGGCCGAAGGACCTGTTTCCATTCAGTATCTTTCAATTTAATTTAATTCAATGTGGATTAACCCCATCTACCATCCTTCCGCAAATCCCTCAATTCAATCTCTGTCTGAGAAAAAAAACATCTAATTGCTTTATTTCTGTGACGTGTCCTACTGCCTTTTCATTAGAATCCCACGGTGTGAGAGGGTTTCACTTGACTTTCTTCTTGATCTTGTGATATAATTTGTCATATTATTTAACTCATGAGGTTGCCTATGTGCACAGCTCAGCATGATCAAAGTTGTTCATAATTTAATCATAATTCAGCAAATCACCTCAACGTTGTGTTCCAAGGATGATGAGGTAGGAATTTGCATTAGACAGGAATGCAATGTGTTTCCGATCAAAGTCACATTCTGACTGGTGATCAATTTCATTGATTCCACTGCATATTGAACAAGATGTACAATGGAGACATGTAATATTGCTCATTTAGTGCAATAGTGCCAGTTTAATTCCTATCCTAGTAAGTCCAATTTCATTAAATGTTTCTCATATTTTAGTTATGCATGCCCTGAATAATGTTGCCTTCTATAAGAAGTACATACTGTGCATTCCTTCCCATTACTTTTGACAGTTCACCTGTACCATCCCAAAGTTGACATAATTCTTCCTGACGATAAAGAAATCTGGAATTGTTCACGGTTCTCCAGATGAGCTTGCCTAATGCTAAAGAAAATACAAATGGTTTGAATACATATTTAATAATTCTGCTAATACAACGCTGTGCCTTGTTTCTGGATAAATACACAGCTAAAGATCTTCCATATTTATCTCTTGTAATCCCTAGATCTATTTTGGAATCTGCTAACTGTATTATATTATCTTTTAACTTGTATTCCATTTCATTCCACATACTCCCACATACTGATTAAATTAGTTATTTGCCTTGCTTTACATTTCCCTTTCTCTGTTAATCCTTGTTTCAAAATTAACTTTCTCTCTCAAGCTCTGTGATTCATTTCCTATGGTCTAGGCTAGATATTCCTTTGCACAACTCCACACTTGCAGAGAGAAGAGTTTTTCTTCAGCCCACAGGAGCAGGTGGAATGTGGAATGGGATTTGCCTGCATTGCAAGCTTTCCCAAAGTACGTTCATTAATGGGACAGTACTAATGTGGTGTGACTTCTTACACACCCTTCCTGGGCAACCTCCTACCAGGAGCAAGTGGCTGCAGCTCCAGCCAGCTTGTACAAAGAACATGCTTCCTGCGATCACTGACCGTCTACACCCTGACACTATAACCACAAACCATCATTGCAGCACCCACCTATCAAATAGCAGTTGGAATCATACAGCATTGAAACAGGCCCTTCGGCCCAATTTGCCCATGCCGACGAAGATGCCCATCAGCACTGGTCCCACCCGCCTGCGTTTGGATAATGTCCCTCTAAAACGTTCCTATCCATAGCTGTCTAAATGTCTCTTAAATCTTGTTATAGTACTTGCTTCAACTACCCCTTCTGGTAGCTCGTTCTGTGAAAAAGTTGCTGTGAAAACTTTATGTGAAAACGTTGGCCCTCTTGTTCCTATGTCCCCTCTCACTTTACACCTATGACCTAGTTGATTCCCCTACACTGGGTAAAAAACTTAGCATCTACCCAATCTATTCCCCCATTATCATATTCACCTCTATTAGGTTACCCCTCATCCCCCTGTGCTCCAAGGAATAAAATCCTAGTCTACCTTATGCTCAGGCCCTCAACTCCTGGCAACATCTTTGTTCATCCTTGTCAAATAGCTGGAGGGCTTGTATTGTCAATTGAGCCGACTGTGCAGATTGGACGTGATAGCTTCAAAAACCTGCAAAAGGCAACTCTACACCAAAGCCAGCAAACGTAGGGTTATACAGGGGAACCTGACAGTGTTGCTTATGAACGTCACAATTAATGATTTTGATCTGTATGCGACTTCGGCAAGACAGCATTCAGGAAACCCATGATGTTGTTATGAAGGGTAGGAGCAAAGTCTCGGATGGTGGCCCTTTTTCTTAATAAAACAACATAAAACGTATAAATCTGACACCTTCTGTCTGCCAGTGTGGTTGAATATCATGTCCTGATTTCCCTCACTTCAGTCTGACCATCCTTAAAAAGTCACTTTAACTTGGGAGTCTTAACCCACAAAATGCATCTTCAAAATTGGATACCCAATTACACAAAGGTTAAGGTGCACTTAAGTTTCATAATTGAGTTACTCCCAGGACTAGTTTTCAAGGCTTGTTTTAGGTCCCTGCTTTTTTTTTAACCTACCTGTGTGCAATTTGTATCACTTACTTTCCTCTAATTGAAGAAAGTAGGCTTGGGCTGTTAATTTTCCATTTGACAGGTAATATTGCTTGTTTGATGATGAAGAATATGTGGTCATTAATTAATGGCATCAGGAATGAAAATTAAAAATATCCCTGCCATCATTTTTCACAACAGATTTCCCTGCAAAGCAAGCGGTTAATTAATGTTTGCCTCTTTAATTCGCTTAAAGGTGAAGAGTGAATATATTTTAATTGTTTTATCACATTTTGCAATTAATTATGAAAGAAGGGGAGAAGTTTATTTAACCAATATTTAGCAGTTCACCCTGATGGTAAATATGTGGCATAGCATTATACATCATGGCCCACCGAGTCCACACCGACCAATCATCCCCCAGCATCATCCTACACACTGGGGACAATTTACAATCTTTACCAAAGCCAATTAACCTACAAATGTGTAAGTCATTGGAGTCATAAGGTCATAAGTAATAGGAGTAGAATTAGGCAATTTAGCCCATCAAGTCTACTCCGCCAATCAATCATGGCTGATCTATCTCTTCCTCCTAACCCCATTCTCCTGCCTTCTCCCCATGTGGGAGGAAACCGGAGCACCGGTGGAAAACCCACATGGTCACGGAGCAGAACGTACAAACTCTGTACAGACAGCATCAGCAGACAGGATTGAGCCCTGATCTCTGGCGCTGGAAGGCAGCAACTCGACTGCCGCGCGACCCTGCCACCCATATGCTGGGTGATATGATACAATATGATCCTGTATGTAGCATCACCAGCTTGGCACCTGACTGTTAGGTGTTTGAAACCAATACTGAAACATAACAATATTATCCCAATACCATTGCATACCTTATTAAAATGAAGAAAATTCTAACATGTGATATATATAGCAGCAATTTAACGTTGGCTGACTGCAGTGCAGCTCATTGTATCCATTCTCTGCTTTTTAATCATTAGTTCATTGGTTGATTATATCAGATTTCACTAAGTCAGACAAAATCCTGGGAATATCCTTCAAAATGGAATTCTATTTCCATCCAAAGTGCAACGTTATCAATGTGTCTTTGTCAGCTGCACTGAGCCTCTCCCCCAACTTCATCCTTCAGTTGGTAATAGAAGATTCGGAACAGGAGAGGCTGAGGAAATTAGAGTAACTTCAAATGGATCAAGGACAGGTATGAAGCTGTATGAAGCTGTGGCCAGCAAAAGAAACGGGTCCTTGGAGGGTGAAATAAAAGCTAGACCTAGTTCTGTTGTGTAGTGCAGGCTAAATGTCTCATTATAAGAGATGAACAGTGATTTGCTTTGGCTCTCTAGTTCAGTGAGTTTTACCAAGTAAAATAAACTAAACATCAGTAGAGAGATTAACACCAGGGCAAGTGATATTAAATAATGTCTCGGTAAAAAGATAAGAGCCAACAATACTTTTAATTATTCAATTATTATAGTTGGCTGGCTTTTTAATTACAATATGAATTCTATCCCAAATCTCTTCAGATTTTGCTGTAATTAAACCAGAAAATGCTGTATCTTCTCAGTAAGTCAGGTTGCATCATTGGAAAGAGAAACAGAGTTAATGTTTCAAATCAAACACCATTCCCATAAAGGCAGCTTGTCTTGCTGAGTACATCCACCATTTCCTGGTTTTATTTCAGATTTCCTATGTCTGCGCAGTTTTTTTGTTTTATTAAATTTTAAAGTTTTTAATTTTTTTTTTGTTTTATTCTCTGGGTTTCTGACGATTAGACCATGAACCATAAACGTGATTAAATTTTACCTAATTCAACCCTTACTTTGAGGTTAAAAAGTTGTAAATCTCTCCGTCTCTGTCTCTGTATCTGTGTGTCTCTCTCTCTATCTGTGTGTCTCTCTCTATCTGTGTGTGTCTCTCTCTCTCGATCTGCGTGTCTCTCTCTCTATCTGCGTGTCTCTCTATCTGCGTGTCTCTCTCTATCTGTGTGTGTGTCTCTCTCTATCTGTGTGTGTCTCTCTCTCTATCTGCGTCTCTCTCTATCTGTGTGTCTCTCTCTCTATCTGTGTGTGTGTCTCTCTCTATCTGTGTGTGTGTCTCTCTCTATCTGTGTGTGTGTCTCTCTCTATCTGTGTCTCTCTCTCTATCTGTGTGTCTCTCTCTCTCTGTCTGTGTCTCTCTCTATGTGTGTCTCTCTCTATCTGTGTGTCTCTCTCTCTATCTGTGTGTCTCTCTCTATATCTATGTCTCTCTCTCTCTCTCTCTCTCTCTCTCTCTCTCTCTCTCTCTCTCTCTCTCTCTCTCTCTCTCTCTGTCTCTCTCTCTCTGTCTCTCTATCTGTGTCTCTCTGTATCTGTCTCTCTCTCTCTATCTGTGTCTATCGGTGTCTCTCTCTATCCATGTCTCTCTCTCTCTCTCTCTCTTTTTTTTTTTTTTTTTTTTTTTCATTTCAAAAACTTTATTCAACACAAATCATAAAATACAACACATCAAAACACAATCAAAAATCACACTATAATGAACAGATCATTGTAGTACAGCAGTACATTCATTTATAATCGCCTCAACCCCACGCGGCGACCAGCGCTGACGGAAGGCCTCCAGAGTCCCCGTGAACACCGCGTGTTCCCTCTCCAGGGACACACGTGCACGGACGTAGGCCCGAAAGAGGGGCAGGCAGCCGACTCTCGCCAGACCGTCGACCGCCCGCTGCCTGGACCCACGAATGGCCATCTTGGCCAGGCCAAGGAGCAAACCGACAGGTAAGTCCCCCCCCCACACTCGGCTCTCCCCACTCCCCGCCTTGTGTCCAAACACCAGGATTGTGGGGCTGAAATGCAGCCAGAACTTGAGGAACAACCCCTTCAGATATTGGTACAGGGGCAGTAACCTCACACACTCCACATACACATGGAATACGGTCTCCTCCTCTCCGCAGAAAATACATGCGGCAGACGAGCCCGTGAACCGACTCAAAAGTTTATTACAAACCACCGCTCCATGCAGCACTCTCCACCCCAGGTCCCCAATATAAAGGGGTACAACTCCCTTATAGAAGGACCCCCACTGGGGCCCCCCGCCGCCTTCGGATGGTAACACCGTCCTCCATGGTGAGTCAGGACGGGAGACGAAGGCACGGTGGTTCAGAATGTGCAGGAGCATCCTGTACAGTGCGCGTCTCCTTGCATCACAAAATGGCATGCTGGTCATCTCAGAAAGGCAGCTCAGATTATGCGGAGCCGGAGGCCGAGAAATATCCCGAAGCCTAGGCCCGATGAGCAGATCTGACGGAGCAGGGGTAAGCTCTATCTGAACCACTCTAGGCTCGCGCCTCTCCTCGACAACCACCATGACAGGATGAGGACCAGCCACACCCGCAGCCACAACATCCCCCTCTCCTCGTGGAACAACACTCTGGCTGAACACCACCAAACTCCTCACTCTTAACACATCCCTATAGAAAACAGGCAAGCCCCTTAGAGCGGGTCGACTGACACCCGCCACCGGGAGCCGCGAGACCCCCCTTAGGCAACGACCCTGACGAAAAAAATACGTGGCCAGAGCGTGCCATCTGGGAGGGTTCTCTACATACATGTATCTCCGCAGAGTCCTGAGACGGAGAGCCGCCACCTGGGTGCGCACGCACACCAAGGACTGGCCGCCCTCCTCTAACGGAAGACTCAGGACCGCCGCGGAAATCCAATGCTTCCTATTTCCCCAAAAGAAATCCACCAGCTTCTTCTGTATAGCAGTTACAAATATAGAGGGCGGGACAAGAGTAGCCAGCCGGTACCATAACATAGAGGCCACCAGCTGGTTTATGACCAGCACCCTCCCCCGAAAGGAGAGAACTCCAAGCAGGCCTGACCAGCGCCCCAGCCGAGCAACCACCTTCGTCTCCAACTCTTGCCAGTTTGCCGGCCAAACATCCTCAGTGGGACTCAGGTACACCCCCAGATAGAGGAGGTGCGTGGTACTCCACGCATACAATGCCATCTCCTCCGGCAGGGAGTCTACCCGCCACTGACCCACCAAAAGTCCAGAGCACTTACTCCAGTTAATCCTAGCAGAAGATGCAGCCGAGAATATCTCCTGGCAGTCACGCATCCTCCGCAGGTCACCAGGATCAGTGAACATAAGAAGTACGTCATCGGCATACGCCGATAGAATCACCTCAACCCGCGGGCCAGGTAGGGCCAGGCCTGTCAACCTCCTCCGAAGAAGACACAGGAACGGCTCCACACAGACCGAATACAACTGGCCCGACATAGGGCACCCCTGGCGAACCCCCCTCCCAAAATGAAAAGGAGATAGCACCGCGCCATTAACCTTTACAAGACACTCCGCAGCAGCGTACAAAAGCCGGACCCGGGCCACGAAGTGTGGTCCAAACCCAAACGCTTGCAACGTCCCAAATAGGTATTCATGCTCTACCCTATCAAAAGCCTTCTCCTGATCAAGAGACAGAAAAGCAGCTGACTCACCAGTACCCTGGACTAAATGAATCAGGTCCCTAACCAGGTGGATGTTATCCTGGATGGACCGGCCAGGGACTGTATAAGATTGATCAGGATGAATCACTTGATGCAGCACGGAGCCCAGGCGATTTGCCATTGCCCGTGCAAAAATTTTATATTCTGTGCAAAGGAGAGAGACTGGACGCCAGTTCTTCAACAAACGGAGTTCGCCCTTCTTAGGCAGCAAGACAACAACCGTCCTACGCCACGAGAGAGGCATCACTCCAGTCGCCAGGCTCTCCCCCAAAACCAACATATAGTCACCCCCTAGGACGTCCCAGAATGCTCTAACAAACTCCACCGTCAACCCATCCAGCCCGGGGGACTTACCCCTCCTGAGCTGATGCAAGGCGCAAGTCAACTCCTCCAAAGATAAGGGGCCATCAAGAAGATCAGCCTCCCCCCTATCTACGGTCGGTAGACCCTCCCACAGATCTTGCTGAGCCTCCACACTGAATCCTTCCGCAGAGAACAGGGTCCCATAAAAGGACCTAACCAAGGCATTAATCCTCTCTGGATCAGTGACAGAGGAGCCGTCATCTGCAAGCAACTCCACGAGCTGTTTTCGAGCTCCCCGCCCCTTCTCCAAAGAGAAAAAGAAAGGCGACGCTCGGTCCAGCTCGTGCAGCATCTGGACCCGAGACCTCACATAAGCGCCTCGAGATCGCTCAAGCAGCAGACTCCTCAAAACCTCCTTCTTCCTCTGAAACTCTCCCCATTCGCTGGAGTCTTCACCAAACTGACCCAGGCGAGACTCAGCGTCCTGTATCTCCCTCTCCAGCTTCTCGACCGCTGAGTCCCGCCTCCCAGTCGACCCCCATGTATATTCCTTACAAAAGAGACGGATGTGAGCTTTACCCACATCCCACCACTGCCTAAGGGAAGAGAAGCACCTCTGCCTCTCTCTCCACTTCACCCAAAACCGAGTGAATGACTCCCGGAAACACCGATCCTCCAGCAGCCTGTTGTTAAAGTGCCAGTACGCGGACCCAGCCCGAGCGCACGCTGGATTGAAATCCACACGCACCAGACAATGGTCCGAGCACGGCACCAGCCGCATTGAGGCCGCTGAGACACGGGAAACAAACGCTCGGGAAATATAAAACCGATCAATGCGGGAACCACCGCCCTCAGACCTCCGCGAAAAAGCAGTGGAATCAGGGTGAAGGTCCCTCCAAACATCAACCAACTCAAAGGAGTCAATCAAGCCTCTCAGCTTCTTCGCTACAGCAGGCGCACACTGAGTACCAGAACGGTCCCGCACCTCAAGTGTGCAATTAAAGTCCCCACCAAGGAAGACACACTCTCCCCTATCAATAGTGCCCAACAGAGCATTCACCTCCCGAAGCAGGCCGGCCTGCATCGTGCCGGAGCTAGGGGCATACACGTTAATGAAATGCAACGGCATGCCATCCAGGCTCACGGCCAGATGGAGCAAACGTCCTGGCACCACTTCCTGCACTTTTAAAATGCTTGGCAGAAAATTTGGGGCCAACAGAAAAGCCACCCCACTCGAATTTGAGCTGAGATGGCTCATATAAACCCTCCCTTCCCACTCCAGTTGCCAGGTAGGTTCATCACTAGCAACGGTATGTGTCTCTTGCAGATAACAAACTGCAAATCTCCCCTCCCTTAGGGCTGATAAGAGCTGAAATCTTCGAAAACTCGCTCTACTCCCATTTAAATTTAATGTAGCTACTGTGAATGTGTAGACACATTAGATTGTGACCCTCACACTCCCTGTAGTCACAGGAGGTCCTTTTTTGAGGACCTTCAACAAACCCCGAAACTGCCCCAAATCCGAGTCAGAAAGACCACTATCCTTGTTACTAAGGATAGCCTCGAGACTCTCCCGCACATCTAGCCAATCCTCCCATCTCCTTGTAACGGCCCACCATAATGTTTTGGGAGCACGACTTATTTTTAAGAACTCTCGCACCTCAACAATAAGCTTCGCCTCAGACACGGCCTTGGAGTCTGGGCTCTCAGCCAACCCGCTCGCACCTGAATCAACAACCTCAGAAAGACCAGAACTGTCTGACACATCACACTCCGAGCCCCCCCCACTGGCCGCATCGCTATCCTCCTCCACAGCCATGACACGACCACCCGGATCAATGCTGGGGGTGGGTCCCAACACCCCTACCTGAGACTCGCAGCCCTCTGAATGGCTGGGCTCCTGCCCGCTACCATCACCCTCCTCCTCTGGGCCTGGGGAAGCAACAACAAGAGGCATCCCCAGGGCCTGTGGAACACTGGCACCCTCGGAGTCTGAAAGAGGATCACGTCCCATAACAGCCCTGACCTCCACATCATCCAGAGTGCCCTCTCCACAGGCATCACCCAGAGAATCACCACCTGCCATTAACCTCACCCCAGACAACTCATCCGGTGAGGCATCCCGCCCCCCAGCACCTCCACTGGCACTGATATGGAGCACAGACTTGAACGACAACACCCCCGAAACTCCCCCCTCAGCCTGACTCTGCACATCCCCCGTCACAGAGGGCACACTACCAGAGGAGCCAACCACGTCACCTACCGTGCTAGCACCCTCAGTAGGCCTCTGAAACGAGGGGACCTCATCCGACCCAGAGGGTACACACCCAAGGGAGCTAACCACAGCATCCGCCGAGATAACTCCCTCAGAGGGCCCCTGAGATGAAGGGACAGACTCCCGCCCAGTGGACACAACTCCACCGGAATCAACTTCAGCACCCAGTCCGGTGACACCCGCTGTAGATCCATGAAGAGAAGGCCCAACCACCGACCCAGAAGACACCGGGTCAAGACCACTTTCAGCCACCTCAGTGGTGGAAAGCCCGGAGAAAGACATCCCCTTCGCTCTGGACCCACGCCCTTCCTCCTCTTCACCAGGCAAATGCCTCCTTTTAGTCCCACTCGCATGCGGAGGTGCGGTAACCTCCATAAGGGAAGGGTCATCCGCCTCCACATTACCCCCAACCACTTTGCCACCCACACGTTTAGACTTCTTTCCCCCCTTCCGAGCCACCACAACTCCCCCCTGGGCCCCAGCAGGTGCAGTCTGCACCACACTGGAGCCAAACTCACCCGATTGCACTTTCTTCGCTCGGGCAGCCCTATCCCTCTCCTTCTTCTTATTATGCTTCCCCTGCTTCTCCCAAAACCCCCCCTCAACACTCCCCTCCTCCTGCGCCCCACCTCCATCCACCGCCACAGGCGCAAGACGTAGGGGACGTGGGGGGCTTGGGCTCTCACTGCCCAGGGTCCCCAAAGCGGAACCTCTGGACCCAGAAGGCTTAGCACTGCCGCCCCGGGTCACCAAGGCAGAACTGGCAACCTCAGCCGGGTCAGCAGTACCACCCCGCGCCGCTGAGGTTTGACCAGCCACCCCAGATGGGCCAGCAGCGCTTTCCTGGGCCACTGCACTAGAACCTCTAGCAGTGCCCCCGCGAAAAAGACACTCCCTACGGAGATGTCCAAATTCGCCGCACGCATGACACCGTGCCTTTCCCCAACTCCAACGCACGGTTCTGGGTACACCCTTATGCACCACCTCAAAACTCCCCTCGGCACCATCCCCCTCACCCACCTTCATGAACACCCTCCTCTTGAAACTGAAGACCCCTTTTTCCTCCGGGTCCCCCCCGGGATGCAAGAGACGAAAACATTTAGACCGCACCTCCCCGAACTTGGACAGGTGTGGAATAAGCACTGCATCCGAAAAATAAGTGGGGCAGCTCCGCAGGAGAACCGGTCTCACCCTGGATACCCACGGATCCACCTGTACGTGGACCCCCCCCACTGAGATCCCCTCCTCCAACGCTCGGGCCACACACTCCCGGGTCTTAAGTATCATCTCCACCTTTCCCCTTTCGAGCTCAGAAGAGACAATAGCCCCCCTCCCAAGAAGTTCATTCATGGCCTTCGTAATTACCCCCCTAGACATCATAGGCCCAGTTTGAACAGAAATACCAAAACTGTCCCCATCCAAGTCAACATGAGGCTCAAGCTCAGATGGCCTCGCACCCGCCACTGATGCCGTCGCTGCGTAGGTCCGGACCTTCGGCCGCGCCCCTTCCATCGCCATCCTCACAGAGGCACAAACCAGCTCCAAGCACCACAGCAGCACAGCTCCAAGTTAAGTCCCAGAGACAGTCACAGTCAAAGACAGGCAGCAGAAAACAGAAACCTCCAGCTGAAGCAGGAAAGTCCCCAGGTTCGTCCACAGCCAAGAGCAGCTTACGGGAAACTCGATCCCAGTCGCGCTGGACGCAAAAGTACCTTCTTCACATTAAGCCAGGCAGCCGCACTGACAAAATGACTTTAGGGCAGAGAAGCGGAGCCAAAAACGACAAAGACACCGCACAACTTCAGCCCACTGAGATCACAGGCACTCTTGGCAATCCGCCAACGCCAACCGCACCCTCGACAATGTGGAGAAACTCAGGAATCTTCACACAGATGGAGGCTCCCCAGACCAGAGAAAAGCTTCAACAGCCCAACGATAAGTTAAACTATGAAGCCCCTCTGTGTCTGTGCCCTCATCGACAGCAAAGTCCTTGAAAGGCAGCTTCAATCCTTCACAACTGCAGAGCTGAGAAGAATACACGACCTCTCTCTCTCTCTCTCTCTTTTTTTTTTTTTTTTTTTTCATTTCAAAAACTTTATTCAACACAAATCATAAAATACAACACATCAAAACACAATCAAAAATCACACTATAATGAACAGATCATTGTAGTACAGCAGTACATTCATTTATAATCGCCTCAACCCCACGCGGCGACCAGCGCTGACGGAAGGCCTCCAGAGTCCCCGTGAACACCGCGTGTTCCCTCTCCAGGGACACACGTGCACGGACGTAGGCCCGAAAGAGGGGCAGGCAGCCGACTCTCGCCAGACCGTCGACCGCCCGCTGCCTGGACCCACGAATGGCCATCTTGGCCAGGCCAAGGAGCAAACCGACAGGTAAGTCCCCCCCCCACACTCGGCTCTCCCCACTCCCCGCCTTGTGTCCAAACACCAGGATTGTGGGGCTAAAATGCAGCCAGAACTTGAGGAACAGCCCCTTCAGATATTGGTACAGGGGCAGTAACCTCACACACTCCATATACACATGGAATACGGTCTCCTCCTCTCCGCAGAAAATACATGCGGCAGACGAGCCCGTGAACCGACTCAAAAGTTTATTACAAACCACCGCTCCATGCAGCACTCTCCACCCCAGGTCCCCAATATAAAGGGGTACAACTCCCTTATAGAAGGACCCCCACTGGGGCCCCCCGCCGCCTTCGGATGGTAACACCGTCCTCCATGGTGAGTCAGGACGGGAGACGAAGGCACGGTGGTTCAGAATGTGCAGGAGCATCCTGTACAGTGCGCGTCTCCTTGCATCACAAAATGGCATGCTGGTCATCTCAGAAAGGCAGCTCAGATTATGCGGAGCCGGAGGCCGAGAAATATCCCGAAGCCTAGGCCCGATGAGCAGATCTGACGGAGCAGGGGTAAGCTCTATCTGAACCACTCTAGGCTCGCGCCTCTCCTCGACAACCACCATGACAGGATGAGGACCAGCCACACCCGCAGCCACAACATCCCCCTCTCCTCGTGGAACAACACTCTGGCTGAACACCACCAAATTCCTCACTCTTAACACATCCCTATAGAAAACAGGCAAGCCCCTTAGAGCGGGTCGACTGACACCCGCCACCGGGAGCCGCGAGACCCCCCTTAGGCAACGACCCTGACGAAAAAAATACGTGGCCAGAGCGTGCCATCTGGGAGGGTTCTCTACATACATGTATCTCCGCAGAGTCCTGAGACGGAGAGCCGCCACCTGGGTGCGCACGCACACCAAGGACTGGCCGCCCTCCTCTAACGGAAGACTCAGGACCGCCGCGGAAATCCAATGCTTCCTATTTCCCCAAAAGAAATCCACCAGCTTCTTCTGTATAGCAGTTACAAATATAGAGGGCGGGACAAGAGTAGCCAGCCGGTACCATAACATAGAGGCCACCAGCTGGTTTATGACCAGCACCCTCCCCCGAAAGGAGAGAACTCCAAGCAGGCCTGACCAGCGCCCCAGCCGAGCAACCACCTTCGTCTCCAACTCTTGCCAGTTTGCCGGCCAAACATCCTCAGTGGGACTCAGGTACACCCCCAGATAGAGGAGGTGCGTGGTACTCCACGCATACAATGCCATCTCCTCCGGCAGGGAGTCTACCCGCCACTGACCCACCAAAAGTCCAGAGCACTTACTCCAGTTAATCCTAGCAGAAGATGCAGCCGAGAATATCTCCTGGCAGTCACGCATCCTCCGCAGGTCACCAGGATCAGTGAACATAAGAAGTACGTCATCGGCATACGCCGATAGAATCACCTCAACCCGCGGGCCAGGTAGGGCCAGGCCTGTCAACCTCCTCCGAAGAAGACACAGGAACGGCTCCACACAGACCGAATACAACTGGCCCGACATAGGGCACCCCTGGCGGACCCCCCTCCCAAAATGAAAAGGAGATAGCACCGCGCCATTAACCTTTACAAGACACTCCGCCGCAGCGTACAAAAGCCGGACCCGGGCCACGAAGTGTGGTCCAAACCCAAACGCTTGCAACGTCCCAAATAGGTATTCATGCTCTACCCTATCAAAAGCCTTCTCCTGATCAAGAGACAGAAAAGCAGCTGACTCACCAGTACCCTGGACTAAATGAATCAGGTCCCTAACCAGGTGGATGTTATCCTGGATGGACCGGCCAGGGACTGTATAAGATTGATCAGGATGAATCACTTGATGCAGCACGGAGCCCAGGCGATTTGCCATTGCCCGTGCAAAAATTTTATATTCTGTGCAAAGGAGAGAGACTGGACGCCAGTTCTTCAACAAACGGAGTTCGCCCTTCTTAGGCAGCAAGACAACAACCGTCCTACGCCACGAGAGAGGCATCACTCCAGTCGCCAGGCTCTCCCCCAAAACCAACATATAGTCACCCCCTAGGACGTCCCAGAATGCTCTAACAAACTCCACCGTCAACCCATCCAGCCCGGGGGACTTACCCCTCCTGAGCTGATGCAAGGCGCAAGTCAACTCCTCCAAAGATAAGGGGCCATCAAGAAGATCAGCCTCCCCCCTATCTACGGCCGGTAGACCCTCCCACAGATCTTGCTGAGCCTCCACACTGAATCCTTCCGCAGAGAACAGGGTCCCATAAAAGGACCTAACCAAGGCATTAATCCTCTCTGGATCAGTGACAGAGGAGCCGTCATCTGCAAGCAACTCCACGAGCTGTTTTCGAGCTCCCCGCCCCTTCTCCAAAGAGAAAAAGAAAGGCGACGCTCGGTCCAGCTCGTGCAGCATCTGGACCCGAGACCTCACATAAGCGCCTCGAGATCGCTCAAGCAGCAGACTCCTCAAAACCTCCTTCTTCCTCTGAAACTCTCCCCATTCGCTGGAGTCTTCACCAAACTGACCCAGGCGAGACTCAGCGTCCTGTATCTCCCTCTCCAGCTTCGCGACCGCTGAGTCCCGCCTCCCAGTCGACCCCCATGTATATTCCTTACAAAAGAGACGGATGTGAGCTTTACCCACATCCCACCACTGCCTAAGGGAAGAGAAGCACCTCTGCCTCTCTCTCCACTTCACCCAAAACCGAGTGAATGACTCCCGGAAACACCGATCCTCCAGCAGCCTGTTGTTAAAGTGCCAGTACGCGGACCCAGCCCGAGCGCACGCTGGATTGAAATCCACACGCACCAGACAATGGTCCGAGCACGGCACCAGCCGCATTGAGGCCGCTGAGACACGGGAAACAAACGCTCGGGAAATATAAAACCTATCAATGCGGGAACCACCGCCCTCAGACCTCCGCGAAAAAGCAGTGGAATCAGGGTGAAGGTCCCTCCAAACATCAACCAACTCAAAGGAGTCAATCAAGCCTCTCAGCTTCTTCGCTACAGCAGGCGCACACTGAGTACCAGAACGGTCCCGCACCTCAAGTGTGCAATTAAAGTCCCCACCAAGGAAGACACACTCTCCCCTATCAATAGTGCCCAACAGAGCATTCACCTCCCGAAGCAGGCCGGCCTGCATCGTGCCGGAGCTAGGGGCATACACGTTAATGAAATGCAACGGCATGCCATCCAGGCTCACGGCCAGATGGAGCAAACGTCCTGGCACCACTTCCTGCACTTTTAAAATGCTTGGCAGAAAATTTGGGGCCAACAAAAAAGCCACCCCACTCGAATTTGAGCTGAGATGGCTCATATAAACCCTCCCTTCCCACTCCAGTTGCCAGGTAGGTTCATCACTAGCAACGGTATGTGTCTCTTGCAGATAACAAACTGCAAATCTCCCCTCCCTTAGGGCTGATAAGAGCTGAAATCTTCGAAAACTCGCTCTACTCCCATTTAAATTTAATGTAGCTACTGTGAATGTGTAGACACATTAGATTGTGACCCTCACACTCCCTGTAGTCACAGGAGGTCCTTTTCTGAGGACCTTCAACAAACCCCAAAACTGCCCCAAATCCGAGTCAGAAAGACCACTATCCTTGTTACTAAGGATAGCCTCGAGACTCTCCCGCACATCTAGCCAATCCTCCCATCTCCTTGTAATGGCCCACCATAATGTTTTGGGAGCACGACTTATTTTTAAGAACTCTCGCACCTCAACAATAAGCTTCGCCTCAGACACGGCCTTGGAGTCTGGGCTCTCAGCCAACCCGCTCGCACCTGAATCAACAACCTCAGAAAGACCAGAACTGTCTGACACAACACTCTCTGAGCCCCCCCCACTGGCCGCATCGCTATCCTCCTCCACAGCCATGACACGACCACCCGGATCAATGCTGGGGGTGGGTCCCAACACCCCTACCTGAGACTCGCAGCCCTCTGAATGGCTGGGCTCCTGCACGCTACCATCACCCTCCTCCTCTGGGCCTGGGGAAGCAACAACAAGAGGCATCCCCAGGGCCTGTGGAACACTGGCACCCTCGGAGTCTGAAAGAGGATCACGTCCCATAACAGCCCTGACCTCCACATCATCCAGAGTGCCCTCTCCACAGGCATCACCCAGAGAATCACCACCTGCCATTAACCTCACCCCAGACAACTCATCCGGTGAGGCATCCCGCCCCCCAGCACCTCCACTGGCACTGATATGGAGCACAGACTTGAACGACAACACCCCCGAAACTCCCCCCTCAGCCTGACTCTGCCCATCCCCCGTCACAGAGGGCACACTACCAGAGGAGCCAACCACGTCATCTACCGTGCTAGCACCCTCAGTAGGCCTCTGAAACGAGGGGACCTCATCCGACCCAGAGGGTACACACCCAAGGGAGCTAACCACAGCATCCGCCGAGATAACTCCCTCAGAGGGCCCCTGAGATGAAGGGACAGACTCCCGCCCAGTGGACACAACTCCACCGGAATCAACTTCAGCACCCAGTCCGGTGACACCCGCTGTAGATCCATGAAGAGAAGGCCCAACCACCGACCCAGAAGACACCGGGTCAAGACCACTTTCAGCCACCTCAGTGGTGGAAAGCTCGGAGAAAGACATCCCCTTCGCTCTGGACCCACGCCCTTCCTCCTCTTCACCAGGCAAATGCCTCCTTTTAGTCCCACTCGCATGCGGAGGTGCGGTAACCTCCATAAGGGAAGGGTCATCCGCCTCCACATTACCCCCAACCACTTTGCCACCCACACGTTTAGACTTCTTTCCCCCCTTCCGAGCCACCACAACTCCCCCCTGGGCCCCAGCAGGTGCAGTCTGCACCACACTGGAGCCAAACTCACCCGATTGCACTTTCTTCGCTCGGGCAGCCCTATCCCTCTCCTTCTTCTTATTATGCTTCCCCTGCTTCTCCCAAAACCCCCCCTCAACACTCCCCTCCTCCTGCGCCCCACCTCCATCCACCGCCACAGGCGCAAGACGTAGGGGACGTGGGGGGCTTGGGCTCTCACTGCCCAGGGTCCCCAAAGCGGAACCTCTGGACCCAGAAGGCTTAGCACTGCCGCCCCGGGTCACCAAGGCAGAACTGGCAACCTCAGCCGGGTCAGCAGTACCACCCCGCGCCGCTGAGGTTTGACCAGCCACCCCAGATGGGCCAGCAGCGCTTTCCTGGGCCACTGCACTAGAACCTCTAGCAGTGCCCCCGCGAAAAAGACACTCCCTACGGAGATGTCCAAATTCGCCGCACGCATGACACCGTGCCTTTCCCCAACTCCAACGCACGGTTCTGGGTACCCCCTTATGCACCACCTCAAAACTCCCCTCGGCACCATCCCCCTCACCCACCTTCATGAACACCCTCCTCTTGAAACTGAAGACCCCTTTTTCCTCCGGGTCCCCCCCAGGATGCAAGAGCCTAAAGCACTTAGACCGCACCTCCCCGAACTTGGACAGGTGTGGAATAAGCACTGCATCCGAAAAATAAGTGGGGCAGCTCCGCAGGAGAACCGGTCTCACCCTGGATACCCACGGATCCACCTGTACGTGGACCCCCCCCACTGAGATCCCCTCCTCCAACGCTCGGGCCACACACTCCCGGGTCTTAAGTATCATCTCCACCTTTCCCCTTTCGAGCTCAGAAGAGACAATAGCCCCCCTCCCAAGAAGTTCATTCATGGCCTTCGTAATTACCCCCCTAGACATCATAGGCCCAGTTTGAACAGAAATACCAAAACTGTCCCCATCCAAGTCAACATGAGGCTCAAGCTCAGATGGCCTCGCACCCGCCACTGATGCCGTCGCTGCGTAGGTCCGGACCTTCGGCCGCGCCCCTTCCATCGCCATCCTCACAGAGGCACAAACCAGCTCCAAGCCCCTCAGCAGCACAGCTCCAAGTTAAGTCCCAGAGACAGTCACAGTCAAAGACAGGCAGCAGAAAACAGAAACCTCCAGCTGAAGCAGGAAAGTCCCCAGGTTCGTCCACAGCCAAGAGCAGCTTACGGGAAACTCGATCCCAGTCGCGCTGGACGCAAAAGTACCTTCTTCACATTAAGCCAGGCAGCCGCACTGACAAAATGACTTTAGGGCAGAGAAGCGGAGCCAAAAACGACAAAGACACCGCACAACTTCAGCCCACTGAGATCACAGGCACTCTTGGCAATCCGCCAACGCCAACCGCACCCTCGACAATGTGGAGAAACTCAGGAATCTTCACACAGATGGAGGCTCCCCAGACCAGAGAAAAGCTTCAACAGCCCAACAATAAGTTGAACTATGAAGCCCCCCTGGGTCTGTGCCCTCTCCAACGGCAAAATCCTGGAAAGGCTGCTCCAATCCTTCTCAACTGCAGAGCTGAGAAGAAAACACGACCTCTCTCTCTCTCTCTCTCTCTCTCTCTATGTCTCTCTCTCTCTATATATGTGTGCACTCTCTCTGTCTCTCTCTATCTGTGTGTCTCTATCTGTGTGTCTCTCTCTATCTGTGTCTCTCTCTCTATTTGTGTGTATCTCTTTAACTGCATCTAACCTCTATCTGTGTGTCTCTATCTAACCTCTATCTGTTATTTCCAAAATAAAATTGGATCCTGTATAATTGTGGTATTCCAGATTTCCACACATAATAATGTTACATCAATTATCTATAGGCCAGGAAGGTCATTTCTATGGATCTGTGTTTTTTTCTGTGCTCTGAAAGCACACAAGAAAACATATTAGACCTAACAAAATATTGTAACACCAACACCTTGTGTCTGGATGGAGTAATGCTTTTGTTTCCTTCCATGGGTCTCAGCGCAGTCAAATTTTAGCAACCTATGACACGCTAGCAGGAAGTGCAAGAATAAAGGTCACCAAATTATTTTAAAAAGCAACTTGGCCATCTGCGTAAGGACAGAGTTCCAGAACTAGTCTGACATATAACTTTTTGGTGTGGCCAAGGGAAATTTCAGGGGAACAGAAGCAGAATATTAAAATTCCAAGAAAAACATTTGACGATCATGGCAATTTAGAAAAGATGTTTACCTCGTCTACCTTACGCATGATAGTTCTGAAATGTTTCTGAACTAAGAGTTGCAAACAACTTTTCTGCCAGTTAAAATATCTTCCAAGAACATAAAGTAAACCAAATGGCTTAGAAAGTCACAAACACTATGATGTTTTAAAGAAGGAACTGCAGATGCTGGAGAATCGAGGGTTACACAAAAGGCTGGAGAAACTCAGCGGGTGCAGCAGCATCTAAGGAGCGAAGGAGATAGGCGACGTTTCAGGTCTCAACCCAAAACGTCGCCTCTCTCCTTCGCTCCTTAGATGCTGCTGCACCCGCTGAGTTTCTGCAGCCTTTTGTGTAACCCACAAAAACTATGATGGTGGCTTTGAGGTCATTTAATCCTAAACAGCACAAATCCAAAACTATAAGATAACATTGTGATAAATTAGAGACATACCCATAGCTCTCTGATTTCCTATGTACTGTAACATTAAAAACTAAGTTGAACCAATCAATATTATAAGGTTGGGCGGTTTAAAAGAGTGGTGACAAATCTTACATATACCTGTTCCAGTTTACCAATCCATTCTCTTGGTTGACTTGTGGATGTACTTTGTGAAATATAGAAAATTTAGGAGGAAATTTAGGAATGAAATTAGGAGGGGAAAAAAAGGGACCATGAAATATGAAATCTAAAGTAAGTTGGACAATTGGATCGAAAATGAGCTTGATGACAGGATACAAAGGGTGGTAGTGGAAAATTACTTTTCTGATTGGAACTCTCTGACCAGTGGTGTCCCACAGGAATTAATGCAAGGACTTTGTTGTTTGTTATATTAACTTGGTTGTGAATGTAAGTTTTCAGATGAGACAAAAATGGGAGGTTTTGTGGAAAGCAAGGAAGTTTGTCTAAGGCCACAGTAATATAAGGATCAGATGGAAAATTGGATGGATTATTAGCAGATGGAATTTAATCCTGACAACTGCAAGATGTTGCATTATGTTAAGTTTAATAAGATTAAGACAACCACAGTAAATGGAAGTATACTCATGAATTCTGATGAACATAGAGACCCAGGAGTTCATGTCCATAGTTCCCTGAAAATGGAGGATGTAGAAGCACCTGACAATTTAAGGGAGTATAGCGTTGATGATTTTTACAAAGATAGTAGTTGATATCTGGAATTTGCAGCCACAGGAGGTTGAGGAGTTAGATACATTCACCATGTTTAAGACACATTCTGACAAGGTGATATTAATGTAGATGGGCAAAAAGATTGGCATGAACATGGTGAGACAATAGACCCGTTTCTATAAACAAAAAGGACACAAAGTGCTGGAGTAACTTAACAGGTCAGGCAGCATCTCTGGAGAAAATGTTCTCCAAAGATACTATCTGACCTGCTGATTTACTCCAGCACTTTGTGTTCTTTTGTGCATTAACCAGCATCTGCAGCTCTCTGTTTCCATGTTGTACATGTATATATGATTCCATTATCATTTAAACTTTCTTTGCATTGAATCTATTTTATTGCAGCCATGGAGTGATGCATAGAAATAAAGAATGTAAATGGTGAAAACTGATTTCAAAACCTTTTATTTCATTCCAATTAGATTTGTTTGTAATGTCATTTAATTATTTGTGAATGATAACCTTATTTTTCACTCATAACCATCCATAGCTACATGCAATTGGAACAATTGTGCCAGTGACATGAAATGTGATAACATGGAGCGAAAGTGACAGTGACGGAAGACGCCGAGAAACTTTGTGCCGAATAATGTCACAGGAGGATTCCACATGTAGACAGATGTGTGTTTGATATGAGTAATAGGGTCATCATTTAATCAACAGCTCTGAAATACTTTATAAGAGATCTTGAGCTGTTTGTGTTTGTTCTATAATCCAGGGATTAAATTGCAACAAGCAATGGCTGTGTTACCCCTTGTAACTTACTGCCGATATCATTCAATAAATCTGTCCTGATCTTATTACAATCATTAATCCTCGAGGACAGACCTTGTCATACATCAGCTCCATGGACAGTCCTGGCTCCTGACATCTGTCTTAATATTGGAATTTGACTGAAATAAAAGGGAGGGGGAAAAAATCAAAGAAATTAGTCTCAGTTTATGCACAGTGTGTTCTGTGGAATTAGTGTAGAACTGGGAATAACTTACAGATATTAATTTTTATCTTGAGCATGAAAGACTAGCATTGTATCTTTTAATCACATCTTTTACCAGCACAAGACAGAACTTAATAATGTAGAGGTGGTGCTTATAAAACTGTGGCCACAGTGCAAAAGAACAAGTAACAAGAGCCAAGGATCATTAGATCATCGTCTAAATAAGCAAGATACATTCTCAGAGGATGTGATCCATCAGAGTTATATTGTAAAATCCATTCCATAATGAACTACTTTGATGTGCAGGAAATGTTCATAACTATCCAGACATGGCTGCTACATTAAGGTCTTGCATATAGTATTACACAGCTACATCTCTTCACCAGATAAAAGCTGTCCAGGGTCTGACCTCCCCAGAGGAGCATGGGTGAAGCTCAGCAGACTTTGTACTGGAGTTGGGCGTTTCAAGGCCAGCATGTGGAGATGGGGACTCCGCCAGAGCCCAGCCTGTGAATGCAGAGCAGAACAACAGACAGCCAACCATGTCATCTCTGGGTGCCCGCTCTACCACCCAGCAAATGGAGCTCAGGGCCTGGTTGACATTGACGCAGAGACAACAACCTGGCTGCTCAACGCCCAGCTTGAGATCTAACTGTTCCTTTGGTTTATGGTTCATTCACAAGAAGAAGAAGAAAAAGAAGATATAGTATTGAGAGCATTGTCCAGTGGTTATGTTTCTGCAAGTTGTATTCGGTATAGTTTATCTTGTTTTGGACTCCCTAGTACATAACATGATTGGGTGGAGTGGGCAAAATGTTATAATGGAGACACTTAAAATGTTAGAAAAATAATTAGGATTGATATGGAAGGAAAAAAAGATTTCCTCAAATGAAGGAATAAAGGACAATCTAATATCTCAATTAGTGCAAGGTCATTCAGTAACCATGCAGCAAAAAATCTTC
This sequence comes from Raja brachyura, assembly GCA_963514005.1. Next base: position 20,313,624 of record OY740806.1, on the reverse strand, counting down.
AAACAAAGCATAGTGGAAGTCTGGAACTTACATCTAAAACATTGTAGCTGCTGACTCATCTTAAATGTTCTGGCTGATAGATGTTTCTTCCATAAGGGTGGCACAGTGGTGCAGCAGTGGAGCTGTAGCTTCACATCACCAGAGATCCGGGTTCGATCCTGACCACGAGTGATGTCCGTGGGGAGTTTGTGCGTTCTCCCTGTGGCGGCGTGGGATTTCTTGGGGTGCTTTGGTATCTTCCCACACTTCAAAGACATGCAGGTTTGTAGGATAATTGGCTGCTATAAATTGCCCCTAGTGTGTAGGATACAAAAGTGGAATAACATAGAACTAGTGTACGTGTGATCATTGGTCAGTGTGGACTCAGTTGGGCCCTGGGGTTTGTTTCCATGTTGTATCTCTAAACTAAGGTATTGATAAAGGGCAGGAGAAATGTGGTTGAGATGGGGATGAGCAATTTGCTAAATGAACGATGAGGTAGGCTTAAGGAACTTACTGATCTATTCTAGCTCCTAATATGGAACTTGAAAGAAATTTGTTCGCCAGAATACCATGAACAACTGTCAAAACTTTATTCTTATAGGTTGTGATGCCAAAATTCTTCTCAAGGTTGGTGGGTGGCAATGACTCATTTTGGTCAACTCACATTAAGTTATGTGTTTGTCTTGAAGACATATATTTCAAACTGACTTTCCCCACATATATTTTCTAGTCAAGGACATAGGTTTCAAGAAGTTTCAAGTGGATTCACAAAAATTAGTTGTTCATTTGTCAGGTGGTTATATGATTAAATAGTCAAACTGCTTTATTGCACGGTGGTTCTTATTTTGCAGCTGTAAAAAAAAATTATTCAGAATGTTAGAAATTCAACATATTTCACATGCCACTAATAGAGAACATTGAAAACCGCCGAGGTACAATATTCCAAAAGCATCAGCTTCCAGTTATGCAAACCCACACCATGAATTATTACTGTTTGATGTGAAATATGAGTGTTTCACTCGCATTAATATGAAGCAGGGGCATTAACATTTTATTGAGAGCCATATTAATATGGGCCAACTTAAACAGCTGCACATTCAACGCAAGATTTAAATATGATGCCTATATCTATTTTCCCAATGGCCCAGTTAAAGTCAACCCCATCCTTTGGAAGAGAGCATGACATTTTCTTCTTTCTCACACATTTAGTGGAAGGTGTGGGTTTCACTCACAGTGCAGAAGATGGACATGTGTATAGAAAATGAAGCAATTCGCTGTCCAGCAACATAATTGCAGGACTGGCAATATCAATATTTCTGCACTAAGTCTAGACCTTGTAAACCTTTGCCCAACACAGCGGCACAGTGGCACAGCGATCGAGTTGCTGCCTCACAGCACCAGAGACTTGGAGATAGACAAAAAAGCTGGAGTAACTCAGCGGGTCAGACAGTATCCCTGGAGAAAAAAATAGGTGATGTTTCGGGTCGAGACCCTCTTCGGACCTGGGTTTGATCCTCTAGAGACCTGGGTTTGATCCTGATTACGGGTGCTGTCTGTACAGAATTTGTACATTCTCACTGTGACCACATCAGTTTTCTCCAGGTGCCCCTGTTTTTTTCTCACACATTGCAAAGATGTGCAGATTTGTAGATGAATTGTCTTCTGTAAATTGTCCCCGGTGTGTTGGATAGAGCCAGTGTATGGGTGATGGTTGGTTGGCATGAACTTGGTGGACCGAATGGCCTGTTTCCACAAAGTATCTTCAAACCAAATTAAACTAAACAGTATAGCATCAAAAGGATTGCTACAGCTCAAGGGTGATTGGGGATGCCTATTGTGCAGGCGGGTTAGCAAATGCTGACCTTACCAGCAATGCTCACACATTGCAAAGGTACAGGTGTGGTATTTGTTGTGCTGCTGCAAGTAAGAACTTCATTGTTCTATCTGGGACACATGACAATAAAACATGCTTGACTCTTATTATTGCAAAGAGCCAGGAAAGACAAAGGGCTGAGTTGCTGAAATTGTGCTGTTATCACTCTGATTCTTTGAAGTATTGGTGTTTATATAAGAATCTTTCTTGAATTCCAGGTTTTATATAATTCATCAAGTGACTAGTGGACACTAATGTGCAACATGGAATTGACCGATGTTTACTACAAATTGCCACTAAACAAGCAAGCTGTAGGTTTAGCCGAATACATGCCAGAAATAAAATAGACAAAGTGCTAGTGGAGTGTGGAATGTAATTTGTGTACTTTTAATTAAGCTATTTTTGAATGCAGGTTGAGTTAATCAGGTTGATGGAATCCATGTTATCCCAGGTTGCTATGAGAGTTGTAAGGGACAAGATAGCTGGGGCCAAGAGGTTGAGTTTTTCATCTTTATTAACGAGATTGGATTTAACTAATATTGTTATTTTATGGAGGAAATGTGGCAGAGGTAACATTTATAAATATTACTATATAAATATTATACATGTTGTAAATATGTATTTATGTATATTTACTATATTACTCAGGAATGTTGATGAACAGAGGAATCGTGGGGGTTCAAGTCTATAGTTGCTAGAAAGTATCAGCACAGATAGATTGGGTGGTGAAGAAGTCATTGTCATGCTTCTCTTCATAAGTCAAGGCATAGAATATAAAAGTTGGGGCTTTACCTTGCAACTTTACAGAACATTGGTTAGACTGAATTGGGAGTATTGAGTTAAGTTCTGGTTACCACACTATATGAAGGATATGATTTTGTTCTCGGTTATTCAGTACAATGTGGACCCGAATCAGAGGCCTTGAATTATGAGAAAAAGATTGGATAGGCTAGGCGTGTCAGAACATTTTGCCTACAATGAAGGGGAGCAAAGTGCCTTTGTAGACAGACACTGCAGTGCATTTGCTAGGATGCTTGAACAGCAACTGGATATAGTACTATTTAATCTGATTTTGATGTTGTTGGTTGTATGGAGAACATTAGCTAATCCACTGGGAAAACTCCTCACGCTCAAGATAGATCCATGCAGTATGGCGTGAACCTATTACTTCTCTGAGTGCCACTATCTAATCTAGTTTGGTGCTCATAAGATAATTTAAGGCATGCAGTTGTGACATTATCAATATAAGTCTCATGGTAAATAATAATCCAATATTAGTTATCATGATATCACTGTTATTATCTGATAAAATTATGCTTCCTTGTCGAATTACTTCAAGCAGCCACAGCTAACCAAAGTAAAATACATCTAACAGTGGTTACATTGGCTAACTCCATTATGCAGTGCAAGATTAGCCCATGTCCATTCATTACGATGCAGGATATTCACTGATAACGTTTCCTCTGGAGTAAGGAGGAGGAAGCTCAAGGATCTAAAATGAAAACTTTTGCTCTCCATGGATGAGCTGCCGATGACCAGCGTCAATGAGCAATGGGCCAAATACTTGACTGGTTGGCACTACCGTAAGATAATCCACACCTCTCAAAAGGGGAAATGTATTGTGACGGCAAATAATGGCAGGAGTACTTTGAGTCTGGACTGCAATATAATAGAGGCATGGTTGAACCACAGAGAGGGCCGAGGCAACATGAACATTTTTTGACAATGCATTACAGTTTGTGGTTCAATACACAGGCAGAATATCCATGTGACTGCTGCAGGTTGTTGGGCGAGTGTTCTCAGACTGCTCCTGACGCAGTGGGATCAGGTGGTCAGGAATACTTGGACTTTATCTGGTCCCCCAGTCATCAGGAAACATCAGAATAGTCAGAACCAAAAGCTCTCAGAGGACAGATACCAAGGACGGTCCCAAGGTTAATTATATTTTGTGTGCATTTATAATAATTGGATTTATGAAGACTGATTGGATTAGGTACTTTCTGGGCTTTTTTTTCTGAATGTGACTTTGCAAAGGTTTTGGCGAGATCGAGAAAAGGTAAGTCACGCAGCACTGATGGCGAATCAAAGGTTATGGGGGAGGTTGTTGGTTTTGCTTTTTAATTATTTGAGAACGGGATTAAAAAGGCTACAGCTGGCACATCCCAACCCTTTCCCATGCCGCCACCTACTGTGTAAGAAACAACTGCAGATGCTGGTTTAAATCGAAGGGAGACACAAAATGCTGGAGTAACTCAGTGGGTGTGGCTGAGAGAGAAGGAATGGGCGACGTTTTGGGTCGAGAAGGTGGGTCTCACCCAGAAACGTCGCCCATTCCTTCTCTCCAGAGATGCTGCCATGTCCACCACTTACTGTGATATTTTCTCCTACTCCATCAATTCCTTCTGCTCTTCTAACTTGTGCTGAGCAGCATTACACCTGCTGGTGGACAGCAACTAACTTATTGCTAGAGATCTTCATACCTGTTGAGTTGGGGAGAATGATGCAGCCCATGGAAGTGGTGTTTGAGGATGTCAGTAGCATATTGGCCTTTGTGGCAGCAAAACTTTCCTCATTGGCCTGTTGTGCTCCTGTGAATCTGATTTAAGAGCTTTGTCAGTAAACTCTTATCAGCAGTCAGTCATCTAGTGGCTCATTGCAATGGGTTTTTAATGGAAACAGGGCCTCAGCCCACCAGGTCTACATCAATCATCGATCACCCGTTTACGCCAATTATATGTTATCCTTCTTTTTTATCCACTTCCTACACATTAGGGGCATTTTATAGAGGCCAATTAACCTAAAAACTCACACGCCTTTGGGATATGGGAGGAAACCAGAGCACCTGGATGAAGTCAATGCACTCATAGGGAGAACATACAAACAGCAATCAGACAATACCCGAGGTCAAGATCGAATCCGGGTCATTGGCGCTGTGAGGAAGCAGCTTTACCAGCTGTGCAACCATGCCGTTTATTGGCAGTATGACCTCTAGAGAATAAAGGAATCATTAGTGAAATCTTTCTCTACATAAAAGTGATCTTTCCCAGATGATGTATTCATCAGCAGTATTTATGCAGTTACACAGGAGAAGACTTCAGTCTCTGCAACCCATGCTCACTTGGTACTCTATTACACAAGAGAATGGGACAAGACTATCTTTATGTACTATGAAGGTCAATGGCGTCTTCATTACAGACTGCAGGTTTTGGCTTGTGGCTCGAACAGATGATCCAGGTGTACGAAGGTCACATTGGCGATGATCTTTGCCTGCCATAAGTTCGGTGTTGTGGCCTCGCATCTTTCAAGAGCTTAGACACATCATCTGTGGCTGAACATCTGACAATTATACTGTTGCAAATCTTTAACGTACAACCGAAGCTGGCACACGGTATCAAATATTCAAACATGACAGCAGCATATTGCAAAAACAATGCAGAATTCTCAGTCATGTACTTTTTCTCCTTGGAAACGATTGGGAATAATATTGAAAAATAGCAAAGAATTGGATGGCAGTGAACAAAATAGAAGCTTTGTGGTCTTTATTTTAATGCACGTAGCATTTGCAATAAGGAAGATGAATTGACAGCACAGATAGCACAGTGTGCATATGATTTAATAGTCATTATAGGGACAGTAGCTGGAAGACCACTAGCTCAATATTCCAGGCTGTATAATGTTTCCAAAGAACAATGTTCCCAAAGGGGAAAGGAGGTGGGATAGTGTTGTTATCAAGAGAGGTATCTGAATGGTTTTGTATTATGAAATGGAGGTGGTGAATAGCAATATAGAATTGGTTGTAATTGATATCATGAATAAAAGTGGAAAGGAAATAGGTCTTTGACCTTTCGATAGAGCATAAATGGGGAGATGTTTAGGATCTGTTTGCAAGGAGCTGCAACATTCATGCGATATTCATGAGAGATTTTAATCCACATATTGGCTGCATGAATCAAATTGCCAAGGGTATCATAGAAGAAAGTGGAGGGGTGATCTTATGGAGGTGTATAAAATCATGAGAGGAATAGATCAGGTAGAAACATAGAGTCTATTGCCCAGAGAAGGGAAATCGAGAACCCAAGGGCATAGGTTTAAGGTGAAGGAGGAAAGAATCTATAAGCATCTGAGGGGTAACCTTTTCATACAAAGGGTGGTGGGTGCCAGAGGAGGTAGTTGAGGCAGGGACTATTGCAATGTTTAAGAAGCAATTAGACAGGTACATGGATAGTATAGGAAAGAACTGCAGATGCTTGTTTAAATCGAAGGTAGACACAACATGCTGGTGTAACTCAGCGGAACTGGCAGCATCTCTGGAGAGAAGGAATGGGTGATGTTTTGGGTCGAAACCCTTCTTCAGACTGAATACATAGATAGGACAAGTTTAGAGGGATATGGGCCAATCACAGGCAAGTGGGACTACTGTGGATGGGTCATGTTGGTTGGTGTGGGCAAGTTGGGTGGAAGGCCCTGTTTCCACACCATGTGTGTCTATTACCAAGTGTGTCTGAGATAAAAAATGTAGGGCCAGAGATTTAGAAAAGTATGGCTTGGTGTGATGAGGACATTATGATTCTACAAAGAGACATAGATAGATTGAGTGATTTGGCAAAAACGTGGCAAATGATGTCGATTCTGAGGAAGTGAGGTTATGGCCCTTGATAAGGGGTATGGAAAATAAGATTATTACCGAAACAGAAAGATACTGAAAATGAGCGATGTTTAGAGAGATACAGAGGTTCTTCTGCATGAATCACAAAATGTTTGTTGGCAGGTCCTTAAGAAGACACATGGTTTGTTTGGCTCTATTCAGGGGTATGGAGATTAAGAACAGGGAGATTTTGTTATGGTTGTACAGGGTGTTGGTGAGGTCACCTGGAATACATGTTTTTTTCCTCACCTCACCTAAAACAAAGATAGAGTCTGTAATGAAGATGTCATCCCCACCACTGTCTGCATCTAGATTGTCCCAGCACTTTAAGGGGAGCTATCCAATCATGATGAATTGTCTGTGGGTAAATGTCCAGAAAATAGACACAAAATGCTGGGAATAACTCAGCGGGACAGGCAGCATCTCTGGATAGAAGGAATGGGCGACGTTTTGGGTTGAGACCTTTCTTCAGACTGGTAAAGGTCCTATCAATGAAAGATTGCACCCAAGTCCAAGATATCAGGAGGCAGCACCAATTTATTGCCTGCAACTGAAGTCAAGACAATGGGTTAATCATGAACCCTAACCCCTGCAGAATTTTTTACAACAATAAATGTATTTAACTCGACTTCAATCTCATTTTGTGATTGTAAAGATCTCCACCTTAGTAACTTACATGAGGGGATATTGTATCTATTACTTTAACCTAATAACTTGGACTGTCCAGTCCGCTGGTATACACTTCACTGAGACAATCCTATGTCCTGGGCACAGACCAAGAAAATTTTTCCCCAGATCAGATGAAATATTTTATCAGCTGTTTCCAAAGCCCAACAGTCTATATTTCTCAATCCTTTATTTTATCCTCTCGTAGTCTATTCGTTTCCCATCTTCTCTGGTTGCTTTAACTTACCTCTTTACAGTTATTTTTCTCTGGCACAAGTCTTGAACTGAAATCTGGTTCTGATGACAGTCTGGTTTATGTGTTGGCTAAGGTAGAAATTTTCAAATGTAATTCAGATACCGATCAGATTCAAATTCCTTTGAGAATACAAATGCTTCTTTTCTCTTCTTCACTGTCATAAAGAGCTTTACTCATTAAATTCAGCATCAGCAGAAAATAAAATGGCAGGGACCAGATGACTGAACATTCACCAATAGACTCTGGCTTCAGTCCTTAAGGGCCTGTCCTACAAGCATGCAACTCTATGCGATAAACGCGATCAAACTAGAAGCGGAGGTCGGGTGATCCCCTGTACAGGGCCGTTCCCACCAGCATGCGCCTGCATGCGATAAGCACAACCAAACCGGCAGTAGGGGCCCCGCGGAGGTCGGGTGAGTGGCGCAACACGGCGCAAAGTGAGGCGAACTTGGAGCGAAGTCTAAGGTAATTTCGCCAGGACAGAGAGGGGCACACAGAGAGGGGCACAGAGGCACACACACACAGAGGGCCACGGAGCCACATACATAGAGGGTCACGGAGGCACCTACAGATAGGTTCACGGAGGCACGATGTCGGGGCGGTGTGTAATGCGTCGAGGTGACTGCGAGCCGACAAGCCTTTGCCGCGCGGAATTTTTGGACATAGTCAGTTTTTCGGAGCCCCGCGCGGTGCGGGACAAACTCGGGACGAACTCCGCACAATTCCGCACGGCTCCGGCGATCGAAGTGGGACCGGCCCCGCGACGCCGGACGACTCGAGCGACCACGTTAGGTCGCGCTCATCGCATAGAGTTGCATGCTGGTGGGACAGGCCCTTTACTTCCTTTATTTATCTGACCACACTCTAGCCCAATTACAATTACATTTCAAAATCTCAGGGGTCAGACCAAATCTTTAAATTAATACCTGGTGTATCTTCTTCACCTTTGCATGAACACTGTATTCTTAGTCTACAAAGCCCATTCTGAAAATTACAAGAGCATGACAATGTACAGAAGAGAACTGACAAAATGCCCATGTTTCTTACTGGTTGCAAATGACATTTGCCACTTTATTATTGCATTATGCTAATTGAGATTTTTGCAGCAATTCTGAAATAATGATTAAGAACAGAAACATTTCTGGAAGAACAATATTTTTATTTCCATTTTACGCCTGCAATTGAGAAGAAGGTATAGGAGCCTAAAAACTGTATTGGTCAGGTTCAGGAGCAGATTTTTCCTAACAACCATCAGGCTATTAAACACTACAGCCTTCAAGTAGGCTCTGAATAACATAGACATGGTGGCATTCCTTTTGACATTGCACTAATTTTTGTTTGTTTGTTTGTTTTATAATTATATATTTATATACTGAGCATTTTTTGTAATTTATTATGGGTTTTACAGAGTGCTATGTTTATATGTCTTAAGTGATAGGAACAGAATTAGGTCATTTGGCCCATCAAGTCTACTCTGCCTCTCTGTCCTAACCCCATTCTCCTGCCTACTCCCCACAACCCCTGACATCTGTTGTGCTGCTGCAAGTGAGAATTTAAATGTTCCATTTCTGGACATATGACAATAAAACACTTTTGTTTCATCTTGACTCGTGAGTGTTTATTGCCTTTAATCTAACAGTCTGTCACTGACATCAAAGCCAAATAGTAACTTGCAAACCAGCAGAATCAGGGGATCTGGCAAAATAATGTTTGAGATGAACTCCCTGGGTGCTCTTGATGTTTGGACTTTCAACTTGTGACATATAGTGAGTCATTATTTGAATCCATATCCCTAATGGGGACCTTACCCTTACAATGAGAAATCAGAGACTCTTGCCATGATTCACCATTCCCACTGATGAGTGTATGTTGGACATCAAGCTGGTCTCTGTAAATTATCTCAAAATGTGTGGGTGCATTACTAGGATGATATTTATATTACGCTCTTTTTGTAATTTACCCCTTTAAATAAATGTTCTCATAACATTTTTAATCATGAAACGAACTGCAAATTTACCTGTATATAATCTTATTCTCAAATTACACAATAGATTTACAATATGTAAATCTGTATTACATCTGCTCTGGCAGTGGGTGGGAAACTTGACAAAGGACAAAAAAAATCCATGAATGCAGAAATTTCAAAGGGTTGTGTCAACAAGTCATGAGATTTGCAATATCATTCAATTTCACCAGATGTGCCATCAGTTGCTGATCACCTATTATTCACCTCATTAGCGGTTTTATTTTATACTTTTTCATGTTAATTGCTACCTTCCATATTATATTCCAATATCTGCTTTGATAGCTAAATGTAATAAAATATTCAGTGTTTTAATAAGTTTTCATCCTAAAATATCCTCAGGCTTCTGTTTTCTTTTGGATCTCAATTCAGATTATTTGCTATCTTTGCAAATATCCCTCTGCTATTTGCCCTTGCAAAATTTTATATTTGATATTTTTATATTTGAAAACCTAACTTAACCTTTTCTGTTTCAGTGCAATGAGAACAAATTTTATCATCTGTGCTTTCTTTGCTGTGTATCTTTGCTGTGCCCTTTCCTTGCTCCTGTATCTATTCTCTCAAGGGTTCATACAATGTTAATCAATAATTGCAGCAATGTTCCAGCCAGTGCTTTCAGGCTCCTGCTGTCCCACTTTTTGGCCTAATTTCCAGGTTCGTCAGCTCCATTTACAACCATTGTGTTTGCCATATCTCTTCTCAACTTTCTGGACCACAATTAATTGAATTTCAATGTTTCTACAAAAGCCGGGCAACAGTATCGATGACACATTTGGGCCTCCAGTGCCTATCCCTCGACAATATAGCAGTCTTCTCCTGGAGCTATTTGCATCTTCCCTTCTTCCTGAAGAAAGTATTTCTATTCAGTAGGGATCTGAGAAGATCACCAAAGATTGGGTTTGCCTGTGAGAGATGGCAATGTGGAAAAGATCATATCACACTTCAATTTGCAAGAGAAAGTTGGTACTAATTGAACTGATCCTTAAAGGCCAAATGTTACTGGTCTCCTGTGTCTTCTCAGTTACATACATTTTTGGTAACAGGATTATTTTGCGTGAGGCAGACAATATTGCGTCTGTTTTTCTGACTGTCGGGAAACTCGCTGTTACCCGAGGAGAGCAGCTATAATTTCACTGAACAGTTCTTAGGAAATTTCAACCTAGAAATAAAATCAGCACTTCTTTCTTATTTTTTCCATTGAGAGCTCTTCAGGTTTTTTAAATATTTTAACTCCTGAGTTTTCTGTTTTCTTTGAAATAAAGCACTATGCATACTTTCCATGAACTAAATTCACAGGTGGTTCAGATAAAAGCCCCATGTGATGGTGAACCGTTCAAATCAGGAATGTCCGTAGTTCACTTCTTGTCAGCATGACTCAACCTTCAGCTTTTGTGTTCAATTCTGGGTCAAATATTATGATTAATTCCCTGCCCTGAGATTTGCACACATCATCCTGGCTGAATTTCTGGTACAGTATTGAGACATTCTGCACTATCATATGGTTGCGATATAAACCTCTGGTCTGTTCTATCACCTAAGGAGATATAAAATATCCTAAGGTGACAAAATGAACTACAGATGCTAGTCTACACAAAAAAACCCACAAAGTGCTGTAGTAACTCGGCAGATCAAGCAGCATCTCTGGAGGACATGGATTGTTGATGTATTGAGTCTGAAGACAGGGCCCAACCTGAAATGTCCCTATCCCAGTTCTCCAGAGTTGCTGTCAGACCTGCTGAGTTTTTCCAGCACTTAGTTTTTTTAAAAATTATATTGAAAATTATATAGGGTGTTCTCTTTGTTGTTATCACCCAAAATGCATCCTTCTTTTATCACTGTTAAATACAAATAATCTGATCATTATAAGAAAATAGAATATAGAAATATACAGAACAGGAACAGGCTCTTCAGCCCACAATATCTGTGCCAAAAATGATGCTAAATTCATCTAATCTCATCAGCCTGCACATGATCCATATCCCTCCATTCCCTGCTGTTTTAACTGTTAATCCACTGATTTCACTAAAGCTTTTTCTTATAAATTACCCACTTCCTGTGAAAGTACTTCATTAGCTACCTAATACCCAAAAACTGAATTTTAGCATGTTAAACAGTCTTTGCATTTCAGGTTACACTGAACTGGGTCCCATGTGAAATATAGAGCAATTAACCAAGAAGGAAATAAAAAATATTGGCGCAGTCTCTGTCTAGTAGCGTCTACTAAACTGGAACCTTTAATTCTGTGGTTCCGAACAGGATGGGGATCATTTAAACAGCTTCTAATAACCTACTGCATAGCAACCTAAGACAGGCATCAGCCCTAAATGGCACATTTACCTTTCCAGCCAGATACCAACAACTAGCATGAAAACCGCCATGGAGCAGAGAGAGAGAGAGTTTTCATGGAAAGAGGCATTGATGTCCAAAGAATTGAGATGCATGTCCTGAGGGAGAGTCTGTGTACCAAGACGATCCAGTGGGAAGTTCCTGGCAGGAAATGGTTCCAGATGTTCTCTCCAGCTGTGAGAATCCAAACGCATTTAAGCAAAGCAAAAATAAATTGCTAATCCTCACAAGATGTATCATGATCATCTCACACCATCAATGACAATTGTTCCATATGATTAGATTAGGAATTCATTGACTGGTGTGTTAGGACCAGTGCAGGTGAATGTGCAAAGGAGTTGAAGTATATGCATCATCTTGTCTCACTCTCTGATTATTGATGAGCTATGTGGTTTGTAAGGACTGCATTATGGATTTGGTCCATTGTCCAGATTGAATGATTTAGCAGGGTCTTCTCTCTGCGAGTTCCTTATTCCCCATGTCATCATTGCTTCTCTTCTCGGGAGTACAGGAGATGAGGCGGATGTTCTGCAATTACTTTGCCTGGGAGTTTTCTCCATCCTCTTGCTCCTGTACCTCTTCCTGCTCTTTGGACATGGACATGTGTTCCTGCTATTGCATGCTGTCCTTCTGAAGAACTGTTGCTCTGTCTAAAGAAAGGTCTTGACCTAAAACGTCACCCATTCCTTCTCTCCAGAGATGCTGCCTGTCCCACTGTGACACTCCAAGATTTTGTGTCCATGCTGTTCTTCATCTAGCGATGTGTGTAATCTGGACTTGGCAAACAGCACTGCACAACAGATAGGCATGAAAACTCTGTGGCTGCAGGATGTAAAACTCCAGGACATTCCCACCTGATTCATTGCAGTACCTTATTTTGACACAACTGCAGGACTACCATTATAATGTTTAAGAAGGAACTGCAGATGCTGGAAAAATCGTAGGTAGATAAAAATGCTGGAGAAACTCAGCGGGTGAGGCAGCATCTATGGAGTCTGAAGAAGGGTCTCGACCCGAAACATCACCTATTCCTTCGCTCAATAGATGCTGCCTCACCCGCTGAGTTTCTCCAGCATTTTTATCTACCATTATAATGTTGGTACTCTTGTGCTTTTGTTGCCCAACTACAACAGCTGCATTTGGAAAGTACATTAGATTGAGGACTATGGACTTGGAAGTAGTCTTTATCCTCCAGGATTCATCCATATGGGCAATGCTGGCAGTTTGGTGTTCCTGACCACAAAGGTGCCTGTGCACCAAAAATGGGACATAAATGATCAAGGAACTCTTTTCATGATTCACATCAGAAAAGGCTGGGGGCAGTAATGATTCCTGTTAAGGAAAGATTTGGGTTATTTGGGGGAATTTTTATGTGCGCATGACAGGGGTCAATAATTGCTGGCACTCATGGAAGGTCTGCAGGCTGGCCCACTCTAGTGCCCGCAATGCCACCAGCACCTCAAAGTAGAGGGGCTCAGTTGGGCCACCTGTCGTCAAGCTGGTTCTTAGCACCAGCGACTTAGCATTAATTCTGACCTCAAATGCTCTCTGTGAACAGTTTGCAGGTTGTCCTTGTCATTGCTCACATTGTGATCCAGTTTTGGCCTCATCCCATTGACATCCTGGTTGTTAAGGCTAATTGGGATTGGAAATTATCCCACATGTGGGTGGGTGATAGGTGATCCAGGAGGGAAAAGATGGGCAGATGTGAGAGGGAATGGTTTGCAAGGAATTAACAGAGGAAATTGGATTGGTAAGATAACATAATTCCCTTGCTTCCATATCCTTCTCACTGGTAAATACCGATGAGAAATATACACTCCATCTTCTTTTACATTAATGCCACACTGATTCTTAAGGATAATATACTATATCTTAGCAAGGAAGTGAAGATAATTGGAAGTATAGCAAATTCTTCAGGAAAGCTGTGGAAACTGCTTATTCTTTAACGTTGAATAGTGTCTGGTAAAGATTCTTCAAGAAGACACAATCTGTCACCCAATCACACTGAAATATTGCTTTGGAAGTAATTGGAGGTCTTGAAACAGATCCCTAGATAACCCTCCATGAGTCAGCTGGAAAAGTAACATCAGAGAGAGAAACATTTTCACATTTATATTCTCCAAACAAATCAAATAATTTCCAAATAAAACAAAAAAAGGCTCAACATAATTCAACACTTATTGCTCCCTTGCCAGTAGAGGGTCTGAAGCAAACAAACTACTTTGGAAAATCCTTTGCATGTTTGATAAAATGGTTCCACTTAAGCTATTGCAAAGATAATTCTGTCAATCTTTCATTCATTGGACCACTCAAAACGCATTATAAGCACAGATCACGTTGAATAGTTGAGTTTCTATGACAGAATAAGTGCTCAGAGCACTTGCGTAATTCTATATCTGAAATAGAATATTTCAAGGGTTTTTTTGTCGCTTAGGAAGTAATTTGTTACATGCTGCCTGTTGTAACTGAGAAGAGTGTCGTAACTTGGCCTGCTTTCCTAATATTTTGTATTCGTAACTCCAGATTCTGACAATGTTATTTATACAAAGCTTTTGCTGTATGATCTCAGTGCACCCCTTTCTTTTCTCCCTGTAGTTTTACCATCAGAAATATTTGTTCAACCTTCGTCTGACCACTGGGTGCCTGTTAAAACATCGATCCTCTCTGAAAGCATTCTATTCTTTACCGCTTGTCCTGGCAGACATGTCCTTGAATCATATGAGAGAACTGTCTGTGATCCTTGATTACTGACTTTCTTGCCATTGTTGCGTTCACTGGGGTGTCATTAGGTCTTGGAGAATGGATAATTACATAGCTAGTGTCAGACAAATGTTGCAAGTATATCACAGTTGGAATTGATTGCTCCACCTCTCCTTCAACAATATTTTTCAACCTCGTTATTCAAAATTTCTCGCTCTTCCCACGGGTTCTATTTTCGCTTTCCTCACTCCGACCACGCCTTGTTCTTCATTGTGAGATGTTCTTCACTAAAGGACACTTATTTTTTTAATAACCTAATGGTTTTTGTAAGAGATATTTGTCATTTTAAAAGCATGCTCCCCTAGTGTTAAAGCAGAATTGCTGAACTAAACTATATTGTGAATGTGATCAATGAGAAAGAGGATGAAATTGACAAGTGAAAAGTTGACAATGTTGCTACATAATGATATTAACAGATTGAAGCAAGTTTGTTTCCAAACACACTTAAAGTTATCTAATTCCACAGTGTCCGATGATCTTCAAAGTATGAGTGAGAGTGTTAATGTTTTGTATCTAAGATAGATGCAAAGTGCTGGAGTAACTCAGCTTTCTTGTTCTTCAGACTAAAGAAGAGTCCCATCCCAAAACGTTACCCATCCTTTTTCTCCAGAGATCCTGTTTGTCCCACTAAGTTACTCCAGCACTTTGTAACTAGTTTTGGTATAAACCAGCATTTGCAGTTCTTTGGTTCTCCATTTTCTCTGTGAATATATTGTGTTTCTTCTAAAAATATATTGAAATTGTGAAGGAAGGAACTGCAGATTCTGGTTTAAACCGAAGATAGACACACAAAGCTGGAGTAACTCAGCGGGTCAGACAGCTTCCCTCAATTGAAATTGTGATTTACTTTTTAGTATATTGAAAATGAACAAAAATGTGTACATTTGGTAGTTTAACCTTATTGTGTTCCTACAAGATTCAATATACATTTTCTAGGGGTGGAAAAGGACTGAGTAAATCCTGATAGCATCCACTATTTGTCATCTGAGCTTCGGACAATTTGCAAATTTGATGC
This sequence comes from Raja brachyura, assembly GCA_963514005.1. The sequence continues at coordinate 20,298,055 of OY740806.1, read as the reverse complement.
CCAAGTCAGTAGGGATTTGGACTTGCACCCAAGAGCTTGTCAGGGCAAGGTCACCAACATGAGGAAGGGAAGGAAAGTAACAAATTGGGCTTCAACCACCCTAGTGCCACAATGTACGAACTCATTTTGTTTGATGGTAATTGTAGCCCTCATACTGGATGGCTAAAAATGTTCTCATCTTCAATATTCCTAGTCAGAGTAAATTTGTTCTGATACATTCCAAACTCTTGTCTACGCTGCTATACCTAAAACAGGAAAGAACAAAAAAACATTTGAAAATAATGTTTGGTAAATTATAATTTCTGAAAAAGATGCTGCCTGATATTTGAGTGATATCAGCCTTGTTTGTTCTAATGTCATCCTTCCTTCTATGGCACTCTGCATATAGTAATGATTGTGTACATACATTTCATGGAGATCTAAGGACTTTGAATAGTCGATGTAATTCCTTTGAATAGTCTATGTAATTGAGTGCAGTAATATATGTATTGTTTATTCATTAAACTGTGAATGTATTCCCTGGAAAAGAGAAGTGACCTGATGCAGATGTTTGCAAAGATTACGGCAATGACAATGCTTCACATGTAAGAAAAAGTCCAAAAACAGGGCTCATGAATGTAAGGTGGCCATTGATAAAACCAAAAGGGAATTCTGCTTGAGATGTGGAATTTGTTACCAGCATGTAATTCACTCTTTGATTCATTCAAGCTGGTTAAGCACATGATAGAAATAAGAATGGAAGAGAAGAAGTTTCATGAGAAAGGAAGGAACAATGCTAATGTTGAGAGAGAATCGACCTGAAATGTCATCTGTCCATTTCTTTCAGCAAATGTTGCCTGACCCGCTGAGTTCCTCCAGCACACCAAATAATCCACATTTGCAATCTATCATATCTCCATTATTAATGGCACCTTCTTTTGGATAGCCTATTCCCGCATCATAACAAATTCTGCACATTTATCAAAATTCACCCAATCGTAGTGGAACATTTGAATACTGAGTAAATATTTGACAACTAGAATAACTGTAGTAGTGACAACAAAGGTTTGTGTTATATTGAGCTTTTAGGCCGTATTCATAACATACATAATGGCATTATAAGATCTTATGATGCAAGAAAGCAAATTGAAATTAATTAGAGTGATACACTGAGAATAATTTAATTCGCTCCAAACTAATTTTAATTTCAAATCTGAAGCTTTTTGTTCACCCTCGCTATCTCACAAACCTGTGATTGATCTTTATGGTCAGAATCGATTTGTCTCAGTTCTGCTCTGACCACTGTATTTTGGTTGGATCTTTATACCATGCACAATCATTTGCTCAGTATATGGTATTAACTCCACATCATTGCATTTGTACATGCTCAATGCTCTTATACTAACATTGCATTTACACCTGAAAAAAGCCATTAAACAGGCTTTTGTGTTTGCTCAGGAACCTTTGTCTACTTTACTCTCACTTGGTATTACTTTCAGCTTTTATCACCTAACCGAATCATAGCTCGCTGATGGTCTCCGCATTCCACTATATGAAACATCTATGAGTATTCATATCCATTTGAGGAATAATCATATTTGATTCAGAGATCAGGATGTGAGGACAGAAAACCACCTTGCCTTTTTGGATCTAGAATTTCTGAAGTTCCCATGCATGAATAAGAAGGATAAATGGAGAGAGAGAGGCCTGTACCCGTGACACTAGAAATAAGTTGTGTATTCAACCCAGCTTTATCACGCCTTCAAATACTAAATATATTGGAGGAACTCAGCAAATCATTCAGCATCAGTGGAGGAAACGGACAGATGGCATTTCAGATCAGGACATGCCTTCCTGAGTTCCTCCAGCACTTTGTGTTTTGCACAAGATTCCAGCATTGCAGTTCCTTGTGTCTCGATAACACCTTCTCTGGAGAAAATGGATGGCTACTTTCAGGCAATATCGAGTGTCTGAAGACTGAGAGTCACTGAAGTACAGACTTTTTTCATTTCCAAGGGATATTTAGACTTCAGGACCTCTAGCTGATATACCTCAGCAGGTGTTTGAGGTTCCATTCCAGACTGAGAGTAACTTGGCACACAACAAGCATAATGCTACGCTTGCATTTCCTTGTCATGTCACATAGGATAAGATTCAGCCAGGAGATGTCCTCCACATAAAAAAAGTCCGGAGGCAAGAAAATCAGCAGCTCTGAGCCTGTTGAAGTGTCACAATCTTTCTGCTTCTGTGCAACGCAGAGAGAGGGAAGTATCTGTAGGAATGAAGAAAATTGTGCAACTAAGGTGTACTCTTTTATGCCCTGCACTGATATGATTCAGTGAGTTCTAATTGATTCCCCATAGCGATGGAAACAATTTGAACTCACTAAATCAGAGTCTCATGACAACTTCATAAAATTCACAAACATTACTGCAGGCTACATTTGTTGAACTTTATGAAGTTATGAACGCAAAGTTTTGAGATTACTATTTGTTAGCATCTTCATTTATTGAAAAAAATAAAATAATCAGAACATTAATTGGAACAAAATCAATATTTTTAATTAACATCAGATGCTTCCTTGTTAGAAGTGAAACTGTATTTTGTAAATGTGCAGTCATTCCCTAAATACCAGAGAGTTGAAGAATATTTTAACAAAATAACTGGAAATCTCGACATTTTTGATTTACAGTATTATCATGTAATGAGCCCAGCTGCTTGATTGCTTTAGGTATCAGTAGGCATGCACAGAGATCAATACTAATCTGCTGATTTGATCAGGGCCTTCTGTGAGAGTAAGTTGTCTCTCATTGATTGCTGAATCAAGGTGAAAGTGCATGACAGATATGGTTATTAAGACACTCCTAGAAGTGCTGACACTCTGTGTAACTGTGAGCAAGAACATGCTGGCTGTGGCCAGTGGTTCTACATGAAACCACCGCCATTCAGCAAATCAAACTGGTTATTCCTTGGCTGATACACACATGTTGGCAGATGTATATGTCCAGGAGATGCTGACAGTTTGGGTGGGGGGGGGGGGGGGGGTGGAGGAGGAGTCAATAGCTGGACCCAGTTTTGTTGGAATTCCCGAATATTACCCTGGAGAATTCGCACTTCTTTGTCGGGTCAGATCTGTTTTCAATGGGGTTACAAGCAACTGATTTTGGGCACAGAGGCAACATCATTATTTTTTAATTATTTAGTTTTAATTTGCAGTTTTTTAAAAATTACTTCTAGGAGCTTTTATATCTTTCAATTCATTTATCAATTAAAAAATATATTTGTTTTAATTCCTTCAGTTTCAATGGATTTTACATGTCCTGATATATTTACTGAGACAGTAGTCCATCCCAGCTTTACCTTCCATCAGGGGTGTTTGAGGGCTATTTAATTTGGCTTCAGGTGATATCAGAAATGCTGCAGTGATCTTTGCTGGGCATTTGGGCATAGCCTGCCCCATGTATATAAGTTTAAATGTTTGTGTTCCAAATTTAGGAGAAGTGCTTACAATGACTTAATTCAAGGTGCACAACAGTTGCTGAAGATAGAAAGCTCGCACAGCAATGTCAAATATGTAACATTTCAAAGTGCCAAAAAGAAAAGATGTTGTTCCGAAAGAAGTGAGTTGGGAGAACCAAGAAACAGAATTTGAACAGATATGTGTTTCAAAGTGCAAGAAAGGTTTATTTGTTTGATTGTATCCCAAATTATTCAGCTAAAAGGTTCACTTGTTTCAGACAGCATGGGGCCCATCAGTAGCGTTAATTTGGAGCAGTTTGTTTGTGTGTAGAGCTCTTGTGTTTGCTGTTCCTTGGCACCAAGTAGTGAGCAAAGTAGAAATGTAAGATGGAAACCTAAGTGCCATGATGGCATTGTAGCCTCAAAGTGGGAACTGCTTCAGGTATTAAGATGCTCTGGTGTTGTATAGCCCAGCTTCCATTTCCTATTCAATAGCAAAGAACATTTCCAAAATATCAGCAACCTGAAACCAAACACATTGAAGCTTGTAACCGTTGAAATCAATAAGCCTGCAATGGGTAGATGAAAACAATTGCAAGGTTTGAAGCCTTAATGGGACAGATCTCATGAACAAGGCCAGTTAAATTATGTCTTAACTGGAAGGGAGGAAAAATAGTAATGCTGTTCTCCTGAACAATGGACATTCTTATGCACACTGAGGTAGTGAGGGTGCCATAAATAATTAGAGAAAAATGAATGATTGGCAGAGATTTATCAGACCATAATTTATTGAACTGAAATGATCTGTGAATACTATAGATTAATTATTTATGATCAACAGTAGAATGATGAAATATTAAATTACTGCTCTGATAATGTTTATTGTTTATTTTGTCTAGATTATATGTTTTTATTTTTTTTTAAAAGGGCTAATTTCCAAATGGAAGTGTAGCCATGGTACAAAAGGATGTTTGATTGGGAAGTAATTATCAAGTTCTCAATCAAGGCCAGAGGTATGCCTGAGTTGAGAAATATAAATTTTCTCAAAGGGCAGTTATTCATCATGGACCATGTGAAGTTTCCTATGCCAATTATCTGCATAATATTTAATTTTGGCAGTAATAGATTGACTGTCTGTTATATGAATCACCTGATTTGCCTCTCCAGTGAAATCAATGATGAGGAAAATTGTGCAGACTGTATTGCAGTGACAGTCTGTGCCATTTCACAGTTGAATGTTACTCCCATTAAATACATCCATGTGAATTCACATGCACTTCTAGTTGTGGAACTGACAGCCTCTGACATCCTTCTTCAGGGTTTATCCACCAATGAATCAATGAATCAATCATCCTAAAAATAACAATTTTCAAGCCTTCAATTTCCCCTGTCATAGCTGTGGTTTGGATTAGAATTCCCTCGAACATACAGTCAGTCCATGTGCCGGGTAGTTAGACCAGCCAGTTAATATTATTGTTGTTGCTCCATGCAAACTCCCTCTAGCCATTGGCTTTAGTGTCTTGCAGTGTTCAAGCCTGACCTCCAGTCCTGTTTGTGTGCAATTTGCTCATTCTCCCTAGAAGTTGTTTCTTCCCACATCCTAATAATGTACCGGTGGGTTAATTGGCTGCTATAAATTATTGGAATCATATTGCAAAAGAACCAAATAAAAAATTATAGGTGAAACATAAGGAATATGTTGCAGAGTTACAGTGGGAATGGGACAGTTGTGATTACTCTGGGATCCTATTGCCAATGGGATCCTATTGTCTAATTATAAGTTAGATAGGTGGTATAAACCATATTGTTCCTGCATTGCTCTTTTGCTTCTCTAGCTTCCTTTAATACATGCATGTCATTCACATCAATTACTCCGTGGTGGTGTGTCCCACTCTGATCACTCTCCTGAATTCCTTTACCATGTTCTGTTGAGGAGGATGCATGAGAATGGAATGGAATGGAGTACTTTATTGTCACATGTGACAAGGCACAGTGAGATTCTTTGCTTGCATACCGAATGTATACAAATAGCAGCCACCTACTGCGAGAGAAAGTTACTAAGCACTCCAACTTTCCCTTTTGTTCTGCCCCCACCTCCCTCACAGCGGTCCCCCCACACCGGGTCAAGGAACTGCAGATGCTGGTTTAAACTGAAGATAGACAGAAAAAGCTGGAGTAACCCAACTGGACAGGCAGCATCTCTGGAAAGAAGGAATGGGTGACGTTTCAGGTCAAGACAGGTCTGAAGAAAGGTCTCAACCCAAAATGTCACCCATTCCTTCTCTCCAGAGATGCTGCTGGTCCCACTGAGTTACTCCAGCTTTTTGTGTCTATCTTCTGTTGAGGAGGATATTGTGCTGAGGCTTGTGTTAGCATCTTTAGTTGGAACAATGTAAGGGAGCTTTACTTTGAGGTTTCTTTTACGTTCCAGAACCTGTGAATACTGCAGTGATGAGACGAGGTGATAAATTGACCGAAGCTTTCCAGTCCCAACACTGACGTTCATCACTGTCACGATCACAAAGTTCACCCTTAAATATGAGCAAATGTGACAAACATTTTGGGATAAAATTTTTTAATCTATCTAACAAATATGAAGTGCTGTACCATAGTTGTTAACTTCCAAATATTGATCGAAACTGATGTTTTAAAAAAGATTGAAAAAATGCATTTACAGAACACATTTCAAAACCTTTGGACATTCAAAAGAATCTTATGGTTGATGAGCTGTTCTTGTTGTTGTTGTAATTTAGGAATCACTGCAAGCTCCCACAAACAGCAATCAGATAATCTGATTTTTATTGATGAAGACACAAGAGATTGTAGATGCTGGAATCCGGAGCATAAACAGTGTGCTGGTAGAACTCAGTAGGTCAGGCAACATCTGTGGAGGGAAATGGACAGATGCCATTTCTGGTCAGGAACCTTCTTCAGAGTCAAAATGTCCTTGTCCCTCTACAGACGCTACCTGGATAGCTGAATTCCTTAAGCGCTTTTTTTTGGTTCTCAAAAATCTTCTTAGCGAGTCCACACACAACATTAGAAGTTGTTCAGCCAGAGCATCTGCATACAATGGTGCCTATCTTGTCGCTTCTCGTGACTGGTGGTGGAAAGATTGGTTGAAATAGGCCGCAACGTGAACATTCTTTCCTTGACCCCTTCTCAAAAATAGTGTTGTGGGATTATTTACATCCATATTAGAGTGGTGATAAAGCCTTTAGTTTCACCTCACAAATAAATTCACCCCCTGTCAATGCAGCATTCACTAGAGTTATATTGGAGTTCCATACTAGATGTATCCATTCAAGTCTGTGGTGTGGATTTTTGAGCAGCCTTGCATGGATTAATATAGGATAAAAGATACAACAAAATAAATGAATTGGATTATGAGGTATCATGAAGAAGAAATTACAGACATGGCCATTGTATGTTTCCTTGGTAATATTTGAGCAAGTTATTATAAGTATTACAATTAAATGCTATTGATCTACCAGTCATTTTCCTTGTGTTATTATGACCACAAAGTGGTTTATTTAGGTGTTCATTGAAAAATGGGTGTGCTTCTGTACTAAATTATACAAACATTGACCTTTGTCATATGTGAAGAGTGATAAAACCTGGAGGACGTTGCAGTGAAATACAATCAGGGAAGAAAAATCTGACATAATCTACAGTTCTGATGTCAGGAGTAAAATAATCAAGCAGTCTACAGTATAACAAGGAGCCCCAATGACACTGATCTATAGTGACAGGGGATGGTATATCTTGGCGATATGAATCTGGAAGTAAAGATATCAAGAACCAGAAAGGAAAACAAGACATTGTGAATGACGTGCCTTCCATTGATTGGACTTCAAACTTCAACTTAAAAGATAAAGGCTTTCTATTTAATGGTATTACAAGATTAGAAACAAGGAAACTGCAGATGCTGGTTTACAAAAGAAGACACAAAGTGCTGGATAACGTGTACATTAACTTTTGCGTCATACAACAATTCTGAATAACATGGATAGGTGACGTTTCGGTTTGGGACCTTCTTGAGTCTGAAGAAGGGCCCCAACCGAAAACATCACCTATCATGTTTTCCAGACATGCTAGCTGACCCGTTGAGTCACTCCAGCACTTTGTGTCTACTTATGTTATTACACTTTTGATTTGGGGCAGCCCTTGCTATGGCCAGCAATTGCTGATTTGCAATCCATGAACTCTTTCAGTTCTACGACACTGCACATTACAGAATGCATGCAGTTTAAATTAAGTATTTTTGTTTTAAACTATAATTTAAATGCATAGGCTGATGTATCATCTAACAATGTAAAAAAATAAACAGATTTCATCATTTTACTGCCACCATTTAGAGTTGAATTAATGGTATTAATTACAATGGAATATTTTGGCATATTTAAATAACACTAATACAGTGTGAGTGCACATTCTTAATTCATTTTTAATGATCAACCAGTTGATGCAAATCTCATGCAGTTCTGTAGGTCTTTGGAGGTAATACCCAAGATGTGATTTTAAAGAACAGAGCCCGTGCATTTGCAATAGAAGCTATATCTATAAATAGTTTAATCAATACTTGAAGTGTAATTTTTCTTTTTGATTGTACTTCATTGTTGTTGGAACAAAGAACTGTAGGGACAGAAGGCTATTTGGCTCTTTAGAACTGTTCCACCAGTCAATGGGATCAGTACTAATCTGTGACCGTACTATAAATATATGTGCCATATCCCTTGATTCCCCAAATTAAGAACAAGAAAAATCAATAAATCCAAGAGTTAAAATTAATGGAGACACAGACTGGAGATGCTGGAATCTGGACCAAAAAACAAATTGCTGCAGAAACTCTGCGGGTCAAGCAGCATTTGTGAAAGCAAAAAAACATGGAAACATAGAAAATAGGTGCAGGAGTAGGCCATTTGGCCCATCGAGCCAGCACTGCCGTTCAATATGATTATGGCTGATCATCCAAAATCAGTACCCCGTTCCTGCTTTCTCCCCATAACCCTTGATTCCATTAGACCTAAGAATTACATCTAACTCTTTCTTGCAAACATCCAGTGAATTGGCCTCCACTGCCTTCTGTGGCAGAGAATTCCACAGATATAATTGATCACATAAATGATTGGCATTTCAGGCCAGGGCCCTATCAGTCAAAATTAATTATCAGTCAAAATCAATTGCCTTAGTATTGATAGTTATTTGATGACGAGAGCTCTATTTTTGTTTACCAGCCCCTGTGGGTAAATATATTTCCTAACATCAGTCTTGAAAAGATTGTCTCTAATGTTTAGACTATGCTCTGGATACCATGACCAATAGAAATTGTTTCCCTCCGGCCATTCCATTATTTCCCCATTATTGATAGTAAATTTGGTTAAACTTGAAAATTCCAGAGTTCCTGTTTGTATAATCACTGCATACACTGCATACAAATAAATCCTTGGACTCCATTCTCCTAAATCCATCGCTTCAAGCATAATCTATCCTTCATAACTTAAGGTGCCAAAATGTTCTCTGTACCCCTAATATCATATATCCAGGGATTTTGACAGCTATTGCATTACTGTGTGGGTTGTCCTCCAGATGTATAGGGCAGTTTTCAATTCGAGCTTTTGAATATTTTTTATACTTGTTCATGATATTTAGATTATTTGTACATGTAGGTTTTGTTTAGTTTAGACTTACAGCGTGGAAACAGGCCCTTCGGACCACTGATTCCGCTCTGACCAACAATCACTAGCTCCATCCTACACTCGAGGGACAATTTACAGAAGTCAATTAACTAAGTCAATCCTACTGGTCTTTGGAATGTGGGAGGAAACCAGAACACCCGGTGAAAACCCATATGGTCACAGGCAGAACATGCAAACTCCATACAGCCAGCAGCAGTAGTCAGGATTGAAATCTGGTCTCTGGTGCACTAAGGTAGCAACCCTACCGCTGCACCACTGGCCCGCACACAAGTCTCCCAAGTCTTCTTTGACATTGTTACTTCTAATTTTTGATAATTTAAAATACTCCAGAATACATTATAACCAAAGTGGATGGCCTCACATTTAATCACATTGAAATGTGTTTGCTACACTTTAACCAAATCATTGTATCAATTTCTTCAATAGTATTCCAGTAGTTTGATTTCTAGGGTGACATTGCAAGTGAACCAGATGGATTAAGCTGGATCACATGTTAATCTGCATCTCAATGGTTTTTGTTCTATACTTATCAACATCTTAAGGACCCATTCCAGGCACAAAGTTCAACAAAAGGAGCAAATGGAGATGAGCATTTCTTGTGATTCAGCTCCTCAAACAAATGCTTGTGAAATAAAATGTAATATTATTGTTGAACTTTGATTTTTTTATATATGAGAAAAATAGTGTAACATGAATTAACTGATAAAGATTTACAAAAGTATAATTCAGCTATTAATTATTAGATATTCAATTGCGATATATAACCAGAATAAGCAGCATGGAGGCCTCCTGGAACTTTTGATGTAGAAATTTAGCTAATTATTATTTAATCTTCAAATCATTTAATCTCCAGCCATTAACCTCTGTCAACTGTTGTCTATTTCAAAAGTTCTCATTTTGGATAAATTTTTTTATTTCTGAATCAACTTAAGGGCCTGTCCTACAAGCATGCAACTCTATGCGATGAACGCGATCAAACTAGAAGCGGGGCCCGCGCGGAGGTCGGGTGATCCCCTATACAGGGCCGTTCCCACCAGCATGCGCGACCAAACCGGCAGCAGGGGCCGCGTGGAGGTCGGGTGAGTGGCGCAACGCGGCGCAAAGTGAGGCGAACTTGGAGCGAAGTCTAAGGTAAGTTTGCCAGGACAGAGAGGGTCACACAGAGAGGGGCACAGAGGCACACACACACACAGGGCAATGGAGCCACACACATAGAGGGTCATGGAGGCACCTACAGATAGGTTTGCGGAGGCACGATGTCAGGGCGGTGTGTAATGCGTCAAGGCAACTGCGAGCCGACAAGCCGTTGCCGCGCGGAATTTTTGAACATAGTCAGTTTTTCGGAGCTCCGCGTGATGTCGGACGGCTCAAGCGACCACGTTAGGTTGCGCTAATCGCATAGAGTTGCATGCTTGTAGGACAGGCCCTTTACTGACCTTTAGAGAGGCTGGAAAATGTCTTCCCTTCTATTTCCATCATCACCAATCCAGCTATTTTTTGACTGAAGCAACCCACTCCTTGGCCTCCTGAGGTGATTCTCTGTAACTGGCTGGGAGGCGATGCAGAGAGGAATGTAAAGTAAAGTTACTAGTTAGCTGCCCAATTATGATAAGAATGTTAGCACAGCTCACTGCGTGAATAATGGGGACAGCTCCATGTGGTGCTCAGTCAGTTCTTCGGTACACTGAGGTTCTCATTGCACTTAGCTGGGCAGGCCACAGTGTTGGACACAGGCTCTCCAAAAATCGGCAGGCTTTTCTGAGCTTTAACACACTTAGAAATGATGAGGTGGACATACAGTGGCTTGCAAAAGTTTTCATACCCCTTGAACTTTTCCACATTTTGTCACGTTACAACCACAAATGTAAATGTATTTTATTGGGATTTTATGTGATAGACCAACACAAAGTGGCACATAATTGTGAAGTGGAAGGAAAATGATACATGGTTTTCACATTTTTTTACAAATAAAAAACTGAAAAGTGTGGCGTTCAAAAGTATTCAGCCCCCTTTACTCTGATACCCCTAAATACAATCCAGTGCAACCAATTGCCTTCAGAAGTCACCTAATTAGTAAATAGAGTCCACCCCTCAATCTACACACCCGGCAGCCCCATGAAGCACCATGTGTAGGAAGGAACTGCTGATGCTGGTTTGTACCGAAAATAGACACAAAATGCCGCAGTAATTCATCGGGACAGGCAGCATCACTGGAGAAAAGGAATAGGTGGCATTTCGAGTTGAGACCCTGCTTCGTACTAAGAGTCAGGGGGCTGGGAAACTGTTCGAAAATGTTCGAAACAAATTGGAGCCACCATGGATGACCAAGAAAAGGTGGTCTGCCTTTCATACCTCTAGATTGCCTGACCCTTTGAGTTACTCCAGCATTTGGTGTTTATCTTCTATGAAGCACCATAATGACTGCAGCAAAGGAATGGTTTTTTTTGTTCTTCCTTTTAATTAACATCCTATGTTAAAATGCATGCAGAAGCAATATAAGTATGCAACAGATAATTATTGTTGAGGTGATGGGCATTTAGAAAGACAGTTCATGATGACCCATATCAAAACTGTTTTGAAAGACAATACTGCTAGTTTAATTAACATAATCATCACACTGTTGCATGTCTCCTCCCCTTCCACTTAGTTTTCTCTCTATTTAAAAAAATTAGCATTTTCCTGATAAATGAGATGTTCATGCGATTAATAGATTTTGAAGATAAAATGAAAAATTTAAAGCCCACATTAATATAAAGGCAATTTCAATGTCTATTCTCAACTTTGAAGTTATGAGTGTGAAAATCTCAACATTTTGTGAATTTTATATTAGGGGAAAAATTTAAAAAAAAAGAGAAGTGACTCTACTCCACCTACTGGCTTCAAATTGGCCTATTTTGATATTAGCATTTAAATACTAAAATGGTGGCGAAAGTTTCAATTGGAGTTTCAAGACATTTAAACCCGTCTCGCAGTGCGAGTCGACCGACGAGTGACCCCGAGTTTCACTCGCGGTAATCACGTACAATTAACGTCGCAGGAACGTCGGAACTCGCGTGCGCAACTTAGCGACTCGTGGCGCTAACGGCAGGTACCCGTAAAACTTGATAACTCTTGAAAAAATTCAAACATGCTTGAGGTTTTCCACGAGTCAAATTTACTGTTCAAGTTAAAAATTGAAACATTTAAAATTGTAATAACGTAGTGGCCCGTGCGTTTACTATAGTGACTCGTGAGTCTACCATGGGCACTCTTTAACTTAGCGGGCAGGCAGCATCTCTGGAGAGAAGGAATGGGTGACGGGATGACTTTTCCAAATTTCTCCAGCAACATGTGTTCACTTTTTGTCAACCAGCATCTGCCCTTTCTTGTGTATGACATTATTTGTATCCGTGGCAGTTGATTGTCGCTCCCTTCAGTTTCCCAGGGAGTCGGGACGGGACTGGAGTTGAGAGGGAAAGGTGGGGGGGGGGGGCGGGGGGCGGAGGAGGGGGGGGGGGTGACTTAGTACGGGAGACAAGTGTATAAGTGCAGACAATTTGGTAGTGATTGCCCATGATATTCACTGTCGAGGACTTCATAATGCAGAGAGCATTATAAACAGTGCAGCGATTAACCCTGGAAAGGGGGAAGACTTCTCTCTGAGTTGGACCCAGGAAACTGAAGCAGGGATTTTTTTTGAGGTTATTAACGACAGATAAATGAACGGGAAGTGTTTAGAGGGCAATGGGCCACATGCAGGCAAATAGGACAACCCCAAGACACCAAATTGGACGGCACGGCCAAGCTGGGCCGAAGGACCTGTTTCCGTGTTGTACAGCACCATGAATAAGGCCTATCCAGTGGGATTGACATCTTTTGTATTTTTCCTTTCTAAAGATGCAGTGTATTTTGGTGACTATTGCACACTGCAGACCAGAAGTGTTATGGCGGGTGATTATTGCCTGCCTGCTGTTTATGGCGCTAAAGCCTTGGGATTGTTGCCCTTCGTGTTGGCGTGGAGGGGGAGGGGGGTATTGTGCTGTTTGATCACCCCCCTGCTATCCCAGGGACAGGGAGACACAGCGGCTTTTGAGACTGGTGGGCAATCACTACCAAAGTGTCTGCCCACACAGTCAGCACACCTCTCCTACACTTGTCTCCCACACTAAGATCATCCCGCAGAGAATGATCCCAGCCTAACCCAAGAGCCTTGTCACCCCAGACAGATTAATGGCACCCACGCACCCCCCCCCCCCCCATTGCCCCAACCTCCCTCCACCTCAACTCACGCCTCGGCACCAAAGCAGCTCAGGATGCGAAGCCTGAGCTCCGTCTCCCAACAATCTGATGTGCAACTGATGTGAAAGAACAACGGCTGCGGCCGGCCGGCATGGACGTCTCACACCCTCACACACGAAAAGTGTGTGCGAATAAACAAAAACAAGAAATAAAACCAAAGCCCAGCTTGAAAGGCAACAAAAAATATATTCCGCTTAGAACGAACAAGCGCGGAGACATCCGTCCACATTCAAAGATTTAATCTTCTGTCTCCCCGCAGTGTGTAGACCTGGCAGTAAATTCAATTAAAATATAACAAACCTCCGCCCGCTGGTCACCTAACTACGTATTGTGTGTTTCAAACAAATCATAAGTATATAACTGCTCTGGCACTGGATGGTGCACATTTTCCCTTTGTAGGTCATATCAATAGATGCGGCCGCGCTGATTTCTATCTTTAACTCTAAGCCACAGGATGGAGATGTCTTCTTTAACACTGTTGCTTATTAAAACAGACCTTCATTCACGGTGGGCTCAAGAGTAACGGGAGAGGAACTTGGTAACTCGGGAGAGGAACTTGGAACATTGCAGAAATGACATACCTGTGGGAACTCGGTTAAACACTTGAACATAAATTTGGAATCTCGTATACAACCATGAGTCTGTTTTTTTTTTCTTTCACTTGGGGTCACTTGGGTGGATTCGCACCATGAGACAGGGCTATTAAACTTTCAAACATATCTTAGAACAAGAGTAAGCCATTTTGTCCATCGACCCTGTTCTTTCATTCAATTAGATCATGGCTGAACAGATCTCCACATTCCTGCAGACTCCTGGTTAACCTTAATTTCCTTCTCTTAAGTAGAATTTATCTGTAGTCACAAAGATAGACACAAAATGCTGGAGTAACTCAGCTGGTCAGGCAGCAGTTCTGGGGAAAAGAAATAGGTGATGTTTTGGGTCAAGACCTGTCACCTATTTCCTTTCTCCAGAGATACTGCCTGTCCCACTAAGTTACGCAAACATTAGGTGTCCATCTTCAGTGTAAACCAGCATCTGCTACTCCTTTCAAGACTTTATCCAGTTTCGCCTTAAAGTACTCCAAACAAATCTGCTTCTGACACCATTGGAGGAAGAGAGTTTCAAAGATGCATGAGCCTCTGACAGAAACATTTTCATGGCATCTCTTTTTTTGAAGGGACAGGCTCCAGATTCACCCACAAAAAAAAACATCCTCACAATATCAAACTCTGCCAAAACCACAGATTAAAAAGAGCTTGCATTTATAGCAAGTATCTTTCATGCCCTTGCACATGGCATATCAATTAATCACCACACAACTGCTCCTGATAATTAGTTCATACGATGGATGTTTAGAAGGACAACTCATGACTGACCCATATCAAAACTGTTTTGAAAGAAAGTGCTGCTGATTTAATTAAGATAATATGTTTTGTCATTCTGTTCAATATCTCATGTTCAAATGTATTTTGCCATTGTTTGTCAGTATAGACCTGTCATTAATTTATACACAGCAAGCCCCCGCAAGCAGCATGAGATAAATGCCCTGTGTTAAGTGGTGTCAAGGGGTTCATCGAGGAATATTGGATCAAGTCCGCTCAATTCCGCATGTCACGGATCTCTGACCTCTACCCCAGCAGCATCAGCATCTCTGACCATGAAACAGTTCCTTAATACCACGATGAAGAAAACCAAAAGCAAAATGGTGCAGATGCTGAAAGTCCGCAATGGAAAAAGAGAAATCTGGATATATTCATTAGGTCAGGCAGCATATGCGGAGAGAGAAACAGAGATAACATTTCACACTAGCTACCTTTCGTCAGAAGTGGTAAATGATGCAACTTTAAATTGAGCAGAGGAGTGCCCAAATTGGCTATAATGTCATTTTGGTTTCAATAGTTCTTGATGATCCTGGTGACATGTCTTGGTGACGTGTCTCAACCCGAAATATCACCCATACTTTTTCTCCAGAGATGTTATGTGTCCCGCTGAGTTACTCCAGCATTTTGTGTCCACCTTAGATCCTGGTGCATTGTGGAAACAGGGTGTTATGGACATACTCAAATTTTTATTATTGTACATTTGGTCCCATCAACACACGTTTTCTATTTGATCACAACCTACCAAATGACCAAATGACCCTCTATCACCATCAGCCTAATGCACAATACCCAGGGCCACCTCGTCTACCCCCTATCTAGCTTAAGTTATCTCTCCTATCCAAACCCATCCACGCCATGTGCAGATAAGCCCAACAACATATGTCAAACAAAGGCACAAAGTGCTGGGGTAACTCAGCAGATCAGGTAGATCTCTGGGAAACATGGATAAGCGACTTTTCAGGTCGGGATCCTTTTTCAGATGTTTTTTTGTTAACTAGCTTCTGCAGTTACTTGTGTCACCAATAAGGCAGAAACCTCCCATCAACCCCCTTCCTACCATCCTCCTGAATCATCTGTTTGAACATCTCAACCAAACATCCTGGTAATCTCATCAAATGGTTTAATCAACATCTCTCCAATCACATGCCAAGTGCCCAGGACCTTCTGATCAGCACAAGTGTTACAAGTGTCTGACCACCAACCCACTCCCATCATCCATCTCGATAACTTGCCTGACCATCACTTTGCCAACCATCTGCCTGGCCCCACCCCTGTTGATCAGCCCACCTCTGTCTGCAGTCAATTCCCCAGTCAATCGATCAACCACCGCTCCTAATAAAATCCACACCAATCCCTCCATCGTTGCTCGAATCCTCACTCCCCATTTCCCCGATACCACAAGACCACCTGCCTGATTTGTGCAATGAACCACCAAATCATCTGCGTAAGCATCTCAATTGACCACCTAACTGACATTACCCTCCCTTGATCATCAGCTCAACACTCCCCCAACCACCCAGAACCCACACAACATGCAGCCATCCACCGCCACCTTCTCTGATGATCTGGTCTATATTCTGTACTGACTATCCCTTCTCTTCTTACTCACTGGGGATGAATCTTGAAACTGTTTGGGTCGGCCACAGGTTCCAAATCAGGGCCTTTTCTTTAGCCTTATGAGTCGATGCATACCTATGAATTGTGCTGGGAATAATCAGAAAGCTATTTTCTGATGTGCATTTTTTAAATGATTTTTAAAATTTGTTGCCCTTGAGTTATATCTGTAGTTGTTTTTGTGCCAAAGGTTGACATAATGCTTATTACATACTTTAAGCAGACTTGAGTTTGTGAAGGTCAAGAAAATGTTCTTCTTCTGGGAATGTTGCCAAACTTGGGCATTGGAGATGGAGCAGCCGAGAGCAGGAGATGCTTGTTAGAAGGTGGTGATGGAAGCAAGGCAGCAGGAGGCCTGACAGTCTGTGGTCATCAGGAACAGAACATCGAGTCTGAACCTCATGGAGGTGCAGTGTGTGAAACCTGCATTTCAATACGCAGGCTCAGAAACCTGCATCACCTGTTGAAATGGGAACTAGTGCTCACAGCAGGGAAATATTGGCCCTTTGAATAGACAATAGACAATAGACAATAGACAATAGGTGCAGGAATAGGCCATCCGGCCCTTCGTGCCAGCACCGCCACTCAATATGATCATGGCTGATCATCCACAATCTGTACCCCGTTGCTGCCTTCTCGCCAAATCCCCTGACTCCACTATCTTTAAGAGCTCTAACTCTCTCTTGAAAGCATAGAGAGAATTGGCCTCAATGGCCTTCTGAGGCAGAGAATTCCACAGATTCACAAATCTCTGGGTGAAAACGTTTTTCCTCATCTCTGTTCTAAATGGCCTAACCCTTATTCTTAAACTGTGGCCCCTGGTTCTGGATTCCCCCCCCCCCCCCCCCCAACATCGGGAACATGTTTCCTGCCTCTAGCATGTCCAATCCCTTAATAATCTTAGGTTTCAATAACATCCTCGCTCATCCTTCTAAATTTCAGAGTATAAAAGCCCAGCCGTTCCTTCTATCAACATATAACAGTCCCACCATCCCGGGAATTAACCCTGTGAACATATGCTGTTCTCCCTCAATAGCAAGAATGTCCTTCCTCAAATTTGGACACAAAAACTGCACACAATACCCCAGGTGTGGCCTCACCAGGGCCCTGTACAACTGCAGAATGATCTCCTTGCTCCTATACTCAGCTCCTCTTGCTATGAAGGCCAACATGACATTAGCTTTCTTCACTGCCTGCTGTACTTGCATGCTTACTTTCAGTGATAATGGTAATAAGGGTGACATGGTGGCACAGCAGTAGAGCTGCTGCCTTGCAGTGCCAGAGACCATGGGTCGATCCTGACCACAGGTCCAGTCTGTACGGAGTTTGTACATCCTCCCCGTGGCCAACGTGGTTTTTCTCCAGGAGCTCTGGTTTCGTCCCATACCTCAAATACTCCCAGGTTTGTAGTCTAGTTGGCTTGGTATAATTGTAAATTCTCCCTAGTGTGTGTAGGATAGTGTTAGTGTGCGGGGATCGCTGGTCAGCACGGACTCGGTGAGCTGGAGCGCCTGTTTCAGCACCGTATCGCTAAAACTAAAAAACTAAAAAACTAAATACCATGGCTACAAAGTGGTTCCATACTGGCTCCAGCAACATCAGTCAGCTTGCAGTGCAGGATTGATCCGGCACTCCATTCACGCCCTATTT
The DNA here is from genome assembly GCA_963514005.1 of Raja brachyura. The sequence continues at coordinate 20,279,994 of OY740806.1, read as the reverse complement.
ACACATTTAACTATCTTACTAAGTAGAAACAAGAGTGAGTATTGTGATTTGACCCTAATATAAGGCTGCCTCGGGTCCAGGGTTTAACACACTACATGCTCATGGTTGGACGTACACATCTTCACATCAAACAATCCAGCATTCTATTCCCTTGGAGTGTGACTTGTTCAGTATAGGAGGCAGCAGTGATGTAGGCCTGTGCCTTGTTTCCTTCCAACAGTGATGCTGCTCACTCACTATGCATTCCTCAACCCCTCTTTATGTCATCCATGTGACCAATGTTGCAAAAGCGGTTCAGATCAAGGAAACCTCTGGCACCCTTAGTGTATCATTCTGCTACCTGGTCAGCTCAGTAAGAGATTTTCAGTATTCTCACCCATGTGCTGAGATTTAGAACCTTTTATTACTCAGCTCACAAGCTTACTCTCTTGTTGTGGATCCTAATTACTCAAAGACACCTTTATCAACCTGGATTTCATAGTCATGCAACATGGAAACAGGCCCGTTGACCCAATTTGCCCATGCTGCCCAAGATAACCCACCTATGCTAGTACCACCTGCCCACATTTGGCCCATTTTCCTCCAATCCTTTCCTTTCTATGTAGCTGTCTAATTCTCCCCATCTATTTTTTCAATTAAGATCAGCTTAATACATAATTAGTTGAACACGGCGGGTGAGGCAGCATCTATGGAGCGAAGGAATAGGTGACAGTCTGAAGAAGGGTCTCGACCCGAAACTTCACCTATTCCTTCGCTCCATAGATGCTGCCTCACCCGCTGAGTTTCTCCAGCATTTTTGTTTACCTTCGATTATTCCAGTATCTGCAGTTCTTTCTTAAACCATTAGTTGAACACGGATCTTGTAGCTCTATAGTGATGTAGCGCAAAGTATTTGCATTACAGCGGACATCATGTGAGATTCAGGTAATTAAACGGCAAATCAAAGACTAGTGGAATATTGAGTAGTGCACAGAATGACCACAAACTAAAGAGGCACAGCGATATATCCATGGTTATATCACTCTGAAGAGAGAAGGAACTGCAGATGCTAGTTTACAAAAAACACAAACTGCTAGTTTTTCAAAGGAGAATCAAAGAGCCCAGACTCCTTCCTGGTGGGGACTGATGTTGTAAAGGGACTGGACATCCATGGTAAAGATGAGGAAATGGAGCCTTGGAATTGGAAATTATTCAAGTGTAGAAGAGCATTTGAGCTGTCCTGACTCTAAACATTACCGATCCAGTCCTTTAGAGATGCTGTGTAATCCATTGAGTTACTCCAGCACCGTTTGTGGTCTACCACTCCATCACTCTGACAGGTAATTTATTGACATCTGCCATGAACATCTTGAAGGGAATAACATCAGTTGAATATAATAGTCACTAAACAAATATAAATCAGCCAAACAAAACAAAATGTTTTCGGACATGTCGTTTTAGTTTTAGATATACAGCGTAGAAACAAGCCCTTTGGCCCACCGAGTCCGCGCTGACCAGCAATCCCTACACATTAATGCTATTCTACACACACTAGGGACAATTTACAATTTTTTCAAGACAATTTGCCTGCAAACCCGTACGTCTTTGGAGCGTGGAAAGAAATGCACAGCGCTCGGAGAAAACCCACGCAGGTCATGGAAGAACGTACAAACTCTGTACAGACAGCACCTGTAGTGAGGATCGAACTTGGGTCTCTGGCATTGTAAGGCAGCAACTCTACCGCTGCGCTACTGTGCCACCCATATGGTTGACCGACATAAAGAAATTAAGAGAAATGTATTGTGGGGTCCTTGACTGTTACATTGGAAAGACATAACAAGATGTGAATGAGATCAGCGGAGAAAGCTGATGGACTGGATATCACACAGAGGGAGATCTTTGCTTTGCTAGAGGGGAGAGGTCAGTTATTGTGGGTTCCACACAATTCCCACATGTGACACGGACAGGCAGACTGGAAATATACTCCGTGAGATCATAATCTTCTTTCCCCGCTGATGCTTTTTGTTGTCTTGCACTAGTTTTTTCAAAAGAGCTGGCTGTTGCTTGTATGACAAACGACAATGGTAGACACAAAATGCTGGAGTAACCCAGCGGGACATTCAGCATCTCTGGAGAGAAGGAATGGGTGCCGTTTCAGGTCGAGACCCTTCTTCAGACTGACAAATGACAATGATTGACTATTGGCTGAGGTCCATCACACAAAGGATTCGTAAAGCAATTAGAGACATCAATGAAAACAGGTCCAAGCTGGCATTTGAAGTTCCAATTTACATGCTAATCTAAAATCAATATTATATTACCTCAATGGCACTGTGATGACTGCAATAATAACATAGGATGAGAATTTACTGCAACTAGTGAGACTTAATCTTGCCATTTAATATCCATGTTAAATTGTTGCAAGTTGTATACAATGAAGATTTAGCACCTTCAAAGCACCACATATCTCCTCTGGTAAATAGACTGTAGATTCATTTGTGAGCAGCAAATGATCTGAACCTTGGTGGAGAAGCACATTCATTGCCAAATCATGTTCTCGGGGAATGTAATGGAGGGGACTAAAACATTGATTGAGAAAAAAGGAAAAAAAGAAAAACTAACGTAAAGCAATTAAAATCAGAAGAAAGGCAATTCCATAGAGATAAAGGTTTTGTTTTAATGCTGGAGAGGCTGTTTAGCAGTAATCATGGCATTACGCTAATTGGGATGGACATGCCCTTCTGTAGGAAGGAACTGCAGATAATGTGAAGATAGGCACAAAATGCTGGAGTAACTCAGCGGGTCAGGCAGCATCTCTGGAGAAAAGGAATAGTTGACGTTTCAGGTCGAGACTCTTTTTCAGACAAAGAGTACATTTCAGACAAAGAGTACATTAATTAATTGATGAGTTTAGTCTATATCTATAGTAGCAATGTTACAACATTTTGAGATTTAAAAAATCAAGTCTGCAATTTATCCCATCAGATAAAGCTTAAAAATAAGTTTAATTTGACACCTAATTCACTTTCATATCTTCAGTATTAAAAAAGTTATGGCCATTTTCATACTCAGAAATTAGCATCTTGTTCCCCATTGCCTTTCCATTGACTTAACTCAAAAGCTATGATCTAGGACAGTCAAAAGCCCATAACTTTCTTAAAAATTAAGAGAACTCAATGAAATTTTCAGTTATTATAGATTGAAGCATTCTGAAACAAATATGAAACAATCTTACTTGGATGACCTGAATTAAAGCATATAATATAGTTAGTTACCTAATTGTAGCTAATTACAAAATTCAATTACTAGATCTAAACATCTGTCCATTTCTTAAGAAAAGATAAACATTTTTAAATTGCCTAAATGTCCAGATAACATTCACACAATAATTCACAATATAACATGATTTTTAAATCTCTTTTTCATGAATTTATAGGCCAAATGGAAGGAATTTAGTGTTTAATTCCTGTAAATTAATGGCCATTTAAATCAACTTGCGAGTGGGTTTTAGTGGAACGCGGTCGATTGGAACGTTGCGGTTTGCAGTGAATTTAACCCACAGTCGGCAGGAAAAACACTGCCGGTTCCTATATTTTTTTTTGTCCCCTTTTTGCAACATGAAAATTTGATTAAAGGCTTCCTAAGAACCTCGTTTTTATGTAAAAATAAACAGTGTACTTTATTTTCTCCGCTACATAAAATCCTTCCTATTGTCGGCGCTCACGGCTTTAGAAGATGATTTTTAAATCATCCAGGACAAGGGGTCACTTAAGGATAAGGGGGAAATCCTTTAGGACCGAGATGAGAAGGACTTTTTTCACACAGAGAGTGGTGGGTCTCTGGAACTCTCTGCCACAGAGGGTAGTTGAGGCCAGTTCATTGGCTATATTTAAGAGGGAGTTAGATGTGGCCCTTGTGGCTAAGAGGATCAGAGGGTATGGAGAGAAGGCAGGTACGGGATACTCAGTTGGATGATCAGCCATGATCATATTGAATGGCGGTGCAGGCTCGAAGGGCTGAATGGCCTACTCCTGCACCTGATTTCTATGTTTCTATGTTTCTAAATCACTCTAGCTAATAAATGGTCTAGTGTAGTTTAAAAATACCTTCATAAATCAAATGTCGGAGCGATTTCTCTTTAGCGACAAAATCCCCTGAGATGGATCGGCTTGAACTGTCTGGTGAAAAATGGCAAACCCGCCCCCCTCTGAAAGGCGCCAAAGTCGCGCACACGGGGTGTGGCAGAACTGCAGTGCCGCTCAAGGTAAATTTTGTAACATACCTATCTATAGCTTCTGATCAGAGCACCTGGACACCCTTGTAACAATAGATTGGGAAGTCATGGGTTAGATGCTATTTTTTCATAGTTTAGTTTTGAGCATCACATCTCAGTTGTTAAGGGCCTGTCTCACTTTCACGACCTAATTCACAACCTTTTTTTACTCGAGGACACTTTTCATCATGCTAGAAAAAAGCCCTGACCTACTTGAAGTCACGAGTACCCACGGCTAGCATCATGGCCTGCTATGACCTACCTACGACCTCTCACGACCTCCTACGACCTCGTGACGACCATGCTGCAAGTATGAGTCGAGGGCAAACTCGGCTGAGGTCGTGAATTAGTCGACTTAGTGAATTAGAGGTCGTGAAAGTGGGACAGGCCCTTTACTTCCAGATTGGCACATTTAGCTATGCAAATATGTTCACCAGAAGTTGCAGTGTCATTTGAGTATAAACATGATAAGCTGCTTATGAATTATCATTAATTTTAAACTAAATCCATTTGTTTTAATTCAGAATTCCCAATATAATATGCCAGGTGGTGCCAGCATTGGCTGCCCTGCCAACAGTCTGCCTGTCCCTTCCTTCTTTGTGCTTTGTGTGGCAATTCACATACCACTGAACCCTAAATTGGTACATATGACAATAAAATACCTATGAAACCTTTAAGATTAAAAACCTAGTTGCAAGAAGTCTAATATTTGTAATTGCTGATGTTTGTACTCGTTTAATCTCTTATTTTATGATGTTGTAGAATAGCTTTTATCTTTAACCAATACATTTAACCAGGAATATTCAATGTGTAGCAGAGTGTGGCACATTGGCGCATCAGTACGGTTGCTGCCTCACAGCGCCAGTGGCCAGGGTTTGATCCTGACCTCAGGTGCTGTATGTGTGGAGTTTGCAGGTTTTCCATATGATCATGTAGCTTTTCTCCAGGTTCTCCGGGTTCCACCCGCAACCCAAAGACATACAGGTTTGTAGGTTAATTGGTAATCTGTAAATTGTTCCTGGTGTGTAGGGAGTGGGTGGGAAAGTGTGATAACATAGAACTGGGGTGATTGGGGAATCAATTATCAGCATTGATTTGATGGACCGAAGGGCCTGTTTTCATGCTGTATCTCGAAACTGAAATAAACTAAAATCTTATGAGAGGAAACACAATATTCATTTTCTAAGCCCTACTTACTCCAGGGTCTTTGCACTGCAAATACATACAGCAGCACATTAGAAAATCTGCCTCTTTGTTAGTGCATACATTTTACAACATGATAATTTATTGTCTTGCAATATGCACCCCTCCCCCATTCGCTTGTTGTGAACCAAAGCATGCTGAATGTGAAGATTTTCAGGTCTCATTAGTTGCAAAGCGTCGAAGAGGAATTGGATTTTAGATTTCAATCCAAATCTTAGCTGGTAATCGATCTGAAACTCTCTGACCCACTTGAATATGTTTCAGTTTCTAATCTGCTCTGTCAGACATAAAGACAACAGATGCTTGCAATGATTCTGCAAGGGATAGCAGCTTTACACTCTGTACAAGGACCATAAATCTTCCCTTATATTGAATGCCTAGCTGTTCCTCATGATAATACCACCGGAGAAACAAAACTTCAGCTGAAATCATTTGGTCGGATGCCAAACTGAGCCCAAACTGGAGATATAAAATTGCTCAAGTGTGGTGGCAATATGAGTTTCTGATAGATGGGGGTGGGGGGAGATGAGACGAAGGAATAATTCTTCCTGAAAGAACCCATTAAACGCTAGCCCAAACTAAGTGGTTTGTTTTGTACTTTCATACACAGAGCCTTTTTTTTATTCATACATTTAACAGCAGGATTTCTTTTTTTCTTTGTTTTATGCATCAAAAGGCAAGCTTTAAAGTAAAATATTTTCTGCTTCATTTAGCTCAGGAGAAAAAAAAAACACAACAGTGGGGTGTTGTGACAGGAATGCACCAGTGAATCACTCTCTTGCAATCAATAGCTGCGTTAAGTGACTGACGGGCAACTACTCTGAACTGTTTTTGATTTCTCTGTGGAGATGACGCTAGTGAATTAATTCAAAGACCAAAGCGATTCCTTTATGGGCCTGTCCCACTTAGGCGATTTTTTAGGCAACCACAGGCGACTAAGTTGTCACCACATGTTCGCCGGTGGTCGCGGGGACTAGTCTCCACAGTCGCTCAAAAAGTCGTGACGTCTTTCTGGTCGCCCCTAAATTTTCAACAAGGTGAAAATCTTTCGGCGACAGTGGGTTTGAAGCCAATGAGCGTAGCTTGACTTCTCCTGATGTAGGTGCTGTCGGAGGTTGTCGGAGGTTTTTCGGCGACCTGCTATGATTGTGACAGTGGCCGGCAGTTGCCTAAAAAATAACCAAGTGAGATAGGCCCATAAGGTTAGGTTTCTGCTCCAAGTAGACAACAAAGGATCCTAAGTGGAGACATTGGTTTGGGATGTTATCCTTTAGCTGCTTTCTTACATGTAAGAAGGAACTGCAGATGCTGGTTTACACCGAAGATAGGCTCAAAATGCTGGAGTAACTCATAAGGTCATGAGGTCGTTAGTAATAGTAGAATTAGGCCATTCGACCCAACTCTGCCAATCAATCATGGCTGATGTATCTTCCCTTCCTAACCCCATTCTTCTGTCTTCTCCCTATAACCCCTGGCACCCATACTAATCGATTCAAAAGGTCAGGCAGCATATCTGGAGAAAGGAAATAGGTGACGTTTCGGGTCGAGACCTGACACCGGACTAAGATCTGATGTAGCCTGATAAAGGGCCTCAAACCAAACCATTGCCTATTCCTTTTCTCCAGAGATGCAGCCTGATTGCTGCTGAGATGCTGCCTGACTATGACATTTTGGGATGAAGTACACTGCACTATCCAATCAAAAACTTTGTTTTTAACTCTTGAACATATTACTTTCAGTCAATTGATGTTGGCCTGAAGGTTTTGGTCTGTTAAGTAGAACTGCTACTGCATTCTGTGCTTTCTGCCTTCAAGCATGTTGGAGTGAATTACACAAGGAACAGAGCAAATCATCTTTGTGGCATGGGTGCTGGTCATCAAAATACTTGGGCAAGATAATAACAATATGAAGGACAATTTAGATGTTAAATTATTTTTCCAAGTGCTTTTCAATCTACTGTGACCATTTTATGTAATAGAATCAGCTTAACTCAACATAGTTATACAGTCAAAGATAAACACAAAATGCTGGATAACTGAGGCAGTATCTCTGGAGAGAAGGAATGAATAACATTTCGGGTTGAGATCCATCCTCAGACTGAGAGTCAGGGGAGAGGGAGACATAGAGACATGAAGGGTAAGGTGTTAAAACACTGATCAAAGAAATGTAGATTGTTACATTGTTGCTGAGGGAAGGTGACAACATGTCATACAATCAGCAATATTTAATCAGGAGAACAATGAAACTAGGATGGGAGAGAGTCATAGAGTCGTACAATGTGGAAACAGGCCTTTCGGCCCAATATGCAGGCCTTTGCTTCCACTTACAGCTGTTTAAGAAAATAAATGTATTTAATGAGTGAAATTATTCAAAATTATCATCCTCGAGACTGAATGCATCCTTAAGGAAGCTTCCCAACTGCCTCAATGGTAGAACCTGTGCTGAACAAATGGCATTTGCTGACAATTTGGAAAAATAAACAGCCAGAGAGGCAGTACTTTCATTCATTCAAGATATAGCACTTAGCAGCTGCAGAAATACGATACGATACGATAAAATTTTATTCATTTCCAGAGGGAAATTGGGAAAGATGTATTATATTCTAAGATTCCAAAACAGGTCAAATAGCAAAAGTCTGGAGAAACTCAGTGGGTGAGGCAGCATCTATAGAGCAAAGGAAATAGATAATGTTTCAGGCCAAAACATTGCCTATTTCCTTTGCTCCATAGATGCTGCCTCACCCGCTGAGTTTCTCCAGCATTTTTGTCTACTATCAATTTTCCAGTATCTGCGGTTCCTTCTTAAACAAATAGCACAAGTCTATTTCCTTTGATGGAGCAATGATAAGTAGGGCACACAGTCTGAAGTTAATTTGTAGAAGGATTATCAAAAACTCTAAATTCCTGGGCGAACATATCTCTGAAGACCCAGAACATGATGCCATCATAAAGAAAGCTCATCAATGCCTCTATGTCCTTAGAAGATTGAGAAGGTCTGGAATGTCAAAGAATACTCCCTTGAACTTCTACAGGTGTACATTAGAGAGCATATGGACTGGCTGCATCACAGCCTGGTTCAGCAACTCGAACACTCAGGAATGAAGAAGTTTCAAAAAAATGGTGCACACTTTCCATCAGTCCATCAAGGGGAACTGATCTCCCCACCATCAAAGAGATCTACATGAGTCACTGCCAAAAAAAAGGCAGCCAGCTTCCTCAGACACCCACACCATCCTGGCCACACTCTCATTTACCTCTCTCATCGGGAAGAAGGTATAGGAGCCTGAAAACTAACTTCCAGGTTCAGGAACAGCTTCATCCTTACCACTATCAGGCTTTTAAACACTTCAACCTTCAAATAAGATCTGAATTACATCGACTTATTTGGAAGTTGTAATGTTTACTATACAGGCTGAAAAACGGTCTCAACCCAAAACAACACATTCCTTTACTCCAAAGATGTTGCCTGACCCGTTGATTTACTCCAGCTCTTTGTGTCTATCTCTGACTAGTGAACTGTTTGGTTTACAGACGTTCACACTAATGTAACCTTGCCATAACCTGGTGGACAACCCGCAAAGGGATAAAAACAACAAGATTACTGAGGTGAAAATTATGGAAAATTATGGAAAGAATAATTTTAAAAAGATAAAGTTAAAGCTGGGGTAATAAATATAAAATTGTTAAATTGTCACCATGGTAATAAACAATGTATCAGCACCTAAACTGAATGATTTGACACGATAGACACAAAATGCTGGTGTAACTCAGCAAGACAGGCAGCATCTCTGGGGAAAATAATGGGTGATGTTTCGGGTGAAGAACCTTCTTTAGACTTTTGATTTGACACAATGGTAGAGAGGAGTTAATAATGCATAATTAATAACAAAAGCATGGCAGGCTATATCTTAGACACTCTATTCCGAGTTCTGTAATAGGGATGCGATGATCAGCCCAACAGAGGAAAAGATTCAAGGATCAAAGTAAAACTTGCTTGAAGAAATGCAATAGACAATAGACAATAGGTGCAGGAGTAGGCCTTTTGGCCCTTCGAGCCAGCACTGCCATTCAATGTGATCATGGCCGATCATCCGCAATCAGTACCCCGTTCCTGCCTTCTCCCCATATCCCCTGACTCCACTATTTTTAAGAGCCCTATCTAGCTCTCTCTTGAAAGCATCCAGAGAACCCGCCTCCACCACGCTCTGAGGCAGAGAATTCCACAGACTCACCACTCTCTGTGAGAAAATGTGTTTCCTCATCTCCGTTCTAAATGCTTTACTCCTTATTCATATTTCCTTCGCTGCAGAGATGCTGCCTCACCCGCTGAGTTTCACCAGACTTTTCCTATTTAAACTAATTTGGAATCTTAGAATATAATACATCTTTCCCAATTTCCCTCTGGAGATGAATAAAGTTTTATCGTATCGTATCGTATTTCAGCAGCTGCTATGTGGCATTTATTGAATGAATGAAAGCAATGACTCCTGGGACGTTCTGGTCCATGACTACTTTAAATGGAGAAGGAGCCGTTGAGATGGCCTGGAGCTATTAGAAATTGGGCTGATGGGCTAGGATTGGGTTATTCTGAAGTCTCAGTGGGAACAATCAGTGCTGGACCAACAGGAATTAGGATAGGGGAAGGAAATCAGAGTTGCGGGGCCATGTGTCAGAGCACAGGGAAGCTTTGCACCAGGAGCATGGAGAAGCCTTGTGTAAGCAGTGAAAGGAGTGGACCACCTCACAACCCTGTAACCCTGCCCCATCTGTGCAAGAGTCCGTGGATCACACATTGCTCTCATTAATCAGCTTGGAACTTACAGAGACGGATTGAATGTAAGTCATCCTCATTCCCAAGGGAGTGTCTGACAAAAAGATGAAGATTAAGTTCAGGAAGGACAGTGAAATATGATATATTTTTTAAATGATAGGAAAGGAAGAAAAGGAAACGGACTGGGCATGTTAATGAGAAAAGTAGATTGATGGTCATAAGACTGGACATAATTAGTAAAATAGAGCTAGAATCTGCATGTGCCACAATAAAGCATAGAAAGGATTTGGTCACAGAGTTGTGAATATACTATAAATTATTAAGTCTTAGAGGGCTCGTAAAGGTGAATAAAGCACATAGACCTGAAAATCTAATTGTGAAGCACTTTCTTCCAGCATTACTCAATTGACCAAGCACTTTGGATAAAGTGAGATGAAGAACAGCCATTTCCAGGTAGTTTCAGGTCACTCTGTAAATTCAACTCGGCACTTCCCTCCTTGAGTTGCGATTACATCTGATCCTATTTCAGTGCTAAACACATCAACAAATCAGTCCAAAGCTCCTTAAACAATTTTATATTTTATTACTCCTGTTTTAAAAAAAATTGCCAGGTATCTTTGTTCTTCCTTCAAACAAACCTTACTTTTCCCAGAGTACTCATAACAAGATGTTATTGTTATCCCGGTACGCTAACCTTTGATGGTCGCTCCAAGATCAATCATGTTTTTATTGCTGGACTGGGAACCCAAGAACAAAGTATCAAAGTATCAAAGTCAGCTTCTTTCTTCTGGACAGCTGACTCAACCCCACTCTCCACAACTTTCCTGAATCCACCCCAAGACCAACCAGTCTCAACCCCCTCAATTGCCTCACCTGATCAGTTGCTCAAATCATCAAGAATCTGAAACTGATGGGCCGATCCCATGATGGCCTCTCCCAATCAAGGCTGCACTCCTCTGATTTCCTTCTATCGCATTCCCCCTGGTCCAGTCTACTGATTTCTCTGACATGAGGACCAGTCTGTATCCCAAAACCAGCCCATCCAGCCAATTTCTCATTGCTACTCCGTTCCACCCAAATTCACACATACACGCACACATGAGTACAAACACACACACATGCACAAGCACACACACACACATGTGCACACACGCGTGCACACTCACAAACACGCACACACAACACCCCATGCAAGACACAAACACTAACATTTCTGTCATTGGATCATAATAATGGGGGGTTTCAGTTACTTTAAAGAGTGGTCTAACAGGGGATGTAGAATCAGTTGAGCTATTTGCAATATGCACTGAAGTCTGCTTGTAGAATGAATTTGGACAATGGATTTGGAAACAGGATCAACAGGAACATTGCACTGGATGTGGATTATATGGACTTCCAGAAACTGTTCAAGAAGATAACACAACAAAAAAAAAGCATGAGAACCAAAGGTCAAGGTGTGTGGAGTCAGAATAGATAACAGAGCAGTTTAACTGATTGATACAAATCAGAAAATGCAGAGCACAAGCTAAGGAGACATTTCAGGCTAATTGATAGAGAAGTTTTAAAGAAGGAACTGCAGATGCTGGAGAATCGAGGGTTACACAAAAAGCTGGAGAAACTCAGCGGGTGCAGCAGCATCTAAGGAGCGAAGGAGATAGGCGACGTTTCGGGTCGAGACGTTTCGGGTCTGAAGAAGGGTCTCGACCCGAAACGTCGCCTATCTCCTTCGCTCCTTAGATGCTGCTGCACCCGCTGAGTTTCTCCAGCTTTTTGTGTAACGATAGAGAAGTTTTGTTCTGCAGGGATGCTTGCTTACCAAACAAACAAATGAGTTGGAAACTGGAGATATGGTGATATTTACAATTAATATAATTTTGTACGTGGGAAATGGCAGATTGGATGCAGAGGATCCACATCATGATATAGTAGTGATTATAGAAACTTGAGAAGTTCAATTATAAAGTGAATTATTTTAGTTAAAGGAATAAGGAGGTGAGAACCTAAATTAAATAAAAGATCAATGATTTTTACAAAACTACATGGATCTTTAAAAACTTCAACAAAACTTAGTATGCTAATGAATAATGTAAGCTAAGTACTGGTGTTTATTTCCAAAGGAATAGAATGGCAGACAAAGGAATAGAATGGTAGACTCAAGTTGATACATTTTAATTTGGCTTGATAACTTTGTTTAAATCACAGAGAGTATCTTGTGCAGTTTCTGACCATAAAAAAAAAGATCAACCTGAGATTGTGCAGAAAGATTTATAGAGATTGAAGTGTCCAGCATCATAAAATGATGAGTGAGTGGTTTCTTTACTTTGATTAAATAAAGAAAGAGAAAAAAAAATTGGGTATCTGGTAAATGTTTTTACAATTATAAAAGGTTTTCGATGGGAGTTTGCAGGTAAATGCCAGCCAGACTGAAAAATCCTGCATGATGTAACCAAATGCAGACACCCTAAATTGGTTTTGCAATTGTGGACACAGCATCTGTCTGTCGAAACAGAACTCCAAATGGTCTCCAGTTAGAACAACTCACTTTTGCTGAAGTTCCCCATTATTGACGATGGAGAATTGGAATCTTCTTCTTCTTGCGTATGGTGCGCACTGCCTAAAGTTATAGGACAACTTGTTCTATTTGATCTTATTTAATTGTGCACGCTGGGTTGATTGCATTCGTCAAAACAGGGTGAAGGTTGCAATCTTCCACCCCGAGAATTGGCTCTTAGATCCTATGTCCAGCTATACAAGGGGTGACAGATCTGTGACTCCATTGATTTTAATGGAATTTGTAGGACAATCAGAATGAGGCAAAGGAGCTGGCAACTGCCTTTTATAATTTGAGTAGGTTCAAAGTTCTTAATTATTCATAATATTTTAACTATTTTATGCACCTGCTTAAAACATGCTTTATGGTGCAATGCCACGTTAATCCCGACCCGCTGAGAATACTCAGCATTTTGTCATTTCAGGTTTTCAATAACTCCAATTTAAAAAAAATTAATATTTACGTAATTTATTCTGAACAGTGTCAAAACCATGATCTTTCTACAAAAACATTTTAATTGAGGTTACTTTTCATTTTTAAACAGGATCAATTTGATGAACCTCACCCTCCTTGATTAGACATTGTGTAAAAGGACTTTGTGTGTCTTTTTGCCAGCACTTGGTTTGATAACTGCTACGGCCATAGAACAAAGGACAATTAATCCTTTTATCTACCATTCTGTGATCTTCAATCCATAATCCTACAGGGTCAGCACAAATTAAAGCAACTTCAAACTGTCTTCTAAATGGGGAGCTGAGTTAACTGTACTGTTTTCAGCTGCTGATTCAGACAAGAAGTGGGTATCTGAAAAGTGACCACCCCTTTGTTTTATCCGTTGACACACCGATCTAGTGTCTACTTACAAAGGACTGTAAACATGGCTATAACTGACTACCATCCATTCCACTGACTTTTTTCTCCCTCCTGCTATCATTTTGTCCCTTCTCTGCAGAATGTGTTGCTTCATGTTGAGTTATAACTTCCTGCACTCTTTTCTTTCTGGCATGTTATGAATATATTGCTGCACAATTTGAGGCATAACTATTAGGAATCATGTCATCACACAAATATTAATGCTTTGCTAATGCATTCTGATCACACTTTCTTTGGAAATGTTAATGGTTCTGCTCTGAGTTTATGATAAAAGCATAATTAGCTGAGGTGTTATTTTACTTCAATAGCGCACAAGGTTATCTCTAAATGATCATGCAGTGCATAAGTATCACCTATGTAATTTGAAGTTTTGTGTTGTATCTCTTTAGAGCTATATTTTACCACCACTCAGACTGCTTTTGCTTGGCTAAATCAAAAGGTAAAGTCCAATAGGATATTATATAAGCATTGCAATCCCTATTGAAAGTAAAAGGGGGGATTTGGATCATGTGCAGGCAGATAAGAGTTGGTCTTGGCATCATGTTCAGCACAGACTTTGTGGGCTGAAAGGCCTGCTGTACTTTTCTAAATTCTATGAAAATCAATGAAGCTCCTAATGCTGGAACTAAATAACACCAGAAATGTTTGCAATTAAAATGTTAACACATTTTTTTCTTCAGATGTTGTCTGACTTGCTGAGTGTTTCCCGTAATCTCTGTTTTATTACATATTAATGTACACATAATAATATAGTTTGTATGTGATGAATAATACCTTAAGCCCGTGTCCCACTTTCACGACCTAATTGGCGACCACTGCCGAGTTTGCCCTTGACTCATACACGTAGCATGGTCGCCACAAAGTCGTAGGAGGTCTTTGCAACCCTTCCTCATGCTCGTGAGTGGTCTCTGCGTACTTGTGGCCTCAAGTAGGTTGCGGCGTTTTTTCCAGCCTGATAAAAATGTCCGTCTGCTATATCCAAAATCCATTATAAAGTGGCCCGTAATAACAAAGGTGTTATTGCATGGCTAACTCACCTCTACCGTCTCAGACCTGATGCAGTGTCTCGACCTGAAACGTCGACCATCACTTTCCTGCAACACTATCCTTCTGAGTTCTCCCAGCATTTTTGATTTTTGCTCCAGATTAGTCTCGAGACTCCAGCATAATAGGAATACAGGTTTCCGAAAATGAACCAAAGCTTTTGCACAAATGAGGATTAGCTTGATGAGAAGAAAATATATGAAGGGAAATGTTTAAAAGATCATCTGCTATGAGATGAGAAGATCAGAAAGTTCCATTACTCCATGCACAAGCGCTTGGAACAGTGAAAGAAAGATCCAGGCCATTATTGCCTCTAAAAGCTCATTAATCAGAGAAAGTGAAAATTTGACCCTGGCATGATTGTGTGCCGGCGAATTAGCTGCTGAAGGATTCCTTTTGATGAGCGTAGCATAATTAAAATCTAACGGACGCTGCATTCATCATATTAACTTGCACTTACAGCTTGTTGTCATGGTCTCATTAAAATGTGGGAAGAAGTGCATTATCCCAACATCTTGTCCGCTTGCCATCTTTCAATAAGATGGATGGGCAAATTCTGGCTGCTGAGCTTTAGTGCTGCCCTGAAACCAGTCTGCAGGAATCCTTACCTCTTAAAAAGCTAGAGGATGAACATATATACTTTTTTTCAAACAAAGCTGTACCATTTAGATGTGCTTTGACGGATCTTTTCCAGATGGTACCATGAAGATATGTACAGGACCTTTATATGTAGATTTCAATTCCCCATTTAAAATCTCTCTGTACGGAGTTTGTACGTTCTCCCTGTGACTACACGGGTTTACTCCGGGTGTTCCAGTTTCCTCCCGCATTCCAAAGATGTACTGGTTTGTAGGTTAATTGGCTTCAGTAAAATTGTAAATTATCCCTAGCGTGTAGGATAGTGCTCGTATACGGGGTGATTGATGGTCAGGGCGGTCTCGGTGGGCCGAAGGGACTGTTTCCGCGCCGTAACTCTGAAGTCTAAAAGTAAAAATATTATGATGTTTGAGACATTATTTGTTTCCTTGTATATTATTTTATGATTGTCAGTAAATGCAATTAGTAGCAGCCTAAATGCTATGGTTCACTGTTGTGGCATCTCTCATTTATTGAAATGGGAGAATGCAGTCTAGTAATTTACCCTAACTGGGGGATAATCGTTGTATCCAGGCTTGCATCAGTAGCAAGGGAATAATTAACAATTGCTTAATGTATTAAAATATATAAACACCTTAAATATTCGCTTGATAGTTATTTGCCCAAATAAACATCAAAAGTGTTGACAAAAGAAAAATAATCTGGCAGAACAAAGACCGATCCGGTATTACAAAGTATGATCTGCAGTTTTCTATCCCGCTGAAAACATTTGATCTGAAAGTACAAATATGTCTTTGTTTCTCACATTATTTTCTAATGTATCGAGAAATACTTCCATTTCTTTTAGCCCTTCCCTTTTAGGGGTGGATTTTACATTTGTTACTATATTGAAGTAGGATACAGTCACGAATATGTGAAAATCTTCGCTAAATATGTACTCAGCAGATCACCATTTTGGTCAATTTCTGGCAATATCAAAAAGGAAGTAATATCAGGATGGGTTATATAATGTGTTTTTTTGTTGTTGCGAGTTGAAAGGTTAGAGAATATAAAGGTCTCACGGTGATATGCTTCATCAGGGACCTAAAAGGACAGTTGACCATTTTTCATTGACTGAAGTCTCAACCAACTGATACATTGCACTTTCCTGTCACAGATGGAACAAATATTTTGAATATTTTTTATCATGCTTTTACTTTGAATTAATATAATAAATAATAATGTTCATCTAATTGCCATATTTTCCTTCTGTAAGGAGGAAGGTCATGGATCTTCTTACATTTAAGATATTTTTCAGAACCTGTAGGCATTTGCTATAAATAAATAATCACATGGAGCTTGAATCAGAGAGACACAGTCCTGATGTCCTGCCCCAATCATAAATGCTGACCATCTCTTTACCTCTACAGATGCTGACTGGCCCATTGAGATGCTCCAGCAGTTTGGTGTTTGCTTCAATTCCCTAGATGGATAATTTTTAAATTTAATAGTAAATGCTCTACTGTGTCATCTGCTATTAAAACAAGAAAATGTTGGCTTATGGCTCAATGTCTCTCTCAATACAGACATTATACAAAGCCATCACGTATATTATAGTTTCAAAATTCCCTTATAACAATGAAATATTGTAATGCTTGAATATGTAAGTTTATATTTTAGTTTTATTTCAAGGCTTATTGCCAGTAGTTTCAGAACAATGACAATCAGCAATGGTGATAGTGTTTTTTTAAGGACATCTGCTAAATTTAAAAGACAGAAATAAAATTGATCAGTTGGACAGGCACATGCAGTGCAGTATAGAACAGGCATCAGAAGCAAACTGAGAACTACCTAAGTCAATATAATTTAAGGTTAAATAATATATTTTCACTTTGTTGAAACTTTCTTAGAATATAAACGGATAGCCAGAGGAAGTAATTAAAAAGATCTTGTAATATCATAAATTTACCTAAATATTTATTGTATTCATTTTGGGTTTCTGATTTAACACGATTCATAAGTATCGTGAATGTTCCCTTTTATTTTGGCTGGCATGTGGTTAATTTAGGGAAATATTATCTATCCATTCTCGACTGGGGTGGCAGAGTGGTGCAGCGATAGAGTTGCAGCCTTGCAGCGCAAGGGACCCGAGTTTGATCATGACTACGGATGCTGTACGGAGTTTGGAAGTTCTCCCTGTGAGCGTGTGAATTTTGTCCATGCACTCCAAGTTCCTCCTACATCCCAAAGAGATGCAGGTTTGTAGGTTAATTAGCTTCTGTAAATTATCCAGAGTATGTAGGATAGAACTAGCGTACAATTAGTCGGCATGGACTTGGTAGGCCAAATGGCCTGTTTCCACAATGTATCTCCAAACTAAACTATACTATACTAAACTAGAATTTGAATATTTATAGTTCCAGAAGATTGAGTTGACTTTGTTTGGAAAAACAAATGCTAGTGAGATCAGGAAATGTTAAATACCAGTCTCTGTATTCAAGCATGACATTGTAATCCCTGTCCAAGATTTATCTTAATTGAAGTAAATAATCCAAACTTTAAAAAAATAACAAGTACAATGAACAAGCACCACTATAGGGACATAAGAATAGAGGCAGGATAGGCCATTTGGTTACATGCTTGCTCTGCCATTCAATAAGATCGTGGTTAATACATTTCTTTCTTACCACATTGCTGCATTGACTTCATATCACTTCATTCCCTTGTGTCTGTATTGCCCACTTAACCTACTAGCATGTTCCAAAGACCTGCTAGTTGGTTAACATGCTACCATTAATTATATATTTTGCAGTTAAGTCGCAAAAAGAATCAAATGAGAATATGTGGGTATGTAAGAGAGAATAAGTTGGAAAGCCACAGGCAAATGAGCAGGAATTAGATTGAAAGGGTTGCTCTATTGGGAGCTGGCATAGACTCAATAGGCTGAATGCACCCCTTCTGTAAATGTATAATCTTAAATTGAATGGAACTGGACTGCAAACTATTTTTGCTAAAATTAGTCTTTCTCATACGCATGTTGGGAAAGTATTCCTTATGCAAATTATGTTTCCTGAATGCCACAATGAAGTAACAATAAAACTGTACTTTGCCTATTCATCCCAATCGCAGAGGGGTCCTTTTTTATATTCTCTGCAGGTCTTTGACTTGTTTAGGATAACTGTAAGGAAGCATAACTTTTCCTGTCATAACTGCAAATACACTTTCTTCGTGCCTGTCTTTGGGAAGCCAGTATCAAGGGGACCTCTGCAAACCTAATTTAATCTCTTAAGGGCCTGTCCCACTTACATGATTTTGACATCGACTTGCCGGCATAGTCACAGCAGGTCGCCGAAAAATGTCAAAATGTTGAAAATCCAGCGGCAACCAGAAAAAGGTACGACTCTTTGGGTGACTACTCATGGCCAAACAGGCGTCACCCCGCGACATGTCTGTATGGTTTTGAGTAATTGCCCAAATAGTCGTACCTTTTTCTGGTCACAGCTGGATTTTCAACATTTTGAAAATTGTTGGCGACCTGCTGCGACTATGACGGGTGCCGGCAAGTCGTGGAAAAAATCCCGTAAGTGGGACAGGCCGTTTACAGAGATTCTACTAAATCACCATAGTGACACCACTGAACTACATTAGAATCACTGTAGAAGCATTGCAAAAATACTGTAGTGTCGCCATAGAAACGATGCAGTGATACAGCTTTCCAGAAATATGTTCTTTGTTGCTTCAGTACCCATTCATGATCAAACCACTGCCAGGCAATATGCTTCAGAAATACGTTTAATCCGCCATTATAATCGATGTTTGAATAAATCTGCAAATTCTTTGGCAGAATTGCTGGCGTAATGATTGAGCTGATGACAAAGTCTTGGTTGTAAACGGAACCTACACAAACACCCTTCTAACCCTGAAACTACAACTCGTTCAGCCGTCGTAGAATTGAATTTGTTATTCCTGCTCTTCTCAGAGAAAGATTTACTAAATTATATTCTAAGCTCTATTATACTTCCACTTTCTTTATTTAGGAATCTTAGAAACAGATTCTGGTCATAAAGCATAGGAAATGCAAAACAATAACACTTGCCCACTACCACCATGCTAACTGAAGTTATTACATTCTGTCTACAGCAATTACAGTTTTTATATATTCTTCCAGAAAGTAATCGCATATTTTTTCTCGTCTGTACATAATTGCATTGGTTCCTTCCCATTCTATATTGGTTTTGTATTCATGGGATTAGACTATTGGGAGGAAGCCAGCACTTACGGTATTGTCATAAACTGAAGAACACAAGGATTCAAGTAAATAAGAACAAGAGTGAGCCACCTGGCCTCTCAAACATGCGCTGTCTCTCCACGTGATCATGGTTAGTTTATCCCAGGCTTTCAATGGCACTTTTGAAGCTTTTGTGATAATCCAAACGTTTCATAGCCGCCACGATGATTGGCAGTTTTTTATTGCAAAATTATTTAATTTTCAATTCAAAAGCAGAGCACCCGGAGAAAACGGCAAGAAGTAGTCACACATGCGCATTGGAATCACAGTGAATTCACCCAAATTAGAGAATGCCAATGTATTTACCATGATGAAGTTATTTGTAAATTAACCCAGTATACCAAACTGATCTGGGATCAAAAAATGCCATCGGTCTTAAACTAAGATCAGAATATACATGTGTCAGGAGCACTGAGAATGATGTAAATTGTCAATTTTAGATGTGGGTTCCACTGATCAAGGCTTGTTGCATGTAACTTCCTCCTGTCCATGGCAAATTCTAGACCAACAATATAACAAATATCAAGAGTTGTAATACTTTCAATGTAGATAGCGCCTTTCCAATGAGTGTTTGAGTGTAGTATTTGCTAAAGTCAAACTTACAATTTATAAAACATCTTTCACATTCTCAAGTCATTAAAAATTGCATAAGCAATGACATAACTTGGCATGACTGTCACTATTGTAGGGAAATGGGGCATTCAATTTACATACATCAAGATTCCCCCAAGCTTTACTCAGATTAACCATCTTTCGTTACTGCATAATAGGCATTGCCCAGGGAAAAGGTATGGAAAATCGACCCAATTAATCTTTCTGTGGAATAACTCAACTGAGCAAAATAGTTTTATTCTTTGCAGGAAAGATTACCTGAGCCCTCTGTTTCAGTAGGGAGAAAGAGTCTGGCTGTGTTCAACGGCTCTTTATTGTTTGCTCAGCACAGTGACTTTTTTTGCACAATCCCCAAAGGCACAGGTACCATATTTTGGCGCTGTTTACAAAGCATAAGTCCAAAGTCCAAGGTCATAAGTTCTAAGGTCATAAGTGATAAGTAGAATTAGGCCATTTGGCCCATCAAGTCTACTCCGCCATTCAATCATGGCTGTCCTATTGTTCAGTCCTAACCACATTCTCCTGCCCTCTCCCCACAACCTCGGACATCTGTACTAATCAAGAATCTATCTATCTCTGCCTTAGAAATATCCACTGACTTGGCCTCCACAGTCTTCTGTGGCAAAGAATTCCACAGATTCACCACCAGACATTTCTCTTCATCTCCCTCCTAAAAGAATGCCCTTTGATTCTGAGGCTCTGACCTCTAGTCCTAGACTCTCCCACTTGTGGAAACATCCTCTCCAATGGTCCGATGTCCAAGGTCCAAGGTCCGGAATTGTTGGAACGCCCCCGATCTAGGGAGGCCCTAGGCTGCTGCAGCCTGCGACCCAACGTCCCTTTACCCGTCTGACCGCCTCTGTGTCTCGGGTGCTGAGATATACCAACATATTGGTGAATCTCATAACTTCCTATGACTTTTACTACATCATCACCACATTACTGAGCATAAATGTTTCAGCACCATTATGCAACAAATGCCAAATTGTTGTTACTCCCTGAAAGTGATTAGCAGATAAACTCTGAGTGCCATTCAGTCATGAAACATGCAAATCACCCTCTCCACCCACTGATGTACAGTAATATGAATTTTCAGTGTATGATTTAACAAAATACGAAGGCATCCTAACAGTTTGGAAACTGGCCCATCTGTGTCTATTACATGCACAAATTGTACTAAAAACCCAGCAGGAGTCTGACCTGGGCATTCCATGTGCTGTTCATTTTAGCACACATGATGTTTTCCCAGTGTTAGGTGTAAATTGCATCATATGTTATACCTGCTGTTTCCTCCCACACAAATTAAAATTGTAGTTTCTGGGTGCAATCTAGAAATTTTACCAAACAAAATAAAAACAACCACATGGACACAAGGAACTGCAGATGTTGCTTTACATTTAAAAAAAAACTAAATGCTGGAGTAACTCAGCGAGTCAGGGCATCTTAAGAAGAGTCCTGACCTGAAAGAGAGAGTTAGATAGAGCTCTAGGGACTAGTGGAGTCAAGGGATATGGGGAGAAGGCAGGCACGGGTTATTGATTGGGGACGATCAGCCATGCATGGCGGTGCTGGCTCAAAGAGCCAAATGGCCTCCTCCTGCACCTATTTTCTATGTTTCTATGAAACATCACCTATCCATGTTCTCCAGAGATGCTGCCTGACCTGCTGAGTTACCCCAATGCTTTGTACAAGAAGTACACTACTTTTCTCTTTTACACTAGCTATTTACCCTCTCTACTCTCAGTCCTGATAAAAGGTCTTGATGTGTAAACGTAACAATTCCATTTGTCCCACAGATGCTCCAACCACCCTTATCTATACACTGTGGACGGTATAGTCTTTCCATTGACCAGATAGCACGCAGCAAATAAAATTTTTCACTGTACCTCTATGTACGTGATAGTAAACTAAACTAAACTTGGTGTTTGGTTGAACATGACACCTAGATCCTCAATAAGACATCAAATGACATTGATCCTTGCACTCAGCATCTGCCACCATCAGTGTCCAATCCTCACAAGAGTTAGCATTTATTCTCTGGTCATTCCACAAAGAAGATAGCAGGCTTCATGTATTCACCACAGCAGAGCTACGTGCTGTGACCCCTGCCTCACTGAGACCCAGCTCATTGCAGTGGCTAAGGTGGCCACATCGGTACACTCATGCTGTCAAGGGAGCATTTTATCCCACCTCCCCTACATTTCGTCCACCTCTGCAGCCATTTCTGCAGGCTCTTCTGTGCCTGCTGTGAGAAGCATTCATTTAAGATTGAGCACTCTTTCCAGCAAAGACAAGGGGGTCAAGGGTTGTTTTTCTAACTCTTATTGCAAACATGCTCTTAGTGCATGATTTTAGGTGCAAACCACCGTAGACATGATTGTAATGTAGATCACAATTTGATAATGGGAGATCGATCGGACATTCGCATGACTGTAGTATCTTAGCACATCTTTAGTGCAACCAAGTAAATGTGAACCCAGTTTACCAAGGAAGCCAAGTCAATGGATATTTTTAATGCAGAGATTGACAGATTCTTGATTAGCAGGGGTATCAGGGCTTATGGGGAGACGGCAGGAGAATGGGGTTGAGAGGGGAGGATGGATCAGCCATGATTGAATGGCAGAGCGGACTTGATGGGCCGAATGGCCTAATTCTGCTCCTTTGATTTAAGAACTTATGAACCGCTACAATGTTGTGGCTCCTGAGGCTACTAGTTATATCAATGTGAAAACGGCAGACTCTTCCACTAATGTGGCAGTGATCCCTGCCTGGGCAAATGGGTGGGAGTTTGTGAGAGAGCCATTTACAAAGGGCTTCTGTGCATTCCCAATGCACAAATTCCAAGTTTAGCAAGACCATCATCAGGGCTCATTTACCATTATGTGAAATTCCCAATAATCGTAGGGATCAACATTTTTACCAGGAGGCTTCAGTATACCTTTGTTTTTAGTTTAGTTTAGAGCATGAAAACTGGCCCTTCAGTCCAACGAGTCAATGCTTACTATTGATCACCCATTTACACTAGTTTAATGTTATCTCACTTTCAAATCTGTTCCCTACACTCTAGACACAATTTTCTTTTGCAGAGGGACAATTAATCTACAAATGCATAGGTCTTTGGGATGTGAGAGAAAACTGGAGAACCCAGAGGAAGCATATGGATTCAGAGGGTGACCGTGCAAACTTCACACAAACAGCACCTGAGTTCAGCATCTCTACAATCTGTGTCACTATGCCATCTTCTTCTCTGCTAACCATTTCTTGTGAGACTGCTTGGAATAGAATGCTCATTTTGTGAGTGTGGTGACAGGCATGGGAACAACCTCTCAGCAAAGGATCCATCAATGATGAAATTCATATGTGTAGCTTTGGTCGATGAGAAAATAGGTATTAGTTCACTTGAGAACGGGCTCAGAACCTCATGGTCTGTCAAACTCCAGTGATCCCTGATGCCCCATCTATTTCTCAAACATAGACTACTTATGTCAGCACCTCATGGCTCTAGAAAGTCATCACCAATGCCTCCTCTGCAAAACCCTCCGGATTCTTTTCAAGCAAACCAATGGTTAATATCCTCATCCAGCACGGAGGTATGCAGTTAAACATACACAGGCACATGGACAGACTTGTCCTGACAGACACACACAGGCAGGCACACACACACACACACACACAATCTCTCTCTAACTAATGTAAGTTAATATTACTGATGTAGGAAATCCAAAAGGTTGACTATTCCATCAAATCCTGGACTGCAAATGCTGATTTATACCAAAGATAGACACTGTCTGAAGTGTCTGAACTGTCAGTCTGAAGAAGGCTCCAAACCCAAAATGTCACAATCTTTTTTCTATAGACATGCTGCTTGACCCGTTGAGTTACTCCAGCACTTTGTGTCTAAACCCCTCTGTAGGATTTCCTGAAGACACATTTCCAGTGTTGCTGCAAGTGACACATGTCCATTATTTCAATCTGGATTCCTCCATTTATTTCATGTTAAAACTCCATTTGAAACCAAATGTTAAAAACAAAATTGCCAAATGTGTTATTAATAGCACAATTCTCTTTAAAGTTTCTGGCATTTTGATGATTAAATAACATTTATATAAACTACTCAGATGCTAATTCAAAATGACAAAATACAAGCCCATCAGGGAAATTGCAATTATTCAGTAAAGCTCAGCATCTCCAATAATTATATTCAATTTTGTTTCTCATGCTATCATGCTCTGTAGATTGCATACTTTGTCAATGTGCAAAGCTACTTTCATATAATCAACCATGAAAATGAGTTCCTTTAATGTGTCAAATGTAAGATACCTTGCCAGCTTCAAATATGCATTTGGCTCTATCACATTCCACCAGCATCAGGATATTTTGAATGATACCAGTCATTAAAATGGGGGGTCCCAAATGATTCCCGCCTCAAAATGTTGCCAATCCATGTCCTCCAGAGATGCTGCATGATCCGTTGGGTTACTCCAGCACTTTGTGTATTTTTTTGTATTATTTCATTATTGGATCTTTTAATGTTTCTGCAACTTTCCTTTTGACGAATTGGCTAAGTTATGTGCTAAAGATAAGGACCAGACTTAGAAGTAAATATATTGAGCTTCCTTTCAACATTCTGGCAGTTTGAGAGTGGTAGCGAGTATGCAATCTGTTCCCATTTAGACAAAATACTGTCTATCCCTGGCCAAAGAAAGGGATATAAACCCTTGCACCAAACTGCTAAACTGTTGACGAAGAGCCCACCTAATAACAAGCTGAGAAAAGTTCAGAATCACCAATAATACCCTCCATAGTTGTTGACATTTAACATGTTACTTACTGGGGCTCAGCTGGTTATAGACCTGGGATTTAACATGCAAGGCAAAATAACAACTAACTAGTCATGTTAATCTAAAGAAGAGTCTGAAACAGAAACATCACCTATTTATTTTCTCCAGAGATGCTGTGTGACCCGTCGAGTTACTCCAGCTTTTTGTGTCTATCTTTGGTTTAAACCAGCATCTGCAGTTCCTTCCTACACAACTAGTCATGTAGTTTTGCACTACTTTTTTTTCCTCTTCATCCTGTATTTCTGGCCAAGATAAATTTTGTTTTTTCTTCAGATTCCAGCAACTGCAATCTCTTGTTTCTCTAGATTTATGTCCAACTGTATATATTTTTCATGAAGAGTAGTTATTTGAATGATGATCACCACATTGTCATGTACACAATGATATTGCAACAAGATTCAGGGCTTCAACATTCAACCCGGTTACCAATTTATATTGGGTAAGTTATGTTTGCAGATCTAGAAAGCAACCAAATTTGCTGGTTTGCATTGACAATAATCATAGAGCCTTCGTGTGAATAGGTAATGTTTCAAATGCAAGTCTAGCAAAAATATTACACATTAATCTTTGAATCATGCAATTAAATTGATGATTTAGTTCATGTCAACGTTTGATGATACTTTAACCCTTGTTCTCCATTAATTTTAATGATAATTCTCATAGATACAAATGTAACCTATGCTGTAGAGTGAGTTCATATTGGTTGAACATCCTTTGTCTCAGCAATAAGTTATCCCTCAGACATGAAGGATTTTTGCTTTTCAATGTAGAACAAAACATTCTGGTATGGATTAAGAGCAGCACATTGGCACAGTGGTAGAGTTTCTGCCTTACAGCACCAGAGATCGGACTCAATCCTGACTATGGGTGATGTCTGTATGGAGTTTGTATGTTCTCCCTGTGACTGCTTGGGTTTTCTCTTACATATATCTTCCCTTGCACATTTGTTTCACTGAAAGTAGTAGAATCTTTCACGTTGCATCAAATTTCTTCTGAAGTTTAGAAGTAAAAATTATTCCAATATAGATAATATCACGCAACAACTTTTCACTCATTCACTCAACTTATGCATTCTCTTTCTCTCTCCGAACCTCTCTCTCTGCCTCCTCTCCCTTTCTGTCTCTCTCTCATACTCCCTAATCTATCTCCCTCTCAATCTCTCTCCCTCTCTCTCCATCCCTCTCCCTCCATCCCTCTCCCTCTCCTCTCCATCCCTCTCCCTCTCCCTCTCTTCTCCACCCCTCTCCCTCTCCCTCTCTCTCCATCCCTCTCTCTCCATCCCTCTCCCTCTCCCTCTCTCTCCATCCCTCTCCCTCTCCTTCTCCCTCTGTCACTGTTTTTATCTCTTTCCCACTCTCCTAATCTCTCTTGCACGCTCTCCCTCCCCTCTATAGCTTCCACTAAGAGGAAATATTGTACCAGACATTTCTATTAGTTCTCTCCCCTCTTATTTAAAATATGCCCTCTACGCTGACACTTTGAGCATTCCCTCTATCTTAGCCCCTCATGGTTTTATATACTTCAAAAAGGTCATCACTCAGCTAACACAGCAAAGAAAACAGTCCCAGCCTAGCTGAAATTATTTTCTCCCGTTATGTGCTATGTTTACATATTCTGTTGTGCTGCAGCAAGTAAGAATTTCATTGTCCTATCTGGGACATTTGACAATAAAATACTCTTGACTCTTGAAGCCCGCATGTCGAGGGTAACATCCTGGTGAATCGCTTCCATATTATTTCCAAATTAAAGATATCCTTCCTATAGCTGCACACAGTATTCCAAGAGTGGTCTCACTAATGAATTGTATAGCTGCACAATTGTTCAGGTGGTGATTTTGCAATTTTTGTACTCAACAACCTTTCCAATCTAGCTTTTTTTTAACGCTATAATTATATATTCACCCCACTTTATTCCCCCGAATCCTCATCAACTCCTTCTGCCAACCGGCCTCTGCCATTCATTTACTGTGGCCAAATACCCATGCATGTTGCACGAGGGTGGAAACTGGAGCACAGACGGAATCCATCGCAGGGAGAATGGGCAAACTCCACGCAGATAGCAGGGAATGTCAAGATTTAAGCCACAATGCTAGACCTTGCTGAGGAAATTAGTATGAGATTTAAAGGCATTTTCCTCTACTGACCAGATCCATACAACATGTTTTGAAATGAATTTATTTAGTTTAGTATGGTGACACAGCTTGGAAACAGGCCCTTCGGCCCACCATGTCTGCGCCGACCAATGATCGCATGTAAACAAGCACTATCCAACACACTAGGAATAATTTACAATCTTTACTAAAGCCAATTAACCTACCAACCTGTACATCTTTGGAGTGTGGAAGGAAATCAGAGCACCCGGGGAAAAGCCACGCGGTCACGAGAGGAATGTACAAACTCTGTACAGACAGCACCCATAGTCAGGATCAAACCCGGGTCTCTGACACTGTAAGGCAGCAACTCTACCGCTGCACCACTGTGCCATACCATAAATCTATGTATTTACACCGACTAGATTGCCAATCAGTAGCAGTCTTGAGTGCAAAGTTTCCTGGGGATGAATTGCATTTAGTGCATATCCAATGATAAGGAAATTGCAATCAGAATGTCCACAGCCTGGTTTGTGTATACCTCTACTCTATTCACATCTTTCTCAGAATGAAGTTTCTGTGATCCACCCCAACCAACCTTGCCCTGTGTCAACCAACTACCACTACCCTATTCCACATCTGATCCTGCTGGAGTGGTTATGGAAAGAAGAATCAGTGAAGATCAGACTGGATTAATCTCTGGTGCATTTCCCGACCATTGTCATTCTGCTTGCACATATCTTTAGGGAACACTTGAGTTGAAAAGTAATCCATTTGAATCAGAATTTATTTCTTCCAGAATCTCTTCTTCTCATTCCCAAAATTCAATGAACAAATGAACTAGTTGTAATCTATCACATTTTAATACATTTAATTGGTTCTACAAATGTTGTCATAACCTCCAGTTCCTTTAGAATTAAGAAAAACACAATACTCCATTGATAAGATTCCCATGAGGAAGGATAGACAAGGACAAGGATAAAAGCTCTGTATTAGATCTTTAGATCTTTTCTGTATCTATTTCCAATAAAGTGCTGAAATCAGAATTCAATCTAGGTTTCAAATGGGCTGAGAAACTCCATTGTACTATTTAATTCCCTGTAATTTATACAGCAAGATCATTTAAAAAATGCTGAAGGCTAAGAAATCCAAAGACTGGAAATGGCAATGCAAGGAATTATATTGCTGACACATTACAAATATTCATAGTGTATAAATTCAATGCAATTACCATTGGCAGAACAGGGTCTGTATCTCCCTGGAGGCCTGGTGAATTGAAGCTAAAATAAAAATGAAATTTCTGTGCAAGCCCCACAAATAAATGCATTTGATTCACCAACATATATCATTTATAATCTAATTTTAAATGTTCATTGTGACTTTGATAGAAGATAAAATGTTGGACTGATATCAAGTGGACGTTTAATTGTCCAAGTTTTGCATTGTATGTTCAGGCATTCCATCGTGTGCTGTGTGTTAATAGACTATTAACTAATTGCTTTTGCATTATATCAATTACATTGAAGAATTCTATAAACAATTTCATTTGAAAACATTTCACTAATCTTATATATGAAATGCAATATTCATTGGCTGATTCTTTAATAAATTAGCATATGAAAAATAATTATATTTCAATTAAAAAATGATTAATGTTTCCAAGAACTACTGATTTCAAATGGAAAACATATGCTTCACTATATTGCAAGTACGGCTTTGTCATTGAAAGATTCAACCAGTGGATTTACTGACAACTGCACTGTACTGTGACAAAGTGGAGGTCTGAATGTAAATAAATAAATATTTCTGAAGATAGGCACAAAAAGCTGGAGTTACTCAATGGGTCCGACAGCATCTCCGGAGAAAAGGAGAAAATGAATAGGTGACATATCAGGTCAAGACCCTTCTTCAGACTTCAGAATAAATATGTCCACTTTCTAGTTCGAATATCAATAACACTTGGAATTGCAGAAAGGAAGAAATTCTTCTATTCATTCTTAATGAAAAAATATTAAACTTTATTCAATTATATGATGCTCGATAAATCATTCTTTTCCTGTCTTTTAAAATCTTTTTATTAGTTTTTTTCCAAAAAGAAACAAAACATAAAAAACAGTGCCAAAAGAATAATGATAAACATAACAATGATATTGATACATAGGGATCAGGATTACATTAATAACAGGTATAACCTAATATGAGTCCAGTGTCAAAATACACATTGAATATAGACCTCCTGGTCTCTATGCAAATATAGTTAAATATTTAAAAGAAAACTTACATATGTGGAAAAAAAACACAAAAATAAAAAGATTAAAAAGAGAGGAAAAAAGGAAGGAACAAAACCCCGCTAAACGAAAGAAAGAAAGAAAGAAAGAAAGGAAAAAAATAAAATAAAAAATAAAATAAATAAAAACAAAGCAAAACAAAACAGAATCTGCACTGAGAATTTCAACAATTGAAGTCTGTTTGTCGCCAAGTCCGTTCCACCATATAGCGGTAAAATAGGCTTTTATAACGGTTAGATAGAATTATTCTCGAGATGTTTTTCAGTGGTAACTTCCTTCTCAAAGCTGATACTTGTAGAGATGACCAACCTGACTGGAGCATTACGGTGCCGCATTTGGCAGAGATGCTACATAGTAACAGACTCACTGGAAAACAATTGCATTTGGAACTGATCCTTTTTGAGGGGAAGATGGAATTAATACTTTGCTTATCAAGGTGACGCAAGTATATTGGCAATTGTATAAAGTTTGTTTACATGCAGGTTTAAATATTACCACCCAAGAAGCCGTCGCTACCCAAAACCATACACGTACAACAACAACCCTATTTAACCATTTCAAATGTCTTTTGTGTATTACCATAGAAAATGTGCACAGTCAAATATTTCAGACATTTAAAAAATCTCCTTGTGCCTGCTTCACCCTTGAATAATTTATGACATTTATATCCTAACCATATATTCCTTGATTCTTAAGCCCCTGTCCCACTTAGGAAACCTGAACGGAAACCTCTGGAGACTTTGCGCCCCACCCAAGGTTTCCGTGCGGTTCCCGGAGGTTTTTGTCAGTCTCCCTAATAGTTGAAAGTGGTTTCCGTTTTAAAAATCGGTACTTTTTTAGTCAAAGCCGGTTACGATGCTAGTTGAAGGTGGTTGCCAGAGGACAAAAACCTCCGGGAACCGCACGGAAACCTTGGGTGGGGCGCAAAGTCTCCAGAGGTTCTCCATTCAGGTTTCCTAAGTGGGACAGGGGCATAACTGATCTTTGTTTAGTTCAGTGATGCAGCACCGAGTCCTAGCTGACGTTCGATCACCCATTCGCACTAGATCTACATTATCCCACATTCTCATCCACTCGCTGCACATTAGGAGCAATTTTACAAAAATGCCAATTAACCTACAAATCCGCACATCGGTGGGAGCACCCAGTGGAAACCTACGCAGTCACAGGGAGCGCATGCAATACCAAAGGTCAGGATCGAGCCTTGGTCTCTGGCGCTGGGAGACAAAAGTTCTACCAGCTGCGCCACTTGGCTGCCTGGTCTTGAATAGACTCAAGGACTGAGTGTCAACAACCATCATGAGTGAATCCAAAGATTCACTATCCTCTGGCAGAAGGAATTTCAGCTCACATCATGGCTTGCTGAGTTGTTGCATCTTGTACAGCTTGTTTGACACCTTGTGCAGCTTGTCTCTTACACCCACTTGTCGCTTAGATAAGAGTGCTTGAATTTAAATGAATCAAATTATGATGTCTTTGGGAGTGATTCTTCACCTTAACCATTGCATTGCTGATAGAATACTTGGCATTTCAGATTTTTATAATCTCACAAATAACATAAAGATATTTATTCCACAATCTGAATTACAAGCATATGCCTTGTACTGATAATATACAATAATAATTTTATATTAATAGAAATACTAATCTTTTTCATTTAATTCCCATTTCAGGAATATGATCCATGAACAGGTGAAATTGTGTAGAGATGATATGATAAGCAATGTGCAATGTAAAATATATGTGCTACAAGACTGAGAACAGGGAAAGAGACTGTTCAAAAATTCATGAGCACTAAACACAATTAGAAAACAGCTCCATGGTGTCACGGGGCTTCAGAGAGTGAAGGACACATCATTAAAATCCAAGAGAGTGGCATCTATTATCAAGGGATTCCCACCATTTTGTCTATGACCTTTGCTCACAGTTAGCACCGGGCAGGAGATACAGAAGACTGAAGTCCCACATTAGCAGGTTCAGGAACAGCTACTTTCCTACAACAATCAGGTTCATGAACAAACGTACTCATCCCCAATCGTACCACAGCAACAAAACCCTATGGACCAATCTTTGCATCACCTGTGGACTTGATTTCCTATTGTGTTTTGCACCAATGTCTGGTTTTGGACAGTATTTATTTTTATTTTCACTGTTTTGTATAATTTATGTATAATTGAGTGCGTTGGCTGAGTTTATGCACCTGCGATGCAGTTACAAGCAACTTTTTCATTATACCTGTAACCTAACCGAACTTGTGCATTTGACAATAAACTGGACTTGACTCGATGTAGTAAAACTTGATCTCATACAGTGCCCTTATGACATTTGCTTGTCCCTTAGCATTTGGCAGTCGAAGATATATTTATAGAGGCAATCCCTTTTGTAATGTAGGAAGCGCGGCAGCAAGGTTCACACACTAGAGGGTCATCAAACAACAATGTAATAACAACCCGACAATCCATTGTACTGCTGTTGATTAAAGGATTCTAAGTCAGTGATATCTGCTCTCCCCTTCAAATCGTGCAATGCAACTGTTGATGTCCACCTGAGAATATAGAATGAGCCCACTGTTGACCAGAAGGGTACTTCCAACATGGAAGCTCTCCTCAGTACTGCAGAATCACCTTGGATCATACTATCAGTATTCTGAAGTAGCGACAGAATCAGACCTAAGAGTGCTTCAAGGGCTAAGCCAGGAATGACATTTTCGAAAAGGAAGAATCTTTTTGAAAGGTTATTACTGGTGTGTAAAGCAGCTGACAATTAAATTAATCGATCTTGGTTTTATGATTTCAAAACTGCTTTAAACATTTAAACTGCCTCCCCATGATTGTTTCAATATTATCTTTTTTCTGTTTGGTTCAGTTGAATCTGTGGCCAAGATGGTGGGGAGGGATGGGGGAGTTGGTGGGGGTGGTATGTCTTCTTAGGCCATAATTACTTAAAATTCAGCATGGATTAATTTTCTGAAAATCAATTTTAATAATGGTGAATTCAGTCTGTGCTAAGTACTGATATCACTCTTCCGCCCTCCACATTTCTTTGCCAGCTATGCTGAAGGTTACCCCTGACTCTGCCCAGGTGATTTTTCTCCCTGCATGAGGAATAGAAATAAGCATCTCAGATACTGATCCAGTATACGTAAGGCTTGATTCTATTTAGTTGAGTTTTGAGATACAGTGCAGAAACAGTCCCTTCGGCCCACCGAGTCCATGCACACTAACACTATCCTACATGCCCTAGGGACAATTTATATTTTTATTGAAGCCAATTAACCTACAAACCTGTATGTCTTTGGAGTATGGGAGCACCTGGAGAAAACCCACGCAGGTCACGGGGAGAACGTACAAAGCCCGTACAGACAGCAACCGTAGTCAGGATCGAGCCCGGGTCTCTGGCGCTGCAAGGAGGCCAATCTACTGCTGAGCCACCATGACACCCCATTAACCAGTCATGAACCAGTGCAGATAACCAACCCAGATGCGAGCCTGTCCGAATATCACATAGCATCATGATTCTGGACAAGAATCTTGCTCTGTATCCCTGAAGGTGTGCCTAGGCATTTAGATCAGTTACGACAACCACAGTCAGTTTTCCTGCCACAACCCATCTCATTACGCACCAGTGATCTGTGAAAGGCTCCTTCATATCAAGGATGGAGACTTTGTCCAATGAGTATCAGTGAAGCAGTTAAACAGTGAACAGTGGCAGCAAATAGTGCTTAACATTCTGGCATATGGCACTTCACAATAATTATCCCAATTTGTCAACTTCTGTTTCATGAATTCAAAATGGAGCTGCTGATAACTCAGTAGTCTACATGTTTAACCAGTAAACATAACCTTTTGGCTCATTAGTCCTGTAGCATTTTTCAGCATTATGATTATAGTTTGATTGTGATCTCACTTGTGTCACTTTGTTGGAATTTCATCCTGGAGATTTTCATTACCAATAAATATGAATTTGATGTTCTTGCAGATTTATTCCAGATAATGTTTGTTTTAAATGTTATATTTTAAACTACGTTTAATACGATGAGCCTTCCAGTTAACCTCAGTACAGTTTGAGCTGCATACTAGTTGGCTAATTTAGAATTTTTCCAGGGATCAACTGAAAAAAAAGCAATTATTATATCTAATGGATACAATAAACTGCAGATGCTGACCTACAAAGTAAAAATTTCTAGGGTAACTGCGGATGAGGCAGAATCTCAGGAGAACATGGATAGGTGATGTTTTGGGGTGGAACCATTCTTCAGACTAATAGTTATATCTTTAATCTTTGACATTCAAAGGCGGGAGAATAAACAGTTTGCACCATGAGTTAAAGAATAAATTGTGAAAAAAAATTACCTCACCTTCAAAATGACAGACAAAATGTAGAGTGTAGACTGACAACGTATCTTAAATGTCACTCTCATATCTGCTTACACCACCACCCTTGGCAGAGGGTTCCAGGCACCACCACTATCTATGTAAAAAAAAGTTGCCACACACATCTCCTTTAAACTTTCCTTCTCTTGCTTAAACCGATGCCATCTAGTCTTTGATGTTTCCACCTTGAGAAACATAGAAAATAGGTGTAGGAGTAGGCCATTTGACCCTTCAAGCCAGCACTGCCATTCAATGTGATCATGGCTGATCATCTAAAGTCAGTACTGCTTTCTCCTCATATCCCCTTTTCCGAGAAAAAACTTCTGGCTGATTACCCTCATAGTTGTGCAACAAAATGTAAAGTGTTGAGAGTGTGGTTGGAAAATAATTTGTTATGAATAACTTCCAAAAGAGGAATGTGGACTAAAAATCTATGAATGCAGTTTTGACAATTGCCTGATGTTTACCATGTGGTTTGTCTGACATCCGAGATGGACAAGGGTCCATCTTCCACTATGACTTTCTATCTACTAACTTGGGCTGGAAATATCCCACAAAAACCCAATCCCACTCTCAAGAGCCCCTGGCTCTTGTCATTACTCCACTGTCATTGCTCTACTTTCCCTACCACGCCAATTGCAAACCTTGCCCTATAATTAGCCAATTCTCACTTCAGTCAAACATTCGTCTTCCCCATTTCCAATATGTTGTTTTATAGCTCAGGATTATCTTCCTTCTCAGTTCTCATTCTGTTGGATGGGTGATTAATCTTTAACTCCTGAGAACTCAAGGACAATCAAACCTCTTTTTATCAAGTGGAGATTTGAAGGTCCAGATCAATGTTATTGAACGGAAAATCCATTCTGCACCTGAAAGCTCAACACGAGCTGAAATGGCTAGAACCAGAACAGCTAAAACTAATGTCTGGAAGTTCCTACGGAGCACATCCCTGAAATTCTGCTGAGCAAGGTTTCCTACAAGGCAGCAAATCATACTATTTCCTGAATTTAGTTTAGTTTAGAGATACAGGATGGAAACAAGCCCTTTGGCCTACCGAATCTGCACTGACCAGTGATCCCCACACATTAACACTGTCCTACTAGGGACAATTTATACTTATACCAAGTTAATTAACCTACAAACCTGTACTTCTTTGGAATGTGGGAGGAAACCGAAGATCTCGGAGAAAACCCCCGCGGGTCATGGGGAGAACGTACAAACTCCGTACAGGCAGCACCCATAGTCGGGATCGAACCCGGGTCTCTGGTGCTGTAAGCGATGTAAGGCAGCAACTCTACCACTGTGACGCCCGAATGACTGCCTCTTGCCTGATTCCACGAGTACAAAGTTCCCCGAAAAGATCTTAAATGATGTGAAACTAACGACATTAAAAAACAACGAAATAAGAAATAAATCCGTTCTTCTCATAGATGATGTTCAGACTCAACTTGACATATTTAATCACCTCAGGAAAAATATAGGTCCCGCAGATCTGACCTCGAACTATTGTACTATCATTTGCTTCATTCACTTGACATTTCCTGTCGAATTTGATACTGCATGTTTTTTTCCCCTGCAGCCTTAACTGCAAAATGCTAATTAAAATCAGCAAGCACTACCAGAAATGTCAAAAATCAACACTGTTCAAAAATATTACATACAGTAGTGAATAATAAATTTACGCATTGTGTATCATGAATGTAATGTATACTCCTGCATTATTATACAGATTACACTTTGAAAATGTCAAAGCATCCTAGTTATACAGCATGAAAATAGGAATGGTCTCGAGCCGAAACGTCACCCATTCCTTCTCTCCAGAGATGCTGCCTGTCCCGCAGAGATATTCCAGCTTTTTGTGTCTATCTTCAGTTTAAACCAGCATCTGCAGTTCCTTCCTACACATGAAAATAGGACCTTCCGCCCACCAAGTCTGCACTGATCATCAAGCACCCATTCACACAATTCCCACACCAACTTCATTATTTTGTACATTATTGAAAATAAATTATACATTATCGTTAACACCCCTCAAATTCTTCCACTCACCCACACCCCAGGAGTAATTTACAGTGGCCATTTAACCTACCGTCCCTTGTGGGAAAAAACCTGAGCACCTCGAGAAAACCCACACAGCATCAGGAGAAATGTGTAAACTCTAAATTGACAGCAACATTGGTCAGAATCGAATCCAGGTGGCCGGATCTGTGAGACAGCCATGGCTGGTAGTTGTGCCGCCATGTTGCGGCCATTAAACTTTGCAAGATTTAGTTTAGTTTAGTTTAATTTAGAGATAAAGCACGGAAACAGGCCTTTTGGCCCTCCGACCAGTGATCCCCGCATACTAGCACTATCCTACACACACTAGGGGTAATTTACAATTTTACCAAACCAATTGGCCTTCAAATCTGTACGTCTTTGGAGTGTAGGAGGAAACCGGAGCACCCGGAGAAAACCCACGTAGATCACAGGGAGAACATACAAACCCCATACAGTCAGCACCCGTGGGCAGAATCAAACCTGGGTCTCTGGCACTGTCAGGCAGCAACTCTACCGCTGCGCCACCGTGCACCCGTAAAAATTCCTCAAAGAGATCTGACAGATGCTATATAAGTGAAAGTCTTCCTTTCTTCAGAAATATCCACCTTAACATGAAAGCTAAATAATGTCCTGAACTCACCTTTCATCTTGCAGATGTATTTGCTACTTGATGAATGAATGTGCTGTGATTCCCTTCCCCCCACCCCAAAATAAAAGACAATTGGCTGCAGGCTAGTAGGTAACAGTGATAGTGCAGTTTCCACATAAGAAATATGGTTCAACTTCTGACCTGAATGAGCCCCGAAGGGACACTCCCAGTTATTACAGCTGCCAATTTCCTGTGTAGCAATCAAAGGAGGGCATTGGCAGTAAAACGTACTCCTTCTGACAGCCAGACAGCAGAAACACACGTTATGATCGTCGTGCAGGAGAGAGCGGCTGCAGGACAGTGTAATGAGATTTTCTTAGTCAGACACTGATGCTCCAGTCAATGAGATACTACCAAGAGAAAACACGAGTGCACAATTGAGCAATGGTGTAAAATACACAATGCGTCACTAGGTGACTTTGACTGCACTATAGATACTGTTGATTAACGCATCCACATGCATACATCTACACTCTTGCCTATGTATTCACACACAGGCACACACACACACAAAGTGACACACACACACACAAAGTGACACACACACCCACACACACACCAAATTTGACCTCTGTTGACCAATCATTGCCACATCAACCAGGCCGATGAACTTAGTACCTTACCTTCCTTTGAGAGAGAAATTGCTGTAAACTGAAGGGAAAAGTAAATAAACTGGAAATCTAAAATAAAAAGCTAAGAAAGGCTGGAAATGCCAGAAGACCAGGCAGCATCTGTGGAGAACAAAACAAAGTTCATGTTTTAGTCGATGACCCTTGAAATAGACCTGGCCAGAGGCACCCACTCCCTACCATTTCCTCAATGTCACCAAGAAGACCACTGCATAATCCATTCTGATTTCTGATTTCTGGGCATCTGTTTTCCTAAGGTCAGTGATGTATTTATGTGACATATTTAGTGCAGTAACTTAACTCTCACAATAAGTGCTATGCTTTTCGGTGGGCTCTATAATCTCAGATTATATCCTATCACCACTGAATGGAGCCCAAATATCAGTTTGACATCACTGATTGAAAATCAATTGAAATCCACTTGATGAGAGGCTTAATATTCACACAGAGAGAGTCCACCTCCATACTTTTAAAATTGTAACTACTGCATGAGGGATCCTTTACCTGTAAACCAACACAATATGACCTACGGGATTCTGGAAGGGATAACTCCGGCTCAGCTCATAGGACCCACTTGTGTGTCAAAATGGTGTGGGTACGTCCCTGCTTGTAAGATCTGCTGGGCATTCTAGTCCAAACTGAAGGAATCTTGCTGATGTTGTTGCCTTTCAGGCCCAACATTTCTCAATTTCTGGAGTCTTAGCTAATATTAGCCAATCAAAGATAGACACAAAATGCTGGAGTAACTCAACAGGTCAGGCAGCAGCTCTGGAGAAAAGCAATAGGTGGCGTTTCGGGTCGGAACCCTTCTTCCGATCAATAAATTATCACTGAAAAACACATTACGTTTTATTATCGCAATGTTAATGATGGGACATAAAGGGTGTAAATGGAGCGCCATCTCCTATATTACAGCAATAAACACGTTTTAGAAGTACTTGACATAAAAATCTTTTGGGAATCCAGAGTTTGTAAAAGGTGTTATAAAAATAAAAGATTTTATGCTTCTGCCCCCAGAGGGAGATATGCAAAGAATCCTGTTTTACTGGAGCCCAAACAGTATTTGCCAGTGGAAGATGCCGTGGATGTGCAGCCCTAAATAACATAGGAATTCTAAAGCTTTGAATGAAATGTCATAGTTCCCGTCTCTAAACTTTATCATGCTGTGTGTGCACACACACACACGCGCGCGCACACGCGCGCGCACGCACACACACACACACACACACACACACACACACACACACACACACACACACACACACACACACACACACACACACACACACACACACACACACACACACACTCCTTCACCAGCCCGTTATGCAGGCGGGGACAGGGCAAGCGGGGGGAGCGCTGTCTTAGTGAAATTCACATGTTGTTAAGCCAAGGTGACATAGACACACACAACGATGAACAGGAAGGTTGGCGCTGTAATTAAGAAGTTAAAAAGCACAATGGACGGTAAGACCTTTAAAAGTGGGTGGGGGGGGGGGGTGGAGAGGGGGGAGTAGGAGTGTAGACAACTTTTAAGAAGCCAGAGGTACACGGCTGTGAAGCTCGACGGACATTAACATTACCGGTCAGTTATTCTTGGTTCTGAAAACTACTGCTTACCTTTTTTTCCCCAATGAGCCAATTAAATTATCTGGTCAGCACCGGCTACATCCTACGAGAACCTAAGAGATTCTTCTACCTCCTGGCAACCCACTAGGACCTCCTTGTGACCCACCTACAGCACGAGAATTCTCACTACTCTCGGCGAATGGCGGCTTCATTCTAGTCGCTGCTAATTTTTCAACAAAATTTGTGGCACCAAAATGAGTCGGCGACTAGTTCCCAGAATGCAGGAACTCCTCACATCCACGAAGGCAACTCCCCGGCAATCACCCGCGAAGTGGGACCATGTGGCGACTGTATAGTCTCTTCAATTGCCTAAAACATCCCCTAAATGGGACAGGACATCACTGCTTACATTCCATTTGTTAAACATGATCTTTATAGAGAAGATAATTGTACAAGAATAATCCAATGGCGCCTTTGATTAAAAATGTAGCTGCCTTGTGTCGCAGAAATATATAGTCTTAGAGTCCCTTCTTATGTCTAATGAAGGGTCCCAACCCAAAACATCACCTATCCATGTTTTCAAGAGATAATGCCTGACCCACTGAGTTGCTCCAGCACTTTGCGTCCATTCTTATTGCCATCTTTGGCAACTGAAAATAAGTTTGTGATGGGCAAGTTTGAGAACTTTGATCTTCTCCACATTGTGAGGAACTTGGGTGGAATATATTTTGTACAAGGGATGTCATAGTATAACAGATTGTCAGGGTGAAAGAGGAAATATAGACCATCTGCTCATGAGAATTCAATCAATAATCCTATCATAAACTGGTTAACTTTTGTCAGGATGCTACACTCTGAATATCATTGAAATGTGTGTTATGAATCTCCAATTTATGAGTGAAATGGTGAAGCAATTAGAATGGTGCAGCCAACACCGCCATTCAATGTGATCATGGCTGATCATCCCCTTAGAATCATTGTAAGATTCTTTACCACAGAAATTGCACCAAGATATACTGAACAATGTTTTCATCATCATTACAACTGATATAGTAAAGATTTTTATAAAGCTTATTTATCCATTGCCGTAGGCCTGAACATGGGGCGGAAAGAGTAATATGTCTTGCAGTTTCATAGATTTACGTGTACTTGCTAATGTTACAAATCATCGTTCCCAGGATGGCTCGTTTCTGTTTATTTGAATCATCCAACTCACAGTCCCAGTTGTGCTCAGCGGCTCCTGTATGCAGTGATCCAGATTTTAAGAGAAGAAGTCACAGAATATTTTACACGACCGCTGACACATTAAAAAGTGACTGATTATAGCTGGAGCTACACAATAGTCATTATTCACTTCTATTTGGGTAATATATAGCCAGGACCATGGTGCAGCCTATCAAACTGGCAAGTAATTTTTCATCAAAATAGCACCTTATTCACATCCTATAATGACACACAGATGGAAGCCATTCACCCCTCCGTGTATACTCTAGCTCCCGTGGGAGAAATCCTATCCATCCTATTTCCTCTCTGCTTATTTCCCTGTATCCCTGCTGGGCTCTCCTCACACATGCCCATCAACACCCCTCTGATTCTTTTTGACATTAACCTGCATTAAACAGCAATTTACCGTAGCAATTAATATACCAGCACATCTATGGGACGTGGGAGGAAACCAGAGCACCCGATGGAAGCCCAAGCAATCAAGGAGAGAACATAGTAGACAACACCCTTGGTCAGTGTCAGAGCAAGGTCCATGGTGTTGTTTCACAGCAGCCACATCTCCGTGCTACGCTATTTATGATACATACAGAAACACCTTTTTTTCTGCATTCAACCCACAGTGCAATGATGTATGAAAAAACAATCAGTTCCACAATATGTTTCATATATTTCCAGTCTGATGAAGGATCCTGATCCACGATGTTGTCTGTTCATTTCGTCCACAAATCCTACCCGACCCATTTAGTTTCTCCAGCAGTTTTCTTTTTCCTCCAGGTTCCAGCGTCTGTGCAGATGCTGGTTTCTTGTTGAAAAAACAACCCGCTGAAGGATCTCAATTGGTGAAGGGAAATGAACAGACAGCCTCCTGGGTCAGAACTATTCTTCAGACTGGTAATGTATAAAATCTATGGAAGTGATTTTCAGAAGCAGAGTTCAAAATAGTGGTCACAATAGCACACCATTGGCCCCTGATCCAAAACATCAGCTTTCCATGCTCTCCAGAGATGCTGCCTGACCCATTGAGTTTGGTTTAGTTTAGTTTAGAGGTTAGAGATACAGAGGTTAGAGAAACAAGCCCTATGGCCACTGATTCTGCGTTGACCAACGATCACTTCTACACTACACACCTGAGGCAGTTTTACAGAGGTCAATTAACCGAGAAACCTGGGTGCCGCAATGTATCCTTCTGTGCCAAAATAAGAATTTTGACTGTGGCCTTTTCAGGCATTTAGCAGTTATGAAAAAGAGGAAACTACTGTATCTCAGAAACAATCTGCAAAACACTAAAAAACAAAACATGTCAGTCATTCAAGAGAAAAGACAGATTAACATTTCTTGCATAGAACGATTTGTCAAATTTGCTCAAGCATTTGCATGACAGCTGTTATTTTTACTTTGTGTCACAGATTCTGGCAAACCTGCTATGATTTTATGATATTTATGATTTTAAATTCAGATCTGCACCATTTGTAGTTTATTAAATTGAACTTCTTGAATATGATTACATGGTGCTCCGATGCAGTATATTAAAAGTAGATATCTAAAGGAAAGTTTATCCTTTATTGGTTCACTGTGGGTGACTTGATTTCCCACTTCATCCCAAAGATGTACAGGTAAAATCGTCATGGATAGTCTTTTCTTTGACTGGATAGTGCACAAACAAAAGCTTTTCACTGTAGCTCGGTCCACGTGACAATAATAAACTAAACTAATCAATGAGTTTTGTTTTCTAATACAACCAGTGTGAATGAGGTTTTCAGATGAATTTTCAGAGAAAAAGATCACCCCTTTATATGTTAGATCCAGTTATTACTTTTACCTTGTTGTTACTTATTCATGATTATATTGATTCAAAAATGGGCAGTGAGTAATGTGGTTATGTCAGTTATAGGTAATAAAAACATGCGTCAGATGATATCATAACTCTTCACCGGTCAGCAATGTGAAGAACATTATCAGCAGGTGAAAAGAACTACATCAATGCTTGCTGCAAGGTCATTAATCTGTTATTAACTGAGGTCATTAACTGAATAAAGCTGTTTTGGTTTTCTTTAATTTTGTGGATGTAACATTGAGATGCCTCAGCACCTTGCCCAGTGTTTGGAACTGCTAAAGGAAAAGCATAAAGGGAAAATAATTAGACATCCACCTCACTTACAATTCAAATGCATTACATTTTAACAAAGATATGAAGATTTCTGTGACTTATAATCTTCAAAAATAAAATTCATTCTTTACTCTTTCCTTTCCAAATACATTTCATTTTCCCTCGCCCTGCCTATTATTTTCATCGCATTGTTCTTTAAATTATTTAGAATCAAGGAACTTCTGATGCTGGTTTACAAAAGAAGACACAAACTGCCGGAGTAACTCAGCGGGTCAGGCAGAATCTCTGGAG
Source organism: Raja brachyura (assembly GCA_963514005.1). The sequence continues at coordinate 20,237,725 of OY740806.1, read as the reverse complement.
GATATGTCCAAGAGTCTGAAGAAGGGTCCTGACACGAAACATCACCTATCCATGTGCTCCAGAGATGTGGGCTGACACACTGAAATACTCCAGCAATGTGTGTCTTCTTCTATAAATTATTTATAGATTTATATCTATCAAAAGCTATCTTGGAAATGTAGATCTAAAAGCAACTGAGAGTAAATAACAGTTTCCACATTACACCTGGTATTAGATTTGCCACTTGGAGATCGGTACATCATACATAATGATACATTAGAGAAAAAAATTCAATCCACTATGCCTGTACTTTTCTCTGAGAGCACTTAAATTACCTGCATTTCCGTACACTTTCCTTACACCTCGGCAATGTTTTACCAAACAATCATCCAATTCTCTTCTGGAAGTTATTACTGAATGTGCTGTCACCAGAGTATCAACCATAGTTTTCAAGATCATAACACATAAGTGGGAAAAAGACTCTCATCATGCTGGAAAATTTGTGCACGTGCCCTGCAAGAAAAATCATTCTGGTAAAATTTCAACCTAAAATGTTAACTAATTTTATCTTTTATTAGATGTTGCTGACCTGCTGAGTGATTTAAGTATTTTTAGTTTTTATATCACATCACAAGCCAAAGAAAATCATTAATGGTTTCTAAATTGTAAACATGGTCTTTAATGAATCGCTGCAGAAATACCTGAGCCTCCTCTAGCCGAAGGTCTAGTTTAGTTTAGCATGTACAGAGGTACAGTGATAATCTTTTGTTTGCATGCTCCGCAGTCAAAGAAAAGACTAAACATGATTACAATCAAGTTGTCCACAGTGCACAGATAAAGGGAACAACATTTGGTGCGAGATATAAAATTGAAATCTGATAAAGTCTAATTAAATATAGTTCAAAGATCTTTAGCGAGCTAGATGTGAGGTCATGTCCGCTCTCTAGCTGATGCAATGCAGATACAAAGGATCTGTGGAAGATTCAAGAAGATTTTTCACCAAAAACAAAAACAGTGTAGATGCAAGAAATTAGAATTATTGAAATAACTCAAATATAAGGATAGTCAAGATTCTGAGTCACCCAGTATCAAGAGAGTCGAGAGTGTTTTATTGTCATGTGTCCCAGGCAGAACAATGAAATTCTTACTTGCAGCAGCACAACAGAATATGTAAACATAGCACACTGTAAACAATATAATAAATGAGGAATAATAACTTAATGTGAGGATGCAGATAACCTCTTGACTTGGGTGTGGATATTCAACATTGAATCATGATAAGATATGTATTGAAACTTTCCAGAAGATTCCTTCTTTCCTCTTTAGTTTGCAACATGGTTGAAGAGCAACTCTGCTTCCCCACCACAGATGCTAGAATAGTCCCTTGACCTTATTTAAGCAAAGGATTAGATTTGTATTCTAAGTAAAACATATGAGAAAAGGATAAGGATAGAAATACCATGCCATTGAACACGTGCAATATAGAATCAGTATAGAATCCAATTGGACTCCTCAGCCACACAATTTCAACCCAAAAAATAACTCCATACAATACATTTCCTAAACAAGGATATTCAATATTGTTGACTGGATAGACGAGTATTTCAAAGTTTACATTTCGGGGACTGAACATTTGTCGAGCTGTATTCGAGAATATATTACTCTAAGCCACAGAATTGTTTGAAAATGTAAATGAAAACAAGACGTGGTTAAATATTTTGAAATATAATAAAATTAATTCTATTATCATGAAAACAAATCTTGATACGGAACATCATTTAATGTGACATGTCACACATGATAATTACACAGATGAGGATAATAAAATGGGGATTGAATTCCAACCATATCATGGCACAGGGAATGTCAACACTGGCTGGCATTGTGCAATTATGCAAGTGCATAAGTAGTTCGTATTAATCCTCAGAGATGTCACAAAAGCACTCTATTATTGGTACAGATGTGACACAAATGGTCACCAAGATGGCGAGGTTCAATGGAGTACCCAGTAGAGAAGCTGGAACTCTTTGATCTGATTGTTTTGGTACTAAGAAAAAGGTGCCTCCTTCAGGGTGGAATTTCATGTTGCACGTAGTGTTGCCAAAGGAACCAACACAGTCAAAACATTTTGGCAGAGTCAGCTTTGGCAGGACAAATGTGCAATTTTTTGATTCACGCACGGGATAATCAAATATGGTCGCATAACCCAGCTGTGGAAGAAATGCCACAGAAGAAGGGTCTCGACCCGAAACGTCACCCATTCCTTCTCTCCAGAGATGCTGCCTGTCCCGCTGAATTACTCCAGCTTTTAGTGTCTATCTCAGACAAAATCCATGTAGTATTTACTGAATAAAGCCAATTCTGTTGGCTGCTGAGAGTTACGTTCACTAATGGAAGATTAGATGTAGATTTACAGGTGCAGCGTGGAAACAGGCCCCTTGGCCCACCGAGTCCGTGCCAACCACGCACTAGTTCTATGTTATCTCACATTCTCATTCGCTCCTTACACACTAGGAGCAATTTACAGCAGTCAATTAACCTACAAACCTGCATGTGCAAGGCATGTGGGAGGAAACCAGAACACCCGAAGTAAACTCACGTGGTCATAGGGAGAACGTGCAGACTCCACGCAGAACAGTACCCGAGGTCAGGATCAAACTCAGGTCTCTGACATCATGTGGCAGTAGCTCTACCTGCTGTGTCACTGTGCTGCCCTTAAAAAAAAAGGATGTTAATCTCCTGAGAGATTTCCTTTGAGTATCATCGAGACTTTGGGCTTGTGCTCCAGATTCAAGTCCGTTCCTGTGGATGGTATGGGAATGGATGTCGTGTCTGTTTCAGGTTTTAAAATTGTTCCCAGTTAGCTCTACGTTCATCAAATCAGCAGCAGCAAATATTCTGACAGTGGTTTGCTGCCCAGGAACTCAGTTTCTCTCTTGTCAGATCCTGCCTGATGTGATGAGTATTTTCAGCATTCTCTGTTCCTGAACAGATTGATTTGTTTTTTAACTCCATTGTAAACAGAGATAATTTTCAGGGCACCATGCGGCACTTTCACAATAAATCAACAGAATGCTGATCGGCTGTGCCCATCTGCAAGCAGAAAAAAGATTTAATAGGAAGCTGAGGGGCAAATCTTTTACACAAATGGTGGTGGGTATATGGAACAAGCTGCCAGAGGAGGTAGTTGAGGCAGGTACTAGAGCATTTAAAATACATTTGGACAAGTACATAAAAAGGGAAGGTTTAAAGGGATATGGGCAAAAAGTGAGCAGGTGGGGCTAGCTTAGATGGGCATCTTGGTCAGCATGGACAGGTTGGGCTAAGGGGCCAATTTCCATGTTGTATAGCTCTGTACGAACACTGAAATTCTTATAACATTGGAATAACAAGGGAGGCATGGTGGCGCCTTGACTACACGTACTGACTGTACGGAGTTTGTACATTGTCCCCTTTACCTCCAGGTACTCTTCCCACATCCGAAAGATGTACAGGTAAAATTGTAAATTGTCCTTAATTAACGTACAAACCCAAATTATGTGATGATAAATATTAAAATGTGGGTTACATTAAATTTTAGCCTTTAGACTATAGAATTTAGAGATACAATGTGGAATCTTGCCCTTCAGCCCGGCGAGCCCGCGCAGAAAAGTGATCCCCGAACACCAGCACTATCTTACACACTAGGGACAATTTACAATTTTACCCCCTACGTCTTGGGGATGAGGGAGGAAACCGGAGTACCTGGAGGAAACACACGCGTCTTGCTGTTCAATTCACTAATAATGTTTGTTAAAAGAGAATTGGATAAATATTGGAAGCAGAAAGCCCCAAATATCAACCTCTCACTTCAGTTTTCCCTTACTTCAAAGGGTGGAGAGAGGGAAGAATGGCTATGTAACCTCTCCACTGTAGATATGTTCCGTGTTACACTTAAAGTAGAAGCACTTAAATACAGATTTGCAACACAGAATGAAACATTTATTCATTTCCCTAATAGTGATATATGTTATAAAGATTTTTATTAAAAAGACCCAATTGTTACTCTCAGAGGACCATACAGAATACTAGCATTGCTGGGAGAGATGTGAAAATTGATCTATTTTTGAACAGGATCAGTTGTGTATAATTGAGCACGGTTTGATTGGGTTTCATCTATCATTAGAAATGAGAAGGATACGAATGAAATCCATTGAACTGCTGAAACACAGGAGTGTTCTTATGGTTAGAAGCACAGATTTAAAGCATTCATCTTACTGTACTTACTTTGCAGTTAGAAATCTAGAGTCCTCAGCTCAACGCAAAATGCCTCTACATTCTTTCAGTTTTCAATGGACTGTGGAAAAGGAACACTTCTGCAGAAGGGTAATGTGATCCCACCGAACAGCCACCTACCCATCTGTGCTACATATGGACTGAAGGCAGGGGGCCCAAGCAAATGGCACTGGGGAGCTGAGGTGGGGGTTGGGTCGTTAGTGAGAGGCAAAGAAATGTTCCTGCTTTCTGCACTGATGTTTAGTTTAATTTAGAATGGAAACACGGCATGGAAACACGACTTTCAGCCCATCGAGTCCATACCGACTATCCACCACCCATACACACAAATTCTATGTTCTCCCACTTTCTCATCCACTCCCTGCACATTAGGAGTGATTAACAGAGGCTAATTAACCTACAAACCAGCACGTCTTTGGAATGTGTGAGGAAACTGGAGCACCCGGAAGAAATCCACGTGGTCACAGGGAAACGTGCAAATTCCACACAGACAGGATCCGAAGGTCAGGATCGAACTCGGGTCTGTGGCGCTGTGAGGCAGCAGCACTACCAGCTGCACCACTATGCCACCCCATTGCCCTGAAGAACCTGCTATGCAAGACGGTGGGGTTGCTGAACTGATGACTCTGAAGATCGTGAGTTTCTTAATGCATGCTTTGCTCACTCTGCTTTGTCTATCAGCTGTATGAGAAGGAGATACCAGACCTACTCCCCATCCATTAATTATAATGACCATTTTTTTCCTAAATGCACTCCCACATGTTGAAATTCCTGATCTGGAATATGCGTTTGCAACATCCATCCATTTTGTTAACAGCAGCTCTGGGCAAAAGCTCAGAATTATTGATGTCCTAGATTTCCCTCCAAACTGCTGTAAAATTCCACACATGGTTTCGTTGTTGGACCTCCATCCAGAGAAAAAGATTGCATTTTGAAAATGCCTTTCAAATCGTTTTCAGAATATCCCAAGGCACTTTCAAATCTTTGAAATACTCTTTCCTTAGGTATAGTCACTGTCGTAATGACCGAAATACCGAACCCATTTTGTGCACAGCTAGCCCTGTTGATGGTCAATGTGATAATGGCCAACTTATCAGTTTCAGTGAGAGTCCCGAATGAAAACATCGCCTATACATGTCCTCCTGAGGTACTGCCTGACCTGTGAGTTACTCCAGCACTTTGTGTTCTATGTGTTTCAGTAAGGTTAGGTGGGGGTGGGGGAAAGAAAGCAAATAAAGTTCAGGAGGTAAGTCACCTGTGATTTTAAAACCATGAGAATGTTTCCACCAAGAAGGCATTTTGAAATCGCTTTCTGTGAACATATTTTGATTTGGAGCAAAATTTGAACAAACTGGCAAAAAAATCTCATTGATTTCCCTCTCTACTCACAAATATTCTCTCTCTACTTTCTCCGTATAAATCAGCACCTGGTTATCAACAAGCGTGTTCCTGTCTATCAAATAAATGTGATGATCTTGGATAAGCCTCTATTCTTTTTGTTAAAAGGCCCATTTTCACTAAAGGCCTTTTCAGTTGGGTGGCACGGTGTGGCGGTGGTAGAGTTGCTGCCTTACAGTAACGGACACCGGGGTTCGATCCTGACTTTGTACGATCCCCCTGCGACCTGCATGGGTTTTCTCCATGTGCTCCAGTTTCCTACCACACTCAGTACAGGTTTGTAGGTTAATTGGCTTGGTAAAATTGTAAATTGTCCCCAGTGTGTAGGATAGTGTTAATGTGCAGAGATCGCTGGTCGGCACAGACACGGTGGGCCGAAGGGCCTGTTTCTGTGCTATATCTCGAAACTAAACTAAACAGTAAAGGCCAGGACTCTGGTGGGTGAGCTTTGTGAATTAATCATGATTCAGACTTTCTCGAAGTTCTAGTTGTTCATTCATTCAAGGGATGGGGCTCAGCAGGCTGAGCCAGCATTGAATTGTCTATCCCGAAGGGGAAATTGTCCTTGAGAGGGCAGTGGTAAAACACCTTCTTGAACCGCCGCAATCCATCAGAAGTGGCCATATTCACAATGAGAAGAGTTCCGGGGTTACGGCCCAGCGTTGGTGATGGAATGGGGATATATTTCCAAGTCAGGATGGGTTGGTGTTTGGAGGGCAACTTCCAAGTGGTGGTGTTCCCATGCTCTTGCTACTCTTGTTGTTCGAGCTGGTAGAGGTCCTGGGTTTAGAAGGTGTCTCAGAAGCTGCCACAGTACATCGAGGGTGAAGTGAATGAACAATTGTGGATGAGGTGCCTATCAAGCAGGTCATGTGTCCTGTATGGTGTCATGATTCCTGAGTATTATTTTGTCTAGTTTAATGCCACGTGTACGGAGGTACAGTGAAAAGCACATTTGTTGCATGCTAACATGTCAGCGCTCAGACAATATATTTGCAAATGAGCCATTCACAGTGTAGATACATAATAAAGGGAATAATGGGAATAATGTGAATAACTTTTAATGCAAGATAAAGTCCAGTAAAGACTGATCAAAGATAGTCTGAGGGCCTCCAATGAGGTAGATAGCAGCTCAAGACTGCTCTCTAGTTGTTGGTTGGATAGTTTGGCTGCCTGATTGAAGCTTCACTCATCCAGGTTTGTGCAGGGTATTCCATCACACTGCTGGCTCAAGCCTTGTAGATGCTGGATATACGTTGGGGAGTTATGAGGCGAGTTAAAGGCCACAGATTTCTTAGCCTGCGACCTACTCCAGTTGCCTAGTCAGTTTCTGGTCAGTGGTATCGCCTCTCCCCCAACATATTGATAATGGAGGGTTCAATGACTGGTAATGCCCCAATCAATTATTTTGACCTGACACCCATTTAACAGCCTATCAGTCGGTAGATGGTTTTTCAGGCTGTGTCCAGGCAGACATTAGTTTAGCTTTGCATTATTTTTGGCACAGACATTGTGGGTTGAACAACCTGTTCCTGTGCTGGACTGTTCTCTGCTCCATACTTATGTTCAAACTCGTGTCATTGTACAAGTATTCAGATCGGGGAACTTTCCCCTCCCCATTGCTTCGCTCATTATAACCAAAATAACTGGAAAATCCATGCATTAATTTAGTTCTGGTCCCTTAATGAACAGCTCACCCAGAGTCCTCTGTTCACTGGCAGGTGTCAATTAACATTGAATTAAACACAAGCTACCAAATGAAACTTTACATTACATTTTACTCTCTGCAATATTTAATCAGTGTGAGGTTAGCTCAACAATCACCAATGCTGATAAAATCTGTCCACCAGTGAACTGCCTTGAGTTGCCCATTTCCTAACCCACCCTACCCTAGGAGGCTGAAGCTGTGAATGTGTTTCTATTGTCAACCAGGTTAAAACTGGTGAATTTTAAACCCTGACTAAGCCATATCTATTATACTGTTGCTCCATCATTTATGTATTCATTAAGTGGTTTCTGGTCTGCAGAAATAAATGTGACAGTCAAAATTTTATATTTACTTGCATGGTGTCGGGAACATAATGACATATTTTAGCGAGTGAGTCTGCTTGGTGCTCCCAGCTCTGGTCAGACCCACCCAGCCCCAGATTGTTGCCGTCTGAATAGGATGGGTTGCAGGGAGTGAAGGCTTGCAGAAATGCTCCTCTCACACCCATCAGATGATATCTGCAGCACCTGACAAATCCATTCACCCTGCTGGTGTCCGAATCAGTCAACCGTATGTACCGTATGTCCATAAGCAAGGATTCATGACCAGTGAGGACTTGTAACTGACTTTCACAATTTATGACCTGTTCACTATCAGTGTGTGTGTGCATGAGTGTGCACATGTCTGTGAGAAATTAATTATATGAATGTGATTGTAAATGTATGTGTATGCGGCTACGTGCGTATCAGTCAACATGTATTAATGAGTGGGATTTACATACATTTGTGTGAATTGAGGAAATGGAGGACTTTACTTAATGTTTCTCCTCAATGACAGAATATGTAATTAATAGTAATTACCACACTTCTTCAAAAAGTATTCCAAAATATATGTGGCTTGGGATAAAAATATCCTGCATTCGGATATAATTGTTCAGAATAATATCTGGAGTGCCTTGGAATGAATCCTGTTGTTGGTGGTAATAATTCCTTTGTGTGTGGCCTGCAGTGTTACACTAAATCTTTTTTTTTAATAAACACACACAGTGCACAGAGGGAACTCGCCATGGCAGAGAATGACGGGCACTGGTCAGCTACACCAGGGTTGTATTGATGTGAAGCAGAAACTGCATGCTGCAATTATGTTGTAGATTCACTCAAAGAGTGCATTTGGACAACATTTGGCAGAATTGAGAAGGAGATTCACCTCCAGCTATTAGTTTTATCTCATTTTATAACTGCAGCCCAGTGCAAAGTGAAAAGGTTTCCAGCTGGTTTAGCAATCTATTTGATCGTGTGGTGGTTGCAGCAAACAGGCAGCCCTGATCATTATTATTTGAGCGTTAACAGGCAAACTCCTGAATATCATTAAGTGGGATTGTGGCAGGTATTGTAAATGAGCCAACTGTTGCTTTGAGTTCCTATCTAATCACATCAAGCAGTAAAGTACATATGGACAGTATTCCTTTGAAACTCTGAATGGTAATTTTTTTTTAAGTCAGCCTGATCAAATTCATCTGTGGTGTGGTGCTATTAAATATCTGTTTGTAATGCAATAACATCGTAGTCAGACATGAAAGCATAGTGTTCAGCTAATCAGTGCATTAAATTTTACTCCAACTAATTGACGCTGGAATTCTTTTTCAACTAATTGACGCTGAAAAGAAGCAGAAATGAATAGATCTTGACCTTGAATTTGATTTTTATCATAATTAAGCCCATTTATACACAGCGACAGCGTGGTGACACCAGCTGTAATGCAGTGTCTAATGAGATGTCATGTAGTTTAGTTTAGAGATACAGCACAGAAACAGGCCCTTCAGCCCACCCAGCCCGCACCGACCTGCAATCCCTGCACAGTAACACTATCCGACACACATGAGGGACAATTTACATTTACACCAAGTCAATGAATCGACAACCTGTACTCCCTTATGGAGTATGGGAGGAAACCGAAGATCTCGGAGAAAACCCATGCGGTCATGGGGAGAACGTACAAACTATGTACAGACAGCACCCGTAGTCAGGATGGAACCCAGGTCTCTGGTGCTGTAAGGCAGCAAACCTACCGCTGTGCCACCCAATTTATATAATTTATATAATTCCACAATTACAGCTTATTGGTCTCTGAATCTTACACCCATGCACCATACACATAAGGTATGTATGTTACTTTACACAACAATTAAGAAAAAATAATATTCAAGCACACTTTTTTAAATCTAAGAATAACATTGTCCGAATGGCAGTCTCACGAGTTACCAATTCATGGCTGCTCTGATTTGGTGTTTGAATATTCAGAGGCTGAGTCTGCCTCACAGTTTTACCAGGCATTGTTGTATTAGAGTGTCATGAATCAGATTAACTCATGTTGCAGATAAAGGTTATATAAGTCCATTTTTCCGTCACTAGTCAAAATAAAATTGTCCTAGGCCTCCTCCACTGTCAGAATGAGGCCCAATGCAAATTGGAGGAACAACCCCTCATATTTTGCTTTAGGCAGCTTACAACCCAGTGATATGAATTTTGATTTCTCCAACTTCAAGTAATCTTTGCTTTCCCTCTCCCTCCATCCCCTCTCCCACACTAGTTCTCCGACTATTTTCACTATCCTGATTAATTTTACGGATTGTATGGCTCCTTGTCATCTTCCCCTCAGTTAACAATGAACCATTCTAGACTCTCCTAGTGGCAGCATGCTGTAAAGGTTGCAAATTCATTTGCTCCCTTAACTTCTAACTTCCACTTACCAATCTTTCAATGTTACTCATGTCTATTTGATTTCAAGACACCGTCTAACTTTTCAAAAAGTGTTGATAACACTTTTACACGCCTTAATCGTGAAAAGGATCAAGGCAAGAAGGAGAAGAGGCCCCCCAAGGAAGGACCAGGGGAAAGCCACAACCACAGCTTCTGATTCCAGTTTCATAGAAGCAATATCGAAAATGAACGATGAATTGAAAAATGAGCTGAAAAATGAAATATAAACAAGATTTGGCAGTTTGGAAGAAATGGTGAAAGGAGTTTTGAAAAATTGAAGGAAGTCCAAGGAAGACTGTCTTTGTTACAAGATGAACTTTGTGAACAAAAGGATGAAATTGTTAACTTGCGCACCCTGGGACGGGAGAGAGATTTGAAGATTGAAAAACTGGAACGGCGAATGAATGAAAACACTCGAGCACTTCAGCAATACTAGACTAAAAATACTGACCTAGAAAACAGAAGCCGTCGTTTGAATTTACGAATTGTTGGTTTGCCGGAAGGTCAAGGAGGAGTTAACGTTATAAAATATGCTTCTAAAATGATAAAGAAAACTTTTAACATTGAGCACAATGAAAACCTTCCATTTTTGGATAACGCTGACAGGATTGGGAAGAAATCCGGTAATAAACCGAGACTTTTGATTATTCAAGGAGAATATTCTGCAGGCAGCAAAAAAGTTGGGTGGTGTTCAATATGAAGGAGGCAAGTTTCGGTGTGTCCCTATTTATAGTTACGAGCTTTTGGAAATAAGGAAATCCTTTTATAATGTAATGTCTGATTTGTATAAGAAAAAGCTATGGCCAGTTCTATTACACCAAGCTAGATTGCGTATTCGACTTTTCAACGGTAATTTTCGATTTTTTTAACAATTCTGAAGACGCCCCTAGCTTTCTGGAGAGCTACGAGGAGGAAGGGGACCAATCGATAGCTGATTAAGTTATAACTGGAGATTTACTGTTCCTATTTTGACAATATTTCATTTGGTAATGATTAAGAATTTAACTGGACAAGTTGTTTTTCTTTTATATATATTTATATTTATATATATATAAAATTTTATATATATTTATATATATTCTTTTAAGAATTTCTTTGTTAATTTTGTGTTCCCCTGTCGTTAGACAAACTAAGAGAACGCAGTTCTTGTTTTTCATATCCTGACCTTGGATAATAATATGTAGCTCTCGCTCGTTAACTTCATGTCAGCATGTATTTTTTTTTCTCCTCTCTCAAAGACATAATAAGGAATGTGTTATGACTATGATTGGTTAAAAATTATTATCTCTATGCCGAGCACTGTTACTAGGGGATATGGGTACGGGGAAGGGATTAGGTAGCTTGCTGACTGTCTATTGCTCAGTTTGGGGCTTTACAGTGGTGGGGTGGGGTTGGGGGGGGGGGGGGGGGGGGGTAGGGGAGGGGTCTTTGGTTCCCTATTCAGTGTTTTTCATTTGTGCAAAGTTTGAACTACAAAAATGTCTGAAATGGCGTCACTTCTGGCTCCGCCCTAGATTTTTCTTTTTCCAGTTTCACAAACTTTTAGGCTTCAAGAAATTAACCCATTACATCCTACATGATTTTTACAAGCAATATGGATAAAGTTATTAATTTCCTTCCATGGAATGTGAATGGCTTGAACCATCCCATTAAGAGGAAACAATCTTTTTAAGATCTTCACAGACTTAGATTATCTTTGCTCAGCAAACTCATGTAAGGCAAGATGACAATTTACGATTTTTTAAGTTTTGGAGAGGACAGCAGTTTCATCCAAATTCATAGGCTAAGGTGAAAGGAGTCTCTATTTTTATTGACCCCTCAATTCCGTCTGTTCACAATGAAACAATTTCTGATCCATATGGCAGATTTTTGGTGATTACCGGTGTTCTTTACATGCAAAAAGTTGCTATGGTGAATGTCTACGCACCAAATATTGGTCACCCTGAGCTAATTGCATCCTTTCCTAATTTAAATGAACACTTTTTAATAATGGGTGGAGATTTCAACTGTTGTCTGAACCCCGCGATTGACAGGCTCTAAATCTGATCATGTGCTTCCAAATAAATCAGCTAATTTGATTAATTCTTTTTTACTTGACTCTGGAATGTTAGAAGTTTGGAGATTCTTACATAAAAACATAGAAACATAGAAAAATAGGTGCAGGAGTAGGCCATTCGGCCCATCGAGCCTTCACCGCCATTTAATATGATCATGGCTGATCATCCAACTCAATATCCCGTACCTGCCTTCTCTCCATACCCCCTGATCCCTTTAGCCACAAGTGCCACATCTAACGCCCTTTTAAATATAGCCAATGAACTGGCCTCAACTGCCTTCTGTGGCAGAGAATTCCAGAGACTCACCACTCTCTGTGTAAAGAATGTTTTCCTCATCTCGGTCCTAAAGGAATTCCCCCTTATTCTTAGACTGTGACCCCTTGTTCTGGACTCCCCCAACATCGGGAGCAATCTTCCTGCATCTAGCTTGTCCAACCCCTTAAGAATTTTGTAAGTTTCTATAAGATCCCCCCTCAATCTTCTAAATTCCAGCGAGTACAAGCCGAGTCTATCCAATCTTTCCTCATATGAAAATCCTGACATCCCACGAATCAGTCTGGTGAATCTTCTCTCTACCCCCTCTATGGCAAGGATGTCTTTCCTCAGATTTGGTGGTACACCCTATTGACAAAGAATTTTCATTTTTCTCTCATGTATATCATAGTTATTCTAGGATTTATTATTTTATACTAGACTCTCGGCTAGTTCCATCGGTCACTGCATGTGAGAATGACGCAATCGCTATTTATGATCATGTACCTTTGAAACTATCAGTCAATCTACCTGATTCCAAGTTTAGTGCTAAACAATGGCGATTTAATCGACGATTAAATTACATCGACGACTGCTTTGGTGTCACCTCCTGCACCCACACACAACTGACTGACTTCATCCATTTCACCACCAACTTCCATCCGGCACTCAAATACACCTGGACCATTTCTGACACTTCCCTACCATTCCTTGACCTCACCATCTCCATCGCAGGGGATACACCCTGACCGACGTCCATTATCAACCCACTGACTCCCACGGCTACTTGGACTACTCTTCCTCCCACCCTGCTTCCTGTAAGGACTCCATCTCTCATTCCCAATTCCTCCGTCTACGCATCTGCTCCTAGGATGAGGTGTTCCACACCAGGGCATCACAAATGTCCTCATTCGTCAGAAAACGGGGATTCCCCTCCCCCACTATAGTTGAGGCTCACACAGGGTCTCCTCCGTACCCCGCACCACTGCCCTCTCTCCCCATCCCCTTACTCGCAACAAGGGCAGAGTCCCCCCGGTCCTCACATTTCACCCCACCAGCCGGTACATACAATACATAGTCCTCCGCCAGTTTCGCCACCTGGAACGTGACCCCACCTCTCGCCACATCTTCCCATCTCCCCCCCGTCTGCCTTCCACAAAGACTGCTCCCTCTGCAACTCCCTTGTCAATTCTTCCCTTCCCTCCCGCTCCACCCCTTCCCCGGGCACTTTCCCTTGCAACCGCAAGAGATGCTATACTTGTCCCTTTACCTCCCCCCTCCACTCCTTTCAACAACCCAAGCAGTCCTTCCAGGTCCGACAGAGGTTCACCTGCACCTCCTCCAACCTCATCTATTGCATCCGCTGCTCTAGATGCCAGCTGATCTATATCGGTGAGACCAAGCGGAGGCTTGGCGATCGTTTTGCCGAACACCTCCGCTCGGTCCGCAATAACCAACCCGACCTCCCGGTGGCTCAGCACTTCAACTCCCCCTCCCATTCTGTATCCGACCTCTCTGTCCTGGGCCTCCTCCACAGCCAGAGTGAGCAACACCACAAATTGGAGGAACAGCACCTCATATTCCGCTTGGCGAGTCTACATCCTCTTGGCATGAACATTGAATTGTCTCAATTCTGTTGACCCTTGCTGTCTCCTCCCCTTCCTACCTCTCCCTCAGCCCTCGGGCTCCTCCTCCTCCCTTTTCCTTTCTTTCTGAGATGCTGCTGCACCCGCTGAGTTTCTCCAGCATTTTGTGTACCCTTAATGGTGATTTAATGCTACTTTGCTTCAAGACTTCAATTTTATTAATTTTATGAAAGATCAGATTGCTTTTTACTTTTTGACAAACTCTACTGAAGAAATATCCAATCGTGTAGTCTGGGATGCTTTTAAGGCATATATTCGTGGACAAATTATTTCATACCCCGCGGGATTAAAAAAACAAAATCAAAAAGAAATAGGTACATTGGCTGACGAGATTAAAGAAATTGATAAAAAATATTCAAAAGCTCCTAGTTCAGAGCTCTACAGGAATAGAGTTGAACTTCAATTGAGACTTGATTTGTTATTAGTATCACCGATTGAGAACCAGTTACTTAAAGCCAAAAGTCAATTTTATATACATGGCGAAAAATCTGGTAAATTACTCGCTAATCAATTGAAAGCGGTATCAGCCAAGGGTCAGATTAGTGGGATGGTACAGTAACTGTAGACCATGATGAAATTAATAAATCCTTTCAGGAATTTTATACCTCCTTATACCAATCAGATTTTCCTACTGATATTTCAATACAATGAATGAGTTCTTAAAGAAAGTGAACTTATCAAATTTATCATAAAATGAGTCTCTGTTGTTAGATGAACCCATCATGGAAGAAAAAATACAGAAAACAATCTTTTCAATGAATTTTGGTAAAGCTCCCAGTTTAGAAGGGTTTACAGTAGAATTTTTAAAGTATTTTTCAAATTTATTGTCTCCATGGTATTTAAAGAAGCCAATTTAAGGAATAGATTACCACAATCTTTTTATGAAGCTTCTATTTCTTTAATTCTTAAAAAAAGGTAGACCCTACTAGTGTCATCATATAGACCTATATCAATGTTAAATGTAGATTTCAATTTTTTTTCCAAATATTAGCTATGAAATTGGAAAAGAATTTACGGATTTTTAAGGTTTTATTAAAAATCTTTACTCATACTCTAACGTTAGGAGATTAATGAATATTTTATATACAGCGTCTAATAAAACCCCAGAATGTGTCATCTTACTCGATGCCGAGAAAGCATTTGATAGAGTAGAATGAGATTACTTATTCAATACACTTGAAAATTTTAAGATTGGATCAAATTGATATACATATACCTCAGGCTTCTTTATTTACTAATAATCAGAGATCCCCTTTTTTCAGGCTCTTTCGAGGTACTAGACAGGGCTGTCCCTTAAGTCCTTTATTATTTGATATTGCTTTGGAACCTTTAGCCACCACTATTAGGGAATCCCCTAATATTTTTGATATTGTCCGCGGGAATAAGACACATAAGCTATCTCTTTACGCAGATGATCTGTTATTTTTTATTTCCAACCCAGAGAAATCTATTCCGGCAATAGTAGCATTATTTAATCAATTTAGTAGTTTTTCTGGTTATAAACTAAATCTTAGTAAGAGTGAGCTTTTTCCATTAAATAATCTTGTTTTGAATTATGGTCAATTTCCATTGAGATTGACTAATGAAAATATTACTTATTTAGGTATTAAGATCACCAAGAAACACAAGGATTTATTTAAAGCCAATTTTATGCCTTTAATTGACCATATTAAACATCAGTGTACTAAATGGTCACCAATGTCCTTATCCCCAATTGGCCGAATCAATGCTATTAAAATGTTCATTTTACCTAAATTTCTGTATTTATTTCAGACGATACCAATTTTTATTGCCAAATCTTTCTTCGACATTATAGACTCCAAAATGTCTTCACATATATGGCAGAATAAAAATCCCAGACTAAGTAAAGAACATTTACTGAAATCTTAAAAAAATGGCGGTTTGCAATTGCCAAACCTTAGATTTTGCTATTGGGCAGTCAATGTTCGTTATTTAACATTTTGGACAAAAGATTTAGAAGATACCCAATGCCCAGGATGGATAAACCTTGAACGAGATTCCTTACAAGGGCTTTCATTGGCCGCTATTCTAGGGGCCTTGTTACCTTTCACAATTACGATATTGAATAAATATACGACTAACCCAATAATAAGACATACATTCTGAAAATGGTTTCAATTTCGTACGTTTTTTGGACTAAATGATTTTCTCTTATCGAGTCCTATTTTATCAATTTTTTTCTTCCAACCATCTTGTACTGATCAAGTCTTTTTGTTATGGAAGAGGAAGGAATTAGTAGCTTTTCGTGATTTGTTTTTACAGGGTTGTTTTATCTCTTTCGAACAACTCTCAAATAAATATAACTTACCTAATTCACTCTTTTTTAGATATTTACAAATTAGACACTTTTTGAAGGCTACTCTACCCCTTTGTCCGCTACCACATCAAACCGAAATTTTGGAAACATTTTTACAGCTGAACCCGTATCAGAAAGGATTAATAACGACTATTTATGAGTTGATTTTGAAATTACAATAGATATATTTGATAAAATTAAGAATGACTGGCAAAGAAAACTCCAAATTTCTTTATCTACAGATAAGAAATGGGAGAGGATTCGTCAATTAGTCAATACCTGTTCAATGTGTGCAAGACATGCTTTGATACAATTCAAGGTGGTTCACAGAGCTCATATGTCAAAAGATAAGTTGGCTCGTTTTTATGGTCATATAAACCCTACCTGTGACAGGTGTAACTCTGAAGTGGCCTCATTGACCCATATGTTTTGGTCCTGCCCACTTTTCAAAAAATATTGGAAAGACATTTTTGATACTATTTCTGTAGTCTTAGGTATTGATTTACAACCTCATCCTATTACTGCAATTTTTGGGCTACCAATGTTAGATTCTATTCATTTGTCTCGCTCTGCCCATCGGTTGATCGCTTTTACCACATTAATCGCCAGAAGATCTATTTTATTTAAATGGAAAGACTCCAACCCTCCGACCACACTCCAGTGGCACTCTGAAATGATATCATGTTTAAATTTAGAAAAAATTAGGAGTGACATTGTTGAACCCTTGGTTAAATTTGATAAGACTTGGGGAACATTTATTGAACACTTTCATACAATATAATTTGCTCCCTCTTTAACCGTCATAAAAACTATTTTACCTCTAAATGGTGGAACAGACTTGACGACAAACAGACTTAAATTGTTGAAACCTTTAGTTCAGATTTTGTTTTGCTTTGTTTAGTTTTTATCTATTTATTTTATTTTGAGTCTTATTTTATTATTATTAATATTTTTTTTAGTTTAGGGGGGTTTTGCTTTTTCCTTTTTTCCTTTTCTTTTTGTCTTTTTATTTTGTGTTTTTTTTCTCCATTTATAAGTTTTCTTTTAAAGATTTAACTATATTTACATAGAGACCAGGATGTCTATGCTCAATATGTATTTTGACATTGGTCTCATATCAGATTATACCTGTTATTAATGTAATCCTGATCCCCATGTATCAATATCATTGTTATGTTTATCATTATTTTTTTTGCTCTGTCTTGTTTTATTTTTTTCTTTGGAAAAAAAAACAATAAAAAGATTTTAAAAGAAAGAAAGAAAGAAAGAACCATTCTACATTTCCTAATCATCATCTGCTTTGATCTGTCATTTTCACACCTTACCCTTCCATATCTTTAGACTCCCTCTCCCCTGACTTTCAGTCTGAAGAAGGGTCTCGACCGAAACGTCACCCATTCCTTCTCTCCAGAGATGGTGCCTGTTATGCTGAGTTACTCCAGCATTTTGTGTCTATCTTCGGCATATAACCAGCATCTGCAGTTCCTTCAGACACTTATTGATATTAATCCCACTTATAGGCTCTTAGTCCATTGTTAACAAGGCTCAGAGACTTCATGTGCTCATCCTAGTACGTTGTGATGGAGTTTCTAACCTCACTTCCCTTCACATAGTGTTTAACGGACCCCCCGTCCCCGCCCCCACACTCATTGACTGAAAAAAAATCGTTTCCTCTAAATTTATGATTTCCTTGCTAAAGAAAACTGGTTCACTCCATTTCGGTCTCTCTTAATTTTAGTTGAGTTTGATTTATTATCACATGTACCGAGGTACAGTGAAAATCTTTTGTTGCGTGCTAACCAGTTAGTGGAAAGACAGTACATGATTAGAATTGAGCCATCCAGAGTGTATAGGCATTTAGACAGACACCCAGAGACATATAGGAATGTGAGCGACGTGGATCATGTGCAGGCAGATGGGGTTAGTTTAATTTGATATCATAGTTGACACAGATTTCATGGGGAAAACACATTTTACATTCCATAATCTTAATTTTCCAGCATGACCTCCCTGCTCTATGTCTCAGCAAGTATCCAATTATGCCTTCGTAACCACGCTATCTGCTTTCAGGGATCCATGAATATGAGCCTGAAGAAGGGTCTCGACCTGAAACGTCACCCATTCCTTCTCTCCAGAGATGCTGCTTGTCCCGCTGAGTTACTCCAGCATTTTGTGTCTATCCATGGATGTGCACTCCTTACCATTTATTTTCTATCCCCTCGTTTTAATCTCACCCAATCAATTCTCCCACTTTGCACGACTGAAACCCATGTACCAGCTTTCTGTCGACCTGATAATATTGCTAGATATCTAACCAGCAGACAAGAATATGAGAGTGAACAATCACTGGCTTTTTCAGTAAACACAAAGTTTCTTTTTGCTCACTTGCTTGGTTTACACAAAGCACCCAAAAGCAAGCATTTAACAAAAGGAAGTGGGTGGAATATATTCCTAAATCCCATTATACAAAGCCGCTCTTTGTCTCTGTACTCGAGGAAATTGTATTTCACCACCCAGGTAGACAGTCGGATCTTGTCTACCTGTGTCTCACAATACATGTATGAAATAGGAATATCTTGCGTGCGATATCTATTGAATGTCATGTGTCTCTGACCCTTTGGTTTTTGTGGTAGGTGATTAGAAATGTTGGACTAGCCCTGGAGATGCCGAAGAGACGAGACATCCTCGCAATTGTGTTGATTGTTTTACCATGGACTCTGCTAATTACAGTCTGGCACCAGAACACCATCTCACCGCTGCTGACTCTGCGAAAGGGTGAGTGTTGACCTGACCAAAATGGACAAAGCAATTTTAAAAGGATGCTTGAAAGCGTGATTTTCCACAATGATCTGCAAATATAGGGACCTTAGATGCTAGGATCTCTGATTCCAGAGATTTGATATGAAAATGCCATGTAGCATTTCATTGTGCACCATTTTAAAGGATGGTTGTCTAAATATAACAGCTGCATCTATATATGAACATAGTAACCTGCTTGATAGGCATCCCCTTCACAACTATTCACACACTCCACTATTGATGCATGTTAGAATATTTTCACCAATTGACCAGTTTTTTCAAGGTACGGTGATGCTGCACTTAATAAAGTGCTGGAGATGAAGGTCACTCTCATCTCCCCTCTGGACATTAAGTCTTTGATTCACGTTTTGATCAAAGCTGTGAGGGAGTGTGGAGCTGAGTGTTTCTTGCGATACCCAAGCCGGCATCAAAGGTCTGATTATCAATGGACTGATTATCAATGGACTGATTATCAAGCAGGCATCAATGGACTGGCAGTAATTAGGGTCTGAAGAAGTGTCCCAGCCCAAAACGTCACCCATCTTTTTCTCCAGAGACAATGCCTCACCTGCTGAGCTACTCCAGCACTTTGTGTCTATATTTGGTATAAAACAGCATCCGAAGTTCCATGTTTCTACTACCCACTGAATATAAGTTTCAATATATTTCAATCACTTCTCAGCCGCTCTGTTAATCTTACAAATTTCACCATATCCATGAGTCATGTGCAAAACTCACCTCGTTTAAGAATACATGGGCCCAACACATTGCTTACAATTAATTTAGAGAAAAAATAAATGCTTACTTACCTGATATTAGCAGCACAGGTAAACACCACGATGAAAGAGTTTTGCGTTCCTGCTTTCATTGGTCAAAGCAAGAGTACAGGAGTTAGGAAATTATGAGGCAAACTGTACAAGTCATTGGCGAGACCACAGTAGTTCTGGTCATCCAGCCATAAGAAGGACGGCATTAAACTAAAATGGTGCCGAAAAGATTCAAAACATTGTTACCATGACCTGAGAGTTTGAGATATAAAGAGAGGCTGGATAGACTGAGACTATTTTCTTTGGAACAATCCAACTTCTATAGCTGGATGATCAGAACTGGTGTGGTCTCACCAAAGACTTATACAGTTTCCTACATAATGTCCCAACTGCTAAAGTCAGTGCTCTGAAAGGCAACCTTATAGATAAAACGATGAGGGGAGTGGATAAGGTGGATAGTCACAATATTTAAAAGTCATCACTCTTCATTTACATGTGAATTAACTCTTCAATCAATAAAATCTCAATGTTTCTAAGATACTCAATATTGGACCCGCTGCAATATTGGAACTAAGACTCCAAACTGTAAATCCACATCACTCCAATCTGAAACTTTCCTATTCCGTATCGTGAAGTTGAGCAAAGGAACTTGAAGCCTGCCTGGGACAGGGTGACTCAGGCATGAGTCATGGAAGTGTGAAAACACACACCACCAGATTCAGGGTAGACAAAAATGCTGGAGGAACTCGGCAGGTGAGGCAGCATCTATGGAGAGAAGGAATAGGCGACGTTTTGGGTTGAGACCACCAGATCCAGGGACAATTTCTTCCCAGCTGTTGTCAGGCAACTGAACCATCCTACGACAACCAGAGAGCAGTGCTGAACTACTATCTACCTGTTTGATGACCTTCGGACCATCCTTAAACAGACTTTGCTGGCTTTACCTTGCACCAAACGTTATTCCCTGATCATGATACACACAAAAAGCTGGAGTAACTCAACGGAACAAGCAGCATCTCTTGAGAGAAGGGATGGGTGATGCTTCAGGTTGAGACCTTTCTTCAGTGGTTAGGGATAAGGGAAACGAGAGATATTGACAGTGATGTGGAGTGATAAAGAGCAATGAATGAAAGATATGTAAAAAAGTAATGATGATAAAGGAAACAAGCCATTGTTGACTATTTTTTAGGTTGAAAATGAGAAACTAGTGCGATTTGGGTGGGGGAGAGATAGAGAGAGAGGGAATACTGGGGCTACCTGATGTGAGAGAAATTCATACTACTGGGCTGTAAGCTGCCCAAGCAAAATATGAGATGCTGCTCCTCCAATTTACTTTTAGCCTCACTCGGCCAATGGAGGAGACCTAGGACAGAAAGGTCTGTGTAGGAATGGGAAAGAGAATTAAAATGTCCAGCAACCGGGAGATCAAGTAGGTTTAGGTGGGCTGAGCGAAGATGTTCCGCAAAACGATCGCCCAGTCTAAGTTTGGTCTCACCGATATATAAGAGTCCACATCTTGAACAATATACAGACGATGAGGTGCAAGTGAACCTCTGCCTAACCTGAAAGGACTGTCAGCATCCTTGGACAGAGTCAAGGGCAGAGGTAGAGCAACAAGTGTTGCATCTTCTGCGGTTGCAGGGGAAGGTACCTGGGGAGGGGGTGGTTTGGGTGGGAAGTGAAGGGATGAGTTTTTGTGTCTATCTTTGGTTTAACCCTGCATCTGTAGTTCCTTCTTACACATTCCCTGATCATGTATCTATGCACTGTAAATGGATCGATGGTAATCATGTATTGTCTTTCTGCTGACTGGTTAGCAGGCAACAAAAGCATTTCACTGTACCTCTGTACATGTGGCAATAAACTAAACTAAACCCATGCCCTCAACTTGCACATTAAAGCTGAGTAACTTATAATTATCTGAATGCTCTGGATAGTTGACAACTGGTGTTGGTGTTGAATGAGCAGCTGAATCTTCTGGACACGTACTGTATAACATGTGCAGAAATGCTTTTTGTTTTTCGTAGAATTAGGGTAAACAGGATGCACCATAAGGTTATACATTTTGAACATATTTGTGTTTTAAGAAACAAGTAATTTTCTTACTCCATTTTCAGCTTACTCGTGATCTGAGGTCAAAACCTTTTATCTGAGTGTTGTTAAATTATGCTTTGTAATTAGTCTCTGTGGGATGCACACAGCCCAAGTTCCCAAGTTGATGACCCATATCATTAACCCTTTTATAAACACGAAAAGCTGGAGTAACTCTGCAGGACAGGCAGCATCTCTGAAGACAAGGAATGGGTGACGTTTTTCGGGTCGGGACCCTTCTTCAATCAATTTACTCATTTAGGATATTCCTCAATCTCCAGTCAATCCCCTTGCCTGCAAAGTAAAACTGTCAGAAATGAGCTCTGATTGCAAAATGGTGACAGTGAATCCATGCTGAAATTTCTGGCTGAATATAACTTTTATTTCATTGGACTGTGAATGCATTAGACACTTCACTGAATGTCAGCATGGCTCAGCTGCTAACTTTCTTGCTTCTGGGTCAGATAAATATGCCTTCAGCACTGCACCCATGTTGAGCTCGTCATCTCAGCTAACTCTGCACCATAATATTGACCGCACTATGCAGTCAGGAGTACTGTCCTTGATGTGTTATTAAGAAAAGAACTGGACAAATTGACAGGGTAGTTGTTACAGATCCTATGGAATTATGAATAGGACAGCATGGATTTTCCCAGTGTAACTGGAGTCATCACCGTATCAAAATGTTTCCCTTTGTACACAATAGGAACTTCTATGGGTAACTAGATATTGATAATAATCAACTGGATACAGTACCCTGATAGATTTTACTCAGTTAGATGCCATATAAATCCAATTGTATTCAATACTGTTATATCATCTGCACAATGGCCTGCCATATATTTTAGATACCATGGAGCAGTATGGAGTGCCATCTAGTGCTAAAGTGAGAGCTCCATTTCACAAGCACTGAACGTTGAAGCCAAGAGCAGAGTCACTCACTGTAAATTTATTTTGCTGAACTTTTGTCATTTTTCTTGCAGACGATGGGAGTGAGGTTGGCAGCCGTCGAGATTTTGGTCAGTCAACAGACTCCAAGGAGTATTGCCCGCCAGATAAGGACATTGTGGAGGTGATCAGGACAGAGTATGTTTACACACGACCCCCTCCATGGTCGGACATCCTGCCAACAATTCACGTCATCACTCCAACTTACAGCAGGCCTGTACAGAAGGCAGAACTGACGAGAGTTGCCAACACCCTGCTCCATGTGCCCAACCTCCACTGGATAGTGGTGGAGGACGCCCAGAGAAGAACCACACTGGTGACCCGGCTCCTCAAAGAGATGGGCCTTAACTACACGCACTTGAATGTAGAGACACCTCGCAGTTACAAGCTGAGAGGGGACATTCGCGATCCTCGGTTTCCGCGCGGCACCATGCAGAGAAACCTGGCGTTGAGGTGGCTGAGGGAAATGTTCAACATGAACAACACCCAACAAGGAATCGTGTATTTTGCAGATGATGACAACACCTACAGTTTAGAGTTGTTTGAAGAGGTAGGTCGTGTCCAAAATGGGTGACAAGTAATAAGAATGCTACCTGAACTTGCACTGTTACGCTTGGTCATCATTGGGGGTGCGGGTTACTTGTATTGTGAGAATATTGATGATGTTATTAGTAAACACAGCTTAGATAAACCCTTGGTCTAGATAGACCTTCAATATTAAATTGATAGATTCATTTCCCAAAGACCAATTGTTTGTGCCACTGGAACCTAATGGTGATGGTCAACTGTTGCATTGATCAGGAGTTACTTTTATGACATTTGGTTGCCAATTTGATGACATTAGTTGTGATTTTCACATAATTGGGTGGATAATGAGACAGCCGTCATCCTCCATCAAGATTGTTCACTGACCAATGAGTTCACATTGAGGGTCAGAAATAGTGGCATTCAGAAACACTATATGAACTCTCCAATTATGGGCTTGAACACCTTGCTTGTATTCTCTTCAATAACCTACAAAGTTTGTATTTTGAGATCTCTATTTGTTTACCGGCTTTCCAGGGGTGCCCCACGATCGGTAGCCGCGCCAACAGTCTGTCTGTTTTTTCATCTTTTTTTTAGTGTGTGTTAAAAGCCTGTGTAAATGTTCTCTGGTTTGTTTTATGTGCGGGTAGAGGTGGGGGGGGTCAGGGTAAACTTTTTTTCAGGTTCTTACCTTGCTGGAGATGCAATTGTTTTCTAGGTTGCATCGCCGGCCATGGCCGATCATCAATAGAGCTGGAGGCCTCCTTGTACTGACTTTGTGCCCCACTGCGGGGCGTGGACTTCACATCATAGCCGATCCCTTACCTGGGATCGCTCCAACCGTGGCCTGCGGACTTACCATCAAGGGCTTGCAGTCTCCAGAGAGGCTTGTCGGGAGCTCCAATGACATAGAGGCTCAACCAGCCCCGATGTGGGGTCCGATCGCCGGCGTGCAGGAGCTGACACCCCCCCGATGCGGGAGCTGATCGCCCCGATGTGGAGGGCCCAAACGCCGCTGGCTACGGGAGTCAAGATCCGTCAATGGAGGGTTTGAGTCCCCCGACCACGGGAGAGCTAAAACATACTTGGCTAATAAAGTATAATTGTGATTGTTATTCTTGCATGCAAACATGAAGTCAACAAATACCAAGTGGGTATTGTGTTAATGGGGTATTTATCCTGCTGTGGTGCATTCTTCTCTATGCACACTTAGCCTGGGGTGTGGGCCGCTGTGCAAACAATAGTGGCACAGAGAATCTACTGAATTGAAGGTTTCTCAATATGGGGCATGTTTCTGCAGTGACCACGCACACAGTGATATCCCGTCTAGCACTACCCTGCAAACTCTGATCCATCGTGGCTTTCCTGGTCGTACTCACAGTTGCAACTCCTGCCATCCTTTAAAGAAGATATTGGGCCACTGCGCACTGTTGAGTGAAGAATCTGACACTCTGGCAACAATGAGGCGGTGGTTTCATCACTGATCTCTCGGTTGAGCTAGTCAGCATGGAGAAATCTCTGGTAGCTGTGCAGATAAAGGAAGAGAGGGGATGTTTTTTTATCGCACCAAGAGATAATGAGATGACCATAGGTCCGGGTGGTCTACTAACACATGGATTAGGTGTTACCCGTCCCCTTTCAATGCCCACACGCCCTGTGCCGGCCAGCGTGCATCTGTAAGCTTGGCGTATCAGTGCTCAACCGCCACACTGCTCAATCCAGCGTATCCAACATCAGACTTCACAGTCAACTATTGCAAATTGGTTCATTCCATACTGAGCCAAGAGGTGATGAGATCAATTTAACCATGTCATGTGGTAGGAGTGTCAATGGAGGGCTGAACCCTTGCCCCAAGTTCCTGGCACAGTATTCCTGTTCCAAGTTCCTGGCACAGCAATAGGAAGGTATGGGTTCACCACAGGTTCCCAGCACAGCAACACTGTCAGTAATGCAGCTCTCTATTTGCAATACTGCAGCAGTGATTGCATTTGCACTCTTTTCCGTGGCAATATCAAGCCAGGTATGTGTATTAAAAAATTACTCCACATCTTACATGAACTCCAGTGTTATATTCCTCCCCAGTTTACATTGAAAACACAGCACCCAATGATAACTGTGTTGATTGCCAATGCTCATGCTAAATTATCGGGATGTGCTAAGAACTGGTTAACAATAATCAACAAAGACTGATACTAATACTGATACTAATTCTGAGTTGGATGATACTGAGTTGGATGGTCAGCCATGATCATATTGAATGGCTCGAATGGCTGAATGGCCTACTCCTGCACCTATTTTCTATATTTCTATGTTTCTATATTTCTAATTCATCAAAATGACTAATATGATGCCACAGGGAACTGCCCTTGTCCAGAATATTAATATATGTTAAGAACCAAAGTAAGAAAGAAATATTGCAAGTGATCCAAACTTATCTAAATTGGGAAAAGAGACAAAGAAATGATTCTACCCACACAGGCAAGCTGAAAAATATGATAAACTAGACAAAGTGGAACCCATTGGGTCCCTGTCACACGGGGGGGGGCTGGTCCCCAATGCAATATTCCACCACTCACCCATAGCCCCAAACTGCGCAGTCGTTGCTGACGTGTTCCCATTGTGATTCCAGAGATCCCCGTTGTGACGCTAGTCATGGCAAACCTCCCCAAGTGTGCCTCACCATCCCTCTTCCTACCCCTATCCTCCTCCATTCCCCCTCATCCCCCAGCATTTTCTCCCCCACCTCTTCACCCTCCCTCTTCTTTCCCCTCTCCACCCTCCCTCCATAACCCCTCTCCCCTACCAAACCCCCTTGACGACATTGTGAGGTGGAAGCTGCTGTGCGTTTTAAAACGTTGTTTTTAATGTAAATGTGATCCCATTGTGATGTCATTGTGGGGTGGAACACTGCTGGTGGGCAGTTTATGTAAATTAGATCCCATTGTAACATCATACGCTGCTAACTGCCAGTGTAATTGGAAGAGATTTTTGCCAAAGTGGTTTTTGTAAAGTTTAAAATGTGAATAACTTGTTATATACACCATCAATCTGAACAAAACTTGATACACCACACCACAGGACAATGGTGAGTGAGTGATTGTTGCACTATTATGTGTTTTGGCATAATTTCAGGATCACGCTCATCACATACACACACACAGACATAGACATACATAGAAACAAACAAGATCTTATATAGATAAGAACAATATAAATGTGAGCATAGAACAGTCGATGTGCATAGTACGAACAAACAATCTGCAAACAATTTGAAAATCTCTGGGGAGCCTGAAACAATTATCTATAAACTAGACTGGTAATTCACCATTTCTGCAAGGCATTTTGTTGTTCATCAGAAATAGTTATACCAATATTGTGCAGATTTATTGTGAAACTGGATCTGGAATATTACATTCAATTTTGGTTACGTAAATTCATAAAGGATAGAGAATTTAAAAATTCCATTTACCAAAACCTAAGAGGAAGGCATGATACATTTTTCAAAATTATAGAATATATGAGTAAATGAGGTGTGAAATAATTCATAATTCTTAGAAGAAGAAAAAATATATACCTCATTTTCCACTCCACAACTCCCAGTGGGTATTGGAATAATCAAATGGTTTGTGAACAGAAATACTTGCCAAGAGACAGCTCATCTCACGTCCTTGTAAAATACTTGATGTTTTATGGTTTTGTTATAATTAGGAAAGTTTATTGTAATAAAGATGAATGAATGAAACAGAATAAAGAGAAGTCGTAAACATTAATGGAATGAGTTACAACAATCAATTTTAATTGAGTACCTCAGTGGAATTAGATCATACTGAGCCTGTACATTTAAGAGTGTGACACAACATGTGGTTAAGATTTGTTCATCTCCAATTCATTCTTCAAAGAATTGCTTGCCGTACCATAACCTCAAATCTTTGCATCCTTTCTTCCCTTCAGGGGTA
Source organism: Raja brachyura (assembly GCA_963514005.1). The sequence continues at coordinate 20,210,248 of OY740806.1, read as the reverse complement.
CTTTTCAGTATGTTTTTAATGGTGGTAACCAAAGAACCAAAGAAGAATTTCACTTGAAAATGGAATTTGTAGTTTGGGGTCTGGAGATGGAGGAAGCGCAGGTGTTTTGTCTATAACACAGCATAGAGGTTAAAGATGACAGTAGTGCTTACTTGCACGCTTAATCTAATAAAGCATTCCAGAGTGTGCTGTAAAACTAAACTTCCCACCTAGTCAAAGAAACGAGTTGTAGGAAGTATCTGAAAGGAGAAAAGAGTGGTGGAGTGGATCAGAGTAGGAATGCAAGGGCTTGGGGTCACCATCGCTAATGGCTCTCCTACGACTGATGGAGTAATTAGTGTGGGAGATGTCCAAGACATTGCTGTGAGAAGTGATGTGTAACAAAGACAGGGATGAAGCTATTGAGGAATTTGAAAGTAAAGGGAAAAGCTTTAAAATAAGGATTTGATTAACTGGGTAGCCCATTTTAAATCAGGATGAGTAGTAATTACGGAGTAATAGGACGTTGCAAACCAGATATAGTCAGAATGAGACATTAAGGAGAATGGCAGACGAAGTTTAATGTGGATAAATGTGAGGTGCTCCACTTTGGTATCAAAAACGGGATGGCAGATTACTATCTAAATGGCATCAAGTTGGGATAAGGGGATACCACGGGATCTAGGGGTCCTAGTTCATCAGTCTATTAAAGTAAGCATGCAGGTACAGCAGGCAGTGAAGAAAGCAAATGGCATGTTGGCCTTTATAACAAGAGTCGTCGAGTATATGAGCAAAGAGGTCCTTCTGCAGTTGTACAGGGCCCCAGTGAGACCACACCTGGAGTATTGTGTGCAGTTTTGGTCCCCTAATTTGAGGAAGGACATTCTTGCTATTGAGGGAGTGGAGCGTAGGTTTACAAGGTTAATACCTGGGATGGCGGGTCTGTCATATGCTGAGAGAATGGAGCAGCTGGGCTTTTACACTCTGGAGTTTAGAAGGATGAGAGGGGATCCTATTGAAACATATAAGATTGTTAAGGGTTTGGACATGCTAGAGGCAGAAAACATGTTCCCGATGTTGGGGGAGTCCAGAACCAGGGGCCACAGTTTAAGAATAAGGGGTAAGCCATGTAGAACGGAGACAAGGAAACACTTTTTCTCCCAGAGAGTTGTTAGTGTGGAATGCCTCAGAGGGCGATGGAGGCCGGTTCTCTCGAAACTTTCAAGAGAGAGCTAGATAGGGCTCTTAAAGATAGCGGAGTCCGGGGATATGGGAGAAAGCAGGAACGGGGTACTGATTGGGGATGATCAGCCATGATCGTATTGAATGGCGGTGTTGGCTCGAAGGGCCGAATGACCTACTCCTGCACCTATTGTCTATTAATAATCAAGAAGGGAACTTACACATAGGGGTGACATTTATAGTATATTGGATACTGCTGCAAAGTCCTGTATTTACTGCCTATCTCCCTTACCCTCAAGAAGAAACTAACCACTTGCCCTAGAAACATGGAAAATAGGTGCAGAAGGAGGCCATTCGTCCCTTCAAGCCAGCACCACAATTCATTGTGATCATGGCTGATCATCCCCAATCAATAACCCGTGCCTGCCTTCTCCCCATATCCCTTGATTCCACTAGCCCCAAGAGCTCTATCTAACTCGCTCTTAAATCAATCCAATGATTTGGCCTCCACTGCCCTCTATGGCAGGGAATTCCACAAATTCACAACTCTCCGGGTGAAAAGGTTTTTTCTCACCTTAAATAGGTCTTAAATGGCCTCCCCTTTATTCTAAGGCTGTGCCCCCTGGTTCTGGACTCGCCCAACATTGGGAACATTTTTCCGGCATCTAGCTTGTCCAGTCCTTTTATGATTTTACATGTTTCTATAAGATATCCCCTCATCCTTCTAAACTCCAGTGAATACAATCCTAGACTTTTCAATCTTTCCTCATATGACAGTCCCGCCATCCCAGGGATCAATCTCGTGAACCTACGCTGCACTGCCTCAATCACAACTATGTCCTTCCTCAAATTAGGAGACTAAAACTGTACACAATACTCCAGATGTGGTCTCACCAGAGCCCTATACAACTGCAGAAGAACCTCTTTACTCCTATACTGAAATCCTCTTGTTATGAAGGCCAACATTCCATTAGATTTCTTCCCTGCCTACTGTACCTGCACGCCAACTTTCAGTGACTGGTGTACAAGGACACCAGGTCTCACTGTACATCCCCCTTACCTACCCTAACCCCATTGAGATAATAATCTGCCCGCTTGTTTTTGCCGCCAAAGTGGATAACCTCACATTTATCTATATTATACCACATCTGTCACACATCTGCCCACTCACTCAACCTGTCCAGTTCACCCTGTAACCTCCTAACATCCTCTTCACAGATCACACTGCCACCCAGCTTTGTGCCATCTGCAAATTTGCTAGTGTTGCTCCTAATTCCCTCTTCCAAATCATGATTATATATGGTAAACAGCTGTGGCCCCAACACTGAGCCTTGGGCCGTCCACTCGCCACTGCCTGCCATTCTGAGAAGGACCCGTTCACTCCTACTCTTTGCTTCCTGTCGGCTAAACAATTTTCTATCCACGTCAACACCCTACCCCTAATACCATGTGCTCTAATTTTAGTCACCAGTCTCCCATGCGGGATCTTATCAAAGGCTTTCTGAAAGTCTAGATACACTACATCCACTGGCTCCACTTCATCCATTTTACTTGTCACATCCTCAACAAACTCCAGAAGATTAGTCAAGCATGATTTTCTTTCCATAAATCCATGCTGACTTGCACTAATCCTTTTACTGCTATCCAAATGCCCCATTATTACCTCTTTAATAATTGACTCCAGCATCTTTCCCACCACTGAAGTCAGGTTAACTGGTCTGTAATTCCCCGTTTTCTTTTTCGCTCCTTTCTTGAAAAGTGGGATAACATTAGCTATCCTCCAATCCACAGGAACTGATCCTGAATCTATTGAACATCATATTTTTTGTCTGCTGGTCGAAAACATTTGGGACACCAGGAAAAGGGTCATCTTCTGGACAGGACAGGTTTGGAGGAATATGAATCAAACGCAGGAAGGTGGGTCTAGTGTAAATGGGACAAGTTAGCCAGTGTGGGCAAGTTGTGCAGAAGGGGCTATTTCCATGCTGTAAGACTCTATGACTTCTGCAGAATATGCAGAATGCCCAACACCTCTAACTGTAGTTACACACAAAAATCAGGCGTAACTCAGCGGGACAGGCAGCATCTCTGGAGAGAAGGAATGGGTGACGTTTCGGGTTGAGACCCTTCCTCCTCTAACTGTAGTACATGGTATTTCGTTCTGATCAATGAAACCACAGAGAAATAGTGAAATTCTTGCTTGCTGATCATGGTCTACCTCTGGCACTTTTGTTATACAATGGCACTTATTACTCAAATGTAAACGATGCCTGGGTCTTCATTGCATGAATGCTTCATTACCTGAGGAGCTGCATCAGTAACATACCTATTTATAACTGAATGGTAGAAGATAGGCCACTGATGAACCAGCTGAAAGTGAATGAGCCTCACTAACTACCATAAAGAATGTGACCGGTTTCCAAACAACATATTGGATCTGCTTCCACTACTTCCCCTGGCAGCACATTCCAAGCCCCTACCACACTCTGTGCAAAAAGAAAAACCTGACATGTGTCGCCATAAAACGGATAAAGTCTCACTTTAAGGCTATTCCCTAAAATATTAGACATGTCCACCTCTAGGAAAAAGACCGGCTATCTAACCTGTCTCTGCCTCCAACAGTTTTATATACTTCCATCAATTTGCCCCTCAGCCTCTGAGGTTCCAGAAGAAAAAAAAACAAGTTGGCCACACATTCAAGCAGCCCTTGCTTTCCCTCTCTCTCTCTCCATCCCCGCCCTCTTCCCAGTTCTCCGACCAGTCTTATTGTCTCCGACTTTTATCTCGGTACCACCCACTCCACTGACATCAGTCTCAGGATCTCAACCCGAAACGTCACCCATTCCTTCTCTCCGGAGATGCTGCCTGGCCCGCTGAGTTACGTCAGCATTGAGCGTCCATCTTCGATTTTAAAAAGCATTTGCAGTTCTTTCCTATACAAGTTGGCCAAACCTATCCTCTCTAATCCAAGCAAACTTCATTGTGAACCTCTTCTGTATTCTCTCTACTCTGATATCAACATGCTCTAGAGCCTAGAATAGCACCTAACTCTTCCTGATCTCACTATTCTCATTCCTTCTCCTGGGTGAATACCAATACAAAATACTCTTTTAGTACCATCAATGCAACATCTCCAAATTTGCAGATGACACCAAGCTGGGGGGTATAGTTAGGTGTGAGGAGGATGCTTGGAGGCTGCAGGGTGATTTGGATAGGCTGAGTGAATGGGCAGATGCATGGCAGATGCAGTATAATGTGGATAAATGTGAGGTTATCCACTTTGGTGGCAAAAACATGAGGGTAGACTATTATCTGAATGGTGGCAGATTAGCAAAAAGGGGAGATGCAACGAGACCTGGGTGTCATGGTACACCAGTCAATGAAAGTAGGCATGCAGGTGCAGCAGGCAGTGAAGAAAGCAAATGGTATGTTAGCATTCATAGCGAAAGGATTTGAGTATAGGAGCAGGGAGGTTCTACTGCAGTTGTACAGGGTTTTGGTGAGGCCACACCTGGAGTATTGCGTACAGTTTTGGTCTCCAAATCTGAGGAAAGACATCCTTGCCATAGAGGGGGTGCAGAGAAGATTCACCAGACTGATTCCTGGGATGTCAGGACTTTCATATGAGGAAAGATTGGATAGACTCGGCTTGTACTCACTGAAATTTAGAAGATTGAGGGGGGATCTTATAGAAACTTACAAAATTCTTAAGGGGTTGGACAAGCTAGATGCTGGAAGATTGTTCCCGATGTTGGGGGAGTCCAGAACAAGGGGTCACAGTCTAAGGATAAGGGGGAATTCCTTTAGGACCGAGATGAGGAAAACATTCTTTACACAGAGAGTGGTGAGTCTCTGGAATTCTCTGCCACAGAAGGTAGTTGAGGCCAGTTCATTGGCTATATTTAAGAGGGCGTCAGATGTGGCACTTGTGGCTAAAGGGATCAGGGGGTATGGAGAGAAGGCAGGTACGGGATACTGAGTTGGATGATCAGCCATGATCACATTGAATGGCGGTGCAGGCTCGAAGGGCCGAATGGCCTACTCCTGCACCTATTTTTCTATGTTTCTATGTTTCTACCTCACCCATTTCCTCTGACTTCAGGAATAAATTCCCATTTTTTTTGTCCCTGGTATTCTTGGCCATTAATATCCACCCAGATTTCTCCATGAAAGGACAAAATATATACTGTATTGGTGGCAGCCTTATGTAGCATCCACAGAAGGTCATGATAAAAAATGCATGTTCCAGTCCAATCCTGCACTCTACCACATAAATCTATCTTCTGACTCCACGCTCCAATTGCAGTCTCTGTCAGCTAATTCTTGATTCAAATGGTCATGTTTTGGTTCATTGCAGGCAACTTTTAAATGTCCCGAATTATGATGACTCCGAGCAGTGCCTTAACTCATTGGAAAGGTGGGACTCAGTGATATCACCCCAGGGCAATTTTTTCCCAAGTTGACTTTCACTCTTACACGGCCCATTATGCCTCAACTTGAAAAACAATGTTCAGCCCATTAGAATAGTAACAGTATGTAACATAACTTGCATAAATCACAATGCCTGATAGCCCGCAGTGACAGATTAATGATAAATATGATAATGAGACAGTGACAGATGAAACACATTTCCACCATTTATCTTTCACGAGCTTTTCATTTAACTTTGCATCTCTGACAGTTATTCATGCTCCTTCAAGCATTATGGCAGCATGGTTATTTTTGGTGATCTATAATAACCTCGCAGATAGGATGTCATAAGGAATTCTGAACAACTGTACGTTGGAGACTCTTTGCCAAAGATTGTAGGGTCTTAGAAAATATCTGCAGGTTGGAGGCCTTTCGGCCCATTGCGTCTGTTTTTGCAGACAAAGAGCTCCCCAGCGTAACCTCGCCTTCACACGACCTGCAGCTCTAACATTGTACTCTACAAATGGGACTAACTTAGATGGGTCATCTTGGCCAGCAGGGACGAGTTGGACTGAAAGACTGGTTTCCGTGCTCTATGACTCTATATGTCCTTGCACTGTTTAATTGGGATGGAGCCATCTGGCCTTATTACTCCTTCAGCCACTGTGCTCCAGAACCTTCTGGATTAAAAATATCTGCCGCTCCCCTCGAATGTTTGGCAGAGTGGTGCAGCACGAAGTGTGGCTGACTCAATTCTGAGTGCCCGGAGTTCAATTCTGACCACTGTGTGCAGTTTGCAAGTTCTCCCTGTGACTATGTGGCTTCCCCTTTGGTGCTCCAATTGCCTGACAAATACATTTAGTCCGTAGGTTAAATGGTCGCTGCAGAATTCCCCCAGCAAAGGTGGGCAACAGGAGATTTGTGGTGCATTTCATGGGCATGTGAAAGAGAACATGTTCTTGGGAAATAAGTGGATGGATGGGACTCTTCTAAATGCCAGCCTGATGTCGATGGGCCCAACGGCTTTCTTTAGTTTAGTTTATAAATACATGGAAACAGGCCCTTTGGCCCATCGAGTCCGTGCAGACCAGCAATCCCTGCACATTAATATACAAACTCCATACACACAGCACCCTTAGTCTGTTCAGAGACCCTGGATCAAACCCGGGTCTCTGGCGCTGTAAAGCAGCAACTCTACCACTGCGCCACTGTGCCACCCCATATCAATAGACAATAGGTGCAGGAGTAGGCCATTCAGCCCTTTAAGCCAACACCGCCATTCACTGCAATCATGGCTGATCATCCATATTCAGTACCCCGTTCCTGCCTTTTCCCCATATCCCCTGACCTTTAAGAGCTCTATGCAACTCTCTCTTGAAAGCATACAGAGAATGGACCTCCACTGCCTTCTGAGGCAGAGAATTCCACAGACTCACGACTCTCTGTGTGAAAAGGTTTTTCCTCATCTCCATTCTAAATGGCTTACCCCTTATTCTTAAACTGTGGCCCCTGGTTCTGGACATCCCCAACATCGGGAACATGTTTCCTGCATCTAATGTGGACCAACCCTTAATAATCTTATATGTTTCAATAAGATCCCCTCTCATCCCTCTAAATTCCAGAGTATACTAGCCCAGCCGCTCCATTCTATCATAAGAAAACATAATCTTGCCAGCAAAAGTCTGATCGTTTTTTACTTTTCAACGAAGGGAAATATGTTCTTGCTATTTGCTTTATGTAGACCTCTTGTAATTTTATAGACCTCGATTAAATCCCCAAACAATCACAATCCATGCAAACTTTCCATTCTTGCCACATCTTTTAAAATTCCTTGTGCATCCGCTCCAGCATAAGCTTATCATTCTTGCAGTGTGGCAATTAGAACTGTATGCAGCAGTGTTCACTGTGTCAGTATTCTGGTGGCCTAGGCACCAATTTGCTGCCAGTTCAGATCGTGAAATTTTAAAATGACATGTGCTGTCTGGCAAATTGTTAAAAGCAGCAATGAGCATTACAGTGTTGGTAGGGACCAGTCTCCGTGCTGTTTGATATCACTCTTGACAAATTAAGCTGTATTAATCCAGTTAATGCCATGTGTTAATCACACATGGAAAGCCAGCCATTTAGCAGCAAGGTTCGCCTCTCCCCTCACCACCTCCTTTAGTATCTCAATGATGAGAGGCTGTTGGCAAGTAGCCAGTTTGTGAGAAATACACTTAAGACAGCACTCTGGCACACGTAGCAGAGCTGCTGCCTCACTGCGCCACAGACACACACAGGTTTGATCCTGACTCTGGCTGCTGTCTGTGTGGAATTTGCACATTCTCCATGTGACTATGTGAATTTCCTCTGGCTGCTCTGTTTTCCCCTCACACCCTCAAGACATGCTCCTCGGTAGGTTAATTGGCTTCTGTAAACTGCCTGTAGTGTGGAGGTGAATGGTAGAATCTGGGAAGGTAAAATTACAGATTAGTGTGAGAATGATGAAAATATAAGAAAACTGATTAATTGGATTAATGTAAGATTAGCAAGAAAGGGTGGTTGATGGTCAATGTGGACTCAGTGGTCTGGAAGGCCTGTTTAGTTCTGTATTCTATTGTGAGACAGTGGAATTAAAGACATCAGGCAATGATATACAGCTCTGCTGCAAGAACGTGCTGCTACTTGTACAAATAAAAACTTTTGCAAAAGGCTCTGGAAAAAGGATGAGAAATGGGCTGAACAACAACACCCAGGAGTGGCAGGAAATTGGAGGGGTAGGGTTGATGAAAGAGTATGGGGCCTATGCTTACAAACTGCCAAATGCTCCCTTGAGATCTGATACAAGGAGCAATACATGCAAAGACTTGGTGGTCCTATAAAAAGATAGTCAGAGATCCACAGAAGATAGACGCAGAAAGCTGGAATAACTCAGCTGGGGAGGCAGCGTCTCTGGAGAGAAGGAATGAGCAATGTTTTGGGTCAAGACCCTTCTTTAGACTAGTCAGGGGAAAGGGAAACAAGAGATATAGACGACAATGTAGAGAGATAAAGAACAATGAATGAAAGATATGCAAAAAAGTAACAATGATAAAGGAAACAGGCCATTGTCAGCTGTTTGTTGGGTGCGCCGGGTGGGGGAGGGATGGAGAGAGAGGGAATGTCGGTGTTACTTGAAGTTAGTTAAATCAATATTCATACAGTAAGCTGCCCAAGCAAATTAGGAGATCTACCTCTTAAAGAAGGCAGTTGCAGAACCAACCTGGGATCCTGGAGCCCATTGCCTGTGGCTGGTTAGATCTTCATTTGTTGGGACCACTGGTAGGGTCCACTACAGATGGGAGATGACAAAACATTTTATTCACAAGAAGGGATTCTCTAGAGAACATAGAGTTGCCAGAGGAAGTGGTGGAGGCGGATACAATAACAGCATGTTAAAAACATTTGGACGTGTACCTGTACGGGAAATGTGTAGAGGGATACAGACCTAATGTGGGCAAATGGGAATAGCATGGGTAGACACCATTGTTGGCTTGGATGAACTGTGATGTTCAACTCTGTGAGTTTATCCTGAAGAGACGGTCTGAATAAAGATTTCAAAGCATAAAATCATGCAAGTAATCAAACAAAAAAATATTTCTGAAGGAAGCACACAGCAAATGTCATCACCATAAAGTAGGAAGATGCAGAAGAAATACTTGTCACTTCTTATATTCTCTTGATCTTGTTCCACCACTGAAGAAACTATTTCCAATTGCAAAACAAATTTCCCTAGTAAGTAACACCTATGGAGCTCACTTCACCAACTTTGATCAGGAACTTTGCAACAATACCTTAGATGTTGGATGGAGAGAGGGAACAATTTAATATTCATGGAAGTTATTGATTTACCAGTAGATGGATATTTCACAAAGGGATGAGGTCCTACAAGGTGAATTTGGGGAGCTAGGAGATAAACTTAAAAGTAGGACATCAAAGGTAATAATCTCTGGATTATTACCAGTACCACGGGCCAGTCAGAGTAGAAATAGAAGGATATTGCAGATGAATACGTGGCTTGAAAAATGGTGCAAGGGGGAGGGATTCAAATTTTTAGGGCACTGGAACCATTTCTGGGGGAGGTGGGACCAGTACAAACAGGACGGTCTGCACCTGGGCTGGAATGGAACCAATGTCCTTGGGGGAGTGTTTGCTAGTGCTGTCGGGGAGGATTTAAACTAATGTGGCAGGGGGATGGGTACAAGAGCAGAGAGGCAGGTGGGTGTAAAACGAGGGTGGAAGCAATAGGGAGCAAGGTGAAAAGTAAAAGTGGCAGGCAGACAAAACCAGGGCAAAAATCAAAAAGGGCCACTTCTCAACAAAATTGTATAAGGGGTAAGAGCGTTGTAAAAACAAGCCTGAAGGCTTTGTGTCTCAATGCAAGGAGTATTCGTAATAAGGTGGATGAGTTGAACGTGCAGATAGCTATTAATGAGTATGATATAGTTGGGATCACGGAGACATGGCTGGGAGCTGAACATCCAGGGATATTCAATATTCAGGAGGGATAGAGAGAAAGGAAAAGGACGTGGGGTAGCGTTGTTGGTTAGAGAGGCGATTAATGCAATAGAAAGGAAGGACATTAGCTTGGAGCATGTGGAATCGGTATGGGTAGAGCTGCGAAACACTAAGGGGCAGAAAACGCTAGTGGGAGTTGTGTACAGGCCACCTAACAGTAGTAGTGAAGTTGGGGATGGTATCAAACAGGAAATTAGAAATGCGTGCGACAAAGGCAAAACAGTTATAATGGGTGACTTCAATCTACATATAGATTGGATGAATCAAATTGGCAGGGGCGCTGAGGAAGAGGATTTTTTGGAAAGTATGCGGGATATTTATCTAAATCAACATATAGAGGAACCAACGAGAGAGCAGGCTATTTTAGACTGGGTATTGAGTAATGAGGAAGGGTTAGTTAGCAGTCTTATTGTGCGTTCCCCCTTGGGCAAGAGTGACCATAATATGGTTGAGTTCTTCATTAGGATGGAGAGTGACATTGTTAATTCAGAAACAAGGGTTCTGAACTTAAAGAAAGGTAACTTTGAGGGTATGAGACGTGAATTGTCCAAGATTGACTGGCAATCAATTCTAAAAGGGTTGACGGTGGATACGCAATGGAAGACATTTAAAGACTGCATGGATGAACTACAAAAATTGTTCATCCCAGTTTGGCAAAAGAATAGATCAGGGAAGGTAGTGCATCCGTGGATAACAAGGGAAATCAGGGATAGTATCAAAGCAAAGGATGATACGTACAAAGTAGCCAGAAAAAGCAGCATACCAAAGGACTGGGAGAAATTCAGAGACCAGCAGAGAAGGACAAAGGGCTTGATTAGAAAAGGAAAAATAGATTATGAAAGAAAACTGGCAGGGAACATAAAAACTGACTGCAAAAGTTTTTATAGATATGTGAAGAGAAAGAGATTAGTTAAAACAAATGTAGGTCCCTTGCAGTCAGAAACAGGTGAGTTGATCATGGGGAACAAGGATATGGCGGACCAATTGAATAACTACTTTGGTTCCGTCTTTACTAAGGAAGACATAAATAATCTGCCGGAAATAGCAGGGGACCGCGGGTCAAAGGAGTGCTTGAGTGAAATCCAGGTTAGTCGGGAAGTGTTGTTGGGTAAATTGAATGGATTAAAGGCCGATAAATCCCCAGGGCCAGATAGGCTGCATCCCAGAGTACTTAAGGAAGTAGCTCCGGAAATAGTGGATGCATTAGTGATAATCTTTCAAAACTCTTTAGATTCTGGAGTAGTTCCTGAGGATTGGCGGGTAGCAAATGTAACCCCTCTTTTTAAGAAGGGGGGGGAGAGAGAAAACGGGGAACTACAGACCAGTTAGTCTAACATCGGTAGTGGGGAAACTGCTAGAGTCAGTTATTAAAGATGGGATAGCAGCACATTTGGAAAGTGGTGAAATCATTGGACAAAGTCAGCATGGATTTACGAAAGGTAAATCATGTCTGACGAATCTTGTGGAATTTTTTGAGGATGTAACTAGTAGCGTGGATAGGGGAGAACCAGTGGATGTGGTGTATCTGGACTTCCAGAAGGCTTTCGACAAGGTCCCACATAAGAGATTAATATATAAACTTAAAGCATATGGCATTGGGGGTTCAGTATTGATGTGGATAGAGAACTGGCTGGCAAACAGGAAGCAAAGAGTAGGAGTAAACGGGTCATTTTCACAATGGCAGGCAGTGACTAGTGGGGTACCGCAAGGCTCAGTGCTGGGACCCCAGCTATTTACAATATACATAAATGATCTGGATGAGGGAATTGAAGGCAATATCTCCAAGTTTGTGGATGACACTAAGCTGGGGGGCAGTGTTAGCTGTGAGGAGGATGCTAGGAGACTGCAAGGTGACTTGGATAGGCTGGGTGAGTGGGCAAATGTTTGGCAGATGCAGTATAATGTGGATAAATGTGAGGTTATCCACTTTGGTGGCAAAAATAGGAAAACAGACTATTATCTAAATGGAGGCCGATTAGGAAAAGGGGAGATGCAGTGCGACCTGGGTGTCATGGTACACCAGTCATTGAAAGTAGGCATGCAGGTACAGCAGAAAGTGAAGAAAGCGAATGGTATGTTAGCTTTCATAGCAAAAGGATTTGAGTATAGGAACAGGGAGGTTGTGCTTCAGTTGTATAGCGTCTTGGTGAGGCCACACCTGGAGTATTGCGTGCAGTTCTGGTCTCCATATCTGAGGAATGACATTATTGCCATAGAGGGAGTGCAGAGAAGTTTCACCAGACTGATTCCTGGGATGTCAGGACTGTCTTATGAATAAAGACTGCATAGACTCGGTTTATACTCTCTAGAATTTAGGAGATTGAGAGGGGATCTTATAGAAACGTACAAAATTCTTAAGGGGTTGGACAGGCTAGATGCAGGAAGATTGTTCCCGATGTTGGGGAGGTCCAGGACAAGGGGTCACAGCTTAAGGATAAGGGGGAAATCCTTTAGGACCGAGGTGAGAAGGAATTTTTTCACACAGAGAGTGGTGGGTCTCTGGAACTCTATGCCACAGAGGGTAGTTGAGGCCAGTTCATCGGCTATATTTAAGAGGGAGTTAGATGTAGCCCTTATGGCTAAGGGGATCAGAGGGTATGGAGAGAAGGCAGGTATGGGATACTGAGTTGGATGATCAGCCATGATCATATTGAATGGCGGTGCAGGCTCGAAGGGCCGAATGGCCTACTCCTGCACCTAATTTCTATGTTTCTATGTTATAGAAACCACACATCTAGTGAATTATTACAATGCTTGTTCTATGAAAATCCGCATGCATGCAAGAGTATGAATGTTGAAGGAATGAGTAGATGTCCATGTAGTTAGCTGCTGTATGTGCATGTTTGTGAGTGGGTGAGGGAGAGCATGCGTAGGTGATGAAATGTATGTGATTTAAGTTGCTAAAGCAGTCTTGTTTAACATCAATTGTGATTGATTTAAAGCGGTGTGATTCTGATGGACCCATGCCACAGTCTCTTGTGGGTTCTACAAATGCAATACGCGCGCTTAACAGCAGCTTTGTAAGACAGTCATTTGAGAACTTGAAGGAGGACTTGATCTTTCCAAATAAAACGCTGAAATAAAGATGAGGGGAATAACATTAAGGGCTAGAAATATTAAATATTTAAAAAAAATCAAAAGTGCATTAATGCAAAGAAAATCAATCGTGTTACCTTATTTTTTTCAAATTTCCATATCAATTTAGACAGAGAAAATGCAACTGTGAATTTATCTTTTCAATAAAAGGAAATAATTGACCTGCCGAATGAGGAAAGAGCTCATGCTATAAATCTTTTACGCACGAGAAAAACAAATAGGACATTAAAGCTCAATATAATAACTGCTTTGTGCAGCAGTTGGAGGGACTTCAAATAAGTGATAGGAGAAGAATTAGGCCATTCGGCTCATCAAGTCTGCTCTGCCATTCAATTATGGCTGATCTATCTTTCCCTCCTAACATTCACCTGCCTTCGGCCCATCAGCCCTTACATACAAATCTATCTATCTCTCTATCTGTCTATTTAAAATAATCAATTGACGGCCTCCACAGCCTTCTGTGGCAGAATTCCATAGATTCACCACCCTCTGACTAAAGAAATTCTTCCTCATCTCGTTCCTAAAGGAAAGCTTTTAATTCTGAGGCTATGACCTCCAGTCCTAGACTTTCCCACTAGAGGAATCATCCTCTCTACATCCAATCTATCCAGGCCTTTCAATATTTGGTAAGTTTCAATGAAGTCCCATCTCATCCTTCTAAACTCCAGCATGTATAGGCCCAGTGCTGACAAATGTCACACCAAAATGGTTGCTGATTCTGCCATCTGAGTTTGCTAAGTTCATTTTTGTGTAGCCTTCTTGAGAACCCAGTCTTTGCAGCTTTTAGTGTTTAGATGAAAGAGAGATGCTGGATATCTAGATAGACACAAAATGCTGGAGTAACTCAGCGGGACAGGCAGCATCTCTCGATAGGAGGAATGGGTTACGTTTTGGGTCGATACCCTTCTTCAGGCTTTTGTTCAACACTTTGATGGAGAATAACTACTTCCATTGAATGGTCAGGCAGCCAGCTCCAATCACAAGATGATCCAAATATGGCCTTTGGTTCACATTTTCTATCCATGTTGACTATACAAACGTCAAATATGAAGGAAGTTTTTTTTTATCATTTGTAAAATCCTTATAAAATATAGATAGGATCAATCTTCGAGATGCATTTTTTTTTGTTAATCGATTTATGGTTCAATAGAATAAAACATTTTCTTTTCTACTCCCTTCAGATGCGGACTACAAGGAAAGTTTCGGTCTGGCCTGTTGCCTTTGTGGGTGGACTTCGATACGAATCCCCGAAAGTGAATGCAGCAGGAAAGGTTTATGGATGGAAAACAGTGTTTGATCCGCACAGACCATTTGCTATTGATATGGCTGGGTTTGCAATAAATCTCCGGTTAATTCTGCAGAGACCTCAAGCTTACTTTAAACTGCGTGGAGTCAAGGGAGGTTATCAAGAAAGTAGCCTCCTTCGAGAACTGGTGACACTCAATGACCTGGAACCTAAGGCAGCCAATTGCACTAAGGTAGATCTTTTTTTTTAAATCCCAAACATGGCAACAATATTTATATTGGTTGGAAAAAATTGCAAATGCAGGTTTAAATCGACAATAGACACAATATGCTGGAGTAACTCAGTGGGCCAGGCAGCATCTGGAGAGAAGGAATAGGTGACGTTTCAGGTCGAGACCCTTCTTCAGACTGGTGTCAGGGAAGTGGGCGTTACAGAGATCAAATATAGTCAGGGACAGTAAGACTGGTAGGACAACTGGGAAGGGGATAGGGATGGAGAAAGAGGGAAAGCAAGTAACTTCAAGTTACCCACTGAGTTACTCCAGCATTTTTTGTCTATCTAATATTTATATTGGACCTTTCTCATCCACAGGATATTACCTTAGCCAATTGATGACTTCAAGAATTGTTTCATGGACAAAAACAAAATGTCAATTTATAACAAGTACTATATAAGACCACAAGATATAGGAGCAGAATTAGGCCATTTAGCCCATCAAGACTACTCCACCATTCAATTATGGCTAAATGTATAAGAAAGAACTGCAGATGCTAGTTTAGATCGAAGGTAGACACAAAATGCTAAAGTAACTCTGCGGGACAGGCAAGATCTCTGGAGAGAAGGAATGGTCTATTTTTCCCCTCTCAACACCACAAGAGTCATTGACTCAGAGTCATAAGGTGATACAGTGTGGAAACAGGCCCATCTGCCCATCTTGCCCTCAACAGCCAACATGTCCCAGCAACACTAGTCCCACCTGCCAGCGTTTGGCCCATATCACTCCAAACCTGTCCTATCCATGTACCTGCCTAACTTTCTTAAACATTAGGATAGTCCCAGCCTCAACTACCCCCTCTGGCAGCTTGTTCCATACCCCCACCACCCTTTGTGTGAAAAAGTTACTCCTCAGATTCCTATTAAATATTTTTCCCTTCACCTTAAACCTATGTTCTCTGGTCCTCGATTCCCCTACTCTGGGCAAGAGACATTGTGCATCTACCCAATCTATTCCTCTCACGATTTTATACACCTGTATAAGATCATCCCCCTGCGCCCCAAGGAATAGAGTCCCAGACTGCTCAACCTCAGACCCTCTAGCCCTAACAACATCCTCATAAATCTTCTCTGTGCACTTTCCAGCTTGAATTATTATGCCTTCTTCTGAATAGCCTTCGACACCCTCACTAATTAAAACCTATCAATCTCTGCTTTAAACATACTCAATGATTTGGCCGTTTGTGGCAATGAATTCCACACATTAATCACCATCTGGCTAAATAAATTCCTCCTTATCTCTATTCGAAAGGTACTGTAAATCCTTTGAAGTCTTAAAATAGAGAACACTGTTATAAATAACTAGTTAGCTCTGAATCTTGAAGTCTTGATAGAGGGACAAACCTTTGTCATGAGAGCAGTTTTGGATTCCATATTCGAGGAGGGATACACTGGCTTTCAGGCGATCCAGAGAAGGTTTACAAGAATGATCCCGGGAATTATTAGGTTAATGTGTGAGGTGTGTTTGATGGTTCTGGGCCTATACCCACTGGAGTTTAGAAAGATGTGGGGGATTTCATTGAAACCTACCAAGTAATGAAGGGCCCCGAGATAGAGTGGGTGTGGTGAGGATGTTTCCAGTAGTGGGCGAGTTTCGGAGCAGAGGACACAGCCTCAGAATAAAAGGATGTACCTTTAGAATGGACACGGAGGAATTTCTTGAGCCAGAGGCTGGTGAATCTGTGGAATTCATCGTCACAGATGGCTGTGGACACCATGTCATTAGCTGTTTTTATAACCATATCACAATTACAGCACGGAAACAGGCCATCTCGGCCCCTCTACTCCGTGCCGAACACTTACTCTAACCTAGTCCCATCTACCTGCACTCAGACCATAACGCTCCATTCCTTTCCCTATCCAATTTATTTTTAAATGATAAAATCGAACCTGCCTCCACCACTTCCACTGGAAGCTCATTCCACACAGCTACCACTCTCTGAGTAAAGAAGTTCCCCCTCATGTTACCCCTTAACTTTTGTCCCTTCATTCTCAAATCATGCCCTCTTGTTTGAATCTTCCCTACTCTCAATGGAAAAAGCTTATCCACGTCAACTCTGTCTATCCCTCTCATCATTTTAAAGACCTCTATCAAGTCCCCCCTTAACCTTCTGCGCTCCAAAGAATAAAGACCTATCTTGTTCAACCTTTCTCTGTAACTTAGGTGCTGAAACCCAGGCAACATTCTAGCCAACCTCCTCTGTACTCTCTCTATTTTGTTGACATCTTTCCTATAATTTGGCAACCATAAATTGTACACCATACTCCAGAATTGGCCTCACCAATGCCTTGTACAATTTTAACATTCTATACTCAATGCTCTGATTTATAAAGGCCAGCACACCAAAAGCTTTCTTTACCACCCTATCTACATGAGATTCCACCTTCAGGGAACTATGCACAGTTATTCCTAGATCCCTCTGTTCAACTGCATTCCTCAATTCGCTACCATTTACCATGTACGTCCTATTTTGATTTGTCCTGCCAAGATGTAGCACCTCACACTTATCAGCATTAAACTCCATCTGCCATCTTTCAGCCCACTCTTCCAAATGGCCTAAAAATTTCTCTGTAGACTTTGAAAATCTACTTCATTATCCACAACACCATCTATCTTAGTATCATCTGCATACTTACTAATCCAATTTACCAGACCATCATCCAGATCATTGATGTATATGACAAACAACAGTGGACCCAACACAGATCCCTGAGGCACCCCACTAGTCACCGGCCTCCAACCTGACAAACAGTTATCCCCTATTACTCTGGTATCTCCCATTCAGCCACTGTTGAATCCATCTTGCTACTCCACTATTAATACCCAACAATTGAACCTTCCTAACTAACCTTCCATGTGGAACCTTGTCAAAGGCCTTACTGAAGTCCATATAGACAACATCCACTGATTTACCCTAATCAATTTCCCTAGTAACCTCTTCAAAAAATTCAAGAAGATTAGTCAAACATGACCTTCCAGGCACAAATCCATCTTGACTGTTCCTGCCAAGACCATGTTTATCCAGATGATTATATATATTATCTCTAAGTATCCTTTCCAATAATTTGCCCACCACTGACATCAAACTACCAGGTCTATAATTGCTAGGTTTACTCTTAGAACCCTTTTTAAACAATGGAACAACATGCGCAGTACGCCAATCCACCGGCACCATTCCCGTTTCTAATGACATTTGAAATATTTCTGTCATAGCCCCTGCTATTTCTACACTAACTTCCCTCAATGTCCGAGGGAATATCCTGTCAGGACCTGGTTACTTATCCACTTTTATATTTTTCAGAAGTGTCAGTACTTCCTCTTCTTTGATCCTCATAGTTTCCATAGCTACTCTACTTGTTTCCCTTACCTCACATAATTCAATATCCTTCTCCTTGGTGAATACCGAAGAAAATAAATTGTTCAATATCTCCCCCATCTCGTTTGGCTCTGCAGATAGCTGTCCACTCTGACTCCCTAATGGACCAATTTTATCCCTCATTATCCTTTTGCTATTAATATAGCTGAAGAAACCCTTTGGATTTACTTTCACCTTACTTGCCAAAGATCAGAATTTCAATCCATGTTCTTATATTTTTTTAGTGCAGAGATTGCTAGGTTCTTGATTAATAAAGGTGTCAAAAATCACACCTTTAGAGAAGACAGGAGAATGGGGTTGAAGGAAAAATAGACCAGTCATGATTAAATGGCAGCACAGACTTGATGGGCTGAATGAACTAATTCTGCTCCAATGTCTTATGCCAATGGGAGAATTTCCCTTCTTCTTTGGTCAGTGTCATGGGATTTTAATGCAGACAATGGAGAACAGACTGAAGTTTGATTTTACAGTTGATCAAGAAAATAGGGAAGAGTTTCCATTTTGTCCACAATCACCAACCCAGACAAAGAATGCACTAATATTGCGTTAATTTTGAGGTGTTTTGTTTTTCTTTCATAAATTTCCAATCAGATTCATTCAATTATCACTAAATCTGCCATGAACCATCACTGCTTAGAACATTTTATTTCACAGTTCTTTTTGCTTCTTTCTTTGGAATAGTTCATAATGTTTTTTGTTTTTTTCAAACTCACCAAAAAAAAAGGTTTTGGACAGAATAGCTTGTGGAACTCTGGCCAATTGAAATGAAAACTCATTTATGTTGCTTTGGGTAAATGTTTCAGAGCTTTGTGAGCGTGGGTTTTCTCCGAGATCTTCAGTTTTCTCCCACACTCCAAAGACGTACTGATTTGTAGGTTAATTGGCTTGGTACAAGTGAAAATTGTCCCTAGTTTGTGTAGAATAGTGTTAATATGCGGGGATTGCTGGCTGGTGCGGACTCGGTGGGACTAAGCTGCCTGTTTCCGCACTTTATCTCGAAAACTAAAACTCAAGAACTAGAACTATAACGTAGCCCAGGCAAGTACTTCTAATAATAAGTAGTTCTTTATTGATCTTTCAGAAAAGATCAGCTAAGGTTGTAGATCAGAATTTCAATCCATGTAAAGAACAAAAGTGATAAGAACCAAGTGACACCCTCTACTCCATACAGAAAGCACCAAGGAGTTCATCCCACATGCTTGTTGAAAATCGACTTTCTGTAAGTTATATAGTGCGATATAATTGGATAGTGATTAATATACCTCTGGTGTCTCGTATCAATTTTATTAAAATATTTCCTGCGTGGTTTTATCTAATAAATCTTTCATACAAATTAGTTAGTCTCAGTATAATAAAAAGTCAATACACACATAAATTAAAGAGATTTTAACTATTATTATAAATGTTTCCATACATGTGACCTCTGACTACAAAAAATGAATTTAGCTAAGTGTAAATTGCAGAAAATAACCAGATTCCATTCTTGAACCATATTTTCCTCCTTTTCTCGTTAGATGCTATATGGCCGAATTCTGATCTTTTTTCCCCCCAGTTTGCAAGGCAAGAAGGTCATAGTCATAAAGTGATACAGTGTGGAAACAGGCCCTTCTGCCCAACTTGCCCACACCGGCCAACATGTCCAGCTACACTAGTCCCACCTGCCTGTGCTTGGTCCATATCCCTCCAAACCTGTCCTAGCCAGGTACCTGTTTAACTGTTTCTGAAACTTTGGGATGGTCCCAGCCTCAACTACCTCATCTGGCAGCTTGTTCCATGCACCCACCTCCCTTTGTCTGAAAAAGTTACCCCTCAGATTCCTATTAAATCATTTCCCCTTTACCTTGAACCTATGTCCTCAGGTCCTCGATTCCCCTATTTTAGACAAGAGACTCTCATCTACCCGATCTATTCCTCTCATGATTTTATACACGTTTTTGCTTTCAAACATTCACTGTATTTGCAGATAAGGAAAAACCAAAGAGCTGTCTGCCATTTTCTTTATAATTTACTTACAATCTTTGCATGCATCCTCATTGAAAGTGCCTCGACAGTACACTTTTACTCAATTTAATCAATTTATTGTTTGAAAAAAGGATCTTGAAGCTATCTTGAAATGATAGCTTCTGTTGCCAGAGTCCCTTGAAAAAACTAAAATGACAATGTACTTTTAAAAATAATGAAGAAATCTACAGCAGGCTGTGGAGGCAGTGAGAAAGTAAAAAGAACTGCTGATAATTGTTCTGTAAATTTGGCATCAGAATCCCAAAACACTTCGCAAGATGGAAACTATAGAGCAAAATTCAAAAATCATAATTTAGAAAATACAATGAAAATTTGTTCGTTTTAGCAAAACCATGATAAGTCAGTTATCTATTGTTCCATTTTTCTCGTGAACCTGAAGGGAATGAATGCTGGAATTCCCTTTCTCCATATCATTGTATTTATTGAAAACCTTTCTTACTGCAAAGCACTTCCGATCAAGACAAGTGTATTTATATGTGCAGGAAAGAACTGCAGATGCTGATTTAAGTTGAAGGAAGACACAAAATGCTGGAGTAACTTAGTGGGTCAGGCAGCATCACTGGACATAAGGAATGTATAAGCTTATTTATATAATGTGTTTTTTTAATAAATTCACCTTGTAATTATTTTGCTTTGGCTCCATCTCATTATGTCTGTCAAATCTTTTTATTGAACGGAACAAGTGGAAGAATAGTCATGGCTGTATATAGGTGCTGAGCTACATATCAATATAATACTGTAAGCCTAAAACCAAAAGGGGCTGAATCATTCTATTACTTCTACCAGCACATCTTGGCTCCACTGAGCATAATGTATGCTTGGAAATCCAGGCATAGGATACGGGTCCTACCTAATGGTTATTTCTGACATGGAGATCAGGAAGAAAAGTGTATTTATATGTCCCATTGACATTTTTATTTTTTTTGTTTAAAAATCACTTTTTGAAAAATGGCTGATTATTTTTAATAAAATATCTGCAGCAATTTTAATTGTTTTTAAGTCTTAATGTTATGTGGATTCATTTGCGTGCAGCCATAAAATTAGCAACAGGATAATATTGCAGTGTTTAAATCCTGTGCTTCCAAGCTTTGTCAGGTGTTGGGCAGAAGACAATGGGAGGACATGGCCTCAGCAGTACAGCGCCTGAGGCTTTGTCTCTGCTAAGACTCTGCTGTTCCTTACTGCCTGACTCCTGGGGAGAATGGTCAGCTTGCTCAGTTGTCCATTGTAAGTATCTCAAAGTGGCAAACAACCAACGGGCAGACAGCCAAGTGCAACTGGCTTCAGACTAAGATGATATGACAGAAATAACATTTGGTTTTGTGTGAAAATATATTGTTACCAGCAGAAACAATGGATGACCTACACTGTCTTTTTTCATAAGAAGCCATTTACATTTCTAGAGACGATACTTCACAGATCAGTTTCAAAATGTATTAGATGCCGCCTCTACTTGTGGAAAATGACAAATAAATCAAAACAAAAGCAACCCATGCCTGTGAATGTTAAAGTTCGTAACTTACAGGAACGGAATTCCTGTATTTGTGTATGTGACAAATAAACTTGACTTGACAATTAGGCCATGCGGCCCATCAATTCTACTCCACCAATCAATCATAACTGATCTATCTTCCCCTCTCAACCCCATTCTCTTGCCTTCTCCCCATAATGCCCGACACCCTTACTAAGCAAGAATCTGTCAATCTCCGCCTTAAAAATATCCATTGACTTGGCCTCCACAGCCGTCTGTGGCAATGAATTCCACAATGGTAGAGCTTGGCCAAATTGTGTGGACCAGCAGTATTTAATAGAAATGACCACAATAACATATTAGCTGTAGGCTGCTGCTTAATTTAGGAACTGGTTTAGCCTACTGCCGACCTGCCTTGTGTTAGCTGCCCTTTGACAATTGGCTCCAGAAGATTAGACATTGGGAAGTTGGCTAGGATTTCCATTCCACGTCATTGTCCAGTGGAATTTGCTAGAAGTTCACATTTGGGAAGGGTTAAGTCTGGCAGTGATGTTTCCTGCAGGTGAGGGTTCACCTATGAAGAATGGCGTTTTGGCAAAAACATACCCTGCTCAGCGAGAAATTTCTGTGCCTTAAGGAGAAGTTTACGAAGCAGTTAAGGCAGGTACATGTATAGGACGGGTCGAAGGATATGGACCAAATGCTGGCAGGTGGGACTAGTTAGATGGGACATGTTGGCCGGTGTGGACAAGCTGAGCCGAAGGGACTGTTACCACACTATCTCTCTATGACTCTATAAGTGAGAAGAAAACTGATTAGAAAATGAAGAGGAGGATAAGAAGAAAAATAAAATATCCCAGTCCCTGTTGCTCGGGTAGCCTTCATTCTTGTAGATCCCCATTTGATAAATTCAGTCAGAAAGCCTCCTTTCCCCGACGGATGTCGTTTTTAAATCTCTGCTCACCTCACTGTTCTGAATGTATAATTCTGTACAATATAATAATATGGAAGGGAGGAGAGAGGCCACGGGAAATAAATTAATGGTGGTCTTGCATAACGATGAACTGTGGAAAATGTTATCTATTTTAAAGATTTATGTAAAGCACGGCAGTAAAATTCAATTT
Organism: Raja brachyura; assembly: GCA_963514005.1. Next base: position 20,187,532 of record OY740806.1, on the reverse strand, counting down.
CTGCAGTTCACATCTGTGATATAAATCTTAACACAACCCCAGTGATTCATGTGGCCAATTTAAAGTATTAAGTACACAACATAACTCACAGCATCATGGCTTCAGTACAATCCACCATCATTTCTCCGCATTGATTCATTTTTCAACAACAGCGTTTCCCTCAAGGCATATGTGACTTTTCTGTGCATTGACCTGCTCCACTCTCACCACCCATTGGAACCCAGTCACCGAGGAGATTGTTACTTGCCTCACTCTATAATTTTCCAAACTGACAATGCCCATATTTTGTTCGAACAAAAGTACAAGTTAAGCACTTAGACACATGCAGTAGGTCAGGAAGCATCTCTGGAGAAAATGAATAATTGACATTTTGGGTCGAAACCCTTCATTGGATGAAGGCATTTCCATTTGTGTTAGAGGGCGCCTGGTGACATCAGTGGAAATCTTTTTAATTAACTTTACATGTGCGAGTGTTCTTCCTACAATATTAATCATCAAGTTTCCCTCATCTATTATGGTGATTCTGTTTAAACATATTTTAGTATAAAGTTCAACCTTATATAAGATCAACAGATATTCAAAGCTTGTTAGAGATAAATACTTGATAAGGTTACAGAGAAAGTATTTTTAATTGACCTGTTGGATTGATCTAGCAAATTGTGAACTCATCAAAGACTGGTCTGTCTTACATCCTTGGCTTTTATTGTGTTCATTCATTTATCTCAACTATATGTTAACTTACTATGGTTTTGAATGAATGAATGAATGAATTGCCTTTATTGTCATTCAGACCTTTCGGTCTGAACGAAATTTGTCTAATGAAATGAATCAGCTACACACAGAGCAAATCTATAATTCATTTTTCAGGGATAAATATGTGGGGAAGTGGAATACTGATGATTTTAAATTGGATGCATGTATCTCGGCTTAGTTCTGCAAGTGGAAGATCTGTTCTAGCTTCTTGGCAAAGCTAATCTAGCGATTCTTCACGGATAAGAACAAAAATGTTCCTTTTTACTTCATTTTGGTTTTCTTTCCATCCCTTGACAATATATTTATAAATCCATATTTACTTTGGTGCATTACAAAACATTGGTGAAGTTGCATTTGGCATATTTTACTTAGCTTTGGTCACCTTGCTATTATAGGAAGGATGCCATTAGGTTTGAAAGAGTGCAGAGATGTTGCCAGGACTCAAGGGCCTGAGATACAGGGAGTGTTTGGGCAGGATAGGAATTTATTCCTTGTAGCGCAGGAGGCTAAGGGGTGATCTTAGATCATGGAGCAAATAGTTAGGGTGAATTCCCAGGATAGAGGGCATAGGTTTAAGGTGAGAGGAGAAAGATGTAATAGGAACCTGGGGACAACCTATTCGCAGAGGGTGATGGGAATATATGGAACCAGATGAAGTAGTTGAGGCAGGCATGATAACATTTAAAAAACCTGTGGATGGGTACATGAATAAGAAAGGCTTAATGGCGTATAAGCCATGTACAGCCAGGTAGGACTAGCTTGGATGAGGTATCTTGGTCAGCATGGATGCAATGGGCCGAAGGGCCCATTTCTGTGCTGCATGAGACCATTTTGTTCCATTCTCAAGAAAATAATGAACCCAACAGAATGGTTCAAATTCCTGACCAGATAATTGGCAAATCCAAATTAAAAATAAACAGTAGTTGCTTTTATATGTTTTTGTAATTATAATGAATGAAACTGTGAGTGCATTCTGACATTCAGCAGTTACTGATGTCCTTTGTAAACATTTGTAACTGAGTGCTTTAAGTGAACTGTTGAATTATGTACTTGTGCATACTATGGTCACCAGGTGGCACTAGTGAGACTTGAGACACAGAAAAGCCATTCGTCTGAAGAAGGGTCTTGACCCGAAACGTTGCCTATCTCCTTCGCTCCTTAGATGCTGCTGCACCCACTGAGTTTCTCCAGCTTTTTGTGTAACCATTGGAAAGCAATCCTTGAGAACCAGAATGTCTCTCATTCCCCCCCTTCCATCGCATAATCTAAAAATAAAGTTTAGGAACTGCAGATGTTGTTTAAAAAAAAAGTTAGACACAAATAGCTGGAGTACCTCAGCGGGACAGACAGCATCTCTGGAGAAAAGGAATAGGTGATTTTGGGTCATGACCCTTCTTCAGACTGGTTTGTCCCAGACTTGTGGTAGTTAATTAAAATCATTTCATGATGAATTTATCTGTTAAATGGTTCACTAAGTATGGAAAACGCCAAGCAATTTGAGACATGTGGCTGTTGAAAACAAGCAGAGGAGACAATAATTTGATCTAACCATCTCTTAATTAATTGATATCAACTTCTTTGAAGCTTATTATTGAAGACAAAAGATTTTACAATGATCTGTTTTGTTAGCAGTGGCTGAGATGTGCTACACTCTTTGTTGCTTTAAATCATGAATTAAATTATTCCCACACTGGGTCACAAAAGCAACTCAGATCAAAACAACATAACCACTTAAGAAACTTACTTGAAAACCTGCCATGAATCTCTGCATGTGGCATTCTGTTAGCAACTGCTTTAACATTTTTCTTGCCTTTGATTCTTTGGCCGTCCAAGGCTGCAGAGGAAGTATGTGTAGGAAGGAACTGCAGATGCTGGTTTAAACTTGAGATAGACGCAAAAAGCTGGAGTAACTCAGCAGGACAGGCAGCATCTCTGGAGAGAAGGGATGGGTGACATTTTGGGTCGAGACCCTTCTGCTGCCTATCCCGCTGAGTTACTGCAGCTTTTTGTGTCTATCTGCAGAGGAAGGAATTCCCTTCACAAGTTCTTCCATTGATGGCCCAGCCATGCAGATAAACCAATAACCCACCATTATGTAATATCATCGCATTAGTTCAACATGCAACTGCCCTCAACTATTAACCAATTACCACGCAATGCAGGAAGCACTCAGTAAGTCAAGAAACGTCAGTGGGGTGTGAAACAGAGTAGCTGGTTCATGCCCTTCAATCAAAATAGAAAAGAGAGGGGGAGGTACAGAAAAGAGGGAGCATCTGCGATAAGGTGCAAACCAATGGTGTTAAGGCAACGATTGCTTTTAAAAAGCTAGCATAGAAAACAAACGGCACGGAAGCAATTTGAAACAAAGGCCATCCACATGTGTGAAGAAAAGGGATTTACCCCCAGGTTTCTGAGGTTTGTAGCTTTTTCAGTCTGCATGCTACAATAGATAAACTCTCTTTATTGGCTACCTCACCACCTCCCCTCCCCTCACTTTTCCAGATCTGAGAAAGCGACTTGACTCAATGGCAATTTCGATCCTTTCCCCGCAGATGCTACATGACTTGCTAAGAACTTTCAGTATTCTCTGTTTTTGTTTCAGATTTCCACTTTGTTTTTGCTGCGCGATTCAATATTTGAATATTTCAATTTTGTACCATTATATCCAATCTTTAATACATTTTAAAAAGTTCCAGATTTTGAACAATTCTATGTTTCACTTCATTTCAATCACTTCATTGAGTCTATAAACAGAGAACACAGATCTAACATAATTAGCAAAAATTCAACAAACAAGTTGCAAAGAAAATCATAAAGAATATCATTGAATAAGACAGCAGCAAACAGGCCCTTCAGTTCAACTAGAGCGGAATACCATCAAAGCTAGCCCCGTTTACCAGTTTTTGGATCATATCCCTCCAAACATTTCCTATCCATATACCTGTCCCAATGTTCTTTAATCGCACCAAGCTCAAATGCTTCTTCTGACTGTTTCTTCCATATACGTACCAATCTTTGTGTGAAAATATTGCCCCTCAGGTTTCTTTGAAATCTCTCCTCTTTCACCTCAATCCTCTGTCCACTAGTTCTTACCCTTTGGGTGGGGGGGGGGGGGTGTTATGTGCATTCATTCTATATATGCCCCTCATGATTTTACACACCCCTATAAGATCACCCCTCAGTCTTCTGCGCTCCAAGCAACAAAGCCCTAGCCTGTCCAGCCTCTCCCTATTACTCTGTTCCTTGGAATCCTCATAAATCTTTTCTGCAAACCTTCCAGCGCTATGGCATAATTTCTACAGTAGGGTGACCAAAACTGAACACAGAGTGACCTCACCAATGTATTGTACAACTGTGAATAATGTCCCAGCTTCTATACTCAATGCCCTGTTGACCGTAACGCCACTGTCAGAGAACGTTGTACGTACTTCAAGTCCCTCTATTCTACAACACTCATCTTGCCCCTACCTGGCAACAAGTTATTACGATCCAGATTGAACGGCCTGAAATGATGGAAATGGCTTCAACTGTGAATTTCAAAAGAGAATTGTGTACAAAGCAAAATTAGTTATATGCATGAAGGAGAAAAACAGTTGAGGCAATGAAAAAAGTAGGGAAGAATGGGCAGTGTAAATAGATTCAAAGTGAAGAAGGGTCTCAACCCGAAACGTCGCCTATCTCCTTCGCTCATTAGATGCTGCCGCACCCGCTGAGTTTCTCCAGCCTTTTGTGTACCCAGTGTAAATAGATTATTTAATTCCCATCATTTTCAATGGATCTTTGATGTTTAGAAACTTACACAATGTATCATTAACAATTTAGTTAATGTAATCTGCCCACCCACCACATCTCAAATATTCTGCATGGGCTGGAATAAGTGATTAGTGCTTTGAAGATCACATTCTTACTGGTCGTTGTGTTATAATGGAAGTTACTTGATTTTAAACTTTTTTTTTTTCTTTTGCTGCTAACAGATATTAGCATGGCATACACGGACTGAGAAACCTGTGCTGGTGAATGAAGGGAAGAAAGGTTTCACCGATCCAAATGTCGAAATATAAATGCGCAGGTAATAAAGATGGCACAAAGTACACAGTCGCATCTTTCTCTCTTGGACCCAGAATTGTGAGAGTATTGGAGTGAAATGCACAGTGTATTTCTACAGTGACCTGAGCAGAGCAAAATATCTAAAAGATGCTATCAAACAAACTTTGATGCCTTTCGGGTGGCATGGTGGTGCAGCTGTAGAGTTGCTGCCTTACAGTGCCAGAGGCCCGGGTTCCATCCTGGGTGCTTGTCTGTACAGAGTTTGTATGTTCTATCCGTGACCTTCAGGGGTTTCCTCCGAGAACTATGGTTTTCTCCCAAACTCCAAAGACGTACAGGTCTGCAGGTTAATTGGCTTGGTACAAATGTAAATCTTGTTCCTAGTGTAGGATCGTGTTAATGAGCAGGGGATCAGTGAACAAAGGACCCGTTTCCACGCTGTATCTCTAAATTAAATAAACTAAACCTAATTCATACAGAAATATTAAGGTAGGTCAAAGGCTTGATCAGACATGTTTTAAGGACTTAAAGAAGATGGAGAGACAGAGATATATTGCTGAATCTCGTTCTTTTCATATTGGTTAATAGATGAGATGGAGCTATTTTTCCATGAACCACCATACCAGAAACTTTGTACAGTTACTCCAATGGTTAGACTATTGATAACAGACAGGTTTCTATTGGATTAATGGAGTCCAGGCTTATGTGATGTACCATCAACAACAATTGCAAATCACTCGTGCAATGTGGGATTTGGGTCCTGAACTGGAGCAAAAATCTTGAAATTCTCTTCCTAACACACAATTAATTCAACATTGTTCTTTACAAACTATTTAACAGGAAACAATATTTCTTCTTTTTTGTGGGAGTCACATGCTGGTCACAGCAGTAGGCAGGCATGAATACATCAAACACTTGGCTTGCTGGAAATGTTTGTGATACAGAGCTTCGATCAGCAGTCCCTGTTATGAGTGATGTGTAGCCATTGAAACCAGTGATGTCTGTAAGGCCAATCATTTAGTCTAAAAACTCAGATTCGCAAGACATGATCTCCCATGTACAAAACCATGCTAACTATCCTTAATCAGCCCGTCTACTCAAATGCATTTACATCTTTTCCATCAACATTCTCACCTGTAACTTGCCCACGCCAGTTGTTAGGCTCACTGGTCTATCGTTCCCAGGCTTTTCCTTGCAGCCTTTCTTAAATACATATTATTTATATAACACTGGAGATGTTGTGCCACAATGGCAAAACAAATGCCAGTCTATCCCACATTCATACACAATTATCATAAGGTATCCACAACTCAAGAGGGATATAGTAGGCAAGTTCAACAAAGCTTTGACTGAAGAAACGGGCACTGTAAGAAGTAGAAGGAAGGCGAGAAGTTAGTGAGGGAAACACAGATCCTGGCTGTTAAGGTTGTCAGCATCAGCTTACAGAAGCTGCCATAATGAGGGAATGAAGTTCAGAACCAAAGGACCAGGTGTTCAGGGGAATGAATACAGGAATGATTGACCAAGTGAGATTAAAGGATTCAACAATGAACATAACTCTGTAGTTAATCCATTTCAGAATCTGAGGATATATTTCTTCATACATGGCTTTGGTGATTCTATCGTTGGTTATGTTTTAGGGCAGGAAGTGGCAGACTTCAGGATGTTCAAAGGATCAAGGGATTTGGGATCGGCCAGCAAAATGGTGTTAGATAATAGGTGCAGGAGTAGGCTATTTGGCCCATCGAGCCATTCAATGTGATCATGGCTGATCATCCCCAATCAGTACCCCGTTCCTGCCTTCACCCCATTTCCCCTTTAAGAGCCATATCCAGCTCTCTCTTTAAAGCATCCAGAGAACCTGCCTCCACCGCCCTCCGTGGCAGAGAATTCCACAGACTCACCACTCTCTGTGAGTAAAAGTGTTTCCTCGTCTCCGTTCTAAATGGCTTACTCCTTATTCTTAAACTGTGGCCCCTGGTTCTGGACTCCCCCAACATCGGGAACATGTTTCCTGCCTCTAGTGTGTCCAAGCCCTTAACAATCTTGTATGTTTCAATGAGATTCCCTCTCATCCGGAGTGTACAAGCCCAGTTGCTCCATTCTCTCAGCATATGACAGCCCCGCCATCCCGGGAATTAACATTGTAAACCTATGCTGCACTCCCTCAATAGCATGAAGTTGAGACGCAAGATCAGAAATAAAGAAAGGAAGAGCAAGCTTGTTGATTGACAGGCTTATTTCAGCTTCAAGCTCGTACTTTCTTACACAGTATAAGCTTGAATGCCGATATAGGTCGACAGAGCCTGTGTTTATGGATGAGTAGCACTGGATGTGGAAAACATAATGAGTGGCACAAAATGAATGCCTGTTGTTCACGATTTTGGCAACTTTATATGTAACTTTGTCATGAGATAAATTATTTTATGCATTTCATTCATGTCTTTACTCAGAGGATTGTTAATCTGTGGAACTGATTGCAACAGAGGGCTGTGGAGGCCAAGTCAGTAGATATTTTTAAGGCAGAGATAGACAAATTCTTGTTTAGAATGGGGGTCAAGGATTATGGGGAGAAGGCAGGAAAATAGGATTAGGAGGCAGAGATCAGCCATGATTGAATGGCAGAGTAGACTCGATGGGCCGAATGGCCTAATTCTATTTCTATAACTTATGAACTTAGATCAATGTATTATATCCTAGAACTAAACCACAGAACTTAAATGATCACTATCAATTACGTTCAACTTATTTGCCTTTATTTTCTTGCAGATGAACTGTCCTTAAACCTGGCTCCAACCTGATTGCCCCATTCCTTCACCACACATACAATGGATATAATGGTAGCGGTTTATCTTAGCAAAAGCAAAAATTTCAGATGATGTACCTAACATGACTGGACAATTGAATAAAGCACAGAAGAGATCTCTGAGAAATGATAAATACCGGTTGAAGCGAGACTGTGATCCAGGATGTCATTCGGCAAGGCTCTATGACTTATGACCAAGGAAACTAGATTCCTTTGTATGTGTGAGTACAACCCTGTAAAGGTGGCTCTGTTGCAATGCGTTCTGTTGCATGGAACGGGAGAATGCATGCACTCAGTGTGAATTCCAAACCAGAAATAAATATCAACCTTGAAAGGCTTCCGTAAAGTACAGAAAAGCTGTGAAGAAGACTGGCTTGTAGGAGCGAGTTTCTCCAATAAATCCTTTCTACCATTTACCCGAGGATGCTTAAGGAATGGAATGTTCTGGTTTACAGACCTCGTGAGCCTGCCACTGGTTGTTTATTCTTTACATGTGTACGTGTTGTATTCCACCTTCATTCAGACCATGTCGACTCGAACTCAATAGTTTCCACGAGGTGTGTAAAGTTGACAAACTGTAGTGTCCATCTCCTTTTTAGCAAGGGCTCCCTTGAGATTTAGGATCTTATCAGTCACCAGACCCTTAGAGGGAAAAAAAACGAATTTCTTCACCTTTAATCCAGTGCATATTCGGAGGACCACTGCATTCTTAGGAGGCATGTAAGAACCATGATGGTATTGATAATCTGTGCTGCTTAGTCAAGGAAAAAATGAGCACAGGAACAAAATGAGCGACTCAAGTAGTTCATTAAGGAGTGCAATATTGAAATTAATGCAAGAAAGATCCTCCAGTTAAAGCTGAATATTAAACTTAGTGGATGTGACACTTGTACTAATACCCAAAGCAAAGCTATTTATTAAGTGCTCCATACCTTGTGTGATATCACCCCACTTTTACCATTCATTTAGGGTACTGATCTCCTTGCCATTTTTAATAAATAAAATGACCCAGGCTTGGTTAACGGCATCTGATCTTTTGTAGGTTAATGGCACAAAACAAGATTTTAGCAGAATCGGAACGTTTGATGATATTTTTTGAATATGCTAATGAGCGGATAAGGTTGGAACCTCTAGAGTATATTTTGCTTTAGGAAAAAAGGATTCAAATCTTGGCTTGCAGCATGCATTACCTTATTTGCAAAAAAGAATGCAGAAGATATCTAAACCATGATTTAATAACTATGAAAAAATATCTAGAAATAGGAAGGTTATTAGAAACCGAAAATAAAGGTCAATTCTTGAGAAATTATACCAATTTGGAACTGGCTGCTATTTAATGATTTGTCCCACCAACAAAAAACCCTCTAATTTATCCTCTGATGTCTTCTGGTTACAGCATTGATCAATTTGCATTCGGTTACTTCTGACTTCACTGACTGGAGTTCCACCTCCAGTTTAAATTCCATTTGGAATATTTTGGAGGACCAAGAAAGCAAGAACCAAGAACTTCTGTAATGCGCTAAAATTAAAGGGTGGATGTCATCGAGAGAGGAACTGTTTTTCATTCCTTCCTCACTGATTCCGAAGCTTTCATGAGCTAACATCACATCCACATTTTACTTCTCTTTCCCTCTCAATCTTATGAAATGCAGAGCATCTGCTTGAATAAACTCTTATTCTAAGGCACAACATCATGATTCAGTGGGACTGGCCCAACAAGACGGATATCAAAAATTCATTCACGAGATCATGAGATGGTTAACTTAAGTCGCATGCTGTAAAGTTTTTACTGTGTGTATCCATTCAGCAACTTCATTTAATTTAATTATGCAGCATTAAAAACACAAAATGTTGGAAACAAGTAGCATGACAGGCAGTATCTGTGAAAAGAGTGACTGTGAATGTTTTGAAGGATCTCGACTTGAAGCACTAACCATTTCTCTTTCCCCACATGCTGCCTCACTCGCTAACTGCGTTCCGCATTTTCTGTTGTTATTTCAGATTCCAACATCAGCAGTTATTTGACTTTCATAGGAAGTGCCCTACAAAAGATGTGAGCAATAATGCACAGAGTAACGTTAATCTCGTCATATCATTTTGGTTTTCTGAGGTGCCCTTTCGGTACCAAAATCTACACAACCACAAAAGCAAAAAACAATGAAAATTATTTAGATCATATTAGTTAAATAATAAAATCTTTCTCCCTATATTTTCCCTTCACTTCATTAGTGATTTCAGTGTTTGTGGCAGGTCTAAGCTGCAGCTATCTTGGTGTGCAGATCTCCAGCCGGAGATCTGGGTAACCTGCGGAAATTCATAAGATAAACACAGATTGCTGGAGTAACTCAGAGAATCAGTCAGCATCTCTGGGGAAAATGGATCGGTGACGTTTCGGGTTGGGACCCTTCATCAGTCTGATTGTAGTAAGGAGAATGGGAAAAAAACTGGGAGGGAAAAAACAAGAAAAATCAGGGCCGGCAACGAATGACCTTCGTAAATGAGATCCCCTGATAGACTGATATTTGGATAGAGACATGTGTGAGCCCAAGTGAAATTCATCGTTGTGAACTGTGGAGCTGGTTAATGGACTTTTAGTGGTTAAAGGGAGTAAGGGAGGGGGGAGCAAGGAGTGAGGCATTTGTACAAGTTACATAAAATTGGAGAATTTAACGTCCATACCGTTGTTAACCATTTTAACTCCCATTCCCATACTGACCTTTCTGTCCTGGACCTCCTCCAATTGGAGGAACAGCACCTCATATTTTGCTTGGTTAGCTTACAACACAATGGAATAAACATTGAATTCTCCAATTTTGGGTCACTTCTACAAATACCTCCATTGCCACTGCCGCTCCCCTCTTCCTCCACTAAAATTCCAGTAACCAGCTCTACAGTTTACAATCATGTATCCCTCTTGGGCTCACACTCTAGTCAACAATCATCCTATAAGTGAACCCCCTTGCCTGAAGTTATTTGTTGCCAGCCCAGATTTATCCTATTTTTCCCTTGCTTCCAGATTTCCCCCCCCACTCTCTCAACTACAATCAGTCTGAAGAAAGGTCCCGACATGCAATTGCACCTATCCATTTTCTCCAGAGAGTCTGCCAGACCTTCTAAGTTATTCCACCATTCCGTGTCTATCTTTGGTTTTAACCAACATCTGCAGTTCCTTTTTATTATACTGTGAAGTTGTTCCATTTTAACTCCATATGGATTTCACAACTGCTATGCAGCAGCTGGAAAAATACCAGTGCTGACTTAAGTCCACACCATCTCTAGGTACCAGTGCTTCTGTGGAGAATTGTGGCAAGTCGTATCTTTAGTGGGAATAGGCCATCCAAGCTAACGTGGTTGGATACGTTCCCAAGGAAAATGTCAAGCATTTGTTCGACAATGCAAGTTATGTTGAGTTCTTCCTTCTATTGAGACCACAGAGGATGATTCCATTCCACTATTGTCGTTCTAAAGCCTCCAACAGGGTCTGTCAGAATGCTACACATTACACATAATTTCCACCATTGATTATAGCAATTGGTACTGTATTTGCAAGCTGCATTTCTGGCATTCCACAACCGTCACTAGGAGTATAGAGTATGGATCTCTTAGAATGTAGTTAGAAAGCAGCTGCAGTTTACATTGAAAAAAAACATGCAATAATACAGGGAGAAATTAATATGTTAGATTTGCCTTTGGCAGTCAGAGCAAAACTGATTTCCCTTAAAAATGCCATGTACAACATCTCTGGACTTTGATAAAATATTTACAATTCATTTAAGACAAATAAATTTAAACTAACTTGCTGAGCTCTGGTGTTATAGTAAATAAGATCAGAATAATCAGCTGCATTAACTCAACAGCACACACATTCAAAAGTATGGATATTTTACTACTGACAAATCTTCAGTACACATAACTGAGGATCAAGACATCTCAGCTCTTCAGTCAATGTAACAAATAATTTTAACAAAATTTTTTAGCCAATTGCTGAAATCTCAGACATTTTCAGCAGTGCTGCTGGTAGAGCCATTGCACATTCTTCTCCCCATGACCGCGTGCGTTTTCTCCGAGATCTTCAGTTTCCTCCCACGCAGGTATGCAGGCATGTAGGTTAATTGGCTTGGCATATGTGTAAATAAATTGTCCCTAGTATGTGTAGGATAGTGTTAATGCGCAGGGATCATTTGTCGGCGGCCTGTCTCCTCACAGTATCTCATAACTAAAGTTCAAACCTGACTTCTGCTGCTCTCTGTGGGGCTTGTACTTTCTCCCTGTCACTGCGTAGGTTGCTCTCCAGTGTTCTGGTGTCCTCCCATGCCACATTTTTCATTAGACTTTCGAGAAGTAAAAGTGAAAACAAAGTTTAGATTTAAAAAAAAAAAATGCTTTAAATAGAATTGCGATCTCCACGAAGCTGTCTGAAAAATGGCAACTGTAAAATTTCATTCCCCTGCTGCCCTCTTCCTCAAGGCCACCAGTAGGCAGTAAAGCATTAAACTGAATTAACTTAGGATGAAGATTTAAACACTCAAGTTTACTAATTAGGGGACAATCAACTACAACTCTTGTGATCATACCCATCCATCAGCAATAATCATCCAAAAATATATTAATATTGGCACTGGTTTATTACTGAGATACAATCCAAACTGTCTTGCATGTTATCCAGGCAAATCATACCACACATGAGATCATCAGGTAAGGCAAAAGAGAAAAGAGTGCAGAATAGTGTTACATCTACCAGATGTGCAGATATTAAAAAAGTGAAAGGGCCTCAACGTAGTAGATTGGAAGACCGGGAATTCATATGGTGAAAGATGTGCAAGTGTTAATTTTCCACGTAATTTTACCCTTCCTAAAGCTGATCAATTTAAATGTCTGCACATAGTTGCTTACAATCATATCCTACTAAGAAAGAACAAAAGGAAATAGGCGTGGGGCAGAAATCCACGAGAGTAGTGGTGGGAAATTATAGAATTAAAACCTCAAAGGACATTAATTGTAAAATATCCTGCAGAATGAACAGGGAACCTTCTGTCTGTACGAGACCTGAATTGTGCAAGACCCCAGTCTTAGAGTAAAGCTGATTCTGACTGATGTCACTAAGGGAAACAAACGATGATCAATAAATGCTGGCTTTAACTGCAGCTTTCATCTTCAAAGAGAATATTTTGAGTTCGACCAGAAGATGTTACTCAATGTGAAAAAAATTCATCACCAATTCCTCCCCTCTAAACTTATCTTCTGATAAGACACAATTTTGTGAACATTTAGCATAAATATGTAAACCACTTATTTCCATCCTTAGTTAATACCTCATTTCCAACAGAAGAGATGGTGCCAAAGCTGCCAGCAGCTTCTGTTGTCCATCAGTTTTGCGTAGCAGGGTGCCCCTTCCTGAAGAAGCATTCTAACATCCCAATTGAAGGACAATCTTGCAAATGCTTTACATTGACTGAAGGGGCTGTGGATGACAGGAAATTAATTACATTGACTTCCCAGCTCTGTGGATGAATTCTGCTAATAATGTAGACAGTCTAACGTCTTGTACCATAAGTGGAATGTGTCCATGGGTAGAGTTCGACATTACAGTGACTGAAGTTTACACACCTCCCGAGGAGCTAGAGCAGCAGAACCTGTTACAGTTAGTGCTGTGGTATCAAATCAAAAATGTGAAGCACAATTTTACTGGACATAATCCTCAGCACTTGACAAACGACACTTTCTTTTCTATTCTCTATGAACTGTTAGTACAGAGAATAATTCTCTCTTTTTATACTTTCTGTAGAATTATCTAACACATGCTGTTTGCTACCCAGTTTAATTTATTTCTATTTATAATTTAAGAAAATTGATTAATGATTTTTTTTTTAAAAAGGGCAAATCGGAGTATGACACTATTTTACCTTGTGATTCTAATCTGTGCTTGAAAAAACATTGGTCGAGATGATTTTGTTATTGACTGTTGCACTGTCATAAAGAAAAATCAGAGATCGAGGCAGCAGTAACTCGGACAAACATCAAATGCCAGCTTTTCGCCTTTCTGCTACATCGCTTCATCACTCTGGTTAAAACATGACTTGACGTAACCTGCAACTCTCAAAGAGACATCACTGGAAAACAACCTAACAAAGGATAATGGAAATCAACAAACTTTCAGTGCTTCATCCAAACAATTGAAGTAAACAGAAGGGAGAACTCATAGCATCATTTATAGCTTCTACTAAGATCTTTCTTTCCAATTGATTTGAAATGTATTTATATTAATGGAATCAGCTGAATGTTTAAAAGTAGCCTTCCAGTTTACAGTTGTTTTTGTGGTAACAAGATTCCTACATCATTTCTAATGTATTGGATTTGCCTTTGCAGTATGTTTAAGCACAAAGATCATGTTCACTTGAGCAGGGACAGAGCTAACTCTGGAACAGTGGGTTACTTACTGTCAAGTGGCACTGTGATGGGGCTAGCTACTATTTGAAAAGTATAGGAGCCAATTTATCAGCACCTTTACCCAATGTTTGCTAATTTGTTCATTACCCTAGAGTGACGTTATCCAACATGTTTTCCTTGCTCTTTTTACAGCCATGATCAGACAATTAAGGCACAGACAAAAGCAGATTAAAACGAAAGATATAAGAAAATATTAATTATTACTACACGGTACATTGTGCATCAGCAAATGTGAGTGGAACAGCAACTATCGATTACATTCAGCAGTAGTGTACAGTTTATGTTATCAATCAAATTCCTAGATATAGATTGAAGGCACTTGATATAACAAGTACAAAGGTATTGGCAAATAAAGCTGAATCCAGAAACGTAGAGCTCCAGCTAACGAAGAGAGGCTCACAAAACTGGGAGCTCCCTTGGAATGAAGGGACATCTGGCTAAAGCATTTCAAGCTGCCATTAGTGCAGATCAGGTGTGAGTGTGGGGGGGGGGGGGGGGAATCACAAATGAGTGGAGAACAATTCTGTTCCAAACTAAACAGGACCCGTCTCTGCACAGTGGTGGGTGTGAGCAATAGGTTCCCAGTGAATGAGAAAAAGGGAGATTCCCGCTGGAATGTATTCATCGCAATATTGTTGCCGATGACCTTGGAAATAAAGAATATGTACCGCAGACAACCTAAAATATTATACCACATGCATTGAGATCACACCTGCTAGTGCTGGCTTTTTGACCATTCTGACCCATTCACAATTCCCCAATGCCTTGCTCCACAGGTAAACGTCAATTAGATCTGGTGATTCTGATGTTTGTGACAAGAAGTGGGTTATTATGGGGTTGATCTCATCAGATCGCAAGGTGGCCTGAGAGACTGGATTACTTGCCTGGAAGAATATTTCGAAATGATCTGAAGGGATGATCCATTTCAAAAAACAAAAGTGCTTAGAAACTCAGAGAGTCAGATGATGGGGGTTTTGGGTTGGGATGCTTCAGAAGGGTCCGAAACAGAAAAGTAATTTGCCCATTTCGCTCCACAGATACTGCTCGTTCCTCCAGCACTTTGTTGTTTTGCTGAAGATTCCCGCATCCACAGCCTCTTGTGTCTCCAAGTCTGATCCATTCATGGTGTCACCTGCCCTTTCCCCCCCAACTCCCCCGGCGCCTGTCGAGTGAGATGACGTAGCAGGAGACACAAAATGCTGGAGTAACTCAGCGGGACAGGCAGCATCTCTGGAGGGAATGAATGGTTAACGTTTCGGGTCGAGACCCTTCTTCAGGCTGGTGTAGAACACAGTGGGTGGAGCGTGGGGAGAATGGACTTGATAGTTACCTTTTGTTTATTGAAACATTGGCAAAGTTAGTGCCCAGACCATTGTGCAGGCCACACAATGCTTCATGCCAGTCTTTATCAGCTTGCAAGAGATCTGGTACATGATACATAACTGTAAAGTACTCAACAGTTAAACAACATGATCCACTCCACCCACCATTATCTGCTTACCCAGCCCACTTTACTCACAGATACAACCGCATTAAAGGTGCAGGGATAATGTCTTTTACCAGTTGCAGATCCTGGTTTTGGTGATTAACCTTATCACACATGGGTCTGACATTAGCAGAGCCGAGCCTGAAACCATATATATATTTGATTAACCTCAAGTTACAACTACACAGGACTAAATTGGACCAATACAACCTTGAACTGTCATTGTCCTTGCCAGATAGCCCACCGTGACTGCAGTTCTCCATATTATGCACACTCACCCACCTCGTCAAATTAGATGTGTAGAAAGGAACTGCAGATGCTGGTTTAAACCAAAGATAGACAAAATACTGGAGTAACAGTGGGACTGGCAGCATCCCTGGAGAGAAGGAATGAGTGACATTTCAGGTTGAGACCCTTCTTAAGACTGAAAGGCACGTAAAAGGGAAAAGAGAGATACAAATGATGATGTAGAGACATATAGAACAAATTAATGAAATGTAACTTTATTGCATATCTTTCATTCATTTGTTCTATATTTCTATACATCATCGTCTCTCATTTCAATTTCCCATGATTGTCTGAAAAAGTGTCTCGACTTGAAACATTACCCATTCATTCTCTCCAGAGATGCTGCCTGTCCCGCTGAGTTACTCATTTTGTGTCTATCATCAAATTAGATAATAGATGACTGTAGTCAGGAAGTAAGAACACAAAAATACAGGATCAAGCTCACCACGTGGCATCTGCGGAGAGAGACGAAAACATCCGATGGAAAATCATTGACCTGAAACTTTAAATCTAGTTTCTCCCTTCATAGGTGCTGTTGACTTACTGAACATCCCACAAATGTTCAGATTTTTTTTTCCAATTTACAGCATCTGCAGTATTTTGTATTTTACTTTCAGATTACTAGAACCCAGGCCGTTTAATTTGCAGCCTTCGGTTCCCTTATCAATGCCATGTCGTAGTTTGGGGATCTGCTGTACAAATTGACTGTGTGACTCTTCAGATTTACCCCCTCGAGCATGGCCATAATATTATGGGTCTCATGAATTAGTCCCACCATGGAAACATAGAAAGTAGGTGCAGCAGTAGGCCATTTGGCCCATCGAGCCGGCACCGCCATTCAATATGATCATGGCTGATCATCCAGAATCAGTAACCATTTCCTGCTTTTGCCCCCATATCCCTTGATTCCATTAGCCCCAAGAACTATGTCTAACTCTCACTTGAATACATCCAGTGAATTGGCTTCCACTGCCTCTGTGGCAGAGAATTCCACAGATTCACAACTCTCTGGGTGAAAGAGATTTTTATCATCTCAGTCCTAAATGGCATACCCCTTATTCTTAAACTGCGACCCCCAATATGGGGAACAATTTTCCTGCAACTAGCCTATCCAATCCCTTAAGAATTGTATATGTTTCTATAAGATCCCCTCTCATCCACCTAAATTCGAGTGAATCTAGCCTTATTAACCTCTACTGCGCTCCCTCATCACAAATCAATTCAAACACTTATACTGAAACAAAATACTGCAGATGTTCGAAATCTGAACTAGGGATAGACAATGCTGTAATTCCTCAGCAGGTTAGACAGCAACTGTGCAGAGAAACAAATCATCAATTACAATTGAACAACTTCCATCACAACTGGGAGAAATTAAAGATCAATAGATTTCAAGAAGGTGAGAATGGGGAAGGGCATTTATAACACGCTAGCCCTAGTTTTTTTTTTCCCAGATGTTTCTTTTTCCAGACTCTCAAAATATTTAAGTTATATCCTAGCTATCTCAAACGATGACACTTAAATTTATATTTCACATTCGCAATCTGTGCAGAACATGCTCACATTTACATTATGTAGACATTCATCATTGCAGTTTACAGATTATGACAGCCAAGGGAACTCAGAGCCACAAACACCAGACTCCAACTACAATAAATCAGCACTCATTTAAATAAATAAATTTCCTGACCGTCACCTTGTCAAAAATTCAAACTAATATTTGATGAATTCCATAAGACACCTTTACACTGTGATCACCAAGAGATTTCCCCTTTTCATCATTTTTGGTGCAAAATCTTCAAGTGCTCTCATTTTGATTTGTTGTTCATGTCGTATTTTTTTCTTACTTTAAGCCAGTAAGTGAACTTCCCTTTGTAAGAAAGCCCCTTTTGCAACAAATGTTCCCTCTCGGCATACTAAAAGTCTGATTCTGATAACCCATTTTTGCCAAGTCACTGGTTGGATAACTAAGAGTACTTTTGCTAGGCTGGCTTGAAGTTATCCATGTCATTCTACATTTCTTAATATCTATCATGTATTGTTTTTCCTTGTGTTATTTGCCCTCTCCAGATATATGTGGAATTGACACAGTCTTCTTCAAAAGAGGCGATGGAAACCCAGTGATTTTCTTTCAAAAAAGAACTGGGCAGGTACTGATTGGCACAGTGACAGGATGTTGTCCACAGCTCGTTAACCAGAGACAATCCCCCCCCCCCCCCCCCCCCCGTGCTGTCTGTGTTGAGTTTGTGCATTCTTCCTGGGACTTTGTTTCCTTTAGCTGCTCTGAACTCTTAGAAAAGATGCACTACTTGGCCAAGTTAAATGGCTTTTGTAAATTGTCTCCACTACCAGGAGAATAAGAGGGGTTAATGGGCTTGCAAGGAAGAAATAGAGGAAAGTAATTAATGAGATTATGCAGAGTACCAGTATAGGCTTGATAGGCTGAATGGACTCCATTACAATAGTGAAATATGAAAAAGATTTGCGGGTCTAAAGGGAAAATGGGACTAGTGAGAGTGCCCCATTGGAATTTTTAGACTTGATGGGCCAAATGACCTTTGCTACTGTGATAATTCTATGTTTCTGCAAGGGCTGAAAACTTTCTAAATTAAACAGAGGTTTATCCTGCCATTGGCTTCAACACCAGCAGGTGGCAGAGCAAGAATGTGGCTTTGGAGACAAGGCTAAATTAGAGCTGTAAATCATCTTTTGAAGTGCTGCGTAAAAGCTGAAGATTTCGTGAACATCAGCATTCTGTCGAGTCGAGGACTGCAAATGAGGAGATTTGATCCGTGCAGCAATTGTTTTAGTTGTACACAAAAACTATATTACCAAACGGCACAACCCTAGACTTCATCTAATCAAGTGAGTGTATTGAGATTTTTTTTTTTAAGTTTCAAAATGCTCACATACAGACACTGAATGGCAACTTCATTTTTACATGTCCCAGTCACACAGTTGTCACTGCTAAATGTTTCCCCACACATTCCTCAGACCCAGGCTGCCAAAACCGCTAGTTCCCAAACATTTTGTTAAAAACCCCAATGGTGAGAAGGCCGTCCGAACATCAGAATGTGTTTTCTTTCTTGCTATGTAATAAATGTATTTGATTTCCTTTCTCCATAGATTGCAACATTATCCGTCTCTGTGGGGATTGCACTTTTTGTTTTGCATGTTAATGTACCGTTGATTGCGCACAATTCCTCATCATGTCATTTTAGTTCAAAGGAGAACCCTAAATAAAAAGAAAACTGAAGAAAATGTATGTTATCTTTGTAGTCGTTGGACAAACTAGATTTTAGGATCTTCTCTTTGAAGCAAACTTGGATTAAACACAAACAAAATATGGGGTTGTGTTATCAGAATATTTCAACTGACTTGAATTGACTGTAGGTATTTTTTAAATTAAATTATATAAACTTGCATTCTATTCAATGGTTTTACTTTTTACCTTTGGAAGTTAAGGGCAGTATAGTGGTCCAGCTGGTGGAGGTGCTGTCTCGCAGCTCCAGACTGCAGGATGTGATCTTGACGTCGAATGCTGTCTGTGTGGAATTTGGAGGTTCTCCCTGTTCTTAGAGCAGCTTGTAATGGAGCCAACCAGAGAAAGGGCAATTAGTGTTGTCCAATGAACCAGATTTGATAAGAGAACTCAAGGTAAAGGAACTGCTTGGAGGTAGTGATCATAATATGATTAGTTTTAATCTGCAATTTGAGAAGGAGAACATTAAATCGGAAGTGTCAGTGATGCAGTTGAACAAAGGGGACTATGAAGGCATGAGACAAGAGCTGGCCAAAGTAGACTGGAAAGGGATACTAGCAGGAATGACGGTGGAACAGCAATGGCAGGAATTTCTGGGCATAATCCGGAAGACGCAGGATCATTTCATTCCAACAAGGAAGAAAGATTCCAAGGGGAGTAGGAGGCAACTGTGGCTGACAAGAGGAGTTAAGGATAGAATAAAACTAAAAGAAGATGGATAACACAGCAATGAGTAGCCCGAAGCCAGAGGATTGGGAAACTTTCATAGGACAGAGGGAAACAAAACGGTCAATACGGGCTGAAAAGATGAAGTACGAGGGGAAGCTGGCCAGGAATGTAAACAAGGACAGTAAAACCTTCTTTAGATATGTTAAGGGAAAAAGAGTAGCAAAGTCAAATGTGGGTCCCTTGAAGGCAGACACGGGTGAAATTATTATGGGGAACAAGGAAATGGCAGAAGAGTTGAATAGGTACTTCGGATCTGTCTTCACTAAGGAAGACACAAATAATCTCCCAAAGACACGGGAGGACAGAGGATCTGAGGGGGTCGAGGAACTGAAATAAATTTTCATTAGGCGAGAAATAGTATTGGGTAGGCTAATGGGACTGAAAGATGATAAATCCCCTGGGCCTGATGGTCTGCATCTCAGCGTCCTCAGGGAGGTGGCTCTAGAAATAGTGGAAGCATTGATCATTTTCCAATGTTCAATAGATTCAGGATCAGTTCCTGTGGATTGGATGATAGCTAATGTTATCCCACTTTTCAAGAAAGGAGCGAGAGAGAAAACGGGGAATTATAGACTAGTTAGCCTGACTTCGGTGGTGGGAAAGATGCTGGAGTCAATTATTAAAGAGGTAATAATGGGGCATTTGGAAAGCAGTAAAATAATTAGTCTAAGCATGGATTTATGAAAGGGAAATCATGCTTGACTAATCTTCTGGAATTTTTTGAGGATGTGACAAGTAAAATGGATGAAGGGGGGGCAGTGGATTTAGTGTATCTAGACTTTCAGAAAGCCTTTGATAAGGTCCTGCACGGGAGACTGGTGACTGAAATTAGAGCACATGGTATTGGGGGTAGGGTGTTGACGTGGATGGAAAATTGGTTGGCAGACAGGAAGCAAAGAGTAGGAGTTAACAGGTCCTTTTCAGAATGGCAGACAGTGGCGAGTGGAGTGTTGCAAGGCTCAGTGTTTGGGCCGCAACTGTTTACCATATATATTAATGATTTGGAAGAGGGAATTAGGAACACTAGCTAGCTTGCGGATGACATAAAGCTGGGTGGCAGTATGAACTGTGAAGAGGATGTTAGGAGGTTGCAGTGTGACCTGGACAGGTTGAGTGAGTGGGCAGATGCGTGGCAGATGCAGTATAACATAGATAAATGTGAGGTTATTCACTTTGGTGGCAAAAACAAGGGGACAGATTATTATCTCAATGGGGTTAGGTAAGGGGGAGGTGCAGCGAGACCTGGGTGTCCTTGTACACTGGTTACTGAAAGTTGGCGTGCAGGTACAGCAGGCAGTGAAGAAAGCTAATGGAATGTTGGCCTTCATAACAAGAGGATTTCAGTATAGGAGTGGAGAGGTTCTTCTGCAGTTGTATAGGGCTCTGGTAAGACCACATCTGTGGTATTGCGTACAGTTTTGGTCTCCTAATTTGAGGAAGGACACCCTTGTGATTGAGGCAGTGCAGCGTAGGTTCACGAGATTGATCCCTGGGATGGCGGGACTGTCATATGAGGAAAGATTGAAAAGACTCGGCTTCTATTCACTGGAGTTTAGAAGGATGAGGGGATATCTTATAGAAAATATAAAATTATAAAAGGACTGGACCAGCTAGATGCAGAAAAAATGTTTCGAAAGTTGGGCGAGTCCAGAACCTGGGGTTACAGTCTTAGAATAAATGGGAGGCCATTTAAGACTGAGGTGAGAAAAAACCATTTCACCCTGAGTTGTGAATTTGTGGAATTCCCTGTAAAAGAGTGCAGTCGAGGCCAAATCACTGGATGGATTTGAGAGAGAGTTAAAGCTCTTGGGGCTAGTGGAACCAAGGGGTATGGGGAGAAGGCAGGCACGGGTTATTGATTGGGGACGATCAGCCATGATCACAATGAACGGCGGTGCTGGCTCGAAGGGGCGAATGGCCTCCTCCTGCACCTATTTTCTAGGTTTCTATGTGATCGCAAGGATTCCCTCCAGGTGCTCTGGTTTCCTCCCACATCATTTTATAACTAAAACCCTCCAACACATCCCATGAGAAGAAGATCTGGACCAGGGGTGGGGAACCTTTTCATGATGGAATGCCACATTAAGTTAGCTGTAATCTAATAAGGCCGCATCCAAGAAACCTCAATTAGATGTACTTCAAAATGTAAATTATTTTGTAAAAATCTAACTACTATGTACTAACTTCAAGAAAATGAAAACATTTTGTTAATTCTAAAGTTAACTAACCTTTTAATTACTTTGTTGTGACTGCCATTTGTGGGAAAGCATTTGAATATTTGGTTGAAACATGGAGGTACATAGTTTCAGCTGATCTTCTAGATGAGTATCCGGCATTTGTGGCCTTAAGGGCGTCTTGATTTGGGTTAGGTTGGAGAATGTAGATTTGCAGCAATAGATGGTTGAAAAGCAAGAAATCATTGTTCGTGCATGTTGCCGAAGACGTGGGTATTCTATTGCATTTTTCCAATATTTCAATCGGATCTTTCTTAGCGTCAAATAAGGACTTTAAAATGTCATCTTCTGAGAGCTCAATCAATTGCATCTGTAGTTCTTTAGGAGCCTTGGAGACATCAACTAGGTGAGGTTGAAATGCTAATTTGAGTGCGATGTCATGATTCTCAAAGTCAGTGAACCTTTCATTGTATTCTTTAATTAATAAGTCTTTAACAGCTGCATATTCTTCACATGATTCGCATGAATCCGCCTGCTCCACAATGACCTTCGCTAACTGGGGAAAATGTTCATCCAAAATTTCATTTTGAAGAAGCATAGTTTGGAAAAAAGATAGCTTTTTTCGGGATGCTTGAATTATTTTGCCACGTATCACATCTAGACTTAGCAAAGACCTTGCAAAGAAACATTCAAGTCATTTTGCTTTGACATGATATCACACAGAAATGCAGTATTTTTATAGAAATCTTCTTTCAATAATTCTCATTGCTGATTCTGTTCTTCATGTAATTTAACTATCTGTTCTCTCAAAGATAAACATTTTGCTAACACCTGTCCCTGCGATAGCCAACTCACTTTACAATGAAATGGCAAATACACACTGAACGCCTCATCGTCCAACTTTAGCATATTACGAAACTAACGATACCGTGTTGCATTTGCACGAATATAGTTAACAATACTTATATCTTGTTGCAAAGTGTCACTTACAATTAGCACAGAGATTTTGCTGATGTAAGATACAATGAAAAGAAATTAGAGCATCTGGATCTGATAATACCTTTTTTTATCTTCGCGTTTTCCTGTCATGGAAGGTGCACCATCTGTACATACACTTACTAAATTAACCAAATCCAGTCCAACTTCACAACATTTATCTTGAAAGTTGTTGAAGAAATCTATTCCTCGTGTTCTACCCGGAAGAGTGCCCAAAGCGAGTAACTCTTCGTAGCAAAGAAAATCTTCTGTTATGGCCTGGATGAATTATAAAACCTGGCCGTCTGTGGTATCAGTTGATTCATCTAAAGCGATTGAATAATATATATTTTCCATTTGGAGTATTGCGTGAAGTTGTTCTGTTACGTTGAGGGCTAATTCATCCTAATCATGCATTTGCAAACCTGCTCAGCTCTTCTGCAAAACCCTCATACATATTAACAAAAGGACATCTGGACCTCACCTAATCTTCAACTTCCATCTAGGGTCCAGACTCCTTGGAGCTGTGACTCACAGCTCGCAACTTTCACAGAAAGAGCCCATGCAGGCTTTGCAAATACAGAGATTCTCCATTTTGTGCCATCGTATTTGGCCAATTACAAAATTTGGATTAATTCAAAAGGCCACAGATTCCCCACCCCTCATCTGGACTTTTTTGCCAAAGTAAGTAGTTTAATAACTTATTTGATTCTACCTGCAGAATTTATGAAGAATGCTGATCTACAGAGACAACTTATTCATTTACACAGCCAACAGTCTGCACCAGACCTGAAACATTGCCTATCCATGATCTCCATAAAACACAGGAGCCGAACTAGGCCATTTGGCCCATCGAGTCTGCTCCATCATTGAATCATGGCTGATCTATGTTTCTCCTACAACCCAATTTTCATGCCTTCTTCCCATAACCATTGACACCTTTTACTAATCTATCTTCGCCCTATCAACCTCTGCTTTAAAAAGACCCAATGACATGGCATCCACTGCTATCTGTGGCCATGAATTCCAGAAATTCACCACACTCTAGCTAAAGAAATTCATTGTTTTTTCCATTGTAAAGGTGCATCCTTTTCTTCTGAGGCTGTGCACTCTAGTCCTACTACTGGAAAAATCCTCTCCATATCCAGTCTACCTAGGCTTACCATTAGTCAGTAATTTTCAATTAGATCCCCTCCACCCTTACAAACTCCAGCGAGTACAGGTCTAGAGCCTCCAAACATTTCCAATATATTAACCCAATCATCCTGGTGATTATCATGTTTCGAACCCTCTCCAACACCAGCATATTCTACCTCAGATATGGGGCCAGAAATGCTGCTCGACCCACTGAGTTACCCCAGTGTATTGTGTCGTTTTTGTAAACCAGCATCTGCAGTTCCTTGGGTCTTATCAGGAATCCCAAATCATTTATTTTAGCATCATGTCCCTTAGAGGTCCTGGAAGATTACTGTTAATATCCAGCCACTCAACCCAGCAAAACATTGACAACAAACAAGCAGGAACAAAGGAAGAGCGAGGTTTAATTTTCTTTGATATCCAGGTTTTGTTCAATTGTACAATCGTCCATTAGTTACAATATTTTTAGAGCATTATGGAATTTGCAGTTATAAATGTTACATCTTCATATCTTCCCAGTTTACAAATTCATGTCCAGTGAATGACAAATTGAGTTAAATGTAAAATTATTACATCTGGGAAAATTAAAAGGCCCAACATACTAAATAGATTTTTTTTCTTAAATACTGTACAGAAATGAATAAATCTCACACTATTGTTCTTAGTGTTTCACCCTTTCATTCAGTGAATGAAATATTTATTCATTTCAAACAAGTTCATGCCTTAATTAAATGTGGGCAGAGACATTTCAAAATGCATAATGGCCATCTATATACTTACCCACAGCGGAACATGTTTAAACTTTAAATATAGACAATTCTATATTTCAAATCAATTGATCCAAAACATTTCAAAGATGATTTAATTTCAGTATTCAAAAGGTAGTGTTGGTTAGTCACAGTACCACTGGCTGCTTTTCCTTCACCAGAATGTAAAAAGTTAATAGGAAAGTTTTTAAAAAGTCTTTGCTGTTATCTTCACACATGTTCAGCTTGTCCAAGGTCAGGTTGATTAACAAACTCAACTGTTTTTCCAGCTTTGCTCTCTTCAAATATTACAATCTAATATGACAAGAAAAGGAAATGTGTAAGAAAGCTGAAAGAGGGGGAAAGCATAGGCTGCGATGGCGATTTAAAAATAGAAAATAATTAAAGCACATCACTTCTTAGTGAAAAAGCACGTTAGATTTTCTGTCCAACAGATCCTGTGCATCTTCCCTCTGACATGCCTTAGGAATGCCAAAGACCAGGAGGAGCAGTCTGTTTTCAACAGCAACCATTACTGGCTATGACTGATTGCAAACTTGAGCTCTGACAATTGAGCAAAGGCCTAGGAGAATTTGCACTTTTAAACTGCTCCTTCCTTTCTACTTGTCTTTGTTTGGATGCTGCACCCTTCTGAACACAACAGGACTTTGAACGTTCTCACCGTGACCTGCGTGGGTTTTCTCCGAGATCTTCGGTTCCCCCCCCCCCATAAAGATGCACAGGTTCGTGTTCTTTAAGACTTGGCTGCAAAATTAAATAATAACCTTCCAACTCAAAAACGAGCATGCAACGACTGAGCTAATGCTTCTGGCACTCAGTATTCCCAGCAATAGGTAAAAAAAGACAAAGTAAACTGCACCATGAATTTACGATCCATATTAGTAATTAATAATTAACCACAAAGCCTTTTTCTCCCCCCCCCAAAAAAACGTTCCATAGAAAACGAAATATAAGGAGGTGGTCTGAAATTATCTGAAGAGTTAGGGAATGGGGTTAGAAAATGATAAATTAGCAACATCAAATATTTGGAAGCTTTTTAATTAAATGTTGCTGCTTTAGTTTTGGTTAATGTGACACAGGGACAGCTAATCTCTCAGAGAAAGATTAACCTGTTCACTGAATCCTGGCCTACTTTTCAACTCCACCAGCTTAACCAAGGGATATGGGGAAAGCAGGAATGAGGCACTGATTTAGGATACTCAGCCATGATTATATTGAATGGCAGTACTGCCTGAAAGGGCCGAGTGGCCTACTTCTGCACCTATTTTCTATATTTTTCTTAATGGTTGCCTAAAATAATGAAGTTTGAATTGTTTCGTGAGACAGACACCTCCCAATTATCAATGCAATCTGTGGAGACTATTAACATCGGCCTCTCACCTCATTGTTCCCATGTTGTATCCACGGTGCGGGTAAGTAAAGTGTCTTTTGTGGTCCTATATTCCAGTAACGACCCAAATTCAATCCATTGATAAACACCACACCTTTCTCCCAGCCCTAAAAATTGCATAAAAACATAGTTACATTTTTTTTGCATTTGCATTTACAAACGTACTCGCAGCAAATCGCCAAGTGGAAGGTGCATCTTGGATTCCTACCAAACTCCCGCAACTCAGCAAAAACTTGAGCCAATTCAATTTACTCCATGCCATCTAAAGAAACGGCCAAGAGAACCGGACACAGAAAATACTCTAGAACCAGAAATCATCTTGGCTCCACTACTGAAGACTTGCACTACATAACTAGCTGTGTTTCTAGGAAGGATCTGCAGATGCTGGTTTAAACCGAAGATAGACACAAAATGCTGGAGTAACTCAGCGGGACAGACAGCATCTCTGGAGCGACGGAATTATTGACATTTCGGGTCGAGACCCTTCTTCAGACCAGTCAGGAGAAAGGGACATGAGAGATGTGATGTAGAGAGATAAAGAACAAGTGAATAAAAGATATGCAAAAAAAAATGAAGATAAAGGGAACAGGCCATTGATAGCTGTTTGCTAGTGAGAACGGGAGCCAGGTGCAACTTGGGAGAGATGGAGAGGGAGAGCAGAGGTTATTTGAAGTTAAAGTAACCAATATTCATACCATTTGGTATACAATTTTCACTCCAAGTATTCCACCAAGAGCTGGATTACTCAGCGGGTCGGGCAGCATCTCCGGAGATAATGGATGGGCGACGTTTCCGATCGAACCCTCCTCCAGGAAGGATTGCAACCCAAAACGTCACCCATCCTTTTTCTCCAGAGATGCTGTCTGATCCGCCGAGTTACACAACTACTTTGTGTCCATTATTACTTCTTGTGTTCATCTCCGACAGCTATTCTAAAAGGAGAAACATCAACATAAAAAGTTCAACTTTGTTCAATTTCACCACTCATTGCAGTTTGAGGTTTATGGATGGGTGCTTTTTCCATTCAGTCCCACATCTTTGGATACAAATTATACAGTCAATGTAAAATGTACTGTCCCAAGCAGGAGGCTACAATGAGTAAAACAAATTTTTCCGCACCTTAAGACTTATAAAAGTATCGTAGGGCATTGAATCCACATAGAGTGAGCCGTAGAAGAAGGCAGGAAGAACGGGGTTTTCCCGAGTAGAATTCAGTTTGATAGCCGAGAAACTTCAGTCACAGGGAAACAAAAAAAACACAAAAAAAATAGCCAATGCTAGTGATTAAATACCATTAAACAAATGTCATAATCTTTAATTCTCTGGCAATGATTATCCTGTGCAGAGTTACAGTGGTTAATGCCTATAGAAAAAAATATACGAATGTAAATGGACCCGCAAATTACTCTTATTTTCTTTGCATTTGAATTCATTAGCGTGATACAGTGTGGAAACAGCGCCTTTGGCCCAACTTGCCCACACTGGCCAACATGTCCCAGCTACACTAGTCCCACCTGCCTGCGTTTGGTCCATATCCCTCCAAACTCGTCCTATCCATGTACCTGTCTAACTGTTTCTTAAACGTTGGGATAGTCACAGCTATCCAGTCCCAGATAGTCCCAACTTCAACTACCTCCTCTGGCAGCTTGTTCCATACACCCACCTCCCTTTGCGTGGAAAAAGTTACCCTTCAGATTCCTGTTAAATCTTTTCCCCTTCACCTTGATCCTATGTCCTCTGGTCCTCGATTCCGTGCATCTGCCCGAATTATTCCTCTCATAATTTTATACACCTCTATAACATCACCCCTCATCTTCCTGCACAAGAAATAGAGACCCAACCTACTCAACCTCTCCCTGTAGCTCAGACCCTCCAGAATTTAACTCGCAAATCAACATATTGGCTTGAAACTAGAGAGGCTAGTTAGAAAACTAGTAATCAATTTAACTAATGCAAAGACCACTGACATGAGAAGATTAAAACAAATATTCACGGAGCCAGTGTACGGAAGCAATGGTTGGCATTTATGAAGCCGTGCATTTCGAAGGACGCTGAGTGTTTGTTTACAGTGTGTAACCAAGGTAGAAAGAGATTCCCACTGTTGAATACAAAGTTAATCCAAAATAGATCAGCAGCACAAGTAGCAGACTGAGTGAACTCTGATGCAACTCCATTGTAAAGACTGTAGCTTTGTTGGATCAATTTCAGTTACTATCTGAACTACAATTACAATCACTCAGACATCTATTTAAAATGTATTGAATTTTGTGGTTTGTGAGGTTGCTGAACTTAGTTTCAAATGCAATAAAAATGTCAAACGCCATGACAATATTAATATCCAATACATTTGGCCAGACTTTGATAATTTAAATATTGATTGTATTAACTGCCATCTCATGATAACCCTAACGGGAAACAATTAATGTTTAGCTTAGTTTACAGATACTGCACGGAAGCAGTCCTTTCGGCCCTCCGGGTCCAGACCGACCAGTGACCCACGCACTAAAATGTTTAACATTTTTGTTTTACATTTATACCAAGCCAATTAACCTACAAAACCGTGCGTCTTTGTAGTGTGGGAGGAAACAGAAGATCTTGGAGTAAACCCACGCAGGTCACTGGGAGAATGTACATACACCGTACAGACATGCATCCTAATTCGGGATCGAACCAGGGTCTCTGGCTCTGTCAGGCAGTATCTCTACCACTACACCACCGTGCCGCCCTAAATGTTCATTATATTTGATGGAATAAGGGGAGAAACCTCCCACTGAAAATGTTAACCTTCGCCGAGATAACAACTGGCCTAATTTGACCGTATACTAATATTTCATGATGGAACACAAACTCCTCCAAAAGTTTAAACCGACTTTAGTGTATCGAAAGTAAATCAAGCAAACAGAGGACAGTTTATAAGCAAGATGCACACATAGATCCTCACCTCTCAATGAAACTTGTTTTCATCTCTAATGGGTAAATTGTAAAGCCCTTCAGAGGCTGTTTATTTAGGAAGATATCTCCCAGGAGACCTGCAGAACCAAAACTCACAATTGACTCCAAGGGAACAGAACATCCTCCACTGCAATCAATTGTTTTTGTTGCAAACTATAAAAAGTGGCATTTATATAGCACCTTTAACACAGAAACATCACAAAATCAAAACATCAAAAATTGGTTGCCAGTCTAACGGTGATTTTAATAGCGAAGCTTAGTAAAAAAGGAGGGAGCTGCGATTCGAAGAAAGCACTGTCCCCAAGGAGCTACAACAGTGTCACCAGAATTTGCAGGGAGTGAAGAAGGGCTTGCTGGTGCACTTTGCGAGTCGGAAGCGGGGTTGGAAGCCTTGCCAGGGAAACGTGGGAGCCGCGGGGATGGGTTGCCAGGTCATTTCATTCATATTCAGTTTACATTTTATCAAAAGGTCATAAGAGATAGGGGTAGAATTAGGTCATTCGACCCATCATGTCCATTCCGCCATTCAATCATGGCTGATCTATCTCTCCCTCCTAACCTCATTCTCCTGCCTTCTCCCCATTGCTTCTGACAATCAAAAATCTATCTATCTCTGCCTTAAATATATCCTCCGACTTAGCCTGTACTGCCTTCTGCTGCAAATAATTCCACAGATTCACCACCCTCTGACTAAATAATCTGTTTTATTGTTATGTTTGTGGCACTCCATGGTGCTTTCGAGACACGGGGGGGGGGGGGGGGAGAAAAGAGGCGGAGAAGAGAAAGAGGTGGGGTCTTTAGCGGCCAGGGGTGTATTGTTTTTCCAATATCACTTGACCTTGGTTGGTCCAGAAAAGCGGATAATCCAGAAAGGCTCTGGAACAGAGGATGCCAGGAAGGAACGGGGAAAGGAATAAAAAAGAAAAAAAAATGGAGGGAAAGTGGTTATAACCTTTATTACCAGATTTTGCAAATGATCATGTGAAATATTCTAAATTTGACCACCTTAACTGAAGGTGGAAAATAATTATTTATCAGTTTAATACCATCCTGGGTAAGACATTTATAATCACAGGAAAATCCTTCTAACAACTGGAATATTATCCAGTAATTTAATAATCAAATAGCTTTGGCAATGTCATTGTTTGCACGTACTAAGTAACCATGCATTGCACTACACTGACTATGTTGTCAATCACTATCTTAGCAAATTACCTTTGCGCTGTTCATCGAGTTTAGTGCCATAGTTCACTCGACCACGATTCTCCACCAAAAGGCTTAAATTCTGTTTACTCTGCAAAAATAAATAATCCAGTTTCAATAAAGGGGAAATAATGCCAGAGAACTCTGTAATAAAATAACTCAGAAAAATTCTGATGTAAAGAAACTGAGTAACTTTAAGAATATTGTAGATACACAATGAAAGATAACAATTTAACAAATGGCAAGATAAGGCAGGCACATCAGCAATTGTAAACCAGTGAATAGAAATGGAGCACGTGCCTGTAACACAAACTCTCAGTGACTCTCGTTTAGAGGTACAGCACAGAAACAGGCCCTTCGGCCCCCCAGCGATCCCCACACGTTAACACTATCCTACACACACTCGGGACAATTTACACTTGTACCAAGCCAATCAACCTATACGTCTGTACGTCTTTGGAGTGTGGGAGGAAACCAGCACGGTCACGGGGAGAACGTACAAACTCCGTACTGATAACATCCGTAGTTGGGATCGAACCCGGGTCTCTGGTGCTGAAAGTGTTGCAAGGCACCAACTCTACCGCTACACCACTGTGCCACCCTGCTGGAGACATTTAGGAGTGGAGACACTGGAGAAACTCTACTGGAGACATTTTTTAAGATCTCATGTTGCTGGAGCTTCACATACGGATGGACGAATCACTAAACGGTAGTTATAATGTCCACAATTTCACAATAGTGCAAAAGACTGAAGAATTTCCCAAAGGTCGCTGACAGTGTGCAAGGCTCATTAGATTTTGGAGGCTTGATAGTAAAATTCTGAAAGCTATTAAGTAATGTACACATCCCAACTGGATCGACTGCAAGACATCTGACTTCTACTAAGGTGGTCAAATTAAGGCAATGTATTAGCACCCCTCTTGCAAAATTGGAAGATACGTTTAGTTACAAGGCATCAGAATCTTCAGGTTCAGATTTGACAATTCCATTCTTCCCCCTGTCGGCCTTCCATTTTATTCACTACATGAAGTTTTGGGCAATCGCGGTATTTTAGGTTATTATAGTTTAAAACTCAAAGGTTGCTGAGGGTACCACTAAAAATGTCACTGCGCCCATTCTTTCATTTCCAATTATCAAGCTATCATTTACACAAAAATTCAGTTTTAAATTCACTTCTTTCAGATATCAAATACTCCACAAACTAACTTTTAGATTTTGTTTCAGTTTTGCTCCTGAGGAAATCAGCATGATTCCTTCTAAATAATAGGTTGTGGTCCAAACCTTTCTCATGCCAGAGCAAATACTGGCCTAACGCTAAAGTGCAGTAAAGACAGAAATGTCATTTAGTTTGTATAAATGTTTTTGTGGATTTGCTTGTAAAACAAGTAAAGCTATCAACAGTTTTGCATAACCACAAGGGATGAACAGCACAATGTA
This sequence comes from Raja brachyura, assembly GCA_963514005.1. The sequence continues at coordinate 20,155,679 of OY740806.1, read as the reverse complement.
CCAACTGACATTGCATTCTATCATCGTCATTATTTTCATAAAAGCATCGTGAAAACAAAAGCATGGAGACGAGACTGCAAAGGCAGGAATCTCGGGCAAGAAACAAAATGCTGCAGGAGCTCAACGGGTCAGGCGACTGGTGGCAATAAAAACATGGTCACAACCTTCAAAAGCACCAATAATAATTGTTTGCACGATTATCTACAAATTTGATATTTTAATGACATTCACCTTAATATCTGGAATAGTCAATTCTATATTTTTATAGTCCAGAAATCCAATGGACTGACCCCCAACAAACACCTGAAATACAAGAGAGACTCAATTATGCAAATGTAAAAAGCCAGGGAGCTGGGCATGAATGAGACACTCCCAACAGGAATAGCACAGAGCCACAAGCCAGCAAACTTCCAAATCCATGACCTCAAACAGCTAGAAGGATTGGGGCCACAAAAGCACAGGGAACACCACCACTTGGAAATTATCCTTCCAAGTCTCGCATAGTCCTGATTTGGAAATATTTCACTGTTCCTTCACTGTTGCTGGGTCAAATTCCTGGAGCTCTCTGTCTAACAGCACAGTGGGAATATTCACGTCTGATAGACTGTTGCCGTACAAGACAGCAGCTCACCAGTTCTTTCTCAAGGGCAGCTAGGGATGGACAATTAAATGCTGGCTCAGCCCGCAATTATAGGAGCAAGCTGAACATATTCAACATATTCAAACATATAAAGCTGCAAAACCACAATGAAATTTTACTGCTAATGATTTTATTTGCAGGCTACTTCTTTGCATACAATTTTTATATTTCCTTAGGTGATTTAGCACAAAATCACAGCTCTGACAATGCAATTTCATCTCTCCATTCCCCCAGTAACCTATTTTCCCCTCACGCATGCACAATTCCTGCTACCCGATTCTCCTGCCAACCACCAACACTACAGGTAACTTTCACTGAGGTATTAATCTCCCTACCTGTACGTCTTTGGAATGCGAGAGGCCCCAAGGGAAGAAATTCATATAACAAAAAAAGACTTCTTGTTTACCTGTGCTCTGTCACGGACATTCTGCTCAGAGCGAAGTACTCCGCCACTATTTATTATTGTGTTGTATAACGTGTACCCATAGGATTGCCCATTGTTATTGTTGATTGGCAGGTTCTCCATATTGATAGGTCTTTCACTCTCGATTGTCTAGAACAGACAAGTGAACATGTTACTCTTGCAATAGGTTCCATAACGACATTCTGCATTTAAAACACAAAATGACACAAAATCACAACAAAATGAAATATATCAGTCACAAGGATTGTGACTGATAAATTATCAAACACAAATCTGACATCCTATATAAAGAGGCATATAATCAAAGACAATGTAAAAATGTGGGTTATAAAATATTATAAATTTGAAGTTGGACCTTCTAGAGCAAGGCATGAATAAACAGGTAGAATTGGATCATTTAACAACATATTTTTATAATACTATTCTAAATCTAGACATACCTTCAATAGAAGGTATAAGAAAAGAATGGGAACAAGAATTGGCTAAAGAAATTCCCAAGGACTGATGGGAAGATTATGTCATATGTACATAAATGTTCGATTAACGTTAGACATACACTGATCCAATTAAAAATTGTAAACAGATTATATTCAAAAACAAAACAAAATAAAATCTTTCCAAATGTCTCTCCCTTCTGTGATAAGTCCCTAACTAAAGAGGCACACTCATTTGTTTCCTGTGCAACCCGTTTCCTTTTAAACTTTAGTAAGTGATTCTAAAGCTCAGGGCCATATTGACCTATAAATGCAAAATGTGAAGTGTAAACGGCTGGCATATGATACAATAGAACTTTATTTATCCCAGGAGGGAAAGTTGATCTGCCAACAGTCATAAAACACCAGATACATGAAATTAAAATGACAAGTGGAAAGGATTAGGGATGTTCAAATATTTGGGGAGGGAGGGGAATTAAGTCTATCCCACGACACAAGGAGGAGGAGTTGTGCAGGGAAGAAGGATCACTGGAGATACACGATCTTGAGAGCATGTGAGTGTAAGAGGTTGCAGGGATAGTTAAGATTGAGTTGGGGTGAGGGGTGGGGGGGGAAGAAACGATGAGGTGACACAGCCACAGGGAGACATTGCAGCAACAAAGAAGCTTCAACTTGCAAAGATCTGAACATTTGCACTAGTTTTAAACCACCTTCGCATCTGCCATTCGATTATCTTACCACAGATGATCAGTAACTTCTAAATATGGGAATTTCATACCAAAAATTAACATTCAGTATTTTTAATTTGGTGGTCTTGTACGTCAAAGTCCTTCATGCTATATGGCAGCAAGGTGGGCAGAATAGAACACATACAGTCAGGAAGCAAACATAAATAACCCAAGGGTTGCAACCTCAGTAAGCTGCCAATTCTCAAACACAGATTATACAACAAATTGTTAAATCCTGGGGAAATGTCTGGGGAAATGTCATTGGCTGGGAACGCGGGAAAGATGATGATCCATGAGCACTGAACAAAAGGCTCAAAAAGGCCTTCATGGTCCGAGTGCTTCTATTTCTTATTATTAAAATGGATATCACACTTCCATCTGCAACCTGTAGAAAATCATAGTGAAACTTGACATCCCTCTGTGACCTCCTTACTTTCCCACTTAGCTTTCCGGAGTTGGCAAGTCTGGATGGATTGCAGAGCCACACCTTGAAACATTACAATGGGGAAGCTAATAAATCTATTGCTGGCAAATGCATTGTGTTCTGATCCATCAAGCGAAACATTCACAAATCAAGGATTTTCAGTGCGGGAAACAAACCACGACATTACCACAATCTCAGCTATACCCACATATTCACTCACTTAAATGTTCATTTCTTAAAAACGTAAACCAAGGTGGTTAATTAACTCTTTGTGGTTACGTGCCACCGAATGGAACTGAAAAAAACACCCTCAAACTGGAGAAATCAACTACTTTGCTGCAAAGCTAAGTGAACATGTCCCAAGCTTTAAAAAGCATTTGTTTTTACATTAGAAATCGTGGGCAGTAGAAGCCTGCAACGCTGATCAGATGGTCAGATTTTCTAAAGCATGACCTATGTGTGCTGGGAGTTACCTTGGTTCCTTCACTCCATCCACTCGTCGCTCAATTTTTGGTATATTCTGCTCAAAGCATTCATTTATCCTTTATCCTCTTTCATTGATACTTTTTTGAATATCTTTCATTTATTTGTTTTATATATTTCTATTTCACCGTCGATATCTCTCATTTTCCTTTCCCAACTCTGTCTGAAGAAGGGTCTCCACCCAAAACGTCACCTATTCCTTTTCTCCAGAGATGCTGTCTGACCCGCTGCGTTACTCCAGCGCTTCGTGCCTACCTTTGGTTTAAACCAGCATCTGCAGTTCCTTCCTCCACAACTAGTCATGTTGATTTGCATTGTTTTATTTTACCAGCTGCTGCAACATAGGGGAGTGCATCAAAGTTACAAGCTTTCATGCATTGGGACACTCCGCAGAAAGTCGCGATTTAGCTGGGCACACCATCGTCCTCATATCCGGATCTTGTTTAGGTAGAACTGATTGCTCAATGCAGGCATTCATTTTAAATCTGGCAAAGTATGTGTAACAATATTTACAGGAAATATGCAGGTGGAATAAACATCGAAGTAGAAATTCTCATCTTTGACGTGCTATTTCACTACCCGCGATACAGGTCAGAAGCAAACAAGTTGAAAATGATATACACAAGAGGCTGGAGTAGCTCAACAGGTCAGGCAGCATCTCAAGAGAAAAGGAATTTGTGACATTTCGTGTCGAGACCCTTCTTCAGTGAGAGTCCCCCCGACTCTCAGGTTTCCCTTTCACCTAACTCTCAATCTGAAGAAGGGTCTCAATCCGAAACGTCATCCATTCCTTTTCTCCAGAGATGCTGCCTGACCCGCTTGGTTATTCCAGCTTTTTGTGTCTATCTTCAGTTTAAACCAACATCTGCAGTTCCTTCCTACACAAGTTAAAAATAATGGTCACATCAGCCTGGAATATACTTTGTCTAAACTTCTGATCTGAACCCATCTGGATCTGCATCCAAGATAGATTAGCTTCACTCACCTTCCAAATATAATTTTCCTGGATTGGTGTGCAGTAAACAGTAATAATTAAATGTACCTTTTCTAACAAACTGAGCGCATCCCATAATGGAATGTATTCCTTTGGATGAATGGTAGCATATCGTGATTTATACAAATGCTGTGGTTTTTCAGGTAATTCCTCATCTGCAACAAGAGTGAGAATCATTATTTATTTATTTATTATTTTTTAGCCACAACTTGGGATCTAACAGCATCAAGAAAAAGACATTCCAGCAAATGCAAATCAAGGATGTGATAACATGGCTTGATTCCATTCAGTAAAACATTATTGTGTGAAAGATAATTGTGTTTTAATGGGGTTAAGGAGGAAAGAGAGATCACCCATGATTGAATGGCGGAGTAGCCATCCGGTCACTAATTAACATATGAACGGAAAACCATGGTTAGCCAACTTAATACTGGGGATGTATTGAGCAGTCAAGAGACGGGACTACTGCCTGTAGAATTTTCAAACAGCACTTGATATATCATATGAAAAGTTGTTGTATAAACAAAGGCCCACAAAGATAGATACAAAAAGCTGGAGTAACTCAGCGGGACAGGCAGCATTTCTGGAGAGAAGGAATAGGTGAAGTTTTCGGGTCGAGACCTTTCTTCAGGCCCACAAGCTCTGGCGTAATACAAAAGCATGGATTCAGGCTTGGTTAAAGGACGCAAAGCTGAAATAGAAGAATGGTACCACGGGAACCAGTATTGCACCCTCAGCTTTTCACATTTACATTCATGAGTAATATCTTGAAGAGAAGACAAAATGTTATATGCACAACTTTGCAAATAATTTGAAGTGAAGTGTGTAGAAACAGTGCGCAAAGGACATGGACTGACCAGTTAAGCAAGTTGGCACCAAAGCAGCAAACTAAGTGTATCGTAGGAAAACAAGTGACAGAATATATTTTAAACAATGAGAAATTAGCTAATGCTAGTGCACAAAAACATTCGAGCGAGCTGGGACAGGTGTAGAAAGTAAACATACATTAACACACAGCAATTACGAACGCAAATCACCTACAAAGTAACTTCGTAAAAGGATTGAAAATCTTCCATGAGGATCTCAGTGATTCAGTGATACGAGCAAGATATGGGTGGATGAAGTTGGAGGGGTCATCAATTTTTGCCAAAGGCAGCTGCAGCGCAGAATAATTGCAGAGCAATTATTTCTCAAATTCAAGTTTACCCTCGCCCCCCAAAAAAAAACCCTTCTCATACATGTCCCACTGGAAGTCAAGCAGCGTTCACAAATATTATAATTTATGGGCATGTAACCCACTACAAGTTTGAGCACAAGGTCTGAAGAAGGGTCTCGACCCGAAACGTCGCCTATCTCCTTCGCTCCTTAGATGCTGCTGCACCCGCTGAGTTTCTCCAGCTTTTTGTGTAACCCTCGATTCTCCAGCATCTGCAGTTCCTTCTTTAACAAGTTTGAGCACAATTTAGGTGCAGTCCCCAACCATTTTGTAATTCATATTGCAAGGAATAAATCGTACTCTTAAGTTAATGAACACTGGCAAAATAACAAATGTTTACAGGAATTGCCATGCTTTCAGGAAGGTTCTTCTTGGTGAAACATTTTCACCTCAAACTGTTTATTCATTTTGAGTTATTTTCACCCAACATTGAATGGAGATGTTATTGTAGGAGGGGGTCTGAAGGATAACTTTAGTCTTTCAATTCAGTGACCTGGACAAACAAATGTGAACTTAGTTTTCCCTCCCAAAAAGGCACAAAATTCAGACAGTTGAGTACTTACCCAAGTAATGGCTGTAGAGATTCCGAATTTGCATGTATTTCTCAGTGTAATCTCCTGCTTCCGACAAGGGTGCATCATAATCTAATATAGAACAAAATCGAGCTAAATGAATAATTGTCAATGACAAGTTAGATATTATTAACCACTGATATTTACCAGTAAATGGTTCTATATTAATAACAATTAGAGTTCTATTGTGCCGCATAGCGCACAAGGAAATTTTCCTAAATATAGTTGAACCTCTACATGTCTAAACACAATAGTTTAGTTTAGAGATACTGCGCAGAAACAGGCCCTTCGGTCCACACCGATCAATGATGCCTGCACATTAACACTACCCCACACACACTAGGGACAATTTACACTTATGCCAAGCCAATTTACCTACAAACCTGTTCGTCTTTGGAGTGTGGGAGGAATTCGATTTGATGGAGATTTTGATCTGCAAAATGAACAATTACCACTCCGTTACGAAACATGGCAGCATCTTCAGTACACTCACCATAGCTGGTGACATCAGCAATATAGGTGCCAAAGTCTTGTGCCCCATTCATAAAGCCAAAGTTAGTCCCTCCATGGAACATGTAGAGATTGATGGAAATTCCTTTGCTTAAAAGAGCCGAAAGAGTATTCAGCAATCCTGCAGTAGGAAAAAAAAGACTAAAATCTCAGCAATCAATATGGAACAGAAACATACCTTAAGGCTCAAGTTTAATATGCTCCTAATGAACAGAGGTGTTTTGTACATATAACGTCCGTTGGAAGATTAACAGAACAACATACACTCAGCTACTGAATTATACAGTGTACATTTGAAAATAAAGTTTCTGGAGGAGGATAAATGGTTGTTTGGTGACAAGGTTTATCCACAGCAACCTTCCAACATTGAGTGGTCCACTTAGAATAATGCCTGAATAAAATGATGCTTCTCTTAACTTTCTTCATTTATTCCCCCAAAGCTATGTGGACATAGCAACTTCCAAGATTCAATGGAGATCTGCGCACACAAATCAGTCTTTCCTCAGTATTAAAACCATACAATTGTTTGCTTTCATCGGTCTTCCATTTCCAGCTGTCTTTTAACTCTTATTGTTCCTTGAAAGTATAGCCTTTTAGAACTCACTTAACACCAAAATTGTGAAAGCAAATCCATTTGTTTGCAAACTAGTTTAAAGTTAACATTTGTAAAATTTTAAAAAAGCCATGGAAGAATTCATACAGCACCAGAGACCTGGGTTCAATGCCGACCTTGGGTGCTGTCTTATGGAATTTGCATTTTCTCCCCATGACCATATGGGATCTGGTTTCTCTGGTTCCCACACAAATTAACCACTGTAAATTGCCCCTAAGTGTACATGTGAGTGGCAGAATCAGGGAAGGATGGGATGTGGGAAGAAGAGGTGATGAGAATGTGGAGAGAATTACAAATGGGATTAATAAAATAATAGTGTGAAACGGTGGTTGATGGTTATTGTGGACTTGGGCCAAAGGCCCTGTTTCTGCGCCACTTTCCTTTATAGCTGACTTTTTACATTACATTAAAGACTGGATGTAAAATTATTTGAAATGTCTCGTCTTTGTGAAAGATATTGCATTAATAAAAAATATCTCCTGCTTATCATTTGTGACCACATCAGATAACCTAAAACTGCTTCCTACAATCATATAGAACTAATGACTATTGTATTGATAGCTGTTCTCATCTGGAATAGCCCAGGTTATCAGATTTGCTCTGGTGACTGAGCATTCCATTGGGATACCATAAATCGTCATTCTTGTGCAGGTTGGGGCAAAAATCATGTTATAAATTTGGTTTGTGCCGAGTGAATAACAGATTGGAAAAGAAGAAGGAAAAAAAATCACCAGTGAGCCAAGAGCACTTCCACGATTGGTCTTAAAATCTGCCCGTAACTTTTTGTTCAGGGCAGAGATATGCATGGACCTTATTCTTTTGATACATAGATTGTAGAAAATTCCAAATGAATCAGACAATAAACTGTCAGCAACTCAAACCTTTTATTGAAGAATAGGACTGTGGAATTCTCTGCCTCAGAGGGCGGTGGAAGCAGGTTCTCTGGATGCTTTCAAGAGAGAACTAGATAGGGCTCTTAAAAAATAGCAGAGTCAGGGGATATGGGGAGAAGGCAGGAACGGGGTACTGATTGTGGATGATCAGCCATGACCACATTGAATGGCGGAGCTGGCTCGAAGGGCCAAATGGCCTACTCCTGCACCTATTGTCTATTGACCGCAAGTAGTCTGCCTGACCCTTCAAGACAGCCTCGCTATTCAGTGGCTGATAAGAGTGAGGCATCAACTATTCTTCTTTGTCAGTACGACAAGGCTCACAATTTAGAGGTCAAATATTTATTTACATCCTTTAAATATCTCCAGTGATCTATCCGCCACAATCCCGCAGGAAGAGAATTCCAGAGAGAGGAGGCAAGAATAAATCACTTGGCCTTGAAAATGAAGCGCATGAAAAGATGGAATCCAACAATATCACGTACCTTCCCGATAGACATGGTGACCGCTACCCCAGTGGTCAAACCAGCCACTCCAGTATTCCATTACCAATTTAGGTTTGTCCGGCTAAACATCAAGGGAAAAAAGACCAGATACAAGATTGCAGAGGAATATTGTCAATTAGCAAATTGTGTAAAATTTGCAAACTATAATAGAGTTGTTCCCTAAAGAACAAGCATTAATGCTGACGGTCAACTGGTCAGACCACCTTCTATTACCATGATAATTATTCACATTAAATCTCCTTCCCTCCATTCTTGAAGACACCAATTTCCTGCTAAGGTACTTTTCCACTATTCCGAATCTTTGTGGTAATTTGTCTCCCATTCTTTTTTTTCTAACTTGTTAGCTATTCAACTTCCGAAGACAAAACAAACTCCAAACTCTGTTCATCATGGACACAGATAAACAAATATAACAATAATTTTTTAATAATTGAGTTTTCTCTAAAATTCATACTAGCCCAAGGTACTGATGCCAATTTCTCTCCTCTTTCACAAGTGAGAACAAACAGACTTCAGTCAGAATTATCCAGACCTAGAGGAATAATAATGTAAACCTATGCTCCTGCTGTCTCCTTGTTCATTGGGAAGAATGGAGTCTGAAGTTCTACATCCCTTGCTGAGAGGAAGGCACTTCAGACAGCCCAACATATTGCAAACAAAGCATTATGTTCCCCTTCTACCACCCAATCCCCCCTTTATTTATCCATCAGATGACATTGTTTACAGCATATCCTGACGGCAACCTTGGCCTCACCTTCTCAGTGATAGTCCCTTTATCCAGTTCACCCCGCTCTACCCTCCTTGCAGTTTAGTTTATTTGAGTCTGAAGGGGCCCAACTAAAAAAAAAAAAAAAAACCCATGCCCTCCAGATGTGCTATATTTACTGCCGAGTTACTCCAGCACTTTGAGGTTCATTGTGCTGCTCTATTTTCTTTCCTTCCCGGTTTTGACAAATAATCTTTACAGTAAAACATCAACTTTATTTCACCATCCACAGATGCTGCCTGACCCACTGAGTATTTCCAACTTTTTGTTTGCATTTCACTTAACCATTCGCTTAATTTTTTTTTATTTTCATAAATCATACCAATGTGTATAACTAAGCATGAGATCACTGCTCTGCAAACTATTATGTTACATGTCCAAAGAAAATAAAATGTCTTACTTCTAGATCTTTCATTAACATTAGTCCAGATTCCAGCTTCTGAAAGTTGAAAGTCGGTAAAACTGTAAACATGTCAAAATGCAATAGAAAAGCAGTCACACAAAGAGGAAGTCACGTTTTGAAATAACTTTGCACGGAAACAATACTGAATGCTATAAAGTCATTCTAAGCATATTAAGGCAAAGGGAGATAAGCCAACCATTTGGCCAAGAATGTGAGTCGGCACTTTAGAGCAACACTTAAGGTGCTGCCTTACAGCGGGTTCGATCCTGACCACGGGTGCTCTCTGTACGGAGTTTGTATGTTCTCTCCGTGACCACATGAAATTTCCCCGGTTACTCTGGTTTCCACACACATTCCAAAGAGTTTGTGGGTTAATTTTCTTCGTTAAGAATTGTAAATTGTCCCTAGTGTGTAGTGTGTGCTCGTGTAAAGGGGATCGCTGGTCGGCGTAGATTCGGTGTGCTGAAGGGCCCGTTTCCGCGCGGTATCTCTAAACTACATTAACCTAGTCTACAAGTAACATGTTTTCTAGCTTTCTATTGTGCGTGTGTAAGAAAAATGAGCCAATTACATTTTATGTATAACAGTGGAGGTATGATTTATTTTTCAGCTTGTAAATCCTGCACAATAATTATTAATTTAAAAAAATGAAATCATTCATCACCCTAATCCCCAAGTCAGTACTTACCTCCGGCAATGGATCCTTTAGTTAATCCGTCTTTGTTATCGGAAGTCATTAATAACTCCACTATCCCTCTGCTTAACAAGGCCTTTCAGGATTAAAACAGAAACCATTTTTAGTCCGAATCTTAGTACTGCTGACCTTGTCCTGAAATGAATGGCCCTCAGGTTATGTGCAAAATAAAATAATCACTCGTTTCAATTCTAATTGGTCCAGATATTGTTGGAAGCTCACAACTCCACACTGTACGACTCTATGACTAACATTTTGTCCTTGAGAAATATGTGGAATATTGTATGTTTTATTATATTATATATTACATTAGCACAAGGTGGATGAAGAACGGACGGGTGAAGGAACCTAAAACAATTTCAGGAAAGATACATCAACATTTCTGGTTGCTCGGGAATAACATTAACACTATATCCAGGACAGAAATATTTAAATGCCACTTTGAACCAAGCATCATTATCACTCACCGACTCTGCCACTATTCCACCAGTAACATTACATTTCTGTGAACATTTGGAACTACCTGGGTTGCAGATATAAAGAAGCAAGTAGGGAGATGCTTTAATTTTGGTCAGACATCCTTGGGAAGTCACCAGTATTGGTAAAGCTTCCAACTGACCAGGTTGGAATATCAGCATCCAAAAAAATGTGCTTCCCTTTCCCCTCTCCCCAACACACTCCTTAACCACAGCTCTCCTCCAGAAGGTGAGAATTCACAAGTCTAGTCATTTAACCGTGACATGTTTTAGGTCCATAGTCAATTTAAATCAACAGTAACTGCATGCAATAGTAATACTATAATGCATTGCAAATCTGTGATCACTTTGCTCAAAATTTCAAGAGAAGCCTTCATCCACTTGACATTTTCTGGGAAACTTTACAATTAATGAATCAATTATTTATGCCGACATTTTTTTAACTTTCCATAAAATGAAAGGTGCATTATTTCCAAGTATCCATGAACAGGGAACCGGACTTTGATCATTTGCAGAGGCGAGATCAAGATTTGTGCAACGTTTCAAATGTAGCAAAATCCACTATGTCAACTAGAAGCTTGCAGCTACAATAACATTTGGCCCCGACCTCATTTTTCCCCCAATAATTACAGTACATAGGGCAGCACGGTGGGACAATGGTACAGTTGCTGCCTTATAGCACCAGAGCCCCGGGTTCAATTCTGACAACGGATGCTGTCTGTACGGAGTTCATACTCGCTCTACCCGCGACCGTGTGGGTTTTCTCAGCAATCTTCGTTTCCTCCCACACTCCAAAGATATACAGGTTTGTAAGCTAATTTGCTTGGTATGTGTGTAAATTGTCCCTAGTGTGTGTAATAGACAACAGGTGCAGGAGTAGGCCAGTTGGCCCTTCGAGCCAGCACAACCATTCAATGTGATCATGGCTGATCATCCCCAATCAGTACCCCGTTCCTGCCTTCCCCCCATATCCCCTGACTCAGTTATTTTTAAGAGCCCTATCTAGCGCTCTCTTGAAAGCATCCAGAGAACCTGCCTCCACCGCCCTCTGAGGCAGAGAATTCCACAGACTCGCCACTCTCTGTGAGAAAAAGTGTTTCCTTGTCTCCGTTCTAAATGGCTTATTCCTTATTCTTAAACTGTGGTCCCTGGTTCTGGACTCCCCCAACATCGGGAACATGTTTCCTGCCTCTAGCCTGTCGAAGCCCTTAACAATCTTATATGTTTCAATGAGATCCCCTCATCCTAAACTCCAGAGTGTACAAGCCCAGCTGCTCCATTCTCTCAGCATATGACAGTCCTGCCATCCCGGGAATTAACCTTGTAAACCTACGCTGCACTCCATCAATAGGAAGAATGTCCTTCCTCAAATTAGGGGACCAAAACTGCACACAATACTCCAGGTGTGGTCTCACTAGCACTCTGTACAACTGCAGAAGGACCTCTTTGCTCCTATATTCGATTCCTCTTGTTATAAAGGCCAACATGCCATTCGCTTTCTTCACTGCCTGCTGTACCTGCATGCTTACTTTCATAGACTGATGTAGGATAGTGTTAGTGTGTGGGGATCACTGGTCGGTGCGGAATCGGTGGGCTGAAGAGCCTGTTTCCGCGCTGTATCTGTGAACTAAACTGAAAAAGAGAACAGGTAAAAGAATACTAAATATCACTTTGCATCTGTCCCTTAAAGATTTGCTAAAGGAGAGATTTGCTATCACAAGCTTAGTGCCAGGTCACTTTGCCTGACTAATTATCAAAACAGTGGATTGTAATGGAGTGAGGGAAAAAGAACACCACTTACAAACTACACCTGATTATTTTCATTCCAAAACATTGAAAACAAAACCACATTACCTCTTTTACGTAAGCCATGTAGTTGTCATCTTTGGCATAGCCACCATATTCATTTTCCACTTGCACAGCAATAATTGGACCCCCATTTTTGTACTACAAATGAAGAACACAAGGTTAAAATATGATCTACTGTTTAAATTTCACATATAATATTACCACTTTATTTCATTTGTTTTTCCCAATTTTCTCTATTCCTGGAGGACTTGACCTCTCACTGGGGCACTTGTGCATTCAACCAACTTTCCTTCAACTGCAACAGCAAAATCTATTGCTTTGTTGTCACCATCATAGTCAAGTGTGATTTAGTCTTCAACTAGGTAAACAGCAACTTGAATGACTTCATCCTTTTTAAACCTTTCATAGAATGAAGTTTGACCTTTGTTGCCTGTCAAAGTTGCACTGAGAAATTGTGGAGCACCACCATTAGTCATGGGATACAATCGAGTGGTTCACTGAGCTATATCTTAATAGGGTACCTGGAGTCAATTGTAGGTAGAAACAGACCAGGAGTTTAATGTTATGATCTCGTCCTTAGAGAACATTTGTAAATCAACTCTGCATCTATTGTATTCCTAAAAGTACATCAATACAATTAAATAAATGGGCATTAACTGAAGATGATGATATTGGGATGGTAGCTATAAACAGTTTGTTCAAACGCAGTGATGTAGGTGATGGATGTGGGTAGGGTGTTGGATGTTGATTTGTATGGATTTTAGTAAGGCATAAAGTCCTCAATGGTTGGCTGATCTACAAACATTCGGATGCATGGGATTAACAGTGACCAGTATGAACAGGTAGATGAGAGATCATGTTCGACACAGACATTGTGGGCTGAAGGGCCGGTTCCTGTGCTGTACTGTTCTATGTGTGTTCCAAGATGGTCTTGCATCCCAACAATTGTAATCTCACTCCTCTTTTCTCCCCATCTTGGAACACACCGCAAGTGTTGCTGTGCATTCAAAAATAATTGGCAAATTGGCAGTTAATTTCCTCATTGATAGCCTGTTTCTTGATATATTCAGAAGCCCATTCTGGCTTATTTCTCATCTTTCTGTGAATGCTTCCAAGAGCACATTGGAACGATCCATGCTTGACCCAACCCCTGCCTCAAGTCTACTCCGTACCACAGCAATAAACATTTGCAGTATTTTGGGACACTCGGCAGTCAACACACGAGGCAGAGTGGTCCTCGCGTACTAATTGGTCCACAGCTGCTGCCAACCCTTACTGTCCTGGTTGACTGATCACTTTAAAAAAACTGTTTTTGAATGCTTCGGTTATTAAATGAATGGGGACATTCTACAGAAGGTAGTAAGTCAGCGTGACTGAGCTCTACTGCAGACTCAGTGTTTCTGATGCAGAACACAACCATACAGGCATGGCACCTAGTGTCGACTGTTCTATCCAGAACCACCCACTAGCACCAATATTCATAATACCTACTATACTAGGAAACCAGAAATCAAAGCAATCAATCCAAACATCTCAGTTTGAAATATGGATTCATAAAGGAGCTGTGGATTCCTGGGGAGGAATTCATAATCCATTTAAATACCACAAGATTTCATATAAAAGAAAAACCCTTGCAATTTATGTGAATTTAAAATATTGTCGCCGGACTTTTGCCTCAGCATAATTAACTTTAAAATGTAATGTTGCGTATAGACCCAAGAGGCAGGGAATCAGTTCAGTGATGTTCGCCATCTGCATTACATGTTCTTTTATGATGTCTTCTGACCTGCAAGTTGGACATCGCAACTTTCTGGATCATATCAAATAGATTGCCAGAGGGTCAACTTGCCAAGTTGAACTTATTTGATAAAAATCAAGCCATGATAAAAGAAGCTTTCCAACTAATGCAATATACACCATGCTTATTGGAGACACCGAACATCCATCATGCAGCAAGATCTCATGAATTGGCCTAACTCACCTGAAATCTGAGGACCTTAGGAATTAGCACATTGAAAAAGGCATTGACTGCATCAGTAAACCCAGCATACGTCGTGCGTAGTTTCATTTTTCTGTCTCTCAGCAGCCAACTAAAAAGGGAATCAGATAATAAGTACAGAAAAATTAAATAACATTATAAATTAAATTAAATAACTTCACCTAAAGATCGTAATTTCTGATAACCCATTAGCTCTTTATTCCTGAAATGTATAGTTTCCGCTCTATCAATTAACAGAATTAAACCAAATATAGTTGTATCAATCAAAATAGAGACAGCAGTACATCACACTCTTCTGTAAGATTCCACCATTGGGAAAATACTAATATTTTAAAGGTCTGCAATTATTTTTTTGCAAAAAAAAAAACGGTTTTTTTAGCACTATGACTGACACATTTATTTGTATTTTACAAAGTGCTATGTTAGTGTCAACATGTGTAGGAAAGAACTGCAGATTCTGGTTTACACTGAAGATAGACACAAATGCTGTAGTAACTCAGCGGGACAGGCAGCATCACTGGATAGAAAGAACGGGTGACATTTCGGATCGGTATGAAGAAGGGTCTCGACCCAAACGTCACCTATTCCTTCTATCCAGAGATGCTGCCTGTCCCGTTGAGTTATTCCAGCATTTTGCATCTATGTTCGATGAGTGTCAACATATCCAATTACCACGCATTCAAATCTAACATTCCAGTACTAAGTCATCTAATACTGGTCTCTTCCTAGACATTGATTAAACTAGTACATGTGTCTGAAGAAGGGTCCCAATTTGAAGCATCGCCTATCCATGTTCTCCAGAGATGCTGCCTGACCTGCTGAGTTACACTTGCACTGATGCTTTGGAAATCAGACATCTGCAGTGCCTTGTCTCTCAAGATCTGTTTGTTGTCAACCAAGGTGAGATGATAAGCACACATTGCCCTTATGCATTTAATATACACATCAATTACTTGCTAATCTGCATACTAATTTGGTGAAACACAAAAATGCTGGAGTAACTCAGCACGTCAGGTATCATGGTGGAGGTCATGGATGACTGACCCACTGAGTAATTCCAGCACTTGGTGTCATTTTTTCTAAACCAGCATCTGCAGTTCCTTGCATTCTGTAGAGCAATACTCTCAAAGCATTGAGAGACTCAGGACTACATATGGAAATTACAGTACTGGCATAGGACACCAGAATAAATCATTATAGATGCAGAATTTCCTGTTCATCGTTTTCAGAACAAAACTTAACCCGTTATAGTTTGTCTGCTTTTAAGCATTCCTTACATAAATTCATAATAAACCATAAAAAGGAATGTTTGGAAATTCCATTCTAAAGTACTACTACATTAGTGATACATTTTAATTAAGGTTTCTATTCTAGCTTTACAAGGTCATCTGAGACCAATATTTAGATTCCTATTCGAGGACATACTGCAGCCTATATTTAGATTTGACTATTTACACCAACATTGATGGCAAGGCAACAGATCTATTATTAGCAAAGGAAACATTGCTCCCATGGGCATTGCTCAGAAAGATTTACCCTCAATTTGCACAACTAGTAAATTAAATCTGAAAAAGGGTTCCGACCTGAAACGTCACCTGCTCGATGTTATTCAGAGATGTTGCCTGACCTGCTGAGCTATTCAGGCACTTAGTGTCTTTTGTTTTTAAAAGAAAACTATTTTGCTTTGACCCGCAGAAGATTCTCAAATTTACCTGGGTAAACCTCCAAGGTCCCACTCCGAGCAGATATATGGTCCTGGGCGCAATATGACCCATAAATCCAAGTCATTGGCTAGTTTGAGATAGGCCCTAGAAAAGAAAGTATTATACTTGGAGCAAATTAACAAAATGGTGCCTTTCCAAGTGATATCCACATCCTTGCACTCACTGATGGCTTCTGATCATTGGTTGTTGTTCTCCAAGCTCAGGTAGATAAGGTCATAAGTAATAGTAGAATGAGGCCATTCTGCCCATCAAGTTTATTCCGCCATTCAATCATGGTTGATCTACCTCTCCCTCCTAACTCTATTCTCCGCCTTCTCCCCATTATCTCTGACACACATAATAATCAAGAATCTATCTCTGCCTTAGAAATACCCATTGACTTTGGCCTCCACAGCCTTCGGTGGCAAAGGACTCCACAGATTCACCACCATCTGACTAAATAAATTCCTTCTCATCTCCTCCTTTAATTCAGATTATGACCTCTTGTCCTAGACTCTCCCATTAATGGAAACATCCACTCCACATCCACTCTTTCCAAGCCTTTCACTATTCTGTATGTTTCAATGAGGTCCCCCATCATTCTTCTAAATTCCAGCAAGTACAGGCGCAGTGTCGACAAGCGCTCATCATAGGTTAACTGCCTCATTATTCGGATCATTCGTGTAAACCTCCTCTGGACCCGCTCCAGAGCCAGCACATCCTCAGATATGGTGCCCAAAATTGCTTACAATACTCCAAATGTGGCCTGACCAGCACCATAGAGCCACAGCATTACATCCCTGGTTTGTATTCTAGTCCTCTTGAGATAGCTGTGATGCTTGGAGGAGTACAGCAATCGGAACAGGTCCTCCAGGACCATCAAACACCTATTTACACTAATCCCATTTTATTCTCTCCCATTCCCATTAATTACACTCTGGTTCTTCAAATCTCCTACACAATGGGGGCAAATTGCGGTGGCCAATTAACCTATTAATAAACATGACTACAGGACGACAAAAAAAAAACACATGCATCAGGGGAAGAACGTGTAAACACTGCACAAAGCCAGGATCAAATCCAGGTCTCCAGAGCTCTGTGGTAGCAGTATTAACCACTGTGCCAACACAAAACTACCCTATGGTGTGAAGTCAGCAACAGAAATCTTACAAGCTACATTGGACAAGATTCTGCAAGGAACATCACATTCTTTGAGCAATCAAGATGAACATTGAATACATTTTACTAGCCATGTATGCATACAAGGTGCTGTGCCTTGGTGCTTTGCTCGCAATTAACAACGGGAAATACAGTAAACAATTAAGAATAAAACATGATCATTTAAAGCATGTGAAGAATGAAATGAAATAGCAGAGCAAAAGGAGGCTACAGACTTTAGGTTGTTGAGTAGAGCGACTGCCCGTGGAAAAAAGACCGGAGTCGCCTTTCAGAGGGAAGTGCTTCAAAGAGTTTGTGGCCAGGGTGAGAGGGGTCAGAGATGATCTTAGCCACTCGCTTCCTGGCCCTTGCAGTGTACAGTTCATCACTGAGGGGGAGGGAATGGTTGCGGCCAACAACCTTCTCGGCTGATCGAACGATGCACTGCAGCCTCCAGATGTCATGCTTGGTGGCTGAGCCAATCATGATGGAGAAGGTGAGGACAGACTCAATGATGGCAGTATAAAACTAGACTATCATTGCCTGTGGCAGATTGTGTTTTCTCAGCTGACACAAGATGTACATCGTCTGTTGGGCCTTTTTGACTGTGGAGTCAATGGTGGCCTCCAATTTAAAAAACTTAAATGACTCCACAGATGTGACTGTGGTGTTGATGGTGAGGGGAGGGGGAGCTCTCCAAAGGTCTACAATAAATTCCACCGTCTTAAGAGCATTCGGCTCCAGGTCGTTGCGATGGCACCAGGACGGAAGCAGTGTCACTTCCTGTCTGTAGGCAGATTCCTCCCCATCCTGGATCAGACAAATCAGTTTATGTCGTCCGCAAACTTGAGAAGCTTGACAGAGGAGTATGTGGAGGTGCAGTCGTTGGTGTAGAGAGAGTAAAGGAGAGGGGAGAGTATGCGGTCTTGCGGTGCTCCTATGCTGAAGGTTAGCGGGTCCGAGATGTACTTTCCCTAGTGGTTGATTGATGCTCAACAACTGTCTGTAAAGAAATACTTTGAAGAAACATTGCAAAAAATAAAAACCACCAGGAAACACAAATGTTATCTACTCACTCAAGATCAATATCATCTTTAAAATTAAACGTCCCCCTCTCTGGCTCATGAAGGTTCCATGGAACATACCTGTAATTAAAAACATGGACACTAATGCATGACACAAAATATCAATCAATTAATCAAAACTTTATTGTCATTCAGAAATACATCAATAAATGCAATTCCGAAAGAAATTTCGTTGCATCTGGCTCCACGTGCAATACAAAACAACAGAAGGATAAAATGAATAAAAAGTTAAAATGGATAAAAAGATAAAATAGATAATGGTGGTGGCACATTAGATGGCATTCAAGAGTCTGATGGCTCGGGGGAAGAAGCTGTTGCAAAACCTGGCCATTCAGCTCCTTATACTACGATATCTTTTTCCCCGAGGGCAGCAGAGTGAACAGTCCACGATGAAGATGTGTGGGGTACTTTATAATACTGCTGGCCTTAGACAAGCAACGTTTGCACGCAGTGTCCCCGATTGAAGGAAGAGAAGTCCCGATGATTTTTTCAGCCGTCCTCACCACTCTTCGCACGGACTTCCAGTCGGAGGCTTTGCAGTCCCCAAACCAGACAGAGATGCAGCTGGTCAGAATGCTCTCCATTGTTCCCCTGTAGAAAGTGGTGAGGACAGACTGGGGGAGGTGAGCTTAGACTGACTCCTCACTCTGAAGTCAAACTTCTAAGCGTGTTATGCCACATTGGAAGCATTCAATGCACCCAATAAAAGCATTTACAATTAAGAGAGGCATAGATAGGATAGAGAGTCAAAACCTTTTCCCCCCAGGATAGAAATATCAAAAAGAGGACCTAGCTTTAAGGTGAGAGGGACAAGTTGAACAGAGATGTGCAGGGCAAGTTTTTTTTCCTCATACACAAAGTGAGTGGAGGGTGCCTGGAACACAATGGTGGTGGTGGTGGAAGCAGATACGATAGTGGCATTTAAATAAGCACATACATATGCAGAGAATGGAGGGACATGAATGACGTGCAGGCAGGAGATAAGTTTAACTTGGCACTATGTTTGGTACAAATATTGTGGCCTGAAGGGCCTGTTCCTGCATGTTTTATGTAAAAGCTGCTGAGGCCCTGTTCATAACCTGCCTTTGAAACATCAGGAGAATACCTGCTATAAATTTATACAAAGACTAGAAAAGCCAGCATAACAACTTCAGGGAACAAAATCATAAAAGGAATGTTTTTAAAAGGCTTATTGTAATATATCTTTGCACACAATGAATATCACTTACGTTGTTAAAGTATTCAAACCCAAGGCTTTCATCTTCAACATGCGGTCTGACCAATACGCCCGTGGAATACGAAAATAGTGCATTGATCCGCCCAGAATTAAAAACTTATTTCCCTCCAATTGAAAATATTCTTTGTTGGCCTGCAATCCTAAATTTCTGCTGTGCATTCTTTTTGGAGTGAGGGATATCCAATGGAACCTAAAATCAGATGGAAAACATCTTAGTTTCAGGTACATACATAGCCAAGCAAACCATTTTGAGAGAAGGCACATGGTGTGCTTGTCCAAAAGACTAAGTGGCAGATAGATCAACAGCAGACAAGCTGGCTGATCAAAATGCTTTCACTGTCTGCAATGCTGTGACTTAATGGTGTTCAGATATCATATGACCAAGTCATTGGCCTGTTGATTGGCACGATGGTAATGACAATTGCTCACAAAACACATTCCTTTTTACTACACACACCTTTCCAAAAGGAATTGTTAAAAATGTTTGTGTGTATACTGTTATTTATACATAGCTCAGCATCAGCACTTCAAACTAAATGAGCATCGAGCTTCCTGTCTTTTCACTGCATAATAAACTACACACTGTATTGTTCTCAAATACAATCACTTGTACATCTGATGAATTCTATAAGCTTCAAAAAAGGCTTTGTTACATCTTTGTCGTGACCATAATTTTCACATCGCCCGATGAGCTCTATTATTTTGGAATCTATCCATTCAACTAGGCAACGGATAGTAGCAAGAAAAGTAAAGTCCTGAGGAGTGGGAAGGATCAGCCCAACATGTGGCCAGGGAGAGGAGCGTGGTGGTGGATTTTGAGGTACGACTTGAATGTTGTCTCTTGGATTGGGAGTGGGGAAGGTTAACTGGAATTGGTAAGGCTGAATGAGACACATGGTTGGCTGAAGGTTGGTGGGTCTGGGACTTGAGTAGATTGGGCGGACAAGACAATAAACCTACACACAGGAACGCCAGGCCAGCTCTTTACTGGCAGGACCAGATTACCCCAATGATAGGAATCCCAATAATAACATTGTACCAATTCCACTGTCATTCTCCAAACACGCTACTGTGCAGAGAATGCCTGGAATTGCCAGAGGAGGCAGGTGCAAAAACATTTAATAGACATGGACTGGGACATAGATAAGAAAGGGCAAGAAGAATATGCGCCAATTGGGACGAGATTAGATGGAACATAATGATCCATGCGGACAAGTAAGATGAAGGGCCCCTTTTCATGCTGAATGACTATAACATGCATTGAACAAAGTTTCTGAATTCTGAATTTTTTTACAATCCATTCCAATGTGCATCATTTTACATTGCCTACTGATTACAATAGATTAAGCTTGATTTGTCTCCCCCCCACTCTTTGACGATGAAGAAGAGGCAAATTAATTTTGCTACTCTCAAGAGTTTCGGTTTCCAGCTCATTGCAAAATGAAGAAGACATTAATTGCTATATGATTAATATTTTCGGATTTGTAAGCAAACAGCACAGTGGCGCAGCAGTAGAGATGCTGCCTTACAGCGCTAGAGTCCAGTGTTCGATCCCGACTACGGTTGCTGTCTGTACGGAATTTGTACGTTCTCCCTGTGACTGGGTGGGTTTTCTTCAGGTGCTCTGGTTTCTTCCCACACTGGAACTACGTAGATTAATTGGCTTCAGTATAATTGTAAATTGGGTGTAGGATAGTGCTAGTATATGGGGTGATCGCTGGTTGGCGCGGACTCAGTGGGCCGTAGGGCTTGTTTTTGTGCCGTTTGTCTAAAGTCTAAATAATTGGTGTTGCTGAAAGTAAAACTAAAAAAGGCTGTGAAAGTACTTTCACAGCCTTTTTTGGTTGTTACTTTCAGCAACAACATCTGTTGCGAGAGTGACTGTTTTAGAATGATAACATAGAAACATAGAAAATAGGTGCAGGAGTAGGCCATTCGGCCCTTCGAGCCTGCACCGCCATTCAATGTGATCATGGCTGATCATCCAACTCAGTATCCCGTACCTGCCTTCTCTCCATACCCCCTGATCCCTTTAGCCACAAGTGCCACATCTAACGCCCTCTTAAATATAGCCAATGAACTGGCCTCAACTACCTTCTGTGGCAGAGAATTCCAGAGACTCACCACTCTCTGTGTAAAGAATGTTTTCCTCATTTCGGTCCTAAAGGAATTCCCCCTTATCCTTAGACTGTGACCCCTTGTTCTGGACTCCCCCAACATCGGGAACAATCTTCCAGCATCTAGCTTGTCCAACCCCTTAAGAATTTTGTAGGTTTCTATAAGATCCCCCCTCAATCTTCTAAATTCCATCGAGTACAAACCGAGTCTATCCAATCTTTCCTCATATGAAAGTCCTGACATCCCAGGAATCAGTCTGGTGAATCTTCTCTGTACCCCCTCTATGGCAAGGATGTCTTTCCTCAGATTTGGAGACCAAAACTGTACGCAGTACTCCAGGTGTGGCCTCACCACCCTTTATCATACATGGCTGAGGGATAAATATTGCCTGGGGACAAGATAAATTGTCATGTACATTAACAGTTTCTCCCTTGACATATTATGCTTGATTAGTTGAATGTTCTTAATATTTCCTAAAAACACCGTTCTTCTTTAAATTAGTACATAGATTAATTTGCAACCAAACAAGGGTCAGTTTTCAGGTGACACCCAAGTAACTATCTTGGTATATCTGCTTCAGATTAGCAGAGACTGGGTGGATTTTTCCCACTGAAGGGTGGGAGGCTGAGGGGGTGACCTAATAGAATTATATAAAATCACAAGGAACACACACAAGGTGAATAGTCACAGTCTTGTTCCCATGATAGGGGAATTTGTAACTAAAGGGCACAAATATAAGATGTGAGGGGAAAACCTAAGGGGATCTGGGGGTCAGGCTTTTCACAAAGAGGGTGGTAGGTAGGTGGAACATGCTGCTAGAATAAGTGGCATAGGCAGATGCAATAACAATGTTTAAAAGACATTGGAACAGATATGGATAGGAAGGACCTAGAGGGTTATGGGCTAAATTAAAGTAATGGATAAGCCCATGCCAAAGAGCCTTCTTCCTTCAGTGCTGTACACGTCTGGTTCGGGCCTATTCAACAACACTAACAATATGCACATATATCAGTTGTCACATGATACATTTCTATACGGGTTCATACCACAATATTACATCAACTATCATGTGGCAGCAACAGAGACTCCAGCAGTGAGGCAGTGTCCACTGGAACGTCAGACTGCACGTTTGGCCTTAAGGCTTGGGACATGGATTATGAAAGTTATCTGGACTTGATGTTTTCAAGCAAGTTAGACAAAAGCAAGAGATTTTGCTCTCTGCACACTCCCTGACTAGCCATCTTTAACTAAATCACAGTACTTTACCTTTAGATTATTCTATCAGCTTAATAACACACTACAAAAATGACCTGACAGTTTCATGAGACAGTACAGCATTATACAGGTTGCGGTTGCGAAGGAACTGCAGATGCTGGTTTACACCGAAGATAGACATAAAATGTTGGAGTAGCTCAACGGGACAGGCAGCATCTCTGGAGAAAAGGAATGGGTGACGTTTCGGGTCGGAATACTTCTTCAGTCTAAAAACTGTCCCGCTGAGTTACTCCGGAATTCTGTGTCTATCTTTGTTGCGGTTGTGAATATGAATTATGTGTTTGTCCCCATGAAAAATTAACAGCGCTCAATTTTCATTTTGTATTTAAAGGGTGCCATAAATGAAGCAATGCACTCATCAGAAATTAACTATAAAAAAAACATGCGTTCGCTGTAAACTGTCACGTGTTTAAAAGACATTTAAAACAGAACAAGTTAATAGGTATCCCAAGCAATTATTCCTCCTCAAAGAGGTAGCTCAGATCACTATAAAGCCCTTAAACTGTTAGAGCAGTCTATGGAAAATTAAGATTTAAAGATTACGTTGACATGATTAGATCATAAGACAATCTTCTTGAGAAAAAAAAAGTTCAATATGTGTGTGGCTCAATACTATGTCTGGTCTTTTGAAAATGTTTTGCTATTTAGTCTTGAGCTATTGAATTATTGTTCTCCCTCCACCTATAAATGTCACCAGTATATATTTCACCTATAAATAAATCACAACAAATGGCAAACCGCATACAGGGAATGGAAGTTTGATGTTTTCCACTTCATGAGGTGATGCAAGATGATGTTGGCATAATGGGCATGTTCTCCTGAATGTTTTGTTTGGGGTTCAAAGGATGGCATCAATCATCATGCAATAATCCATTTGAAATACAGCAGTGGACATAGACAAGCTCAATCAACCCAAGTCCAGACCTCAAATGTCCATTTCCTAACCCCCTGAGCTACCAACTCTGTTGTTCCCCAAGAACCCTGGATGGCCAACATACCACCCTCCCTCATTTCCAACTCCACACAATTCTTCTCCTAGTTTGGGTTATTATAACCGCATATACTCAGAAATAATGAAAAATGTTGATTTACATGCCATCCAGGCAAATCATACCATATACGACGAGTACAATCATGCCATTCATGAGTACAACAGGTAACGCAAAAGAGAAAATAAACAGTGCAGAATATCATATTGCAGCTGCAGAGAAAGTGTAGGCAAAATAAAAATCTGAGGGCCACCATGAGCTAGATTGAAAGATTGAGAATTTAACTTTAGCATTAGAGGCCCTTTAAATAATCTGATAACAGCAGGGAGGAAGCCAATCTTGAATCTGGTGGTATATGCTTTTGATCTTTTCTTGATAGAAGAGGTGAAAAGAAAATGACTGGGATGCAAGTGGTCCTTGATTATTTTGGTTGCTTTCCCCGAGACAATGCTATAGATGGAGTTGTTGGAGAGAGAGGGATGTGGATAGAAGGAAGCTAGCTTGCACGATGGACTGGACACATCCACAACACTGAGCAGGTTCTTCTGGTTCTGGGCACAGCAATTGCCAAACCAAGCTGTGATGCATCCTGACAGGATGCTTTCTGTTGCCCCTCTGTAGAAATTGGTAGCAGTAATTGGAAACATACCAAATTTTCTTAATATTCTGAGAAAGCAGAGGTCTTGGTGTGCTTTCTTGGCCATAGAGTGACCGTATTTAAACCAGGACAAATTGGTGGTGATGTTTACACTTAGGAACTTGAAGCTTGCAACCATCTGATACAGACTGGGGCATATAATCCGCTCTGCTTCCTGGATGGCACAGTGGGTCAGCTGTAGAGTTGCAGCCCTACAGCTAGAGACCCGGATTCAATCCTGACACTGGGTGCTGTCTGTACGGAGTTTGCACATTCTCCCAGTGACAGCTTGTGTTTTCTCCAGGTGCTCCGGTTTTCTTCCGCACTCCAAAGTACAGGTTTGCAGGTTAATTGGCTTCTGGAAATTGTAAATTGTCCACAGTGTGTAGGATAGTGCTCCTATACGGAGTGATCGCTGATCGGTGTGGACAAGGTGGGCCAACGGCCTGTTTCCTCGCTATATCTAGCAATGTTACAAAATTTTGAGATTTTAAAAATCAAGTCTGCAATTTATCCCATCAGATAAAGCATAAAAAGAAGTTTAATTTGACACCTAATTCCTCACCACCCCAAACACAGACTAGCTCCCCATGTTTCAGCTGCTTCTCCCCCTCTCCCAGTCTTAACACCAACTCCACTGGCAGCACATTTTTGGTTCTCTGTCACATCCGTCCAAAAAGAGCACTGGTGCTCCACTTCAACATCTTGCTTTCCTTCGGGCACACGGGAATTTACAGGACTAAACATCTGGTGTATAATGTCCATGAATATAGATGGATTTCTTTAGTCAGAGGGTAATGAATCAGTGGAATTCATTGCCACGGACGGCTACGGAGGTCATGTCAATAGATATTTGAATGGTGGAGTTGACAGATTCTTGATATGCAAGGGTGTCAGGGGTTACTGGGAGAAGGCAACAGAATGGGGTTGACGGGGAAATGATCGATCATCCATGAATGAATGGCGGAGTAGACTTGATGGGCTGAATGGCTTAATTCTGCTCCTAGAACCTATGAATAGAGAGCCGGGTGACACACCAGTTGCTCACTGAGTGACAAGCTCATGGCTTGTTAAAGAGCCACGTGGCCAACATTTTCCCTACACCAACATCCGCAAGCAGATCTTCTGCTCAATGTCACCTTGAGCATTGGAGGCACTCTGCATATTCAACTGCTTGTTCCATTCTCAATTTAATTTCATTGTTCACTTTGGAAAGTTCTAAGCCTTCAGGAAATGCACCATTTAAATTAGAAGTTCTTAAACAAAATTAGAGGACTTGAAGTAGGTATGTTACAAAACTTACCTTTAGCGGCGCTGCAGTTCTGCCGTGTGCACGACTTTGGCGCCTTTCAGAGGGGGGCGGGCTTAAAGTGCCGTTTTTCCACAGGCAGGGAAAATGGATCAATGTCGGGCGATTTCGTTGCGGAAGAAAAATCGCTCCGACATTTCATGAATGAAGGTATTTTTAAATTACTCCAACATATTTATTAACTAGAGTAATTTAAAAATCACCTTCAAAATCTGTGAGCACCGACAACCGGAAGGATTTTGCGTTGGGAGAAAAAATGGTAAATAGTTTATTTTTATATTAAAAGTTGGTTTTTCGGGAGGCTTTAATAACATTTTCATGTTGCGAAATGGGGTCCAAAAAAATGTATGAACAAACAGTATTTTTCCTCCCGACTTCACCGCTAACCGCAACGTTCCAATCCACCGCATTCCACTAAAACCCACTCGCTAGTTGATTTAAATGGCCATTAATTTACAGGAATCAAACACTAAATTCCTTCCATTTGGCCCAGAAATTCATGAAAATGAGATTTAAAAATTATGTTATATTGTGGATTATTGTGTGAATGTTATTTGGACACTTGGGCAATTAAAAAAAAGTTTATCTTTTCTTAAGAAATGGATAGATGTTTAGATCTACTCATTGAATTTTGTAATTAGCTACAATTAGATAACTAACTAATTATATGCTTTAATTTCAGGTCATGCAAGTAAGATTGTTTCATATTTGTTTCAGAATGCTTCAATCTATAATAACTGAAAATTTCATTGAGTTCTCTTAATTTTTAAGAAAGTTATGGGCTTTTAACTGTTCCAGATCACAGCTTTTGAGTTAAGTCAATTGAAAGGCAATGGGGAACAAGATGCTAATTTCCGAGTATGAAAATGGCCATAACTTTCTTAATACTGAAGATATGAAAGTGAATTAGGTGTCAAATTAAACTTCTTTTTATGCTTTATCTGATAGGATAAATTGCAGACTTGATTTTTAAAATCTCAAAATTTTGTAACATTGCTACTTGAAGGGTGTAGGACCGACCAGCTTGCTCCAGGATGCCCTGACCTGGACTAACGGGGTTGGTCACCTCCTCCTATGCAGTTCCATATGAAATACTAACTCATAAGCATGTTTCCCCAAGCATTATAAAAAATAAACAGCTGGAGGGAATCACATCAATCTCCACTTGTACAGGATCAAGGATGTCTATAGTGCTCCAGATGACTCCCCAGAATGTCAGGTTTGCCATACATCCAGTCCCTGACATGGGAGGAGGCTTCACGCTTTAGTCCATTAGCAAACTCAAACATCATTCATTATTCTCAGGATTATTAGTCAACGTCAGCTACTATACCATTCCAGGACGTTGGGTGTTAAATGGTTGCGATTGGGAATGTAAAAACAATTAAATGCTTTTGCAGTCACTGGTGGCTGGGGACCCAACTCAGTGCAAAATCACAGGTAGTCCCGGCAAATGATTCTAAACTGATCAAACATTTTAACTCCCATTCCCAAACTGACCTTTCTGTCCTGGGCCTCCTCCGCTGTCAGAGTAGGCCAAGCGCAGATTGGAGGAACAGCACCTCATATTTCGCTTGGGTAGCTTACATCCCAGTGGTATGAACATTGAATTCTCTAACTTCAAGTAGCCCTTGCTTTCCCTCTCTCTCTCTCTCTCCCCTCCCCCTTCCCAGTTCTCTGACCAGTATTACTGTCTCGGACTACATTTTATCTCTGTGCCGCCCACTCCGACATCAGACAGAGGAAGGGTCTCGACCCAAAAGGTCACCATTCCTTCTCTCCAGAGATGCTGCCTGTCCAGCTGAGTTACTCCAGCATTTTATGTCTAGCCACTGATCAAACACAGGCAGTGTCAAAACAGTGTCAAAAGAACCGGAACACAGGGCAAAGTCGATGCTGCACGATTAAAAATAGGCCAGACCAGAGAGTGAAACCAGAATCAAATAAAGCACAGCAGCTGTCAGGGGAAATGTTGGAGGCCAGAATAGTAGTGACGTTTAAGAAGACATTTCGACAGGCACATGGATAGGAAAGGTTTACAGGGATATGGGCCAAACGCAGGGAAATGGGACTGGCTTTAAGCATCTTGTTTGGCAAGGAGAGTTGGGTCAAAAGGTTTGCTTTATGACTCAAAGCTGCTGCCAGACAGTGCAAATATTTTTCTGAGGTTTTTAATTTCTAATGTGACTGGGATGTGGGGAGAGCACTCTGCAACAATTACACAGAGTATCAATCTGCCTCTGAAAATTAGCATAATGACTTTAGAAAATAAGCATTTAATTGGGAATGAAACTTGCCCCCAAAAATTATTTTAGTTAATAATAATCACTTCGTTTTTTAGCTTTAGAGCAACAGCATGGAAACAAGCCCTTCGGCCTACCGAGTCTGCACCGACCATCAATCACCAGTTCTCTTGTTATCCTATTTTTGCATCCGTTCCCTACACACTGGGGGCAATTTAAGGAAACCAATTAACATACAAGACCGTACATTTTTGGAATATAGGAGGAAACGCACGCAGTCACGGAGAACGAGAAAGTTCAACACAGACAGCACCTGAGGTCAGGATCAAACCCAGATCTCTGGCTATGAGGCAAAAACTCTACCAGCCACACCAATGTGCCACCCTATTTAAAGCTACACTTTATTTCAGTGGTCTAAAAGCATTTGTTTCTGTGCATGGAGAAATCCAAGAAACGACTTGAAAGAACAAAACTGTGGTTTAGAATATAGTTAGCACTGAACAAAGCGCAAACAAGATAGGTCCAGTAGGCCACCCATTTCATACACATCACACCTTTTGTTAAAAACAGGATGCACATTTGACCAAGGCTGTTCCAGGAACAGCAGCACAGCTAAATATTACTAGAAACGGTGAAAAGATAGGTCTTTGCCGATAATATTTGCCGATGACACCACGGTGGTAGGACTGATCAGTGATAATGACGAATCAGCCTACAGGGAGGAGGTCCAGCACCTGACTACCTGGTGTGCCAACAATAACCTCGTCCTCAACTCCCAGAAGACGAAGGAAATAATTGTTGACTTTCGGAAGAACAGAGGGGGCAGACACACCCCCATCCATATAAACGGGACTGAGGTGGAGCGGGTCTCCAACTCCAAATTCCTCGGGGTACACATCTCGGAGGATCTGTCCTGGTCCCTCAACACCTCAAAGCTAACCAAAAAGGCACAGCAGCGCCTTTACTTTCTGAGGAGGCTCAAAAAAGCCCACCTGTCCCCCCAGATCCTGACGAACTTCTACCGCTGCACCATCGAAAGCATCCTGACCACCTGCTTTACGGTATGGTACAGCAGTTGCACCGTGGCAGACAGGAAGGCACTACAACGGGTGGTGAAAACCGCCCAGTACATCATCGGTGCCCCGCTCCCTGCCTTGGATGCCCTCCACCGAAAACGGTGCCTGAAGCGGGCCGGGAAGATCATCAAGGACCCCTCACACCCTAATCATGGACTGTTTGCCCTCCTCCCATCAGGGAGACGGTACAGGAGCCTCAGGTCCCGCACCAGTAGGACGAAGAACAGCTTCTTCAACTACACCATCCGACTGCTGAACTCGGAGCCCAGCTGATAGATTTGTCTGTACCCTGTATTTATTTATTTTCCATACTGCTACCATTGCACTCTGTATTTGTTTTTCTATATCGCTATCACTACGAATGACGCTAAACTGCATTTCGTTGTACCTATACTTGTATTTGTGCAATGACATTAAACTTGAATTGAATTGAATTGGCGGTCTCAAGAACGACAACTGAAGTTTTAAACAAACTTTTATTCGAAAATTCACTTCTCAGTAAACAGGTTCTCGAGACAAGTCTGGCCACATCGGTGATCAGTGCTGAACTAGCGCGAAGGCGAAACCGCGCGAAAACAAGCAGCCCCTCCCGAGTCACATGACCGCGGCTTCCGAAGGCCGGGTTCGATACCTGCGTGTACCAGTAGGTGCCGCTACAGATCTTACTTATATTGGAATTGCTTGGAAAGTATAGCAGACCAGCGAGTTGCAAAGACAGTGGTCCCTGCGGAAAGCAGAAAACACAAGGGGTGACAGTAAGGGAAGATGCTACTGGTGGTCGATAATATGTTGAATGCAGAGGCCGATGGGTGAAGGCCGAAGGCCATCGGAATCTCTCTTAGTTCTGTGTATGAAGGAACTGCAGATGCTGGTTTAAACTGAAGAAAGACACAAAATGCTGGAGTAACTTGAGATAGAGTAGTCCTGACCTCCCATCTACCTCATTGGAGACCTTCATACCATTTTTAATCATGCTTTACCTTGCACTAAACATTATACCTATTATTCTGGGTCGACAAAAATACTGGAAAACACAGCAGGTGAGGCAGCATCAATGGAGCGAAGGAATAGTCTGAAGAAGGGTCTCAACCCGAAACACCGCCTATTCCTTCGCTCCATAGATGCTGCTTCACCCGCTGAGTTTCCCCAACATTTTTATTTACCTTCGATTTTTCCAGCATCTGCAGTTCTTTCTTAAACATTTCATCTACCCTAACCTATTATTCTTTTTTGATTTTTATTAAAAAAATTATTAGTACATAATAAAAACATTTCATGTGTAACAGTCACACATTACTAATATCGTCAATATTATCAATTATTTAATAAATCTGCTTCTATATATATATTTTTTTTAAAATATAGATAGAAAATAATAGGGAAAGAGAAAAAAAACAAAAAGGCATAATAAAAAAGAATGGAATAATTTACTAATAAAACATCATTGGAGATATGTTCGTAAATTATAAAGTATAACTCTTCATCTAATCCTTAATTTGAGTTTCAGTCAGGTTCTCGTGCTGAACCAGTTTGCCCCTTCAGATAATCAATAAATGGAGACCATATTCTGTAAAAAGTTCTTGTTTGTCCATTAAGACAAGTCTGATTCTTTCCAAATGTTGGGTCTCTGACATTTCCATAATCCACATTTTAATTGTGGGGGTTATAGGAATTATAGATCTAATATAGTATATAAGCATCCTCATTACTATCAGCCTTAGATGATAAGCCAATGCTCCACCACATTGAAGCTTTCCATAGAGACCGAGAGAGAGCAGTGAGCAACAATGAAAATAGCAAGAGCACCCAATATACTACGAGTGAGACTCTTCAATATGCCTAGGTGACGTTTCGGATCAGCACCCTTCTTTAGTACCAAGTCATCCAATACTGCTTTCTTCCTAGACATTGATTAAACCAGTTCAAAAGTCTGAAGAAGGGTCCTGATCAGCAATGTCTCTTATTCATATCCTCCTGAGATGTTGCCCGATCTGATTAATTACTGCAGCACTTGGTCGTTATTGTTCCCAGTGTTATACTACATATTTTGACTCATCTACAGTGATTTGGCAGTACCACCACAGAACAAGCTGGTGTTACGAAGGATAAATCAGCTAGATTAGATCTGTAAAAGGAAGGGTAGGAACCAACATGATGAATAAACCTATTGGACGAGTCCTCATCCATCTACTTTATGAGGACCCTTGCGTCCACAGTACAAAATTGGGCGTCAGTGAGGCGCTGTGGACCATAGCATAACTCTAGTGAAAAGTGTCCAATGTTCACACATCATCCGTTATGTTCTTTGGCAACACAGTAAAACTCTGAATAAACTGGTTCAGCCCTGATTAATCTGGTTTAGCGGGGTGGCAGTGACGGGTGGGGTGACACAGTGGAACAACGGTAGAGTTGCTGCCTTGCAGCACAAGATACCTGGGTCCAATCTTGACTTAGGTTGCTGTTTGTACATCCGCTCTGTGACCATCTGGGTTTTCTCCAGCTGCTCCGATTTCCTCCCACATCCCGAAGACGTTCAGGTTTATAGGTTAACTGACCTATAAATTACCCCTCGTGTGTAGGATGCGAAACTGGGACAACATAGAACGGGTGATCGTTGGTTGGTTGAGACTCAGTGGGCCGAAGGGCCTGTTTCCAAACAAATGTACAAATCTGCCTGACTGCCTGTCGGGCAAAGTTCCAAGTGAGTACAATTATCAGAGCCTCATTGTAAACGGTTAATTGCGAGAAAAGTCAAATCACGTAGTATAAAAATGGGAAAGATAAAGACAAACTGCTGGAGTAATTCATCAGAATGAGAAAACATCTCAGGAGAATATGGATCGGTGACCTTGCTGATCAGTCTCTTTCTTCAGACTCTTGAACTGGTTTATTCAATGTCTAGGAAGAAAGCAGTATTGAATGACTTAGTAGTGAAGAAAGGTTCCCATCCAAAACGCCACCCAGTCATATTCTCCAGAGATGTTGCCTGATCAACTGAGATATTTCAGCATTGTGTCGTTTTTTGTAAACCAGCATCTGCAGTTTGTTGCGTCCACAGTACAAAATTGGGCATCAGTGAGGCGCTGTGGACCATGAGCAGCACGACACCAGAATACATGTAACACACGTCCTGGCAATATCCCTCACCTAGAGATGAACCCTGGTTTGAATGAGTAATGTAGAAAAGTATGGCAGGTACATCACCAGACAAAGCTAAAAATGTGGTTTCAATCGGGTGAAACTGCAATGGAAGACTGCTTAGTAACAAGCATGCAATTGCCAAAGTCAAGTGATCCCACAGCCAGGGGTCAGATCAAAGCTCGGCACACTTGCCACACTGGTGGACAATTAACCAGACAACAGTAGAGAGCACAGAAGACAAAGTTGAAGCACTTGAAGTGCCAAGCGGCTGATCCATCTCCCATTGCGCGAAATCATTAACATCACAGAAGCCAGTCTTAAGCCAATTTCCAAAAGGTATCAAGAGCCAGTTGAAAGCAATGGATAAAGCAAAGGCCAAAAGACCAGGTAGCATCCGGTCTGCATAACTCAAAACTGCTGTTCCAGAATTAGCTACACCCGCGACGACACGGTGGGGCAGCGGTACAGTGGCTGCCTTACAGCGCCAGAGACCCGAGTTCGAGCCTGACTACAGGTGCTGTTTGCACGGAGTTGTATGTTCTCCCAGTGACCGCATGGGTTTTCTCCGCGTGCTCTGGATTCCTCCCATATTCCAAAGACGTACAGTTTTATTGGTTCATTGACTTTGGTAAAGAATGTAAATTGTCTCCAGTATGTGGGATAGTGTGCGGCACTGGCTCGGTGGGCCGGAGGGCCTGTTACCACACTGTATCGCTAACCTAAACACTAAGCAAGCTTCATTATTGATCTCAAAGACATGTATTTTTCTGAAACATGCCCTAACCTATTGTATGTAAACACAGCATGGGGTCATATTGAACAGGCCATCTGAGGCTGATTGTCAGGGGATCCACCTTTTCCCACCCACATGATCCATAACTCTCCTGATGTTAGAATCCACATCCTGTTGGTGTTTGTCACTTGGATCTCAGAACGATCCATGTGAAACTGCTGGACAGCTAGTTGCATACTCCCTTGAAGATTAAAGGTACACAAAAATGCTGGAGAAACTCAGCGGGTGCAGCAGCATCTATGGAGCGAAGGAAATAGGCAACCCTTGAAGATTAACCTGTTCTGCTCGAGTTCTTCTAATAACTCCAGGGAGAGGTCGTGTAAGAAGGAACTGCAGATGCTGGTTTAATCCGAAGAAAGACACAGAAAGACACAGTAAATAAGTGAGGAAGGAAGTTGTGTAAAGAACACAAGGAGGGCAAGGAAGAACATAAATACTTGAAGCGGTGGGCAACGCCTCAACAACTTTGTGCAACACCAGAACATGTGGAATTATCCATTTGGGCAGAATCCCCCCCACATCGACCTGAATATTGAGAGACTACACAGTTCCCAAATGCAGAGGGAACAGGGTGACCTAGTGTATGACTGGTGTGCAGATAGTGTAAGCAATTAAGAAAGCTAACAGAATTGATTAATTACTCCCAGGGGGAAGGTGAGCACAAAAGCCTGGAGGTAATGCTGTTGTTGTGATGAACTGTGGTTACATTAACATCTGGGGCATGGTACACAGTACTTGTCTCATTGAGCATTACTGGATATAGAACATATAAAAGTACACACAAAAGGTTGGAGTAACTCAGCGGGCCAGGCAGCATCCGTGGAGAGAAGGAATGGGTAACGTTCAGAGATGCTATCTGCCCCGCTGAGCTACTCCAGCTTTGTGTGTCTATCTTCGGTTTAAACCAGCATCTGCAGCTCCTTCCTACGTATAAAAGCACATCACAAGAATCGGCCCTTCAGCGCACAATGTCCATGCTGAATATAATGCCAAGATATATTAATCTCATCTGCTCACAGGTGATCCATATATAGTGCCCTCCATAATGTTTGGGACAAAGACCCATCATCTATATATTTGCCTCTGTACTCCACAATGTAAGATTTATAATAGAAAAATCACATGTGGTTAAAGTGCACATTGTCAGATTTTATTAAAGGGCATTTGCATACATTTTGGTTTCACCGTGTAGAAATTACAGCTGCCTCCGACCTCCCCCTTTCTGATACGGAACGGTCTGTCCTCAGCAGAGGCCTCACATTTTATCCCCTCCGTCCCCACCTCAATGAGTTCCGGGTCCGCCACGATGTAGAGCTTTTCTTCCATCGCCTCCGCGCCTTTTCCGATGGGAAGGAATCCTCACCACCCAGTGATGACCCCTTCTCCCGTCTACAACGGACCCCCTCCTCCAGGTGGCCCTCTAACTTCTTTAGAACTTTTCATTTCCAAATGCCGGCGGAACATCAACCGCCTCAACTTCTCCACTCTCCTTACTTACTCTCACAACTCCACCCCCCCGAGCCTACAGCCCTCCGCCCGCTCTGCAGCAACCCCGACTTGATAATCAAACCTGCTGACAAGGGAGGTGCCGCTGTAGTCTGGCGCGCTGACCTCCATCAGTGGAGGTAATTTCGCCAGACGACCACAACAACTCTCAGACACCTCCTCCTACTTATCCTTGGACCATGACCCCACAGACGTGCACCAGACCTTAATACCACACCATTACTTCCAGCTCTCTGCCCTCTAAAGCCTCCAACCTTACCGTTCTCCAGCCCTGCACGGCCCGATTTTATCTTCTACCCAAAATCCATAAACAGAACTATCCTGGCAGACCCATTGTTTCTGCTTGTTCATGTCCCACCAAATTGATTTCTACATACCTCGACTCCATCCTTTCCCCCTTGGTCCAATCCCTCCCTGCCTATGTGCAAGACACCTCACACGCTCTTCGTCTCTTCAATGACTTCCGTTTTCCAGGCCCCCACTCCCTCATCTTTACCATGGATGTCCAGTCACTCTGTACATCCATCCCTCACCAGGAAGGTCTTAAAGCCCTCCGTTCTTCCTCAACCACAGAACCAGCCATTTTCCGGCAACTAATACTCTCCTCCGCCTAGCAGAGCTGGTCCTTTCCCTCAACAACTTCTCCTTCGACCTCCAAGTTCCTCCAAATCCAGGGCGCAGTTATGGGCCTTTGCATGGGCCTCAACTACGCCTGCCGCTTTGTCGGGTTCGTCAAACAATCACTGTTCCAGGTGTACACTGGCCCTACCCCCGAACTCTACCTCCGCTACATTAACAACTGACTCCTGCACCCATGCAGAACTCACTGACGACATCAACTTTGTAGCTAATCTCCATCCAGCACTCAAATTCACTTGGACTATCTGACATCTCCCTACCGTTTCTGGATCTCACCATCTCCATCACAGGAGACAGACTATTTACTGACATCTACTACAAACCTACTGACTCCCATAGCTATCCAGACTACACTTCTTCCCACCCTGCTTCCTGTAAAGCCTATCTCCTATTCCCAATTCCTACATCTGCGTGCAGGATGAGGTCTTCCATACTAGATAGGAGATGTCCTCATACTTTAGGAAATGGGGGCTCCCCTCTTCCATTATAGATGAGGCTCTCACTAGGGTCTCCTTGATATACCGCAGCACCTCTCTTGCTTCCCCCTCCCCCATTCGCAACAAGGACAGAGCCCCCCTTGTTCTAACCTTCCACCCCATCAGCCGTCGCATAGAACATATATTCCTCCAATACTTTCGCCATCTCCAACGGGATCCCACTACTGGCCACATCTTCCTATCTCTACCCCATTCTGCTTTACGCAGAGACCGTTCCCTCCGCAACTCCCTGGTCAACTCGTCCCTTCCCACCCAAACCACCCCCTGCCCAGGTACTTTCCCCTGTAATTGCAGGAGATGCAACACCTGTCCCTTTACCTCCCCCCTCGACTCCATCCAAGGACACCGACTGTATTTTCAGGTGAGGCAGAAGTTCACTTGCACCTCCTCCAACCTCATCTACTGTATCCGCTGTTCCCGGTGTTTACTTTTTTCCATTGGCGAGACCAAGCGCAGGCTCAGCGATCGTTTTGCTGAACACCTCCGCTCAGTCTGCCTTAACCTACCTGATCTCCCGGTTGCTCAGCACTTTAACTCCCTCGCCCATTCCCAATCTGACCTTTCAGTCCTGGGCCTCCTCCATTGTCAGAGTGAGGCCCAGCACAAATTGGAGTAACAGCACCTCATATTTCACTTGGGTAGCTTACACCCCAGCTGTATGAACAATGACCTCTCTAACTTCAAATAGCCCTTGTTTTCCCCCTCTCTCTCTCTCTCCATCCCCTCCCCCATCACAGTTCTCCCACCAGTCTTACTGTCTCCGACCACAGTCTATCTCTGTCCTGCTCACTCCCCTGACATCAGTCAGAAGAAGGGCCTCGACACGAAACATCACCCATTCCTTCTCTCCAGAGATGCTGCCAGTCCCGCTGAAATACTCCAGCATTTTGTGCCCATCTTCGATATTAACACAATTGTTGGCTGACCTCCAATTGTTTTGTTCTGTTCCTGTGCTGTATTTTGGTACGTTCTATATGCAGTAATGCAAACTGTGAGCCCCCCAGCCAGGGCACAAGGAGCAAACTTTCTCAATGCTTCACCCAAACACTGACTTTCCCTGCTAGCCCTCACATCACTCGCCACTCTTACCTTGAACACAACTCCAGCATTTTCCAAAGATCAGCATTTCAACTTTATGACATCCTGCTTCATGAGAATACGTCATCTAGTTTCAGTGTAGTAAAAAAAATTAACGCTTTGCCTGCCACTTGCTATGCCATTGTGCAAATTCTTCATTCATCATACACAGCTTTACTATGGACATTGATCTTTAAACGTTTAAACTCAACACAAGCCACAGCTTCTAATAAGGGGGGGGGGGGGGGGTCTCTTTCAAGTCACTCGATCCCACCCGATTCAGGGAAAGCTCAGGCAAGCTTCATTATTGGTCTTGAAGTACTTGCATTTTTAAGAAACAAGACATAGAAACAGACAATACGTGCAGGAGTAGGCGGTTCTGTCCTTCGAGCCAGCACCGCCATTCAATATGATCACGGCTGATCCAGAATCAGTACCCCGTCCCTGCTTTTTCTGCACATCCCTCGATTCCATTCGCCCAAAGAGCTAAATCTAACTCTCTCTTGAAAACATCCAGTGAATTGGCCTCCACTGCCTTCTGCCGCTGCATGCAAACACAATATAGGGCCTTGGTGAAGAGGTCATCTGAGCCCGACTGTCAAGGGATTCACCTATTTCCACCCACATGATCTATAACTCTCCAGACATCAGAATCCACATCCTGCTGGTGTTTGTTGCTTGGATCTCAGAACGATTCACGTGAAACTGCTGGACATTCTCAGCCAGCTAGTTGCAATCCTGTATGCTCCCTTGAACATTAACCCGTTCAGCTTGAATTATTTTAATAACCGCAGAGGGAAGTTGGACAGACTTGGATTGATTTCTTTTTAATTATGAGAGGCATAGATAGGGTAAACAGTCAGAAACCCACCCCCACCCACCCAAGATTGAAAAATCAAATACTTCAGGGCTTCGATTGAAGGTGAGTAAGGCAAAGTTTAAAGGAGATATTTATGACCAGTTATTTTGCTAAACAGAGGCTGGAACGCACTGCAGGGGGTGCTGTTTGAGGCAGATATGATAGTGATATTTAGGAGAACTTTGTATAGGCTCTGGGTATACCAGGAATGGAAGAATATGTGGGCAGGTAACAGATGGTCTTAACATCATGGTTGGCACAGACATTGTGTGCCAAAGGGACTGTTCTTGTGTTGTACTGTTCTATGTTCTAACTCCCAATGACGGCACATTGAATTGTCTCTTCAAGGTCTGCATTGTACTGTCATTTGATATCCGAGTAGTAACAAAATATGCTGAGCCACTATATGCCTCCCACCCTCACCAATATCACCTTCCTCCCCTCATGTATTGTTGAATTTCATTGTGCATCTTACAGTGCCCTTCATAACGTTTGGGACAAAGACCCATCATTTATTTATTTGCATTTGATCTCCACAATTTGAGATTTGCAATAGAGAAAAAAAAAATCACATTGTCAGATTTTAATAAAGGGTATTTTTATACATTTTGCTTTCACCATGTAGAAACGACAGCAGTGTTTATACATAGTCTCCCCCTCTCCCCCCCCCCCCCCCCATTTCAGGGCACCATAATGTTTTGGACACAGCATGTCATGTAAATGAAAGTAGTTATGTTTAGTATTTTGCTGCTGCTTGACGTCCACAATTTTTGGACATCACCAGTTGCTGTGTGTCTTCTATGATGATGCTCTGCCAGGCCTGTTTTGCGGCCATCTTTAGCTTATGCTTGTTCAGTTTTCTTTTCAGCATACAAAAGGTAAGCTCAATTGGGTTCAGTTCAGGTGATTTACTTGGCCACTTAAGACTTCACCATTTTTTAGCTTTGAAAAACTCCGTTGATGCTTT
This sequence comes from Raja brachyura, assembly GCA_963514005.1. The sequence continues at coordinate 20,116,786 of OY740806.1, read as the reverse complement.
AGCAGTATGTTTGGGATCATTGGCTAGCTGTAGAATGAACTGCCAGCCTAAGAGTTTTGAGGCATTTGCTTGAACTTGAGCAGATAGGATGTGTCTATGCACTTCAGAATTCATTATGCTACCACCATCAGCAGTTATATCATCAATAATTATAAGCGAGTCAGTTCCTTCAGCAGCCATACATGCCCAGGCCATAACACCCCACCATTGTGTTTCACAGATGAGGTGGTATGCTTTGGATCTTGGGCAGTTCCTTCTTTCCTCCATACTTTGCTCTTGCCATCACTCTTCGTCTCATCTGTCCACAAGGCCTTTTTCCAGAACTGTGGTTGCTCTTTTAAGTACTTGGTAAACTGTAACCTGGCCATCGTATTTATGCGGCTAACCAGTGGTTTGCATCTTGCAGTGTAGCCTCTATATTTCTGTACATGAAGTCTTCTGCAGACAGCGTCATTGACAAATTGACACCTGACTCCTGAAGAGTGTTTCTGATCTGTCGGACAGGTGTTTGGGCATTTTTCTTTATTATAGAGGGAATTATTCTGTCATCAGCTGTGGAGGTCTTTCTTGGTCTTCCAGTCCCTTTGCGATTAGTAAGCTCACCAGTGTTCTCTTTCTTCTTGATGATGTTCTAAACGGTTAATTTTGGTAAGCCTAAGGTTTGGCTGATGCCTCTAACAGTTTTATTCTTGTTTCTCATTCATACTGGCTTATTTGACTTTCATTGGCACAACTTTGGTCTTCATGTTGATAAACAGCAATAAAAGTTTCCATAGGTGATGGAAAGACTAGGTCTGAGAGCCGTCATATACCTACATTAGGAGGCATTTAAACACACCTGAGCAATTACAAACACCCTGTGAAACCCTGTGTGCCACACATTGTGGTGCCCTGAAATGGGTGGGGGGGGGGGGGGGGGGGGGGGGGAGAGAGAGACTATGTATAAACGCAGCTGTAATTTCTACATGGTGAAACGGAAATGTATTAAAATACCCTTTAATAAAATGTGCACTTTAACCACATGTGATTTTTTTCATATTATAAATCTCAAACAGCTCCACACAATCTATACATACTGCAAAACTTTGATAATCCGTTATCGTACTATTCAACGTTTTGATCACTTGTTGCACCTTCTTTCCACTCACCAGTACCAGCACTCACTGAAAAGTTTATTACAACATTGTGCAACGTCATAAGTGTCTTTTGGGAGCATTAATAGAAATAACTTCCAATGACCCTGAAAACTGCCAATGCAACACCAAACCGCTGAGTTTTCCAAATCATGTAAGTTTCACTGTACAATCATTTCGTGCGATTGCGACTCCCTCCGTTATCTGATTTCAACCTACTGGATCCCAGCCTCTCGTTACTACAACAAGTTGCAAAGTCTGGATTTATTTAATGCTGCTGCTAAGTATTATTAATCAGCCCAGCGCGGACATATTGCATTCACGGCAGCCATTTCAAACACAAACGATAAATTATAACCAAGTATCCAGATTATATCATGGGGATCACTGAGTTCTGAAAGCTGCAGTCCAATGTACATTGCAACTCCAAAGCAGCTTGAGACGTGCATGTTACCGGCTAAGCACCTTTACAAAAAAGAGTGCATGCAGTCTCTTGAGAGTGCTCCACAAAAAATTGCAAGAAGTGTGTGTGTGTATGTTTGTCTGTGTGTGTGTTAAATAAACAGAGGCTGACACCACCATTAGACTGTCCTGCACACTCAGTACCTGAATCTGTACAACAACAGAGCCACTGCAATCAGAAGCAGGAGTCCAATCCTCCGCACATGTTCCCTTCTCACTGCAATGATCTGCATGGGCGCCGTTGCCTTCTGTTTGAACACCTTGAACATGAAGACGAGCGTCGTTATTGAGGAGCGGCAGGAGCACTAACTCTGTGCAGCAACAGTGATGTTTGCAACAACACACCAGCCCAGGGCGAGCGGCGCTTCCGGCTCCCGGGATCAGCCCCCCCCCCCGGGCCACCGCCCATTGGCTGCCGCACACAATGGTCCAGTCATGTAGCGAGTCAAGCCGCCAATCAGCTCTCTCGCCCCCTCATTGGCCAGGTAACAGCGGGGCCGTGTTCTGATTGGCCCGAAAAAGTTCTGATAGGGTTTTTTTTGTTGCCCCAAGGAAAAGTTGGACAAAAGTGGAAAGTTTATAGTGGGAATTATGTGGAACTGCAGAGATGCTGGTTTACACCGACGATAGGCACGAAATGCTGCACTAACTGATAGGAACAGGCAGCATCTCTGGAGGGAAGGAATGGGCGACGTTTCGTGTCGAGACCCTTCTTCAGTAGAGAGTCAGGGGAGAGGAAGTAACAGAGATAAGGAAGCGTAAGGAGTGAGAACGAGACATCAAAGGGGATGTGGGTCAAGGAAAATGTAGAATAGATACTTTGGGGCGTGGAGGGAACATCTCGGCTCTCCCTGAGGCACTTTTGTCTACCTTCAATTTTCCAGCATCTGCAGTTCCTTCTTGAACATTAACACAGTGGCGCAGTTGGTGGAGCTGCTGCCTCACCGCGCCAGGGACCAGGGTTCGATCCTGACCTGACCTAGAAAAGATCATCCATACATTTATCTCCTCACACCTAGATTACTGCAACTCCCTTTACACTGGCATCAGCCAATCTTCCCTGTCCCGCCTGCAACTGGTCCAAAACGCCGCAGCGAGACTCCTGACGGGCACCCGAAAAAGGGACCACATCACCCCGATCCTGGCCTCTCTCCACTGGCTCCCTGTGTGGTTTCCGAATAAATTTCAAGACCCTCCTCTTTGTCTACAAAGCCCTCAATGGGCTTGCACCCACCTACATTAAAAGCCTTCTCACCCATTACACCACCTCCAGGTCCCTCAGATTGGCCGACTTGGTGTTGCTGAATGTCCCGCAGTCTAGGCATAAGATCAGTGGCGACCGCGCCTTTGCGGTTGCAACTCCTAGACTGTAGAACAGCATCCCCCTCCCCATTAGAACTGCCCCCTCCATCGACTCCTTTAAGTCTAGTCTCAAAACGTATCTGTTCTCCCAAGCCTTTCCTGACGTCCTCTGAGTGAGGGCTATTTGTATATATGTATGTAGCCTGCTTGTGTATACTACTCTTATAACAAATGTAAAGCACTTTGGTCAACGAGAGTTGTTTTTTAAATGTGCTATATAAATAAATGTGACTTGACTTGACTTGGCTGCTGTCTGTGTGGAGTTTGCACGTTCTCCTTGTGGCCACGTAGGTTTTGCACCGGCTACTACGGTTTCCTCACACATCCCAAAGAAGTTAAGTGGCATTTGTAAATTGCCCCTGGTGTGTAGTTCAAATTGTGCAGTAAGTGGAAGAGAAGGACAGATGTGGAGAAAGGAATTGAGCCAATCATCCTTTCCTTCTCTCCAGAGATGCTGCCGGTCCCGCTGAGTTACTCCAGTATTTTGTGTTTCGCAGTGAACTTACAGTGTTGCGGCAATAACAAACTGCCTTGATTACACTGGGTGCTGTTCACAGAATTTTTTACGTAAGTGTGAGTATACGTAAGTTACCTATGGCGTCATTCGGATGTCTATAAGTGGGAAACAGTATGTCGGAAGATGAGAAATCTCCTTCGCCAGAGAGTGGTGAATCTGTGGAATTCTTTGCAATAAAAGGCTCCGCAGTCCAAGTCAGTGGATATTTTTAAGGCAGAGATAGATATATTCTTGATTAGTACAGATGTCAGAGGTCATGGGGAGAATGCTGGAGAATGGGGTTAGGAGGGAGAGATAGATCAGTTATTATTGAATGACAGAGTAGATTTGATGGGCTGAATGGTCTAATTCTACTTCTATCACATGACTTTAAGAAACAAGGAAAATGAGCACGGGTGAAGTAAGAGGAGGGAGAGAGGAAGGGCAAAAGTGGGCATAAAACTGGGAACAGTTTAAGCACGAGCAAGTGGGAGGAGATGTTAGGATGTGGGTGAGTAAAGGCAAGACAGGATGGAAAGTGGGTTGTTAGTGTGATGTGAAGCAGGGAGGTGGAATATGGTGGAAGATGAGAAACGGGAAGTGTAATGTTGCAAGAAAGGGAAGTGGAGCCGAGGAGAGGGCAAGAGTTTATTTGTCACATGAACCAGAACAACTATTTGCTGCATCTTTACAGAAACATTAGATGCCGCCGCCGCCGCCACCACCACCACCATCACCGCTACCGCCGCCACCGCTCTATCTATCTATCTATCTATCTATCTATCTATCTATCTATCTATCTATCTATCTATCTATCTATCTATCTATCTATCTATCTATCTATCTATCTATCTATCTATCTATCTATCTATCCTCTGACCATGTTATCCTCTGATCATGATCTATGTTCTATGTTATCTTCCAGTTTGGCGGTCATTCTATTTGCACAAAAACGGTTCACTCTAGTGCTACAATATTTCGCCAGTTCACTCTCCGTTCTCCTATGCTGCGATCGCACCAAGTTTTGTTCCAATCGGTTGAATGTCGTAAAAGTTAACAAAGTTTAAAAATCTTTAAAACCGCGCGTGTGCAGATCAATCTCTACTCCTGCCTTCCAGCGCCACGCGGATTAGTCTCTTCCCGTCACTCCCCGGGGCGGTCCACCCCTTCCTGTGCCATCGCATCTTTAGTGGAGCTGAGGATGGCTGGCGGGGGATTACAACCGGACTTTCGGAGGGACCCAAGCAGCGGCCCAGCCCAAGCAGCAGCCCAGCCCCAAGGTGCAGCTCAACGTCAGAGACCCAACCCAGCCCAGCCCAGAGTCGGAGATGTCGCCAAACGGAAAGCGGAGACTCTGATCCCGTGGAGGAGAACGACCAGCTGTGAGTCCCCATCGCACTGCCAATTCCAGCCACTACCCCTCTGGTCTCCTTGCTGGCTCCTCTACCCCCCCCCCCCCCCGTGATGCCCCCCTCTCGTCCGCCATCTTTTCTCTCACCCCACCCACACACCCCTCTCCCCCCACACAACCCCCGCGCACACACAACTCTCCCCCCATCAATCCCCCCGCCTACACTCCCCCTGCACCCACAACTCCCCCTCCCCCAGAATCCCCCACAACCCCCCACACACCCCTCCCCCTGCTCACACACCCCTTCCCCCTTCAACCCCTCCGCCCGCACACCCGCTCCCACCACACAACCGCCCACATTCACACACCCCACCGTCCACACACACACCTCCCTCCCACATCCCTCCTCCCCCCCTCCCACACCCCTCCCACCCCACCCGCCACACCTCCCTCCCCCCACATCCCTCTCACCACAAACCCCCCTCCCCCCACACGACCCTCTCCGACCGCCCCCCCTACACCTCCCCATCCACCCACACCTTTCCCCCCCTCGTCTCCCACACATGAAGATTAGGGGGATGGAGTGTTCGGTGGATGAGGAGAAATGAGCCGCGCCTGCTGGACTTACCTATAAGCTAAAAAAGCTATAGCTTAGAGCCACACACCCTCGGGGGCCTCATTTTTTGAAATATATTTTTATTTTATCATTTTTTCCCCAAATTTTTTTAGAGAAGGGCCTCAAATTTCATACACCTTTGGGCCTCAGCAGGTGAAAGTCAGGCCCTGGGTGGAATATTGCGTTGGGGGAACGGGTGAGTGGCGGAATATTGCGTTAGGGAATGGGTTGCGTTGGGGATCCAGGCCTCCCATTTAGTCTAGTAAATTAATCTAATAAATGTACTTATTTGATGTAAAATAGTTCAAGATTATGCAAAAACGAAGTCATGTAGACTAGCCACAGCAGGCAAATTCCATACTGGTAGGGATGTGCAGAGTAGTCCAAGAATCTGATGCAAGATTAAAACATTACGGTCAGACAAGCACCAGTAGAGTCCAAGTATTTATAAGTGATTCCAAATCCAAAGTGACCTGACCACTGCTCCAAATATAACTATTTCAAACATGTTATTGATTTGTTTGATCACGAATAAAGAACACATGTGGTAATACTAAGCAAATCGTCCTGACCTGGATAAACTGCTGGACAACAGTGCACACACAGTATGGCCCAACCCTAATCGTTACCAATCTTTTAAATCAGTTTAAAAGACTCACTCGGGATAGCTAGACTCTACAGCTTCTGTTCCTGAAGGGAATTGACGCAGAGCTGGGGAATATTATGGACAAATGAAAGAAATTGGTGATGAAAGAGTGTAACGACCCTTCAATGAATAATAGATAGAGGGGATAAGGCAATGTGCTATTTATCTGGTTGTAGCCAAAAACGGGCCACGCTGCAAGAAGATTTCCCGACAGTGGGGCCGCGGCTGTGGAATGTGAACGTGGCCGGAGGCCTTTATTGAGGTGTCGTGGTCTTGTTGCCTCCTGGATCGCTGTGTAGCAGCCCGGGTCGGGGCCCGGCTGGGGCCTTGCCTGTGTCGGGCGAAGTGACAGACGGAACCTTTGGCTGGGGCCCGAGTCCGCACCATAGAGGCGTGAAGTGGGGCGTCGACTTGCGACGATGAGGCCTCGGCGGTGGTGATGCCTCGCAGCGGCGGCAATACCTCACGGGTCGACCAACGATCGACGGTTGATGAGACCGTCGAGGGGGGCGTAGAAGAACAATGGTGGATCCGGCATTGGAGAAGTGCTGGGGGGAGAACAAGAGGAGGAGCCGGCGTGCATTGTAACTTTGTCAGCATCGTAGGTGGTTGCTATTTGTATACATTGTGAATGCAAGCAAAGAATCTCACTGTTCCTAGTCACAAGTGAAAATAACGTATTCCATTCCTATTCTTAATTTTATCCTCCTGAATTTCCATAGTGATTAAAGTCATAGGGTCATAGAGTCTTACAGTGTGGATACAGACCCTTCGGCCCAACTTGTCCACACCAGCCAACATGTCCCATCTACACTAGTCCCACCTGCCTGCGTTTGTCACATACCCCTCTAAACCTGTCCTATCCATGTACCTGTCTTAACTATTTATTAAACGTTGCGATAGTTCCTGCGATTAGCTGCTGTTAAACCAGCTATGTCATCCAAATGTAGATGAATGCAACTAATCCACAACTCAATATACCACGACTCATCCACTTTGTTTTAAACATGCTTTAACAAATGTTGCTCCTACTCTCTCTGAGTACTTTGACCAATATCCATTTATGTGTTTTACCCAGATGTTTTATACTTTCAAGGCAAACAAAAGGACACAAGTTATTCCAGCATTTTGTGTCTTTCTTTTAGCTCAAACTGAATGTATGGCCCTGCTAGTTTTGTCGAACTGGATAGTCTACTTGTCTAAGGTCAGCTTGGCCAACTTTCCAATAAATCCAAGATCCCCGTTCTAAGGAGCTGTTTGTCCACAACCCTTCTGCTTAGTCAGACCTAGCATAGACTTTGTCTTTTCTGGGGACAGCATCGGTGTCTCACGCTTATCATCTTATCATTTTAAACAATACTAAAAAAAAACAATTAATAGGAAATGGTATTGTAGCATATTGTTGTACACACTTCCGGATGCAGTGTAGATACAGCTGACTTAAAAATTCAATTTTCATGTGATAGCTGTTTGCGATAAGCTTACCTTTGGAGGACACAGACAAACGGATCTTGGAGGACATTGAGTAGATTCACAGGAGGTTGCCAAATGCTTCTATGCAAATAATGTCACAATCAAGATCTTTTCGTTTTTCTCAGTAACAGTCCTGAAAACTGAAACATTTTTCACTGTAAACATAAGAGACTCCAGCCATTGGATCCTTGATCAAAAAGTCAGCTGCTGGAAGAACTCTACTCCAATATTAGAGACAGGGTCCAACCCAAAATGTCACCTGTCCATTTCCCTCCATCAATGGTGCCTGCCTGACCTGTTCAGTTCCGCTAGAAACTTGCTTTCTTGCTCATTGTGCAATGTAAATTAGGTTGGGTTTAACATGATTTGTGTTTCAGTAACTCCTGTGTAAATCTTACCGGAGCTGTTATAATAGGCCCTTCACAAGCATTAGTTTGTACATGTTGAACCCTTCAAGACTCAATAGAGAATTCTACAAAACCAGCAACTCATTTTCTCTGGCTGTATCAGAACTGTTCATTTCTGTTCTCGGAGATCCATCTGTAACAATGGCCGAGTTTTACTCGGTCCATTAGCACAGCCTCGACTGCTGGGCATGCCCCACATCTTTACATTTTGCACCACTCAATAGTGAGTGGTTCCTTTGTCTGCATGATGATTCTCTAACTGGCATGGCTAACCAAACTACTAATTATCCCCATGGCAACCTCGGCCAATGCTGAGCTTAACCTTTCATTACAATTACCATCATTTTTAATATATATTTAGCTCTGCAAAATAATTTCATCTTCTTGTGGTTAATTTGATTTTTAATCTGTGTTTAATTCTGTGTTACACATATATAATACTCTTTTGGATAGGGAAGTCCCAACAACAGAATCATACCGACAGATATGGGAAAATGAAATAGGTCTATCTATAATGAAAGACACTTGGGAAGAAAGTTTACAACGTATACACCGTTGCGCATTAAATGCTAGACATACCTTGATACAATTTAAAGTATTACATAGATTATACTACTCAAAAACGAAATTAAATAGAATTTTTCCTAACATTTCTTCTATTTGCGATAAATGTCAGAATTTAGAAGCTAACTTAACGCATAGTTTTGTAACATGCATAACATTTAATAGTAATTTTTAGAATAATTTCTGAAGTTCTTAAAACTAAATTGGACCCTGATCTAAAGCTAATAATATTAGGAGTTCCTGATTCAAGCTTAATATTAACAGTAAGTCAAAGACATTTTCTTGATTACTGTTTGATAATTGGAAAAAAATTAATATTAAAATTCTGGAAGGGAACATTATCCCCCACAATCAAAATGTGGACAGTGGAAATGTCGGAGACGTTGCATTTGGAGAGAATTAGGTTTGGCCTAATGGACAAATACGAGCTTTTTGAACAAATATGGTCTCCATTCATTGATTATTTAAAGGGGTAGCTGAGCTCAGCATTGTAACTCAATAAGTACCCTGGTGTAGGATTAGATGAAAAGATGTATTCTGGGATTTGTATACACGTCTCTATAGATATTGTTATGTGAAATTGCTCCATTCATTGTTAAGATGTATTCTTTATTTTTTATTATATAATAATTGTTTTTTTTCTTATTTGTTTATTATTATAATTTTATTTTTATTTTTATTTTTTACTCTTTTTTTTCTCATATAATCATAATCATTATTATTTAATCACCATCTCTTGATTATTGATGGTGATTTACTTCTTTTACCACTTCTTTACTTTCCAAAAAAAAACAGAAGCATACATAAATTATTCCGTAACATCTGTATAATTTTTGTAACAAGTTTAATTTGTATTTGAAGAATTGTTATACTTTAGACAATATGCATTGCTTCTAATAAAAATACTTTATTAAAAAAAATAATAATTCTGTGTTATGACGTCCCTGCATCAGATACTTTAAAACTGTTACCTGTGTAGGGAAATCCTAGGGCGGCAGAGTTGCTGCCTTACTGCGAAAGCAGCGCCGACAACCCGGGTTCGATCCCGACGACTGATGCTGTCTGTACGGAGTTTGTACATTCTCAATGTGACCTGTGTGGGTTTTCTTTGAGATCTTTGGTTTCCTCCCACACTCCAAAGACGTACAGGTTTGTAGGTTAATTGGCTTGGTAAATGTAAAAATTGTCCCTAGAGGGTTTAGAATAGTGTCAATTTGTGGGGATTGCTGGTCGACGTGGACCCGGTGGGCCAAACAGCCTGTTTCCGCGCTGTATCTCTAAACTAAAAAAACTAAACTAAATGAACATACATGTTACGGGTTGGGACCCTTCTTCAGACTGATAGTAAAGGGGGGTGGAGGAGGGAAGAAGCTGGAAAAGAGTGGGAGCGGAACAAATCTTTCAAAGTGATAGTGGGATAGCAGGAGAGTAGCAGGAATCACAGACAGGAACTGAGTTCCTCCAGCATTCTGCTTTTATCAACATATGCGATTACTTGTGTCTTCATTGTATGCAAAAGAAAGCGGGCTGCTCCAATGTCTTGCACTCCACATTATCCCTTCACCACTTTCTCTGCAACCTGAGTGGCAATGATGCTATGTGTAAAGAAAAAGGAATGTGCTAACACTACTGGGTATAACACTACTAATACTGAAAGTCTAATATCCAAAATCTTTCTACTAATCTTTCTACTAATATCCAAAATCTTGAATGGGACTTTACTGGCCTTTATTTTTCACTAAACATTATTCCCTTATCATGTATCTGTACATGTTGGATGGCTCGATTGTAATCATGTACAGTCTTTCCGCTGACTGGTTAGCACGCAACAAAGCTTTTCACTGTACCTCGGTACACATGACAATAAACTAATCTAAAGTTTAGGCACTATGAATGGATTGACAGTTTTGCCCAGTTTTAGTTTTGTATACAATTTATATTACGAATTAAGTTTATTTTTGAAGTAAAAAACGAACTAACTAGTTTTTCACTCTCCTAATTCTGATGAAAGCTCAACAATCTGAAATCCAATCCTTTTTCTCTTTTCATTGATGCTACCTGACTTACTCAATGTGTCAGGTATTTTTTGTTTGTATTTTAGCAATATTCTTAGAAGGGACACAAAATGTTTAAAGTATTTTACCTGGAATATATAAATATTTAATGATATTACTAGATAATAAACAAGCCATTTCTTATGATTACACCCTTGTATTTATTGCTATCACCAGGAAACAGTTACGCTCATAGAAATCAAACAATGGAAGACTATTGGCACACTTAACAGATGCAATTTCAATTCATTTATCATAATTGAAAACATTAGTGACGCAGTGGTGCTGGTTTCCGACGGGAACTGTGACGGACGCACCACACTCCATCTCTGTTTTCCAGTTCTTGCGGCCGCTGGAAGTATAGGATTTTGGTGTGTGTGTGTGTTATCATCATTCCTTACAATGCTATGTACAACTGTGATCGCAACTTCTACTGAAGTGTGGATGGCCGTTGGTTCGTTAGAAGCTCCTCCACTCTTTGACAGGTCTTGTTTTTGGTCCTGCTGGGGGGGGAGGTACTAGGAATCATTCCACCGTAGTCATTAAAACACATATTGTACTTAATCTTTCTAAATGTGGAACATATGACTTCAAAAAAAGAAATAGTCAGTGAGGCAAACAAACATAATAGTTGAGTGCAAATGACAATAGTGCTAGTTTCCCAATATTTAACTGAAGGAAATAATGGGTTATCGGGGCTGTATGTTGTGACAGACAGCCTGACACCTTGCATGTCATTTTAATATTACACTTATCCCATCCCCCTGGATATTCCAGATTAATAAATTAAAGTTTTGTCAACTAATTACATCAGGCAAATTAAAAACCAATAACATTAGCCTACTGAAAAACTTGACGCGCTGAGCATTGGGATCCAGACATAACGAACAACTCAGTTCCCCGCTCACAACTGACAGGGGCTCTCTGTCTGAACCAGGGGCCATGGAGCGGTTTTGAAAGTGGGAGGTCTTAGTGATCACTGACCACTCGCCTTGGAGATACCCGGTGAGGGAGTGGAGCAACCGAGTGGGGGGAGGGTGTGGGAGGGGGGTGCCCCCCTCACAAGGTAGGGATCTTTTGAAATTTGATGTTTTAAAATCATGTTTTAGTGCATTGTAGAAGTATGATTTCAATGTTTTTTGTTTGAAGTATTTTAAGAGGTAACTTTTTAAGGTAACTTTTTCCACACAAAGGGTGGTGGGTGTATGGAACAAGCTGCCAGAGGCGATAGTTGAGGCGGGGACTATCCCAACATTTAAGAAACAGTCACACTGATACATGGATAGGACGGGTTTGGAGGGATATGGGCCAAAAGCAGGTAGTGTAGCTGGGACATGTTGGCGGGTGTGGGCAAGTTGCGCCGAAGGGCTTGTTTTCACACTGTGTCACTCTATGACTACATTATACTTCGACCATGCATGAATGTTTCAAAATGAAGTGGTCGAGTTTTATTGCCATAAACTCAAGCATAGAAACATAGAAAATAGGTGCAGGCATAGGCCATTCAATGTGATCATGGCTGTTCTTCTAAAATCAGTAACTTTGCCCTGTTTTTTCCCCATATCTCTTTATTTTGTGAGCCCCAAGAGCTAAATGTAACCCTCCTGAAAACATCCAATGAATTGGCTTCCACTGCCTTCTGTGGCAGAGAATTCCACAGATTCACAACTCTCTGGGTGAAGAAAGTTTGTCCTCATCTCAGTCCTAACTGGCCTACCGTTTATTCTTAAACTGTGACCCCTGGTACTGAACTCCCCAACATCGGGAACATTTTTCCTGCAGTTACAATATGTGAAAATCTAGCAGGCAAGCAGGATGCTTTCTCCAACCACCCCCATTTGAAGGCCACTATCTTCCACCGTTTCTACCCAGTGCTTGGTACCTACAGCCACTGGTTGTCCTCCAGGATGCACCGAGCCGCAGCCTGAAGGGCCTGTCCCTCTTAGGCGATCTTTTGGGTGACTACAAGCGACAGTGGCAACAATTCTTGCTGTCGGAGGTTGTCATAGGTTGTCGCGAGGTGTCGTAGGTGAATGCTAGTAAAACTAGTCCCTGACAGTCGCCTTAGTGGGACAGGTCCATAAGTGCGTGGGAATAGCATAGATCAGGTGAGCCGCGACCAGCTGTGTCACTCATTGTCCAGCCCACTCTCCAAGTCGTTGATAGACACAAAAAGTCGGAGTAACAGCCAATTTCCTCTCTGTGTCTGTGGACCAACTCCAAGCACCAAAGGCCCATTAATCTGCGGAGCTGCTCGATACATGATTGGCTTTCTGGAGATCAGAGTCAGATGTCACCATGTCCCGGCACTCAGTCCTACACAGCCCTGCTAGCCGGACAGGGTTCAGCTTAGGGAAACAGGCTCTTCGGCCCACCGAGTCTGCACCGACCAGCGATCGCCGCACATTAACACTATCCTACACACTCTAGGGACAATTTACACTTATACCAAGCCAATTAACCAGACCTACAGTCTGAAGAAGGGTCTTGACCCGAAACGTCACCCATTCCTTCCCTCCAGAGATGCTGCCTACATCGCTGAGTTACTCCAGCACTTTGTGTCTATCGGTTTAAACCAGCATCTGCAGTTCTTTCCTACACGTGTACCTGTCCAAATGCTGTTTAAATATCATTGTGGTAATTTCAAGTGTAGAATGAAGACAAGAGTGTTTAGTTGTTGCGTGCAGTGACATCAGAAGAATTACATTCTCAGTTGCTGCACCTTAACAGGCCAGTTAAAGCAACACCACACAGATACATGTAAATAGATTGATTTAGTTAACTATTGCCGCCGGTAGCGAGGTACAGGGAAAAGATTTTGTTGCATGCTATCCGGTAAATGCAAGCAAGCCGCTTACAATGTACAGATAAAGGAGAACAGGCGCAACATATATAATCAATAATACAATGGATTAATAATCAGTAATATTGGGTAATCATCCTGGCATACCAGCAGAGCCCCAAGTATTAGCATTACAATTAATGCCTCACAACGATGGAGACCCGGGTTCGATCCTGGTCTCGGGTGCTGTCTGTGTGGAGTTTGCACGTTCTCCCTGTGACCGCCTGGGTTTCCTCCCACATCCCAAAGACGTGCGGGTTTGTAGGTTAATTGGCCCTCTTGTAAATTGCCGGGTGATCGATGGTCGGCACGGACTCGAGGGGCCGAAGGGCCTGTATCCACGCTGTATCTTTCAACTAATTATAACATTGAACAAATCAAGACTTGTTCCCCGTCTGCAGGGGTGCGTGCATCAAAGATCTTATAGGGAGGTTTCACGGCAGTGGGGTCACGACCCATGACCCGTGCTGTTGCTACGCTACCCCAAGTGGAGGACACGCGATGAAGTGCAGGTCAGCACTTGCAGCGCAGCGGGCCCGTTAAAACCCGCCGCAATGGTCAATGTTTGCGCTGTAAATAATTATGGAAATGGGGATAAGTAGCCGACTTCAGAATTCCAAAAGTGAGGAGACATGATAGTACCTTCATTCCGCTTCACGTTTGGAATTCTGGAGTTGGGTACGTGTCTCTCACACTTACCCCGACCGCCACAATTTTTTACAGCGCGAATATTCAACATTTTGGCGGTTTTAAAACAGGTCGGAAAGTGCGCGTTTCTTGCATTCATAACATGTACCGGAAGTGACGGGTGTCCTCCAGATGGATTGCGCGGCTCGGTGCGTCGAGCCCTTTGACCCCGTTAGCGACATCTTTGGTGCGAATCGCCCCCACAGAGGCCGCCTGGCCAGGGGTCACGTACTGACGCCAACGGTGACGCACTGACGCCAACGGCGACGCACTGACGCCATCGACGACGCAATGACGCTAACGGTGCGCACTGACGTAGTTGCCATGGCGACGACGTTGTGTGTGGGCCCCGGCTTGTTGGTGAGTGTCATGGCGGCGCCTCGGCGGCGGTGGCGAGAGTGGGGGTGAGAGAGGGTCGGTCTGAGGGTGAGGGAGGGTAAGAGTGAGAGTGAGGGAGGGTGGGGGTGAGAGTGAGGGTGAGCTGCGGTTGGGGAAGGGTTGACTGCGATATGAGTGAGTAATTAGTGCCGGAATAGAAAGTATTCAGATCGCCTGCAGCGGTTAAACCCGGTCTCGCCGGGAGAATCCCAGAAACGATCCACCAACGATGACAGTCAGACACAAAATGCTGGAGTAACTCAGCGGGACCGGCAGCATCTCTGCAGAGAAGGAATGGGGGGGGGGGGGGGGGATATTTCAGGTCGAGACCCTTCTTCAGTCTGATTGTAGTGGAGGGGAGGGCAAAGCTGAAAGAGAGGTGGGGACAGAATTCCACAAACGGCCCGCCACCTACAACAGAACAAAAAAATAAAATCCATATTCTCATTGGAGTCCCGAAAGTTCAACATTGTCGGGGTAATTCCTTCATTGGATACCAGAGGTTGCCTTGCCCAGATGGTTACATTTTGGGGAGTGGAGTGAACTGGACAAGGGATAGTGAAGATAGACACAAAACGCTGGGGTAATTCAGCGGGTCAGACAGCATCTCTGGAGAAAAGGAATGGGTGAATCTTTCAAGTCAAGTCCCTTCTTCAGACTCCCTAGTTGCTTTGTTGCTTTTCCTCTTGCTCTTGCTTTTGCTACTCTCCTGACCTCTCTTCACTGACTCTCAGCCTGAAGAAGGGTCTCGACCCGAAACACTGTCTATTCCTTCTCTCCAGAGATGCTGCCTGTCCCGCTGAGTTACTCCAGCTTTTTGTGTAGGTACCTTTGGTTTAAACCAGCATCTGCAGTTCCTTCCTACACATAAGAAAATGTAGAATGGCTCATGGTTGGCTGAGGAGAAGGTGACATACAATCAGTAAAATTAATCAGATTGACAGTGAGTAGTCGGAGAACTAGGGGAGGGATAGAGACAGAGGGAGTGCAAGGGTTACTTGACGTTGGAGTAAGCTGCCCAAGCAAAAGAGGCAAAAACAACAGGTAAGCCACCTGTCTGGGCTGCCGCACCTGTGCACCAGCTGCTGGACCTGAACCACCAGAGGACCATGGTTGGGTTGTTGGGATAGAAGACCCAAATAAATCCTATTGATTTCCGTTGCAGCTTTTCAAGAACAGGTTAAGTATTGGCACTATGTCATATTCCAGTTAAAAGTCACAAAAAGTGTGTGCAGAAAACTAATGCAAAATTGGTTCAATGTTAAAACATACTTGTTAATAAAGTTATCCCACGTGAAATGGTGAACAAACCTGTGTAGAAAGAGCTGCAGATGGTTTACACAGACGATAGACACAAAAAGCTGGAATAACTGAGCGGATCACAAACCGAAACATCACCTACTCTTTTTCATCATAGATGCTGCCTGACCCGCTGAGTTTCCTCAGCATTGTGTTTCTATCTGGTGAACAAACCTGCTACAAGTAAGAATGTTATTGTTTTGTTTCGGGACATATGACAATAAAACATTCTTGACTCTTGTCTCTCTTGACGAAGTTTAAAATTTCCTTCCTAGAGTATTCCATTTTTGATTTTAGTTTTGTGGTTCTTTTGCATGCAATGTTGTTTTTGCTATTCATCTGAATTTACATTAAACCAAATTTACATTAAACCAGCTTCTCTTTTTTATGCCTAACAGCACGTGAGATATCCCATTTATTCTACAACGGTACATCCAACATATCATGCACTGGATATTTCTACAGCAGCGACCTTGTTTACTTTGAATAAGTCATTGGTCTGACCAAGAGAATGTACCGAGATTGGCGGGTGATCAGCATTTAACTCAATGGGCACAAGTATGCTACTCTTGTCAAAACTGAGTACTCTTGCGGGATGTCATCAAAGTTTTTGGAGCATGACGTCATTGCTCTCAGGGCAAATTTAATCAACTGCAAGGTACACATTTCTAGTATAAATTGAAGACAAATAGAGTGGTGAAAGAGATTCTTTTTATGATGGTTGTTAAAGTACATCATGAGACTTGACTAGAGTGAACCCATCAATATCATACTTGTGCAATTACGTATGTATGTTCATCATCCATGTGTAAAACATACTAAGGACATACATAAGTTGTTTCACTTCCCCAAAAATCGCATCACATCACATCAAATGTCAAGTTTGATAACAGAGTTTTTACTCTGATTTTGGTATTGTTAAAAGTTACATGTTAAATTCTGTACCTGTAACAGAACTTCAGAATCTATTCTTAATCTTAAAATTATTGTGAAATTCAAGGAAATTAAACTGATTTGTTTTAATGGAAAGAAAAGCCAAATAAGAAGGAAACAACAGGTCAATCAGAATCAATGAAGAGAGCAGACTAGCTTACATCTTGTATAACCTTTGATAGAATTACCAGCTGTTTGTGCCGATGATTGGAACTTTACTGAATTAAACTAGTGGCATAGTGGCACAGCTGGTAGAGCTACTGCCTCATCGCTTGAGACCCAGGTTTGATCCTAACCATGGGTGCTGTCTGTGTGGAGTTTACACACTTAGTGACTGTGTGGGTTTCCTTCCGGTGCTCCATTTTCCTCTGGGTGCTCCATTTCAATCCCACATCCCAAAGACTTGTTGGTTTGTTGGTTATTTGGTTTCTGTAAATTATCGTTAGTGTGCAGGGCAGATGGGAAAGTGAAATGCAATTTCTTGGGCTGACTGAGCAGATGCATTTTATCTCCAGCCCCACAACTGTAGGCAGATCTGCCTTGATACACTGTATTTTTTTCTGCAGTGGCATTTATCTGTTGTCTCCGTGGGAGTGATTGAACCACAGGACAAGGTGCTGCAATCATGTCATGAATCACAGTGGGTCGGAAGTAGTGACAGATCCTGAGACCCATCTCCAGAAATTCCTGATAACATTTTTAGTAGCTCAAGGTTGCCAATGACCTTTCACTTTTGTCGAATAATCAGAACTATTTAAAAACATCTGACATAGATGTAAATTGTTCATATATATTCTGGTTAATGGTTTTCTATTCCAGGTACAAGTGCTCTGATATGAGGAACACTCTAAAATCTATCGGTATCTCCTCTGCCTGACTTTTTTGTAAGCATCATATGTGACTAAGTTTTTTTTTTAAAGTTATGCCTTGAAAATAATCCTTGATTGGTAGTGCTAGAAGTCAATTCAGGAAATTTGGAGGCATAGTCACAACTAGTCACAACTGACTGGGATGAATTTCGGACATTTTTCCCACGTTAAGTTTATGTCAGTAATTTTTTATCCTAGTTTGAATACATTAGCAATTTAATCAAGGAAACACTCAGCAGTTCAGGTGGCATCTACGGGAATAAATAGATTTAATGTTTCTGGTTGAAGTTCTTTTATTGAATGAAGTGTCTGACAAAAGGTCTTTCCACAGATGCTGCTTGTCCTGTTAAGTGTTTCCAGCAGTTTTTATTTCATATTTATAGCATCTGTATTTTTTGTTTTGATTTTTCATAGTTTAAATTTCTTTGGATTTTGCTCTGTTCAACAGTTGAAAACGGTTAACTAATTTGGCTGCAACATTAAACAAGATATGATTTTCCTATACATGTGATGAAATCAAGAAAATCCTTTTGATGCAGACATTATTTCTGATCCATTTCTGTGAATTAGTACTGTATCTTTACAAGGATCAATCAATAAAACCTCTTAGCAGTCTAAAAAACGATAACGATGGATGAAAATAAGGATCCAACACAGAGAAGAGGAATACAGTTTAACTCAGGAGATTGCAACCAACTGAAAGAAGTGTCAAAGAGACAATTTCCACAGGAGCAAGGAGAACATTTTCACTTAAATTTATATGACTCATTGGAGTCTGATTCTGACAGTTTAATTCAAGAGAAACAATACCAACTAGAGCTGAAACATCGCATTCAGGATAATGAAGAAATGGTATTTCAAACTTTAAACACTGAATTGGATATGGAGAATGGAGATGACGAAGGCCAGGATTTCTATGATAGTCTTGAAGAAACAGAAGATGAAAATGATTTTGACGGAAACAAATTTGAAGTTGAACACAAGCATAGTAAAAAAACAAGGTAATTGTTATTTTTGAAAATACATTTGAACAATATTTATTTTATTAGTTGCCTCTCTCAGATTTCATTGCTCGTTCTGGCATTGTGGGCAATTCATACTAAACTAGAGGAAATGTAATGTCCTTATATAGTTTGTTCGCCACGATGTCAACAAGAAAGTGGAACCGACCATGAGGTATGGGGAAAAGTTCTCGTTGAAAAAGAGAAGAAGGCATAATTGGGAAACGTTCATGTTTTTGTCAAATAAATAGAAAACGTTTCCGCTGAATGAGCAAATAATCAAAGGCCATGAATTGAAATCAATTAGAAGGATATCTAGAGAACTCTGTTATTTTTGGGATCTAAAATATTCTACCAGAAAAAGTGATACTTTAAATACTAGGTGAAGATGATAGATTTGCTGCATCAAAGTCAAAACAAAAGAATGGAACTAAATGTGAAAACATCTAATGAAGAAGTGTTGCATCAAATTGTATCAGTCTATAAATCAGTGCGATTCCAAGCATTAACTAAATTTAATAGAGATACACATGGTCACCGGATTTAGAGAAAGTAAATGAAGCACAGCTTGAGCGATGATAAAATATAGAAAATGATAGGGAAGTGGTTGGGCAAGTACAATATGTCATTTCAGAAACATTTGGTCAGCCACATAGATAAGAAAGGTTTAGAGGGATATGGACCAGCACAGGCAAATGGAACTAGCTCAATTGGGTAACTTGGTCGGCATGGACGGTTCAGCGGGCCCGTTTCCGTGCTGCATGACTATATGAAAGTAGTTCTCTGTTCTCTGTTATGTAGAAAGTTTGTAATCTAGAAAGCTATCAATAAGTGTAGTGAAAACAATCATTCAGGGATTTGAAAAGGCAAGTGGTCAGGCACTTGAGGGATAATAATTCTCAGAGCTATAGTTGGTACACGTGATATTAAACTAAACTAAACTAATGGGTTGATCAGACCTCTATTACATCTGCTTGCAGCAAACCAGCATGGATCTGATGGGTTTTAATGCATTCCTTTTATGCTTCTGATTCTTGCTGAGCTTTGGTGCCTGTGGCATGGTAGGGACTTTACTACTTCATCCAAGTAACCATTTATCAAGTTGTCACATTGCCTAGGTACAGTCAGTTGCATAGCATTTAACTACCCCACCCAAAACTCTCCTTTTGCTATTACTTGAACTGTACCTCCCTTTCACATTATTTATGTGCTCACGGGATCTTGGCTTGTATTCAAAACCTTTCGTAGTACGTGTTCTTTGTGTTTCTGGCCACTGGTCCTGAGTCATGTGACACGTGATCGCAACATTATGCCAATATGTCAACATATTTCGTCTAGAAAAATGGATCATTTCAATTCTCTGCTCTTGGCTTGGCATGCATCTTCTTAGTTCTGGGCACAATTCCACAGCTTTCACCCTATTATTGTCAATGTTTCTTTTCACTACTCCAGGTAACGATTATCTGCTTTTCCTCTGAATATAAAACTGATGTGGGAAAACTGATTTAAAGCTTCATTCCTGTACTTTCCTCACCACCACCTAAATTGTTAAAATTTCCAAGTTCTGCTCAACCTATAGTATATTTCCACATCTTTTAACATTTCGTTGTATTACTATCCAGACATATTTGGGTGGCCTTAGCCATTTCTTATCTTCATCTATTATTCAATGATAATTTTATTCCCTTTTACCAACTTAGAATAATTGTTCCATAGTTGATCTGATAACCAGTTAGTCCAATAGATCAAAAGATAATTGTCTCAGGCACGTTTTTCACTCATCATTAAGATTGCAAGGAAGAATGTACTAAAAATGTAAGCATTTCATAAGGTGGGATGCAAGTATGATTGCATACAAAATGGAAGCAATAGTACTTTTTTTTTTACTAGCTTCAACCCCTTCTTCATCATTTCTTATTGTTTCACTTGTGATTTGGGATGAAATAAAAATATATGCAGCAATTAACTCTAAGCCAAACATTTAAGGCAGAGATCTTGAAAGGAGAGGATGCAGTACCTCTTCCTCCCAGTAAGTGGCAGAGGCAATCTGTTCTTCACAGGAGAGCAAATAAGTAGTTAGCAACAGCATTTGCAAACTAGGAACTTATTAAAACACCATTTTAATTTCCAGATCAGTATTTTCTTGCCGAAATAATGGTAAGACAATCCTAATTCAGTTCAATATCTTGTTATCAAATATGGCAAATTAATATTTTTGCTGCAATTAGACATTTGCTATGCAAGATCAGTAATTATATTTTAAAGCCAATAATTTTATACTGTTTCAGGACATCATTGAATGACGAAAAATATATTGTGCAAGTCTTTATTTCTAACTGCACAAAGTGTTCACAACCATAAAAACATTAAAGGCTTTGTAAACTTTGAAAATGAGAATAATACAGATTAAGTGAATATTATAGAAGTTTGCAAGCTGAACCATTTTACAGATTAGTTTATGCAGCAACTGCAATCTCAGTTTTTAGCAAAATAATATGATTTAGCTTTCATTTTAACCTGAGCCATGTTCCACAAGAAACTGTCCTAATAACTACGTGAGTGGAATCTAACTGGCAATATTCATCAAAGTCACCATAGCCCTTAATTATTATGCCTTCAGTTCCTTCTGGGCTTAATATATCAGACAATATTTTGTCCATGGTGATAATCAAGAGATGATTAGTGATTTATTTGAGAGAACTAACAACGTGTCTGTTATTGCACTGACCAGCAATTGCAGCAGAACAAAGTTGCTCAATTCCGCTAGCATTGTTTCAACCTGTTAACACTTTTACAATCACAATATATTGTATGTGATGTTTCTCAAACATTAATGTGTGCAAATGACTGAAAAAAAAGAAAACAAAACAAAAATGATGTCACATTTTAGGCACCTTGAAAAAATGCTGCATTTCTCCACAAGGTTTGCCATGAGGAATGTTTTTCGGACATTTTCTTCATGGCAACATTACACAGCTTTGTCGTTTATTTATGATATAACACTGATAATTTATGTGTTGAGAGGGTATGCTTGGGAAAGTTACATTGACATTCTAAACTGTGATTTGATCTTGCTTTAACTGACTTTATTTCCCTGCACCTCCCCAAATAGCTTAAGTTGCACATGTTCTCCAGCGATTTTGCTGAGTTATTCCAGTACTGCATCTTTAATTGTACGATAATTAGAAACTAAACGTTGTCAAACCATAGCATGACACAGTCATGTTCACAAATCATACCTTATAAGCAATGTGATTAATTCCTCCATCCCAAGCTTGAGATACATCCAAACCCACCAAAGCTGAGACACAGTGAAATGCAGGTGGGATGGATAGTTTTGGAACCCAAATAACATGAAGTCTCATAGATCAGTCAAATATGAGCAAGAAAACACCCTCCTGATTACCAGCTACTGTCCTATCTCAGTTGAGAAATCGGTCAAAAACACATAGGGAAAGCGCTGAAAGCAGCACGGAGACAGGGATTGTACCGTGAGTGGGGAATATCGATGTACATCTCCAGGAGTGAATTGGTAACATCAGAAATTTCAGAACTGGCTGAGGCTTGAAGGTCATAGCTATGAGACTGGGATTGTGGCAAGTGGTGAGTGAACCAGCGGGAGGGATAAACTTTATTTGATCTCGTCCTGCTGTTGTACCAATGGCAGTTGCACCTGTCCTTGATAGCATTGGCAGATATGCCCACCGCAGAGTCCTGTTTTTCACATGGAAGTCACTTTATATTGTGGTAAATGGGATTGAATCAGAAAAGATCTGGCAGCTTAACATGAGCATTCATGCGATGCCGCACACCATTAGCAACAGTAGAAAGTTACATCGCCACAATCTGTGATTTTATGGCTCAGCATATCCCTTATCTACTATTACTATCTTGCTACGGTATCAATCATAGCTCAGTGAGTGCAGAGGGTCTCCCATGAGCATCTAAAAATGATGAAATGCCAGCCTGGTGCAACAATGCATGCAAAGTGGGCAGAACAATGACATGCAATTGGCAGTCTTAAGTGATCTCACAACCAACCATGCAATTGAAGTACTGCAATCCCAGAATGGTAATGGGCAATTAAACAGCTAATGGGTGGTTCTAGGAATATTTATATTCTCAAAACGGTGCATGCAGGAGATAATGCTGAAGTATTCACAAACACTTTAACACAGAAGTGCTATGTAGATGCATCATCTTGGCTTTGTCCTGGATCTCCATCATCTCAGAAGTCAGCTTTCAACCACTTTGATTATCCACATGATATAAAAAAACTGTTGGATGCCCTGGATCCATTGCAGGATATGTGACCAGATAACAATCCAGCTGCAGTACCAAACAGCAATGTTGCAGAACTAATTGTTCTACTACAATTACAATATTGCCATCCACCAGGCAATGAGGTTAATTGGTACCCAAACAACCACACTAAACATTTGTTCCTTCTATCACTTCCACATTGTAGTTTCAATGTATACCATCTATTAAGTGCACTGTCGTTACTGGCCTAAGCTATTCTGACAGCTCTCCGTAAGGTTTCACACACTATCCTACTTGGAAATACATCACTGGTCATCATCGTTAGAACTAAATCCTGGAAGTCGATTCATTGTGAAAGTACTTAAATCAGGATTGCAGACAACAGCATCCTCATTTGAAAGACAAGGGTATTACTGGTGGACAAGGATTGATCAATGTATGACATGTAGATCCTGAAATAATGAAAAAAGGAAATATCAAAGAAGTGTCTGTTTGAAGCCTTTCTCCTAAGGATACCTTGGCAGCAGCCTGGTTTATTTCAAGTGATAGAAATTACTAATCTTTCTGAATATGAACTTCAGAAGATTTGTCCAAATGGTCATATTATGCAACCAAAGTAGCTGTGTTGAAACAAAAGAAGTGTAAATGAGTGCTCCTTCACAGTCTACAATGAAACAAAAAGGTTATTCAAACAATTGATTAAAAAAAAAACACATTTCTTTACGGATGCGCAAGAGATGTTTCAAATTCCTGGTTAACTGGGTTATTGCAAGGGCCTCAAATCTATGCAATGATATTTGTGTAGCCTAATGGACTACCTTATTAGTCCTCATCATGGTCACATCAAATAAAACAAAGCATCCATTTAATATATTACAGCTTCACAAATACTGTATCAATCAGGCTGAGAGGCTGAATAGGAATACAGTCCCCTCCATAATGTTTGGGACAAAGACACATCATTTATTTATTTGCCTCTGTACTCCACAATGTGAGATTTGTAATAGAAAAAAATCACATGTGGTTAAAGTGCACATTGTCAGATTTTAATAAAGACCATTTTTATACATTTTGGTTTCACCATGTAGAAATTACAGCATTAACAACTTTACAACATTATGGAGGGCACTGTATTACCTGATCATCACACTTGATGCACTTAGGCAATGCTTTCAATAACTGGGACTCTGCCATTCAATAGGGATATGCAATGTTTTATTAACATAGCATTCCATTTCTATTTCTTTTAATTCCGTTAATTCATGTTTTGTTTACAGGGATATACTTTGCTGTGATTTAACATAGACAAACTTTAAGAAAACTTGGACCTAGAAATTAATTTGTGCAGCACAATTTTTTAACGTGCTACATGATTGCTTTATAGTTTAAAATTGATCTTGAAAGTGATGGTGATTAACATTGGTTTATTTTCTATGTGTTCATGTATGCAGCACACTCAAGTGTGTATAGCACAGTGGCCATCAAATCTAAGCCAATGAGTGTTGCAATGACATTTCCCCAAGTAACTGATTATTCAAACACAGTTTGCATTCATGCAAAGGAAGTCAGATCTAAATGGCAAAGTATGCCTGCATTATTTAAATACGTGTAGGAAGGAACTGCAGATGCAGGTTTAAACCAAAGATAGACACAAAATGCTGGAGTAACTCAGCGCCACAGGCAGCACATCTGGAGAGAAGGAATGGGTGACGTGACGATGACTCATGGGTGACATAAGTCTGAAGAAGGGTCTCGACCCGAAATGTCATCCATTCCTTCTCTCCAAAGCTGTTCCATGTCCCACTGAGTTACTCCAACATTTTTGTCTATCTTTCATTTAAATATGTCATCCTTTGAGAATTTGGGAAAGTTCAATGAAGAACATGGTGTAGAACAGGTAGTCACGGTGGCACAGTGGCAGAGTTGCTGCCTTACAGCAAAAATGTAGCACCAGATAACCGGGTTCGATCCCGACTATGGGTGCTGTCTGTATGGAGTTTGTACGTTCTCCCCGTGATCTGCGTGGGTTTTCGCCGAGATCTTCGGTTTCCTCCTACACTCCAAAGACGTACAGGTTTGTAGGTTAATTCGCTTGATTAATTGGCTTGATAAAAATGTAAAATTGTCGAAGTTGGCGATATGCAGAGTATATACCAGAGTACTGCCCTGCCGACTGCAAAATTCAGAAGGTTCAGAAGGCTAATTGTGTTGAGGGTTCCTGAAGATTTTACAGGATGACTTGAAATTATTTTTATGAATCTTAAAGCGAAAGTTGCCTATTGTGAATTGGAAGATTGAAAGAGCAGTGCTCTTGCTGAATCTCTCCCGGAAGAACGAGAGGGGTCAGCCAGGAACATCCATCCCTCAATAAACTTTTAGAAGCCTGACTCAAATGATCACCAGTCCAAGTAACAATGCTTCATTAAGTTGACATTTTTCGAGCCAGTGGATGGTGTAATCTTCTGGAATGCAGTCATGCACATGTTTTCTGTTGCTCAGAGTGAAGATCACATTCACCTTGAGCATTGTATATAAGGACACATTTCATGTTTCCCAGTTTGCAGTGTGTATTGTGTGTATCTCTCCAAGCTGAGTTGAAGGGGTTATAACTGCACTGAAGGGAAAAAAGGTCAAATTCAAAACAAGCCACAGGCATATGAGTCATTCAAAATGTCCTCAGTTGCAGATTTCTATGGGTGATAAAACTGTACCTACTTAATACACCAGGATTCATATATGAACTTGGAATACGTTATAAATGACCAGATTGCGTATGGCCTGAGGAATAAAAATCATTGTCACAGCGATGTATCTGAGGAATAGTCATGACATGTTTGCAATGCGCCCACCATAAATTTTAGCCTGTATGTGGGACAACCTGGGATTTATTCTTGACTGTTCACTGGTCATGGTGACGAGTGTAACGTTATCAGTAATTTCAAAACTAGGAGAAGCTTTGTGGGATCTTGTAGTTCCACAGGGTGCATTTCCACTGTTTGGATTGTTTATACACACATAAAATTCTACCAGAAAGTGGAATAGTGAAATTAATACCAGATGCTTGTCAATGATCTAACAGACTTGCCATTTTTATTCTTTTATTTTTACACTATATAGTGAAAAGCTATGGTTTGAGTGCAGATTCTTGGAGTAGGGAAGTATACAATCTTTAAAGAAAATCTATACAATTTCCACATCTTCCAATAGCTTGGTGCCAAGCCCATTTGCGTGCCTTCTTTAATCCACCATCACGTACAAATATTTCCACCTCTAAATTTAGTAGTTGCATTCTAAAGGTCATTACTTTTGTGCCATTGTGCCAGAGTTCAAAATCAATTGAAATAAAAATTGGGCATTTATGTCATCTCAATATATAAATACTATGTTCCTCATGTTTTTTACACTTTTAATTGTTGTAATATGGCATGGGGCATTGGTTCGCCTGAAGAATGTCTTAAAATTTGTATTCAGCATCTCCAGCACTAAGTGCATCCTTAATTGGCCTTATGGAATAGTTACAAGAAGGATGTTTCACTTTTGACACCACTGCAATGTTAGCAGTCAGAGTATTTGCTATATTGTTAATGCATGAATCTAATAATGTGACAGTTTTAACCTACAAAAATGAGAGCCGCAATTCAGTTGCTTTCCCACTCTATCCTTTGATCCATTTTTCATACCCTACTACATGATAATTAATGATTCTTTTAAACCCATTGGATTTTTTTCCGTTCGATTGATGTTAAGTCACAATTTGTTAAGCTTCAATTGACTTTTATTTAATTTCTTTTTCAGAAATCACCTGAGCGACAGATATGCCAGCCTAAGGTATAATCCTAATTGGAGGAATACCAGAGAGGGAGAAGAAATTCTATTGTCTAAGAAGGTGATTCAACAACAAAGCCCACATCTTAATGATTCGCTGATGAACTTGCTTCAGGAGTCAAATGACCTTTTGGAGAATAATGTTGCAAGGTCCCATGAATTTGAGCAACTAGATTCATCAGAACATAAAAGGCTATCATATAAATCTCAAGAAAGTAGACTTGGTTTCAGAGAAAATGTTAATAATGCAGCAAAACAACCTAAAAGAAAAAGACCTCCTTCTCCTTGTAAATTTGGTGACAGCAGTCAAGAAGAATGTGACTCTTTAGATTCTTCTGCCTCTTATGATGAAAATAATACAACTGATTTGCATGACCACAGAAAAAGCGGATCAGAATATATTACAAAAAAAGCACTGTGGAATAAATGTGGGAAAAATAAGTGTCGCAATCGAACAAGTGACAATGAAATTTTGAAGAATCATAAATATAAACGCCTTGAGTTATTGGAACAGAAGAAGCAAATAGGTAAATCTCAAGGAGTTAGATTTAGTTTGAAAGGGAATGATAACAATGAAGAGAAACAGACTAAAAGGAAAAGACCACCTTCTCCTTATTGTAAATATACTGAAAGCAGTCAAGAAGAATGTGACTCCCCTGATTCACTTGGATCGTATGAGACCAATAAGAGTGATTCACAAAAGGATAGAAAATTAGCACCAGATAGAATTACAGAAACAGAATCCCAGGAAAACCATGGGAAAAATAAATCTCGCCACGAAGACGATGTTGAAAAATTGAACGATCACTATGAGAAAGAATACACACGGTACCGGGAGCATGAATCAATGCAAGGTGATGGAAACGTGAATAGGATTAAAAACAGAAAGATCCCTACAATCTCTTATGACAGAAAATTACAAATGAAAGAAACATCACAGAATGATATTGTGGAACGTAACAAGCAAACTCTGGGAGCACGCAAATTATCATCATATCAACAATTATACAATGAAAAGAAGACCAAAAGTACTCGGGAGGTAGGTGTGATGGTAATTTTATGTTGTGAACCATGTGCTTGACGAGGGCAGAAGTCATCTCATGTTACAGTGTTGAGGTGTTTGTATATGAAAATTAGTTAACATGTAATAATTTAACTGACAAAAACATTGCATAATTGGAATTTGTTATGTGTGACTTGATATAATAAAAGGGCATTAGTTTGAAATGTTAATTGTGTTTGTCTGTCCTCAAATACTGCCTGATCCTATTGAGTATTTTCATCATTTTCTGATTATTTCATTTGTAGAATTTAGCTTTCATTATCCCATTACACACAGTCAATTCAAACTGGATTTGGACTTATCGTGGACAGCAGAATGGGCAGATCCTCGAGACCTGGGAGGTGTTCATTAGGGCAAACCAGGGGGATATCCTTAGGCAATATACAGTAGCTGGAACCCCATCCATGTAATGATCTAACAACCACTGACATGAGGCAAAGGTGTACCTTCCTGTCAAAGCAGCGATGCTACGAGTAAGTGACAAAGGCTGGAGGTGAAAAGAAGACATAGAGCAGTTGGAATGTACGTTTAAAAAAAAATCCACAAACTCTTTGCTCCAAGAATATGTTAAGGGGAATGATGGCAAGTTAACATAATTTAAATAGAATGATATGATTTGTACAGAGAATTGTAACAATTGAATGTACAATGTTATATATTTGTAAATATTATGAAAAATAATATCATTTTATGAAATTAGAAAAAATAAGCTTCCTGGATCTCTGTTTCTTTGAAAAGAGAAAGTTGAAGATTAAGTTCACAGGGGGTCTTTAAGGCTATGAAGGTTTTAATAGGCACCATTTTCATGCGAAGGAAGAAAAAGGACACAATGTTTTAGTCATCCAAAAATCTAATTAAAAATATTAGAAAAAAAGCACTTTATGCAAGGATTTATGAAACTGGTACTTGCTACCACAGGATGCATTCAAAGAAATGCTATTTAAATATATATCTGGCAGCCTTAAAGTGCAGAGAGTGCTATTAATTGTCTTCGTTTTCAATCCATATCTGTATCAAACAGTATATCTGACAAACATTTTCATTAAGTGTTATATCTGGAAAAAAACAACAGAAGGAACAGCCCATCAGTCCCGACAAAGAGATTTCATGCACATACAAAGAATCATTTGCTGTTTTCATTTGCCCCTGGTTGGCACTTATCCAAGGTTACGGCATTCATGAAAATAATGAGCAACGATATTCTATCAATATAATTCTGCATACATTTGATTGCTTGCATCCGATTTGTCAGTCTGATCACCAAATGGGTCATTCTGCCCGTATATGCTTCCTTCCTTAACATAGAAACATGGAAAATAGGTGCAGGAGGAGGCCATTTGGCCCTTCGAGCCAGCACCGCCATTCAATATGATCATGGCTGATCGTCCACTATCAATAACCCGTGCCTGCCTTCTCCCCATATCCTTTGACTCCACTAGCCCCTAGAGCTCTATCCCACTCTCTCTTAAATCCATCCAATGATTTGGTCTCCCTGCCCTCTGTGGCAGGGAATTCCATAAACTCACAACTCTCTGGGTGAAAAAGGTTTTTCTCACCTCAGTCTTAAATGACCTCCCCTTTATTCTAAGACTGTGGCCCCTGGTTCTGGACTCACCCAACATTGGGAACATTTTTCCTCCATCTAGCTTGTCCAGTCCTTTTATAATTTTATATTTCTATAAGATTCCCCCTCATCCTTCTAAACTCCAGTGAATAAAAGCCTAGTCTTTTCAAGCTTTCCTCATATGACAGCCCCGCCATCCCAGGGATCAATCTCGTGAACCTACGCTGCACTGCCTCAATCACAAGGATATCCTTCCTCAAATTAGGAGACCAAAACGGTACACAATACTCCAGATGTGGTTTCACCAGAGCCCTATACAACTGCAGAAGAACCTCTTTACTCCTGTACTGAAATCCTCTTGTTATGAAGGCCAACATTCCATTAGCTTTCTTCACTGCCTGCTGTACCTGCACGCCAACTTTCAGTGACTGGTGTACAAGGACGCCCAGGTCTCGCTGTACCTCCCCCTTACCTAACCTAACCCCATTGAGATAATAATCTTCCCCCTTGTTTTTGCCGCCAAAATGGATAACCTCACATTTATGCACATTATACTGCATCTGCCATGGAGATCAATACAGTTCTGCAGGTGTGGACTCACCAGCACCTCGTAAAGTTGCATCAAAACTTCCCTACTTTTATATTTTATGCCCTTGCAGTATGGACAATCAATCCATTCACTTTTGCAATTACTTGCTGCATCCATACACTAATATCTTTATATTTCTAGTATCTTAGATCCTTTTGCACTGCAACATTTACAGTTTCACTCCACTTAAATAATAATTTACTTTTTCATTCTTCCTTCCAAAGTGGATGACCTCACAATTTGCTGCGTTATACCCTGGGAACTTCTTGATTACTCACTTAACCTATCTTTTTAGTCCTTGGCAATATGCTCCTCGTAATGTGCCAACTTATTTATTTTTATATTATGAGCAAATTTGGCTGTAGTGCACCCAGTCCCTTCATCCCAACCATTAACATAGATTACTAGGTTGAGGCCTAGTACTGAAGATGGGTCCCGACTCCTCCACAGACCAATCCCTGTGTTGGACTTTGGTCTCCGTGCTCCGGAACCAACACAAGCGGACTGGGGGGATGAAGCCAAAGCTGCTCGTTGGGAAGCTGTTCAATTTGTGTATAACTGGTCAGGATTAGAGTGTCGAGATAGTCAAAGACACAAAGTGCTGGAGTAACCCAGCGGGTCATGCAGCATCTCTGGAGGAAATGCATGGGTGACGTTTTGGCTTTTTTTTTCTCTGATTTGTTTTCAGTCTGAAGAAGGGTCCCGACCCGAAATATCACTCTCCTTTTTCTCCTAAGATGCTGCTTGACCTGCTGAGTTACTCCAGCACTATGTCTATCTTTGGTATAAACCAGCATCCACAGTTCTTTGTTTCTACAAAAGGATTCCTGGGATTCAAATTGACAAAAAACAAGCAGATGCTGGAAATATTCAGCAGGTCAGGCTGCATCTGCTGAAGGAGAAACAGTTAATATATCAGGTCTGAGGTCCTTTGCCAGAACAGAATGACAAACGGTCTTGGAACTGAAATGTTAACTGTTTCTTCTTCCATAGATATTGTCTGACATTCTGAGTATTTCCATCATTTTATAGAAGGTAGACATGTCATTTTACATTTTGATTCATGGGATGGCAACTCCTAGTAAGGATGTGTTTGCTTTAGGGGCTGTGCAGCATAGATTAAAGCTAGGATTCCAAATATTAAAATGTGAGAACTGAAATGTTAAATGATGTTTGTTTAGTTTAGTTTAGAGATACAGCATAGAAACAGGCTTATCGAGTCACGCTGACCATTGATCACCCGTTCAAACTAGTTCCCACTTTCTCATCCATTCCCTGCATGCTAGGGACAATTTACAGACGACAATTAACCTGCAAACCTGCATGTCTTTGGGATGTGGCGTGAAAACCGGAGCACCCGGAGAAAACCAACGCGGTTGCAGGGAGAATGTGAAAACTCCACACAGGCAGCAGCAGAGGTCCGAATCTAACCTGGGTCTCTGGCACTGTCAGGCAGCAGTTCCACCAGCTGCCCCACTCAGTTTGTGTTTCGTAGAATTTATAATATTCAGGTTAATTTCATATTAAGACATTAACTTTGAAGATATTACGAAGAACTGAAAGGGTAGATGGTAGAAGATACATTCTGGAGAGATCACTATACTGAAGATAGAATAAATATTGGAACTAGGTATTTTAAGAGTGAATGTTTGATATAATATGGTGCAATTTCTTTTCTCATGCAGTAAATTATGAGATTTTGGTTAAAGATGGATTGTAAATCAGGCAACATTTCATTTTTGATGTAACAAGCTCAAAGGACCAATTGTTCCTACATTCCTAATGTAGAACATTGAAATATTTTTTTAAACTGCTAATATTGCTGTTATCCGTTATTGTTTACAAGCAATATTGAAAGTTACAAGTACAGTGACAACTTTCAGACACTAGAGAGCAGAAGAGACTTCTAGATATCTAAATTGTAAAGATGTATAGGAAGGAACTGCTCCAGCTTTTTGCGTCTATCTAAATTGAAGGGACTGCAAGTAAAATGTACGGTAAAAATTAGAAAAAGGCAACTTTTTAAAATTTACTTAAAAAAAAAAAGTTTAAGCATTTCTTCTTTCTCCCTCTACCATTGCTGTCTGTCTATCCATTTGTACACGTGTCCCCCATTTGACAATGCATTTTAGCTTTATAGGTGCTCAATTAAGAAAGAGATAAACTAAATCATATATATCTTCTGGACTTCCATAGCGAACTACATATGAGGTTAACTGGTAATTCTAACTTGTGGCTAATACTTTAATCCTCAATTTACTCTCACCCTGACTGGTCTCTTACACATTTTTCTAAGAAGCTCAATATGAACTTGAGGAATAGCATCTTCTTTTCTATTTAGTTAGACTACATCCCTCAGGACTCGACAATAAATTCAACAATTTGATAAATAACCAGCTTTTCTAGTTTGTCTGAAAACTAGCCAACTGATGAAACTGGGCATGATGGTGATAGCATCATTTGATAGGTTGGGTTTGTTTTAACTGAAGTGGAGGAGGCCAAGAGGTGATCTGATAGAGATAATTAAAATTATGAGGGAGATAAATAGGATAGATCAGGGGTGGGGAACCTGCGGCCTTCTAGGCCATTAAGTGCTTTCTAGACCATTTTGAATGAATCCAAATTTTTGAACAAATCCTTTTATTTTTATTTAAGAAGGAACTGCAGATGCTGGAAAATTGAAGGTAGAAACTCAGCGGGTGTGGCAGCATCTATGGAGCAAAGGAAATAGGCGACGTTTTGGGTTGAGACCCTTCTTCAGGTCTGAAAAATTTGCCCCTCTCCCTTCTGGCTAGAATGCCTGGGTTTATTCTGAGGAGTCTGACAAGCTTCAGACCTGAAGAAAATACCAAAGAGTAAAGGAAGATTCGACGAAATAATCCTTCCCGACTGACGGCCACAATTAAAACATTAGTAAGTCATGAGGGCTATTTTAACAAAATAATGTACATTTTGAAGTATATCTAATTCAAGTTTCTTGGATGCGGCCTTATTAGATTACAGCTAACTTAATGCGGCATTCCTACATGAAAAGGTT
This sequence comes from Raja brachyura, assembly GCA_963514005.1. Next base: position 20,083,872 of record OY740806.1, on the reverse strand, counting down.
CCCCACCCCTGGGATAGATAGTAAAATCTATTTCCCATGGTGGAGATTTCTAACACTAGAAAGCTTAAGGTGAGAAGTAGAGTTAGAGAGGATCGGAGGGGCAATATTTTCACACATAATATTAAATCTGAAATGCATTAGCTGAAAAGCTGTGGAGGCAGATACTCTCATGACCTTTAAGAAGTACCTAGATAAGTATTTGAAACCCCAAGGCATAGATCGCTATGGATCAAATACAGGTAAGACACGATTGGCAAAAGGCCTTTTCTGTGCTGTATCGCTGTACTCTATGAATAATTTTTACCTTCAGTGGTCATCCCCTCTGTAATCTAGTTTATCTAATTTTAACTTCCTGTCATTTCCTCCGCACATTTGTTGAAGAGATGACTTAATTGATGGAAAATGTATTTTTTAGAAGTCTTGTTTCTCTATCTTTTTGTTATCAGTGTTGAAATCATTATAGAATATAAAAGAATACGTGAATTTTCAGTTATTTGTGTTGCGAAAGAGCTAACATTGTTGTTTCAGGCCTCCATCTGTTCCCAGCAGTGTGATAATGTCCCCTGTCACCAATATTTGCATATTCAAGTACCAATTATGGCTAATGTTGTAAGAAAACATTGCAGTGTGCCTGTGGTTTTGCACATATTAATTGGTAATCAATCCTCAGTTTCCGACCAAACTGCTACAATTCATGCTATTTAGCAAAGACTAAGCATTATCAAAGCTGCAGTATTTGTGGCAGTGAAAGCTACTTCACATTGTCATGGACAAATCATTTTGCACATTAATTACACTGCAATGTTGTAATAACTAATTGCTAATTGCTAGCTCAGTGAACTGCACAAAAGAAAACATCACATTGATTTCAGTAGATGTATATATGGTGCTGATTGGAATCTTCATGATAAAATGCACACACAGACGATGGTACTCTTTCAGATTGTACTCTTTCAGATCACACACTCATTTCATAGATTCTTTTTTTTTAATGGCAGAATGGCCCAAAATACTAATTCAGTATTGCTACTTTGCAGCTGGTTTTGAAAAATACTTCTTGAATCTCTACTTTCATTGCCCGGCCTCTTGTGTTTTTTTAAGAAAGACAAAGATGCTATGTACATTACAAAGCCAGAGGACAGCATAGAGAAATGCAATAATATAGTTAGACAGCTACATTTAACTTCAATGTATATCATCATAATATGTTTTTTGATGTTTTAAAGAAGATTATACTGGAGCTCCTGTGTTATTAACTTTAAGCATTGATTTTGTATGAATTATGCCCTCTAAGCTTATTTTTTACCTAACCTTACATGTAAATAATGCACTGTTCTTTAATAAACACAAATTTTATTAAATTCATGCAAGGTTCATGCACGCTATTATAATAATGCTTTGTAATTCTTGGTTTTACATCCACAAAAGGCTAAATCAGCAAAACATGTTTCAATAAGTCTGTTATTACTCTGTCATGTTACTAGTCCAATAAGCATTATTGTATGCTTCAGGCCAACAGACATATGTTTGTAAATTTGGGCAGATGGTTACTTGAAGTTGCTTAGAGATACCATTTGACCCCCTCGAAGCCAGTCCATCCTTCAAAGACCAATATTCGAGAACATTTAAAGTATATCAGATGATAAACTGAAAGCATCACCTCCAGAATAACTGCACTGCTCTGAAAATATTGCAATGGCGGTTGTCTTTAGACCCCTGGTTTCAGACTGCACTGAATCACTTATTCTTTATTTTAAATTTTATTACATTTTGATTATTATTTCCTGAATGCTCCATTAGTACCAGATGACCAGTTGATTATTTTTGCATAACACAGCACTAGAAATAATCTATTTCTTTTTCTCTATTTCTCGACCTGAAACGTTGTCTATTTCCTTCGCTCCATAGATGCTGCCACGCCCACTGAGTTTATCCAGCATTTCGGTCTACCTTCGATTTTCCAGCATCTGCAGTTCCTTCTTAAACTTAAAATAGTCTGTTCCCTTGGTTCCCCAATATATTGATTTGGAACACCATCTCTTATACACTTTACAATTTCATCATCTGCATTGTTACTCAAAGTTGGGTTATCCAGTCTACACATGGATCAAAGCCTTCCGTGGTCATTGAATTGTCTTTGCTAAATGTGCCTTTACGAGCCTAGTTATGCTATGCCCCTGCATTTCACATTGGAGGCTGATATATAACTCCCAAACCCTCTTTCTGTTTCTTACATAAACCAAACCAATTTTAGTTCTTGATATTTTGAACTAAAATTGTTCCTCTTAACTGCCTTTATCTCATTTAAAAAAAAATCAGGCTACCCTATTTCCCTTTCAATTCTATAAGTTACACCACCTTAATTGTGTAAAACAAAGAACGTATGGGGAAAAGTATGGAGGCCTGTGAGGAGCAGGACTAGTATGTGATCACAGTCATCGTTTTAATGGTTTAATCCTCACCACGGTCAATGTCTATGCAACAACCATTTCAAACAAATGTCAACACCATTTTGTTCATGGTTGTTAGCAAGGATGAATATATATTTTAACTGCTATGTTTGTGTACTGCCAACATTTCAGTCAACCAACATAGATCAAAACTGCCATTTCTTGAGCTGTTGGATTTAGCCACTGATTGTATTACCACATAGAGTCATTATTTTACAGCCTGCTTTAATGAGCTCTCCCAACCAAAATCAACAGTAATTGTCAACTGCTGTAGAACTAACTAGTTATTAAAAAAGTGTTTTCTGGCCTTTCCAATTTTTCTTTGAAGTTATCTATTCTAACTTTGGTGTATGATTGCTCATATTGCTTCAAGTAATGTGAGTTACTTTCATAAAAATGACATTCAGTCTATAAAAAATAATTTGTGTTTGGCAAAATTTGCTGCTTTTTCAAAAATGTGATTCGGTAAGAACCTGTTGACTTATTTTGATAGTAGTAGTAGCTGCACTATCTACCTCAGCTGCACTTAAACTAGTCCCTTTCCTTCCTGATAACCCTCACTTCAAAGTAGGAAGACATAATGTACAATTTATTAATAGTTCATTGGTTCGAGACCAAAGGGCTTGGGCACTCTGTGCAGCATGCTTCGCCTCAGTATGAACATCTAATCAAGATGGCCCAAGCTCCCACAATAACAACCAAATGCAATTCAACAAGCCAGAGTCTTTGAAGTCCTATTGCAGACTTTGTACCCTAGACCAGGATAATAACATTCCATGATTGCTACCTTTGTTGTATATTCTCTATAGAGAAATAATTACAGGCTTGATTTAACAGAGAGAACCTAACACAGCTTATGATGCTTAAAATGTGATTTCATTTGATCATTTTCTCAATTTGATTGGTATTATTAGAATAGTTCATAAAAGATGTTGTGAGAAACATGGGCAGAGGTTGAGGCTTGCATCACAGTGAAAGAGATAATGAGGACTGTGTGGAGATCGTGTCTGAGCAATCAACACCTCTGCAGTACTTTCCTGCAATGTACTTATCACAGTATTGTAACTGCACTGCATTTTGAAATCTGAACAAAGTGCATCTTTCATTCAATAGAATGTATTGAATAGTTCAGTCATTCAGCTTCATTTTTGTCATTGAAAAAGCTCACTGAGTGCAAAATAATGCTCAACAATGATATAATTACAAAAATACTTGCAATCATGCTTTCATATTTGTTATCAAGTGCCAAAAAAAATGTATAATAATATTACAACTTGCGATTTATTAACTCTGCAAAACTTTCTTAACGCCAGTATTTTTACATTTTCCATTTTGATGGATTTTAAAAATCTAAATTTTCCTGCAGAGATAATGGAGAAGAAATCAAACAGAATGGTGTTGTAAGGAAATACAATGCTGGAATCTTGAGTAAAACATAAAGTGCTGGAGTAACTCAGCTGGTCAGTCAGTATTTGTAGAAGGAATGGATAGGCAACAGTCGAAACATGATGGTGCTGTTTGCTGACTGGAGGTCAATTGGACAGGACATGCAAAATACATATTTTTTTGTTCTGAATGTGCACTTTGCCCTTCAGATAATGTCTGTGCTGAATATAATGCCGACCATCTCTGACCTGCCTGCACATAATAGATATATACACCAGAGGTCCCAGCACAGATCGCTGCAGAGCTCTGCTGGTCACAAACCTCAAGTCTAAATATACCACAACCCTCTAAGTCATTTCGGAATCCATATGAAAGAATAACTATTAATCCCGTGCATATTAATCTTCTGGCATTTGTCACGTCTTCAAAAAAATCTTGATTATGTTTGTAAGAGACGATCCGCCTTGTACAGAGCCAAGCTGACTGTCCCTAATTAACCCAATCTCTTCCAAATGGGAGAAAATCCTATTGTGAAGGTTCCTCTCCAATAGCTTCCCTACCAGTGATATGAGGCTCACTGGCCTATTATCCCCTGGATTCTGTCTACTTCCCTTCCTAAATGAAGGAACACCATTAGCTATGTTCTAGTCCTCTGGGATCACGCCTGTAGCTAGAGAAGACGTAAAGATCTTTTTTTCAAGACTCCCACAAGCCTCTCTCAAAAACATGGGATAGATCTCAACAGATGGTGGGCTTTATCCAACTTCATGCTCGTCAAGAGCCCCAATGCCTCCTTCTTAATCTCATACTGCCCTTGCATATTAGCATTCTCCACACTGATCTCACTATCCTCCAAGTCCTTCTCCTTGGTGCTAACATACAAAGTACTTGTTTAGTGCCTCACCTACATCCCCAGACTCAAAGCACAGAATTCCCTCTTTTGCATGGATACCACACAACAGAAAAGCTTTCCGCTGTACCTCAGTACTGTGACAATAAACTAAACTAAACTTATCCATGAGTGGTCGTACCTACTCCCTGGTTACTTTTGTTTTTAATGTAGGTATAAAAAGTTTTGGGATTTTCTTTCATCCAAGTCATCAGCCATTTTGTGGCCCCTTTTGGCCCTTCTAATCACAAGCCTGATTTCTTTCCTCCTTTCATTATATTCCTCCAAGGTTTTTCTGACTATCCTCTTAAATCTTGCACATGCTTCCTTTTTCTTCTCGACCAAAGATACAGCATCTTTGGTCATCCATGGTTCCCTTACTTTGCAATCCTTGTCCTTCCTCTTTACTGGATGATGCAGGTCCTGGACTTCGATCAACTGGCCATTAAACCTGAAAACACTATTTTTTAAATCTATTTTTTAACTGGATGCACAACCACGTTATTCAAGAAAGCTTCCAACCCTGGCTTCATGTGGTGAAGGATGCTCCTCTATATCAATTGTAACAAGTCATTCTAACAAGTGTTAGAAAAGTATAAAGACATGGAATCATACAATCAAGAGACGGATGTACATTAAAACAGTGACATTTATTTATTTCATTCTCCTCAGTACTTCATTCCCTCTTCTTGATTCCTCCCATACTTTCTTCCTTCTTACTTTCCCTTGCCAGCATCCCGCTACTATCCCACCATCATATCCCACCTCGCACATTGTTTCCTCCCCTTCTAATTCCATCAGGTAAATATTTCTAAAAATAATTTTTTTTAAAACACGCTTTGCGCGGGTACAGGTGCACCCAAGGCTGTTGGGGCAGATGATGTAATTCCACCGTACTTCTAGTCAAAGTGAGCATAGAATGCATCGAGCTAGTCAGGGAGGGACATATTGTTGCTAGCAATATTGCCCAGCCTCACTTTGTTGCCTGCAATAGCACGCAAGTCTTGCACAATTGATGGGCGTTCAATACCATCATTCCCTCCAAGCTGGTTCCCAAGCTCACGGAAACTGGGTGTCTGCACATCTCTTGCAAGTGGATCCTCAAGTTCCTCATCAACAGACCATTGTTTGAATTGGCAAAAATACTTCTTCCTCAATAACCATCAGTACGGGAGCACCTCAAGGCTGTGTGTCAGCCCCCTGCTCTACTCACTCTATACTCATGACTGTATAGCCGGACACAGTGCAAACTCCATCGTCAAGTTCACCGACGACACCACCATTGTTGGACGACTTACAGATGATGTCAAAGTATAGACGTGAGAACGATCGACTGACCAAATGGTGCCAGCACAAAAACCTGGGTCTCTGTGTCAGTAAGACCAAGGAACTGATTGTGGACTTTGGAAGAGGAAGGATGAGGACCCAGAAACCTATCTATATCGACGGGACGATGGTGGAGAGTCAAAAGCTTCAAATTCCTGGGAGTGCATATTTCTGAAGATCTTTCCTGGACCCAGCGCACTAATGTGATTATAAGGAAAGCCCATCAACGCCTCTACTTTATGAGAAGATTGCCGAGATTAGGTATGTCTGACAGGATTCTCTTGAACTTCAACATATGTACAGTAGATTGGTTTGACTGGTTGCATCATGGCCTGGTTCAGCAACTTGAGTGTGAAGGAGCGAAGAAGACTGCAAAAAGTTGTGGACACTGCCCAATCCATCACGGGTTCCGATGTCCCTACCATCGAAGGGATTTACCGGAATCGCTGTCTCAAAAAGGCAGACAGTATCATCAGAGACCCACACCACCGTGGCCACACACTAATTTCACCCCAGCCAAAGGGAAGAAGGTACAAGAGCAAGAAAACTGTAACGTCCAGGTTCAGCAATAGCTTCTTCCCTACAGCCATCAGGCTATTGAACACAACAACCTACATTAAGCTCTGAACTACATAGACTATTATTGTTATTGCACTAATGTGTGCGGATATGTTTACATATTCTGTTGTGCTGCTGCACATAAGAATTGCATTGTGCTATCTGAGACATAGAACAATAAAGCACTCTTGACACTTGACCTTTGGGTGTCCATGTGATTATGCCCGGAGTCTAGCTTTATCCAGAAATCCCTCTTTGCATCCTTCATGGGTTTGCAAACGTCTCACATAGATTTCTTGTAGCACTCAGGATTGTCTGACTTGAATGCTACAGACTTGAACTTCACCTGAGAGTGGACCTCCGGTTGATCCATGCTTGGGGAATACTCGTATTATCTTCTCTGACATAGTCCTTAATACACTGAGTGATGAAGTCTGTGACAGAAGTGGCATTCTCATTTGGCCGCAGAGACCTTGAATATAAACCAGTCCACTGACTCAAACCAGTCACTTCTTTGCTAAGCGTCTCTTGACTCTCTCATCAATCAAATTAAAAAGATTAAATAAGAGTGAAAACTTAAGAAATGTTGTCAATTTTAATTAACTTTCCAGACTAACTTTCAAGTTTGAGCAGTTAATCAAAGGAGAAAATTAAGACACTTAGTTCAAGCAGCTAAGCAGGATTTGATTCCAAAAAATCCCATTTCATTTGGTTAGCAGCAGATTATGTGAATGAATATGAACATATTGCAGATTACTTTGGCAGAAAGTAGTATTAGTTGTCCACTGGAATGAGTGCTGTGTGGCCCTTACAATACCTAAACAGTTTATTTTAAATAATGAAATTAATCCGGTAAATAACGGCAGAAAATGCTGGAAACGACAGAAGTAGTTAATGTTTCATGTTAATGACCTTTCATCAGAATAGAAAAAATGTCAATTATTCCAGTTGTGCGTTCTTTTTCCAAAAGGACATTGGTTTTCTTTTTGCAAAATATCCCCAAAGGTTATTTAGATTTTGATACATAAACTACACATTTAGTTTTAAATAGCTTTGGGGCACAGTGGTAAAGCTGCTGCCTGACTGCACCAAAGACCCGGGTTCGATCCTGATTAAGGGTGCTGGCTGTACGGAATTTATACATTCCCCCTGTGACCACGTGGGTTTTCTCCGGGTGCTCTGGTTTCCTCCCACATTCCAAAGACGTACAGGCTTGTAGGTTAATTGGATTCAGTAAAATTGTTCATTGTTCCCAAGCTTAGGATAGTGCTACTTTGGGGGGGGGGTGACTGCTGGTCGGTGGGCCGAAAGACATGATTCCATAATTTAGAAAATACTATTAAATAGAGTAATATGTATTATTGTTTATTTATACATAATGTTTAAGGGATATTTTTTAATGTTTCCTTCCTGTTTTATAATTATGTGATTTTGCTGCATGCTGTAATGATTCCATTCTTTTACAGTGAGCAGGCAATTTTTATGATGAGAAATGAGAATCACATTCCTCATCATTTTCTCTGTAATATATTTCCAAACACTCTACCCTTCGAAGAAAGAACTTCATTTCATGGCCCTGTCCCGAAATCACTAAATATACAGGGAGCTTTTGAATGCAAGCCATAGTTGAAATCTAATTCAGGTCCTCTGAACTTGAGTCCAGACATGTACACAACAGAATATTTTGTTGTCATTTCTTTGTCAGAGAAAATTTTAACCCACCGATCCGATGAAAATTGACCGAGTTATTGACATTGAACTTGAGGCAAGTGGGTAGATGGGTGGTGGTAGTGACATTTTCTCCTATTCTTTTTCTGGAATTTATATATTGCATTTTGCATATTATAGAATAAATTGAAGTAAAAAGTGTCACAAGATCATATTGGCGTGACTTTTGTATTTGTATCTTCATTATAAACCAATATCTTTGCTTCAATTATACATCATTGTGATGTGCATTATTCATCTCTGTGAATGAGTGGGCTGATTAAGAGTACATCATTGTTGCTTCATGCCTGAAGTGTTTCACCTCTGCACTTTTTTTATCCTCCAAATTGAATGACCCTGTGACCATTCACATAATTAATTTGCTTTCTTGATTGTTGCATGTTGTGTATGTAATTTGGTCGTACAATTTTTAGGTCTTTATACTGATATAATTAACTCACAATAAGCTGTATTTTGCTGCGAGGCTCACCATTCTTTGAGCACAAATGGAACAACAGCATCTAGCAAACATGCATGCATAGTTGATGTGAAAATCCAGCTGTTGTTCATGAGGCTCTGCACTCCCATCAGCTTCATGAAAACACCACCTTATCACCTGGCTCTCTGTTCAAATGATGAAAATCAAAGAGAGATCCTGTGCTGACATTATGGAAACTGATTGAACCTGCAGTAGGTTATTAGGAATTGGCCATTCATCTATTCCAATCTAAGTTCTTGTTTAAAGCACGTTAATTCTTTGGTAAGTCTATGACCTTGATAGTAGGTGTTGTATAGCATAGCTGCAATGCTTCATCGTCTGTAAGAAAGAAAAATAATTAATAATGCTAAAAAAGAAAAGCAAAGAACTACCGATTCTGAGAATCTGAAATAAAAACAGGAAATGCAGGAAGTATATAGCTAGTCTGCCAGCATTGGTGAAGAAATACCTAATTAACATTTAAGATTGATAATGTTTCAACAAAACTGCTTGTTTTATTACTGCAGGGGTAAATGATTGAATGATCTCAGTCTTAGAAATAAATATATAGTTTTTTTAATTTGTTGGAGGTATGGGGGAGGAGACTGAATACAGTTTACAAAGGTAGGCTACAGTAGTGAGTAGAAGCAGATGTAATATGAATTGATTTTATTTTAGCACACATATCAAATGGCTGAAGAAAATTACCATGATATTTCACAGTTTGCTGACTACAGGCCAAAATTAACTACATGGCATTAGACCATTGCTAAAAGTAGTGCAAAAATAGCCCAAGGTTTGCATGAATGGAGCATCTTCTGGAACACCATACTGAACTTTTGCCCGAGCCCTTTAAATTAAAGATTCTGTGTTGAGAGCTGCTGGAAATGAGTTGATAATGATTCAACAAGGTTAGTGGATCAAGGGATTATTTGTCTGCTTCCTCAATCAATACAATTTAACAATTGAGAAAGAAGCAGTGAAATGGTAATGAAAAGGGCATTATCAGAAAATCACATACAGGTAGGGAAAGGAAGAGTTCATCGAAATGGAATGAGTTAAAGGACAGAAATGGATAATTTATATATATTTAAACTCTATAAGCAACTTGAATCTTGCACCTCATTTCCACGACTTCAGCCTACTGTAGTCAAAAGTCATAGATCACAGTCCAAGCCACTGAGCCATACTTCATTAAATGTAGCTGGATAGAAAAGGGAGCCAGACAGTAGTTTCATCCTGGGAGGGCAGGAGATGCTGGGGAGGAAGTGCAGGCAGGTTGCCTCCTCTTAGTTTAGTTTAGTTGTGAGATACAGCATGGAAACAGAACCTGCGCTGACCAGCGATCCCCATACACTAACACTATCCTACACGAACAAGGGACAATTCACAATTTTACGAAGCGAATTAACCTGCAAACCTGTATGTCTTTGGAGTGTGGGAGGAAACCAGAGCACCTGCAGAAACCCCATGCAGATCACCAGGAGAATGTATAAACTCTGCACTGCCTCCCCTGGTGAGTTGTTTTATAATCCATCACTATACAAAACAACGTGAGATAAGATTACAGAGCATATGATCTGTTGGTTGTGAGAATGCTTAGCTCTGCTATAGCATGTTCCTTTTTGATGTTTCTCGAAGTTGCAGTTTGCTTTGCAGTTTCATTATATTTTGGTTTGTATGATGTTAATCCCAGCATATTCTACTACTGTTGTCATTGAACCACAGTTGATTCCTTACTTCATGGTCATGGTAGATAGAGAGTTATTCTCAGCTATGAGGTTGCAGTTTGTATTGATGTATATTTCTACTGCTGTTAATAATCCACAGCACTTTGTGGGATACCCAGTTTAGTATTTCCGGATCTATTCTGAATCTGTCCCATTTAACATGGTTGCAGAGCCACACAACACAATGAAGGCTGTCTTTGGTTTGAGGACAGGAGTTGGTTTCTGCAAAAATGGTGCCATGGTCATTGCTGTTTGTTTTGTATAAATGTATTTTCTCTAGGAAGATCATTGTGAAATAGTTAATGTAGGATTACCCCTTAAGTTGGTTTGACCGGTCTGCCAGCTATGACTTTCAGGACTCGGTCAATTCCATCAGTTTGGTTCTCCACCCAAAGTGCATTCTGTGCACCCTTGATTCCTACAGTACTTTAATCTCAATTTTATTCAGCATTCATCAACTGAGGTGGGTGGAATGTGGTAATCAGGGGGTTTCCTTGCCAATGTTTGACCTGGTGATATGATGCTTCATGGGGTCTGGATTCAATGTTAAGGAATCTTAAGATGTACTCCTTCCAGTAATTAGCATTGTTACAAAATTTTGAGATTTTAAAAATCAAGTCTGCAATTTATTCCATCAGATAAAGCATAAAAAGAAGTTTAATTTGACACCTAATTCACTTTCATATCTTCAGTATTAAGAAAGTTATGACCATTTTCATACTCAGAAATTAGCATCTTGTTCCCCATTGCCTTTCAATTGACTTAACTCAAAAGCCCATAACTTTCTTAAAAATTAAGAGAACTCAATGAAATTTTCAGTTATTATAGATTGAAGCATTCTGAAACAAATATGAAACAATCTTACTTGGATGACCTGAAATTAAAGCATATAATTAGTTAGTTATCTAATTGTACCTAATTACAAAATTCAATGTGTAGATCTAAACATCTATCCATTTCTTAAGAAAAGATAAACTTTTTTTTAATTGCCTAAGTGTCCAAATAACATTCACACAATAATCCACAACATAACATAATTTTTAAATCTCATTTTCATGAATTCATAGGCCAAATGGAAGGAATTTAGTGTTTAATGCCTGTAAATTAATGGCCATTTAAATCAACTAGCGAGTGGGTTTTAGTGGAATGCGGTAGATTAGAACGTTGCGGTTTGCGGTGAAGTCAGTATGAAAAATAATGTTTGTTCATACATTTTTTTTTGTCCCCTTTTCGCAACATGAAAATGTGATTAAAGCCTTCCTAAAAACCAAGTTTTTATGTAAAAATAAACTGTGTAGCTTCTTTTATCGCCTACCTTAGGTCCGTTCCGCTGTCATCATTTCAGAGCTTTAGAAGATGATTTTTAAACTACTCTAGTTAATAAATAATCTAGCGTAGTTTAAAAATACCTTTATGAATGAAATGTCAGAGCGATTTCTCTTTAGCGACGAAATCGCCCAACATGGATCGACTTGGACTGCCTAGAAAAAATCGGCATTTTAAACCCGCCCCCCCTCTGAAAGGCGCCAAAGTCACGCACACAGGGAGCCGCAGAACTGCAGTGCTGCTAAATATTTAACATACCTACAGTAATACACCGTGATGGAAGCTAACAGAGAGTAAGAAGATGGTTTATATTGCAAGACCTATCATACCTCAGTTTGGTGCATAAAGTTGAGTATAAAAGAGTAATTTACAAAAGGTTTGAGTGATTGGGGTCCAGAATGATGGTGTGGTATGATCATGACCCACAGCATTCTTAATGCAAGAATGCAAGAGTACATTAACACAAGAAAATAGGAGTAGTAATAAGCAACCAGGCCCCCTCAAATCTTCAAATATGTACATGGCTGATATATGCTGTCCTCAACTCTTCTTCTGTGTCAGTTCCCACAGACTTCACTTCTTGAATCTTTCAAATATTCATCTTTCTACACTTGAAATATTTCTAATGACCTCACGTTCACCCCCCTCTGGGTCAGAGACGCGCTATCCTCTAAGAAAAGACATTTAAGTGCACGTTTAAATAGCCGAAAAATAACTTAATATAAATAATAAAGTGGATTGACCAGCAGATGGATGACCATCTTAGGCAATGGGAAACTGAGTAAACATTAAGCAGTTAACTGAAAACTATATGGCACAAGCAATTCCAATCAACAACAGTCAAGGATGAAAAGTGTGAGAATCATTCATGGAAGAAAAGGAATAACAAGACTTCCGGCAATGCCAAACAGTGGAGGTCCACAGAGTGTTGGATGCACCAAGGAACAAAAGACAACATTGTAAATGTGACATGAGAGCAAGGAACGAACACCATAAAGATAGATGTTGACAGATTAAAAAGTAAAATTCAGTATTTATCTGACATTAGCAATCTTTATCAAGATGGTTACCAGAATGGAGCCTGAAAAACAGGAAAGAGGTATGCCATGTTTGACAAAATGAACTTTATAGGACTACAGGCTTCTTAAGTTTTCTGTTGACATAGTCTTAATGAGGAATCTTACGAGAAATGTGTCTTGCTATGATGGCCCTCAAATTTAATACTGGTGTTATTGTAATTTACAATGAAAAGAACATGTTTCAAGATGATTAAATAATCTTATTTTAATAATATGTAGATATTTGTTGTCTATCTTCAAACGTTGTTTAAATCCATAGGTATCCACTGCCAAAAGTTCCAAGACCATGACTATTGAGGAGTCCAAGCAAAATACTGTCGAGGATCAGGAGAACAACAGTATTGAGATGAAGTGGAAGGAAAGAGCACAGAAGTTACAGGTTAGGTGGATTGTTTACGTTCTTATCATTTATTTCACTTTTGTTTAGACAAATGTCAATATTACATGATGATTAAACAGGTTATTGACACAAAATACTCTCTTGAGTTATAAAAAATGATGGATTAAATTATTGAATTTATAAAAGGTTCTAATGGGGCTTGACAAGTGAGAGGCATGGGTGATGTGTTTTTCCTGGCTAGGGTATTCGGAACCCGATCTCAATGTCAAAATAAAGGTCTATTGAGATGATAAAAAAATCTTCACGAAGAATATAGTGATTTTTTGGAAATTTCTACCAAACTGGCTTTAAGACTCGGTCACCAAGTATATCAATAGATATTTGAATAATATGGTAATCAAGGCGTTTGAAAGTGACACAGTAGTAAAAGATCTGCCTTTATCTTATTGAAGGGAAGAACAGGTGCGAAGGATGCTGTACTCCTGCTGTTTCATATGTTCTTGCATACTAGAGCCATAACAGATTCTGAATCCCAGGTACATACTCATCAGTGCACACACAATATAACATCATAGCACACAAGAGCACATTCAACTATTTGTTATAGTGGACCACAGAGTAGTCCTGAATTACATCAGGGACCTCTTCCGGGACCCTCGGACTATCTTTGAGCGGGCTTTACTGGCTTTACCTTGCACTAAACGCTATTCCCTTATCATATATCTGTACACTGTGAATGGCTTGATTATAATCATGTATTGTCTTTCCACTGGCTGGTTAGCATGCAACAAAAGCATGTACCTGTGATAATAAATTAAACTAAACTAAACTAAACTTTGAGCAGGGTATTGCTAGGACAGAAACAAACCCCAAAATAGCTTTGAAGAAAAATAGGTAATTTAAAATACCATGTCCTAAGTCCTATATGATGGCCATTAACAAACATGTCCGAAGTCCTATATGATGGCCCTTAACAAAACTATCTTTATCTTTCTGTGTTCTCTGTGATGCACCTTTGCTCTTCTCAGTGTTAAGGATTTGCTTCTATTTTTGAATTTATTTTTGTATTTCAAGATTTTGATTTTCAAGTAGTGCTGAAAAAGCCATAAATTAGGCAGAGCATCAAATTTGTGTAGGGAAGAACTGCAAATGCTGGTTTAAACCGAGGGTAGACACAAAATGCTGGAGGAGCTGGTTCCTTCTCTCAAGAGATGCTGCCTGACCCGCTGAGTTACTCCAGCATTTTGTGTCTACCAACAAATCTGACTGTTCAGTTATTAGATAACAAGAAAGTTCTTGTCTCACAAATCCGAATTAGTTATTTGAAGATGTAACCAAAAAGGTTGATGAGGGCAGAGCTGTAGCTGTCCATATTGATTTCAGCAAGGCATTAGAGGCATTATAAGACATGTACGGTGTTTGTACGTCCTCCCGTGAGCCGTGTGGGTTTTTTCTAGGTGCTCCAGTTTCCACCCACAATCCAAAGATGTATCGTTTTTTTAGGTTAATTGGCTTTGATAAAATTGTAAATTGTCCTTAGTTTGTGTAGTATAGTATATCTTGTGGATTGCTGGTCGGCGCAGACTCGGTGGGCCGAAGGGCCTGGTTCCGCACCGTATCTGAACTAAACTAAACGGGAAATGCAACACTTCAAACTTATCTGTGTTCAATTCCATTTGACATTCCGTGTCCCACTTTTCCAGTTGATCTGCAACCTGTTGTAATTGTACATAACCTTCTTCACTGTCCACTACACCACCAATTTTGGTATAATCTGCAAACTTACTAATCATGCCACCTGCATTCTCATCCAAATTGTTAATACAGATGATGAACAACGGTGGACTCAGCACTGATCCCTGCAGCACACTGCTGGTCTTACACTTCCAATCTGAAAAACACCCAGTCACATCTGACTCCTACTCTCAAGCCACATGAAGATCAAGAAATAGGATCCCCCAATCAATAACAGGACCTTGATTTGCACATTTTCTTGTTTAACATGAACTCGTTCCCCATTTGCAGGCCTGACAAGAAATCACATCAGGCTGACCCTAGAAATGATTGGTGCAACTAAGGTACCTAGTCCCTTTAAGTTGTAATTGCCGACTGCTCATATATCAGATGGGGAAGAAGGACAGGTGATAATTATCTGCAATATTTTTGTATTTATGTGTTGTGTTTTTATACTAATTATGTTTTGTTTTTGCAGAACTGCAAGACAAAACAATTATCCACTAAGAAAAAAGGATTAACGAAAATAGTGAGAGAAAAACCGCCACGACCGCCTAATAAGCCTTTGACTATACAGCAAGTGCAGAAAACTCATCATGACGAGAAGCGGCGACATGTTGAAGATGTGGATGTTCATCAGAATAAAAATGCATCTGAGTTGCTAATAATTCACAGAGATGATAACAGTGTTCCATTGACTCCCGGCAGTGATAATTCATTTACGTCAGTATCCCTCAGTCACGTTGGTCCAGCTGTTATTCCCAATTGTCAGCCAACAGTGAATCTCAACATTCATTTAAATACTTCTTCAGATTTTGTCCCTAGTATATCTGGTGATAATGCACAAACAACTGTTAGGCTAGTCCCATCACATCACCCAATGAACCATGGCTCTTCGTATTACAAAACCCACAATATTTACAATGCTCTTCAGCCCCAAAATCCTGTTCCATATCTTCAAGACTATCAAAGGATCATTCGCAATCCAAACCAGTACAGCAATGACCCATCAAAATTTTCAACAGCTTTCAATGCACCAGAAAAGGCACAATATCAACTCATGCGTAATGCACAAGACCCTTTTCAAGCACTCTATACACAGGCTCATCATGATCTAATGGTCAATCCTAACTATCAGCAGGCTGCATATCCTAGAGCATTAGCAGCAGTTCCTTACAATCATACCAGGTCAAATCCAATACCTTATTCGGTGAACCAGGAAAAAGTGATAAGAGAAGATAACCATCTTGGAAAGGAACATGGAAATTCGGGGTAAGCAGAAAATAACTGTCAAATAAAGTTTTTCTAAATATTAATAGAATCAGTATTGATAGAAAATCATATTGGAATTAATTAAACCAACATATTAGAAAGTTGATTATGGTGATAAATTGTTCATAAAAGGTGTATTTACTCAAAGGGCACTTTGATATCTAATGCAAAATATTAACTCACTTGTTTTGAGTAAATATGATCCCGTAAGGTTAATGAAGTATATTGCCAAAGGAAAAAAAATGCTTTGGATGTCCCCACCAAGAACATTTTCTCAGTGTTGCTGAAGATTGATCATCGTATGCAACCATTAGTACATTTTGGTCTTTGAAGAGTCTCCTTAAAACCTAGTCATTTCCCTACGTTGTTGTGCTATCTCCTAACATTTGATGCAATATGATGCCATCAAATTCTGGTTGATAAAAGATTTTGCGATGTGTCACCACAAATATACAAATCCAAGTTATTATTGGGTGGCAGTTTTGGTAAGCACCAAGTTACTGTGCAACTGTATGCAACCAGTTGGTAAATATAGAAGAAATATAGAAGTAAAGTCAAGGGATTCTGCTCTTATTTGATAATCGCAGAATGCAGGCACTGGAAATATCAAGTTTGTTTAGTATATTTCTCCTGGCAATCAATAGGACTTCAGAATTACGAAGGGTTATGGGTTTCACTAACAATAATATCTCTGTTCTCCAAGCACTGTCTGGTGGCCTTGAGATCTACAATTTTTCAAGATACCGATTAATTAATTTCATCCTTCCTGGTTTCCCCAGACTACAAATTGGCATCATATCACTGTGCAGCTCCTCTTATTTGCCAACTACATCTCATGGGATCTGATAGATATTTGCTCAAGTTATTGTTGAGACATTTAAGGCAGACAAGTGCTGTCACAAGAAATTGCAGATGCTGCTATCTTGCTTAAAACACAAAGTGCTGGAGTAACTTAGCGAATCAGGCAGCACATCTTGAGGACGTGAACATGTGATGTTTCGGGTCGAGACCCTTTTTTCAGGCTTGTGCTATCTGACTCTGACCACGACTCAGATCAGTCAATGATAGGTGCCATTGGATAGGATTTGTGATTTATCCAGCAAAAGCCATGGTACCATTGGCCAGCACTGCAGATTCATTGTTAATTTTTGCATTATAGCAATGTCAATGGCTTATGTGAGCTTACTTTTCCTTGTTGAGGGAGAAATCCTTGCAAAATGAAGAATTGATGTGCTAATATGCTTTTTCAACTTATTTGATACAGAGAATTTGTGTCTCTAAGTATTACCTAGTAGCTGATTGTTTTGTTCAGTTACCACAAAATGTTGTGGCTTCTTTAAGCAAAGACATCACATTAAGCTCAAAGACAATAATGACGCACTTAAATTCCATTTATTTTTAAATTAATTATATAGGTTAAGTAAATCATGTATTCATTTATTCATTTTTGTAATTATAACTAATATTTTAAAGATGCAGTTTTGTAAGTACTTAATAGAATGATCACTATAATATTTTCAAGAAACAACAAAATGAGATGAAAGTTTTTTCATGGCTACATTGCGAGCTGTTTGAACAGGTGTGAGTGCACTTAACAACTATTGCTATTAACTTGCTGGCACTCAGTTTACATCTGCCAGATGGTTCCCATTCAGCAACAAGGATTGAAAAGGATGTTGCTATGCCTTATCATAGGGGCTATTCATTGATGGGTCAGCCAGTGATTCTGATTAGGAAATTCATCTCTGGCTTTCAGACTTGAAGTGAATCCCATGGGTAATGAGATTAAATGAGACATTTTGATACAACAATCTGTTATTTGACAGTAATTTACAATGTAAATTTCCCTTTACTAAAATAGTCGCTTTGTCCACAGTGGTGGAGAAATTCGACATTTTGCTATCTAAAGGAGGGTATTGGTCACAATTGATGTTGTCCTTCATGGCCAAGGAGCCAAATAATACCTATTCATTCAGGTGGAATGACATGTTACAATGAGGTTCACTGCCCCGACTGCGGGAGAATAAAGAGGAAGTAGATTGGACTTTATTGCCTTCCATCACAGTGAAGAACATGGGGAATCCACTGTGGTGGATGTTTATGTTAACTTTTATGTAGTTGTGCGTCTTTTTGGTTTGGTTTTAGTATGGCTGTATGGTAATTCGAATTTTACTGTACCTTAATTGGTACACGTGACAATAAACTGACCTTGAAGCCTTGAACCTTGATTTTTTATGACTGCACAGGATATAACTAGTTTGAGATGGGTACTGTAAGAAATATAAACGTCAGACTTCAAGTAATCGATTTCCTATATGTAATAACGTTTTAAGATATGCAGTAAAATTAGGGAGCAGTAAGCACAAATCAAGTTCTGTGCAAATTAATATTTATTTATCAAACAATGCAATGGAAGAAAGCTCGTGTTTTCCCAGTGTGTGTGCCCAACTGGCATAGATGTCAATTGAAGAAATTTCAAAGGTTTCAAAGGTCTTTTATTGTCACGTATACCAATTAAGGTACAGTGATATTCGAATTACCATACAGCCATAAAAGCAACAAGACACACAACTACATAAAGGTTAACACAAACATACACCACAGTGGATTCCCCACATTCCTCACTGTGATGTAAGGCAATAAAGTCTAAACATCTTCCCTCATTTTTCTCCCGCGGTCGGGGCAGTCGAACCATCGTCAGGGCGATCGAAGCCCCCCGTGTCAGGGCGATCGAAGCTTCCGCATCGGGGCGGTTGAAGCTCCCGTGGCCTGGAGCTCCTGAAGTTGGTCTCTAACCGGGGACCGCGAACTCCACGATGGTAAGTCTGCAGGCTTCCAGGGTTGGAGCTCCCGAAGTTGGTCACCATCAAAGGCTGCTAGCTCCTTGATGTTAGACCGCAGTGTGGATGGAGATACGATACGGAAATAAAGTTGAGGTAAGAGGTTAAAAAAATGTTTCCCCCAACCCATCCCCCACACAAAACTAGTTAAAGAACACTAAAACATACATTTAATACATACTATAAAACAACAGAGAAGGAAGTTGGCGAGGCAGCCATTGCAGGCGCCACCCGGTGCATTTGAGTGATGTGTTAAATTCGAATGAATCTAAACCAACGGTAGAGTGTGCTGTTTCTATACGTGTTGCCTCTTCAGCCATGTAACATCGAAATAAGACCATTTCCACAATTATAACAGAAAAACAGTCTCCAAATGCATCAGGAAGTTTGTTATGAATAACATTGTGCCACTTGGACTTACTGACCCTTGTTTATCCATGTTGCAGGCAGAATTAATAGATGGGAACTCACAGTGTATTTGGATTTCCAAAAGGCATTTGGATAAAGGCATTCTGCATAAAAGGGCTGGTGTAGAGGACATAAGGGGAAGTATTTTAGCATGGATTGAAGACTGGCATTTACATTAAAGAAAGATTTTGAATCATCACCAAAATGATTCTCATTTTTATAATAATGATGCAGGCTAATAACAGTCGGTTAAATTAAAGTAGTTTAATTTCCTATGTGTTATTTTCCAAGGTTCACTACACTACCCTTTCTAACTCCGCAACAGCAGTATTTGGTTCAATCTCCAAGCACACGGCTCATTCAGCAAATGGAAAACATTTATAAAGACACGCCACGTCTGGCTCACACACATCCCAATTCCTGCCTGGTGCTACCATCCATTTATCCCATGGCGGAGAGTGACTCCGAACTGGACACTGGAAGAAACAATAAAATACCGACATCTATGACACGCTGTAACTCAGATGGCTACTTGGCACAAATGGAGAAAGTTAATAAGCTCAAGGAAAATCAAAATTTCAAGGTAAAAATGGAAATGAACACATTTTCATACATTTTACATACCAATCTTGAGACCTCATGAGCATTTTATCAAACATGGAAAAAAAGTAATTATAGATGAAATCATCAGTACACTCCAGCAGCAAATGTGTAATCTTAGTTTGCTTCGTTCAGTTGCCCGTGAGGAAATATGAAGGAGATGTTTGGTTTAAAACAGCAAGGCAGCAACCAACTGTTCAATAAAGCAGTGAATTGCAGACTAATAGATTTCACTGATAGGTTCTCTTTGCATCCAAGAAGATCCTGGAGTCAAAGATGAGGACAGTATTGATTTTGCATGTGAGCAACAGTGCATGGACCGTGGATTAAATGGCTTGTAACTTTGTGTCGCTCCTTATGTATTGCTCCTCAGAGAAACTGACCTATGTTATCCTGAGTCTGTACATTCTGCTTGGGATGTAAAGATTCCTGTAAGCTTACTTCTTTCCAGCTGATCTTACTGCCATGGGTGCTCCAGGTGTTCTACCACATTTCCCCATTAATCTTCTGCTTTTAGCTATATATTAAAAAGTTAGAAATGCAGATATGAAAGTGGCATTTAAGAGATTTTTTGGTAGGCATATATATATATATATATATATATATATATATATATATATATGCAAGGAATGGAGGGATATGAATTATGTGCAGGCAGATAACAGTTGGTCTTGGCATCATGTTCAGTACAGATATTGTGGGCTGAAAGTCCTATTGCTGTGGTGTGCTATGCTTCCCCATTTTGAGCAACCTGCTTCATTTAAGATTTCTTGATCTTGAACTCTCCTTAAGATTTAAAAACGTCATTCAGTACTGTACAGTAAATGCGTAAAAATCAAGAAATATTTCAAAAAGCACAATGAACTATCAGCAACGGGTGGCACAGCTGGTAGAGCTGCTGCCTCACAGTACCAGAGACCCAGGTTTGATCCTGACCTTGGGTGCTGTCTGTGTGGAATTTGCACATTCTCCATTTGACGGCGTGGGTTTCCTCCAGGAGCTCCAGTTTCCTCCCACATCCCTAAAATATGTGGGCTTGTAGGCTAATTGGACTCAAAATTTCCCCTCGTGTGCAGGGAGTGGATGAGAAAGTTGAACTTACTTAAACCAATTCAGCATTTCAATTGGGCACTGATGGGAGTCCAATTAAATAACAGTAGAAAGTATAAGGTAACACCAAACATTTAACACTTATAAAACTGAACACCTTACCTGTAGATAGTCACTTTCTAAGCTGCAGTGCTCATTATTTATAGCTTTGTTAAAAAATAATTTGCATTGACCACTGTGAAATTTATGTTAAACGTTTTTATCTGTGTCTACATTTTAATACACAATGTTAACAAAAAAATATATTATCATTACACCAATGTTTAAGAAATGTTAGACAAAATCAAATCCACCATGCTTTGTGTGCATCTCTCAAATTCCCAATAACTGGGACTTATGTCAGTCTATACATTTTTGCTCTTGGATGCTAATTAGTGTTCAATTTTACCTCTTCACTTTCTTATTAAAAAGGATATTCGTAATGTTGATTCAGGATTGAAATACACCAGTGAACATATACCAAAGCAACAAATAGTTAACGTGATTAACAAAACCATGACCAAACAGACTCTTAAAACGTTAGCGGAAAGCTCAGAAACAGACATGATAAACTTGGGTAATACGGCTTTCATTTTTGATCTAGTTGTTTTCGGCTGCTTGCCCTGTCGACTGGCTTTGAGGATTAAGCACTGACCAAAGCACAGATCTGTCTGATTCATTCATTCCCCCTGTGCTGTAATAATTGTTTCTCTTTGTATCTACTAATTCTGTCAGTCCCATGCCCCTTAGGTATTCCTTTACTCAAGAAAATGGTGTAATCTTGTTATTAAATGGTGCAATGCAAGTAAGGGGCAGACATTTCACACAACTGACTCTTGCTCTGATACTTATACCAGAAGCTGATGTCTGTCCAGGAACCTGCTCCACCAGCTCAAAATTTACAGCAGAAGCAAATGTAGCATCACACCCCTATCAAGTTAACATTTAACATTTTCTTCCTTTAGGAATAGTAAAATTAGAAATTCCTTTATCATGGAATGTAATTTCATCACCTAGGTGAACAGTAGCTCAAAACATCACTTTTCTGAGAAAATTTAGTTTGGTTCTAAACCTCTGAGGTTTAAATCCTTTTAAAATGTATTGTGGTTTTCCTAATGCCTTATGAGATGATCAATATGATCTTCAACTAGTTCTAGATATAAAGTGATGGTAATGCTATAACATAGATTGTATTTGAGAGACCGGTAACAAGAAAAAAATATTTTCCTATTTCTATTATAACCGAATAGTTTTTTTAAAGTTATATGTTGTGCCCCAGAGCAACCTGTAAAGAAAATTCCTTTTTTTCATTTGGATTACATTGTTGACAAAATCCTTAGTTTGGTGTAGTTTAGAGATACAGCGCAGAAAAAGCCCCTTTGGAGCACCGATCAGCGATCCCCTCACAATAACACCATCCCACACACACTAAGGACAATTAAAATTTTTATACCAAGCCAATTAACCTCCAAAACTTTACATCTTTGGAGTGTGGGAGGAAACCGAAGATCTCGTAGAAAACCCACGCAGGTCAAGGGGAGAGTGTACAAACTCCGTACAGACAAGCACCCGTGGTCAGGGTCGAACCCGGATCTCTGGCACTGTGAAGCTCTACCGCTACATCGCCATGCCGCCCCTTTGTTTTTTAACAAACTGTTCACAACTTTTGTTAAATTGTTGCTCTATTTACAAACAAAACTTTCGGTAAATCTCAAAAGTTAAAATCAATGCCCTTATGCTCAGCTCCTTACACAGCCTTACCCGACAGCAGCTTTATTTATCCTTTCCTCCAGCCTCACATCCTTCCCAGTTTCCAGGTTACTTATTGATAAGGCAAAAGAATATATACAGAGACTACAAATCTGCAATAAAATGAAAGTGCTTGGAGCTTAGTAAGTCAGCCAACATCTCCAGCGAGAGAAAGAAACCAATGAAGAGTAATTTACGTGAAACGTTAACCTTTTTTCTCTCTCCCAGATGTAGCACAACTCGTTGAGCATTTGCAGCACATCTTGGTTACTAAACGCAATTCGTTAAGCAATTTACCTTTGTATCACTTTGTCTCGTTTCACCACCCCCTTCCCCCAAATCCTTTCAATTCTCTCTTTACATCCCTTTGATGATGATTCTGATTATTTTCCTAAACTATGTTTTTTTCTTCACTTTATGGATTGGAGTGTTTTCTCCATTACAGGTCAAAATATGTTAATCTTTATTCTATTTGTTTTTTCCCACAACCTTATACAATCCACGACAACAAGGACCTAAAACAGGACGTGAAACTTGGAGGCTTGGGACCTGACTACGCATCTTCTCAGGACAAAGCAAGTGTTTTCAGATTTTCTCCATATGACAATGGCAGGGGGGTTGTTAAAATGGAACAAGATTTAAGCCACTTGTTAAACCCCAGAATAACCCATATTGGTGAAATAATCATGACATTTGGAGGATGATTGATTTGATTGGACTCCAAACTACCATGTTACCTTTGCCTTGAGCAGGAAAGCAACAATATTTTTTTCTGCCAGGTCGGACCTCCTAGAAAAAAAAAGATAGACCCCAGTATGTTTTTTGGATATCTTTTGACTTTGGTGTGTTTCTTGGCCCACTTCCATCAGCATTAATTTCCAACCAGAATTCCCCCTCCATTCCGCCTGATTGCATTCCACGAATCAAGCCAACACCCGCCCCTATGCTGGCAACCATCCCTACAGCCAAATCAACATCCAAAATTTCTCCCTCACCCAGTGACCGGTTGTTGATTCCTACAAATTCTGACTAGAGTCTGATGTTGCAAATTGCAGTTATGGACTCGATTCATTGCATAGTATTCTGTACCCGGCAGTGCTGAAAACTTGGTACAATACATCCAACATTATGGGACTGCCTGCGGTGAGAACGGAGTAGTCAAACAAATTCCTTCCATTTTACTTTCATTACTTCAATTCAAGACAGTTTTTATTTTCCTTTCTTTCCTATGCCCAATGTTTATTTGTGTGTTTATCTGTTCAGGCAGAGAAAATGAAACGACAAAAGGAATATGCAAAGCAAGTTAACGAACAGAACCTGAAGGGCGGATGCAAATCATCTACCTCCCCGCTGAACCAATCAGCAAGCACTGAAAACAAAAATATTACTTCAAGCCGGAAAGTGGTGTGTTTCAAATTAAATTTAGTTCATGTTGTATAGGTAATGACAAAAAATTGAAGGAATATTTTACAATCAACCAATAATTTGAGGGATTTCAGGTAACATTTCAAACATCAGTGGATAGTGATATGTTCACGCAGATGTCAAATACTGTCATACTGATTTGTTGCATTAAATATATTCTCTTTGGAAATCCTAGTGCAGGTAATTGAAATGTGTAGAATAACTTTGATCAGAAGCCGACTGATTGTCATGTTCATTGGCAATCAGAGGCCAACACGTGGTGTTGAGGTTAGATTGGGTTGGTGGGGCAAAGATAGGGATGCAGAGCATGACAGATTTCTTCAGTTTATTTGGATGGGAGGTGTTGGGATTAACAGCAAAGATAAGGAGAGTGGTGTTCATAAGATCTGAGAATATTGAAGGGTTGATAGAAATTCTAAGCTCAATATTTCAAGGAGCTACCTGGAAATCAGCAGTTTTATGAATGTTACAGTCTTGGTAGGGATTGGAGAAGGCATTGTGGGGACTGTGAATGAAAAATGCTTCCAGTTCATCTTTGCAGTTTGAAGAAAGTTTTGTTACAGGAGTGTCCATTAATGGGTATCCAGAGAATAAATTGGCCAAACATTTATGTGTTGTTCTAACAGGACTGGTGAATAACATCATCAGATGCTGATTTGGAAATCTCATCAAGGGTGCAAGAGTGACCGATCACATTAGAAACACTGCTTAATTTTCTGAATTATGCTAAATGACCTGAGAATGGTCATCATTGTGTTTCATTCCAGAGAAATGAATTTTAAGATTAACAAAGCAGATAAAAATATACTTTGAATTGATATCAGAATACAATTTGTCATATTGTACATTAAAATTAACTTTTTCTTTGTTTCCCTCACACAATCCTAGGCAATAGAATATGCTAAAACTATTCCAAAACCAAAGCCAGTTCCAGCTAATTCCAAGATGCCCAATGAGTTGCAAGATCAGAATAAATTAACAAAACATGATCAATGTGTACAACTGGGCCCATCTGAAAATACAATGCTCGAGATGCTGCAAGAACGACATGAAAAGGAGAAGCAAATTGTGGCAGCCTTTAAAGCAATGCATGTGACCTGATGACAAGACATATTGAAACATTATATATTTAGGGATAAATACTGAAAGACTTATAATGTAATGCTAAGTACACTCTAAGTTTATTATTTTTTTAAATATTGCAATTGTATTTGTCATGTCATAGAGCAATCTATGACAAATGATGGAGTCTCTGCAGTCTGCATGAAGATGGTGAAGGTGAAACTATATTTAAATTATTTCTAAAAATATTTTTAAGTGTATTTCTTTGAAATTTCAAATGTGTATGAAATATCTGAATATCTAAACACAGTTAAATCGGATTCAAAATTTCCATTTAAATTTGTCCAAACTTAATCTTGGTGGGAGTTCACATTTTATAATCCTCCTCAATTTTGTTTTCACCAGGATTAAACTGATGTTTGCAACCTTTGAGCTGGTAATTTCTTGTGAATGAGAAATTAGTTTGGGAACCAACATATGTTAGTGGTTTCAACCCTGCCAGTTATGTCATCTTGGTTCAAAGTTCTAAGAGGTGATAATTTCAACCTGCCAGAAGTTAAAAAAAGGTTCGTTCAACTATCGTAACAAAATGAAAGTAGTGTACATGTATGACCTCAATGGAGAATCTGCAACCATCTAAACAATTCAGAAATATTTGGAAATTCTGAATAATGAGCATTGGCCCAACCATTTTGAATGAAAATTATGCATTCTGAAATTCATCTATTTTCTACAGTGCATATAATTATAGCGTTGGGGTTATTTTGATGACCGAGCTCATTTTAACATACTAATGGAAAACTTTGAAGTGCATCATTCACAACTCAATATCGTAGCCAAACATTATCTCCAGTCACAAAGCAAATGTTTACCAAATCATGCAGAGGAACTTTCAAAGATATTGCATATTTACATCTGATACCCCTTGCAATGAATAGTCTGTAAAATAGATACAGTGTATGTTTGTGTCACCTCATTTTACAGTGCATAAGCAATGACTAATTCATGCTTTAAAATTATTGAAAATTAATAAACTCTAGGCTATGGATGAAGAGCAGGGAGAGGATCTAATTAGTTAACTTCTTTGAAGAAGGGTCAGGTATAATGGGCCGACTGGCTTCTATGCCACGTGATCCTATGATTCTATAATAGGCAACAAAACCAATACACAAAACAAACGAGGAAGATCTTATATTGAATATATTACTTTGGATTATTTTTACAAACAATAGTCACATTAAATTTGCCAAATGGTTAAAAAAGTAATAATCTTCATTATCATTGATATCACTGTTAATAGAGATAAAGCCTGTCAAAGAGAACATGCACAGAAATAATGCTGGCAGCACAGGAATACTTGGAATTTATTTATACCTAAGGTCAAGCAACACTAAATTAAATAGTGGATTGATGATAGAACCTACTGTACAGCAAAGTTCATTGTATAATGCAATTACATTTAAAAAGAAACTGGTAGGTAGTTGTAAACTTTTTCCATTGTTCATCTGAAAGAAAAGCTAGGTTAGAATACATAATGTGTTCCTTAACAGTGTTACTTCTCTTATGATTATTTCATTGTAATATTTTTTTAAATGTAATAATTTCACTTAATAAGGAAAAAGAACATGATCAGATTGGATCAATTTTACATTTAACATTGTTGCTTTCAATCTTATAAATCCTTAAGACATCACTTTTTACTCAGTAACTCAAATATCAAATGAGCATAGGTCGGAGAGCTGATACTTACACCTGTGGCCACCCAGGAAAAACATTGAATATGATCACAAAGTGAGCACAATACATGTGGTCAGATTATAAATAAGCTATTTTTCATCTGCTGACCAAATAATATGAAAAATCACTAGAAATATCACTGCCCCATTATTAATTGTTTAGAACCATGAGCACTTTAAAAAACTGTTGTGTGTGTGTGCACTATTGTAATTTTGATTCATAGTTTTAAGTTACTTTTTAAATCCTGACCAATTTCATAATCTTTAACTACATGGGGTTACATGTGTATATCTTTCAATTAACTAGGACCAGTTTTGATCTTTGCAAACATCAATCGTTGTTTTCAATGGGGAATCAAATGATCCTTGTCATGTTGTAATCTCTGAATCACAGGGTTGTGATTCAGCCCAGAGAAAGTGCAATGCTGTCTTCTAGGGTGGGGAATTAAGGCAAAAGCTTTTCCGCACACTCACATGTGTGAAAGAACCAATTGCTTTATGTTGACGATGAGGAGAGGCACAGCCAGTCCCCTGGCCAATACATTTCTCTATCAATACTAAAGCATTTGGTATGGTTACCATTGCTCTTTTGGGAGCTTTCTGTGTGTTATCCCATTCTTGTGTTATAATGGTGGATAAACTTTAAAAAGTATTTTATTGCTCTAATTTGCTTTAGGTTTTGAAAGATCCAATATGAATGCAGTCTTTGTTAAGCATTTTACTGAATTTGTGAAAATTAACATTTGATTGAAACCATTTTTTGGAATGTGTGAATTGAAAGCACATCAACCTCATTGATTCAGACCAATGACCCGTTACCCGTACAAGACCATAAATTCATGGAATGACTGAACCACCACAAGGTTAATGATTACTGTGGCTTGTTGAGACTAAAAATATTATATTTGGAGAAAATAACAAATTCTGAGACCAAGACATATCCATAATATTTCCATCTATTATTAATGGTCTTTCAAGAACAAACGTAATTTAAATGATTAAAGCAATCTCAATATGCCAAAGCTTCTTTCTGATACGTCTGTTTAAAGTAAAATCATAAAATTTTAAATTGACTGGAATGATTAAATTCTTAGTTTTATACATGATTTATTGCACAGAGCTGAGTAAATATGATGAGCAGTGCTAATGTTTAGAAATATATTTTTATGAATGATTTGTCATTATATATGGGGGTTTTTTTAATACATTGCTAATTGTATTTAATCCACGTGGTCAGATTGTGAAACCTTTCTTGGTTCCCTGTCTGGATTTCAATTAAATGAAATGTACTCAGTTTTCAAAACAGATTCAAATTATATATGTTTTCTTATTGTTTGATTGAGTTCAATATGAACATCAATTATATTGACCATAGTATTTTAACGTACTTCTGTGAGGCTTCGGATGAAGCTCGGTGGAGTCAGAAAAGTCAGGAACTGTAGAGAATTAGAATGTTTGTGGCAACACTTCAGTTTAAAATGCTAAACTGATAAAATACTTTTTTTTTTACACCGGATTATATGATTGAGGTTTAAATTTTGTGATCTTATCCAGTTTTCTGTGAACATAAAACTACTAACCAAGAATACATCATTCAAATTTGTACTTACTGTTGTAGACTTCTAGCAATTTAGTCCTCCTTAATTTGTTCTTCACATTTTGTACTTTTAATTGCTCTTCACGTTTGAGGAAATTCTCAGCGGCAAGATTTTGGTTGTAATTTTTGTCATTTAATCTCTCCTGCATTCTACTGTGCTATGGATCTTCTCTCCTGTCTTTCGCACTTTCCCAGCCCCATCTACAAGGTCAGAAACTTGCATATATTTCTCTTTTTATTTCCCCCCCATTTCTAAATAATTTTCTGTTTCTGACTCTTTATTTATTTATTATACAACAAAATAAGTGCTGAAATGGAAAGCCAACAGCCAACATCTGTTGTGATGTGCCAGCTGTTGTTTGCACATTGGAACAAGATGAGAAAATTAACTTGGGACCTTACGCAAAGGCATCTTACAAACTCATGAAGTATTATCTAATTTTAAGACACCGCAATTGGCCTCCATCCTACCTTTTTCATGCAAAAAGTTTAAGAGCAAAGAATCTGAAAAATTGATCATCCCATGTGTCACGGTTGCTTGGAGCTCTCTTTTTTTATTTTTCGAGTGGAATGTAGGTATGCGTGATATTTAAAATTAAATACAGGCCAAAAAGTTATATAGAGCAAATAGTTGCATGAAGACAGTTTCTTCGTCCCCTTTGGATCGATTTGTATTTTCAGAAATATTTATATTTTTGTTCTTCTCATCCAAAGAGCAATCACATATATTTCAACACATATAGAAACATATATGGCTTAAACCACATTTGTGCTCATATTTCAAAGTAGTGAATAAAATGGTAAGTCAGAGAAGTCAGGTACGTATATCAGGAATGTCATGCTCAATGAAATGAGAGCTCACCTAAACCAAAGAAATATCCTGAAAAACGAAACCTGTTTATTTAAGGAAGAAACTGTAGAGATTTTTTTTAAATATGATGACAATCGTAGATTCATGGTCACAAAACTCAAAACTGGGTCTCTGCGCATCCCTCTGCAATTGGATCCTCGACTTCCTCATTCACAGACCACAGTACGTTCGTATTGGTGGAAATGTGTCAGCCTCTATAACAATCAGCACGTGAGCACCTCAAGGCTGCGTGCTCGGCCCCCTGCTGTACTCACTCTATACTCATGACTGCGTAGCCGGTCACAGTGCGAACTCCATCATCAAGTTCGCTGACGACACCACTGTTGTGGGACGTATCACTGATGGAGATGAGTCAGAGTATAGACGAGAGATCGAGCAACTGTCCAAATGGTGCCAGCACAATAACCTGGTCCTCAGCACCAGCAAAACCAAGGAACTGATTATGGACTTTGGAAGGAGTAAGATGGGAACCCACAGTCCCGTTTATATCAACGGGTCGATGTTTGAAAGGGTCAAGAGCTTCAAATTCCTGGGAGTGCACATCTCTGAAGATCTTTCCTGGTCCGAGAACACTAATGTAATTAGCAAGAAAGCACATCAGCGCCTCTACTTGCTGAGAAGATTACGGAGAGTCGGTTTGTCAAGGAGGACTCTCTCTAACTTCTACAGGTGCACAGTGGAGAGCATGCTGACCTGTTGCTTCATGGCTTGGTTCGGCAACTTGAGCGCCCTGGAGAGGAAAAGAGTTCAAAAACTAGTAAACACTGCCCAGTCCATCATCGGCTCTGACCTTCCTTCCATCGGGGCGATTTATCACAGTCGCTGCCTCAAAAAGGCTGGCAGCATCATCAAGGACCCACACCATCCTGGCCACACACTCATCTCCCTGCTACCTTCAGGTAGAAGGTACAGGAGCCTGAAGACTGCAACGGTCAGATTCAGGTAGCAATTTTACAAAATTTTGAGATTTTAAAAATCAAGTCTGCAATTTATCCCATCAGATAAAGCATAAAAAGAAGTTTAATTTGACATCGAATTCACTTTCATATCTTCAGTATTAAGAAAGTTATGACCATTTTTATACTCGGAAATTAGCATCTTGTTCCCCATTGCCTTTCAATTGACTTAACTCAAAAGCTGTAATCTAGAGCAGTTAAAAGCCCATAACTTTCTTAAAAGTTATGAGAACTCAATGAAATTTTCAGTTATTATAGATTGAAGCATTCTGAAACAAATATGAAACAATCTTACTTGCATGACCTGAAATTAAAGCATATAATTAGTTAGTTATCTAATTGTAGCTAATTACAAAATTCAATGAGTAGATCTAAACATCTATCCATTTCTTAAGAAAAGATAAACTTTTTTAAAATTGCCTAAGTGTCCAAATAACATTCACACAATAATCCACAATATAACATAATTTTTAAATCTCATTTTCATGAATTTCTGGGCCAAATGGAAGGAATTTAGTGTTTAATGCCTGTAAATTAATGGCCATTTAAATCAACTAGCGAGTGGGTTTTAGTGGAATGCGGCGAATTGGAACGTTGCGGTGAAGTCGGGAGGAAAAATACTGTTGGTTCATACATTTTTTTGGACCCCATTTCACAACATGAAAATATGATTAAAGCCTCCATAAAAACCAACTTTTAATATAAAAATAAACTGTGTACCTTTTTTTCTCCCCTACGCAAAATCCTTCCCGTTGTTGGCGCTCACGGCTTTTGAAGGTGATTTTTAAATTACTTGAGTTAATAAATAATCTAGTGTAATTTAAAAATACCTTCATGAATGAAATGTCGGTGCGATTTTTCTTCCGCAACGAAATCGCCCGACATGGATCGATTTTCCCAGTCTGCAGAAAAACGGCACTTTAAGCCCGCCCCTCTCTGTAAGGCGCCAAAGTCACGCACACGGGGAGCGGCAGAACTGCAGCGCTGCTCAAGGTAAGTTTTGTAACATACCTAATTCAGGAATAGCTACTTCCCCACAGCCATCAGGCTATTAAACCTGGCTCGGACAAAACTATGATCATTAATAACCCATAATCTGTTATTTGCACTTTTCATCAGTTTATTTATTCATGTGTGTATGTATTTATATAATGGTATATGGACACACTGATCTGTTTTGTAGTTAATGCCTATTATGTTCTGTGTGCCGAAGCAAAGCAAAAATTGATTTGTCCTATCAGGGACACATGACAATAAGCTCACTTGACTTGACTTGAAAAACTATTTCAGATATGAATATAGAACTGAAGACACAAATTTTAAATCCTAATCTCAAGTAAAACTCTTTCTTGGATGTTTTTCTTGCAGTTGTAGACATATTGAAAAGAAAAATTGTTTAGTATTCTTCAACATAAGAGCAATCACGGTGGCACAGCGGTAGAGTTGCTGCCTTACAGCGGCAGAGACCCAGGTTTGATCCCGATTACGGGTGCTGTCTTTACAGAGTTTGTATGTTCTCCCCGTGACCTGCGTGGGTTTTCTCCGAGTTCTTCGGTTTCCTCACATATTCCAAAGGCGTACAGGTTTGTAGGTTAATTGGCTTGGTAAAATGTACCAACAAAATGTTCCCTAGTGGGTGTTGGATAGTGTTAATGTGCGGGGATCACTGGTCGGCCCGGACCCGGTGTGCCGAAGGGCTGTTTCCGTGCTGTATCTCTAAAACTAAAAATAAGAGTTAAACTCCAACCCAGAAGTGGCAACAATAATTGGAAAAGTTATAAGCATGGAATTTCTTCATTACTTTGTCACTTAATTATATAGTTGGTCATAATATGGTGAAAAGGACTAATAAAAACCTAATTAGTAAATAAAGAAACTATAATGGATGTTGTACTCTTTGTATCTTTCTGTCATCTGGAGACTATTGTGTTTAATTTTGCAGGATTCCTCTTTGAAGATGTTCACATACAGCACTTTTTATACATTACATACTAGATTTTTTGTTTTAATTGTACATGCACACATACCGCTAAAGAAATGAAAAACAGAGATCAAGGCAGTACAGTAACATGAAATGATCCACCTTTCTGATATTTTGTTCTTTAAATATTTTGTACGAGAAAGGAGGAGTGGTAGCCAGTCCTGAGAAAACATTGTAATGGCTTAAAAATAGATAATGCTTTATGAATCTGCAAGATACCTTTTGTGCAAGGACCCAAGCTAATTTTATCCTTTTGTTCCAATGTGCAATCAGTTACTGAACAACAGCTGGCACATCACAAACGGAAAGCAACCTGTTGTCTTCCAATTTCTGCATCGATATTGTTTTATAATTACATAAAGGGAATGGTGGTTGTTAATATGATGGTTATGTTTAATGCTTTAATATTGTTCTGAGATTTGTAAACCTAATGCTTTGAATTGTCCATGCAGGCTCGTCCAAACGTTTTGAGGAAAGGCATCCTTGCTCCTGAGCAGTATTCTTTTTGTTCAGTGTTGAAGTTGATTGGCAGACAACCTAAATAAATATAATCTTAATTTGAAGTCTGAAGTAAAATGGACAAATGACAAAAAACAGATTGAGACCCTATCGGATCATCCCATTCTGAACCCAGTGCCAAATAATATGGACAAATAAAATTGAGAGGTGACAAAATTAATCAGAAGTGGGCAGAGGTCCAGAACAATTAATATAATGGTGAAAAGAGCAAGCTTGTAGGATCAACCAATGCCTTCGCTATATGAATGAGTAGAATCATGATGTATACGTACATAACTATATACATATTTATCCATTTGTGTATCAAATTCATCTTGCCCTTTCCAACTGTTGAATGATGCTGTCTTCCCTTGATCTGCCCTGTCTCTCGTAGTTACCTCCCTCAACCTTCCATGATGTGTGCACCTGCTGCTATATTGCATCATTTCAAATGGTCTTTCTTAGCCCAAATATCATCATATTTCCCCATTCTCGGCTGGTTCTGCAAATGGGTCACAAAAATGATGACACTTTGAAGCAGTTCTGATTAGGCACAAACTTGTTGTCCATACTTTAAAGTGATAATCCCCCCCATAATACAAATCTGAAGCACCTATTTCTTTAATGGAACCTTTAGATGAATATCAAAGAGCTATTTACCCATATGTAATATTTTAATTAGATTGCATTCCCTATTTAACCTATCACGGACCCTTTGATATCCTGTGTGTATTTAGTGTTTAGCCTCAGATGCGGGAGATAATGAAAGCTGGACCTTTTGATTTAATGAGAAATCTGCCTTTCCAGTTCGACTCTGTTTGCATCCCTTTATTCTCTTACTATAGAATTCAGTTAATTGAAGGGGTCTCTTACCACCACACATTAAGGGGCTCAAATTAGCATCCCTTCTCTGATTAAATAGCACAGGCAGACGTTGGGTCTTTGAAGTGAAGCCTGAACTGAAGTAGACAGCCATGTTCTGAAAATGAGCTGATGGCCTTGTTATCAGGAGAAAATGCAGATGCGCCCCATGTGCTGCAAAATGCTTAATCTCTTAATTGATCACCTTCCACACTACCCGTACACCAATGCTTTTCTTTTAAATTGTCAGCATATCAAAGTCACATTTTCGAAAAATGAACAGGTTTAGCTTACATGATCACCAATGCGCTCCATTCTCTTGTTTTATGTATAATGTTTGCTTTAAATAATTGGCTTGCCCAGGTAATCATTTTTAAATTTGGACCAGAATTGTTAGCCATTTTGCACAATCAACGATATTTTAAAAAGTGCTGCTCTGTACGCTATTAGTATCTGACAGTGAAATGGGATTTTTTTCATATTTTGCTGATAAATAATAATGCAAATGCTTTTCCTGATTCAATATGTGTAAATTGCACAAATAAAACTATTGTGGGAAATGACTAACATGTAAGAACTAATTTAATAAGTAAAAAAAACTAATAGACATCTTCCAGGACAGGTGAAGAACTCTGAACTTTGAACGTCCTTGGGTCTGCATGTGTAATTTATTGACAATTACAATATTTAGGGGAACTGGAATTTAAAACTAATTTATTTTTCTATCCTCATTTTGTCAATGTCTTCGACCTGAAACATTACATCTTTTTCTGGTCTCCACTAATACTATGTAATACTGTGTAATCTGATGAGTGTTTCTGTCATTTCCGGCTTCTCGTTCAGTTTTACCAAATTTACAATTTTCTGATTTTCATACAAACCTCTTTGTCGTATCCTTATCATAATAGTGAACACATTAATTATCCTTATTCATGACTAATTTGCAAGCAGTTAAATTATAAAAATCATTAAATTACTGGTGACAGTTGTAACAAAATTGCAGTCAATAGCAATTTGCACTCATGTGTTATCAACAAACTAACCAAAAATTCAATCCATTTGAATGGCATTCAGAAGTATAATGTGAATTCTGGCTAAAAAAAGAAGTGAATCCAAATAAAATGTTGAAATTTAGTACTATATTGAAAGGATAACAAATAGCAAACAACCATAAGAACAATTTACATTGCAAAGAAATGTATATTCTAATAAAGAAATGCTTTGAAATGAAATTAGACATTTTTTGCCACTTTTTCCGCATGAAGAAACACAATCTCAACCTGGTAATTAAGGTGTGTATAGGCCACACTTTGCTCAGAAGGTAAGATTTATATTAATAGTGACCATATTTATCTGGCAAAGACATACCATTAAGTGTGGGGAATTTAAATGCCATTATCCAAAATTTGCAGTTTGACAAGGAGCTAACTTTGCAAAACTAAATTTTCTATACCTTTTCTGTCAATAAATAGGGTTGGTGGTGTGTTGTTTCTGTATTTGAAAGATAACTACCAACTCAATCACAGAAAAATATGTATTTTTATTTAAAATGTAATAATTTTAATATTCTTTCAGACATTAAAAAGTAACAATTATCATCCTTTAAATTTCCTCTCTCCCTGTTCTGTCTTGGCAATCACATGTTCTTCCTGATGATAGACACAAAATGCTGGAGTAACTCAGCATCTCAGGCAGCATCTCTGGGTAGAAGGAATGGGTGATGTTTCGGGTCGAGACCCTTCTTCAGACTGAATCAGGGAAGAGGGAGATATGGAGATAAAGAAATATAAGGTGTGAAGATGAGGCAAAGGGGATGAAGTTCCCCAAAATGTAGGATAGATCATTGTTAACAGGGAGAAGGTAACAACAAAGCTAACAGATAAAAAGTAAACGAGGACAGTCAGACTAGTCAGAGAACTGGGAAGGTGGGAGGGATGGAGAGAGAGCGTAGGCTGTTACTTGAAGATAGAGAAGTCAATATTCATACCGCTGGGGTGTAAGCTGCCCAAGCAAAATATGAGAGGTTCCAATTTGCGGTGGACCTCACTTGGACAATGGAGGAGGCCCAGGACAGATAGGTCAGTGTAGGAATGGGAGGGAGATTTAAATTGTTTAGAAACCAGGAGATCAGGTAGGTTTAGGCAGACAGAGCGGTGTTCAGCGAAACAATCACTGAGCCTGCGCTTGGTCTTGTCAGTACATAGGAGATATATTTTAATATTGACTTCTTTAACTTCAAGTAACCTTTGTCTTCCCTCTCTCCATCCCTTCCCCCTTCCCAGTTCTCCAACTAGTCTGACTCTCCTCGTTTACATTTTATCTCTGCTTTATTGTTACCTTCTCCTAGCTAACAATGATCTATTCCACATTTTCCTTGATCTCCATCTCCTTTGTCTTGTTTTCACATCTTACATGTGAAAAATAGACAATACATTAAACCAGCATTTGCAGTTCCTTCCTACAACATATGTTCTTCCTCGTTTTCTTTCTCCTGATGAAGTTTTCAAATGTCCAGCAGGTATAGAAAGACCATATGTAGACAAAAATGCTGGATGAACTCAGCGGGTGCAGCAGCATCTATGGAGCAAAGGAAATAGGCAACGTTTCGGGCCGAAACCCTTCTTCAGACGTCAGCCTGAAACGTTGCCTATTTCCTTTGCTCCATAGATGCTGCTGCACCCACTGAGTTTCTCCAGCATTTTTGTCTACCTTCGATTTTTCAGCATCTGCAGTTCCTTCTTAAACAATATAGAAAGACCATGGTGTGATTTGAATTTAAGGGCTACACTGTCATGTTGTGGTTTCAACAAAGTGCATTAAAAATATAGGTAGCTAACTAGAGAGGTAAGAAGATTGCTAAATTTAAGTTTAAATCAGAATGTAAATATGAATGGTTATCAGCAACTGGATCTTCAATGTGAACGTCTTATTAATAGTGAATGTGGTGAATAGTGATATCCAGAGATGCCTGCTCCGCTGAGTTACTCCAGCATTTTGTGTCTATCTTCATTACACTGGAGAATAGTGGTGTGGGGAGTATGGAGGGATTCTTTTGATTTCCCCATAGGCACAAAGTTCAAACTGTAATACTTTTCTCCATTATGATTTTAACAATTCAATGCAAAATTTGGGTTTTATAGATCTGAGATTCCAGATACAAAATTAGATAATGCAACACCAGACCAGAGGTTAGAGAGTAGAATAGATACCCAATGCCAAAAGTCCATTTGCTGATTTTGAAAACATATCACTAAAAGCCGTAAATCATATAAATGACAATTTTCTCGTCTTTTTGCTCTATGATAATTATAGTAACAGCAATTGATTGAAGGTTCAGATGCTATCCTTTTTATCCTTTGAATTCACATGGATAATTTACAGTTATTTTCTCCCCATACAGATGGTGGTGATAAAAATGGTCAAGAACTGATCTTTAATTGTGAAAAGCTTTTTTGGACTCAACGGTTATTTTTGTGTTTCTCTAGTAAACAGCACTGACAACTCCTGGTCCTGTCTTTATTACAGAAGTGTAGAAAGCCATCAATTTACCAACAGGTGTTCAATGTAAGTTTTTTTTAATGGTGAACGATTCAAGCTTTAAGTAAAGCCATTAATAAAAAATATATATTGCAAGTGAGATCAAGCAAAATATTAAATAAATAATTCATATTTTTATTCTGGAACATTCAAGATGCTTTAATATTGATTGTTTAATCAGTTTTGTATAACAGTGATATTACAACATGACAGAAAGATATTTATGAAGGGACAGAATATAAAAAATGGGAAAAGTAGGCCACTCAGCCCCTTCAGCTTGCTATCCCATAAGATATGCATGATCTCCAACCACTATTCAACTTTATGGTTTATGGGGTTCAAATTTAATTTTGAGAACATCCAGGGAATAACATTACCCCATTTTAGCCATCTGGAGGACATACACCTAGAGATGGTAATGGAAGTGTCTACATTTCTATCGAGAATTATTCTATGTATATGGCAATGTCAGGCTGTTGGTTGCCTAGTGAGTGTGAAAGATCTTCAATTGTCACTTAAGAGGCCAAAAATGACTTTGCAGGATGGGGATTTGAATACATGCTTGTAAGCTGACTAAAGCTGGGAACTAAATATACCAGGATTGGTGGCACACTCAAAGGATGATCAGAAAGAAAAATGGAGCAATCTAAGGGAGAAGATTAGAGAAGGGTTGAGCTAAGAAATAATAAAGGTCTAAAAACATTGGTAGGGGTTACTTATAGGCCACCAAATAGTAGTTGTAACATTGGAGGTGGCATTAATCGTGACATCTGTGGCACAGGTTTGGGAGATAATTACAATGACTATGACAGGTTTTAACCTAGTTAAAGACTGAACAAATCTTCAGAATCATAGTTACATAACACAGAAATGGGCCCTTTAGTCCAACTCATCCTTGCTGACCAAAGTGCCTTCATGAGATGGTCCAATTTACCTTAATTTTGCCCATATCTGTCTGAACATTTCCTATCCACGTGCCTGTTAAAATGTATTTTAAACATTGTAATTATATCTGCCTCTACCATTTCCTCAGGCAGCTCATTCCATATACCCACCGCCATATACCCATCTATGTGAGAAACCTGTCTCTCAACTCCTCCTTAAATCTTTTCCCATCTCACTTTTAACTCCATAAAGTCACTCTTCAGCTTCAATTTAGGAGGAATCCTGTCACTTCTTATAACTCACGCCCTCCAGTACCAGAAACATGTTTGTGAAACCTTTCTGCACCCTCTCTATCTTAATCAGACCCTACTCACTCTGTGGAAATCAGAACTGCACATAATATTCCCGGTGAGGCCTCACTAACGTCTTGTGTAGCAGTAAAAATACATCCCACCCCTTGTACTCAGATTTGCTGTAATATTGAGATAGCTGAATCCCTAGAATATACAAGGTGCTTCCCCAGAACAATGTGCTGAGTAACCAGAGAGGGAGAAAGGCTATTTTGGATCTTGCTTTGATGATGTGTTGATCGATAATCCTGTTGCACAGAGGCCTTTGGGGAAGACAAAATCCTTTGGGGAAGTCAAAAGGGGTGGAAGTCATCCTGGAGATGGTTGGAACTCTGCAAATTCATCAAGATGGGTGCAGATTGTTTGGGCAATGTGCTAGAGGCAGATGAATGATGAACAGTTGGTGGCTTGACCTAATATATATGTCAAGTGGTGTAGCTGGTGGAATATGGGATTTGATGATATATTCACTTTCCTTAACAATACATGAAGCACTGAACCTATTGTGATACGTCATCTAGGTCCTGTGGATGTAACTGTTTTCATCGGCCTCCACAGTTATGCTTTTCCTCGAGCTTAACACCTAACATCCGAGAGGCTATTGGATAGCAATATATGTGTCTCTTCTCCACTGGGGATTCTGGCACATTGCCAAAACAATCTGCTCCCATCTTGATAGCTTTACAAAGTTCCAAGCCTTTTGAAATGTCCTAATATGTTTCTCCTTTAACCGCAATGGTCATTCATTAAATTGAACCCTCCCCTGAGGTGATAAGCAAAGTAGAGCACAAATCTTCCTGATTAAATGCAGAGATTGTTATAATGAGTGAGTAATGCAAACCTGGTGTGTTGGCTTCATTGGATTGAATAATCTGCACCTGTTTTTGCACAATTTAGACCTATAATAGTTTATTTGTCTCCACCATTTTCCAGTTAATCAGCATTCTGGAGGTTAATTTTCTAAATGTGTGCCTTCCCGTGTGGAGTGTATTCTACAAAACTTCAAGATAATTCTCCATCTATTAATTTGAATAAAATCTGTCAAATTAACACACTTTTTACACCCAGAAATGGAATAAAGTTCATTTCTCAGTTCCTTGCATTAACAATTACTATTGGACAAATGTGATATTCAACAGCAACCAACACGCCATGCTAAGGTTAAGTCTGATAGAGATTGACCTTTTAAAATCATAAGCAATCTAAGCCGAAAACACATGAAACTTAAGCCATTCATCAACTAAACATCAGAATGTTCTGTATCTCAACAAAATAACTACCTTTTAAACAACTTAAATAATTAAGGTTTGGATATTTTTTCTTTTTTTTAGGGTAGCAATTATAAAATGATAGCATACAGTTAATGCTAACCTAAATCCATATATATTGTATTTGATGAATTATTCAATATAATTCATTCCATCACAGTAAAAGGTTTGGGCAATTACTTTTTTAATATGATTGTGCTCAACAAATTGTACAAACACAGCTATTAAAACAGTCTGACTAAACCTTTTATTTATTTTCAGCTTGAGCTCCATAGAAACCCAATAAGAGATCTCCATTATATCTGTTTAAGTTACGACCATAAGAGTACCTGGAAAATAAGGTTCCTTCTTATAAGGATAAATATTGTAAAGTCGGGCATATTTAAAGTGTCAAACATTTTTAGTATTGCAGAACATTATGCAGTATATTCTTTATTTCACCATGTAAATTGTTAAAGGCTTGGACACTAGAGGCAGGAAACATGTTCCCGATGTTGGGTGAGTCCAGAACCAGGGGCCACAGTTTAAGAATAAGGAGTAAGCCATTTAGAACAGAGACAAGGAAACACTTTTTCTCACAGAGAGTGGTGAGTCTGTGGAATTCTCTTCCTCAGAAGACGGTGGAGGCAGGTTCTCTGGATGCTTCTAAGAGAGAGCTAGATAGGGCTCTTAAAAATAGCAGAGTCAGGGGATATGGGGAGAAGGCAGGAACGGGGTACTGATTGAGGATGATCAGCCATGATCACATTGAATGGTGGTGCTGGCTCGAAGGGCCAAATGGCCTACTCCTGCACCTAGTG
Organism: Raja brachyura; assembly: GCA_963514005.1. Next base: position 20,043,084 of record OY740806.1, on the reverse strand, counting down.
TCTATTATCTAAATTGTATGTAACCAAGTCAACGAACATAGGAGAAATGAAGACACAGGGGGGCATTTAGCTACTGAAGCTTGCTCTTCCATGCAAGCAAATCATTGCTGGTCAGTATCTTAGTCAAGTCAAGTCGAGCGTTTATTGTCATGTGTCCCAGATAGAACAATGAAATTCTTGCTTGCTGCAGCGCAACAGAGTAATGTAAGCATAAATACAGAACAGATCAGTGTGTCTATATAGCATAGACCATATATATACACACATAAATAAACAGATAAAGTGCAGTAGGTTATTATAGTTCAGAGTTTGTTTGATGGCGAGATTAATGACTGTGGGGAAGCAGCTGTTCCTGAACCTGGATGTACCAGATTTTAGGCTCCTGTACCTTCTATTGATGGCATCGGAGAGATGAGTGTGTGGCCAGGATGCTGTGGGTCCTTGATGATGTTGGCAGCCGTTTTGAGGTAGCGTCTGCGATAGATCCCCTCAATGGTGGGGAGGTTAGAGCCGATGATGGACTGGGCAGCGAACACAACTTTTTGCATTCTTTTCCGCTCCTGGATGCTCAAGTTGCCGAACCAAGCCATGATGCAACCAATCAGTATGCTCTCTACTGTGCACCTGTAGAAGTTTGAGAGAGTCCTCGTTGACATACCGACTCTCGGTAATCTTCTCAGGAAGTAGAGTTGCTAATATGATTTCTTTATAATTGCATCAGTGTGCTGGGACCAGGAAAGATCTTCAAAAACATGCACGCCCAGGAATTTGAAGTTCTTGACTCTTTCCACCATCGTCCCATTGATATAAATGAGACTGTGGGTCTCTATCCTACCCCTTCCAAAGTCTACAATCAGTTCCTTGGTTTTGCTGGTGTTGAGAGCCAGGTTGTTGTGCTGGCACCATTTGGTCAATTGGTCGATCTCACTTCTATACTCTGACTTGTCACCATCAGTGATTCGTCCCACAACAGTGGTGTCGTCGGCGAACTTGGTGATGGAGTTTGCACTATGCCCAGCTACACAGTCATGAGTATAGAGTGAGTACATCAGGGGGCTGAGCACACAGCCTTGAGGTGCTCCCGTGCTGATTGTTATTGAGGATGACACATTTCCACCAATACGGACAGACTGCGATCTGTGGATGAGGAAGTCGAGGATCCAATTGCAGAGGGATGCGCAGATCTAAGCTTGGAGGGGATGATGGTGTTAAACGCCGAGCTGTAGTCAATGAATGACAGCCTGACATTTCTGTTGTTCAAGTGCTCCAGAGCGGAGTGGAGAACCAGTGAGATCACATCCACCGTGGGAATGGTGGAAACCTCAGACCTCAGAAGTGAGAGGTTGAAAATGTGCATAAAAACTCCAGCCAGTTGGTCCGCACAGGTTTTTAGAACACAGCCGGGTATATCATCAGGTCCAGGCACTTTCCAAGGGTTCAACCCCCTGAAGGATCTTCTAACATTGGACTCTGTGACTGTGACTGAAACACCATCATGGCAACTGGAGGCTCGGGAAGGCACATCAGTGTTCTCCCTATCAAAGCGTGCGTAAAACGCATTGAGCTTGTCAGGGAGTGATGGTTCGCTGACAATTGAGCTGCCTCCTGATTTTGCCTTGTAGGAGGTGATGGCATTCAAGCCATGTCACAGTTGCCAAACATCCGTCTCATCATCAAGCTTGGAGCAGAAGTCCCTTTTGGCCTTTTTTATGGCCTTACCAAGGTCGTATCTGGACTTCTTGTAGACCTCTGCATCTCCAGACCTGAATACCCGGACTTCAGAAGAGTGTGGATCTCATGGTTCATCCAAGGCTTCTGGTTAGGAAACACTGGGAAGGTTGGAGGTAGTGATCATAATATGATTAGTTTTAATCTGCAATTTGAGAAGGAGAACGTTAAATCGGAAATGTCAATGATGCAGGTGAACAAAGAGGACTATGAAGGCAAGAGAGGGGAGCTGGCCAAGGTAGACTGGAAAGTGATCCTAGCAGGAATGATGGTGGAACAGCAATGGCAGGAATTTCTGGGCATAATCCAGAAGACGCAGGATCATTTCATTCCAAAAAGGAAGAAAGATTCTAAGGGGAGTAGGAGGCAACCGTGACTGACAAGAGAAGTTAGGGATAGAATAAAACTAAAAGAAAAGATGTATAACACATCAAAGAGTAGGCGGAAGGATTGGGAAACATTCATAGGACAACAGAAGGAAACAATAAGGGCTGAAAAGATGAAGTACGAAGGGAAGCTGGCCAGGAATATAAAGAAGGACAGTAAAAGCTTCTTTAGATATGTTAAGGGAAAAGAGTAGCAAAGTCAAATGTGGGTCCCTTGAAGGCAGACATGGGCGAAATTATTATGGGCAACAAGGAAATGGCAGAAGAGTTGAATTGGCACTTCGGATCTGTCTTCACTAAGGAAGACACAAACAATCTCCCTGATATACTGGAGGACAGAGGATCTAAGGGGGTAGAGGAACTGAAAAATTGGCATTAATCGAGAAATAGTTTTGAGTAGGCTAATGGCACTGAAGGATGATAAATCCCCTGGGCATGATGGTCTGCATCCCAGGGTCCTCAGGGAGGTGGCTCTAGAAATAGTGGATGCATTGGTAATCATTTTGCAATGTTCAATCGACTCAGGATCAGTTCCTGTGGATTAGAGGATAGCTAATTTGATCACACTTTTCAAGAAAGGAACGAGAGAGAAAACGGGGAATTACAGACCAGTTAGCCTGACATTAGTGGTGGGAAAGATGCTGGAGTCAATTATTAAAGAGGTAATAATAGCGCATTTGGATAGCAGTAAAAGGATTAGTCCAAGTCAACATGGATTTATGAAAGGGATATCATGCTTGACTAATCCTCTGGAAATCTTTGAAGATGTGACAAGTAAAATGGATGAAGGGATGCCAGTGAATGTAGTATATCTAGACTTTCAGAAAGCCTTGATAAGGTCCCGCATGGGAGACTGGTGACTAAAATTAGAGCACATGGTATTGGGGGTAGGGTGTTGACATGGATAGAAAATTGGTTGGCAGACCGGAAGCAAAGAGTAGGAGTGAACGGGTCCTTTTCAGAATGGCGGGCAGTGGTGAATGGAGTGCTGCAAGGCTCGGTGTTGGGGCTACAAATGTTTACCATATATATTAATGATTTGGAAGAGGGAATTAGGAGCAACACTAGCAGGTTTGCGGATGAAACAAAGCCGGGTGGCAGTGTGAACTGTGAAGAGGATGTTAGGAGGTTGCAGGGTGACCTGGACAGGTTGAGTGAGTGGGCAGATGCATGGCAGATGCAGTATAATATAGATAAATGTGAGGTTATCCACTTTGGCGGCAAAAACAAGGGGTCAGATTATTATCTCAATAGGGTTAGGTTAGATAAGGGGGAGGTGCAGCGAGACCTGGGCGTTCTTGTACACCGGTCACTGAAAGTTGGCTTACAGGTACAGCACAGTGAAGAAAGCTAATGGAATGTTGGCCTTCATAACAAGAGGATTTCAGAATTGGAGTCAAGAGGTTCTTCTGTAGTTGTATAGGGCTCTGGTGAGACCACATCTTGAGTATTGTGTACAGTTTTAGTCTCCTAATTTGAGGAAGGACATCCTTGTGATTGTGGTAGAGCAGCGTAGGTTTATGAGATTGATCCCTGGGATGGAGGGAATGTCATATGAGGAAAGATTGAAAAGACTCTGCTTGTATTCACTGGAGTTTAGAAGGATGAGGGGGAATCTTTTAGAAACATATAAAATTATAAAAGGATTGGACAAGCTAGTTGCAGGAAAAATGTTCCCAATGTTGGGCGAGTCCAGAACCAGGGGCCACAGTCTTAGAATAAAGGGGAGGTCATTTAAGACTGAGGTGAGAAAAAACATTTTCATCCAGAGAGTTGTGAATTTATGGAATTCCCTGCCACAGAGGGCAGTGGAGGCCAAGTCACTGGATGGATTTAAGAGAGGGTTAGATAGAGCTCTAGGGGCTAGTGGAGTCGAGGGTTATGGGGAGAAGGCAGGGACGGGTTATTGATAGGGGACGATCAGCCATGATCACAATGAATGGAGGTGCTGGCTCGAAAGGCCAAATGGCCTCCTCCTGCACCTATTTTCTATGTTTCTATGATGTCACAAGTCGAATTCAGAACATCCTCGAGAGAGAAGGTGAACAGCCGTCAGTAGTTGTGCACGTAGGCACAAACGACATCGGGAAGAAGAGGAAGGAGGTTCTCCAACATGACTGCAGAGAGTTGGGAAGAGGACTGAAATGGCGGACTTCTAGGGTGGTTATATCTGGATTGCTTCCCGTACCTCGTGCTAGTGAGGACAGGAACAGGGAGATAGGGGATCTGAATGTATGTCTGCGGGGCTGGTGCAGGGAGCAAGGATTTAGATTTATGGACCACAGGGATCTCTTCTGGGGTAGGGGTGACCTATACAAAAGGGATGGGTTACACTTTAACTGGAAGGGGGACCGACATTCTGGCAGGCAGGTTTGCTAGGGTTACACGTGTGGGTTTGAACTAAATAGTGGGGGGTAGGGATTGACAAATTGGGAGTATAAAGATGGAGTTGAAGGGGAAGTGACTGCAGGAAAATTTACAAAAGATTCTCGAACTAATGGGAAGGAAAGCACGAGAATGAACAACAGACTAAGGTCAGGGCCAATTGTGAGCGGTGCGAGGGAATACGGAGACTGGGAACTGAATATTCAAGGGTACACCTCCTATCGAAAAGACAGGCAGGTGGGCAAATGGGGTGGGGTTGCCCTGTTGGTGAGGAATGAAATTCAGTCCCTTGCAAGGAATGACATTGAAACAGGAAATGTGGAGTCAGTATGGATATAACTAAGGAATTGTAAGGGTGAAAAGACGCTAATGGGACTAATCTACAGGCCCCCAAACAGTAGCCTGGACATAGGGCGCAAGTTGAATCGGGAGATAAAATTGGCATGTAACAAAAGTAATGCTGTGGTTGTTATGGGAGATTTCAACATGCAGGTAGAATGGGAAAATCAGGTTAGTACTGGACCCCAAGAAAGGGACTTTGTAGAGTGCCTTGAAGAGTGATGGATTCTTAGAACAGCTTGTATTGGAGCCTACCAGGGAGAAGGCAATTCTGGATTTAGTGTTATGTAATGAACCGGATTTGATAAAGGACCTCCAGGTTAATGAGCCATTAGGAGGTAGTGACCATAATATGGTCAGGTTTAATCTACAATTGGAGAGGGAGAAGGGTAGATCAGAGGTCTCAGTGTTGCAGTTGAATAAAGGGGACTATTGGGCCATGAGGGAGGAGCTGGCCAAAGTTGACTGAAAAGATGACAGTGGAACAAAAATGGCAGGTATTTCTGGGAATAATACAGAAGATGCAGGATCCGTTCATTCCTAGGAGGAAGAAAGATTCCAAGTGGAGAAAGGGATGACCATGACTGACAAGTGATGGCAGGGACAGTATAAAAATTAAAGCGAAGATGTACAACGTAGCAAAAATGAGCGGGAAGCAAGAGGAATGGGTAATGTCTAAAGAACCACAGAAGATAACCAAAATGACAATACGGGAAGAAAAGATGAGGTATGAAGGTAAGCTAGCCAAGAATATAAAGCAGGATAGTAAAAGCTTCTTTAAGTACGTGAAGAGGAAAAAATTAGTTAAGACCAAAGTTGGACCCTTGAAGACCGAAAAAGGTGAATTTATTATGGGGAACAAGGAAATGGCAGATGAGTTGAACAGGTACTTTGGATCTGTTTTCACTAAGGAGGGCATAAACAATCTTCCTGATATAGTAGTGGCCAGAGGATCTGTGGTGACAGACGAACTGAAGGAAAACCACATTAGGCAGGAAATGGTGTTGGATGGACTGATGGGACTGAAGGCTGATAAAGCCCCAGGGCCCAATTGTCTGCATCCCAGGGTACTTAAGGAAGTGGCTCTAGAAATCGTGGATGCATTGGTGATAATTTCCCAATGTTCTATAGACTCAGGATCAGTTCCTGTGGATTGGAGGGTAGCTAATGTTATCCCAATTTTTAAGAAAGGCGGGAGAGAGAAAAAGGGGAATTATAGACCAGTTAGCCTGACATCGGTGGTGGGGAAGATGCTGGAGTCAATTGTAAAAGATGAGATAGCCAAACATTTGGACAGCAGTAACAGGATCGGTCCGAGTCAGCATGGATTTATGAAGGGGAAATCATGCTTAACTAATCCTCTGGAATTTTTTGAAGATGTAACTAGGAAAATGGACAAGGGAGAGCCAGTGGATGCAGTGTACCTGGACTTTCAGATAGCATTTGATAAGGTCCCACATAGCAGATTTGTGGGCAAAATTAGGGCACATGGTATTGGGGGTAGAGTACTGACATGGATAGAGAAGTGGTTGGCAGACTGGAAACAAATAGTGGGGATTAACGGGCCCCTTTCAGAATGGCAGGCAGTGACTAGTGGGGTACCGCAAGGCTCAGTGTTGGGACCGCAGCTATTTACAATATACATCAATGATTTGGATGAAGGGATTCAAAGTAACATTAGCAAATTGCAGATGCAACAAAGCTGGGTGGCAGTGTGAACTATGAGGAGGATGCTATGAGAATGCAGGGTGACTTGGACAGGTTGGGGGACTGTGCAAGGTTATCCACTTTGGTAGCAAAAACAGGAAGGCAGATTACTATCTAAATGGCGTCAAGTTGGGAAGAGGGGAAGTACAACGGGATCCATATGAAAGTAAGCATGCGGGTACAGCAGGCAGTGAAGAAAGTGAATGGTGTGTTGGCCTTTATAACAAAAGGAATCGAATATAGGAGCAAAGAGGTCCTTCTGCAGTTGCACAGAGCCCTAGTGAGACCACACCTGGAGTATTGTGTGCCGTTTTGATCCCCTAATTTGAGGAAGGCTATTGAGGGAGTCCAGCGTAGGTTTACAAGGTGAATTCCCGGAATGGTGGGACTGTCATATGCTGAGAGAATGGAGCAGCAGGGCTTGTACACTCTGGAGTTTAGAAGGATGAGAGGATATATCATTGAAACATAAGATTTGTATCCAGGACTGTTTGTTGTCTGTAGACTGGGCAATGTTCAGGGACTCAACAACGGACGTGAATCAATACGCCACAGTCGTTACAAACTTCATAAAGAAATGTGTGGAGGACTGCATCCCAACAAATTCCTTCCAAGTGTTTCCTAATCAGAAACCTTGGATGGACCATGAGATCCGCACTCTTCTAAAGTCCAGATCCCGGGCATTCAGGTCTGGAGATGCAGAGGTCTACAAGAAGTCCAGATACGATCTGTGTTATCAGGTATTTTTAATTTTCAAATTATGAGGGAAAAGTGTCTGCCTGTATGTGTGAGATTAGCAGAGAGAACTTGTGCAGTGATTTGTTTATGTAACCATTGGTGATTATAATTAACTCAGTACAGCTTGCTGACTTCAATGACTTTAAATCCAGTTCATGGATACAGGCTTGTGGTTGTAGAGACAGATCTTTATGAAACTAAGTAATGTGGCAGAATTTCTGTATGAAATCTAAAATCAGCTGGAATATAACTTGATTATCTGTTGTGAATTTCTAAGTGTAGGTCTGTTTGCTAAGAAGCAAGTATAAGGTTTACTTACTGCTGTGGACTAAATAAATAGTTTCTTATCTTCACTAATAATCATATCACAATTGTTTAAATATATAGAAGACTAATACAAGTATATCTCATTGCAGTATGGAATTTCAATGTACCAAACCAATACGCTGCTGCTTTGAGTGAGTCCTGATGAAAGTGCTGTCAGCATGTAGTGATATATTTTAGTTTGGAAGACTTGATTGAGTATCACTTGTGAACTTAAAAGAATGGTGATTACTTGATTTGATATTTGTAAAATCAGTCACTTTTTCAGGCTGACAAACTTTGTCAAGATACTTTCAGTTTATAGGCCTGCTGAAATGATGTACAATTTATTTTGAAATTGAAAGTTAGAACTTTTAAGTTGTAACTAGTGTCATATGGTTTGTATACATTGATACCTTGTTATGATTATTGTGTTACTGCTGTTATTGTAATTACATTGCATGTTTCCTGACCCTAGGTGCCCCAGATTGCTTCATGTACAATATAATATAAGAGGATATGATAGATTTTAAACAATGACATTGAAAGTCAGGAGTGTAATCCCACTTGATTCTCTATTGATATCAATCAACTGGATTTGATGCATTGAAAAGCAAGTTCCATGGCCTGTTCTATGTTATACTCTATAACATAGATATTCTCTATAAATGCCTGTCTATGTTCTGAGTCATAATTTGAGTTTTGTGATTAGGATACATTTACTGATATTATTAATGGACTGACTGCAGGGAGATATTATGCAGGTAGAGGAGATAAGACGGGTTGATTGTGTTGAAAAAGCTTGTGAGCAATACATAAATACAGTTCCATATTCTTTAGCTTTGTGGCAAATAACACACGGACACAATATGTATGGTTCAGTACAACACATTGTATATGTTATGTAGAGAATGTTTCGTAGTATATATTATACATAGGATAACACATTCAGTATAATTAAAAATCATACACTATATAATTAAGATTACATTTACCATATATTATGTAGAAAATATCATATGCAATATATACTATAAAGAGAATAACACAATCTAAATTTTCTTCATGTTTGAAATTCTAGTTAGTGAAGTATCAAACTTTCTATGAACACTACTGGTGCAGCAAACACTGCAAATAATTTGCAATATTGTATAAATGTGTTTCTGCCTTTAACAAAATGCAATGTGTGTGTAATTAATAAGTACACGTTTTACACACAAATCCGACGTAGTGTTTATTTGTATAGGGTTCCGCTTAAAGCCGCATCATTGCGTTTTGAGGTTATGGTTACATAACATAGAAGGGAAATCGGCAGATCATTCATTACAGATCTAATCAGACAGACGGAGCAATAGAGTTTAATTCGTATTTTTCTGTACTTTACTGTAGGAGTCCATGGTACAAATACTATTTTCTTGTCAATTATTGTTATTAATATTTATATAACAAGTGGTTAACGAGGTGAATTCTACACGTGCTACCGAAGTGTCAGCGTCACGAACAGTTGTCATTGTACAGAGAGCATTTGACATAAATATTAATTTTTCGTTAGTTAACTATGTACAGGAAAGAACGTCCGTTGTATAGACTATCGGAAGATGCGGTCCGGGATTGACGGGTCAGGTCGGTGGGGTTGATGCAGCCTGACAAATCCAACAGTTACAAAGTATTTCCCGTGTGATCAGTAGCTCTTTCTGGTGTATTTCGGGATCTTGAGTTTTTAAATCTTATTTTACGCTATATGCTCAGTGGAGCAAATGTCATCGTCTTCAATAATATCCACATCATCTTCGTGACCCTCTATCAGAAAGGTGTTCTGGCTGCCTAAAGACTTTATCTCCATGGAATTTGCCGGGGTTATTTCTGTCTCGCTGACGCTGGAGTCGAGGCGCTGCTCCTCGGCGGGTGAGTTTTTCTGTCCGTGGTCATCTCGAGACTTTCTTAACTGCTTTTTATGTTTCATTCTTCGATTCTGGAACCACGTTTTCACCTGGATAACACATCAACCAGAAAAAAAACTAAGAATTTGACAGGAAGAGCACTTTTGGCCCAACGAATTTAGTGATAAGACCCAGCATACGATAGCGGGCGAGGGGTAAAGTTAGCCGCTCTTGATCATATTTTTTTAGAAGTCAAATCAAGGGACTAATTTGTTTTCAAATCAAAGGACTAATTCCCAACTACAATTTCCTAACCCAAAATCCAATGTGTTTCCACAGAATGTATAAAAAATGTTGCAAATTATTTTATTTTTTTGTAGAAACATAAATATAATAATTCCTTAAAACTGAGGTAATATTTAATCACGTTTGAAGAATGTATTGGACTCTGCGTCTTATATCACTATCGAAGCAATATGATGGTTTAAAAAGCCAGCAGAAGTATTTCATGGTGTGAAGATTGTGTCTCCATCTTCGGTTTAAACCGGCATCTGCAGTTTCCTTCTTACATATTTCATGATGTTCTTCCTTTCACTTCGAATTTGAAAAAAATGCGATCACAATTCTCAGAAATAAAACAGGCATCGGTGAAAGATTGCCAAGTTCAATATTCCAAAGGGGACTCTTATATTTCTACAGGTGACTTGATATTGGATCAGGTTGAATAAGCGAGTGGACACTGTGGACCAAGTTTCAAAATCGTTTGATCAAGGATTTATTTCACCCATTCCACGCACTGCATCATTTTCACTTGTTGGATAACATGCCGTTACTATTATAATGGATGCTCACTGTGGAGTATGCTTACTGATTTCGACGGTATATTAGTTTGAGAAGCAAATCTCCTCTCTGGTCCCGGATATTTAGATGACGAAGTTAAACACGGTTTAAAGTTTCTATTATGGTGACCCGTTGTGCTAGCGAGCGCGCTTGGGGTGGGGAGCGTGCGTAGCGGTGGTAGTGTGGTTGGGGGAATGTGAAGTTTCAGTGCTGTTTTTTTTTAAATATATATAAAGGCTGGAGCCAAATACAATCAGGTGCCGTCGGGATTTAAAAGCGTAATAAGTGGAAGAAGAAATTGTGAATTAAATTTAATTGGAGGCTCTACAGGTTTTCTTTTAACTCGCCTTCAAGGTCACGGGGAGGTGGGCCGATCCGGTCCAGTGGAAGTGACGGGCCTGACATTTGCCGTCAACAGTTAGTAACACAAACCGCGACTGTGAACCAATAACCAGTTGCTCGCCCGTAACTCACTTCTTTGTAAAGAGGTCACATTCTCTCGGAATATTAATTATAATTTATTTCCAAATTTAATATCAGTTGATTTTGATTTGAAAACCTCAATGTTTTCACCACATTGTTAAATTGTTATATATATACATATATATATAGCAGCAATGAAAACACTATTAACTGAAGGATATTGGAACCGAAGGATACATACATATATATATATATATATATATATATATATATATATATATATGTATTGTATACTACTTGATATATGCATTATTTGGGTTGATGTTGTGCAATTAGATTATTTTGAAAAACAGTCTAAAGAACAAACTATATCTACCAAAATGCAATTCAATCAACATAGTTTTATTCTGCAACCTCCCTCCCGGTTGTACCTGGGTCTCGGAGAGACTCAGTGCGGACGCCAGTTCCACTCTCTCTGGCGTTGACAAATAGCGCTGGATCTCGAATCGTTTCTCCAGCCCCGAGAGCTGCGAGTCGGAGAAGACGGTCCGGGCTTTCCGCCGCCTGCAGTGTTTGCCTGGAAGTTCAGGGGGGTGTTGGAAGAGAGCCGGCATGTGCATCCCTACTGATAAAAAGAACACAATGTTCAATATCAATGTTCTTCTCAAAATCAGCATTCATCCCTGTAAAAGATGATTTGTGCGACAAAATATCCTAGTTCGCTGGATCTACCGATGACAAGACTTTTGTCCTCCTTCGTCACTATTTGTCCAAGAATTCTAGAGGTCAACAAAAGGAAAATGTCTGTATTGCCCCACTTAACCGCAGCCTCAACAAATGTTACAACCCATTGAAATGTTCCGCGTGTTGGTCGAATGAAAATATGTGACCGTCTAACTAGGCTTCAAGAACATACGAAAATAACAACCCACGGCTGGCAATGTACATCTAACAATATTTGGTCATTTATTCGTTTAACGATAGTTTCTGCTTAAATGCCTTCTCGGTGTAAATGTGAGCTGTCCTTTGATGCGATTTCTATTAACAGGTTAACACTCGACTTTGGGTTATCTGTTCAAAGAATTACCAGTTCGTTGCCGGTCAAAAGCTTCCCTATTCATTTTTGATTCCACACTTAGATTTGGCATCTGATACCTTGTAATATAAGGGGGTTATTTTTATGTGAGACTTCTTGCATCATTTCGACTTAACACCGGTGACACTTTAAGGAGTAGCTACCATGTCGGCCATTGCTGAATATACCTGATTAGTTTATGTCATTTCGTGTCTTTTTAACGAAGTGAAACGCCATATGGACACAGTGAAATGAACAACAGTGACGTTGGTGAGAACATATCCAGTCCTCTGATCTAGTCCCTTGCTAAGATCCATTTTGAAGTTTAGAAAAGTTGATATGTTTATTTTTCAAACGCTGGTTTTACTTCGGACCAGCAGGTAATCAATTATATTACGAGCGGCCACATCTGACAGTAACGGCAATTAAATATGTGATGGTTTAAAACACCATGTGTTTTGCAAAGTTTACTGCGAAGACACGAAAGAGATTACGAATTATTCTGAAATGTTAGAACAGGATTAAGGCTGAAAGACACTTTGCAGCTCGCACTTTCTCCCTTAATGGTTGGCAAGAATAGTTAGGACAAGAATCGACATACAGATATTTAGTCTGAAGAAGGGTCCCGTCACGAAATGTGGAATTTATATTTCCTCCTCAGATACTGCCTGCTCGGCTGTTACTCCAGTACGGTGCGTTTTGCTCAGGATTCCAGCATTTGCAGTTTCTCTTGTCTATGGATATTTATATTTACTAACTCCCGAATGTACACCACTGTTCATTGTACTTCGGTTCAAAGACGGTCCGTTGATATATCCTCAATTATGGGTTTCTGGACAAACTCTCGTCAGCTGAACAGGTCTACCTTTATTCTGCGCTTTAATAAATATCGATTTCAAAGCCCGAAACGTCAATTATCCTGTTCCTCTCGAGATGCAGTCTGACTCGTTGAGTTACGCTAGCATTTAATGTCTATCTTTGGTATAAACCAGCATCTGCAGTTCGTTGTTTCTACATTTACAGGATTTATTGTGTGTGTGATGAACGTCTCGGTTTGAACATGCTTCGGCCCATTTATCGTCACACAATCTTTAGTCAAGGGTCTTGTTATTGTTTTATAGCGCTCGCTATAAATAAACTGAAGTTGCCGAGTTATTGTGTAAGTGCCGGATTAATACGCGGTAAGGGTCATGGAATGATAGAGTTATACAGCACAGAAACATTCCCTTCGGCCCACCACGTCATTGTCGACCTTTCTGTTCGTCTATACTGGTTCTATGTGCCGGCATTAGGACGCACTCTACAGTCCTAAGTCAAATTATGTGTCTATCTAAATGTCTCTTAGTAACTTCACGAAAGTACCTAATATTGGTACTAACCTGACATTTACACTAGATAACCACAGTTATTGAGAGAGCCATTCCATATACACATTTAATACAGAACATGTATCAATATGTTAAATGTGTAGGAAGGAATTGCAGTACACCGAAGATAGACACAAAATGCTGGAGTGACTCAGTGGGACAAGCAGCATCTCTGGATAGATGGAATGGGTGACTTTTCGGGTCGAGGCCCTACTTCAGGACTGCGATGCTGCCTGTCCCGCTGAGTCACTCCAACATTTTGTGTCTATCTTCTAATACGTTCAATGTTTTGCCCTGGATGATTTCAATATATTTAATGAACTTTTCGATATTCATGTCAATTAGAATCAAGGCACAGTTTTGATTCAGAGCTGAGTTTTGTTTTATGTTTTATGGGGAGAAAATGTAATTTATCTGCTGTAGGTGCTTATGTTACTCCAAGGCCGTGTTGAATGTTTTATGTGTCAGGAAAACAGTGCACCTTTGGGCCGAGTGGGGGAAATGGCGCGGTACCAATAGGTACTTAAAACCTCAAAATAGATTGCACACTAAACCAGGAAGGCTGTGCGGTGGCAAATTCTCACGTGAAGCTGAAGATTAAAAAGACATAACTAAGAGTTTGATCAATGTGATCGGTTAAAAATTACTGTAAGTGATTCTTATTCATTTGAAATATACTTTTAAAACAACTCCTTAAACATTCAAGAGCTCGATGAAATCAAATTCCTTTAAAAGATTTTGAAAAGGCGACATACTCGTTTAAAAATTAGTATTTTATTTTACGGGTTTGTGTGAAATGCGATAGTTTGATAACTCTTGCTCAAAATGAAATTGCCAAAGCCGGTGTCAATGTTGTTTCCATTGAATCACACGAGCTTGCAACGACTTCAGTAACAATTACACTTTGAAACATGGTCGAATTTTAATACTGTCATTTAATTTTAAATAAAAGTTTAAAACTTCAGTCGTCAAGTCCCACTTTATGATATGAGAGAGATTCCATTTGTTTAATTTATTGAAAGCAATCGCATTCGCAAAATCAGTAAACAAACGTTCAACGTTTGGCTCTGGATTTTAGCTTGAAATCTTGCCTAGCGCTGTCTTTTTAAACTTTCTCTGCTTTTTATTCCAACGCGGTTTCATATAGATTCCCACAATTTGAGCATTTGGCATCTGACCTGTTGCCTGGAATACAAGTCAGAAGAGTTGTATGCTGCAAACAATATATATACAATTCGCTCGATTAAATCTTGGGAAAACAGGTAACTAAACAAAAAAGATAAGTGTGACTTTTTCACACTTTGTCGGCTTCATATATCCAGCGCAAACCGCCAACTGATGCTTGCAATTATTGAGAAATGCACGTTAAAGTTTAAATTCGCCCCATGCCTTTCTTGCACTGGTAAACACTCCCTTTAACCGTTTACTCCAACTTAATCATTAACAGATAGACTTACCAGGCGACGTGAGAAAGTACGGGTGGTGGTGCTCCGGCTTGTGGAGTGGGTGATGGGGATGAGGTGCCAGGATGGTCGGAGTTGGCATGAGAGGGTATCCATACTCTAGCAAAGGGACGCGGGATGCCAAGGAACTGGCATAGGACACGGGAGGGGCTTCTCTTACGGGCTTGGGTTTATGCAGTAAAATATCTTCGATGAAGAAAGAGGTCGGTCGCTGGGCAGAAACCTGGTGTAGCGGGGACGTGAAATTCAGGTTCATCGTTCCGCGTCTCCGGCTGCCAGTCCAAAAGAGGTTGACTTTATTTTTTGTGTTTATGAGCGGAAACTCCACTGACTGGTCTTTTATTAGCGAGACTCAGCCGAAAGTCTTATTTTTGGATGTAACAGGTTTGCAGGAGGTTGAGAGACTATTTACTGAAGTGAAAGATTTGCACTTCGCCAGGGAATACGACCGCGATTAGCCAATGGGGAAGCTCTGGGCGGAGGATAGGATGCAATCACTAAGCTTGCTGGGCATATTGGCGCAGGTAGCGTTGGTCATCGGGAGCTGGCCCAGGTACTGAAGGAAGAGAGTCGTCAAACACGTCAATTAACAATAATTACTGCCAGCGCTTCGCGTCTCTTTGGAGAAAATGGTGTTCCTGAACAAAATAATGTCTGTTATTAACTGATAAATGACACCACCCATCATCCAGGTGTATTTTACTCGCTTAATTTTATTTTTGTTTCAACATTCAGAGCAAGTGTTGTGTACGAGGGATCAGTTTTTTTAATATTCTCAACCAGCTGGGCAGCATTCGTTTAGAAGTGGCGCCATATCAACTATTCCGTTCTCTGGACAGATGCTGACCATTTACGTTTGTGTCCGATTCCCAGCATCTGAAATCGAAATACAACAGGGAATCCAGTCATTTCAGATAACCAGCCTGTCCAGTCTTTTCTCAGCCCACTAATGCACATAACATGCTGGGCATTTCCAGCATTCGGCTCTATTTTAGATTCCCACCGACTGCCGTGTTTTGTATCCTACAGATTCAGCACTTTTTTTCGCTCATTTGTTTTCTTCTCCCTACATATTGATGAGAGTAACCATTACAGAGCCTTTAACCCTCTCTCAATAACAAACCCGTTTTTGTTCCATTTAATCTATCCTGGTCTCCACTCGATCACAGAGATATCCTGTGTTCAACTCTTCTTCACGTGTTACAGGTTTGGGTTCCCTATCTATGATCAAAGACCATCCACTAGAAGTGGTTACTCACCTGGGCACCTTCGACAAACTCAAGGGGAAGGAGTCAAACAAGGACAGGGGATAAATAGGTGCAGCCCCCCCCCCCCCCCAAGCAACCCCCAAAGACTCACACGTGGATAAATGTCACCATCACTGGGTCCATATCCCAGAAACTTCTACCAACTGGTATTGTGAGACCACCTTCACCAGGAAGACCGGCGTGTTTTAAGGCAGCAGTTCATTATCAAGACCATTCATGGATGGAGGACATATCCTGACCTAGCTATTCACAAACTCCCCAAAATTGGATATAGAAATCCGCACCACTGCTCGAATTAGCACGAAACGTCACCCGCTCCATCTCTCCAGAGATGCTGCCTGTCCCACTGAGTTACTCCAGCTTTTTGTGTCTATCTTCGGTTTAAACCAATATCTGCAGTTCCTTCTTTAACAATTATGAAAAAAGTGTTTTCCGCAATCCAACACCATTTACAGCGTTTTCCTCGCCTCCTATTCTCATAAATCGCCCTTGACAACTACAAGGTAACCCATTCCCATTTTATCTGTAGTCAGTGCACTCCAGATCCCAATCCAAACATTGTAAACAAAAAAATCTTCCCCTTCATGTGACCTTTAGTCTTCGACCCCTCCGCCATCGGGAAGAGCCACGCCCTTCCAATATTCACATGGTCCAGACACCTCCTCGCTCTGTGAAACAGCGGTCCAGTGACTTTCTTCACTACTTCCTATACTTGGTGCGAGCATGGATGAAAACCATCAACTTGGCGCTCTCGTAAACGTTGCACATGTAGAGAAAAAAACGGAATTGTGTTCCAATTGCCTGAAAACAAAGTTCCTAATCGAGACAAGCGAAAAGGCAGCTGCTGGAATCTTGAGCAAAACAAAAAGTGCTGGAGTAACTCAGCGGGACAGGCTGCATCGGAGGAGGGAATACACGAGTAGGAAAGAACAGCAGATGCTGGTTTAAATCGAAGATCGACATGAAATGCTGGAGTAACTCAGCGGGACAGGCAGCATCTCTGGAGAGAAGGAATGGGTGACGTTTCGAGACGAGACCCTTCTTCAGACCGAATCGATTTAGATTGATTTCTCTTCGATAGGACATTTTAAACTATTATTTTGAACTATTTTTGCTCCCTGGTTTATTTTGCGGGCATTGGGGTATTCCTCTACATTTTGAGAAAGGATCAGACTTTTATTCTCGACCCGAAACGTCGCCTATTCCTTTTCTCCGGAGGTGTTGCCAGACCCGCTGAGTTATTCCAGCTTTTTGTGTCTCTCTTCGCTTTAGACTTTAACTCTACACAGATCTCGCCAAGGCTACACTAAATGGACCCCGTCACCCCAACTCTTGCATTCATTTTACACCATGAAATTACAAGTTGGCAGGTACCAGGTGAATGATCAAAACCCGAGTCCAATGGAAGGGTGTGATGCTAATTCAGTTTTAGCAGGGAGTTTCACCGCGTATTCCCATCGCGTGAAATCTACTATTTATTGCGTTGCCAGGCCTGGGTGTGCTGTGATGTCGCATGGGAACAACTGCATACTTTAAATTTGCACTCGAATTACATTAACGATAATGATATCGACAGAAAGAAATCCAAGGGATATCCCTTTGTCACCACGAGTGAAAATATAGCGATCGAAATAACATCCAAAAGGGCCACGTTATATAAGAGGATGAACTATCCTCCTCCTTCGGGGCGGGAGGTGGGGGCGAGGCAGCCCGTCACATCATCAGCCTGACCTCTTTATTTCTTGGCTCGGGCTGTGTGTTAGCCACATCCACACAGACGAGTCTGTAAGTGCACTGCACAATCCGATAATGCCCCTTCGAACACCATCTTACAGGAAACATCTCAATGGATGCTTTCAAATTTATCGTTAGAAGATTCTGGGCCACTATCTTTGATCACCTTAAAGACATTAACTTCGTTGGAACTAAATGGCAGTTTCTTTATACACATTTATTCAGCTGCAAATGCATTTGAAGTAAAATACTGTTATTTTTCCATAAGGCATTTCATACGAACGTTCTTGGATCCCAACTGTCTAATTATCTAATTATTATTATTTTTAAACTGATTATTGTGGTTCCTTTAATTACGCCTCGTCCCGCCTCTTCCCAGGTGCATCCGATCAATGCACCAATCAATCTAGGTTCTTCTAAATCTCCAACGTGTAATTGAGGCACTCCTACACTTAACCTAAAGGGACATATTTTGTTTCAATATACGATTTGTTTTCCTAGCCTATTCTAGGAATCACGCAGTACAATTTCATTGAATCTATGTGTCCACTCCCTTTAATCCTTTCCACGGAACCACACCGATCGCAGCGATGAGAAAATTATAAATTACTTTTTTCATCAAAAGCTTAACCCTGAACCGCACTGATTAATTGCACCTTATTCTGCCAGATCCTCCCTTTATTTGCTCTTCTCTCTTTTACTCGTGTGTTTTTTTTTTAATATTTCACCCTCCTTTGCGCGGCAGCGCTGAAGAGAGCGGCAGATAATTTCGACTCATTTCCCATCAAATTGCCGTAATTATTGACATTAAGCTCGGGAAATTTACAAGAAGGCACTCCTGGTCCCTCTCCCGGTGCCCGCGCTAATTTGTTGAAATCGAGTTGCCATCACAGTTTCAATCTTTTTATATTAATGCGGAAAGTGGTTGAGCAGGGACCGAATTCTCGCAGCCCATGCTATTAGATAATTAGAGGGGGTGTTAGAGAGGGGAGAGCTAATCCTTCGGCACGAGGACAGACTTTCCATCCGATCAGGCAGGTAGAAGAAATTAATTTCTGGAATCAATTAGCGTTAAAAGAACATTACTTCGCCAAGTGCGAGTCACGAGTTCCATATGTATGAGGCGTCGAATGGAGATCTAAGAGGGCACCGTGCTAGTAAACAAGACACGCTAATTAAGTATATAACAAGATGCCTGCAAAGCACTCTGCGGGCAACTTTTGAATGTTAAATGTAGGACGAACTTTAGGAGTCTGAATCTGAAAATCATCACACCCTATAATGTTTTCTGTAGGATTATTCATGTCACCCTTCTAGGCTGTTGAGTGCACAGGCTGTGCTGACGTTGAATTGGGCACGGCCCGGGCTCATTAAAACGCACAACACGGTAACTAGTGGTTGTTATGGGGCAAATGGGAACGTAAATGAATTAATGACGATGAAATGGTCCTAATACACAGCTTGTCGATGTCGTCAGAGCGGACAAGAAGAGGTAAGCTGCTTTCCTGTTCATCTCATCAAGTGAAACGTCTGCTGCAAGGCTTTCACAGTGCAGCTCCTGTTCTCCGAAGCGCCACAAGCTTCTAAGAAGATTCTAGGATTAAGCTGCCCATTCTTCCACTTCAGTGACACAGACCTGGCCAGAACTGCTTGCTCCATCCTTCCATGTGGAAATCCACTTTCCCGTCCAGATTTAAAGTGCTAACGTGATATTATGAAACCGACACAGCCCTATTATTGCAAGCTATTGCTCAATCTGGAGAGCAAGATCTGTGCGACAAAATTACTCTAAATCGATGACAGTAACTTGTATGAAATAATCAGACACGGTTTCCCACGCATTTCGTTCAGTTGTCCAAGGAAACCTATCGCTAATAGTTGTTGTATAGTCTGCCGATAACGTGTTGATTTGAGGTCTCTGCTACATGTGACACTGGCATTGAAGGGTGGGTAGTTTACTGGAGGTCCACGCTTCTTTCTGAGGTCTAAATATTCTAGTTAGCCATTTGACTCACGAGAGAAGGCACTTCAAGACTCGCAGCTGTTCACGATCCGCACATTATACACTGATACTAATTGCAGCGGATTTGGTGGACAAAATATCTCCACACAATCGGAGCAAACGCGCTTAAAGGCAACAATACAAGAGGTCGCGACTCCATCTGGAAGGTCTAAAAACATGATTATGTTTTGGGTAAAAGGCACTAACCGAATGACATTATACATTGAATTTGAAGAGATCCCCTTAGCCTCTAATTGCTTTATTTCACAGTGAAAGCGAAATTTGTCACTTGGGGCAAGAAAAGCTCCGTCATTATCGAAAGACCAGAATGAAACACTTGTCAGAATGTAAACGGTCCGAAAACCCGATAATGTTTCTCAATAATACTTCTGCGACTTGTATACACTCCCATGGCTTTCTGACATTTGAAGCGGGTTGTCAGAGACAGACCTGGAGACTTGCCTTTGTCGGTCTTGCTGAGTGGTTACACAGTCAACGCAACGTGTGATGTCTTGTTAGAGAGAAAGAACAGCATGGATTCAATAAAGGGGGACATATTTCCCCGGCCTCTGCTCTTGTACTTAACGGCGCGCTGCGTGCACCTCTTGCTTGATCTGTGAACCCCGAGAGCAAAATATTTTAGTATCTTGTTTTGTTTAAAACCTATTCGGCTACAACTCTGAATACGGCCATTCATTAGTAGTCTGAAGAAGGGTCTCGACCCGAAACGTCGCCTATCTCCTTCGCTCCTTAGATGCTGCTGCACCCGCTGAGTTTCTCCAGCTTTTTGTGTAACCCACGGCCATTCATTATCCCAGTACAGGCATATTGTATCTAAGCTATTACAACATTTAAAACGTGTGTACTTTTCTTGTCATCTTCTGAAATGTAAATTGATTTGCTGGTAAATTCAGTACTTAAAATTGCAAGATTATTTGTTCAAACGTAAATGAGGTTGTTCCCTGCACTAACTACTCGCTAAATGAACTATCTATGCCTTCATAACGCGTTTTTTCACACACAGAGTGGTGAATCTGTGAAATTCTCTGCCACAGAGGGTAGTTGAGGCCAGTTCATTGGCTATATTTAAGAGGGAGTTAGATGTGGCCCTTGTGGCTAAAGTGATCAGGGGGTATGGAGAGAAGGCAGGTACGAGATACGGAGTTGGATGATCAGCCATGATCATATTGAATGGCGGTGCAGGCTCGAAGGGCCGAATGGCCTACTCCTGCACCTAATTTCTATGTCTCTATGTATTTGATGTAATCATGCTAAATGTTCGTATCATGTTAAATACAATTGGAAAGTATAGACAAGGGTATAGATAGCGGTAGAGCTACTGCCTACAGTGCCAGAGACCCAGGTTCGATCCCGACTAAGGGTGCTGTCTTACGGAGTTTGTACGGTCTTCCCGAAATTTCCTTCGGTTTCCTCCCACACTTCAGAGACGTACAGGTTTGTCGGTTAATTGGCTTGGTATAATTATATAAATGTAGAAATTGTCCCGTGTTAACGTGCGGGGATCGCTGGTCGTGGTGGTCCGCGCTGTGTCTCTAAACTAAACTAATTATTTGCTATATTACAATGAGGACTATATTAGAGAAGTATTTGGCTGACTTGAAGCTTTGGCACCAGCCGAGGTTGTGAAAGGCTCACACATCTACATTGGTGCAGCCAACATTAAATAGATTTCTGGAGATATCACAGGTATTCTCCATTGTTTCGAAGCAATGGTGTGGTCCGCTGGCAATAAGACAAACACGGGCTCTGAAAGGGCTAATACCAACACAACATCTGTAGTGAAGGCTAGTTTGCAAGACCTTGTGTGTGTGAGTGAAGATAGACACAGAATGCTGGAGTAACTCAGCGGGACAGGCAGCATCTCTGGAGAGACTCATCTTCAAACTCCTGAACTCTCGTCTGAGAGAGGAGGAGAACTTCTTCAAAGTAGAAATACCTTGAGGAGATTTCGCAATGGAGCAGCCAAAATGTGTAGGAAAGAACTGCAGATGCTGGTTTAAATCGAGGCTAGGCTCAAAATGCTCGAGCAACTCAGCGGGACAGGCGCTCGGAGCTGTTCTCCATTAATGAATAGAAAAGCAGAATTACCAAGTATTGGATTAAGGAAGAAACACAGCTGGCCTAATGTTCCCTGTTGTGACTCTGCTACAAATCACACGGTAGTGCAAAGCACACCAAGACCACATCCACAACCAAGATGTGTGCCGATTGTGTCATTATACTTTACTCCAAGTACAGGGGTTTTCAGGTTGGATCAAGTGGCAAATGAAGCTCTTGGGGATTTCGGGTAGACTACTCAACATCTGCAAGAACACAAGAGGAAGGGTGGAAATGATACGGAAAATTAAAAGCAAAAAAAAACCAAATGATTCATCATTAATTGTAGAGCAGTGACATTTATTAATCACCAACTAAGCAATACCAAGCAAATCCCTGACCACACTTCTCAACCAGAAACCCATGAAAATATCTTGACCAAAATTATTCACTCTTGCTGTTGAAAATTGTTATCAGAATTTCTCATCACCAACACTACAAAAAAACATTTGACACAGATTAGTGAAAGAGTTTCAGTGTTTTTGTGTCTGTGCTCCCAATGTGGCTCTAATGTGGGATACAGTACAACCTTGAAGATTCAGATTAAACAACTGAATATTTCCCCTTCAAATACCTTCACCTATATTATTTTAAATGTAACCTGTTGCTTTAAATATCTGTACCTTGTATCATTGTTACATTAAATGCCTTCACTACATCTGACTGCCAAATCCAAACAATACAGGTTTTTATATTGTCCTCTGTTTAAATCCATTTTTCCAGAACATAAGTGATTCTTATTGGTAACAAAGCTTATCTTCTTTCTTTGAGAAGATTGATTCATAAATTGCCCATTTGTCATTTGTTTCAATGTTTACTCATTACTAGACTCCCAATTAAATTTTAAATCTACTCTCAGTGGAAATCGAACCTGATTGCCAATCTATTGTCAAAGTAATCCAATATAAATCATCTGAATTCCATTTAATTTTCCAATATTTTGTGAATAATAAATTCTACCCATGAGATTATATTGGTCTACCTATTGACGGATTGATTCAGTATTTAAATATCTTCAACAATCTTGTGGACATACAAAGCTACTGTCTGACTGCAGGATATGATTTGTTCTCCATGCATTTACAAGGGATGTTTTTAGTTCTGGGCTTCAGCATTTTGGATTGTTGGTCGATACCATTTATTTGCCCAAAGAAAGTTGTTTATGGTTGCTGGAGCCTAATTATTTCAGCTTCAGGGCACTGCAGCAGGAATTATTTAGGACAGTAACCAAGATCCAACCATTTTCAGCTTGTCATCAATGACGCTCCAGCCACCATAGAATGAGAAGTGGTCAGAGTACCCAATTCCATTCGCAACTCACAAGTTCACAAGTTATAGGTATAGAATGAGTCCATCGAGTCTACTCTGCCATTCAATCATGAATTATCTCTGCCTTCTACTCCCATTTTCTTGCCTTCTCCTCATAACCCTTGAACCCTGTTCTAATCATGAATTTTCTCTCTCCTTTTGGAAATTCTGACCATGCTGCCATTTTCCTGCTGCCGGAGTATAAACAACGGATAGTACGGGAAGCGGCAGTGACGAGGGACGTAAAGCGGTGGTCTGACCATTCAGAGGCCATGCTGCAAGATGTACTGAGCGATGTCGACTGGAATATGTTCCATGCAATTTCCAGAGACATCAGTGAGTTCGCGGAAGCGGTCATGGATTTCATTGCAACAATAGCCGATAACATCATCCCTACGGTAAGGGTTAGCATTTTTCCTAATCAAAAACCCTGGGTGGACAGGTCCATTCGCGTTGCCTTGAATGCTCGCACCGCTGCTTACAACTCCAGCGTGGCATCCGGCAACATGGATGGTTACAAGGCAGAGTCCTACCGACTGCGAAGGGCGGTGAAGGACGCACAAAATAGGGCACAGGGGCAGAATGGAGTCGCAGATGGAGCAGCAGGACACCAGACGCCTTTGGCAGGGGCTACGGACTATAACTAACTATTGGAGCAGCCCCCCCCTCAACCTAGCTGATGACCTGAACTCTTTCTACGCATGATTCGAGATGGGCAACATCACCGCTAGCTCGCCGTCTAAAATCAACACCGCCAGCATGCTGGCTGGAAAGGCTGAAGGGAGGTCCATCACCGAGGATGTGCACACATTCTGAGCACGACGTGAGGAGGGCTCTTACACGTGTGAACACGAGGAAAGCTGTAGGCCCAGATGGTATATCTGGGTGAGTGCTAAAGTCTTGTGCTAGCTCCAGTGCTCACCACAATATTCAACCTCTCCCTGGCCAAGTCCATGGTCCCTGCCTGCTTCAAAAGATCCACCATTGTACCAGTGCCGATGAATGCCTCTCCAGCCTGCTTAAATGTCTACCGACCAGTGGCCCTCACCTCGGTAGTCATGAAATGCTTCGAGAGGCTGATCCAGAACTACATCTGCGCCTTCCTCCCTCACAACATGGACCCGCTGCTGTTCGCATACCATCCGAACAGATCCACGGATGACGCAATCTCCCAGGTTCTGCACACCACTCTCTCTCACCTTGACAGTCAGAAGGGGGGCTGTGTGAGGATGCTGTTCATTGACTTCAGTTCAGCTGTCAATATGATAGTTCCCACCAGACTTGCTGAGAAGCTGCTGAAACTGGGCTTAACACTGCCCTGTGTGCCTGGGTCATGGACTTTCTCCCCGCCAGGCCCCAGGTGGTCAAGGTGAGGAGACATACATCCAACCCCCTCACCCTGAAAACAGGATCCCCCCAGGGTTGTGTCCTTAGCCCCCTACTGTACTCCCTGTACACACATGATTGTGTGGCCCGGTTCAGCTCCAACTCCATCATCAAGTTTGCTGATGACACTGTGGTGGTGGGCCTGATCTCCGATAATGATGAGAAGGCCTACCGGGAGGAGGTGGCTGATCTGGCAGTCTGGTCTCGGGACAACAGCCTCCCCTTGAATGTCACAAAAACTAAGAAGCTGATTGTGGACTTTAGAAGGGCACAACATCCGAGGATGCACACACCACTAGAGATAAATTGGACTACTGTGGATAGGGTGAGCTGCTTTAAATACTTGGGAGTCCACATCACTGAGGATCTGACATGGACAACACACACTGCCTCACTGGTGAGTAAGGCAAGGCAGCTAAGGCAAGGCCTTTACCACCTCAGACCGCTCAGGAAATTCAGAGTCTCTCTGAGGATCCTTCAGTGCTTCTACTCTGGGGCTGTAGAAAGCGTCTTGTCTGGCAACATCACAATCTGGTTTGGGAACAGCTCTGCCCAGAACAGGAAGGCTCTGCAGAGAGTAGTGGCTTCGGCCGAACGCACCATGGGAACTACACTTTCCCCCCCCCCCCGCAGGACCTATACATCAGGAGGTGCAGATCCAGAGTCAGGTAAACGCCTCCGCTGTCACGCTGTGAAAACAGAGAGGATCAGACAGAGTATCTTCCCACAGGCCATCAGGACTGTAAACTCTTATCTCACCAGGGATTAATTTACTGTTGTGTTGTGTCTTTAAAAAAATATATATTTTCTAACATGTAAATACTGATTCTGTTCTGTTTTTGCACAATCCGTAGGCTTTGCCACCTTCATTTCACTGCACATTTTGTATGTGTATGTGACAAATAAAGTTGACTTGACTTAAAATATCCACTGACTTTGCCTCCACAGCCCTCTGTGGTAATGAGTTCCACAGGTTATCTACCCTCTGACTAAAGAAGTTCCTCCTCGCCTCCTTTCTAAAAGAGTGCCCTTTAATTCTGAGGCCATGACCTCTGGTGCTAGACTTTCCCACCAGTAGAACTCGGGGAATCCGTCAGCACATAGGAACACCTGGTTTGCACTTGGGTATGCTTTGGTAATCAGCATAATGGTCACACCACAGTTTTTGTTCGGCTTGTTAATGTCATGTGTACCGAGGTACAGTGAAAAGTTTTTTTGGTCAGCAAAAAGATTATAGATGATTACAATTAAGCCGTCCAGAGTGCACTAATAAAGGTTAAAGGGAATAACGTTTGGTGCAAGATAAAGTTCGGTAGAGTCTGATTAAAGATAGTCTGAGGGTCTCCAATGCAGTAGATGTTAAGTCAGGACCACTCTCTAGTTGGTGATAGGATGTTTCAGTTGCCTGATAACAGCTGGGAAGAAAATGTCCCTGAAAATGTCCCTGTATACATTTTCAAACTTTTGTAACTCTTGCCTGATGGGAGAATGGAACAGATGGAGTGACTGGGGTCAGACCCATCCTTGATTATGCTGGGGGCCTTATCTAGGCAGCCTGAAGTGTAGATGGTCAAGTGTAGAAGGGAAGCTGTTTTTCGTGATGGTCTAGGCCAAGTTCACATAGTGCCTGAGAATGGCCATTTCCATCAGTTGACAACCCAGTAATTTCCCCGTAATATTCAATGACAGTAGCAGTGTAGATCCTTTCACCATCTGCGGGATATCTTTGTCTCGCTAATTAAAATGAACTATCAAAGTAGCTTAGCCAAAGAGAGGCAGCCATGACTAAATCTGTATATAATTTCCAAATCTGTCTCGCATTGCAGTTCTCTGT
Source organism: Raja brachyura (assembly GCA_963514005.1). The sequence goes on along the minus strand of OY740806.1, from coordinate 20,016,800 downwards.
GTGGTACCCGTGATTATATTATTTACAGTTTTATGCTCTGATCCATGGACATTATGAATACAAATGGGATCCTTCAGACTGAAGAAGGGTCTCGACCCGAAACATCACCCATTCCTTCTCTTCAGAGATGCTGCCTGTCCCGCTGAGTTACTCCAACATTTTGTGCCTTACCTTTGATTTTAACCAGCATCTGCAGTTCATTCCGACACTTTTTATGTCCTGTTTTGAATTGGTCCTTTATCCACTGTCCCTTTCCTGCTTCTGACACCTATTTTCTAAGGCAGTCTCCATTGCCCTTCTCCTCCTCAAACCCAATAACTCTCCCTGTATCTCACTTACCACCCTTCCTCCTCCGACTCCCCCATGCAGCCCTGATTTCCTTCCCTATCCATTACTCAACCTCCATCCACCCCAACCCCAACCTCCCTCCCTATCCCGCACTCACCCCCTTTCAACACTCCTATTGTATTTGTTCCAGCTCTAGATCAGTTAGAATCCTTTGAGTCTTTGAATTGCCACTTGTTAATTGGACTCGGATCATGCTGTATACACACACCTAGGCTAGCTTATTAGTGCAGTATTGGGGACATGATACATGTTAGGGAAACAGCCCCTGAGATCAAGTTTTCAACCCAAATCTCATTTAAGTTTTCAGTTGAACATAAAATATCCACAGCATTATCCTTCTACGAGTATCAGTCAAAACAGACCTTCTAGTGCTTGTAATGTTGCAGAAGGTGGAAGCTTGCTATGTAAATCTAGTGCCTATGTTTCTACGCTTCAAAATATGCATAATTGGCTGTAAACTACTTGGATTCATCCAGAGAAAGGCATGAAAGTTGCGATGCAAATCCAAGCCCTCATTTGCTTCATTGTTTTCATTTAGTTCATCTCAACTTCTTGCTGGAAAACTCACTGAGGCATTGAGGAAGTTCAATCTTTAGACATGTTGCCAGCAAGGAAACCTGTTGAAGACAATAGTCTTGTTGAGGAATTGCATTGACCAGATTAACATTCGGAGTCGAGGGGATTTTCCACGATCTCCTGGGTGTCAAAAGGCTACATTGTCATGCTTGTTACATTTTGCATCCTTCACTTACGATGTCTTCTGTAGTAGCTTTGGAAGAATTACGTGTCAAGTGTTTGGCTTGTATTTATACAAAGTTTTCCTCATTAATTAAACAAAATATACACAAGCATAACTTCAATATCAATATATTTATTGACCAGTTGGCGAATAGTGATCTTTGAATTTCAGTTCATATTTTTATGAGAACTATTTTTAAAGGAAACATTTTGCAAAAAAAACATTCATAATTTTGGCACCATAACCATTCCAATATTTCCTCACATGTAGTTTTCAAAGGATTCATTTGAAATTTCATATGTTGTATTATGGAATGCCAGGAAAATAAATATCACTCCTAATTTTTCTTAACATTTGGGAAATATTGGGCACGTTATTTAGAACATCAGGCTTTGCTATCACTTTCTTCAATGCCATGTAGCCAAATAAAAAAATAGTCAGTGTTGTAATGTCACATTGATTATGCTTGAGGGCGCTATCACCCATTTAAAAAGAATCCTTACAATTCAGATTTAGATTCACATTTATTGTCACATGCACCAATTAAGGTACAGTGATATTTGAGTTACCATACAGCCATACATCAACTTCATAAGTATTTTGAAAGCAAGAAATAACACTCTACTATTATGGGGCAAAATCTATTTGACGTATTTTTACACTAAGTTTTGGAATAATCATATTATCAGTCAGTTATCTATTGGAAAAAGTCAGAGAATGTACAATTGTTTTAGTTTTTTCAAAATCTTTTGTTACAACATCTGAGTTTTCTTCATGACAAAGAAATGAGTTGCAGAACTAGTGTGAGTTGAAAGCAAATCCCAAATGATAACCACTGTGTGTGTAAAAAAAGCCATCTGCAATTCTCTTTGCTGACATATTAATCCATATTTCACTAATCTACAGAACAAGTGTATTGGTTTTTTTAATCTTTGCCCAGAGGTTTATAAATAGTGGCTACCTATTTCAATTTATGTTTCTATTTCATCATCTAAACCAGTCTTGTTAAGTTTAATGATGTCCCTTGAAATTGGTACTACCATATAATACTGGCTAATTCAAGAAACCTGAAATGTACCAACGATATCATGACTTGAACTTGCCCTCTATAACCTTCACCAAGCAAGAGAAAGTGAGCCCCATCATCAGGTTGTTAGTGAGCATGCTGATGTTAACTGAAACTTTGAGGAATCAGCACAATCTAAATCAATATAAGGGACAATGATAAATGTAGTTGTGAATAATAATAATAACATGTTAGCAACAGAGGGTTCCAATGAACAACATAATAATTTTCAGTGTCTAATATACTTTAACAAATAACTTCACAATTTATACTGAGACACTGATAACCTTTCAGTGATACCATTGTAGAGAAGTATATTAAAGTTGTCTCTGGGGAGCTGGTTAGATTTAGTTACCCTTTGCTCTTTGATGAGCTATTTTTGTTCCCTAATGGGTATTTCAGATTATTGATCCTCATGTTTTTAGAAACGTACTCTGGCACAATACTGGAAGGATTTCTGAAAGCATTTTCTGCAGCCAGCCTGTAGAACCTAACATATTTAAGAAACAGGCTAGCTTTCTTTGGTGATTTTATTTTAATAACAACTCAGTCATTCGTTCAGCCTTTATAAAAACTGGTTCACACGAACTCTTAGGTTTTACAAAACAGTGCGGCGATGAATATGCTGAGCACTAACTTTGTGATGATCATAGAAATTGTTGTGCTTAGATTTGGATACTATTCACTGTGACTGGTTTAGGCCAATGCAATGCTTTAACGTTAGGAGAGAATAGCGAGAGCTTTAGTCTCCATGGGTATCATTATAATGGGGATGGATTGTAAGCAGTTGGGATCATCAAAATTCAATTAACTGTGGATGGTTGGAATTCAGTGTGGTGGAAAGTAGTTTGGTCTGCACAATTGTGACTGTGCAACTGGAATAAAAGGACAATAGGTGGATTCATTTGAAATCTAAATTACGCAAACTAATGAAAAATAAGTTTGAGCATTCTGGTTTTTCCCTTAATAAATGTGCCCAGCTAAAATTTGAAATGAAACCCTGTATTCTGAAATAATTTTGAAGCATTACTCTACCTCATGTGTGTGAAAATTAATTTGTGTGTGTGTATATTGCAGAAAGAGATATGTTGTAAATCAAGAACCTGGAGGAGTAATCCAGTTGACACGAATACACAACACATCATGGGTGTCTGAGAATTCAAATTATGTTTTAAACAAGCTCTTTAAAAGTGACATTGAAGTAGTTAAAATCTTACTAGTTTATCTATGTTGTTCAGGGAATTAAACCTGCTTTCCTTACCTGGTTTGATCTTTATGTGACTCCAGTTCAACAGACACTATTAAGGTCTGAAGTGATCTTGCAAGCCACTCATTTGTGTCAAAGCATTTCGACACAAACTTTCAGGGCAACTAGGAATGTGCAATAAATGTCAGGCTTCACAATGCATTACCAACTTTGAAAAGACTGCAGTTAATATAAAAATAATTCCCTTAACAAACATTAATGAATATCAATCCAGGAGAAGTTTGGGTTTGCTTAATGTCAGTTGATGTTCAGGGAAACCTTATTAGATAAAACAAGGTGGATGCACTGAGTTCAATTTAGTTTCAGATTTATCATTTTCCATATATTAAAGAAAGCTTGTATATAATACTACCATTGTTCCATTATTTTACTAGCTTGTGGAAAACTCATGCAACATTAATGAAAGTTCTTGAAAACAATATTTTGTCTTTTTTATAACTCTATTTCACGAATGAAGTGATTTAAAAAAAAAAACCCTGCAGCCAAGCCTTGAAAGCTGTAATTTGTTTCAATTTCTACCTACATTTCACTAACTTGGTTTCTAAAGAGATCAAAAGAAAATGCCACTTCATAACATGCGAGTTGATGCAAAGTGATGGTCCTGTATGTTATTCCATTTCTTAAGGTGTGGTATCGGATGCTAGCGTGGGTTTGAATTTTGTGGGCTCTCGTGCAAACGATGGGCACACATGTAGAAGATACCTAAGAAAGATATTAAATGTTATATCTGTATTATCTAATCATCGCAGCATGACTGAAGGATCAATTGAAATAAACATTGAACTCGACAGTGAACCAAAATCATCTACAGTTTGATACTGGGGCAAAGTGATTACGATGCACTGTAAAAGCACCAACATAGAATCCATAATGTCACCACAATCAATTGAATTCAATAAATTTGATATTAAAAAAAAATATGAAATAAATTGTGTTTTTTTAAATACTGTGAGTTCATTGACATTCTTCAAGATAACTTTAATTTGCACTGTGCGTGGACTGTGCCTGGTAGTCAGGCATTGGATTGTAGGAGAGTTTAATGGAAACACTTTGTTTCTTCAAAAGAGATCTGATGACTGAAAGACATGGTAGACCTGGGGCCGTTGTTTAGTGTGTTGATGCCAGTTGTGATAATCATAGGAAATAAGCCCTAACCTTTGGAATGAAACGCATCTTCTCACCACCCACATATGATCATCCTTCTCAGCTTTCACTTCTGACCATCCTCTGCACAGGAAATGCAGATTTTCTGCCAACATATTAGGAATTGGATTTCCCTCATTTGGTAATAACTTATATGTCACATATTTGAGTATTCGTTGGAACTATGGGGAAATATAGGATGCTGTTTGGCGTTTTCCATGATTTGTGACATTTCAGCATAATGCTGACACTCTGAATTTCTGTGCCATGTCACACGAAATAATAGCAAAATGGTTTCTTTAGAAAATAAGATCATAAGTGATAGGAGTAGAATTAGGCATTCAGCCCATCACGTCTACTCCATTCAATCATGGTTGATCTATCTCTCCCTCCTAACCCCATTCTCCTGTCTTCTTCCCATAACTTCTGACATCCTTTCGCTCAGCTTTAGATGGTGGAAGGGCTGGTACAGCCTGTAATTGCTGCCGGATTGCTGTGTGCAAGGTTGTGCACATACCAATGGAAAATAAAACAGCCTGGGACATACTACATTGTCCTTTACATGTTTCATGGCCTAAACAGTTCTTTAGCGAGTCAGTCAACAACTGAGATGAAGGTAATTGAACTAGTGATTTGAATTCTGTTTAACATTTGGCTACCTCTAAGAATTAAGTGATGGATACACCGAGACATCAAACTGCCTAGTTCCAGCATTTCATATATGTATCAGTTTCAAATTTGTGCTTTTTATTTACCAATTCTGCCTATCATTCCTGTAGTGACATTGTAAATAGCTGGATAGTTGTATTCCCACTATGGGTTGAAGAACCCATTCAGTAAAACCTTGCAGGGTGAAATGCAGCCAAGAGGCTCGATCTGCACATTAACTGATATTATCAGCAACAATTCTAAACTGAAGCTGCCATTAATTTCAGCAAATGTTATATAACCCATGACATGATTTCAAAGTAATGGGAGTGCCAACCTTGGGCACCTTCATACAAGCTACAGCTGTGATATCCATAATGTATAATTTCATCCAGTTTCATAATCTCCTCATATATATTTCTATTCCATTGATCCCTGCATCCTGTACTTCCTTAGTTATCATAACTTAACCATTATGCTTGCATTATAGAACCATAACATTCTCTGCCTCACTATAGTCTCTTCCTTTAAGATGCTCCTCACATTTCAACTTTTGATCATTTGCTCGCGTTTCATTTCTCATTGCTCTTTGAAATATTTTGTTTGATAACATGAAGCACTTTAAGAAGAATCATTAAAGTTACAAAATAACAACAACAAATCAGTAATATGTCGTATGCCTGACCAGTTTAATCATATTGTTAATGTTGGAGTGCCATACAGCACAGAGCAGGATCTTTGGCCCACCATGCCCATGCTGACCATCAAATACCTTTCTATACCATCTCATTTATCAGCGCTTGAACTGTAGTCTACTATGCAGCATCAATTCAAGTTATTGTGCGGATGTTTATTAAATGTTTTGACAGTACTTGCCTCCTCCATTCTCAGATAATGCATTCAGCTTGCAACCATCCTCAATGTGGATGGAAAAGAAAAAAATTCTAAGATTGCTTCGGAACTATTCCCTCCCCACCTTAAGCAGGTCTCAGACACCACTGCCATTGGGAAGCATTACTTATTCTGCACCTTCTCTATGTGTGACCTTGTTATTTTACAGTTCCAAACTAACTTAAGTTTCAGAAATATTAATTTTATAAAGAGTGGAACATGCTTGGATTTAGTATATTTGGGCAACACTTTCTAATGGGCATTAATTAGATTTACAGAATTGAAAGACGTAGGATTGTCCCATAGCCTCCTAAGATCCATTGATGGTATTGACACTGCCTTGCAGTCATTATCTTTACTATTAGATGATAAAAGGTAGCCTAAAAAATAGCAGGATAGGAAAGCCAAATCTGTAGTAAAATGTATTTAGATTTGTTTGAAAATGGCAATCTGATGGAATCATTTATCTAAATGCTTTGCCAGCTAATCTACCTCCAGCCAACTGAGCAATACACATTAGGAACACTGCAGCATCAATTTTTATTAAGCTGATTTATCTCTGCTGGCTCATCATAATTGATCTTAGCCTCTCTGTGCTTGGGGAAGAAAGATTACCGAGTCCCGGCTCCTAATTACTCATTCAGTGTGTATGCATGTGTTTGTTTGTATTGATGAAAAGGTGATTAGATGTGGCAGTGATGGCCTTCGTAGGAGAAATAATTTGTCAGCATTCACCATTACAGTACATGTTTGAAAATCCTTGCCACCGCAGTCACAACAAACAACTGTAACCTGCCATTTTCTTGCATGAAATGTACTAACCAATGGAAATGCCCATTGTATAGTAACAAATACTACAAAGATCAGGAAAGAATTCACTTGTTTGACACAATATTTTACCTGCAAAGAATGTGAGCACCACAGCCACCCATCCAATGATGTAGGACCAGGAGAAGCGCCAATCACCATAACGCTTACCGAAAGAATTGATCGTGACAGCTGTATAAATAGCCATGGCAAGCAACACAAATAAACCTGCGGGAATAAAAAGTACGAACCTATGGTCACAAGATGAAAGACGTTTAGGGAAATAAAGTAGTGGAATGGTTGAAATCATTCTTAAGACTTACATGAAATAAAGTACAAGATTCCTGCGGCAAAGGTTCTGTCAAATTTGGTGAAGGAAGAGTATTGCATGAATGCCAGGAAGCCAATAATGATGCCAATGAAGCATGCCAACAAGGAGAGGATCATGAATACTCGTGTAGCATCCCAGTAGGCTGGAAGGAAAAGAGATGCATGTTACCATTATATGCCAGCAAAAAGAATATTTAAATTTCTGTTGTTACAAAAGGGGAAGGGGAATAAAGGACAAATGAGAAATACAGCATTCATTTCCCATTTTGGCTTCAAATAAATTCAGTCATCTCGTCTTCCCTTACCCAAACGTTAGGTACGTTCGTGACCTTTGCTGTTCAGATGAGAAAACCTATCATACAGACACTGTTGTGTGCCTCTCACAGGATAGACAGCAAGAGCAAGGCATTCCTGTTAATACCAATGCTTCAATTTGTTGCATTTATGTTGATGGAAATTTAAGAGTCCTTGACTGCACCAAGCACCATTGCAGAACAAGTGACTGTCTATTCTAAGCATAGTACGGTGACAATTTACAGGTGATTTATTTCTCCAGAATGCCATTAATGTGGGGATACATGTTTACTAATTTATTATTACGGCTTTTATCATAAGCTGAAAAAAATGATTTTGCTATGTAAATAGTTTATTTGGTATATGCTCGATGTATTTTCCATGTATTAAAATAAGCTAAAAGATAATACTAGCATTTTTCCATTACTCTACTAGCTTGGATAATAATATTAATATTTGTGTACTTTCTGACACATGCTCATTAACCCCTGATTTTCCTACCACCCTTCAATGCCAGCAATAATTTATAGCAGCAATTTAGACTTAAGGGCCTGTCCTACCAGCATGCAACTCTATGCGAGTAGCGCGACGTAACGTGGTCGCTTGAGCCGTCTGGCGTCGCGGGGCCAGTCCCACTTCGATCGCCGGAGCCGTGCGGAATTGTGCGGAGTTTGTCCCGACATCACGCGGGGCTCCGAAAAACTGACTGTTCAAAAATTCCGCGCGGCAACGGCTTGTCAGCTCGCAGTCGCCTCAACGCATTACACACCGCCCCGACATCGTGCCTCCATGAACCTATCTGTAGGTGCCTCCGTGACCCTCTATGTGTGTGGCTCCATGGCCCTCTGTGTGTGTGTGTGTGCCTCTGTGCCCCTCTCTGTGTGCCCCTCTCTGTCCTGGCAAACTTACTTTAGACTTCGCTCCAAGTTCGCCTCACTTTGCGCCGCGTTGCGCCACTCACCCGACCTCCACGCGGCCCCTGCTGCCAGTTTGGTCGCGCTTGCCGCATGCAGGCACATGCTGGTGGGAACGGCCCTGTACAGGGGATCACCCGACTTCCGCGCAGCCCCCGCTTGATCGCGTTCATCGCATAGAGTTGCATGCTTGTAGAACAGGCCCTTAACAGTCAACATGGGTTTGGCATGTGGGAGGAAGTTAACCTACAAACCTGCAAGGGGGCGCCGGAGGAGGGAGATGGCAGCCCTGCCAGCAATCTGTTCGTTTTCTTCATCCTTTTGTTATTTTTGCCGTTTGTTTAAAGTTTGTTTTAATGTTCTTCTGTTTGTTTTATGTGGGGGGGGGGGTTGAGGGCTACCGTTTTTTTCAGGTTCTTACCTTCCTGGAGAGGTGATCAAGTTTCGGATCACATTCTCTGGGCTCTGCGGCCTACCATCGCTGGAAGCCGCCTCAGACTGTCGTGAGCCCCACCGCGGGGCGCGACTTAACATCGGAGCGGATCCCATACCTGGGATCTCTCCCACCGCGGACTGCGGACTTGCCATCAAGGGCTCGCAGTCTCGGGAGAGGCTGAGTCGGGAGCACCAGCACCGCAGAAGGTTCGTCCAGCCCCGACACGAGGTTTGATCGCTCGACGCGGGGGAGCTGACAACCCGCCGATGCGGGCCCGAATGCCGCTGGCTACGGGACTCAAGACCATCCCGTCAATGGGGGGTCGAGGCCCCTGACCAATGAAGAACAACAAGGGAAGCTCTTGGAACTTTCACCCTCCATCACAGTGAGGAATGTGTAGGAGTCACTGTGATGGATGTTTATGTTAAAATGTGTTTTTTGAGTCTGTTGCTTTTTTAAATTGTATGACTGCCCTGACCAGTGAATTTCACTACACCAATTGGTGTATGTGACAATAAATTAACTTATGAACTTATCTTTGGAATATGGGAGGAAACCAGTGCATCCAGAGAAAATCCATGCGGTCACAGGGAGAACGTACAACCATGGTCAGGATCGAACCCAGGATTCTGGTTCTGCTTCTCTTTGTGCTTGCCTTCAACTATTAACTTTCCACTGTGATTTTCCTCTATCTGTGCATTACCGAGTGCCATCTCTGTGCGCGCTCATCAGTATTGAGGTATTTTTTTTATCTTCTAAACTATTTTGGTGCTCATGTATTGGTGTTTCAATATGCTTGTGCTTTCTCTCGCTTATTAATTGCACTTCTTATTCGGGGGCTGCCTTTCATATACATTTTGAAAATAAAACTGCCTCATGTATGACCACCTCGGGCAGCAGAATTTAGGAACTGTATTGAGGGCAATGGGACTTTGTGGTCAAGTTGAGACTAATATTTAATAAAACAATTTTGACCTAAAGCGTAAAAGATAGTGTGTATTCGTGTGTATAGACTCAGTGTGGACTACTATCTTACACTCTTATATCAGTATGATTGTGCTGAATTCATAGTAGGATTGTTACTGAACTGTATGCAAAACAAGAATTTCACGGCACTTGGGTACACATGACAATAAAGTACCATTGAGAGATGATTCTGGGTTCTGGCATTGTCAACTAGACCATTGGCAAATCACTGAAGATAGACACAAATAGCTGGAGTAACTCAGCGGGTCAGGCAGCATCTCTGGACAAAAAAGGAATAGGTGACATTTCTGGCTGGAATCTTTATTCAGTCTTGGAAACGTCACCTATTCCTTTTCTTCACAGATGCTGCCTGACATGCTGAGTTGCTCCAGCATTTTGTGTCTATCTTCGGTATAAACCAGCATCCGCAGTTCCTTCCAACACACATTGGCAAATCACTGCTGGGCCATATTAAACCATTCAGTTCCTGTTGTTATTATGAAATGCAACAAAGTCTTCATTTGATTTCCTTACCAACACTGTCAGTGTGCAGGTAGCATTTTCCTGGCACACAATATCTCCACAGGCCCTGGTGCATAAAATTGCCAGAACGGCGATACTGCATCCAATAATCTGTTGCTGTGGAAACAACAAGCAGGATGTTGCCTACACCAGCACAGAACAAACCTCCACCCATAAAACTGTACATCTTCCTGGAGATACAATCTGTAGAAAGAAACACAAAGAAGGTATTATTCATTTCAGATACTTTGAGCTCCAACACTCACTAATAAATCAAAATCTATTTGTAAAACTGAGTGCTTTATAGAACAATATATGTTTTAAAAAAATTGTTCTAGATCATATGGAATATATTCTTGATTTCCTCATTTTCTGACTGTTGGAACACCAATAATTAATTGTTAATATGAGGAATGTTTTCAGTGAATTTCAAAGAACATATTGGCCATTTGCTGTCACAATCATGGCAGAAACTCTGTCTGGTGATTCCTCTGGCTGTTGTGGGCTCATAATAAATACAACTGTACTCCAGATCAGGTCTTTCTGAAACATCTGATGGAATGTAGGTGTATCTCCATGCTGCTTCGGCAGATTGATGACCATGGAATGGATTGAGGCAAATCACCAATTTCATAGCTTTTACTTAAATGCCTTCCATCAAGTTACTTGGGGAAACCCTATGAACATCAGCTGAAACATCTTGGGTTGAATGAATTGAATAAACAATATTGTTCTTCGGGAAGCATCCTGTGTATATTTAAAGGCCTGTACAAAATCTCAAAAGTCCTTCCCAATGGAAATTGAATGAAATTTCAAAATGTAAGAGATCAGATTGTTGCAATCAAATATAATGCTCATTGTGGCTCTTTGATAGATCTTTCCATTTAATTTAATTTTCCTTAATCTTTATCCATAGTTCTGTTATTTTGTTCTTTAAAAATATTTAGTCCATTCGCTTTTCTCTGTTTTCCACCATCCTTTCATGTAGTGCATAGTAATTTAGTGTGTGAAATGAAGTATCATCGTAGCCCTTCTGGTTCATTTGCCAATCAACTCAAAAATGCTTTCCCTGTTACTGACCTCTATAAGTAGAAGTACTTGCACCTCAATCAGCAAAAGTGTTTAGATAATTGAACACCTTTCCCAAACTTCATCTTAGAAGAACAACCCATCTTCTCCACTTCTTTGTGGAGTTGGTCCATTAAATCTATTCTCCAAACTCCTTTTGACCTATACATCCTCACAAATGCCATAAAGGCGTTGTATGTTACATACCTTTCTCCTCATTACCTTCATATCCTCAAAATTCAGATAGGTATTCGACCATATCATGAATCTTAAACTGTCATAGGCTTTCTTTTCTGCCCCATGTCAATTGACCTAGCTTTAGTCATCAAACAACTCTAATTTTATATCCATTTTTTAACTTTTTTACACAGGAAGGGATTCCAATTTCTTCTCTAATATCCAATTTCTCCTCTAATATCCAATTTCTCCTCTAATACACGCTATTATATATTTAGGATAACGACAAAGACATTTTCCACAGGAAAATGAAAGGTAAACGTAATAATTTGCAGAACATTTGTGAAGTTTATGACAGACATCAATAAACAATGATAGAGAAGTGATGTCATTCTGACATTTAAAGTAACTATGGATCAACTTGATTGACCTGTTACTTTCTAAAAAATATTGATTAAAATAAATTCACTCCATTACACCTCATCACTCCATGTTACAGAGCACGTTTGCTCCAGTAACACAGTAAAAATGCTTTTTTGTAATGTTTGATGTTTTTAAAGTATTTTCGGAAGCGCAGTAAATGGCTGAAACATTTTGACCATAAGTTTCAAAGAACAGACATCAGAACAATTAATAATCAATCTTCATTAAACACATTATAGCTCTATTGCATTCTGAAGAGTATATCAGTCTAAAGGGCTCCTTTTGTGCTGCAGTAATTACATGACTATGTAATGACATTTTGAAACATTATGTATCATCCTCGACATGCAATATAGATATGTTGAACAGGACAGAGTAAATGTAAACTTTTTCTTAAATAGATTTTTTTTGGCAGTATTACACAGATGGATTTAAAGATACCATTCGTGCAACTGCAGGTATGTAGTTTGAGGTAATAGCACTATGTGTTACATATATCTTGCCCCAATGCTATACTTGAGTTGTCATATGTGTACGTGACAGAATCAAGGTTAAATGATACAGTCAGATTTTAAATATTTTCTTTGCCATTCAAAGGATTAAAAAAAGACATTATAAATCTATACTTAAAAACAATATATTTTATGTCAATAACTTAACTTGAAAATGCAAGAAAAGCTCCTACCTGTAGTTCTGCCACTTGTGTTGACCTGGTCTCTGACACAATTCTGCAACCGCACAGCCAGATAGCACAAACCCAGAACAGGCGGGTTTGTGGAATTACTTCTCAGCAGAACTTTGTCAGTTGAGCTAGAAAAATAAACATAGAGAAATGCATCACATGAAACGATTGTGTCCATGACAATAAGTTACATAAAACAGACGATTAGTGAGAGCTGGGTTTGTAAAGGCAGGAATTTGCTGAATACACAGTGACATTGAGTATTGAGAAGTAGATGACGGGTGCAAATTTCACATTCAAGCCCGTTCATTGTCCAATGCAGATAAAATGGAGTAGATGCTTTGGAAAGTTTGCTCTTGATGCCATTTCATAATGTCATACAAAACCATTGCAATCAATACATTATGTTTCTAGTTTGAATCTAAAAACTGGTACTCTCCATTGACTTTGTTGAAGTCGATCCACAATAACTAACTGTGGTCTGTAGCATGGTGTCTCTCTTAGTGAGGCAGAACTTCACTTGCATTGATTCCAGGCTCATCTATTGCATTCAGTGCTCCTGATGTGACCACCTCTACATCAATGAAACTACGCTTATACTAGGCAGCCATTTTGTTCAACACTTGAGCTCTGTTGGCTAAAGCCTTCCGGGTCTCCTGGTTGCTAACCATTTTAGCTCCCCTTCCCATTCCCACAGTGACCTTTCTGTCCATTGGCCTCCTCTGCTGCCAGAGTGAGGGCACGTGCAAACTGGAAGAACAACTGGAAGAACAAAGCTCAATCTGAGATTTACAGATTCTTGATTAGTACATGTGGCAGCAGTTAAGGGGAGAAGGCAGAGAAAGATAGTTGAGAAGAAAAGATAGATCAGCCATGATTGAATGGCAGAGTAGGCTTGATGGGCAAATGGCCTAATTCTACTCCTATAACATGAACTTCTGAACTATTCTGTTTGGGTAGCCTACAATCCAATGGCATGAACATTGAATTATCCAATTTTAAGTATATTCCATGACCTCTCTCTTCTCATCTCTCTCCCCCCACCCCACCCCATGCACACGTATCTGCCACTCGCCTAGTCACTTTGTTCCTTGCCCATTCTCCATCCATTGATTTCCCACCATTCCCTACCCTATCCTCCATTTCCCTTATATGCATCATCTTTCCCCTACTCCCAAACCCTTCCACACATATCCCTTCCCTCAACCTTTACGTTACACTCCTCCTCTTCCCTTCTTCCTTGCATCCTTTTGTCTCCATTTTACCTCTATAATTTGCAAACATTTCCAGCCACATAGACAGTCACCTCTCCTCATCTACTAATCACTTACCATACATACCCATTCAGGAGTGGAGGGATGATTTGCAGTGAGATAGTGAAATAGGTTTGCCGCACCCCAACCTCTCTTTACCAGCTTTCTCCCCTCTAATCCATTGAGCTGAAGAGGGGTCCCAACCTGAAACAGTGTGTGTCCATTTCCCTTCACAGATGCTGCCAGACCTGCTAAATTTCTCCCACCCATTTTTTGCTCTGGATTCCAACATCTGTAATCTAATCTCTTGTGCCTTTCACAGTTCTCTGCTTCCAGCTTTAGGGAATCTGCTGCAATCAGCAACATAGATGCCATCAATAAGAATGAGTAGATAATTATATTGAAGAATATTCATAAAATGCAAGCCAGGATCTAAAATAAACTGCTAATTTCATTTAATTATATAAACAATTTACAATGAGATATACACACAGGACCATTCACAGGTGTTTATAGTAAATATGGAATCATTGCAATTGTTCTATTGTTAAAATAGATTTTTACTGTTCACCCCACATCCATCAAAAGTGTCGCTTAAAGCCTGATGAAATACCAGTATAAATGGATCTTGAACCTGGTAATGAATTATAGTTTCTAAAAGATGCCAGGTAACTCTTGCTCCAATCAATAGGGAAATTATAACTTATTTTCCAACCCAAACTTTATCAATTTCTAAAGTGAGCCTGTGAGTCGAGGAACAATAAAGTACAGGAGTTAAACATACACACTGTACATACTTTAAAGGAGATGCGCGGGGTATGCACAGAATGGTGGGTGCCTGGAATGTGCAGCCATGGTTGTATGTGAAGGCAGATAAAATGGATGCATTTAAGAGGCTTTTACAGAAGCAGATGGATGCAGGGAATGGAAGGATATGAATCGCTTGCTGGCAGAGATTAGTTTAACTAGGCATCATGTTCGGCACCGACACTGTGGGCTGAAGGAACTGTTCCTGTGCTATATTGTTTTATGTTTTCAATGATAAACAACGGGAAAAGAATATCATGAGGGAAAGAGGGGCTGGAGGTAAAGGAAAGAGATCCTGCTAAATGAGAGAAGGTGGTGAATAGTCCTATTCAATAGAAATGAAGGAAAAAGGATGAAAACCATCTCAGTATGGTTTGTGAACATTTTCTGAGATGTATGTTGGCGTTGAGTAATCCATGAAATGCCCGGAGCTTTTAGTTTTGTATTTATTATGAAAAGAAAGATATTTTTATAGAATGTATTTCTAAATTTCAGGCCACTTTCAATTTACCTTGAAATGCAGTGATGATTGTAATGAAGTGACATTTTGTGAACATCAAATTCACACAAAACAAAAAAGCATATTGACTATGATCAGATAATCAGTTATGTTAGTTGAGTGTCAGTGCCTGTTTTTTTACAACATAATGCCAGAGGATCATTTATGTTCCTCTGAAAGGGCAGGCAGGGTCTCTTTTAACATCACATTAGAAAACAGAATGCTTGATAGTGGAGCTGATACACTCTTGGTATTGTGTGACCGTGCAAAGTCGTCAACCATCTGAGCTGGATTATTTTTTGAGGTTGGAGGAGGTGCAAGTGAACCTCTGCCTCACCAGAAAGGACTGTCAGGGTCCTTGGACGGAGTTGAGGGGGGAGCTATAAGAACAGGTGTTGCATCTCCTATGGTTGCAGGGGAAAGTACCTGGGGAGGGAGTGGTTTGGGTGGGAATGGACGAGTTGACCAGGGAGTTGCGGAGGGAACGGTCTCTGCGGAAAGCATTTTTTGACTCGGATATCGGACTGCTCGCACACGGGGTAAAATAGGGTTGTGATGAGTGATTTAAAAATGGAGATACGAAGAACTGCAGATGCTGGTTTACATAAAAAAGGGGCACAAAGTGCTGGAGTAACTCCGCGGGTCAGCCAGCATCTCTGGAGAGCATGGATAGGTGATGTTTTGGCTTGCATTCCTTCTTGATGGAGGTGTTTCTATTGTTAAAATGTTTGGCACCCTCATTCTATGAGAGATGATGGAGAGGCTTTGACATTGTTCTGCTTGGAGAAGGGAATGTTTCATCTCTGGTTGTGTTTCCTGCTGCGGCTGACTAGACCTATCCTTGGCAGGCAGACCCTCCCACAGGTGAAGTTGTCTCTGGCCATTGGATTGGGGAGTGTGTTGCTGTTATCAGTGACTATTTTGTGGCGTTGGTGCCTGGCCTCCAGGGTCTTGAACCATATGCTGTTGTGGTGCATCAGACCCACCAGGAGGTCCTTTCTCCACCTCCCCCGGTCCTCAGTAGATGCTTCCCAGTTGTCAGTGCCAATGTTAAAATCTGTTATGCCTCTTTTTTAGTCATATCCTTATCCTCTTGGCTTCCTTGCATTAGCGACCTCCCTGTATAGCACATCTTTGGGGATGCGTCCATTTTCCATCCCGTGTATGTGTCCAAGCTAGTGAAGATGTATTTGCTTGAGGATCGCAGGGATACTAGGCATGTTTGTCAGGAAGAAGGGTGATTTATCCTGCCAAGATATTCCCAGGATGCGACAAGGAAAGTGGAAATTTAAGTTATTACATTTCCGTTCTTGATGTAAGTAAGTTGCCTAAAGCATCATTGCTGTGAGTAATGTGTTCAAGATGCTTGGTTTCTAGACAATTACCTTGATCTTGATCATGAGTTTCCTGTTCTTCCATGCCCACTTGATAAGCCTCCCTTAGGTGGTTGCTGCCTTTCTTCTATGTGATTTGATTTCCTCATCCAGAGAGGGTATGTCACAACTGATCTCAGGTAAATGAATCTGTTGACAGTTTCCAGCGGAGTGATATTTAGGATGATTTTAAGGGGGAGTGGAGTGTCCTGACCCATGCCAACGGTCTTCTTGATGCTGACTGTCAGTTGATAGTCATTGCAATCATGAGACAGTGAGACAGTCTGTCCAAAAACCTCTGAAGTCCTCCTTCCATTGGGACGGTGAGTGCAGCATCATCAGCCTACATCATCAGGAGTCGCCTTATAAGCACACCTTGGCTTCCCATGCGTGATTGAAGAGTTTCCCCTCGTTTCTTGTGTGAAGATGCACTACCTCCATGCCTGTCGGGAAGGCAAAGGACAGAAAGGCAGATAGGAAGATGACAAACAGAGTAGGAACTAGGACACAGTCTTGCTGCACTACATTTCTCATGGGGAAACTGTCCAATGTAGCGGCATCAAATTGCTCTGTACCATGCATTTTCTCATGGAGGGACTGAATGAAGTTTATAAAATGTGGTGGACATTCAATCTACTCCAGTATATGGTAGAGGCTGTGTCTGCTGACAGACTTGATAGCTTTTATAAGATGTACAATGGGATTTGCTGCTTCTGCATTTTTCTTGGATGTAACACAGAGAGAAAATCGAGGCTACTGTGGATCTACCTCCACGGAAACTGTATATTGTTGCTCAAGGCAAATCTGATCAGAGACTTGGGTCGGGGATGATTCATAAGTGATTTTATCATTGACAGCTGGGACCCTTCTTTAATGGAGCTGTTTCTATTGTTAAAATAATATTTATAGAAAAAAAGTGAACCTCATCTTGACTGATAACTGATTGGCTTGATGAGAATGAGATAACACTTTGGATATTGGAAATCAGTTTATTAAATGCCAATGCTTTGCTATTTACATATCCTCATTTTTAATTGTAATTATCATGTAACACATTATTTCCTTGCACTGGCATCCCAGGCACACTCCGAGCAATTATTGCTTACATTTATACTTGTGATTTAAATTTAATTCATTCATTTGGTGACCAGTGGAAAAATAGATGTTGAACTTAATTTTGAGATTGAACTTAATTTAAGCATTGTACATTTTAGGTACTTGGTTTGCAAATGTTTTGGTAAGGTGCTCCCAAAATGCACAGCAATCAAATTGTGCAGATTCAAGAGGGAAATTTATTCAAAGGTTACATATAAAAGCCATAAAGATATATATTAATCCTGTAAATAAGCAGCAAATTGGACAAATCATGTCGAGTTTGGCATGTTTTGATAACACCATTAGTAATTGGACACAGATGTCCTTGTTCCTTATTTCAGTAAAGACACAAATGGACACTAATTGTCAGCTGAATAGACATGGAGATGAGGCAGGGACAAGAGAGGCTGCATACATTAGAATGTGAACAATAGAACTACTTGCTAAATGCAGTTGATTCCTACTGAGGCTGCAGTTCCATTGAAAGGAGTCGGTATTACTTACTAGAAAATATCAATTACGGTTACACAAAGACAAAAAGGTTTTGCAAACACCGAATAAAACAGAAACAGATAATCTGTGCCGCATTATGCGATGCAAATAAACTTGTATTGTGCAAGTGCATCACGTATGTGGAGTTAAAGAACAGGAACATTTTTTTCAGTTTTGAGGGATCTATTTTGAAAATTAACTTTTGATCCAGGTGCTGAGTATTGGGCAGCAGTAATTCTCATTAGAGTGAGAAAATGCCCAAGTCTGAGGCTTATTATCACTAAATAGGTTTGAATATTAAATTAAATTTATAACCACGGTTATGTGTACGGTTGAAGGCAAGAGCCTTTTCTCTTTAAGGCCACTTTTACCAACACTCTAAAAAGCTTATTATATTGTATAATATATTGAAGATGCTGCAGTTATGTGGAGAATGATAAATATTAGACCAAAATGTCATATCATGAATTAAAATTGAATCATTCTTAATTCCTTGTATAAAATAGAACATTTAGTCATGTGCATATGGTCAATTAAATAGCTACGTGCTTGCATTTTATATATATGTTATACTAGAGTCATAGAGTCATACAGCGTGGAAACAGGCCCTTCGGTCCAACTTGC
Source organism: Raja brachyura (assembly GCA_963514005.1). The sequence continues at coordinate 19,997,936 of OY740806.1, read as the reverse complement.
CCACACAGTCCAACATGTCCCATCTACACTAGTTCCACCTGCCTGCATTTGGCTCGTATCCCTCTAAAGCTGTCATATCCATTACTACGAGTTCAAAAATGATTTTAGATATTAAAGCTGTAATCACAATTAGTAATGGAGAACTAAGTGTATCATTCATGTTGAATTATTTTTCAAACTATGATAGTTTGATTCATATTCATTGCATACACTTAGAGTTGGTAATCATGGAAGGGAGTGTAGTGAGCGTTTCTCTGATTATGCAGCTGATCTTCATAGTCCGTAAAGCCAATATCAATAATCTATTTCGTTCTAAACTCTAGCATGACAATTGTTAACTAATTAACAGAGTGCAAATAGACCTGTTTGATGTCAGTGGTGGGCAAATTAATGGAAAGGATACTTAGAGGTAATATATATAAACATCTGGATAAACAAGGTCTGATCAGGAACAGTCAACGTGGATTTGTGCATGGAAGGTCATGTTTGACAAACCTCCTTGAATTTTTTGAAGAGGTTACTAGGAAAATTGATGAGGATAAAGCAGTGGATGTTGTCTATATGGATTTCAGTAAGGCCTTTGACAAGGTTCCCCATGGAAGGTTGGTTAAGAAGGTTCAATCTTTGGGTGTTAATGGCAGAGTATCAAGATTCAACCACTCAGATTCAACAGTGGCTGAATGGGAGATGCCAGAGAGTAATGGTGGATGGCTGTTTGTCAGGTTGGAAGCTGGTGACCAGTGGGGTGCCTGGGGGATCTGTGTTGGGTCCACTGTTGTTTGTCATGTACATAAATGATCTGGATGATGGAGTGGGAAATTGGATAAGTAAGTATGCAGATGATACTAAGATAGGTGGTGTTGTGGATAATGAAGTAGATTTTCAAAGTCTACAGAGAGATTTGGGCCATTTGGAAAAGTAGGCTGAAAGATGGCAGATGGAGTTTAATGCTGATAAGTGTGAAGTGCTACATCTTGGCAGGACAAATCAAAATAGGACGTACATGGTAAATGGTAGGGAATTGAGGAATGCTGTGGAACACAGGGATCTAGGAATAACTGAGCATAGTTCCCTGAAGGTGGAATCGCATGTAGATTGGGTGGTAAATAAAGCTTTTGGTGTGCTGGCCATTATAAATCAGAGCATTGAATATAGGAGTAGGGAAGTAATGTTAAAATTATACAAGGCATTGGTGAGACCAATTCTGGAGTATGGTGTACAATTTTGGTCGCCTAATTATAGGAAGGATGTCAACAAAATATAGAGAGTACAGAGGAGATTTACTAGAATGTTGCCTGGGTTCCAGTAATTAAGTTACAGAGAAAGGTTGAACAAGTTAGGTCTTTATTCTTTGGAGTGCAAAAGGTTAAGGGGGGACTTGATTGAGGTCTTTAAAATGATGAAAGGGATAGACAGAGTTGACGTGGATAAGCTTTTCCCATTGAGGGTAGGGAAGATTCAAACAAGAGGGCATGACATGAGAATTAAGGGACACAAGTTTAGGGGTAACATGAGGGGGAACTTCTTTACCCAGAGAGTGGTGGCTGTGTGGAATGAGCTTCCAGCAGAAGTAGTGGAGGCAGGATCGATTTTAACATTTAAAAGTAAAGTGGATAGGTATATGGACGGGAAGGGAATGGAGGGGTATGGTCTGAGTGCAGGTAGATGGGACTAGGGGAAAATAAATGGTCGGCACGGACTGGAAGGGCCGAGAGGGCCTGTTTCCGTGCTGTAATTGTTATATGGTTGTTATATGGTTAAAATGAACTCTCTGGATGGTGCCATGTTAAGTTCATGGCTCAGTTGTGAATTTGTAAAGCTGGCAAAAATCAAGAACAATCCTTTGTTCAAGGTTATGCCCAGTCATTAAAATGACACTAATTACATTAGCTATGCTGTGTTATAACCTTAAATTTATGAGAACAGTTAAAATGGACATTAACCTTTTTGGTAGAATCGGGTTGTTTCAAGAGAAACATACAGAGGTTGTGCGCTATGGAAATGGGTACAGCTGTTGGAGTGAGAATCCCTGACTTAGAACATGTCCGACATGGTGTTTGCATTTAACTCATCAATCTTAACTGCAAATTTGAAGATGGGATCATTTACATTTGATCATTACGTTTGTGAAATTAAGTGATGCATTTTATTTTAGTGTATCCCAAACCATTTCTGCAGCTTTCTTGTGATGAAGTCGAAAGAAAGACTTTGTAACCATGTCATTTTCACTGCACTGCTGATCACTTTACAGGATTCCATATTCTTTCTTATAATCCCATTTGTTGTCTTTGAGCCTTTGCTAACATATTTATTTGTTAGAGGAACATGACTGTGGATTGGACTTGGAGACACAAGGAACTGTAGATACAGGAATTTTCTGCAAAACACACAGTGCTTGAAGAACATAACGGGTCAGGTAGTGTCTGTTGATGGAATGGACAGGTGGCGCTTTGGGTTGAGACCCTTCTACAGTCTCGTTTCAGTCTGAGAAAGAATCCCCATCCAAAACATTGCTGTCCATTCCCTCCATATATGCTGCCATCCCGATGAGTAACTCCAGCACTTTGTGTTTTGTGGAAAGAAATTCCTCATCTCACTTGCCACCAAATACTACCTTTTATCTCTTAACATCTCAATACCTACTCGAGCATCACACAACTCTCTGCATATACATGTATACAGAAGTTATTTGAGCAAATACTGGAAGATTAGTAATTGCCAATATTTAGAAAATACTGAAAATAAGTGTTTCCCCACATTTAACTGACTTGGTGATATTTTAATGAGGAATGTAACACAGTTTTATGAGTGGGACTGATATAAAAGCAAAATACTGAAACATTCAATGAAATCAGAATGAAAATAGAAGCAGATGGTCCGTCTTGCTGAGTTAATCCATTCACATTCCATATTACAACAGTGTGCACCGAGAGAGAAAATACATTTGTAGATTCACCTGCTGCACAAACATTCGGATGTCCAAAATATACCTGGCAGATATTTCCTCTTTGAAATTATATGGATGCAACTACAAACTGTTCCACTGTCAGTTGTAACTTCTCAGGTCCTTTGATAGGATAAAGTATGATTATAGAACATAGAATAATACAGCGCAGGAACTGGCCCTTTGGTCTACAATGTTTGTGCCGAATATGTATGGATAGGGACCATAGCCATGCATATCAGCCCTCATCTGCCTGTACATGATCCATATCTCTCCATTCTTTGCACTTCCATATGCGTATCGAAAAACCTCTTAGATGCCACTATCATATCTGCCTCCGCCATCACCCATGGCAATGCATTCCTGGCCCCCACTACTCTCTGTGTAAAAACACTTGCCCCGCATATCTCCATTAAACTTTCCCCCTCTCACCTTGGAGCTATTCCCTCTAGTGTTGGACATTTCCACCCTGGGGAAAAAGGTTCTGACTGTCTATCCATTCTATGCCTCTCATAATTGTAAATACCTCCATCTGCTCTCTGCACAACCTCCAACATTGCAGAGAAAACAATTCAAGTCTACGCAACCTCACCCTCTAATCCAGGCATCATTCTGGTAAACTCTGCACCTTCTCCAAAGTCCCCACATCCTTCCTGTATAGGGGAGACCAGAACCGCACGCAATATTTCAAATGTGTCCTAATCAAAGTCATACAGAGCTGTATCATGACATCCTGACTCTTATACTTAATGCCCCTAGCATTGAAAAGAAAGCACACCATACTCGTCCTTTACCACCCTATTGTCTTGTGCTGCCACATCAGTGAGCTATGAGCTTTAACTCCAAGATCCTTCCGCACATCAATCCTGTTAAGGGTGTTGCCATTAACTGTGTAATCTCCCATTACATTCAACCGACCAAAATGCAACATCTCAGACTTGCTCAGATGAAGCTCCACCTGCCATTTCTCCACCCATTTCTTCAGCTGATCTATGTCCCACTGTATTTTCTGACAACCTCCCTCACTGTCTGCAACTCCTCCAATTTTAATGTTGTCAGCAAACGTACTCACCAACCCGTCTACGTTAACGTCCAAGTCATTTATTTAAATCACAAACTCGTCCAAGTCATTTAAATACATCAACTGATCAATGTTAAATTTAATCCAGTATTTAAATATCGTGGCCAAAAAAATGTATGAACTGTAGCAAAATGGTCTCAGTGGTAAGTCACTTAATATTCCTTTTACTTTGTAACATGTTTCCCTTTGGCTCCAAAACCACAATGAAATTTAGCATCTCTTCAAAATGATGAACACAGCTTTGTACAGGAAATCTATCTTCCCCTTACATCAAAGGCTAACAAGAGCACTTGTGCTCTTTCTCTTCAGTATCTTGTGCCCCAGAAGAATACAATGAACGACATCACGTATTAACATTCACATGCTGCATTATTTTATTAAACTAATTAGTGGCAACTTTTTCAGCCTTCAAAGGTGTGCTGACAGGAGGTAACTGAGAATAAAAGTAAATATAAACCTTCTAATGCCGCTGATTACATTTGTAAATTGGATTCTATAAAATAACATGCCTTTCAGATGGAGCAGAAAATACGACTTAAGTGAGAAATTATTGCAATATGTGATGTATTTTATTCATGCTGCTAAGATATTAAAAGTGTAATTATTCAATATTCCTTTTTATTTGCTTTTATCAACCAATTAAAATGGTCCATTCAACTAAATAGGAAGTAAGATCACCATGCAGTGTAATATCATTAAAACCTTTCATGCCAGATAAGACACTGCTAAAATGAGCAAAGAGCTAAATGCAACGGTTATTGATTAAACAGATGATAATGAACACCTGCACTGGGTTTACACAATGATAAACCCATTATAGAGGAGAGTGGGAATATTACGAGTCGCTGCAAATTTGCACGGTCAACCTGACTGAGGGGACTGAAGTGAGGAAGAACCTCCATTTATGGCTGACCTGGAGTCAAAACAACACCAGCTTTGGCAGCTGGCGGGATGCTGGTGTTTCATGATGTACACACACTCCCGAATTTATGGAGATGTCAGGAACTGCAGACGCTGGTTAACCAAAAAAAGACACAAAGTGCTGGAGTAACTTTTTGGGTCAGAAGAATACCATGAACTACATACATCACTTATTAATCTTCACATGTTGCAGATCCCTGAACTTGTATCCATTTCGAGTAAACTTGTCAGGAAGCTGGTTGGGTTCCGTGGTGCAAACTGTTCTGTAAGAGCACCAGAATATTATAGACTGCCTGAGAAGTTCATTGACTTCAATGGATCACATTTCGAAGCAGAAAACTTTCTACTGATGCCACACATTTGGCACGATCAATAGACAATGAAATATTAAATGATGATGTTTCAAAGGAAAGTATTCATCATGCCAAATGAGTTGAGGTACTCCTTTGGGTCCAAAGGACAAGGACCCAAGGACCCAAAGAGCTATAGCTGCTCTGAACCGGCCCTGCTGAGTGCGCCCCTCCCCCCAATGAACTGTCTCCACTCACATCGACCCTGCACAGCCCTTTTTGCACTTTATACTGTGTTTTTTTAAATCTTGTTTCTCTGGGTGTCTAAATTTTTAGTTAATTAAATTACATTGGATGGAAGCTGCATATCAAATCTCGTACCTCTGTGCAATGACAATAAAATTTATTATTATTATTAAGGGAAGTCTGGATATCTTGGCCTGAACTTTGGTCACATTTCTATGGATAGGGAACATAACCATGCACATCAGCCCTCATTGAAACATAGAAAATAGGTGCAGTAGGCCATTCGGCCCTTCGAGCCTGCACTGCCATTCAATATGATCATGGCTGATCATCCAATTCAGTATCCTGTACCTGCCTCTCTCCATACCCCCTGATCCCTTTAGCCACAAGGGCCACATCTAACTCTCTCTTAAATATAGCCAATGAACTGGCCTCAACTACCTTCTGTGGCAGAGAATTCCAGAGATTCACCACTCTCTGTGTGAAAAATGTTTTTCTCATCTCGGTCCTAAAAGATTTTCCCCTTATCCTTAAAGTGGATATTGCTCCATTAATTTTCAGTCCTGATCCCTTTCTGATCTGTCCACTGCCTCCTCCACTGCCACGGTGATGCCCAATGTAAACTAGAACACCATTTTATCTACCATTCAGGCACCTTGCAATCTTCTGGAATTAACAGTAAATTCTCTAATTTCAGGTAAACTGCATTCTCATTGTTTTTCTGTTATCATACTCCCTTTTCACCTCGTTTCCTTAAAATGCCTCACTAATGGTCAATACTCATGATCCTTATCACCAGATGTCTTAATATGTCTCCACTTGATCTTTCATCTTATATCTCATTCCTTCACACCCCAGCCAATTGTAGATCCCACCCACTCTTCCCTGAGATGGATCGCGAACCTGAAACGTTGACAGCTTGTTGTTTCCATGAATGATGCTTGACTGGTTGAGTTCTTCTTCATTTCTACTTTTGATTCCCAGCAATAGTTCTACTTAAAGAGTAGAAAGTGTTTAATTTTCATAGGCACTGGGAACAAAACAATGAAAATCTAGTAGTATCTAAAAAAATCTAGAGTCGAGATTATTTTATTGTCATATGTCCCAAAACTAAACAATGAAATTCTTTCTTGCAGCAGCACAACAGGATTGTAAACACATTACTCAACAGATAATATAATATCCAAAGAAAATTGTTCAATAAATAAAAAACACAATATAGATCGGCATGGTGGAGCAGTGATAGAGTTGCTGCCTTATAGCACTTGCAGCGTCGGAGACCCGGGTTCGATCCTGACTACAGGTGCTGTCTGTATGGAGTTTGTATGTTCTCTCCATGACCACATGGGTTTTCTCCGAGATCTTTGGTTTCCTCCCATACTCCAAAGATGTACAGGTTTGTAGGTTAATTGGCTTGGTATAAGTGTAAATTGTCCCTAGTGTGTGTAGGATAGTGTTAATATGCGGGGAGCGCTGGTTGGTGCGGACTCGGTGGGTCAAAGGTCCTGTTTCCGTGCTGTATCTCTAAACTAAACAATATAGTGCAAAACAAATTGTACCTTATGATGGATATATATTGATCATACGTAGATCAGTCTTCTGCCTATTACTTGGAATGTACCTGATTAAGTGTGTTAACTACCTGAATGTGTTCATGCCCAGGATAAATTTGAATGGCAGGATTTTATGAACTTTGTGTTAAACATTTCTGACAATGGAGACATTCAATTGTAATTTGTCATAACATAATGTAATTACTTTGCAAATATCCATCAATAAGATTATCATTGCCGTCTCATTTGACAAAATCAATATTACATTTCAATTAGCCAGATTACAGGTTCAGCTGATAATGTGTAAGGAGGAACTGCAGATGCAGGTTTAAACTGAAAATAGACACAAAAGGCTGGAGTAACTCAGCAGTACAGGCAGCATCTCTGGAGAGAAGGAATGGGTGACGTTTTGGGTTGAGACCCTTCTTCAGTCTCGATCCGAAACATCACCCATTCCTTCTCTCCAGAGATGCTGCCTGTCCCGCTGAGTTACTCCAGCTTTTTGTGTCTATCTTCAGCTGATAATGTTAAGTATATGCCTGATAGCTGGTCAGAGAATCAATGTGACATTTTTCTCTTATATTTTCTGCAGTTTCAATTCTTTCAGAAAGTTAAGGAGATACTGTTCCGATTGGCTATTCCTGCTTTTCTTTCCAATTACATAGATAGTTTGGCTTAATTGTAGCTCCTTTGCATGTCAACCTGGCTCTTTATTCTTGCATTGTAAACTTCTGGTGTAGATAATTGTTCGATTAAATTCCCTTCAAGCATATTTATAACAGTTGGCTTTTTGAACAGTGTCGGCTCATTGATGTGTCAAGCCATATAAATTAGAGGATTTAGCAAATATACTAAAATGAGAAAGAAGCTATTCTGGAGGAAGTTTGCAATTGCTGCTATGAGATTCTACCTCCCTCTATACCCCCAAATCACACTTGTTTCCATTTAGCTGAACATTGCAGGCTTCATGCCTGCTCATTGTATGATTACCAAATCACACATCAAGTGGTGGCAGCAGACACTTGAATATAGTTGCCTCTTCTTTTGAACTGGGAAAATAAGTGAGGAATGAGCTTTCTCATCCACACCCTGATACAGAAGAAGCATAAATCGAATGTAAGCAGGCAATGGGTGAACCAAGCAATCCAAAAATGTCCTCACAAGTGCCACTGTGTAAATCTATCCATAGACGTTGTGCAGATTGAAAGTTTAGCTTTGTGATTTCTGCCGCCTCTTATGTGTTTAAGCCATCACAGGCGTCAGACTGAAGCTGAACAATGGCAGAATTTATATTTAATGGTCAATCTAGCTGATATTGTCCCCCTGCCATAAAGTGCACCTGTGATCGCTCCATCCATCCATCCATCCACACCCATACTTAACTGGCCTGGATGTGGACTTCAGACCTACTGCTCGGAAGAACTCCACTCTGCAATATATAGCCTCATTGTCAACAGTGCCTCTGGTGGTTCATTGGAAAGGTCCTCTCTTCAAACAGTTCCGACCATCCACAAAGCACACACTCCAAGTTGGTCAGCTGTAAATAAAGTGTCTCTGGTGTTTTTACTCTATCAATTTTGAATTATTTAATTACAATATACATTTTATTAAAAGAAAAATACATGGTTAAAATTATTTACATCAATAACACTTGAAAATAATTAAATCAAAAGTGAAGATATTTTTGTAAAAATGACCTAGCAGCACAGTTGCACGGCTGGTAGAGCCGCTGCCTCTCAATGCCAGAGACCCGGTTTCGGTCCTGACTTTGAGTGTTGTCTGAGTGGAGTTTGCACGTTCTCCCTGTAACCACATGGGTTTTCCCTGGGTGTTCTGGCTTCCTGCCACATTCCAAAGATATTAGACACTAGGTGCAGGAGTAGGCTGTTCAGCCCTTCGAGCCAGCACCACCGTTCACTATGATCATGGCTGATCATCCACAATAGGTTATTTGGCCTCTGTAAATTACCCTTAGTGTGTAGAGAGTGGGTACAAAAGTAAGATAATATAGTACTAGTGTGAATGGGCAATTGCTGGTCGGTGTGGAGTCAGTGGGCCGAAGGGCCTGTTTACATGCCATATCTCTCAACAGAACTTCCCCAACCTGAATCTCCCGGTTGCTGGAAACTTTAATTCTCCCTCCCATTCCTACACAAACCTTTCTCAGTCTCCTCCATTGTCAGAGTGAGGCTAAACGCCAATTAGATGAACAGCATCTCATGTTTTGCTTGGGCAGCTTATAGCCCAGCGGTATGAATATTGATTTCTCTCATTGCAGGTAGCCCCGACATTCTCATTCTCCCCCCCCCCCCCCATCTCCCCCCACCTCTCCCCCCCATCTCCCCGCCCCTCTCCCCCCCTCTCCCCCCACCTCTCCCCCCTCTCCCCCCCACTCTCTCCACCTCCCTCTCTCCCCCTCCCTCTCTCCCCCTCCCTCTCTCCCCCTCACTCTCTTCCTCCCCCCAGTCACACTAGCTTCTCATTTTCACCCTACAAACAGTTAACAACAGCTAGTTTACGTTATCATCGCTACTTTTTTGTATATCTTTCATTCATTGTTCTTTATCTCTCCCCATCACCGTCTAAATCTCTCATTTCCCTTATCCCTAACCAGTCTGAAGAAGGGTCTCCCTGAAACGTCACCCATTCCTTCTCTCCAGAGATGTTGCCTGTCCCACTGAGTTACTCCAGCTTTCTATCTTCGCTCCAAATAGAACCTTTGGCATTAGCCATTAAGATTCTGGAATAAAAGTTGAATAGATACCAGCCTTGCTGTTGCCTAATTTACACCATTGTATAGTCAAGATCAAACTAATTTTACTAAACACTTAAATGACACCAACATTCTCAAATGTACTTGCACCAATCAACTTATAGATTGCTTTGAGTAAATGAAAAGCTCAGATCCAATGGATGTAGAAACTCTCAACCCCTACGATTCAGCCACATTAAAACGTCAGCTACTGGAGGTTAAAAGCCTGCCTCTTGTGAACTGTGGTGCCCAGAGACTCTGCAGAATTTGTCTTTTATTACTCATGTTATAAAACACGCACGGAATTTAACTGAAGGTGTGCAGCTCCAATCAAGGCAAAATTAACATCAAAACAGCTAATCTGAGAGTTTTCTATTTAAAAGCTGAAATGAGCCAGATGGTGCTGTGTGAAACTCACTAGGAGTTGAGGGCGATGTCAAGTGGGGGAGAAAAATACATATTTGCCTATTTGTAAAGATAATAAAAGTGTTGCACTGTAAAATGAAACAGGATCGTCCTGTTTCCTTCTATATTTGTGTTTTAGTTTTTGTGATCCAGTGCGGAAACAGGCCTTTCGGCCCACCGTCCGTACCGACCTGCAATGCCTGCACACTAACTCTATCCTACACACACCAGGGACAATTTTACATTTAAAATGTAAAGCCAATTAACCTACCGACCTGTACGTCTTTAGAGTGTGGGAGGAAACCAAAGATCTCGGAGAAAAGCCACGCAGGTCACGTGGGAGAAGGTACAGACAAGCACCCATAGTCAGGATTGAACCCGGATCTCTGGCACCGTTAGGCAGTGGCTCTACCGCTACGCCACCGTGCCGCCCCTGGGTTCTTGGGCTTCTGTTACTAGATGGATATTTACTTTTTGTCAGCAGTAACTATCATGAAGATCAAAGTGAAGAAAGAGGTTCATTGCATGAAAAATGCAGAAATCAATGGAAGGTTTGAAAAAAAGTTACCAGAAAATAAAATTTGAAATAGTCAGTGAACGCATGCTTTAAACATTTTACATTCAATTGCTTTTCTTTTAATTTATTTTGATTTTAGACGATACTTAGGTTAGGCAGCTTGAAATTGCAACACCCTTCGACATTGCAAAAGGAATTGTCATTCTGTAACTACTTCATAAAATAAATATATATTTAATGCTTTGAAGTTGAAAGGCCTCATTTTAAGTCAGTATTCTTGGCCATTATAGGAAACTTGGTCAAACTGTATGGAAGAGAAACTGGGTTCCATGGTCCTTGTTTATAGACGCCATTTGACTTCAAACATAAAATCTGAGGGCATCTGATGGATTGTTAAGCCATTTAGATCACCCATCTAACCATCACTGATGGAATCCAGAATGGGCAGACCATGACACCAATTCAAATGCTGCTTTGATTTGATGTCAGTGCTGTCATTTTCCATGCCATGCTCCAAACTTTGCCCTGACTCACAATCAGACAGCTGCAGATGACAATAAATGACATGATAGAAACTCCACATCTCTCCTCATCCTCGGCTCCAAGTGCTTGTGTTACTTAAAAGAATCACAAATCAGCTAGTGGCGCATCGGACAGGCTGCGGAGGCCACAGATAGGCCCCGATCTCGGGTGATCACAGAGGAAGAGGACTGGACTTTCTGGTGCCTTTCCCCACAGTGGAACATTTTGATTCTGCTGGGGGGGGGGGGGGTCATGTTGAATTCTATAATGTGTTGTGCCATTTAAAAAAAAAAATTCTATGGATGTACGGAAATGTAATTATTTCTTTTATGTAAAGCACTTTGGTTTCAACTCGAGTTGATTTAAACGTGCTATATAAATAACATTTACTTACTTACTATTAGAAGCATGTACAATTTGATACATTTTTGAAGATCTTTTATGCATCGGTTTGTAAATATATTTTAAAAGGCTGTTGACCGTTTGACCGTTGTAGAAGTTCGTCATGTCTTCTTTTGAACTCAGTTATTTCCAATGAGGTGGCCAGTTCGACGTTCCTGCTGCAATCAAACATTACTGGTAGAATGTGGAAAGCTATCAGAAGTATAGTGTCCCTGATGACTACATCTGTGGGGATTGCTGCCATGTGCAGCTCCTCAAAGACCACATTAGGGAACTGGAGCTGCAGCTGGATGACCTCGGGGCCATTCGGGAGAATGAGAGCTTCTTGGACTAGATGTATAGCATGGTTGTCACGCCCAAGGTCCAGGAAGAAAGAAGGAGGGTGACCACGAGGAAGGAAATAACCATGGAGTGCTGGTAACAGCTGGTTAACCCCCATCAAAATAGGTACACATTAGTGTGTGGTGTCAGGGGGGATGACGTACCAAGGTTGGGCAGAAGTACCAAGCAGGGCTTTGGCATTGAGCCTGGCTCTGAGGCTCAGCAGGATAAGCAACATCAGGCAGAGCCATAGTGGTAGGTGACACTTTAGTTAGGGGTTGCAGGCAGGAGATTCTGTGGCAGCAGTTGAAACTCCAGGAAGGTGTGCTGCCTCCCTGGTGCCAGGCTCCAGGCTGTCTCAGAGCAGTTGCAAGACATTCTCAAGAGGATGAGCTGCTGGAAGTTGTCGTGCATGTTGGCACAAATGATATAGGTAGAAAAAGGAATGAGGTATTGCAATATGCGTACAGGGAGTTGGGTAAAAGGCTAAAAAGCAGGACCTCCAGGGTAATGATCTTATCATCCTTTTCCCTTACCCCATTTCCTTCCATCTACATCCCATCCACTGGCTTCACATTTTGTTCCTCTTTCCTTATCTTCCAACCTTTTAACTTCTTCCCATCTCTCGCCTTGGGCAACCATCTGACACTCAACCCTCCCCTGTATCCACCTATCACTTGCCTGGCTTTGACTCGCCCCACCTCTCTTCCAGCTTTTCCTCCACCTAGTACAATCAGTCTGCAGAAGGGACCAGCCCGAAATGTCGCCTACCCATGTTCTCCATAGATGCTGACCTGCTGAGTTACTCTGGTACTTTGTATTTTGCTCAAGGTTCCAGCATCTGTAGTTCCTCATGTTTTCAACCTTCTCCTGTAGTCTGAGCCCTCAGGAAAGAAGGCCCCATAAAAATCCCACCTAGCTATTCAGGGCACAAATATCCTGAATAGACCCCTCTCCCCAAACGTCTGATGTAGATGCAGTGCCGGTATCTGAGCTAGTGGTTCAGTATGAGGCTGAATTATGTTAAATATTCAGGCAGGTTCCAATGTTGGGTACTTGAAGAGTGACAAAGGGACTTGAGTCAGGCTGTTGTGAGGCAGAGGAGAATGCAGGAGCTGTAGTTTCTACAGTTTTTCACTGAGAAGTGGTGAAAGAGTAGGAGGAGGAGGATTAAGTCTGAAGAGATCGGTAGTGTCATTCCCTTCAATCCTGCCAATGCCCCAACCACAATGGACAGCTCCTTTGTACAGGTGAAAATAATTTTCCTCTTCCAGTTTAAAGCTTTATTTTCTCTGGCAAGAACTGCAACAAAATCAGTGCACACCGACTGCAAACTTTGTTAATGTCGAATCATTATTACAACAAAATAAATTAAATGATTAAAGTTTGAACAGTAGATTACCCCTTTCACCCCAAATAGACATTAAAAAATAATATCAATATGGTCTGCCCCAAATAACTATTACCAACTGCAGACAATTGATATCAAATTTTATTTGGGGCATCAATTTTATTTTTAGCACTGTTTACTGTTGATTGGTGGTGTGGCGTCCTATTAGCAAAAGAGTTTTTAAGTTGGCTTAGGGGGAATATAATTGGGTAAGATTCTGTAGCTTCCTCTTTTATCTGGGTTAATTTTAGATAATGGGTCCTAATCAGCAGGTGCGGGGAGTTGCCAGAATCACTGCATTCTGCATCAGCTGTACTTTATTGCACTACTCGTTGAATGAAATGGATTAGCTGCAAAATCAATACCCACATTTTAAACATACAGCTGCTACTCCATGCTCCCCTGCTTTACAAGATGTTTCATTTGTACATCAGAGTTTTTAACCTTTTAGTTTTATTCTATCTGCACCACAATGAACAAAGGGCAGATTAAGGTAGATAGAATAACTTGAATTAATTTGGACACATTTAAAAGAAAAACTTGCATTTATGTCGCTGCACTAAAGCACCTTGCATCTCGAGAAGAACTGAACCACTGTCGAGGCATTATCACTATTGTAATTTGGAAAGCAGTATGGGGAGGCTTGTTAAGCAGTAATGTTTCTGCAAAGAAAGATGGTTGCTTTGGAGACTAATCACCTCAGTGTCAGGACATTGGACAGAACTCCTCAAGGCAGTGTCACAGCAATAACTTGCGGTTGTAGTTCTACTTTTCAAACTCTCTCCACTCTTCACTTGACACTGAATCCACTGATTGTGAATAATCAGCCATGGTCATATTGAATGGCGGTGCTGGCTCGAAGGGTCAAATGGCCTACTGCTGCACCTATTGTCTATCGCCTATTGCCTATTGAGGCTAGAGATTTACTGATATGAGTATAGAAATGCTCCAATAATCCAGATTATGACAATTTGGAAATCGCGATGATTTGGTATTTGGCTCACTCAATAGTTCACTCACTCAATAGAGCTGCGGGTCTGGAGTGCACTGGAGGCCAGTGTCCAGAACATGGGCTGGGTGTGTTCCTGAAGCTGTGGTTGAGGTCTGGAACAGCAGAGCTAATGAACGCGGGTAGTTTTGCAGGATGGAGGTGGGGTCCAAGTTACTAATTGAATAACAATCTAGTAAACTTCCCTCATCCCCAAATAATGATCCCTATGCTATAATAGATCTATATATCCGATTAGAAACATACTGAGGAAAAAAATATAGCAAGATCAATTAGTCTGGTAAATCTGGCCCACATACAATGTTGACTAGAGCATCCTCATCCATCATCTCCCAGGCATGAGGGACATAAAAAGCTGGAGTAACTCAGCAGGACATGCAACAACTCTGAAGAGAAGGAATGGGTGACGTTTCGGGTCGAGACCATTCTTCAGACTGGTTAGGGATAAGGGAAACGAGAGATATAGATGGTGATGTGGAGAAATAAAGAACAATGAATGAAAGATATCCAAAAAAGTAACAATGCTAAAAGAAACAGGCCATTGTTAGCTGTTTGTATGGTGAAAATGAGAAGCTAGTGCAACTTGGGTGGGGGAAGGATAGAGAGAGAGGGAATGCCGGGGCTACCTGAAGTGAAAGAAATCAATATACCACTGGCATGTAAGCTGCCTAAGCAAAATATGAGATGTTGTTCTTCCAATTTGCGTTTAGACTGACAATGCAGGAGACCTAGGATAGAATGTCTGATTAGGAATGGGAAGGATAATTAAAGTGTCCTCAACCAGGAGGTCAGGTAGGTCTCAAGAAGGGTCTCGACCCAAAACATCACCCATTCCTTTGCTCCAGAGATGCTGCCTGTCCCGCTGAGTTACCCCAGCTTATGATCAGGTAGGTTCAGGCAGCCTGAGCAAAGGTGTTCCGCGAAATGATCGCCCAGTCTGCGTTTGGTCTCACTTGATGTTTAAGAGCACACGTCTTGAACAATGGATACAGTAGATGAGGTTGGAGGAGGTACAAGTGAACCTCTGCCTAACCTGAAAGGACTGACAGGGTCCCTGGACAGAGTCGAGGGAGGAGGTATACGGACAGTTGTTGCATCTTCTGCGGTTGTAGGAGAAGGTACCAAGAGTGGGGGTGGTTTGGGTGGGAAGGAATGAGTTAACTTGGGAGTTGGGGAGGGAACAGTCTCCGCGGAAGGTGGAGATGGGGAAAATGCGGCTAGTGGTGGGATCCCATTGGAGGTGGTGGAAATTTCGGAGGATTATGTGTTGTATGCAATGGGTGATGGGGTGGAAGATAAGGACCAGGGGGACTCTGTCTCTGTTGTGACAAGGGGGAGCAAGGGCGAAACAGCGGGGTACCGAGGAGGCACAAATGAGGGCCTAATCAATGATGGGAGAGTGGAACCCCCGTTCCCTAAAGAATGAGAACAGCACAGATGCCGTTCCTTCCCTCAGATATCAGAAACCGTTCCCTCTTTCTACAAGAAAAACTAGCTCTTTATGCTAAAGAAAGATCTTTGAAACGAGAGTCAAGAAAGTGTGTATTGGTGGGAAGAAGGAGGGTTGAATTGGTGAAATCAGCGTTCAGATCAGGACACTGCTTATTGCGAAGGAGGGACGTGAGACACTGTGAAACCTGCACTGACAATGTCTGAACTGCTGTAGACCAGGGAGAACAATGTTAATGAGAGAAAATGTACCATTAATGAATTGAGCAGAAGTGATGACAAAACTGAGCTGATTAGCAATGCAGTCGCTTCAGTCTCCAAAGTCTGCGCTGTGGCCAGATTGGGCAATATTATTTTAAATTAGGATCTGAATAGAGAAAGTGAAACACTAATACCATAGCCAGGCCATTATAATTTGTCATGGAGAGAAAACAATTTAATCTTTAACAAGTGTGTACATGTTTAAGCTTTTTCAAAATATTTCACACAAAAACGTCACTACCTTATTTGTGAGTCAGTGCTCTAAGATAGTCACTTCTGAGATTTTGTATGCTTTAACAGTGGAAAATGCATTTTCAATTACGTCTGCTTTGCTAACAGAGTTCGATGTGACCCAGTTCTTGTAACATTAATTTAGTGCTGATGTGGAGAAAAGGAAACAATTTCAATATTTCCTCTGCAGAACTAATGGGAAGGGCTTGCAGACAAGACTTTCTGCCATGTCTTTCTACTACATTAGGAATAAAACCTTCCACTTAAATACTTAAATGAATATATCAAGAAACTAATTCATCATTTGTGATCCCACAATTTAAGTAGAAGCCTCTTTAATTTTCTCCATACTTTGCATCATTTCCAATTTGAGCACACATTAGATTGCACTGTGCAATAGCGACTGCAATTGCAACACTTAAGTCCTTTCATTTGCCTCATAATTAAATAATTGAAATTCTTGTCAGTGCCAGTGCTTTAAAGACGATAAAATAATGCCTTTTTATTTTGTTTAGAGAGAGGCCGAGGTTCTTGCTGTCAATGCCTGTAAGAAATGGATCAACATTCCACTCATCTGGTCCTGAAACATGTCCTGGAGTCATTAACTGCAAAAAATGATGGGAAGCATCTCTCACTGCTCCTCGGGTGAGATTGCTTTGCCTAATGTTTTGCAGAGAAAGAACCACCCACTTGTGTTCCGTTGTCTTCCACCACAGGGCAGTGCATTAACACCACAGCTTTCAAAATTTCCAATTACCCCCCCCTCTTAAAAAGACTCACCTTACACAATTTTTATTTCTTCTTATGGTTCGCAGTCTTATAACTTAAACTGATTGAACTGAGCTTGCTTTTTATAGACGATTATTGTTGCCATAACAATGTGGAAAACAATTGTGAGAGATGCTACCAATTTCTTTAACGTGAGTAAACCATTTATTGGAAATGAGTAAAGAGTTTTGAGGCTCACCCCAACTCTGAAGGGAAAAAAAAGGTAGGGCACCTCATGATTTATAGAATGAAAGGGACAGACAGCACAGAAAACAAGCCCCTCGATGAACTGAGTCGGTGCTAACCATTTAACATCCCTCCAATGGCACAGTGGCGCAGCTGGTAGAGCTGCTGCCTTACAGCCCCAGACATCGGTTCGATCCTGACCTTGGGTGCTCTCTATTTGGAGTTTGCATGTTTTACCAGTGGTTTCCCTAAAAGGAAGTAAGATAAATTTTTTTTTTTCAGGATGGCACAGTGGCGCAGAGGTAGAGTTGGTGCATCACAGCACCAGAGACCCAGTTTTGATATTAACTATGGGCGTTGTCTGTGTGGAGTTTGTATGTTCTCCCTGTAAAGGGCCTGTCCCACTTTCACGACCTAATTCACAACCTTTTTTACGGGTGGACATTTTTCATCAGGCTAGAAAAATGCCCCGAACTACTTGATGCCACGAGTACCTACGACTAGCATCACGGCCTGCTGCGACCTAACTACGACCTTCCACGACCTCGTGACGACCATGCTGCGAATATGAGTCAAGGGCAAACTCAGCAGAGGTTGTAAATTAGGTCATGAAAGTGGGACAGGCCCTTAACTGCCTGGGTTTTCTCCAGGTGCTCCGGTTTCCTCCCACATTCCAAAGATGTGCAGGCTGGTAGGTTAATTGGCTTCTGTAAAATTACCCCTAGTTGGTGGGACATAGAATTAGTGCACAGGTGATCGATGGCTGTCGTTGACACAATTGTCAAAAGGGACTTTTTAAACATTATGTTTCTAAACTAAACTGACCTACAAAATCCTGTATTATTTCCATTTTATACTACTCACACGCCCATCAACTTGAGCAAAATGTTATCACTCACATACACCACAGGAAATTTATAGTGGTCAATAAACCAACGAACCCACTCGTCTTTAATATGTGGAAGGAAACCAGAACAGCCACAGGAAACCCACGCAGTCACAGGGAGAATATGCAAACTTCACACAAGACAGCCCCCAGGGACAGGTTTGAATCTGCATCTCTGGCATAGTGGCACAATTGTTGCAATCTTTCCAAAATTCAGACAATTGCGGAAGTGACGGTGCTGCCAAGCAGCTGCGGCTCGCCTGCAGTCCGTCTGTCTTTTCCTTTTTTTGTGTGTTTTCTTTTGTCCTGTTGGACGTATGTTTTAGTTTATTTTTAGTTGTGTATGTGTGGGGGGGGTGGGAGAAACTTGTTTTAGTCTCTTCCTTCGGGGGATGCAACCTTTTCTTTGTCGTATCCCCGTCTCCGTCTCCGTCTCCGTCTGCGCCGAGGCCTAATCGCGGAGCTGGCGGCCTCCAACTGGGACCGACCTCAAGGTTCCGGAGGCAGAGCCAGGAATTACCATCGTGAAGCTGTCCGACTTGGGGGCTGTGGTGACGCTGCGGCGGAGGCCCGACATCGGAGCCTCGGAGGCTTCGGCCGCGGGCCCAGTGGACAACAACATTGGGAACTCGCAGGTCCGAGAGTTCCTGCGACAACAGCTTTGTCCGCTGGACTGGAGGGTGGCAGCTTCGACCGCCCCGGGTTGCCGAGTTCGAATCGGCCCGTTTGCGGAGCTCGGATTCGGCCGCGGGACTTACCATCACCCGGCGGGGGGCCCAACATCGAAAGCATGGATCGCCTCAACGCAGAGAGGGAACAAGGAAGGAAGAGACAAGGATTTTAAGACTTTTGCCTTCCATCACAATGAGGAGGTGCCTGGTCGACTCACTGTGGTGGATGTTAAACTGCGTTAATTGTGTGTTCTGTTATGTTATTTTATCTTCTGTCGTGACTGCACGGCATGCATTTCGTTCAAACTATGCTTGAATGACAATAAAGGAAACTTTATACTTTATACTTCATATACTTAATTTTGATCCTGCAGTCTTATAAAATCTTTAAATATACCGGTACTTAAAATAGCAACAAATAAATAAGCAGCTATTATTTTTACTTGAGTGTACATTCTTTGCAAATCAAGATGATGAACTAAACTTTTAACCTGATGAAAGAAAATAGATTTAAGTGTAGTAGGCTTTTTTCCCCAGAGATATAGTAAAGAGTCCACGCCGACCAGCGATCACCCTATACATGACCACTATCCTACACACAAGGACAATTTGCAATTTTACTGAAGCTAAAAACCTGCATGTCTTTGGAGTGTGGGAGAAACCCAGAGCACCCAAAGAAAACCCACACGGTCACAGGAAGAATGTACAAATTCTGTAGAGACAGCACCCATAGTCAGATTCAAACCCGCAGTAAGACAACAACTCTATCGCTGCACCACCGTGCCGCGCCCCACTGCACCTCCCCAGAGTTGTGAGCCTTGTGAGCTTTGAAGAAGAAAACTGTAAAAGTGAATTGATAAATTACATGGAGAACCTCTGGGGCAATACACCCAGGTATATACACACTTTGATGGCAGTTCAGTATTTAGTTTAGAGTTTATAGATACAGCGCGGAAACAGGACATTTGGCCCACTGAGTCTGCACCGACCCCCGAACATTCACACCATCCTACACACAATAAGAACAATTTATACTTATGCCAAGCCAATTATCCTACAAACCTATACATCTGAAGTGTGAGAGGAAACCGAAGATCTCGGTGAAAACCCACGCGGTCACAGATAGAACGTACAAACTCCGTACAGACAGCACCCGTAGTCGGGATTGAACCTGGGTCTCTGGTGCTGCAAGTGCTGTAAGGCAGCAACTCTACCGCTGCGCCACCGTGCCGCTACTTCCTGTCGGATCAGCTTCCAGCTTGAGGTCAGTGATGAGCCAGATGATGATGGTACATCTGGCCTCCTTCTTTACAACTGGACCCACAATTGAGTATAGTGGCAGCTCCTAAAAACCCTGAGCTACAGAGTGAGGATCAAACCCCCACTCACAAGAAGGACGATCGCCAATCTGAATAGAAAAGTTAAGCGCAGGTGTTTTTCCTTTTTGAACTGTTTTTGTATTTTGAAATTCAGATGGTTTTCAGTAAAATTACTATATTTTTATATTTAACTTTTTAAAATAATATTTCATGAAGTATTTGCATGCATCTAAAATTTTAACTGTTCCTAATATAAAAATAATTTAAAGGCCTTTAAAACTGAACTGTTTAAAGACTACCAGGCTGCTGCAAGTAAAAAAATCATTGTTCCATTTCAGGACATAATATAATGAAACACTGTTGACTCTAGAGTGTGTCCTGATTGTTTATGTGTGGAGCCACAAGAGATGGGTGAGGTCTTAAATGAGTACTTCTCATCTGTATTTAACACAAAGAATGTGATGGAAATTAAGGGAATTCATGGAAGAGAATAATGATGCCCTGAAACATACCAATATTACGAAAAATGTGTCGGCAGTCTTGATGCACATCCCTGATGAAGTGTATCCCAGGATATTTTGGGAAGCTAGGGAAGAAATTAGAGGGGATCTCGACCCGAAACATCGCCTATCTCCTTCGCTCCTTAGATGCTGCTGCACCCGCTGAGTTTCTCCAGCCTTTTGTGTACCCAAGAAATTAGAGGAGCCTGCCAGAGATTTTCGTATCTTCCGTAGTCACGGGTGAGGTGCTGGAAGACTGGCATATGGCTAATGTTGTGCCTTCATTTTAGAAAGACAGCAAGAAAAAACTAAGGAATGATAACCCGATGAGCCTAACATCAGTGGGTCACAGAGGGGATTCCGAGAATCAGGATTTATCTGCATTTGACAGGGCAAAGACTGGTTCGGGATAGCCCAAGGAGTGAAGGAGGCTGGGGGGTGACTTTATACGGGTTGATAAAATCATGATAGGCAGGGATAAGGTGGAGTGTCACAGTTCTTTTTGTAGTCACAGGGCAGAGAAGTCTAAAATTGACGGGACTGAGATGACGGAGGAGCAACAGGATGCTCTGGCTCTATTGTGCAATACACAATATGAGATAAACTCTTTCAGAAAAAGCTCTATCCGGCCCACACTCAACCCAAAATTTGCGGGGTTGTGTAAAGCCATTGCTACTCCGCCGCCAAGACAGTTGTTCGGAGAGGACCTGTCTAAACAAGTCAAAGACTTGGATGAGGAGGCCAAAGCAGTTGGGCTAATGAAACCGCCGTCATCAACCAGGCCACAAGCGTATCGGAGGCCCCATCCATACGCAAATACCAGGCCTTGGGGACAACCCAACAGGGCACAAAGAACATATCCGCCGGCCGCACCCCATCAGCAGAAGCCTTTTTTAGGGCAGGGCCAACAGCGGCCAGCATGGAAGATGTGCCAAACCCCCACCCCAGCTATACAACGTCCACCAAAAGCCCAGAACATCAAGCCCCGCCGGTGACCATGGAGGTAAGGGGGTCTGGTTCTCTTGAGAATGCTGCATGTACAACCTCACATGTAGGAGGGAGGTTGCGTATGTTCTGGGATGCATGGGGTGCTATAACTTCGGATATCTTTATTTTACAAAGTATTCAGGGTTATGAGATTGAATTCATAAATGGACATCTTCCCCCAACTCAACATGTACCTGACCGGAAATTTGCACTTTCTCAAAAAGAGAAAGAGGAAGGACATGGAGATATTAAGGCTACATGCCAAGGGGGTAATAGAAAAAATGACACATGAACCTATTGAGTTTGTGTCTAACACCTTTACAAAAACTAAAAAATATGGTGGATGTCGAATTATCATTGATTTAACCTATTTGAATACCTTTGTACAATATACCCATTTCAAAATGGAGACGTTTGAAACGGCTAAACAGCTGATTTCCCGAGGGTGCTTCATGGCCTGCATCAATTTAAAAGATGCATACTATTCAGTACCTATAAAGGAACACCACCGGATATTCTTAAAATTTGTCAGGATGGGGCAACTCTGGCAATACAAAGCCCTACCGAATGGGCTTACTACAGCCCCAAGGTTATTTACAAAACTTTTCAAACCAATATTGGCATCTCTTAGACAACAGAATCACATCATCATGGCATATTTACATGACATCTTAATTGTAGGGAAAACTCTGGAATTAGCTGAACTAGCAGTAACAGCTACCAAAAAGTTATTCGAGAAACTAGGGTTTGTTATCCATCCAGACAAATCTAAGTTCAACCCATCTGTGGTTATGGACTATCTGGGTTTCACGATTAACACCAATCATATGATTGTCACCATCCCAGCCAGTAAGGCAACGGATATAATAGAGGCATGTAACAGCCTTGCTTGCGCAGGATACCGACTATCGGACACGCTGCTAAGGTAATTGGAAAGCTTGTAGCTACATTTCCAGCTGTGCAATTTGGGCCATTACATTATCAAAACTTGCAAAGAGCAAAAATCTCGACATTAAAAGAAAATGCTGGACATTTTGACAGACCTATGCAGCTGCCGATCAAGGCAAAAATTGAGCTACAATGGTGGGTTAGCAATATTAGTGATTGTTTTAATCCCATCATTATATCCAACCCATCAGTCGTGTTACAAACCGACGCAAGCGTCCAAGGCTGGGGAGCTACTGACACCACTTCTAGTTGTGGCGGCAGATGGGACTCGCACGAGTCTACACTTCTTCAGCCACAAGGTATAAACTATTTGGAAATGCTGGGAGCATTTCACGGGCTGCGAGGTTACTGCACGAATTTACATCATACGCATGTCCGTCTGCAAATAGATAATACCACTGTGGTGGCATATTTAAACCATATGTGTGGTATCGAGTCAATATCTTGTAATGACTTGGCAAATACAATCTGGCTCTGGTGTATTGAAAGAAGTATTTGGATATCAGTTACTTACCTTCCGGGCAAGCTCAATACAATGGCGGACAACAGGTCACGTGTATTCAATGACAACATCGAGTGGATGTTGAATCCCCAAATATTTGCTAAAATTATAGCTGATTTTGGAACACCAGATATTGACCTTTTTGCGTCCAGGTTGAACCATCAGATACCACCATATGTATCTTGGGAACCAGATCCTGGGGCAGTGGCGATGGATGCATTCTCACTCCATTGGGGGAAATGATTTTTCTATGCATTTCCCCCATTCTGCCTCATCAGTCGGGTATTGCAGAAAATTCAACTGGATTCTGCAACAGGCATTCTGATAATACGTGACTACCGTACACAACCATGGTACCCGATGGTCCTCAATTTGCTAAAAACTCCATGGGCACAAATGACCAAATCTCCAAATTTGGTCACCAACCCCATCACGGGGGAGAGTCATCCGTGCCATGGTCATCTGAACCTGTTGGCTTGCAGGTTCTGAAGAGGCCACTGCTGGAGTTCGGACTGTCATCAAGGGCCATGGACATCATAACGGCGTCGTGCAGAGAATGCACTAGGAAGCGGTACTTAACCCATATCAGGAAATGGGAAGCCCACTGTAGTCGGACGAAGACCACCTGCAACTCTGCCACGATACCGAACGTATTGGAATTCCTAGCGGGCCTTCATTTTGATGTAGGACTCAGCTACAGTGCCATAAATGGTGCTAGGAGCGCACTATCGTCCTACCTCAATATAGCAGTGGGATCGCACCAGCTGGTTTCAAAATTTATGAGGGGTATTTTTAATACTAACCCTCCACGACCAAGATACAACATTACCTGGGATGTAGGGGTGGTGTTGACCCTGCTCAGGAGTTGGTCGCCCACGATGAGGCTACCGCTGGACAAACTCACCTACAAAGTGGTGATGTTGATGGCACTGACGTCTGCACAATGGGCCAGACTTTGCAGAAACTGAGATTGAACAGTATGGTCTCGACCCCTGGGAAAGTTACCTTCTTTATAGAAGAGTTGCTGAAGCAGCACAGACCTGGATCTACAGGGCTGCAGTTGGAATTCCGAACATACCCCGCTGATGCTACCCTCTGCATAGCCACCCACCTTCGGCATTACATCAAAGTAACACACGCCATTAGGAAGATGGAGCAGGGTCTGTTCATCAGCCACAAGAACCCACATCACCGGGTGACAGTGCAGACTATCTCCAGGTGGCTCAGGGTGGTATTGGGTGCAGCAGGTATTGATACTAACGTTTTAAAATCTCATTCTACCAGGGCTGCATCCACATCAGCGGCGAGGACCATGGAGGTTCCCATGGATCATGTCCTCGCAACCGCGGGCTGGACCAGTGGGGCAACCTTTCAGAGGTTTTATAACAAGCCGGTGGCCGTTCCCGCAACGTTTGCGGAATCAGTTTTCTGTTCCATAAAAACGTTTATCCCCAAGTTAGGGGTTTATTTAATAAATACATTATTATTTTTCAGCTTGTTCAAGTCTGAAATACATTAACATACTTCCTCCATCAGTAATTGTGGCAGTGTGGAGCATGGACGTTGTCCAGGGCATGGAATCATAGAGCTTTGAAATCTTCACGAAGTCACTCACGTGACTACGAAGTAAAATAGTAAGATTAAACGAGAACTTACCAGTTTGAAGTTTGATCCTTATTTTATGAGGAGTTACGATGAGAGATTTCGTGCCTTCTGCTCCCAACCCTCTATCATAAGGTCAACTGGTATTAGAATCTCTTAAATCTTACTATCTTCAGTCATTGTTGTTATCTGTGATTCCACACCGCTGCTTTGAAGAATGTCGCGCATGCGTGTTGGTGGGGTCCTCATCGTAACTCCTCATAAAATAAGGATCAAACTTCAAACTGGTAAGTTCTCATTTAATCTTACTATTTTAAAGCATACATTTTGTTTACTTTGTGTACAAATTCTGCAAATGTGCCAAGGAATCTGGAAACTCCACAATGATGATGATGACCTTATTGCATGTCAACTTTTTCCAGGGTCGTTGAAACATAGGTGTTGTCTATGGTACAACATGTTAATCTGTACGCATAAAACTCACAAACCTGGCAGCCCTGGATCAAACTGATGCAATGCTGTCTTAACACACATTTCATGCAATATTGAATTTATTTTCTGAATGTTATCCATTAATTAAATTTGAATTCTGTGTGCTAGGGGTCATGGGGAGAAGGCAGGAGAATGGGGTTGAGAGAGAAAGATAGATCAGTTATGATTAAATGGTGGAGTGGACTTGATGGGCTGAATGGCCTAATTCTGCTCCTATAACTTATGAACTTATGAATCAGTCTGCTATCCTAACCTATTCTTTGAACCACAAATGCCACTCTGCTTGGAAGAGGTCACCTGTACATCCAGTCATCACAGTGATCGTTGAGTTATATTTCTCACGTACCTGTAGATGATGAAATATTACACACCTGTAAGTGAGCCATATTTAGTCTGCTGCTGAAGATAGACGCAAAACGCTAGAGTAACTCTGTGGGACAGGCAGCACCTCTGGAGAGAAGGAATGGGTGACATTTCGGATTGAGACCCTTCTTCAGACTGAAAGTATGTCTTATTTTAAAATTAAATCAATATCTGTGACTAAGAGATGTTACTTTAGGTCTCGACCTGAAATATCATCCATTCCTTTTCTCCAGAGATGCTGCCTGTCCCGCTGAGTTATTCCAGCATTTTGTGACCAGCATTTTGTGACCATATTTAAACCAGCATCTGCGGTTCCTTCCAACACATTTAGTCTGTTGCTGCTTCACTTTAACCCATTGGCTTTATCACATATTGTGTTCACTATGTGCATTATTAGCCTGAAGTGAGGCAGATGAAAAAATGAGAATTTAATTTACCATTGCGACATAATAAATACCTGCACTTCAAGATTTGATTAGGTTTTATAAATTATTGTTCTCAGCTTGATTATAGCACAATTTATTTGGTTCAAATTACTCCTCCACATGGGTTATCCGCGAGAGATTATTGTCCTGGGAATTACATTGGAATCACTTTAACAACTCACTGGAAAGAATGGGATTTCCTCTTGTTGCCCTGACTTTTAAAATCATAAATATAATTCCCTAAGAGAAGCCTATTCATAGAACTACAAAGTGGAGACATCTTGACAAATGTATTAACAATGTATCTGCCTCTCGTTTTGTATTTATATAGAGAAGCAGGGGTCACCTTCCATATGTAGGAAGGAACTGCAGATGCTGGTTTAAACTGAAGATAGACACAAACATCTGGATAGTTGGAAGAAAAGATGGGAGAGCTATGCCCTGGAACATACAATAATAACTAAACTGTAATCATTCAATGTAGCAACATCTCTTAGTCACAGTTATTGATTTATTTTTTTAAATAAGATACTTTCAAAAAGGCAGAAATTCTCATCACTAATTTTTCCTTTCAAAGTGTGAGTTCCTTTACGAATATAAACGGCCAATTTGAGCAGAAATGTTTCATGAGAAAGACATGACATCCATTCCCCAGCAAAACCCCAATGTGGCAAGGACTTGAATCTCTCTCCAACCCCTCACACAAAAATATAAATATTACAGATATGATTAACACTACAGCATGTTTAGTGTGCAAGAATGCAGCTGAGTTTGATATTGCTCAACTTGCAAGTTGCTTAATTAAGTTCTTGCTGTTAATTTTCTGCTCCTAAGTGAACAAGAAAAATGACAGTTTGAGTCTCATCTGCTTCGGCAGTGAGGGGGAAATGTTCTCAGAGCAGTAAGTGAGCAATCCAATCCAGCGGGAATTCCTTGGGTTTTTGTTCTATGAGATGGGATGCTGTGGAGCTCAATACTACTTAGCCCAACCATCTCTTATGTTTGTTTGTAATGAAAACAGCTATATGCAGTCTTAAATAGTTGCAATAGTTCATTTTCCATTCATTTGATTTTATTTAAACTTGTTGGTGTAGTGATAATAAGAGGATAATCTTAATTGAATATTCCATTGGGAAACAAGAGATTAGGAGTGACACCATGTTTACAGCATTAAGGAGGTGTGTAAAATTGATGCTCCATCTGAACTTGAGGGGTCATTTTACAGTGAGTTAAGTTAAAGTTATTCCAATTTACCATAAGTGTTACTTTATTGAACCCTCATCTGCATGTTGCAGCACTCGTCTAATAAGCACTGATCCAAAAGAATGCAATATTAAATGTATTTCTCTGTGATAAGCAGATGCTAAATATTATTTTCATGTTATAATGTCTACTATTGCAAATCTGCATTGAACTTTTAATATTAAATGTGGCTTGAAACATTGGCAAGATAGTAAGCAACAAAAAGATCCCAACAGAATACCTAGAGTCCAGCTGCAAACAATTTAGTTTAGTTTATATTGTCACGTGTACTGTGCTACAGTGAAAAGCTTTTTTGATGCACGCTATCCCGTCAGCGGAAAGACGACACATGATTACAATCAAGCCGTTCCAGATACAGGACAAGGAAATAAAGTTTAGTGCAAGATAAGTAAGTAAATAAGTACGTTTATTGGCCAGGTATTCACATACAAGGAATTTGCCTTGGTGCTCCGCCCACGAGTAACAACATGACATACAGTGACAGTTACGAATTACTCAGAAAACACTAAACATTAATAATAATAATAAAACATTCATGATAAAACACCATTGATCAAGCATGTGAACCAACAAAATACCAGATCCAAGGGAGGCTACAGAGTCCAGTAAAAATGTTTTTCACTGTACCTCGGTACAATTAACAATAATAAACTAAACCAAACAGTAGGCTGCACCTCAATGCCATTCTCCAATTACAGTTTATGCTTACACCATGCAGCAAATTTAAGGCCTGTGTCATTTTGCAAAAGCTTCCATGCTTGCTAGAATGGTACACTGCATAGTTCATAAATTATCGAGCTAAGAACTGGAAAACAAATGTTCGATGATTAGTATAATTACAATTTATTCCACAACCAGGCCTTTGTCACAGGTGGGAAGGACAAAAGAGTCATAGAATCAAGAAACTGAAATAAAAATAACCTGACATAGTGAGCTGTGAAGGGCTCTGACTAGGGTTGCCAACAGTCTCGTATTGGCCGTGACATCCCGTATATTGGGCTAAAATGGCTTGTCCCATACGGGCCCGCCCTTGTCCCGTATTTGACTGCTACTACTCTGGTCGAGGGGACTGTCGGGTCGGAGCGCCGCGTCAGGCCCCACCCGATGTAGTGCAGCCCATGGAGTGCACCGCAGTGCCTCGCCCATGGCCCTGTCAGTCGGCCGCCCGGACAGCCGTCCGACCTTCGGATCTTCGCTTACCGCTGCCAACATCACCCCTCCTTCTCATGGCCGATCATCGGTTCACGAGTTGGATGAGGCGACGGACTTCGTGTGCGAAGTCGCCCAGCTTGGCCATAACTCCTGAGCTGGCCCGCCGGCTGGGCTTTGTGTGCAGTCCAGCACCTGGGCCAACTCGTCATTCACCCAGCCATGGCCGTGTCGGTCAACGAATTGCCGTTGGGAATTTGTCCCTTATTTTGACCTTTTGCCCCTTATTTGGGAGTGAGAAAGTTGGCAACCCTAGCTCTGACCCATTAGAAATTTGAGGTGTTGTGCATAGGTGTTGTAAACATCTCTTGATCTGCTACCTCACAAATTCATCAGCGTGCGTTCAAATCTTTTCATGGATGTTTCAAATCCATGTCTTTTAAACCTAAGCTTGACTGTTTAAGCACTCTGATTAACATTATATGCAAAATAATAATCAATTTTTTGTCTGATACTGGACAAATGACAAGCTTCTGTGCAAAGAACAGTTTCAAAATATATTTTGTGACAGTAATGGAAATCGATAGTAATGATGTGAATCAGGATATTGTTCGACATACGTTTCTATCTTTAATATATTTTAAAGGAAATCCTTTAAAAAAAAGTCCCTCACCTCCCGAGAGAGAATTATTCAAATTTAAATGTATACCAAAGTTCATAGTACTTAAATGGGAGACCAACCAAAGAAATCGATTGAAGTACTGAGATGTCATTGTTGAGTTTCTTTGTATAAATGAATTAAAGAAGTATTATCTTTTCCAACCCACTGCACCGTTCCCTTCATCAGTATATAAGTGACAAAAAGGCAGCTGGTAGGGTTCCTATTGATCCAATCACACTATCACTGTAGTTGAACAGAAGGAGGGCTTCTGGGTCACCAGTGATGTATTGAATGGCACGTTGATCTTACAGAACCCTCACAGCCACTGCTCAGTGGAACTGAAGCCACCCGGCTATGTCTAACTATGCTCCTGCCGCCTGCATTCAAGTAGAGAATCTCTGAGGAACAAAGCTTCCTGCTGTGGGGATCAGGCCGCACTGATGGGAAATCCATGTGGAAGTCAAACGCCCAGCACTCTCTCCCTCACACTCCTCCATCCCTTTATTTGTAACTAATTCTACCGACGACACATGACAGGGTTTGAACAAGAACGCTGTGTTGGAGGTATCTGAAGTTGTCGAGCCTCAGGAAATGGATGTGCATTTTTAAAGCTTTATTGAAAGATTGTACTTTGAAGATATAAATTGAAAATAAGGTTCTTTTAGTTGACATGAATCTAATATCTGATTATTAAACATACTGAGAGAAAATGTCCACAAAATAAATCGATAGAATAATATTTAGAGTTCACATTCATCTCACTTGCCCTTGGTCTGGTGTTAGATTTACATCTCGGAGTAAGCAGAGATTAATAGGGCGATGAACCACATATGAAAAGAAATAGGCTTTTATGTAAATAGTAATTCATAAAAAGATGAATGTACGAATAATAACAGGAACGATGTTGGAAACACTTAGCAGGTTAGACAGCTTCTTTGGAGAGAGATGGAAGAGAGAGATGAATGGAATATGTGTCTACAATGAGATGGAGAGCAGGAAATAGTAAACATCATAGAGTTGTTCGGCCCAACTTGCCCACACCGGCCAACATGTCCCAGCTACACTAGTCCCACATATCTCTCTAAACCTGTCCTATCCATGTACCTGTCTAATTAATTACCTGTGTATTAAATTCCATCAACTATTCCTCAGCCCACCTGGCCAATCGATCAAGATCCTGCTGCAATTTTTCACAACCATCTTCACAACCTGCAAACCCACCCACTTTTGTATCATCAACAAGAATGTTGGTGCGAGAAAAAGATGTATTGTCGTGGAACATGAAACAAATGAGGGTCCAAAAGCAAATGCTTAATCTGAAGATGTTAAACTTAATGTAATATTGCGAAGGATGAAATACACCTGAGTGTTAAGCACCCTAGTCCCGCAGTCTGAACATTCACAGGTATATATTATTTAAAAAAAGACCTCCACTCAGAGTGGGTGCAACTGGGTTGGGAATCCAGGTGCCAGGAATCAGGTGTAAATCCCTGCCCTCACTTGCACTTCCAAAGGAATTAATTGCCCGCGACTTGGTGTGGAGAGGGTTGATTTGAGGACTGGTGATGGAAACCAGTCCTCAAATTGCACATACGTTTGTGGCTCTGGGCTGCCCCCTGCTGGTTCGGGTGAGTGACTGCCACTCCTCCACTTATTCGACTGCACAGCTCATCTCATCCCAGTTATCTTTTTGTCTGTAACAAACGTGGTTGTAGTCATCAGCAAGATACCAGTGTATTTGTATTGCAAAGTTTAAGCAACTGCTGATGATGTAGATGCAATGATTGCACGAGATGTCACAGATTGTAACCATCTTCTTCTTCGTTCATGTGGCGTGCACAGCCTACAGTTGTAGGACAACTTGTTCTATTTGATCTTCTGTTTGTGCACGTCGAGTTGATTGCATTAGTCGAAACAGGGCGGACCACGTGAAGGCTGCAATCTTCCACCCCCAGATTGTAACCTGTGCTGCCCATCATTACTACCAAATGAAGGTTAATGTACAAGCTCAAACCATACTAGAATACTGCAGTATCCTCACAATCTACATCAAACAAATGATGAAACTATTATGGGAAAGACTCTGGTGCATAAAATGCTTTGGTATTTGTAGCAGAAAGTTTATTGGTCTTTCCGGTTCTCCACTAAGCTCACAAAGCATTGTCATGCAGTCATATTGCATGGAAACAGGCCCTTCAGCCCAACTTGTCCATGTTAACTACAATGCCCCACCTATGCTATCCTATTTGCCTATGTTTGACCTATATCTTTCTGCATCTTCCCTATCTATATTCCTGTCAAATGTATTTGAAATGTTGTTATTGTACCTTCCTCAATCACCTCCTCTGGCAGCTCGTTCCGTATGCATACCACCCTCCATTTGGAAAAATGCACCTCTGGTTCTTATTAGATTTTTCCCTTCTTGCCTTAAATTTCCAGTGAAAAAAAGTAATAGTGATTGAGTATGGGAAGTTGGGAACTCTTTGCATTATGGAGGCAGAAATCTTCATCCCATTTAAAAAGTACATGGATTTACTCTTGGTGCTCGAGGCACTAGGCCAAGTAGTGGGGATTGGAATTGGTCTGGATTGTGTTTTTTCCTGCCTTTCTGTACGATCCATTTTCATGGATAATTACCCAATGAATGCCTCAGGGAGGTGAGATGTTTCCACTGGAGCATAATTGATTAAAAAGCGACCACGAGAAAACAGTTCAGCATCTCAATTTAAGGATCTCAATTTTACTTTGCAGATAAAACATCAACTTCATTTATCAATATATTTTTTTAACCATATCATACCTCAGAACCATTAGGAATCCAACAGAATGGCCCAAAGAACAATTAGGCTTTGATTTATACTAAAGTGATGCAGCGGGCAGCCTTGTTGAGTGACTATACTGATTCAGAAGTTGACAGACTGATTTCCCCATGCTCATGGTTGATTGCAGGTAGAAATGACAAAACAGAGGAAGACTTACCACTTCTACCACTCCTGATTCTTTCCGTTTTCTGTCTACCTGTAATTGTTTTAATCTGTACCATATTGTAAACTGCTACCACATTCTGCCTCATGGGTATAGAGTGCAACCAAAAAATGTACTTAAGTCACTTCAACAGGGAGTGAAGATAAATTGATAATAATAATCTGTAACAGTGGTAAATTGCTAAAGAGCATATAATTTGTTTTCTATAATATATAATCACCTTTTTGTTATAGAGAAATTGTTTTGTACAAATTTGGCTACAAGTAAAAACGTTACAACATATTGGATCATCTAAACCAGGGAGAAAAATATTTTCCTGCACAGAATACATTTCAATAGAAGTTAGTTGAAAAGGCATTTACATTAGTCCCTGAAGCCACTAACATGCTGCCGGGGGTCCCTGAACAATGGGGCATCCAATTAAACCTGGCAGCTAGAGGGAAGGCAGGTGCAAGAGGTTGCCCCTTGTGCTTGCTTCTTGGAGCCATTTTACAAAGGTAAAAGCCTACCCATTACTGGATTGCAGCAGCTGATAAAACCCTCGGTCTGGCCAGCTTTCCATTAATTGCTTCGGAAACCAGCAAACTCTTTTATTTGTCAGCTAACATCTCCAGGTGAGTTATTTCATCAGGAATAGTATAAAGAGCAGACTGCCTGAATAGAGACTAAAGGGTTTTATTGATCACACATGTGGCTGCCATTTATGCTGCAGAAGGGAATTTAGTGAGACGTTTATTCCTAACCCATTGCAATGATGTTAAGGAGGAGTGAACTCAATTTGATGTGCAGGATTTATGAATTAAAATTTGCTGTACAACTGTAACGATGTACTGTATGTCAATGTACATTTGTACTCTGTGTTACAGACAGATATTAAACATGTAAGATAATGAATGATTCACCTAAAGAGATTAACTCCTATAAACATCTCAATTTGCATTTTAAATAGATCAGTGGATAATTATGTTGAATTAGACCCATCCGATTTAAGACTGCAGTTCTCACAAAACAGGACCAAAAGTGTCCTAGAAATTCTTTGATGACTTTAAAAAGGTGCTGGTTCATTGACAACAGATCATGATTTATTGAGCAGGACCTTTGGACTAAATGGAAGGTGAGAGGATGGGGAAGTAAATTGCAGAAGTGGCTTTTGCGATTAAAGAAAATTATGTTGTGGGAAGTGAGGTTTGGAGAAAAGGATGTCAGCATTTTATCATGAAGAACGAAGATAAACAGATTAGTCTGAAGAAGGGTCTCACCCCGAAACATCACCGATCCTTCTCTCCAGAGATGCTGCCTGTCCTGCTGAGTTACTCCAGCTTTTTGTGTGTATCTTCGGTTTAAACCAGCATCTGCAGTTCCTTCATACACAGATTATACTTGTTCTCTGCGATACGTAGTACAGTATGGCTAAGTCGCATACAAGGGGCTGAATGATCATTGAGCTTGATTTCAATGACAAAGGCAACATGATTTCTGAGAGATGTCAAGCCAATAGAGATCAGTATTCCTTGCTGTCAGTGAATACACAGAAATGAAACTTTACCTGTAAAGTTCTGAATACTACTCTGGCAGATGCCTTGGTGTAAAGCAAACTAGAAATCCAGTAACCTTATCTTAGGTAGACAAAAGTGCTGGAGAAACTCAGCGGGTGAGGCAGCATCTATGGAGCGAAGGAAGTAGGCAACGTTTTGGGCCGAAAAGAAGGGTTTTGGCCCAAAACGTTGCCTATTTCCTTCGCTCCATAGATGCTGCCTCACCCGCTGAGTTTCTCCAGCACTTTTGTCTACCTTCGATTTTCTAGCATCTGCAGTTCCTTCTTTAACCTTACTTATATTTGCACAATTCATTCACAACCTTAAATTTAAGTTAGTGGTTTACATTTAACAGATTCTTATGGCAACCTAAATATAAATGATGACATTATATTAAAATGTCACTAGTTTTAAGTATGCAATAACACAGTTATATTATGAAATTATGCCGTTGGGTGAGTGTTGTAGAGAAGAATGTAGGCATTGTGATCATGTCGAACAAGGATGTGCAGTGTGCTTGTTCTGAGTTATGAGGGGAATATTTTAAACAACATTTAAAATATATTATCATGTCATGAGCTGAATAATTGCAACATCTGAAGTTCGCTGTTCTAGAATCGTGCAAATCATTTCTCCTTTTATCAACGGTGTTGTTCCCAAATGTTTTCTTCTACATCAGTCGTATTATTTAATGGAAATTAGTTCCCTCTTGCTTTGTCTGTCGTACTGATTTTGAATATGATGCACTACAATACAACTCCAGGCATTGAGTGGAAAATTGATGCCTATTCCTCTCCCATAACTGTAATTGGGCTTCCAATTTTAGTGCCCTTTGGTAGCCAGTTTAATTTCCTGTGAATAGTATGTATATAATACTTAACAATTATGCCCACATTAACTGTAATTTGCTCCTATTTGTCACTGTAACCAGTTGTTAATTTATAATTGGCTTGATATTTGCTCTCATACCAAACTCAACCCTCTGTCATAACTGCAATTGCCTGGGCAAAGCAGAAATTACCACTTCAGTGATAATCAGAGGCCAACAGCCAGTAATTATTTCACTTATAATTCAGACTTTTCAATCAAACCCTATAGAGCCCCATGCACTTTACCTGGACTTTCTGATTACAAGCTCACTGAATCTGAATTGCAATTGCTTGTTGTATTACAACAATGCCTAATTGAGGCTGCATGTATATATATATATATATATATATATATATATACATATATATATAGTAAATGCATATCTACGTGTAGTTCTGTGATCTGAATTTTCTTTAGCAAAATAGATTTTAATTTGTCTATTGTCTATTATTGTCAATTTTCCCTGATCTCACTCATTCTCGTTAACCTAAGCCAAAAATTCACTGAAAGGTGAAAGTCTTAACTTCTCAAGGCCAACATTGATAGTCACCATCTATAAACACACACAAATTAGTCTTGAATTCACTGGGCAACAAAATGAAATTTATGAAAGATATATAATTATTCACATTAAATCTAAAACCAGACGGATTGAAAGCATCTCCCTTAAGCCCCTGACCCACTTCACAACCTAATTGGCGATCTCTGCCGAGTTTGCCCTTGACTCGTACTCGCAGCATGGTTGCCACGAGGTCGTAGGAGGTCTTCGTAATGCTTCCTCATGCTTGTTAGTGGTCTCCGCGTACTCGTGGCCTCATGTAGGTCGCAACGTTTTTTCCAGCCTGATAAAAAATGTCCACGAGTAAAAAATAGGTCGGCATCGAAAAGATTTATACTTTTTACTCGTAGGTAGGTCGTAGGTAGGTCGTGATGATAGACGTAGATAGTCGTGGGTAATCATAGGTATTCGTAGGTCGGTAACTGGCCCGAGAAAAAAATGCAAACATGACATTTTATCATGTGATCATTTTCCACTTGTAGCTAGTCGTAGTTGGTCTTAGGTGTGGAAGACTGAGGTCGAGGGGGGTCGTAGGAGGTTGTAGACATAGTCGTAGGAGATCTTTTACTTCGGCGAGTCAACACGACCTTGACATTTTTTTCAACTCATCTAGGGTCTTCTAAACTCGTGGATTAGGTCGTCCAAGTGGGACAGGCCCTTCAATCATTTCGTTCTTTGGCTTTCAAACCTCATATACTCGCTTCACTCCAATGCAACCTTCATTTCTGGCTGTTGAACTGAGATACCAATTTCCCTCCTGGGATAAATAAAGTTCTATCGTATCGAATCGTTTCGTAATAAGGAGACTGTTTGGGAACGGGGAGGCTGGGGGAAGTAGAGGGAGGTTGCAAGTTTGGAGGGCAATAGATTGTAGGATTGATTGGGTGGGGAAGTCGAGGCGATGAAAGAAGATGTGGAAAGAAGATATTTCATGGATTATGAGAAGAACAAAAGGTGTACATAGGGGAGGGGAAGGAGATTTATAGCTTAGGATTGAGAAATAATATTTTGAATATAGTAATTCTTTCCAATGTGATCTGTGGTTTAGTTAGTTGTACACTTGAAAAGGTTGGGTTACTCCTCAAAAGCATGTGTGCCCTTGGTTTTAAGATTTCGGTGAATTTCTGTCCCATTTAACTCGTTTGTTTTCCCAGACTAAATTATTTGTAAAGGTTATTTGTGATTTGGAGAACAAATAGCGCCATTCACAGTGTTCAAGTGGTACTGCAAGTAAACAGCTTTCTTGCCTGAAGAAGCCTGATTTCTCCACTGGATGGACTTACACCCTTTCCATTAGTTTGATGATCAACTGGAAATCAATTTGGTTACATATTTTAAGGACTGCTTCTAAATTAAAAAAAATTACGTTAAGTAATTTCTCTCAACACCCCCAAATCAGCCAACAGATTGCTGAAATGAAAAGAAGGGTCCCGACCCGAAGCATCACCTATTCATGTTCTCCGGAGATGCTGCCTGACTCACTGAGTTACTCAGCACTTTGTGTCCTTCTGAGTCTTATTAAGTTCCTCTAGGGTATACTGTAATACTCCAATAAGCCATAGTCCAGCTATTAGTAAATAAATAAATCCAGTTGTTTCAGCATCTAGCTCACGAGGTCTTGATTTCCATTAATTACTCCAGCATTTTGTGCCCTTTTGTGTAAACTAGCATCTGCAGTTCCTTGATTTTAGCATCTAATAAAACTCAGCTTCATGTGAAACTTGAATTGGTACCTACAAAGCTTAAGTTGACAAGAGCCCACAGGGTTGCAACCTCTAACCCATTTCTTCACCATGTTGTTGATTTTTTTAATACTCTCCTCATAATCCTCCGTCCTCAGATGCCAATTCAGTCTGAACTCGGAGCTGAGTCACTTCTTGAACAACATCTTATCCCATCCTTCCAGAAGCTACAGGATTTTTGTTCCTCAGCTTCACGATTTAAATGCCTCCCAGCAATTTCCTTGCAATCTTGTGCCAATATTTCTAATTTCTTGGCAACAATTTATACTATTCTCATTCTGCAATGCAATTTCTTCTTTCATCTATCCACTCCAAATTCAGGCGCTGTGTCAAAGAATAAAATTGTAAAAGGCAGAGTGGAGAATGAGGTCAAAAGATAACCGAAAATCTGTTTAGCTGCTAGGGGAGTTGGTTTTGAAGAAATCTTGACCATGCTATTGCATCTGTCGGAGGTGCCTAAATTACACCTGTTGCCAGAGTATTCCGATAACTGAGGTATACTGGAGAGCCTGTGGGAAATCTGTTATGGGTTAATAAGTGTGTTCAAATAACAAAGAGAAAAAACGGTATAAAAGATCACATGAATCTTTGATTGTGGAACTGTCTAGATTGACTGTTCCCAACAGCCATGTATTAGGGGCTCTTATATAAAGTAAATCCTTGATTGCCTTTCCCGATCCTTGTGGTGTGCTTTAATGTTGTCATTCACACTATTTCTTCAGTCACTCCAAACATGATCTTGGCAAAACCTGACCAAAACAACGTCTCTGCATTGCTGTCATAACCTCTCAAATTTGTTTAACTGGGATTTTAAGCTCAGGTTAAGGTTTTATGCTCAACATTGACTTCTCCCTCTGTAAACTTCTCAAAGCATTAAATGGTTTAAAGTACACTTCCCATGTCCCTTTCTTACTGATCAACATGCAACACCAGCAGGAATATGATAGAAAGCATTCAATATTCGGCTAAATGCAATTTCTGTCTCAGCTTTTACGAGAAATGTTTCTTGCATTTGTTCCAACACAATAGAACTGTCTAGCGAGTTTTTGGTTTAAAAAAAAAAGTCAAGCTACCTCTTAACTCAGGACTCCTTGCTGTTCAGACTGAAACCGGTGTCAATTAGCATACTTGAACTGTTCCAAAATAAAGATTAGAAGAAAGACCAAACACTGCGACAAAACAAATTCGGAACAAGGTGGAGAATGCCACAGCATGGCAGCAATTAAGAGATGATAGAAAACTAGAAAGCAGAGGTCAAATCGAGCAGCTCGACGGGCTTTAATCAGTTTGTAGGTGAGTTCAAGGGGCTAATTGAGTGGCACTGTTAAAAGAGTCAATTTTTATCTGGCTGCTGAAGAACAGGACAATTGAAATGAACAGGTGATTTCCAAATGCGGATCTATATTAAACTGTTAGAAATGTGTTGGCTGACAGAAAAATCAATAAAACTAATATTGGCCCTGGAGTAGTGTTAAATCAAATCCATTAAAACTTCAGGCAGTTAGCCAAGATTGACTTCACTGGCAGCCAATCAAGGTGAACAACTCGGAGTTTAAATGTTCACTGAATCTGGCGGCTAATTTTGATGGAATGCAGAATGGAACAGAGGGAACAGCAAAATATTACAGCCATGGCTGGCCAGGAATCCCAGACTATTAGGTTATGACAGAGCTATCGTTATAAGCTGGCATCTAGAAATATAATGGTAAATACGGGGAAACTACGAGACACAAGAGACCCCGTATTGAAAACATGCCTTTACTCAAATTTGTGGAAGACTAATTTTCACTAGCAATGGCACGGTGCTACGCCACAGTGGCGCAGCAGTAGAGTTGCTGCATTACAGCACTTGCAGTGCCACAGACCCAGGTTCGATCCCGACTACGGGTGCTGTCTGTACGGAGTTTTTACATTCTCCACGTGAGCTGCGTGGGTTTTCTCCTAGATCTTCGGTTTCTTCCCACACTCCAAAGACGTACAGGTATGTAGGTAAATTGGCTTGGTAAATGTAAAAATTGTCCCTAGAGTGTGTAGGGTCATGTTAATATGTGGGGATCGCTGGTCGGCGCGGACTCAGTGGGCTGAAGCCGCTGCATCTATAAACTAAAAAAAGTTACAACTTTCAATGATATAATTTATGGCAATATTATAATTAATTATAATTGATAGCAATATTAGTATTTAATTTTTGTGAATCCCCAAATTGTTGGCAGTGACTCAGCCCTTTTCCAAATACTGCAGTCTTTATAACCTTTTCTATTCCAATCCAGGGAAGTCTCAAGAATTACAGAAACAAGGAACTGCAGATACTGGTTTACAAAAAAAGACACAAAGTGCTGAGTAATTCAACAGGAGAACATGGATAGGTGATGTTTTGGGTCAGGACCTTTCTTCAGGTTCAAGTCTGAAGTCTCTGGTGACTGACCCAAGCCTTGCGAACTAACAGACAAACCATTTTTAGTTCTGATGAATGGTCCTAGACTTGAAAATCAATGGATGCTTTAATTGCTTTCCACGATGCTGCCTGACCCATAGAGAATGTCAGGCAATTTCTGTTTATATTTCAATCTTCCAGCATAGAATAGAAGCAAAGAACATGTATACCTAGAAAGCCATGCAGCCCATCAAGCCCATGCCATTTAATAAAGAACCATTCATCTTAATTGTACCTTCCACACTTGGGCTTTAACTCTGCCGTTCGAGGTTTTTCTGAGACCACATTTGGGCGCTACTTAAATCTCTTGAGGGTTTTCTGCTTCAATCATCCCTTCATGCAGAGGACTATAGGTTGCTAGGAGCCACTGGATGAAAAAGCAATCTCTCTTCTCGATCCAAGAATTCTGTAAAATAGCAGTGGTAGTTCAGCAGGTCCTTCAATCATGCCATGCCATTCAATCTAATCGTAGATGATTTATTAACTCTCTTGACTATGCCAGCTTCTTCTTCCTCTTCTACGCCAGATTGCCATAACCCTCCTTCTTCTCATATTACAAATATCTAATGCTCTCCACCTTAAATACATCTATTGATGTGGCTTCCAACACCCTCAAGGGTGGGGAAAAAGCAGGGAAAGAATTTTAGAGATACTTTGCCCTCCAACAGAAGGCCTTTCTCTGCACCTCAGGTTTAAATGTCTGGCTTCTTATTTTGCAGCCACACCCCACGGTTCATGATAATTGATCCTTACATTGGTATTCGTGAAACGTTTCTTAGCATCTTTGACAAATGTATTGGGATATTAAATATAAGTGAAGCACCAGACAAATGATGAGTTAAAATATCTGACCACTTGTCCCATCTGAGTTAAGACTTTAGATCATTGAAATGAGTGCAGATGTACTGACAATAGTATTCAGAGGCTTACAAAGCAAAAAGTTGATAAAAAAAAGCTTGCATGTTGTTCAGTGCACTAACTCAAAACTATTTGCAAGTGAAACATGATTCATTTGTAACCTTGTTATAGGTTAATGATGAAGAAAAGAAAGTATAGGGCATTACAAAAACAAGGCACATATTCATCTAATATTATTGTCTCAGTATAAAGCCACTCAAATAGTTAGCACTGATGCATCAAACATAATGGAAATGCCACCGTCTCTCAACCAACAGTGATCTGGAGTGCCAGCCTCGTAAATGAAGCAATGATTTAGCATTTTAGTGAGTGTGTTAGTGCTAATAAGGGACAGGGGCACCATAATGCCTGAAATATTTGTCATATCACAAGTAGGCTGGCTGCAGCAGGAGAGAGTAATAAAACTAATTTCGACCATATCTCTGCCATTTTCTGGAGGAAAATGGGGGTCAGCATAGGTTGAGACAACACAAAATGAGCAGCTGTCTCTTCGCTTCTGGGAATACAGATGCAGGGCTTTGGGAAAGTGGAGTGATTTCCCCAGTAGTACAAATGCTAATGTTTGTTTATAAATTGAAAATCTATATCTATATATAAATAACACTGAGTCTTTATTTAATTTTTCCATTTCGTGAATCCCCTACCAATATTTTGCCTCCATATTGAATTTTGTGCACAGTAAATTACTTTTGATCCAAGTTATAATCAATTTCATTTTACTGGCTACTGTTTAACTAAGAATTGACACAAAGTGAGGATATTGATTATCGCTTCAATAAATATTTAAGTGTGCATTTCTAAGTGGCAGAGAAGCATTGTGGCGGGCCAAAGATGTGGCTTTTCTTGCTGAAGAAAATATTGATTGCTCAGTTCTTCAGAGTTTTATTAAGCAACTTAAAAGTTGTGGTAATCTCGCTGAGGTGGCCATTAACCTAGGCTGGCTGTTACTTCTTATTGTATTATAAGAAGAACTTGCAATTATATGGCAACTTCTATATGGCAAAACATCACACTGTATTCCAGAGAAGAGGATTCAGCCATTAAAACCCTCAATACCACTCTGAAGATCCTGTTTTCAGTCATTTTAACAGACCTTTGTTACTATTAGGATAATATATTTGTCTTTTGTCTACTTTCGATTTTCCAGCATCTGCAGTTCCTTCTTAAACAGGATAATATATTTATGGAGAGCAATTAAAGTAAGCTGATGAAACATCAATCGACTCACCAAGCAAGTTATTAAATGATGATCTCAAACAAAAGCAGATGACTGGAAGAACTCAGTGGCATATGTGGAGACAAACAGTGTGAATTGATGTTTCAGGCCATGAATGAGAAGAAACAGGAAAGGTTGCCAGTATATAGCAGAGCAAAGGGGGTGGGTACGGATTAAAGGGCCTGTCCCACTTACGTGTCCTTGGCACGCAGATTACGCAACCTCGTGGTCGCGTTGAGCCGCGATGGTCCTGCAAAGGTCGGGCGCGATTATATGCCTACAGGATACAGGTGGTTGGGGGTTGGGGGTTAATTGGTAAATGGTTGGACAAAGGCCAGAGATGAAGAGACGAAAAGTGTGAGATAAGGATAGAAAAGGTCCTAACTGTGAACTAGGGGGAAGACTATAGGTGGAAGGGGACAAGGGGATGGGGAGTGAATCCAGGTGGGCCATAGGGAAGAAAGAGGGAAAGGGAGGGCTTGTTAGTAGGTTAGTTCCCTGAAATTGGAGAATTCAATCTTCATACTCCCGAGTTACAAGGACTGCCATCAAGCCTGGCACAACTGCCACCTAACTACCCCTGTTAAAAAACAATCATGTTACAATGTAGAAGGATGTAAATCGTGTATATCAATGGCTTGGTACTTGATTTATGCTTACACACGGGTGTTAGAAAATATATATTAGCATTCAAGCACTGCTGGGCTTGGCACAATGTGCAAAACAGGAGGAAGAAGAGAGATGCAAATGCAATTGACACTAAAGTTGCACTAAAGCTCCCCATCAAGGGCAATAATGGATTAAAGGCCGCTGCGGAGCTAGTTTTCCAGTCAATATTCTTTATTTCCTCCATGACCCCTATTTCATCTTCTTCACATACCATTAGAAGGAGTCGATTTGCTGTCAATTGCCATCTCAGGCAGAGGCATTAATGCAGGCTCACAAAAAGACTACACACTGCATTATCACTTCACTCCCTTTCAAATTAGAACATAATGCTGTCTCCTCACAGCTTGTGACATGTTAACACAATCAGCTATTTGTTGTGATTGGGCTTAATACATTGTGTCTAAAGATTTTATCAGAGGTTTGATGATAGAAATAAACCAGTGCCCACTGGGAAATTGAACTGATTAATAGAATTAGATATTGTGTGGAATCAATAAAAACGAGGTGGCCATGTGAGGCCCTTGGAGATTCAAAGCTTCAAGGAGACTTCTGTCAACGTTCGAGAGCTGCCAGCCGCTGTAGTAACCTGAACTCGTGCGTGTGTGTTCAGCTAACGGTAGCCTCATTTCTCTTCTACTTGTAAAAGCTAGGATTAGGCTTCTGAGAACAAAATTTCACAAGCATCCTGCAATATTTCCTCAAGCACACAATAGTGATTCATTATCATCAATGCTAAGAAATTGCTTTAAGTTCCATGCTATTTCTTTTTTCCAAGATGCAAGTCTTTTTTTTTAAACGTGGTCTTTTAGTTGACCCAGGAGTGCTGACTTAATTTGGATTCCAATTCATTTTGTTTCAATGCCCGTTACTTTGATTTTTCAGCTGCACAGGAAAATCGATTTGGAAGCCTCTGTTGTAAATACCGTTAAAATATGTTGAGAGATTTCAACATTCAAACTGTTTGGCAATGATCTGTAATTTAAACAGGAAACTGGATTGTGAAAAATCTTATGAAAAATGTGGCATCCAGAAACCGCTGAAATCACCCACCAGGTTAGATGGAATCACTGGTTAGAGAAATAACCATGTTTCAAGTCTGCTATGTTGCACCTCACCTGTATAGACACAACATGCTGGAGTAACTCAATGGGTTAGGCTGCATCTCTGGAGAAAAGCTCTGAAGAAGGGTCTCAACCCAAAATGTCACCTGGTCCTTTTCTCCGAAGAAATGTTGCCTGACCCACTGAGTTACTCCAGCATTTTGTGTCTATCTTCAGTGCAAACCAGCATATGCAGTTCCTTCCTGCACAAACTGAATTTCATTACTTGCCCTCCAAGAGACTTTATAATTAAAATTGTCTTTACAACTAATTTTCACTATTATGTACAGGGTAAGCAAATTTCATTCTAAAAAAAAACCTGACATGTGGGGAATTAAATCAATGAATGGTCAGGAAAACAAAAAGAAAAATAGCAGCGTCTGTGAAGAGAGATGATTGATGTTTATGGTTGATGACCTGTCATCAGAAGCACTGAAACTTTAACTCTCTCCCTACAGATGCTGGTTAACCTCCTGTCAAGCACTTTGTAGTTTCAATCCATACTTCCAGCATCTGTGGTATGTTTTACCTTAAATTATTAGTTTAATTATAATTAAAATTTAACTTTAAGAAAAACAAAAAAAAACTTTATTAGTTTTGATCATTAATACTGCAAAGTAATTTTGTCCTGATTATCACCTCAGCATCTCATTTTCTGCTTGGGTAGCCTAAAGCTGAATGACATGAACAATGAATTATTCAATCCAGGTAACCCTCACCCACTTCTTTTCATCCACCCAGTCTCTCCTCCACCTCCACCTCCACACACACCTTTTTTTCTACTAACCCTGCCCCTGTCACCAAGTTCCTATCCCCTCCTTCACCCA
Source organism: Raja brachyura (assembly GCA_963514005.1). Next base: position 19,954,065 of record OY740806.1, on the reverse strand, counting down.
CCCATCTCCTACTTTCCCCCCTTTCCCTTGCCTCCAATTCCCTTCCACCCACCATCCCTCCCTCCCTCCGCTTCTACATTTCACTCCCCACCTTCTTTCCTTGACAGGTCTGTACCCATTTGTCTTCTCCACATCACCTCCAGCATTGCTTTCTGTCTCCACCCATCTCTCCCTCACCTGACCAATCTGACAATCAACATCTCCCCAACTGAACCCACCCATCGCTTGCTAGTTCTTGTCCCATCCCTTCCCCTCGCCCCTCTCTACCAGCTTTCTCCTCTTTACTCCATCACTCAAAAAGAGAGTCACAACCAAAAACATCGTCTGGTCATTTCCCTCCACAAATTCTGTCTGATCTGCTGAGTTCTTCCAGCAGTTTGTTTCTTTTTACTCGGGCTTCCAGTATCTATAGTCTCTTGTCTCTGATTATCTCATTGTTCCTCTTTGAGTATCGTTATGATTTATGCCTACTTAAACACAATCTAATTTTAGTCTGACAGATAACCACAAAATAACCATGAATGTGGAAGTCTATTTAAGAACCCAGGGAAATTTAAAATCTCACTTGCAACATATAATTGCTGTTAATATTATTTGATGATTTATTCATCTGAAGGCCCATCTGGAAAGCTGTTTCCACATATTAATTGTTTCAATACAAATTCTACATTTATTGTGATTCAACTCCTGTAGTCAGGTATCAAGTCCCAGTCCAAGGTAATTATTTCCCTTCCTCAATCTTGCACATTTGCATTAGATTATCTTTCCTCCAGCCTCATTTTAGAACAAACATAAAACCTGACTCTTTCACACTTATAATTACCTCAGATTATGGGAATCGGTCGCTTCCCTTCACGATATAGCGTTTAGTGCTTTAAAGTATCTTAGTCTTTCTTTTGAGAATTTAGTACAGTATTCAAAATGTTGTCGTAATAGAGCAACATTATTACATTACCTTGACTATTATTTGACTAATTTGGATTAACAATGTATTGCATTTGAAATTAAATTTAAAGCACTGTAGATGCTAGAAGTCTAAGGCAACAGGCAAAAATGATGGAAACACTCATCAGATCAGGCAGCATCGATGCAATGTAAAAAAACAAGTCCACGGGAACCAGCAATCACCCTGTAACTAGCACTCTCCCACACATACTAGGGATCATTTACAATTTACAGATATGTTGGTGACACTTTTGGATAAGCATCTGGATTAGGTGCAGGCCGATAAGTGATGGTTCTAGCAACATGTTCGGCACAGGGATTGTGGGCTGAATGGTCTGTTCTTGTGTTGTACTGTTCTATTTTCCAGGTTCTCACAAACAGAAAATGCTGATTAACTCTGCAGGTCAGACTGGATCTCTAGAGAACATGGATAGGTGACGTTTCGTGCCTGGACCCTTGATTTTGTATCATCTACAAACAAACCCATCATCCATTCTGGATCTAGTCTATCATTAGTTTAGTTTAGTTTAGAGATACAGCATGGAAAAAGGCCGTTTGGCCCACCAAGTCTGTGCCAACCATCAATCGTTCATATGCTAGTTCAATCCCACATACTAAGAAGAATTTTCAGAAGCCAATTAACCTACTGACCTGTGTAGGAAGGAACTGCAGATGCTGGTTTAAATCGAAGATACACACAAAAAGCTGGAGTAACACAGCGGGACTGACAGCATCTCTGGAGAGAAAAAATGGGTGACTCTTCATGTCTTTGGAATATGGGAGAAAACCTACATGGTCACAGGGAGAACGTGCAAGTTCTGTATAGACGGCACCCATAGTCAGGGTCAAACCTGGATCTCTTGCACTGTACGGCTGCAACTCTACCACTGCACCACCCTATATAATTATGAAATATAATTTTGGATGGAATAGTAACTGCAATAAAGTAAAGTTTGGGACTAAATTGCCAGTGTTGTGTGCTTTAATTTTTGTTCTAAAAGAAACACCTATCAAATATAATTATATAGTATCCATTGCACTCTCTCAGCATTTGTTGTTTAAAGAGTAATATGCAATCTCTTGTTCTGTAATTTGAATTTGTAAGTTGATGTTCACCAGTTCTTGGAGAGTTCTAGGACCAGAGGGCATATCATCAGAATAAATGGACATACCTTTAAAAAGGAGATGAGGAGGAATTTCTTTAGTCAGAGAGTGGTGAATCAATGAAATTCATTTCCACAGAACGCTATGGAGGCCAAGTCATTGGGTATTTTAAAGGCAAAGATTGGAAAATAATTAGTAAGGGTATCAAGGGTTATGGTGAGAATGCATGAGAATGGGGTTGAGAGGAAAAGATAGATCAGCCATGATTGAATGGTGGAGTAGACTTGATGGTCTGAATAGCCTAATTCTGCTTCTATGACTTAGAGTATGTACTGGTTTTACTTCAGCCAGAGTGGGTGTGTGTTTGACGTTAATGTTAAAGGACATTCTTAAGACAGAAAGAGAAAAAAGACATACCTGCTCTGCAGTGCTAAGTGGGAAAATTGGATATGATGCAAGTTATTAACTGATGATTTCATATTGAAAATTATTGAAAAGTCACAATTATACTGTGCGGCCAGCATTTTCTAGCATTCCGTAAATCAGTGAATTAGTATTCAACCTTTAAGTCTTTTTAAACTACTTTGTAACTAGCCAGTTAATTCAGAATTTCTTTAAATATGCAATACCCTAATCTGTACATTGCTCTTCTTGGTTTGTTTCTTTCGCATATATTCTGAAAGATTGATTATTTCTTCATAATAAATCTACAATTTATATCACTGAGAAACTGCCTGCTGATTGTGAATTTAAAAAAAAAAATTTTTTTTATTTAATAGAGGTAAATACATCAGTTACAATACATATTGTTACAATCATTGTACCCCATAATTGTATGGCTTTTAAAGAAAAATAATAGAAACAAAGAGAGTGAAGTAGGTGAAAGTGAAAGAGTGTTGCAAAGGGGAGAAAAAAAGAAAACCTTGGTCAAAGAGTTAGAGAAAGGGGATTAAGAGATTTACCCTAGAAAAGAAAAAGGAAAAAGAGAGAGAAAAAAAAGCCAGTTACTATATTATATATATATCACGCAAAAGGAATTCACCAACTCAATAGTTTTTCATCCCCCTTTACTAAGGCCTGAGGTGCTCTTGCACCCTATCTTTGTAGCAATTCTATAAATGCAGAAATTTATGATTGTGAATAAAATGTAAAATGTTTACATTTGAAAATCTTAACCATTAAATATAATTCATCATATACGATCTCTGTTATTAATAGCAGATTCCCATTGACTTTAACAAGTTTCTTGAAAAAAACAAGACAGACCAGGCAAATGGCAGTACCATTGGGTAAAGATAGCTAAAGTGATGCATAGTTAGTGAGGGTGTTGAGTTTTAGCTTAGAGTTACAGCATGGAAACAGGACCTTCGCCCCACTGGGTCTATTCCAACCATTGATCACCTATTCCCGTTAGTTCTATGTTATCCCACGTTCTCATCCACTCCCTACACACTAGGGGCAAGTTACAGAGGCCAATTGACCTATAAATCCGCACATTATGAGTGAACACATGAAGAGGGTACCTACGTTCAATCACTTACTAATAATCAATATTCAGGTACTTATTTAGATGGATCGAAATGCATACCAATTTTGTACAGATGAAAAGATGATATTTTGCAATGCAGTTCAGCAATTCTCACTAATTAAGCATTATTCAGTATTCACAGTGATATAGTGTCCTCTGCAGTTCTTATCGTGTAATAACATGTCCTTAAAAAGAAAGAAACTGTCAGTTGCACCGTTTTACAGCAAGAAGATGTCCTGGATATTTGCAGGAAGTATGGGTGTCTGTAATTGCTTCAAGAGGTCTTGGAGATGTAATGTAACAGATGACTACTCATCCAGAAAGTTTGATATACCAGCATATTCCCAGTGTCACAGAATCACACTTTATTAAAACAGGCCATTCAGCCCACCACATCCATGCTGACCAGTGAGCACCCTTCTGTATTCATCTCATCTTCCAGCATTTGACCAGCAAACGTTTTTCTTAGCGATTCAGGTAGTTGCATGGTTACATCCGAAATGCTGTCAGTTACTCTGCTTCCATTTCTCTCTCTGTCAGTATTGCAGTTTCTAGGTGAAATGAGACCCCAGATCCTTTCCAAATCTTATCCTAAAGCCATATCCACTAGTTTTATCTGCCCCTGAGAGAAACAGAGAATCTGTAAAGTGCATAAAAGCTGAGAGGGGAGGGGAGAGGGGAGGGGGAGAGAGAGCGAGGGGGAGACCTGCACTGATCAGTTTTAACTATATGATTTACTTTCTGAGCACACACCCCCCCCCCCCCCTCTCACACACACACACACACACACACATACTTCATTTTGAACAATCAATGAGGTTGTATGTTCACAGTAAACTCAAAACTATAAGGTCCATATTCCTAATTTCCATACCTGGTACCTTTAAATGTTTACAAATACACAGGACAAGATGTTAAAAGTCCAAAGTGAAAATATCAACTTACTCCCGATGGTGATGGGAGCCTTCTGCACTCAATTATGCTCCTCCGATGTAGAGAAAGGCTAGGCAGACACTATTAACATAGTCAGAAGCTGTTGAAAATTATCAGAAATAGTAATCAGGCCAAGCAAAGAACTCTGCTGTGTGTTATTTCATGTGAAGATACTGATTTATACAACATTTTCAATATTGTATATTCTCATGTAAAATGTAACTGCATTGCGAGTTGAAGTTGTGTTTGACCATCTGTTATGTACTTCAAAGGCTTATTTGGTAACATGTTTACATTATCTTAAACAGATGGCAAAGAGTGCAGATTGGAGGTGGGCGGACTGAAGGTCAGTGAGGAGAATAAAGTGCAAAAGTTAATGTTAGTCAAAGGGATAACTGCTGTTTCCACTGTTAGTGGCCTGTGGGGTTTACACTAACACATCGCCTGGGTAGGAAGACCCTAGAAACTCTGATTCAGTGCCACTGCCAGGACCATGGGCCAAGGTAAGACTTGAACATATTTAAAAAACTTTGGACTTGAATGATACAAGGTGGCACCTAAAACATGGCGCCTCTTGTGTCTGGACCCAGTATGGTCTACAATCTTACTCTCTTATATTTGTGTACTAATGTTTGTGCCTAGTGTATGGTAGGATTGTCACTGAACCTTTTGCTAAAATAAATCACTGTACTTAGGTACATGCGCCATTAAAGTACCATTGAATCATTAAAAATATCAGCTCAGCCAAGACGGGATGAGAAAGACTGACAATGGACAGTTGCAGGAAGTCAGTGGATTGACTCCTCCAACGTTTCTCTGAAATCTCACCGGCCCATGTTCTCCAAAGATGCTGCCTGACCTGCTGAGCTGCTGAGTTGCAAAGTGGCTTGCAAAAGTTTTCATACCCCTTGAACTTTTCCACATTTTGTCATGTTACAACCACAAACGTAAATGTATTTTATGTGATAGACCAACACAAAGTGGCGCATAATTGTGGAAGGAAAATGACACATGGTTTTCAATTTTCTTTACAAATAAAAAACTGAAAAGTGTGTCGTGCAAAAATATTCAGCCCCCTTTACTCTGATACCCCTAAATAAAATCCAGTGCAACCAATTGCCTTCAGAAGTCACCTAATTAGTAAATAGAGTCCACTTGTGTGTAATCTAATCTCAGTATAAATACAGCTGTTCTTGAAGGCCTCAGAGGTTTGTTAGAGAACATTAGTGAATAAACAGCATCATGAAGCCCAAGGAACACACCAGACAGGTCAGGGATAAAGTTGTGGAGAAGTTTAAAGCAGGGTTAGGTTATAAAAAAAATCCCAAGCTTTGAACATCTCACGGAGCACTGCTCAATCCATTATCCGAAAGAGTATGGCACAACTGCAAACCTACCAAGACATGGCCGTCCACCTAAACTGACAGGCCGGGCAAGGAGAGCATTGATCAGAGAAGCAGCCAAGATGCCCATGGTAACTCTGGAGGAGCTGCAGAGATCCACTGCTCAGGTGGGAGAATCTGTCCACAGGACAACTATTAGTCGTGCACCCCACAAATTGGGCCTTTATGGAAGAGTGGCAAGAAGAAAGCCATTGTTGAAACAAAGCCATAAGAAGTCCCATTTGCAGTTTGCCACAAGCCATGTGGTGGACACAACAAACATGTGGAGGAAGGTGCTCTGGTCTGATGAGACCATTATATCTCGACTGGCATCCATTGGTAGCTCAGAATATAAGATTAGCCAAAATCAATCACTCGCAGTAAGAATGCACTTCCTCCCTATGGTGTAATATGGTTTTGAGTTACTCATTTTGTTCTGCATTTGCTTCTCGCCTGATGTTCAGCACCCTACGATTCTGCTTGGGTAGCTTACGATCCAACGGTATGAACATTAAATTCTCCAGTTTCGGGCTTATTTTCAATATCTCAGTCTGTTATCTTCTTCCCATCTCTGGCCTTTGTCCATGCATCTGCAAATCAAAATTCCCTTCAATTGTTTGCACCTATCACTTGCCAGGCTTTGTCCCGCCCCAAGCACTCTTCCAGCTTTCTCTCCTCGATTACAATCAGTCTGAAGAATGGTCCCGATCCGAAAGGTCGCGTATTCATGTTCTCCATAGATCTGCATGACCCGCTGAGTTACTCCAGCGCTGCTCAGTTTGGCTTAGTTAAGAGACACAACGCGGAAACAGGCCCTTTGGCCCACCCAGTCACGAACGTGCAAACTCTGTATAGACTGGACCCATGGTCAGGATCGAACCCAGATCGCTGGCGCAGCAAGACAGCAACACTACCGCTGCGTTGCTGAGCCATCCCAAATCTATGGTTCTATCTTCTATGGTGGTTGCCCAAATGTTCCTCTGATGCTGAATCTTTGTGATCAATAGTATATCATCGTTGTTATTCAGTCATCGGAAATGCAAGATTGCTTTTCTTAACTAGTATTTCTCAGGATGTGGTCAACAGCGAGAAGGTAATACTTATCTTGTGTAGATCTGGTGGTGCGTAATGTGTCTGGCCCTCAAAAACTATGAAGTTTAATTACGTCAGGTTGAACTGAAATCACATACAATCCAGAACTAGGGCTGACTGAAAAATGTTTTGAATGACGTTAAAGTGCAATTGAGTTCCAATGACATTGAGTTCCAATGACATTGAGTTCCAATGACATTGAGTTCCAATGACAATATTGCAGATATAGTAATCTTCATTATTTCTATTGTGGTTACAGAATTTAATAAATCTCTGTCACTGGGAAGTTTGGACAAGCTTCAACACTAAAAATTGTTAACTGATACCATTATATCTCGACTGGCATCCATTGGTAGATCAGAATATAAGACTAGTCAAAATCAAGCACTCACAATAATAATGCACTTCCTGCCTATGGTGTAATATGGTTTTAAGTTCCTCATTTTGTTCTGCATGTGCTTCTCGCCTGAAAAAAGACTGATGCATTTGAGTAGCAATCTCTACACTAAACTAAAAAAAATAGCCTGCCAACCCTGAGGAAGCGCGAGGTATTTTACTTCATTGATGGCAGTATTTCAATGCTTTAAATGCATCTCTCCTGATCGGACAACCGTTTGTCTCATTTTCACCACTAGCCTGTGTCATTTACTCCATCCATCTGCCAATGAATCCCTTCTCTCTCATCTGTATCCACCTATCACTCGCCAGGCTTTGTACCGGCCCCACCTTCCTTTTTCAGTTTTCTGCCCCCGACTACAATCAGTCTGAAAAAGGCTTCCGACTTGAAACATCATCTCTTCACCTTCTCCACAGATGCCGACTGACCTGCTGAGTTACTCCGGCACTTATTGTTCGCTCAAGCTATTGTCCTGTCGGGTGCTTGTGAATTTCCACAGACTGATTCACTATCAATCAGTGTTGAACTCAAAGTAACAACATCTACCCACTTGTTTGTTCCAGCAGGATGTTGATATGGATGAAGACCATTGGTCAATCTCTGCCTGGAATGGTTGCCTCCTGGGTCATAACAGGCTGAAGGCCAAACAGAATGGATGAGAAGTCCCATATAATGATTTGCTCGGAAATCACATTAACTGCTCTCTATCCAATTTGGCAACGGACCAGTGAACTAAACTTCTGTTTGTTTTCCCTAACCCTGTCAAAAGGAAAATTACACCTCTGAACAATACCTCCCCTGTTAGCCCTGACTGAATCTGGTAGGGCCTTATCACATGAAGAATTCTGATATAGAATCGTTATCTGACTTTTTGTTCAACAAGACATTAGTGTTTAACAGAATGTTTAGCCTTGAAAGAGAATGCTACAGAAGTTCACATCATTTAATTGCAAACGTTTGATGCTCCCATTAAACATAACTCCCAATGAGCTCATGTCATTTATAATCTGTAAGCTTCTGTCTGCACTGAACTGAGAGATACACAAGCTACTTTTCCATGTCTAATGAATAAAAGAGGCCCTTTGTCCCCCACTGTGAAGAATCAGCAAACAACTAATCCCCATCTTCCTTTCTTCAATGGCAATCAAAGGGATGAGAAGGGTCTCAATGTTTTACCCAGCTATCCAGCTTCAATTAATTTCAGTTGTGCACATCTGATTTTGCAGAACACTGAAAGCTGAGCTTTGGCTAATGATCGTTTGGCATCAGATGGCTTCCAAAATCCGTTGTTCATTTGTTTCTGCAGAGATGAAGAAAGTTTGAATCTAATTCTGCTCTGTTTTAATGGTGGAGAAAGGTTGATGAAAACATGCACTTCATTCAGTTGTATATCACCATTTGCTGCTAACTTGAATAACCAGATCAATGTGAGTGAAAGGTGCTGCAACGTTTAGAATTCTGTACAGATTATAGATGTGTCTTTACTCTGAAATGGATGACTATGTATATCTTACCCATCTCTTTCCTGCCTCTCACCCCCCTTTCTCCATCCTTTCTCTCCCCCCCCCTCTCTCTCTCTTTCTCACTCTCCTCTGTCTCGTAATCCTCCCCCCACTTCCTGGCTCACTCCCCCTCTCTTTCCTCTTTTCATCTCCTCATTTCATTCTTTTCTCTCCATTATCGACTTCTCACATCTCCCTGTGTTACCCCTTGCTAATGTGAGCCAATATGTACATTGGGACATCTCGAGGCATGAAGTGTAGATGGAGCAGATTGTGCGGAGCTGGCTTGTGCGATGGACTGGGCTACATTCACAACCCTCCTAAGTGGGATGCTTTCTATGGTACATTTATAGAAGTTGGTAAGAGTCGTGAAGACGTGCTGAACTTCCTTGATCTTCTGAGGTGCGAGCGTGCTCTCTTGGTCATAGCTTCAACGTGGTTGATTCACGACAAATTGTTGGTGATATTTACACCTTGGAACTTGAAGATCTCATCCAACTTCTCTTCAGCATGAAGATAGACACAAAAAGCTGTAGTAACTCAGCGGGGCAGGCAGCATCTCTGGAGAAAAGGAACGGGTGATGTTTCAGGTTGAGACTCTTCTTCAGACACCAGTCTGAAGAAGGGTCTTGACCCCAAATGTCACCCATTCCTTCTCTCCAGGGACGTTCCCTGTCCCGCTGAGTTAGTCCAGCTTTTGTGTATCTATCTTTGGTTTAAACCAACTTCTGCAGTTCCTTCCTACACTTCTCTTCAGTACCATTGGTTTTGATTGGGATGTGAACTTGGACCTTATCACATGAACTTCTGATGAATGGATGTGCATAGATATTACTGGTCACATTTGAAGATGACTGACTTGCCTGGTTACGAGCCTTTCACTCCCAACTATTTTTTCTGCCTTGTTATTGAACTTTCTAGAAGATTTTCAAAAGAGAATGCAGTGCCACTTGCCTGATTATGGCTGCTTCAACAAGTCTGGAATTAATGGCCATATTCTGAGTAGAAACAGAAAACTTAATTGTGTGGATTCTTAGAAGACGAGGAAAGAAGGTTGCTACGACTTAATTGCTTAAGATTTATTCCTTTTTATCTTTTCATGGAGCTTACCAACATATGTTCTGATGGTCTCATTGAGGGGAGACAAGTGAAGTATATTTTAAGCAAAGGAAGTAATTATAAAGTCTTTGGTTAATAGGTAATTTGTTTTAGTGTAAACAATTAATCTAAGGATGAAAATTATTATGATATATTTGTTATTAAATAATGGTTATTATTTTCAGACTTGCTTTTTGATTACTTAATGGTAACATGATTATCTACATCAGAGTATGATATTACACAAACAATTTTCCAATTTCTAAAATAGCAAAGACCTGCGTCTAGTGTGCTGTGTCCACATCTACAGTAAAAGATAGAATGGTGGGTAAAGCACAAACATGCCATCACGAATGTGAGTTTATTTAGCCTCAGTGGTATTTATTCCATGTGGAAAGAGCTGCAAAGTCAAAATAGTTGAGATCTCTGGTGACATTGAAATTTTAAATGCATTCTGAGAGGACATTCACCATGTTGCTTGAAATATTAATTTTAGACGATGTTGGCAATGCATTAACAATACTACTTCATAATTATTGAAGGTGTTCTTATTTCAGTGAGTCCCTCCTCCATTCCGACACCTTCAAATATTCCTCTGCACACTTTAGGTCATGTCTGAAAACAATTTATTTGTCCCAAGAACTCAAAAGTTGATTTTCACACTTTTATAACACTTCTACCTGATTCATATTTGGCCAAGAGTGGATCTTGATCAAAATGATGATGGCTTAAGAATGTGACATTATGTTCCACACCGTTATCTCATTATGCCAATCCAGTTTCCGACTGAAAGTGCGGATGGAAATCATCTCTTCTACATTGGCATCATTGGCAGCAAGTCTGAATAAAGGAAAATTGGGGCTAGTATTTTAAATATATTCTCCAAAAGCACATTCACCTCGTTGCTTGAAATATTAATCTAACACAATCTGGGCAATCAATTCATGATACTGTTTCGCAGTTGAAAATAATTAAGAGACTGATATGTAGAGCTAACTCTACAGAGGTAAAGCATCTGTTTCATTGTAATGTATCACTGTCCAACATAGATCTATTACACATTTGTCATCGCTGGTTGCATCATTACAGTCTTTATTTATAAATGATAAAGCCTTAAATAATTTGACTATATCCATTTAAATAATTTGCACATTATTATCTAATCTTATGATGCATCTGTGACAATCAGGGATTTTAAACATTCATTTTCCTGTTGTGTTTGGATGTATGCTCTCACCCAGATAGTCCCCAGATAACTCTGCATGAGCAAATTATTCCATTATTCAATTACTAATATTGCTCTGAAGGATTCAGTTGAATGCTATTTTACTTTAAAGCATTATCAATCGATCAAAGCAACTTAATTGGAACAAAACATTTCCTGGAAGATGTTCTGCTTGATATTGAACAAACAATTCCGAGCCTTTCATACATCTTAAAGACAATTCTAATAATTTCACAACTACTGAGTTACCTTAGGGAACAAAAAGAACAGTCAGCTTGTAAACAACAACTCACTATAAACAAGAATGTAATCAAGACCAGATAATTTTTTTATTCTGATGTTGGTTGGGGGGGGATATTAATTACTACACAAAAAAAAGTCCCTGTTCTAAAAGTTGTGCCAAGAAATCCTTTGATATTCACCTGAACAGGCATATTGAGTAAAAGTCAAGAAGAAATGCAGATGGAAACATCTTTCAATCTATAAAGTCCCCTTCCAATCAACAAAAATCTGTAGATAGACGCAAAATGCTGGAGTAACTCAGTGGGACAGCCAGCATCTCGGGAGAGAAGGAATGGGCGATGTTTCGAGTCAACACCCTAGTTCGGTGTGAAGAAGGGTCTCAACCCGCAAAGTCACCCATTCCTTCTCTGCAGATGCTGCCTGTCCCACCGAGTTACTCCAGCATTTTGTGTCTGTCTTCAATTTAAACCAGCATCTGCAGTTCTTTCCTATACATCAAACATCTGTAGTTACACTAACCCTACAATATTCCAATTTTTTCTCCCCATATTCCAACTCCCTTCCAGATTCTACCACTCACTTACACACAAGAGGTGGTTTATAATAGCCAATTAACCCACCAAATTAGATATCCTTTGGATGTGGATGGAAATCAGAATATTCAGAGGAAACCCACGCGGTCACAGGAAGTGTGTGTAAACTCCACACAAACAGCACCTGACGTCAGAATTTATCATCTTATCCATTCCTTTGAATTTCCAACAATGCTGAAGTGAGATCAACCCAAAATAACCTTTTTCCACCAGGATGGAAATCTTAAACAGTAGAGGGCATAGCATTGAGATGAGAGGGGCAAATTTTAAAGGAGATGTATGGGGCAGTCTTTTTTACACAGTGTAGGGTCTAGAATGCACTGCCAGGGGTGATGGTGGGCAGATGTGATAATGGCATTGAGGAGACATTTGGATAGGCACATAGATATCCAGAAAAGCATATATGTAGGCAGATAAGAGTTTGGCTTGGCATTAAGTTCGGCATAGACATTGTGAGCCAGAGCCTGTTCCTGTACTGTACTGTTCTATGTTCTATATCTGTTAAAGATATTGACTATTGAAACATAAACATATGCAATAATTTCTCATTGAATTATGAAAATAAAGAAAATGTGATAATAACAAATTGGCAAAAAAATGGATGTGTGGGTAAAGTCTGTTTTGAATCATTTAAAATTAGACATCATTACATCTTTCCTGTTTTATCTAATTCTTCAATAAGACATTCTATGGGAGTAGAATGAGCATGTCTTTTCAAAAGCACATCACTTTAACTTGCCTGCGGTTAAGTTCATTGTGCATTGATAGACCATCTGTTTTAAACAAACAAGTTCTGATACTCTAAATGCTATTGAGCTCGTCTTGTGTCTTCAAAATACAATATCTCCAACACAGCCTGCTTCGAGCCACAATGAACTCCTTGTCATGTATTCATTTATTTTCAGTGAAACATTACTGACTGTTTTCCGTAATATCTGATCTTTGTTTGCACAAAATTGAAGAGCAAGAATTGAAAGTTGTCAAATATGCTCCATATTCAATCCTATTCTGCACTGTAATCATACGCAAATAATTTGGCCATGGGGCTATTTCAAAATATTCAAAGATTGAATAGTTGAAGAAGTTAAGAAGAAAGCAGGCAGAGAGAGTTTTCTGTATTTTTGTGAAGAAAGTTAGTTTGCTTCAAAAAGAGCACAGTAAATTTCCTTAAAAATGAAAAGCATGCTTATGTGCAGTTGGAAGATGTTCTGAATATGTCATAGATACCATAGGATTGTTGGTAGGCGGAATTCTGTCTTGAATAGTTTTACAAAACCCTTTAATTAAGAGAGATTCCAATATTTATTCTTTGCTATTTCAATAGAATTTGTGAAGAAATTGGTCTTGATACTGACAGTTTGAGGTATAGAAATGGATTACATTGAATAGATTTTCTAAAAAGTGAAAACCATGAATAGAAAGATGTTGCCAGGACTCGACAGGTAGAGGTAGACAGGCTAGGGCTTTATTCCTGTGAGTGCTGGAGGCTGAAGGCTGATCTATGCTCAGCATCTTGGGATGGATTTAATCTAACTTTAAGGATTTATCCACCATTATGCATTCCAAGACACACACCTTCTTAATACTGACCTGCTCCAGACTATCAATGTACCCCTCCCTGAATTCACTCTTGTCCAACCCCTTGTCCTTGGTGAATATAGATGATAAATATTCATTGCCCACATTGACTGGCTCCACACATGGATTCATCCTTTCAACTCCAAAGGGATCCACTCTTTCCCTGGTAATCCTCTTGCTCCTGATATTCTTAGACAATGTCTAGGGATTTTTCTCAATCTTGCTTCTTTTCTCTTACACACTCCATATTTCTCAACAAGTAAGTAAGCAAGTACGTTTATTGTCCAAGTTTTCACATACAAGGAATTTGCCTTGATGCTCTGCCCACAAGTAACAACATGACATACAGTGACAGTTATGGATGACTCAGAAAACACTAAACATTAATAATTAACAAACTCACTCAATTTCAGTTGCTTATACTTGTCATATATTTCCACTTTTTTTCCAGATCAAATCTTCAATATCTAATACATGTATGTTATATTCATTACCTTTAAGCCTTTTGGAGGTGGTTTGGGCTGATGTGTTGAAGACACAGAAAAAAAGAATGCCCTTTTACTGATTAGATGGCTGAATGGAGAAAAGTTTGAGTTAACGGTAGTCTAAAAGTTGTTAACTGGTACTCGAGTTTGAAGCAGTACATGTCTTGAAGTAACTGGACATGTACTGTGCTCGGGCTTCGAATTATATATCTGACAAACAAACAAAGTTGATGCAATATCAGCACAACGTACAGACCATCTATACCTCACCATAATATTCAAAGTCATTACAGAATCCCCCATCACCTCAAATTCTGGGGAACATTATTAACAAGAAGCAACTGTGCTGAGGCACAAATACTGTATTTACAAGATCAGTTGAGAACCAGGTTATGCTGCAATTTTTTTACTCCCTTTGACTCCCTAAAAACGTACTCGCCATCTTTGAGGAACAGGAAATGGGATGGGATTATTTCCGTTAGCCTGGCTGACTGGTGCATTCTACTGCTGATCAAAATTAGGGGCAGCATGGTGGCGTAGCAATAGGGTTGCTGCCTAACAGCGCTTGTAGCGCTGGAGACCCAGATTTGAACATGACTATGGGTGCTGTCTGTACGGAGTTTGTACGTTCTCCCCGTGACTTGCATGGGTTTTCTCTGAGATCTTTGGTTTCCTCGATGAACAGGTTTGTAGATAAATTGGCTTGGTAAATGTAAAAATTGTCCTGAGTGTGTGTAGGATAGTGTTAATATGCGGGGATCGCTGGTCAGTGCGGACTCGGTGGGCCGATGGGCCTGTTTCCACACTGTATCGCTAATCTAAACTAATCAAGGGGCTAGTAACCGAATTACCAGCTGGAGAATGACAGCAACTACTCTCCACAGATGATGCCTGAACCGTTGAGTTCCTCTCGCAGTTTGCTTTTTGCTCCAGATTCCAGTATCTGCAGTCATTTATGTCTCCATTCATCCCTTAGTTTGCCAAGATGTCACTTACGTAATTATTTAGTTTCACAATTTCCAAACCCACTACCTGTATTAGCCAATCTATATGAGCCTGGACAGATTGCACTGTGGCGGCTCCTTCTGAATCTCGGCCTCACTGTCCCTTCAGTGGATGATCTCCGAATTCACTGCTGCCAGTAATCTCGTAAGTCACCTTTTTATATATTTCTTTGCACACCTAACAGACATTGTTTAGCGCTTCATTGCCTGTCATACAATGACAAGACCAGTCCTTAACTATATCAACATGTGTTTCTTTAGTTCTTCAAATTTCTGTTGACGTTATTCCACAACTATCTCAGCCAGAAGTTCCTTATTTATCAGAGTGCCTGTTAGTGCTTTTGCAATTGATCAAGCTGTCCTTTTCACAAACCATTAGTTCCTCCAGTGACACATTGGCTTCTTCTATTCTATGGCCGGTTGATGGTGGAATTTGTAGCCGTCTCAGGTGTGTAATTCACATTGATACCATCCATATGTCGATTACGTGACGTTCCTTCCCTTCACTGCACTGTTCCATGATCCCAGCAACTCTCCTTCTAGACTGCAGTATCCTCCCAGAACCTGATGGCATTTGGCAAACCAGTGTTGAATTAGTGAACTAGTGTTGGATTTATTCCCATGGAAGTGGAGACAGTATTGGGTACCATTGTTAAAGTGAGGGGGAAATCCTGCTTTCTAGCTGGAATCATGCTGTCAAACTGCATTTCATATTCATTATTTTAGTGTTGTTCATGTGTCCAGTAATAATACTATACTGTGGATGATAAGCATGGTGAAATTACTGCTTGATTCCGAACAAAGTCATAGAGAGTTGCATAATCTTGACTGTAAGAAGGGTGCCCTGTTCAGAATCACGAGCATTGGGTGAAAATCTGGATGACCATAATTTGTATGGCTGTATGGTCATTCAAATCTCACTGTACCAATTGGTGCATGTCATAATAAATGTCACTTGAACTCTCTCTTGAACTCTTGAAAGCTGTGACTTTAGCTGTGTTAATTCTTGTGTGAAAAGTTTCAGCAAATTTAGGGTAGTTATCCACAACTATTTGTATCACTCTTTGCAAGGTGTGGGTCCAAGATAATCGATCCATAATACAGTCACCAGCCAGGGCACTGAGTACAGGTGTTGTCATGTAACCGCTATGTAAGGCATTGATTTAACATTATTTTTAGATATACAGCGTGGAAACTGGCCCATCAAGTCCGCACTGACCAGCGATCCTACACACTAACACTATCCTGCACACACTAGGGACAATTTACATTTATCCCAAGCCAATTAACTCTTTGGAGTGTGGGAAGAAACCGAATATCTCAGAGAAAACCCACACAGGTTACGGGAGAACGTACAAACTCCATACAGACAAGTGCCCGTAGACAGGATCGGACCAGGTCTCTGGCATTGTAAGGCAGTAGTTCTACCACTAGGCCACCATGGGTAATTGTGTGTTGTTTCCATTGTGCAGCTATAGACTGTGCATCATTGTGGCTCTTGTACGGTCAGAATTATCACAAGCGTAGACTTCAGTTACACGTGCGACTAAAATACAGATCCAGCACGGTCTCTTTATTTTAGAAAGGCTTTATCTATTGGGCATGAACCATAAGTAGTTTGCAAATACTGCAGGGAATTCCTCTTATCATTGTTCACCCTCCCCCATCCCTACCCCTTTTACATCCCACCTATACTAAACTTTTATCATGTTGTGCAAGGAACATTGATTTCCTGTCGTGTAAGGAACCTCCAGCCACATTTTGAGGGTGGGGTAAAGTTTAAGGCACATCGGTATGAAATCATTAGCAATTTTACTTCCACAAAAAAATTTAACCTATAGAGCTTGCAATTTAACCCACACAGCTTGACAATATCAGTTAATTCATGAGAACATTGATGCGGTTCAGAATTTCTCGTTATCTCTACTAGCTGTGTATAAGAAAATGGGAAGCTTACCAAACCGTCTCCCCTATGGTCCACCTGCCACACTTTGGCCTGCATCTCCCCTTCTCACTCCCCCCTCCCCTTGCAATCAGTCTGAAGAAGAGTTTCTGACCCGAAATCTCACCTGCCCATGTCCTCCGGAGATGCTGCCTGACCCGTTGAGTTACTCCAGCACTTTGTGTCCTTTTGTGTATTAACCAGCATCTTCAATTCTTTGGTTCTACTTCTAGGACTTAATGTACTGCTCATTCTCGATGATCAGGTGGTTTCCTAGTTTTCACCAACAGATTCATTTACAAGGATAAGGTTATCTTTCATCAACATATGCAGCTCCGAATCAGACCCTTCAGCCCACCTTGTCTATGCTGACCAGAATGGCATATTGGGCTAGTTCCATGTGTCTGCATTTGATTCATCCTGCCCTAAACCTTCTTATCCATATCTGTCCAACTGTCTTTACAAAGTCATAATTGTATCTGTTCTACAGCTTCCTCTAGCAAAATAAAAGAGTTATTTATGTTTAAAAAATGTTGGCATTCTCTCTGCTGCCCCTGCTGGTGGGAGGGGGGAGTGGACTATAAAACCCAGAAGTGTTGTGCCTCACTCAGTCTCTGCAAGATGGAGGAAGCGGGAGGGTCACGTCTCTCTGAGCTGTGAATAATACTGAACACATGTTTACTCAATTGTGAGTGCCCTTAATGTGGTTTGAAAATGAAAATGTGGTTGCTTTGTAATGCTCTTCTGCAAAAATGGCTGTTGTTTGTGGTGGTAGCTACTTTGAAATGCTGCATTGCGAAAGATTCAAGATTCAAGAGAGTTTATTGACATGTGTCCCTGATAGGACAATGAAATTCTTGCTTTGCTTCAGCACAACAGAACATAGTAGGCATGACTACAGAACAGATCAGTGTGTTCATATACCATTATATAAATATATACACACAGGAATAATAAACTGATGAAGTGCAAATAAACAGATAATGGGCTATTAATGTTCAGAGTTTTGTCCGAGCCAAGTTTAATAGCCTGATGGTTGTGGGGATGTAGCTATTCCTGAACCTGGTCATTGCAGTTTTCAGGCTGAAGGTAGTGGGGAGATGAGTGTGTGGCCAGGATGGCGTGGGTCCTTGATGATACTGCCAGCCTTTTTGAGGCAGTGAGTGCGATAGATCCCCTTGATGGAAGGGAGGTCAGAGCTGATGATGGAATGGGTCATGTTTACTACTTTTTGTAGTCTTTTCCGCTCCAGGGCGCTCGAGTTGCTGAACCAAGTCACAATGCAACTGGTCAGCATGCTCTCTACTGTGCACCTGTAGAAGTTAGGGAGAGTCCTCCTTTACAAACCAACTCTCCGTAATCTTCTCAGGAAGTAGAGGCACTGATGTGCTTTCTTAATAATTGCACGTGTTCTCGGATCAGGAAAGATCTTCAGAGATGTTCACGCCCAGGAATTTGAAGCTCTTGACATTATGCAAAAATGGCCGTTGTTGGTGGTGGTAACTGCTTTGAAATGCTGCACTGCCTCTAGTTCGCGATTCCCCTACTCTAGACAAGAGACTGTGTGTCTACCCAATCTATTTCTCTCATGATTTTATATACCTCTATAAGATCACCCCTCATCCTCCTGTGCTTGAAGGAATAAAGTCCCAGCCTACTCAACCTCTCCCGATAGCTTAGACCCTCGAGTTCTGGCAATATTCTTGTAAACCTTCTCTGCACCTTTTCCAACTTGATAACATCTTTCCCATAACATGATGCCCATAACATAATACTCTAAATATAGCCTCAGCAATGTCTTGTATAACTGCAACGACCTCCCAACCTCTATAATCAATACTCTGAATGATGAAAGACAATGAGCCGTAAGCCTTTTTGACCACCCTATCTACCTGTGATGCCACCTTCAAGGATCCATATGCTCCACAACACTATCTACCTGTGATGCCACCTACACTCCTAGATCCATATGCTCCACAACACTCCCCAGAGCCCTACCATTCATTGTGTATGTTTTACACAGTTTTTGTCTGAATTGGCTGGAGCCTGCTCCCAAAGTACATCTCCTTGTGATCTCAACACCAATGAATCTCCTTTACTTGGATCCTCTACTCATTTGTGCAATTTTTATTGAAGAGTTCCTAAAGGACTATCCACCACAAACCCTTGGGTCCATCATTGGCTGGTCTGTGGCATAAATGGTGTGGTCTGACCAGTTTAAAAGTTAGTTTGCAGGTAAGAGTTTGCTGGTATAAGGCTCAACAACCTTAGTAGCAAGTTAAAGGGAGTCAGGCTCAGTGGAGCAGCCATTTTTGGAAGGAATTTGAGGTGAAAATGATGCAGGTTGGTCAGTGCAGGCTTTGGTGAAGACGCAAGCTGAATCAAGGCAAGGAGTATGAGTTTTACATCTTCTTAAATCCACTGGAAGCCCAATGAAAAATGCAAAATGGTGTAAAATTTATACTGCAATCTGAAGTAGTGCAAAAATATGTGATTATATGACTCTCTATGAGTGCAATAACAGAATAACTATTAAATATATAGAGAATGAGGAGTATGCAGCACTGCCTCTGGGAAGGAGGTGATCGGTTCATGCCTTTAGTACAAACTTAAATAATGACAACACGGGATAATTTAAAATCACCGCATCAAAATCTACTCAAATGTTGTCAATTAATTGCAACACAGTTGCCAAATAAAATAATAATTAGTCTAAACCATCCCAAAGTTTTCTTGCTATTCCAACAATGACTTAACTATTTAGTTTAATGACTTCTGAGTTCAACCACTCTTTAATTTACTTTTACAATTATCTAAACTCTTTATAGTACTTGTATCTAGATATTATATGTTTTTTCTTCTCTGAGTTTCTGATTCAGCGTGTGCTTTGAGTGGTTGGTCTCTGGGATCTTTATTGCCAGTCACACAGGTTAAAGTCCAGTCATTGTCCATTGGAATATGTGCCTTTTCAACACTAATTTCTGCTGGCAACATTTCACCATTACCTCAACCATTAGTTCCTTAATTATCAGAGTTCCTGCTTATATTTTTGTAATTAACAGGGACTGCTCCTTTCACGAGCTGTCTGTTCTCAAAGCAATCCATGTACTTGTTTTGTTCTCAGCTTGTTCATGGTGTGACCTGAAGCTATCTCAGTTGTGTCCTTATGTTTAGCAACAAAACGTGCTGGAGGAATCCAGCTGGCTTTTTTTCTTTACTTCCCCTTCCATTCCAATACCAACCATTCTGTTTTCTGCCTCCTCCATTACTAGAGTGTGGTCAGGTGCAAACAGGAGGAACAACACCTCATATTCTACTTGGCCAACCTACAACCCCAGGGCGTGAAGATTGATTTATCCAATTTCAGATAAGCCCAACCTAGTTCCAGCCACCCCCCCCTCCCTCCCTCCCTCCCAGTTCCTTTCTCCCCATTATCCCTCCCTCTTCTGCTGTTTATTATCGTTTCTGTCTACACACCAGTTAACTATAAACTACTGCCTTCTATCTTATCTCTCCAAGCCCAAATCGTTCAAGCAAGTATTTCCCTGTGTCAGCAGAAATGCATGTTTTGCAAAAGGTATGTTCTCTTCCCTCACCCATAATTTAATTGTCATTAATTTTTTTTTTCCTATCTGCAAAACCTACCAGACTGTGTATTCCAAAGGAGCCAAAGGGACATTGATTCCTGTGAATAGGGTACCCAGCTTTGATTGTAAACAGTGGTCCTTGCAGTGCAGTGGTCTTCAAAGTGTGACATTTGGTAAGTGTGGGCTTCAGTGTGTAGGATCTGTAGGAGTCTGTGCAGACTCTTAAAATGCTGAGTATTGGTTCAGCGGTGTGGCATTATTGCCTGGCATGTATGTCAGTGCTGAATCTTTTGATGGTTTGATTCCAATGCAGGAACAGAGATCCACAAATTTTAATAGCTGGTACAGTGGCACAATTGGTAGAGCTGCTGGCTCACAGCACCAGAGATCTGAGTTCAACCCTGATCTTGGGTGTTGTCTGTGTGAAGTTTGCATGATCCTCCTGTGACCGTGCAGGTTCCTCTGTGTGCTTTGGTTTCCTTTCATGTCCCAAAGACATGTTGGTTTGTAAGTTAATTACCCTGTGTAAATTGCCTCTTGTGTGGGAGGAGCAGATGCAAAAGTATGATAGTATAGAACTAGTGTGATTGATCAACATGGACTTGGTGGGCCTAAGGCCTGTTTCCATACTGTGTCTTTCAATCAAATCAAAGCACAGAGACACAAAATTGCAGATTCTGTCAGCATGAGATAATTGTCTTGAGGGAGTGTTTGTTACAAATGTTGGGTTTGGTAGATATTAAAATGGCAACTAGACATAGGAAGATGAATCTACGGACAGGAAGGGGAAAAGAAAAAAATGGAACAGTGAAAAATCAAAGAAGGAAAAGGTGCATCACCACAGTGGAAAATAGTGAAGAATATAAAATTCAATTATTGAATTGAATTCACACAAAAGGTGGTGGGTGTATGGAATGAACTGCTAGAGGGGGTAGTTGAGGCAGGGACTATTGCATAGTTTCAGAAATAATTAGACCGGTACAGGGGTAGGACAGGTTTATACGGATACGGGCCAAACTCAGGCAGGTCGGGCATGTTGGTCGGTGTGGGCAAGTTGGGGCCAAAGGGCCTGTTTCCAAGCTTTACAGCTCTATGGCATTATAAAACCAAGTTGCCTCATTAACATCCCCCAAAAAAGAAATCTGCAGTCTTTGCCTAGTCTGGCCTGCATGCTATCTCCAGACCTATCAATATTGGTAGCTTTTAACCACACCCAGAAATAGGTAAGCTGCTCTGGGTCAAATGGAGAATTGGGGAAACTGTGCTCTTGGTTGGGAATCCCATATTCTCTGTGAGCTAATACTGACAAAACAAAACTCCTACCATCCAGCTCATTCCAGATTCTGAAACAAAATGGAATACTTATAAAGTACTTCCTTCTGATTTAAAAAATAATAATTTCAAACAATAAAAATGAAAGAAAAGTTGGTTAAAAAAAAAGTTTAGAGCAAATTGTAAACAAAATGGAAATGTACGAAGAGGAAAATTACAAAGTAGGAGGTTCCAGAGGTCTAGTCATAGCACTAAAGATAGGATCTAAGTTCTATCTGCCAGTGTTTTGTTGAAATACTGCAGCACAAATCTTTCTCTTTCAAGTCCAATGAGCTGTGGCTTCTTCAGAAGAAACATAGCAGCTTTCAACAGCTCAACAGGTAAGCTTTAATATTTTTCCTTGATCTAATTCCTTATGACTTTTTTTCAACTTGCTGCCGCAAGGACCCTCAGCAGTAAGTATAGGAATGACTGTATGGAGCAAATAGGAATTGTATTGGACAAACAAAACTCAGTTCTTGCAATGCCTGCCATGACGTAATCAAGCTGGATATTGCAATCAGTTATGGATTGAGACAGTGATTGTCCTTTTTGACATAAACAGTACAGGAAAATCCGATCAGTACTGCTCTCTTTGTCAAAAGACATAGAGTCAGAATTAGACTATTGAGCCCATCAAATCTACCTCGCCATTTAATCATGGCTGACCTATTTTTCTTTCTCAGCCCCATTCTCCTGCCTTCTCCCCATAACATTTGGCACCCGTACTAATTAAGAACGTATTAATCTCCATGCGAAAAATACCCAACGCCGTCTGTGGCAATGAATTCCACATATTCACGACCCCCAGGCTAAAGAAATTTGCAAAGAAAATTTACGGTGATTCCTGAGCTTCCTGAATCATCCAATTTTGTGGAAGATCTTTAAAACAGGAGTTACTTTAATTGTTGATATCCTCGGGACTTTTAAAATTGTATGCATCTTGCATCTGGGTGGTGTGGCTCAGGAGGAAGATAATAAAATCCCTCAAAGCTTGGCCACTTATTTATGCATGTATTTATTTTCAAATGTTGACAAAATGGGACAAGGACTGGTTGAAATCATGGACATTGCTTTATTCACAATCTGCAATATTTTGTGAACATTAGGTTTGATGATATTTACAATTTTATGCAAAAGGAACATCAAAAATAATATATAACAATACTCAATTTACTCTAAACATGTTATTAGATTTTTTTTACTGTACTGGATTTTGCTGTGAGACAATATTACAGATATTGATTAACATGTTTCATTGGACGTTTCCTTTTTTTCCAAAAATAAACTTTATTCAAAATAAAAAATATATACAAACCAAAAACTGTGCAGAAAAACTCTTCAGGCATTCTCAGCGTCTATCCACTCATTAGTGTCATATTCAGTAGTGTTCGCTCATATCTTTAAAAGTGCCTTTTTAATTTAATTAAATAAACTTTATTCAGAATAACAAATATATACACAAAACCAGAATTGTGCAAAAACACCAGACATTCTCAGCATCTATACATTCATCAGTGTCCTATTCAGTAGGTAAGAACATTAAAATGCTCTTATTTTAAGTAACTTCATTTCATACTCCAACACCCCCCTTGCCCCCTTGCCCCCTTGCCCCCTTGCCCCCTTGCCCCCTTGCCCCCTTGCCCCCTTCCTCCATTCCTCCCTTCCACCCTTCCTCCTCCATAGTCATTTTCCAGTGCCACAGATCTCCACCTTGTTTCTCTTGAGATCACACCTTCCCTAGTCCTGGTATTTTCTTGCCAGCAGCTCTTCACCCCCCTCCCTAGATATCCTACCTGACCCGCTGAGTCACTCCTGCATTTTAGATTTATCTCTAATTATTTGGGCATCCGCAGTTCTTTGTTTCTACCTCCTGTTCAGTAGTGTTTGCAATTGTGCATAAATCAAGTACCCTTCCACTCTCTTTAAGTTTTGAAAACTAAGTTGTTATGTCTCACCTATATCTCCTGGTTGGGAAACCTGGTCTTCTCTTTAGCAATCTGTTTTTCAATTGTTATCTCTGTTTTAATGATGTGCGGTGTATTTTCCCAACATAATGGTACAAAGGTGTTTTTCTGATTTTCTGATAAGCCAATGAATCATTTATTGCTTTGCGTTTGGGATGGAATCAATATTTATTTAGAGTATTCATCACATTTCATTTATATGCATTTGCATTTGAGTTTGCAATTTCAGTGAAATGGGGAGTTGGCAGCCTTGTGGAGAACCCACACAAAGTATTGCAATCATCGCAGACATTCCCATGGTGGAAATGCAAAGCTCCTTAACACACTTCCATGTCCAACAACACCCCACAATTCCAATCACACCAAGATCCACACGGGCAAAGATTATGGTACTGTCAGGAAAAAGAAAAATCATTTATTAACATGTATTTCAAAAATAAACTTTGTTCAGAATATATTTAAAGTGGTACACATCTTGCTCTTTTTGGATCAATTGAATACCTTCTATTACAATGAACAATTCACCGATTAAGTGTTTGAGAGGCTCGCACAGTGTAGCAATGTTACAAAATTTTGAGATTTAAAAAATCAAGTCTGCAATTTATCCCATCAGATAAAGCATAAAAAGAAGTTTAATTTGACACCTAATTCACTTTCATATCTTCAGTATTAAGAAAGTTATGGCCATTTTCATACTCGGAAATTAGCATCTTGCTTCCCATTGCCTTTCAATTGACTTAACTCAAAAGCTGTGATCTGGAAAAGTTAAAAGCCCATAACTTTCTTAAAAATTAAGAGAACTCAATGAAATTTTCAGTTATTATAGATTGAAGCATTCTGAAACAAATATTAAACAATCTTACTTGGATGACCTGAAATTAAAGCGTATAATTAGTTAGTTATCTAATTGTAGCTAATTACAAAATTCAATGAGTAGATCTAAACATCTATCCATTTCTTAAGAAAAGATAAACTTTTTTTTAAATTGCCTAAGTGTCCAAATAACATTCACACAATAATCCACAATATAACATAATTTTTAAATCTCATTTTCATGAATTTCTGGGTCAAATAGAAGGAATTTAGTGTTTGATTCCTGTAAATTAATGGCCATTTAAATCAACTAGCGAGTGGGTTTTAGTGGAATGCGATGGATTGAAACGTTGCGGTTAGCGGTGAAGTCAGGGGGAAAAATACTGTTTGTTCATACATTTTTTGGGACCCCATTTCGCAACATAAAAATATTATTAAAGCCTCCCGAAAAACCAACTTTTAATATAAAAATAAAATATTTACCTTTTTTTCTCCCCTACGGAAAATCCTTCCGGTTGTTGGTGCTCACGGCTTTTGAAGGTGATTTTTAAATTACTCTAGTTAATAAATAATCTAGAGTAATTTAAAAATACCTTCATTGATGAAATGTCGGAGCGATTTTTCTTCCGCAACGAAATCGCCCGACATTCATCGATTATCCCAGCCTGTTGAAAAAAGGCACTTTAAGCCCGCCCCCCTCTGAAAGGCGCCAAAGTCGCGCACATGGGGAGCGGCAGAACTGCAGCGCTGCTCAAGATAAGTTTTGCAACATACCTACACTGTGCCCATCCCCTTTATGTCCTGTGTTCAGTAGTAGAGACTGTGGACCTTACAGTCCATCACATTCAAGTAGGGATCATAGGGTAAGGAGCACGGACCCATAAGAAGAATCCCCTCTTAAACCAGGGAACTCAAGTTCATTATGTTACAGAGACGCATGAGACTGCAGCTGCTGGAATCTTGAGCAAAAAAGCATAAGCTGCTAGAATGTGAAGAAGGACCCCAATTGAAATGCCACCTTTCAAGGGTCCGGACCTGAAACTTAATTTCTCTCTACTGAGGCTGCCTGACCCGTTGAGTTCCTCCAGCACTGTTTCTTTTTCCTCTGTTATGTTATAATTACCTATGCCTAGATATTACTGGCTAATGAGGTGAATGCAGTCAATTGAACTGTGAACCTGATGGAGCTCAGTCCATCATGGACACTGAATGTATCATTCATTGAATTTGGAAGCATAAGAATAAAATTACAATCCTATTTGATGTTTTCTTATCTCTACAGTTGATAAGGCAACATCTGAAGCGATGGAAGAGCTGGAGGCAAAGGGAAAGGTGGAGCCAAACCACCCACCCCAGTGCATTGGGAGTCTGGGAACACCACCATCTAAATGTCTACACAACAAAGATCCAATGTAAGTAACACATACAATGAAGGCCATAGTATCAGAAGAATGATACTTAAAATTGCATAAATTCAAACATTGCTTTGTAGTTTCTGGGAAAGCTTATGAAGGATTTCTTACGGATGCTTTGGTAGATTGCATTCATTTAAATCTAACAGCTAGTGGTCTTGATAAAGATTGACATGATCGATTTGAACTATTAAAGTCCAACAGAAGTTAAATTACCCTGGAGTAAATTGTAAAGATTTTTATATGTGAAGGACACTGGATTAACAATCCATGTTGTTTATCCTTTTATTCACCAACTCTCCGGAAGATAACCGATTATCTACAGCTGCTTCAACAAGCGGAATCCTTAAGGGCCTGTCCCACTTACGTGACCTTGACCTCGTGGTCGCTTGAGGCATACGGGCACCGTATGGCCGCGTGGGGCTTGTCCCACTTAGAAGCACGGAGTTGTGCGAGGCTGGTCCTGACATCGCGTAGGGTTCCGAAATTCTGGCAGTGGCTGAAATCTTTGCGCACCAATGGCCTGTCAGCACGCAGGCGCATTGACGTCGTACATAGCACCTTGACGTCGTACGAAGCATCTCGATGTCGTACGCAGCGTCTTGACGGCGTACACCTAGCGTGTGGCGTTGCGCGATGATGTCACCGCCCGGCGTGGCGTTGCGTGATGACATCACCGCCCGTCACCGCCCACCGCCCAAATTCAGTCGGCCCACCTCCTGCCCAGCTGATTGGTAAGCATGACGCAAATGACGTCACGCGCGTACTTAGCGCGTTCTTACCGCGAACTTCGTGTGAACTCCGCTTCCTTTTGGTCGCGCCAAACGCACGCAATCGCATGCAAGTGGGACAGGCCCTTTACTAGCACTCATAGATACAGAATGGCTTGCTAGACTGGAATATCATCAGATTGTCCACCAGGCACTAAACATAAAACTCTGCTGAATATTTTGTAGGAATATTCTATACAAGGACAGAGCTGCTCTGATTTGTAGAAACCCCCGAAATTAATGTTTTATTTTAAATTTATCCATGCAGACATTTCTGTCACAGTTAATATTTATTCCAAATCACCTACCAATTTGAGAATGTGACAGAGAAGATGTTTCTGAAACTGCTGTTGGCCAGGTGGAAGGTGTTATGTCAGAAGGTTCGGGACTTTCATCCAGTAGAGATAAAGGAATGGGGATTCCTGCAATGGAGATGTGTACGGCAAGTTATTAAACACAAACAATGGCAGTGCAAAATGCTCACTTTCCACTTGCTAACACAGCAACTCAAACTGATTGGGAGTCTTACTGCCCAGGGTTCTCTGCCAACCAGCCAGCCAGCACCAGTCATCCAAAACTAGCCACCAACCAAAAAACTGCCACAGATGGCTGTGGAGGCCAAAACAATGGATATTTTTAAGGCGTATTTTTGACTAGTAAGGGTGTCAGGGGTTAGGGGGAGTAGGCAGGAAAATGTGGTTCTTCTTCTTGCGTATGACGTGCACAGCCCAAAGTTGTAGGACAACTTGTTCTATTTGATCTTATTTGATTGTGCACGCCGGGTTGATTGCATACGTCAAAACAGGGTGGACCACATGAAGGTTGCGATCTTCCACCCCGAAAATGGGGTTGAGAGGGAAAGTTTGATCAGCTATGATTGAATGGTGGAGTAGTCTTGGTGGACTGAATGGCCTAATTCTGCTCCTAGAATCTATGAATTTATGAATAGCAGATCAAAACTTATCCCAGTGCATTTTTCCCCACAAAGATGAACTAAAGAGTAATTTAGTAAAAGAGCAATGATTCCAATCCAAATGGCTCAATGAAATATATGACCAGATGCTAGCTTTTCTTGACATTGTCGAGGGAAAGGTATTAGCCTGGACTTTGGAAGACCTCCCAATTTACTGTTGTAGTATGTTTGACTGGAGACAACGAAACCAACAAAAAAGTTTGTCATGTGCTTTGAAGGCCTGCAACTTTGCAAACAGGATTGATAAATCACCCAAAGAAACTCTTGTCTAAATGAAGGTATGTGGTGATTGCTGGCAGGATGAAAATGAAGTTTTAAAAAAACCTACAGATTGAGAAATGAAGAGAGAAAATGCTGGTCAGGCAGCATCAATGGAACGAGAAGCAGAGTTAACACTTTGGATAATCTGAGATTCCAAGAGGATCCAGCATAAAAACCCACTGCACCAATTATCAACTACCCATTTATGTTAAGTTGACATCAATCTCATTTAGGCACAGAAAGCTGGAGTAACTCAGAAGGTCTGACAGCCTTTCTGGAGAAAAGGAATAGGTGATGTTTCCAGTTGTTCAGAATCGTCATGTCTGAAGAAGGTTCTCGACCCGAAGCATCACCTATTCCATTTCTCCAGAGATGCTGCCTGACCCGCAGAGTTAATCCAGCTTTTTGTATCTATCTGGTTGAAACCAGCATCTGCAGTTCCTTCCTACACTTAATCTCATTTAGTTTCCCTACATTCTATTAAACACACCATAGATTCTACCACTCACTTACACACAAAGGGCAAGGGACAGTTAGCCTTGGTTAATTAACCCATTGGAGGACTAGCTAATGAAATTCTACATTGCTTGGAATGATCATGGCTAACCACCAATCCTGCATATCTCGAGGGTGTGGGAGGAAACCGGAGCTCTGTGAGTGGTCATCAGGAAATCCTGCACACTCCACACAGGTAACGCCTACAGTTAGGTTTGAACCTAGTTTATGATGCTGCAAGACAACAGCGTCAGCTTTGTTGTCATCTCTAGATGGTCTATGTGAGTTTAATTAATTCATCACAGACTACAGATCAAATCACAAATCTCACTGTTGAAATATATAGTTTTTGTTGTGCATTACAGCACTGAGCTAAACTGTATATCATTGATCTTCTTTACAGCAGGAATTCACCAAAGATTTTGCCAAATGTCCTTGGTCAAATTGGTAAAACTCCCCTCATTCGAATCAATAATATTGCAAAAGAGTATGGAATTAAATGTGAACTATGTAAGTAATGTTGTCACTATCTCTCATGAATGAATGTAGACTCTTCCATGCTATAGACTGTGATGTATTACCTTGGAGTTGCTACATATTAGCCTTGGCAATGAATGGTGTAAGCACTCCATATCAGTTGGCATGCACCTTCTCTGTGTATACCACTGCAAGCTTTCTAGGATGTTGGCCATTGGATACATAACATTTGTTAGCATATATTGACATTGTCTCTAGTTCAACTACTTTGCCTTGATCTCTTTATTTTCTTTATTCTCCGTTCTTCATTTCCTTTATCTATGAACAAAATAATCCACTTTCTTTTTTTCCTGATCTTTCATTGTGGAGACATGCAGAAGATTTTACCTTTGTTCAATGCCTCTTTCGAACTTGTTCTCATGACAATTTCTTAAATTCTACTGGTGAATTTTAAAATTATTTTAACACTCAGACTGGTTCGGCCATTTTTGGAATATTATAAATCTGTTTATTCAATTTCATAGCTAAATCCCTTTCTGATTCATGGTTGAATTGCATTTCTTATGGGAATTTATTGCTTAAGAAAATAAATATTTATTTAGAATTACAATTTAATTCTTTAAATATTTGTATAATATCTATCTTTTTATCTGTTTAAGTGCTCTTTATGTGGAGACTATTGCATGACTTGGGTATGCAAGCAAAGAATATCATTGTGGCTAGTCACATGTGACAATAAAGTATTCATTCATTCATTAATTCCTTCATGTTTGATACAACTTACCCCCTGTGCTTATCAAGACAAAACCCAATTTCCATGTTGACCAAGGTGCTTTCCTGGGCTAGTCCCATGTGCTTGCATTTGACCATCAACCTTTCCTGTTGATGCAGTCACATAGTTGTGCTAATAACTGTTCTAGTGGCGAAGTGTGAGTTCTTCAGTGCTGCTGGGAGCATTAAGGACCGCATTGCTTTACGGATGATCGAAGACGCCGAACAGCAAGGGATTCTGAAACCAGGTGTTGTCATCATCGAACCGACATCAGGTAACACAGGTACGGCAGCATCATCTTACAGTGAGCTTCTGGCCCATTTTCAAGGTTTTATTCTGAAGAATCGTTTTCTTTTGCTTCTTCTCCACTGCACCCATGGACACCAGCCAGTTCTGTTGCAAGAAATGTCACGTTTAGCTGATTAGATCTTTGTCAATTTTTAAGTCAATGTTAGTTCACCAGGAGTGCATTCTTGCTGTAGATCTGTAGAACTGTAATTCTCAAATTAAATGACTCCCACTTTAGGAAACGCATACTTTTATTTACGCTTCCATACCATTCAACCAGGGAAAATCATGGTGAGGAGTCAAAAGGTCAAACCCATACTTAACGTTCCAGAAATATGTAGTGAGATTAAAAGGGGTCATGGGTTTGGATGGAGGGTTTTAGGTCCTGTCACTGTTAAATGCGTTAAATTATTTCATTTTTCCACAGGACTTGGGCTGGGGTTAGTAGCTGCGGTGAAAGGATATCGCTGCATTATTGTCATGCCAGAAAAGATGAGCTTAGAAAAGGTAAAGGTACCAGGGGGAATTTTTTTTTAAAAGGTTCATTTTTATGATAAGCTTCAATTTATTTGGGGCAGCAACTCTTATGGTTGTGAATCAATGTTACAGCATATGACAAACTATAGATAGTCACAAAATGTTGGAGTAACACAGCAGGTCAGGCAGCGTCTCTCGAGAAAAGGAGTGAGTCGTGCTTCGACTGCACAAAGCATCAGTGAGACTATAGCTAGAACACCCAAAAAGGATGTGCAGTGATTTCCCATCAGCATTAAAATTTAAATGGCGTGGAATTTCCTGTCCATTAGTGTGTCTTGCTACACCAGCAAGCTGTGCCTTTTCAAACTTCTGGCTTTTATACAATAGACAATAGGTGCAGGAGTAGCCCTTTGAGCCAGCACCACCATTCACTGTGATCATGGCTGATCATCCACAATCAGTACCCGTTCCTGCCTTCTCTCCATGTCCCTTGACTCCGCTATCTTTAAGAGCTCTATCTAACTCTCTCTTGAAAGCATCCAGAGAATCAGCCTCCACCGCCTTCTGAGGCAGAGAATTCCACAGATTCACAACTCTCTGGGTGAAAAAGATTTCCTAATCTCCGTTCTAAATGGCCTACCCCTTATTGTTAAACTGTGGCCCCTGGTTCTGGATACCCACAACATTGGGAACGTTTCCTGCCTCTAGCGTATCCAATCCCTTAATAATCTTATCTGTTTCAATAAGATCTACTCTCATCGTTCTATATTCTTGGACCTTCATTTCTTTAGCTCCATTTACTCAAGTCTTCTTGTTGAGTATGGTGTACACAGCCTAAAGTTTAGGTCAACTTATTCTATTTGAGCCTGTTTGTGCACGTCAGGTTGATTGCATTAGTCGAAACAGGGTAGACCACGTGAAGGTTGCAATCTCCCACCCCATTTACTCAAGTGTTTTCATTTTATGCAGGTTGATGTGTTGAAATCATTGGGGGTGGAAATTGTGAGAACACCAGATACAGCAAACTGGACTGGCCCTGACTCACATATTGAAATGGCCTGGAGATTGAAGAAAGAGATTCCAAACTCTCATGTGTTTGATCAGGTGAACACTCATCTCTCTGTATAACTACAGACATCTACACATTACATCAACATATTGGAAGACATATATTTTAAACTGAACCCCAGGGGCAGATTACTTAATTTCAAATAAAGTTTAGTGGCATTTTCATAGAACATACAAAAGTACATCACAGGAGCAGGCCCTTTGGCCCATAATGTCCGCACCAAACATGATGCCAAGTTCAACTAATCTCCTCTGCCTCAACGTGATTCCAATCCCTGTATATCCATGTGCCCCTCTAAAAGCCTCTAACATGCCACTATTGGATCTGCCTCCACCACCACCCAGGCACTCACCACTCTGTATAACGAAAAAAAAATCTGCTCTCATATCTCCTTTAAAATTTATCCCTCTTGCCTTAAAGCTATACACTCTAGTCTTTGATATTTCCACCCTGGGGAAAAAGATTCTGACTGTCTATGCCTCTCATAATTTTATAAAAGTTTATCAGGTTTTCCCTCAGACTCCCATGTTCCAGAGAAAACACGTTTCCGAGAGAGCTAATTCACATTTTTAAGACATTTGCCAATGTTTCCCAATAAAACTGTGACACCTGACAATGTGTTGCTTTTAAATATATGGAAAACTTCATGTAAACTTTCTTTTGTCCTCAGTATCAAAACCAAGGCAATCCATTTGCACATTATGACACAACGGCTGAGGAAATTCTGGATCAATGTGATGGTATGTGCAATGGTTAAGAATTTTCTTTGCAGAGGATATCCATGACTGAGCTAAGAACGCAAATAGAATACAGAGCAAGGTACTGGTAACGTGACTGGAAATGTACAGTTAAAGGCCATTGTACAACCAACCCACGTTAGTTTCTTCTGGGACTGAGAGCAGGGGCATTCATACAAGCACAATTCCCATAGATACACAATTTCAAGAGTTACACAGAAAAATCCCACCCTAAATCAACCAGGTTAGGTTCAAGTAGTGAGGTTGGTTCAGTAGTCGGGTTGATTTCAGTGACGTAACAGGAGCGGCAGGAAAGACACCTTATTTCTCCGCAGGACAATTTGACATTGTGAAGGTGGAGGGATTGGACGTGTTTGGAAATAATCAGCTGATAAAAGCACCCGTTCCATTGACTCAGTGAGGAGAAAGACATCTGCACCTGGAAATTCTGAAGCATTTGGTGCAGCAGAGATTTCATGGTTATAATCTGTGACAGACTCAGGGCAGTATCTTGGGTAGGAAGTGACTCTCTAAAAGGCCTGTCCTACAAGCATGCAACTCCATGCGATGAGCGCGACCTAACGTGGTCGCTTGAGCCATCCGGCATCGTGGGGCCGGTCCCACTTCGATCGCCGGAGCCGTGCGGAATTGTGCGGAGGTCGTCCCGACATCGCGCGGGGCTCCGAAAAACTATGTACAAAAATTCCGCGTGGCAACGGTTTGTCGGCTCGCAGTCGCCTCGACGCATTACACACCGCCTCGACATCGTGCCTCCATGAACCTATCTGTAGGTGCCTCCGTGGCCCTCTCTGTGTGTGCCTCTGTGTGTCCCTCCCTGTCCTGGCGAACTTACCTTTCAGACTTCGCTCCAAGTTCCCCTCACTTTGCGCCACGTTGCGCCACTCACCCGACCTCCGCGCGGCCCTCGCTGCCAGTTTGGTCGCGCTTGCCGCATGCAGGTGCATGCTGGTGGGAACGGCCCTGTACAGGGATCACCCGACCTCCGCATGGCCCCCGCTTCTAGTTTGATCGCGCTCATCGCATGGAGTCGGATGCTGGTAGGACAGGCCCTTTATGCACCAACGAGCATTCATTATCTGCCTGAGGAATTCTCTCTTAATTGAGGCTCTGCTGTTTCTGTGTTCTCTGTGCAGGGCTCAGGGTAAAATCAATCTCTGAACATATGTTACCTAATCTTGGCCTAGACCTTTACTTCTGGATTCAGATTCTCATCTATTTACTTGCCGCTATAGCCTTGATGCATCCAAACATTCCATAGCCCTGTGGCTCAGTCCCCATGGATTGTTCCTCTGGTTCTAGATTGTCTTCCATCCCATCAATTCACCATCGGTAACTTATTTCTACCCCTACACTATAGCCCCTTGTACTCTCTGCTTTAATTATTGTTTCTTTAATTACTTTCAGAGAACAACTTACAGAGGCCATGCCCTTAGTCCATTCTTACCCTTTACATTATTTTCCTGCGATGTTTCATATGGTTAAATCAATGATGGTAGCACAGTTACCATGGACTAAAATAAATATTCTAAGAGCCACAGCTTACCTATGATGTGGACATCAATCATAATTCTAAAACATCTCATGGAGGTTTAATTTTGCTAATAATGCTGCAAATAATTAGTCAGGTAAGCCAGCCCTATGGTTCAAGCGATGGGAATTAAAACAGGCCTTTCATCCCAACCTGCCCATGTTGGCCAAGATGTCTATCTGAGCTAGTCTCATCTGCTTGCATTGGGCCCTTATTCCCGCTAAACAGTTGCTATTCATGTATCTGTCCAAATGGCTTTTTAACATCAGAATTGAACCTATCTTTCCAGCTTCCTCTTAAACCTCATTCCATATACTCACAAACCTCCACCTAAATAAAGTTGCCCCTTAGATTCCTTTAAAATCTTTCCCCTCTCACTTTCTAATTTTAGATTCTCCTACTGTGGGGAAACGACTGTGACCTTTCACTTTGTACATGCCCCGTGTGATTTTATATACCAGGTTAAGGTCACCCCTCAACCTCCTCTTGCACCAGAGATAAAGGTCCAGCCATTCCTTGATTCAAGCCCTCTCAGTTACATCCCTGTGAATCTCTTCTGCACCCTTTCCATCCTAATGACATCCTTTCAATAGCTGGATGACCAGAACTGCACACAATACTGCAAGTGTGTTTTCATCATAACATTCCAGCTAAGTACTAATACAATGACCGATGAAGACAAGTATGCCAAATGCTTTCTTCACCACCCTGTCAACCTATGTCAACACTTTCAGGAAACGATATACCTGTACCCTCGTGTCTCTCTGTTCTAAAACATTCTCCAGCACCCTACCAAAGTCAAAGTCAATGTTATTCGTCATATGCACCCGAAGATGCAGTGAAATTAATTTGCCAGCTGTGATACACTTAATAAAAAGAACATACAATACACAATAGAATTTAACACACACATCCACCACAGCATTCTTCACTGTGGTGGAAGGTGACAAGGTCCTCCTCCTTGTTCACCCGTGGTCAGGGCCATAAACCCTCTGTAGTCACCGCTACGGACGGCCCGATGTACAGTAACAGTACAGCATCTCGGGATGCTTGAAACTCCGACGTCGGGATGGTTGAACACACTCCGCGGCTTGGAGGTCCCGAATCAGCACTTTCCTACCGGAGACCACGGCTTCAGGATGTTATATTGTGTCACCATTTACCCTGTCAGTCCTGGCCTGTTTTGGGTTATCAAAATGCAACACATCATACCTGACCAAGTTAAATTCTACCTGCCAGCTCTTGGTCCAATTCTCCAGATCATCGAGATAATCATCGATAGAGCAGTTCCAACAATATCATTCAATGAATTCTAAATAATCCAGCATCTGAGAGATTGCAACTCTGAAAGACATTATTTTATTCCCTTAGGTCACGTTGATGCTTTGGTAGCAGGTTCTGGAACTGGAGGTACCATCACTGGCATTGCATGGAAATTCAAGGAGAAATGTCCCACCTGCCAGGTTTGTCATGAGGTGGAAACCAGACAGCAAATGATTAATGTCTTTTCATTGTAGACCATTATCCTTCAGGGTGAAAGAAATCCATGGAAAAATAATACTTCCTGTAGACTACAAATCTATTCACTAACATGTTAGATGGCACTTTGTTAAATTCTTTCTAGAATGCTGTGGAGAAAACATCACGCACATTCCTTTCATCAAGCTTCTCTATTATTTCAACCAAACATTCAATCAGGTTAAATCAATCAAGCTATTTTTATTACTTTTAGTTAATCTTGAATAACATCGGACTAGAATTTGTGAAACATAAGTAACTGTGATTAGGAAAGTTGTGAGCTGCTGTATATACAACCAAACATATGATCCGAGGAGATCTTGTCCATGGTGATCTATCAGAAATATACTACTGATCGAGAAATGTCTATATTACAGCTAGAGAGGCCAGGCACTATTGCAGGAGCCAAATTGATTTACAATGTATTTTGTAATTAAAAGGAACTACAGATGCTGGTTTATACTAAAGATAGATGCAAAATGCTATAATGCAAAAAAACTCATACAATATATTTTCCTTATTGTCACCTGGTGTGCTTTTCCCTAGAAAAGAGATTGTTGAGGGTGACCTAATGGTGATCTGTGAAATTAAGGGCTTTGAGTAAGAGAGATTGTGGAGATTAAATGCAACAAAAAAAGTGGAAACATTAGCATTTAGTTTATTTTAGTTCCGAGATACAGTTTGGAAACAGGCCCTTCGGCCCACCGAGTCTGCACCAACCAGTGATCCCCGCAAATTAATACTATCCCACACAAGCCAATTAACCTACATACCTGTACGTTTTTGTAGTGTGGGAGGAAACCAAAGTCCTCGGAGAAATCCCACGCAGGTTACGGGGAGAATGTACAAACTCCACACAGACAGCGCCCGTAATCACTGCAAGCGCTGTAAGGCAGCAACTCTCGCACTCTGCCATCTTGCCGCCCAATATTAATGATGCACTGACTGGGCGCACTGAAGTGGGGAGAGAGGAGGCTCATGCTGGACTGGACCTCTTGACTTGAGCAACCTGTTGATTAGCTGATAGGACAATGAAGCGAGAATATTTCCATAGATCACATTCACTGTCAGACCTCTGGTTTCCAGAATTGCTCTGAACTTAAAGAAACTTCAATAACATTTGCAAAGAAACATTGGTATAAAATATGTGGTGAAACTGTCATAAATAAAGTACAATAAAACTCGAGGTTATCTGAGAGATCGTTATTCCAATTTTCTAGTAAGAGTGGAGGAAGCTAGTTCTTTACTGGCAACCTGCTATAATCTCATCTTATTTTAAGTAGACAGATTCAAAAAGTCATGAAAATACATTTGGAAAATGTGGCTTTTTTTTCTTATCATCATTATTAGATCATTGCTGTTGACCCCGAAGGGTCAAATGTGGCTGAACCGAAAGAACTTAACAAAACGAGTGTGACTTCATTTGAAGTGGAAGGGATTGGTCATCATTTTACACCTGCAGTACTGGACAGAAAAGTATGAATTTTCATTTCAGTGTTGTAATTATCAATAACTTTTGAATAGTCCAAAGCTGAGTTTCAAGGTAAAGTGACATTTTGGTTGGTTCCATTTGAACCCTGGTTTAATTTACACTGTATTTTAGGCTGAATTCAACTTTAAAGTTTGTTCCTGTTTTGTATAAGTTGGCGATGAAGCATTCTACATGGGTTGAATGCTTTCACTTTGATGTAGCTGGTCTCAAGTCTCAATCTATTAAAGCTGACTGGTATGAAATATTAGTAGGATGGATGCTAGTTTATACCAAAGATAGACACAAAATGCTGGAGTAACTCAGCGGATCAGGCAGCCCTTCTGGAGGAAAAGAATAGGTGACATTTCAGGTTGGAATCCTTCTTCAGACCGACATTTCAGGTCGATACCTGAAACGTCACCTATTCTTTTTCTCCAGAGATGCTGCCTGACACGCTGAGTTACTCCAGCATTTTGTGCCTATCTTCTGGTATGAAATATTATTCGAAAGGATTCCAGGTACAGTGAGTTTGCTCCTTCCAACTAGCAATAATAATTTCATAATTCAAGGTGGGGTGGGAGATTGCAACCTTCACGTGGTCCGCCCTGTTTCGACGAATGCAATCAACCTGGTGTGCACAATCAAGTAAGATCAAATAGAACAAGTTGTCCTGCAACTTTAGGCACGCCATACACAAGAAGAAGAAGATAATTCAAGGTTGGGAAAAGTGAGCAGTTGAGCAATATCTGCTTCTGCTTTGTGACAAATGCAGAATATGTAAGGAAATACGTAAGTGTGTCTATTGGAACACAGTGCTGTTAAGTGAAAGTGTCAACCCAATTAGCTGCCCGAGTAGATCATAACATTTAAAGATACAATGAATGATAGCCTATGTTTGCTTTTTAGTAAAACTTCCTTGAAAATTTCTCTGATTAGATTAAAAAGTTAAGAACATTATAATATTTAGCTTAAAGGCTCAAAGCAAAATTATCCTGCACAATTTTATTAAAAAATATTCTTTCTCAGGTGATTGACAAATGGATAAAGACTAATGATGAGGAAGCTTTTGCAATGGCACGGAAGCTAATCAGGAAAGAAGGATTGCTTTGTGGTAAACAATGTTTAATAGTTTATAGATGACCTAATTTTTCTTATATTGTATTATCTCAATGTCACCTTTCAAACGGTACCTTTCCAGAGTAGCAGTGCTGACAATATTGATTTGAAAAATATTGAATACGCATTGACATTAACAATGGGTGTAACATGTATAATAATAATGCTCTGATACCAGTCGTAAGTAGAATTGGGAAGATGGATACGTAACAATTTTGTCCCAAATGGTTCTTTGATAGTCACGGGTGATATTTATGTTATTGATGAAATGCAAGTGTGTATGCATTGATACAGTGATGGGAGACATAATAGGTACATAAGAGTGTAGCTGAACCATTAAACAAATGCAGAAGATACAATAAATGTAGCAACAAAAGGGAGAAAACATCGTTTCTGAGACTGGACAAAGTTAATGCAATTTACATCACCATGTATTGGAGATAGGGCATTAAGATGGGACAATTTTCTGGTCCATGTATTGGAGAGAGTCAGGGCATTAAAACTGGAGAAAAGTCTGATCTGTTGTTGAGAGATTGCTTCTCAAACACTTAAAAGAGATGGTTGCAGAGACAACACATTTATTAAAGATGACCTTCCAAAATTTTAATCTCAGCTGATTTGTATTTAGCAAATGTAACAATTATTTAAGTAAGGAGGATGGGAAAACAAGGAAAAATGGATCAACTAAATTCACATTTGTTGTTAGCAAAATGAAGAAACCTCTTGTGAAGAAATTTGGTTAAATGCAGAAAATCATGGATAAAAAAGTGCTTGAAACTTCCAGCAGGCCAGACTGCACCCTTGGCACTTTAGGTGAACCATTTAAGTTGTGGCGCTGCTGTAAAGTTGCTGTCTTACAGTGCCAGAGACCTGGGTTTGATCCTGACTGCGGGTGCTGCCTGTATGGTGCTTGCACGTTCTCCTTGTGACATGGGTTTCCTCTGGGTGCTCTGGTTTCCTTCTACATGCCAAAGACATGCAGGTTTCTAGGTTAATTGGCTTTGGTAAAATTGTAAAACGTCCTTAGTTTGCAGGATAGCGCTAGTGGACGGGGTGATCCCTGCCGAGCGTGGACTCGGTGGGTTGAAGAGCCTGTTTCCATGCTGTATATCTAACGTCCATGTTGGCGTTTGACTATACAAATGAAGAAGTCTTGATTTGAATTTTTGATCTGTTTACCTGTCTTCCAACAGGACCCATTCCTCTCAGCACACAGCCTCAGATGTTGACCAACCACCCTTGCCCATCACACTTCTTTGAACTTTGTCCCCCAATCGTCTCCTGACAACATGAAATACTAATTGCTTAATTGCAGCCTTGCATTAAAATCTAGGATATAGTGCAGGCCTTTGCTGGAGTGAACTGAATAATATGTCAATATTTTACCTTAGTGCAAATTGAAGTCAATGTATGATTGACGCAAGACCATGAGTAACCCTTAGTTTCCATCCTTGTGCAGGTGGAAGCTCTGGCAGTGCCATGTGTGCGGGTATTGCAGTAGCAAAAGACTTGAAAGAAGGCCAACGCTGTGTTGTGATCCTCCCAGACACCATCCGGAATTACATGCAAGTCTTTTAAATGATTTATTCCTTACCTTGACCAGTTGTAAAGAACGTGATCTTTACTCAAACGCTCTAGTTCCTGAAGGGCTCAGTATAGAGTTCCACCGATGCCGAGAGATTTTGGAGCACAGTAATGGGTCAGGATCTCCTGGATAAAGCCAGTGGTTCCAATGTGCTGTGTTTAAAATATCACAATGTCCAGTACCTGCATGTGTCAAGGGCCAAACCTCGCATTGAAATACTGACTCCTCTTCCTCATTGGCATAGAATATAATGCGAAAAACAAACTGACTTCTGTCCACCAAAGCCTGTTGGATCTCTCGGTTGTTAGCTTTTTAACTCCACTTCCATGTTCAAACCAACTTGTGTGGCCACATGCAAAATAGAGGACCAGCAATTATGAGTGTTAAATTCTTACTGTTTTATCACACAAATCAGGTACAATCCATTGGTAGCTTACAACCCAATGGTATGAACATGGAATTCTCCAACGTAGTGTTTCCAGCCCCACATCCCAGTGTACTTTGTGTACTTCCATTTCTCCCATCTTCACTCATTTCACTCCACCCCGTCACCCTGCCCCATTCCCATCATTGGATGCTCATACTGAAGATGACACAAGGTTCCCTGGCATTCCATGAGTTCAGGTCTATCTGCATTCATCAATAAAGGAAGTCGTGCTCCACTGATTTAAGCAGCCGACTATTTGAAAAATCTCTCTATCTGTTTCCTGATGTGGCACCTTCCTTTTTTTTTAAATTTTTTTTATTAAAAGTAACCAATTATAATGCTTTTAACAACTTTCCAAACGTCAACTTAATTCCATTATTTTACAAACAATGCATTAATAGTTCTTCTTATACTCTATTTTTTTGATATATAGATAGAAAAAGAATAGAACAGATATAAATCATTAAAGATGTGATTAAATAATAATTTGGTTATATATAAGAAAAAGAAAAAAAAAGAGAAAAAAAAAGTTAGAGTATTATATATATATATATATAAACAAAACAGCAGTATACATTATCGATAAAGCTATTACAGATAGTAAACTCCATGAGAACATGCATGTCAATCCCAATGTGAAAATGAGTCATTCCCGCCGAATCCCGCAGGGTGCCCGTCGAGCCGTGTTGCCAAGAACAGCTACTTCTCTAAATACTGTATGTATGGAGACCACATCTGTTTGAAGGAATTATATTCGTCCAATAGGACAAATCTAATTCCCTCCAGATGTAACGTCTCCAACATTTCTGCTGCCCACATTTTAATTGTGGGGATTGATATTCCCTTCCAAAATTTCAAAATAATTTTTTTCCCAATTATCAAACAGTAATCTAAGAAATTTCTTTGATTACCTGTAAGTGTCAAATTTAAGTCAGGGATTCCTAATATTATTAACTTTGGGTCAGGATCCAATTTAACTTTAAGGACTTCAGAAATAACTTTAAAAATTTCTGTCCAGTAATAATTCAATTTAGGGCATGTAACAAAACTATGTATTAGGTTTGCTTCTGAATTTCTACATTTATCACAGATAGAAGAAATATTAGGAAAAATACTATTTAATTTAGTTTTGGAATAATGTAATCTATATAATACTTTATATTGAATCAATATGTGCCTGGCGTTTAATGAACACCGATGTATTCGTTGTAGACTTTCTTCCCAATTTTCTTTTGTTATAGCTAATCCAATTTCATTTTCCCATGCTTGACGATACATTTCAGTTGTTGGATTCTCTTTATCCAAAATGATATTGTATATATAAGCTATTAATTTTTCTGTATTTGGGTGCAAATTAAACAAATCATCTAGTAATCCTGGTTCTTTATTTTTGTAATCTTGTGTATTAGTTTTAATGTAATCTCTGATTTGTAAATACCTAAACAAATGTTGCGAAGATAGTCCATAAATATCTTGTAACTCCTGGAATAAAAGAAATTTTCCATTTCTATAAAGATGTTCTAACCTTTTAATTCCTAAATCATTCCAGCGTCTAAACCCTCCATCTAATATTGAAGGTTTAAATAATGGATTATTCATAATTGGAAGTTTAAGTGAGAGATTATCTAAGTGTAGAGTCTTAACAATTTGTTTCCAAATACGTCTAATATTATAAATTATTGGATTGTTCCTATAATTTTTTTTGTGTACCTCCTTTGGCGCAAATATAATCGAGCCTACGCTAAAAGGTAAACAGTCTTCCTTTTCTATACTTGACCATATTGGAACATTATCCATATGTACCCACCAAAAATTCATATTCTTGATCTGAACAGCCCAAAAATAATATAAAAAATTTGGGAGTGCTAGTCCTCCATTTATCTTAGATTTACATAGATGTTTTTTACTTATTCTATGATTTTTATAATCCCAAATAAAACTATTAACAATATTATCAATTTTTTAAAAAAAGGTTTTCGGGAGAAAAAAAGGAATAGCCTGAAACAGATATAAAAGTTGTGGTAAAAAAACCATCTTTATGGCGTTTATTCTACCAATCATAGAAATAGGAAGAGTTTTCCAATATAAAATATTTTTTTTAAGTTTGTCTAATAATTGAGGATAATTTGATTTAATTAAAAAATTATATGATTTAGTTACATTAATCCCTAAATATTTAAATTTATCTTTTACTACTTTTAATGGGTATTGTTGTAATATATTTAAATTTATTTCAGTTACTGGCATAATTTCACTTTTGTTCCAATTAATCCTATATCCAGAAAATGTCCCAAACTTATTTATGACATTAAACAAATTTGGGATACTAGTTTCCAATTTTGTAATATAAATCAAAACATCATCTGCGTATAAAGATATTTTATTAGTTGTTGTATCAGTATTGTATCCATGTATTTCTGGTTTGGATCTAATTTTTTCCGCCAGAGGTTCTATCCCCAGAGCAAACAATAAGGGCGATAACGGGCATCCTTGTCTACATCCCCTAGCGAGTTTGAATTTAGCTGATAACATTTGGTTAGTCATGATTCTTGCTGTAGGGTTTGAATATAATATTCTTACCCAACGACAGAATCTATCCCCCAATTTAAACTTTTCCATTATATTAAATAAATATGACCATTCTACCTGGTCAAAAGCTTTTTCCGCATCTAGCGATATAACCGCTAGATCCATGTCTCGTTTTCTTTTTGAATATAAAACATTAAACAGACGTCTAAGATTATGGGATGAGTAACGTTTTGGGATAAAACCTGTTTGATCATAATGTATTAATTTAGAAATCACCGAACTTAATCTCCGAGATAAGATTTTGGTTAATATTTTTTGGTCTGTATTTAGAAGCGCAATCGCTCTATATGATCCTGGATCTTCCAAATCTTTATCTATCTTTGGAATAAGTATAATTGTAGATTCATTTAATGAATCTGGCAATTTTCCTTGCTTGTATGCATTTCTATACACTGTATGTAGTCTAGATATAATCAATTCCAAAATTTTTTTATAAAATTCTGCATTAAGGCCATCCGGGCCCGCAGCTTTTCCATTCTTTAACGAACTAATTGATTCTTCAATATCCTTTACTGTTATTTCCGCATTTAAAAACTGTCTATCTGTCTGATCTAAACAATTAATTTTGCAATCTTGTAAAAATGTTTCCATACCATCTATTTGTCCTGTTACTTTCGATGAGTAAAGATTTTGATAATATTGCAGAAACCTATCATTAATATCTTTTGGTGTAATCAGTGTATTTCCATGCTCAGATCTGACCTTATGTATCATCTTCTCGTCTTCAAATTTTCTCAATTGACGTGCTAGCAATTTATGTGGTTTGTCTCCAAATTCAAAATGCACTTGTTTAGTTTGTTGAAAAAGTTTAATAACTTGATTAGAGTATAATTTATTCAGTCTGTATTTTACTAATGCAATTTTATTACTTAATTCTTTTGAAGGCTGTTTAATATTTTCATTATCTAATTGTCTTATCTCATTTTCTAACCTTTGTTCCATCTTTCGATTTTCTTTATTAAGATATGCTTGTGCTGATATTATTACACCGCGCATAAATGCTTTAAATGTATCCCAAAGCAAAGATGGAACGATTTCAGGGGTGTCGTTAGTTTCGAAAAATAATTTAATCTGTTCCGTCATATATTTACAACAGTCTTTATCTTTTAATATCTGGGGATTCATTCTCCAGGTAGTAGTCTCGTTAATTGTATCTTTTAATTTTATCTTGAATGTTATTGGAGCGTGGTCCGAAATAATAATATTATGATATTTTGCATCATATGTAAAAGGAAGTAATTTAGAGTCTATTAAAAAATAATCTATCCTCGAATAAGTTCCATGTACGGGTGAATAAAAAGAATATTCACGTCCAGATGGATTTTCTAGTCTCCAAATGTCCTTAATGTTAGATGTATTAATAAAAGAATTAATAAGTTTGCTTGAATTAGAGGCAGCTTTTCTTTTTGTAGATGATCTGTCAAGATAATTATCTAAAGTACAGTTTAGATCTCCCCCAATTATTAAATTATGTTGAGTGGATACCGGAATATTATTAAATATTTTTTTTAAAAATAATGGGTTGTCAAAATTGGGGGCGTATATATTCATTAAAATTACTTTTTTTGAATATAATTCCCCTATGATTATCACATATCTACCCTCTTTATCCTCTATTATAGAACTTTGTGTGAAAGGTATACCTTTACGAATAATTATTGCAACCCCTCTAGATTTATGTATAAATGAAGAGTGATACACCTTTGAAATCCATTTAGCTGTTAATCTATATTGATCATCTTTTTTAAGGTGAGTCTCTTGGAGAAAAACAACATCTGTTTT
The DNA here is from genome assembly GCA_963514005.1 of Raja brachyura. Next base: position 19,909,568 of record OY740806.1, on the reverse strand, counting down.
CAATCTATTCAGCTGTGCTAACACCTTTCCCCTTTTAATTCGTTCATTCAGCCCTTTTACATTCCAACTGCAGAAGGTAATTCCATCCCCCCCAGCCTTCACATTCATATCTTGCATTCTGTTACTAGGGTGGTTTTTTTCGTAGTAGCCTTCTCGACTCCTCCAGCTCCACGCTACACCCGAACATCAATCCGACGAGAATAACCACCCACACTAGACCACACGCATGTCTTCCTAAATTAATTGTACCATACCGAATACATCTCCATTTCAATAATATAAGATATATAATAATATATAAAAAGATACTAAATAAGAACAGGTAAAGGGTGTTAATAGAGTGCTCAGAAAGAAAAGAAACTACACTTGTATAGCGTGTAGTGTGTGTTAGTGAAAGCCACACTAATGTGGCTATTAATCTAATGACTTCCGTTATAGTAAGATGTTAATTATACCAGCTCCATTCTCTGATGCTGTATATATTGGGGGGGGGGGGTACTAACTTTATATACTTAGTAATTATTTCTGTTAATCATATTACTAATTACTAGATTTCAATTGCTATTACAATTAGTCTTATAATAAGTAATGCTTTATATACTTAGTAATTATTTCTGTTAATCATATCACTAATTTTTAAATTTAAATCAAATTACTATTACAATTAGTCTTATAATAAGTAATACTATTCTCAAGGAACAATTAAAATTTTAATAATTAATATCAAGCTGTAACTACATGTCCATTATTCCTTCTGAATAAGTTTTTCATAACCGCAGGTAAATAATAAAAGTTCACTCCTCCATTCCTTCCTCCGTTACGTCTCCATCTTCTTCTTCTGGCACGCCTTCTGCCTTCTTCTGTAACTTTCGGGCATACTCCAATGCTTCATTATGCTTATCGAAGCGAAGTTCCTTGCGATCATAGGTAACTCTCAATATTGCTGGATACACCAAACCATATCTCAAATCCATAGAATCCTTTAAATCCCTCAAGATGCCTCTCGTTTCTCTGAATAAAGCTCCTTTCTTAGCTACTTCCGCTGGATAATCTCTGAAGATGCTGATGTTCTCTCCCTCATATTTCAGATTTCTCTTTCTTATGATTATCTTCATCATTTCCTCGAAAACGTGATCATAAACCACTTTTACGATCATTTGTCTTGGAGGTGCCCCTTTCCCAGGGATACGTCTTAGAGCCCTGTGAGCACGACCCAACAGGGGTTCTTCATCCATATTCAGAATCTCCTTTAAAAATTTTGCAGCAAATTTTCGAGGATCTTGATTCCCCTCAGCGCCCTCTCTCAGACCTACTATACGCAAAGTCGTGCTCCACTGATTTAAGCAGCCGACTATTTGAAAAATCTCTCTATCTGTTTCCTGATGTGGCACCTTCCTTAAATAAGCCAGAACCTCACATAGATCTGTGAGGTCCTCACTCCACAGGTGTAAACACTGGTATGCCGTTCACTGTGACATTCTCTCCGCGTTGCTGCAAGGCGCAGGGATTGCCCCCCTTGGTAATTGGTGATCGTTGCCGCCTACTGCACGGCGTGTCTTCTGGTGAATTTGCCGGTTCTCCTCGCCCCCCTGATGCACATGTATATTATTCACCAGGACTTGCATGTCCCTTTTGATTGAATGTGGGAGCTGTCTTTCTTTCACTTACAGCCACTGTTCCCTCTTCTCACTCCTAAAAGCCAAGGAGTGTTGAGGGAATGCCTTTAAGTGCTGTAGCCCTTCTCTAAATCCCATGTAATAAAAGGTAACGCATAATATTGTGAAATCAATGAAGATGGTGAGGCCCTACTGAAAATCTAGCAATCCCAATTTTGGTGCTTCTTTGTGATTGGATTTAAGTTAGTTGCAGTGTCTTTTTTGGCTCATTTAATTATGATTGCTAAAGTCTTACTGTGTTATCACACAAATCAGGTACAATTTCTAGTCATTCAAACTTTAGTGCAATCTCATAAGTTTAAAGGAAGTTTATTGTTTCCAATGCTCTCCATGTCATGAACATTCAGAAACATTCAGAGTGTTCAGCTTTGACAGCCAGTTAAGCCTCAGGGCACGCCTTAGCCAGCTAGTTCCTTTCACCCATTTTGACAGTGCAGGCTTGCTGATGCACTGATATCATGTTGCCCAATGTTCCATTCCCAGTGCTTTAGGAGCAGAGCAATATCTACCAGTAAGTCGACAAATGAAAGCGCGCCGATACGTTACTCTGCGTTAGTGGATTGAGTGAGTGGGTGATGCACTAGCCTTTCAACATAAACATCAAATACTTACCCAGTGTTGAACAATGGAACATTTGCAAAGGTTGACAAAACTATTAACATTTAAAGTCAGCCTCATTTTCATGTAGATTTTAGATTATAGTTTATATGTGAACTAATATAAGGATTCAGAATTTAATATATCTGAATGTTTAAAGTTGAGCATTTGTTTCATCTTTGATGTACTCTGATGTAGGTCAAAATTTCTTAGTGACAATTGGATGGAAAAGAAAGGATTTCCATATCTGGAGAATAACCAAAAAAGGTATGGCTTCAAAGTTTTCTGAGATCTTAATTAATAACAGGATTCTGTGTAATGAAGGTGATTGTTGTATGTCAGATGTCTCATCTTGTGTGGGAAATCTAGAACTAGTTTGGTTTAGTTTATTATTGTTACTGAGGTACAGAATAAGGATGCTTATTCTGAATTTATACTCTCTTGTTATGGACTTTAGAGATGCAGTGTGGAAACAGGCTCTTTGGCCCACCAAGCCAATCCTTGTACACTAGGAACAATCTACAATTTTACTCAGCCTACAAACCTGCACATCTTTGGAGTGTGGGAGGAAACCAGAGATCCCAGAGAAAACCCACGCGGTCACAGGGAGAACTTACAAAATTCATACAGACAGCATCCTTGGTCAGGATTGAACCCAGGTCTCTGACAGCGTTGGGTAGCAACTCTACTGCTGCACCACTGTGCTGCCTTAATACAAAATATACAAAAGAGATGAGAGGGAATCTCAGATCAAGAAACTTTGGATCTATCATTGAGTGTGGAAATTCAATCCTTGACATTCAAGAACAAGTTAGGCAGAACATTGGCCTTTAAGGGCCCCGATCAAGGGTTGTAGAGAACCTGGAGGAAACTGGAGCTGTGGGCAAGATCACGTCAGTCATCAGATTATTGAATGGTGTCACGGGCTGCAGGGAAGACCAATCTTATTATTTTTATTTATATGCAAGACTCCTTCGAATGTAACACCAATGTGTTAAAAGGATGCACAAATTATTAAAATAATGAGTCTGGAAAAAAAGAGATGGCTTTATGGGATATATACCTTGGGTTTCTAGAAGTGAATTCTACTGGTGTGAAAATTGGAATGTTAAGAGTAATAATGGAGGCTAGACATAGGAAATAGGGTCATATTGGTTCCTCGAAAGGCAATGAAGATTCATATGGCCACGATGAAAAATGTTACCACGCACCATTGCAATCACTAAAATAGCAAGCTCAAGGTATCAGGCAGAAATTCATCTAATGTTTTGATTAATTATTCATTTATTTTCTCTTTTGTAGTTGGTGGGATACACCGATAAATCAGCTTAAGCTTCCCACAGTTCAGACTGTCGCTTCCACTGTTTCCTGCGAGGATGTTATCCAGACGCTTAAACTGAAGAGCTCGGCCAATGCAGTAGTCGTTGACTCCTGTGGGTACGTATGTTTGGATTCAAATGTTGATTTGGTGAAAGCAGCATCAGCATCTCTAAAACATTGAACATTAATATTTTGGCTTCTGGCCACATAACATGGATGTTTATTAGTCATATGTACCATCACCTTCTTGTCTAAAAAAAAGCACTGATCTTTCCTATTACCTTTCATTGGTCCAAGCTGTTTAAAACTGGAGACCTGATACAATTGTTCATCTTCTTTATAGCATGTGGGCAACAATATATTTTTCAGCAAAAATCACACAGTTGGAGGAACTCAATGGGCCAGGAAGGATCCATGGAGGAAAAACCTCAAGGAAAATATGTGATAATTATTTAGAGAATAAAGGGGAGGCCATTTAAGACTGAGGTGAGAAAAAACTTTTTCACCCAGAGAGTTGTGAATTTGTGGAATTCCCCGCCACAGAGAGTAGTGGAGGCCAAATCACTGCATGGATTTAAGAGAGAGTTAGATAGAACTCTAGGGGCTAGTGGAATCAAGGGATCTGGGGAGAAGGCAGGCACGGGTTATTGATTGGGGACAATCAGCCATGATCACAATGAATGGTGGTGTTGGCTCGAAGGGCCGAATGGCCTCCTCTTGCACCTATTTTCTATGTTTCTAGAAGTCAGAAGTGGAATAGGAGAACCAGCATAAATTTGGTTGAAGCAGATTTCATTTGACAACACTGACTGGATTTCTTCTTAAGCTCTTCTTCGAATGAAATATAAACCAAAGGAATAGTTAGATCTCAAGCCGGGATTTGAGCAGCCAGGTTGTTGTTCTTAAGCTAATAGACAGGGTTGATGAGGGTAATGTAGTTTTCTAAGGTGTTTAATAATATCCAAGATAAAATATCAATCAACAAAATAGAAACCTGTAAAATAAAATGGGCTGTGAAGACAGGCTAAGAACTTATTGGAAGAAGGAAAAGATCTGTTAAATTGAAATGACAAAAAAAATTACTTGAATGTCAGGCAGCATCAGCAGAAAGGTGTAGTTCTAATGAAGGATCGCGGAGATGAAATGTAATCCGTTTCTCTTTCCATAGATACTCAGTTCAATGTTTCCAACATTTTCTGTTTATATTTCTGATTTTGGACCTATTAAAATATTACTTTTTAGATTGGAGAGATGGTGACAGTATTATTTCCCCATATGTATTTTATGGCATGGGACGGCAACATACAATTCCCAGATTTTCTCGTTCTACAAGCGTGGAAAACATGGCACAGAGTGTGAATGATGGCAGTGGACAAAGAGGCTGGTGAAAGGACAACCATTAAGTATTTTGGTCTGAAGAAGAGTCTCAACCTGAAACGTCACCTATTCCTTTTAACCAGAGATGCTGCCTGATCCGTTCAGTTACTCCAGCACTTTGTGTCTATCTTGAGCATACAGACCTTTTGGCATCCTTAAATAGAACCAACCATTCCCAAATACAGAGCTTATGTGCTTCACAAAACTGACTGTGTTGCAACTGGGGTGTAAAGGGCCTGTCCTACCAGCATCCGACTCCATGCGATGAGCGCGACCAAACTAGAAGCGGGGGCCGCGCGGAGGACGGGTGATCCCTGTACAGGGCTGTTCCCAACAGCATGCGCCTGCATGCGGCAAGCGCGACCAAACCGGCAGCGAGGGCCGCGCGGAGGTCGGGTGAGTGGCGCAACGCGGCGCAGTGAGGCGAACGTGGAGCGAAGTCTTAAAGGTAAGTTCGCCAGGACAGAGAGGGGCACACAGAGAGGGGCACAGAGGCACACACAGAGAGGGTCACGGAGGCACGATGTCGAGACGGTGTGTAATGCGTCGAGGCGACTGCGAGCCGACAATCCGTTGCCGTGCGGAATTTTTCAACATGGTCAGTTTTTCGGAGCCCCGCGCGATGTCGGGATGAACTCCGCACAATTCCGCACAGCTTCGGCGATCGAAGTGGGACCGGCCCCGCGACGCTGGACGGCTCAAGCAACCATGTTAGGTCGCGCTCATTGCATGGTGTTGCATGCTGGTGGGACAACCCCTTAAGGCCCAGAGTGGGAGCAAGTAAAAAACTAGAATAGTTCTACGATTTAATTCCTCTATCTAGTCATGATCAAATGATTCTATGACACATACCCAGTGGGTGAAAGTGCAAGAAGTTTCAATGGACTTAATTTGATTACTTGATGTTTTGTCAGTTTTAAGCTTCTACTTCCACCCAGACACAATTTGAAACCTCCTTTACCCATTTAAATAAATCTGAAGTGCCAATGGATAATTGCTGGAACACAAGCTGGTAAACAGACTACCATGATATTTTGATATGTAAGAAAATAAATATTGTATCTGATTTATATGCAGCACAATACAAGGTATAGTCACATTAGGGAACATGGAGTCTTTAATTCGTGATGGGAAGCTGCAGCTCACTGACCCTGTGATGAAAATTATTTACAACCGCTTCAGTAAGGTAGGACCATTTCCTCTTGTGCTATATGTGCATTCTGTAAGCTTGACTTCAGACTTTAGAGGTACAGCGCGGAAACAGGCCCCTCGGCCCCCCGAGTCCGTGCCGACCAGCGATCACCCCATACACTAGCACGATCCTACACTCTAGTGATAATTTACAATCTTGCCGAAGCCAATTAACTTACAAACCTGTACGTCTTTGGAGTGTAGGAGGAAACCAGAACATAGAAAGGAGAAAACCCATGCGGTCATGAGGAGAATGTACAAATCCCGTATAGACAGCACCTGTAGTCAGGATCGAACCCGAGTATCTGGGGCAGTAAAGGGCCTGTCCCACTTGGGTGTCATTTGCATGACACCATTTACGTATCACGATGCATGACAAGCGCCTCGTAACGCACACGTGACGTGCGCATGGCGTGCATTACGCGCACATGGACACCCAAGTGGGACGGGCCCTTAAGGCAGCATCTTTGCCGCTGTGTCACTGTGCTGCCCCACAATGACTTGAATATATACATTTAAGAACTTATAGACCTTTTAAAATAATCATCAATATTTTTGAGTAATAATTTACCTATCATTGATAGCACTTAGGAAAGGAAATTAGGATGTAAAACCTAATATATTAAAAAAAACTCAAGGTAGAAGTATATTAAATCTCTTCATTGAAAGGACAGCTGGATTAAAAAGATTAATTGAGTGAAACTTTGGTCTAAAATTTCTTCATTTTTGGGTTTACAGCAATTTAAGTAGATTACATCTGGGTAGATATTTGCATTTTTGAAATAATTCTACATAAAGTCAAATTTACTTTAGAGGGCTAAGCGATTTCTTGGACGGGACGTTGTGTTATGGATGCAGCACCTTCATGCTTCAAATTTTAACACAGCAGTCTGCATCAGTACTATGTTTGTGTTGTTAAATAATTTCTGTTATACCACCAGGTGGCGTATATAAACAGGGATTGGGAAATCAGTGACAGTGAGATGCTTTGTTTTGCATCCAATCTAGTAGAAATCATGTAGCAGACCTCACTTCGGCAGTACATAAGTCTCATCATGTTAGGGCTCTGACAAAGTTACACCGAAAATTCCTGTCCACTGCCTGCCGCTACACATAGAAACATAGAAAATAGGTGCACGAGTAGGCCATTTGGCCCTTTGAGCCAACACCGCCATTCAATATAATCATGGCTGATCATCCAAAATCAGTACCCTGTTCATGCTTTCCCCATATCCTTTGATTTTGTCAGGCCTAAGAGCTATTTCTAACTCTCTCTTGAAAACATCCAGTGAATTGGCCTTCACTGCCTCGTGTGGCAGAGAATTCCACAGATTCACAACTCTCTGGGTGAAAACATCGGGACCATTTTTCCTGGATCCAGCATGTCCAATCCCTTAAGAATTGTATATGTTTGTGTTTGCATGGCAGCAGTTCCCCATCTTTCTCATCGGCCCTCACTGGGTCTCCCCTTTGTTCAAGCGCCCTCCGACAGATGCACGCCTCGAGAAGAATCCGCTACTCCTTGGCTACTTGTTTTAACTTTTAAACATGTTTTAAAAGTTCACAGCATTTCTCTCGCAGGAGTTGTACTCCTAATTGTCCCCCTTGGTAACATGACAGAACAGAGAGATGCATCGAAATCAAGACTTGCTCGCTGAGACTAAGATCACATTAATATAAATCTCCCTTCATATTTAAACTATCTTGATATTACAGTGTGGCACAGTATATTGACTGCGTAAGTCACAAAAATGGATAAAAACAGTGTGTCTACCGCCTAAGAAAATGGATGTTGATAAAATCATTTTTGCTATCTTTTATTTTAGATTTATTTTTTCGCTATTTTGAATTTATCCTTTGGGTATTGGGCTACTAACTTAGTTAAGCTGATACTTGTTTTCTTAGGAATTGAACTTTTCAAGTCCATTTTAGCCAGAATCGGAAGACCATCTTCCTTCTGAAGTTTCCTTTTTTTCTAATCTAAGCAAATCCATTTCAGGTCAAGTCGATCTTGCATTGTGCTTCTATTTTTGCAACCGGCTGAAAGTGCAATAAATGTTCCAAGTGATTTATTTGCAATTTGGGGCAGCACAGTGGTAGTCACAGCGCTAGAGACTCGGGTTTGATCCTGACTACAGGTGCTGCCTGTACAGAGTTTGCACGTTCTCCCTGTGACTGCGTGGGCTTTCTCTGCATGCTCTGGTTTCCTCCCACACTCCAAAGACAAATGGGTTTGTAGGTTAATTGGCTTTTATAAATTGTCCCTCATACATAGGATAGGCCTTGGTGGGTTAAAGGTCTGGTTTCCCCGTTGTATCTCTAAACTCATCTAAACTAAAAGAGCACCAACGATTTTTCAACATTCACCATCATCTATACACTTGTTCTATCCTATGGTCATAATTTTAATTTTAATAATGTGATTCAAACAAGATATGTTAAATATTAATATACAGTCACTTTATCAACTTTTCTATTCCCTCAATAGGTGAGTTTAAATGACACCCTTGGAAAAATCACCCAGGCTTTGGCATTGAATCACTTTGTGTTAATCATTCACGAACAAATTCACGGTAAGTCAAGCTTGGTTTCATTGTTTTCTTTGCAAATTGAAGTGCATGGGGACATTACATAACTGACTCTTTGAAGGCCTGAAGTTTACGGAATTTAGGCCATTTATTTTTGGTATATCTGTGCCATCCAGGTGGCCATTTTTCATGATGGTAATTGTCCGTTGTTTAAAAATTCACCAACCTGCTGGGTTGTCATAGTCGGTCGGAACAAACACGTTTGAAACAGCAAAGGGATTAATAGATGCATTGCTCTCCATTGCGTCTCTCTCACTGCATTCCCACTTGTATCTCCTGTCTCCATCCTTCCCTTTCCCTCTCACTTGTTCTTCCTACTGTCATTCATCCTTATCCTCCTCAGAATCTTGCTGCCTCATCCTCACTACCACTCTATCTTATTATTTATTTTCCTCTCTGACAGCTATCATTGGTGAGTGATCATGTCGGAAGGAACTGCAGATGCAGGTTTAAACCGAAGATAGACACAAAGCTGTAGTAACGGTGTGTCAGACAGCATCTCTGCAGAGAAGGAATGGGGGACGCTTTGGGTCGAGACCCATCTTCAGACTGGTGCATGTCTGGAGGAAGGGAATAGGTGGTGTTTCAGGTCGAGACCCTTCTTCATTCTGAGCCTTGACTTTCAGTCTCAAGAAGGGTCTCGACCTGAAACGTCACCTGTTCCTTTTCTCCAAAGACGCTGTCTGACTCGCTGAGTTACTCCAGCTTTTTGCATCTATCATTGTTGAGTGATCTTTGGTTCCTCGCTACCGACATCGTCAATAGTCTCCTGGAGCATTCTGACATCTCCTCTTTTGTGGTTTTTGTTTCAGATAATGCCAGTGATGAATGTGGAAGGAGAGAAGAAGTACACAGCGTTGTCACATTTATGGATGTGATAACCCAAATCACAGCCTAATCGGCAGAAGAAAAGCAAGGCACAGGCTAAAGACACAAAACAACAATGCATTGTTAATATAGTTTGTTTGGAGTAGATGATATCTGGGCTGGGTTGATGTGGGCAGATCAGGGCTGGGTATTGTGTGAACATATGCCAAGACCACGGAGAGTGCCGCAAGAGGTAAACTCAGCTACCATTCCTCCCCCACCAATTAAAGTTACACAGACTCCTGTGCTTTCCTCTTCCCCTGATGCGAGTGAGGTTAGCTGCTTCAGAACCTGTGATTATATTAATATGTACATAGCAGTAACTAAAAGTGTGGTAACACGTGCTCTCTTGAAACATGACAAGCTCTACAAAACCCAGGAAAAGCCCCATACACTAACGATTCCATTCCTTAATTTTATCGACAAGGCCTGAGTTAATAGCTTTCAACAAGAAATGTATCTTGTTGTTTTCTATAGATATTATTGAAAAAAAAGAATGAGGTTAACAGGTTGACTTGTTGGCTCACAGTGAGGATGTGCTGATGATTTTGAGGTTAGCAAGGTGACCACCTTCACTAACCATCACCTTTAATGTGACACGTTTGCCTGGCTTTGAGATAAGCATCAATTTCCATATTGTGAATCTCTAATAGAAAGAATTTTCTTTCAATTTCACCAATGGCCAATAGTAGATTAATAAAAAACAAGCTAAATGTTTACAATGCAACATACTACGTTGGATAGTCACAACTAATATATAACTTGCGTCTTGTATCATTCCATTTGATCATCAGTGAAGTTTCAATCATTGACTACAGCTACATTCAATCATTGTCTGAGCAATTATTCCTCTTTGCTGAAAGGTGACTGGTTAGAATGACTCTTGCAGGCAGACACAACTTCCATAGAATCTAGGCAGAAGCTGTAGGTACAAGATTCGTCCATAAAACTCAGTCAAGTTTGCCGACACATTTCTCCAGATGCTGGGATCAAAATCCAAAACTTCAATGACATGACTGTACTTTCATTTCTCAAATATTCCTGAGACTGTCACGTGAAGTGTGGCACTTTGGTCTCAGTGTGCCTATCACAAGACATAGGAGCAGAATTGGGCCATTCATCCCATTGAGTCTGCTCTGCCATTCCATCATGGCTGATATATCTCTCCCTCTCAATCCCATTCTCTTTCTCCCCGTAACCTTTGATGTTCTTATTCATCAGCAACCCCTGGTTTGAAAATACCCAATGACTTGGCCTCCACAGCCATCAGTGCCAATGAATTCCACAGATTCATTATCCTCTGACTAAATTAATCCCTCCTCATCTCCTTTCTAATGGTACATCCTTTTGTTCTAAGGCTGAGCTCTCTAGTCGTAGACTCTCCCATTACTGGAAACATCCTTTCCATGTCCACTTCATTATCCAGAAGATTTCATTGGTATCCTCCTCTTTCTTCTAAACGTCAGTAAGTACAGGCCTAGAGCCATCACTCTTCGTATATTAACTCAATCATCCCCAGGATCATTCACATAAACCTCTTCCGGGCCCTCTCCAACACTAGCACATCCCTCATCAGTTATGGGATTCGAAACTGCTCACAAAATTGGAAATGTGGTCTGATCAGCACCTTACAAAGCCTCAGGATTACTTCCATTCTTTCATATTCCTGTCCTCTTCAAATGAATGCTAACATTAGTTTTGTTTTCCTTACTACTGATTAAACTTGCAAATTAATCTTTTGGGGATCCTGCACCAGCACTCTCAAATCCCTTTGCACCTTCGATTTCTCAATCCTCTCCCCATTTAGAAAAGTCTATGCCTTTATTCCTTCTCCTAAAGTGAAAGATCGTATTCTTTGCTGTGCTGTATTCTAGTTGGAAATAAAGAAAACTTGAGAAACAGCATTAATAATGGGAATAACTTACCAAGATGAAACAGGAGCCTGTAAAGCCACATAAAGGATGGACATCACCAACAAGATCCACAACATGCTTTTGTTTACATGAAGTGCTCAGACAAAATAAGGGAAAGAGTTTGGGTAGTGTTTGAGATACCCACATGGGCTGCAGTACAAGTCAAAGAGAAAACGACTCCCAAGTGTAGGCTGAAGGGATCTGATGCATATCACCACATATACCGTATTGCACATAACAATTCAAGAAACACCTGCATGCCCTCACCTCCCCTCTCTAGTTGACCTCGCTTTTCCATTGTTCTCATCTTTGTATCCCTCTCATTAGTGCATCTTCCCCAGCCAACAATGGGCTATTGTGGACTCCACCCTTCGTGAGGTCATCTGTTGTCAGTCCTGATTTGTTCTGGCATTGTCTAGCCTGCAGTTTACCCCTTCCAGCACTTCCATTATTCAGTCTGAAGAAGGATTCGGACCGGAAACATCACCCATTTCCTTTTCTCCAGAGATGCCTCTTAACCCACTGGGTTACTCCAGCTTTTCGTGTCTACCTTCAGTATAAACCAGCATCTGCAGTTCTTTCCTAAACAAAACATTTATCACCTAAGGACCCAAGCAGTCGTTCCAGGTACAGAAGAGGTTCACCTGCATCTCCTCCAACCTCATCTATTGCAATTGCTGCTCTAGATGTCAGCTGATCTACATCGGTAAGACCAAGCGTAGGCTTGGCGATCGTTTCGCCGAACATCTCATTAACCAACACCGCACTATCCAACCTGATCTCCCGGTGGCTCAGCACTTCAACTCCCTCTCCCATTCCAAATCCGACCTTTCTGTCCTGGGCCTCCTCCATGGCCAGAGTGAACACCACCGGAAATTGGAGGAGCAGCACCTCATATTCCGCTTGGGCAGGTTGCACCCTAGTGGCATAAACATTGAATTCTTCAATTTCCGGTAGCCCTTGCTGTCTCCTCCGCTTCTCAGCTCTCCCTCAACCCTCGGGCTCCTCCTCTTCCTTTATCCTTTCTTCTCCCCGCCCCCCCCCCCCCCCCCCCCCACACCCTACCCTACATCAGTCTGAAGAAGGGTTTTGGCCCGAAATGTTGCCTACTTCCTTCGCTCCATAGATGCTGCTGCACCCGCTGAGTTTCTCCAGCACTTTTGCCTACCCAAAACATTTATCAAACTCTTACCCCATAGCTGGAGACTTGATATTCCCTTGGTTTCCAAATGGCTATTTTTCAAACACTTTAGTCTGAGCCTCTCACTTACTGCATTGTGCTTAATATCTGAACTAGGGCAATGGGAGGAGTTTACTGTTGACTTGACCATGAACATTAGCACCTCTGTGCTATAAGTTCAGGGGTTGGGATTTGGTATCAATTGGGCATCTACCTGGCTATAAATTCATTATAAAAATTGAAAAAAATAAAAATAAAAAAGGTGGATGGCAGAGTTGGTAGATCTGCTGCCCCACAGCACCAGACAACCGGGCTCGATCCTGACCTCGGGTGCTGTTGGTGTGGAGTTTGCACGTTTTCTCTATGACTGTGTGGGTTTCCTCTGGGTAGTTTGCTTTCCTTCCCCATCAGAAAGACATGTAGGTTAATTAGCCTAAACTTGATAATAAACTACACTGAACTAAATTTGAAGAGGTGTGAATTATGAAGGCTGTGTAAAGAATATATTGTAGGTGGAAGGGATTGGGGACAGGAGAAATGGGTTCCAATTCAGATATGACACACAGAAGATAGGGGGATAAAGGTGTGTGGGGGAGGGGGAGGGGGGATTGTATGTAGGTTCATTACCTGAAATTTGAGAATTCGATGTTCATATTGTTGTTGTAAGCTATCCAAGTAGAAACTGAGGTGTTCCTCCAGTTGGGTGTGGCCTCACTCTGCCAATGGAGGAGACATAAGTTAGTATGGGAATTGGAAGAGGAGTTAAAATGGTTAGCAAGTGGGAGATTCATCAAGCAGACCCAAGTATATGGCGACCCAGTCATCGAATCTATGCTTCGTCTCGCCAATGTATAGGAAGCCACATTGGGAACACCAAATGCAGTAAATAAAGTTAGAGAAGGTGCAGGTTGATCTCGGTCTCATCTAGAAGGACTGTTGTGGTCCCTGGATGGATGTGAGGGAGGAGGTAGTGGCACAGATACATCTCAGGCACATAGGAACATCTCCTGCGGATGAAGGGGAAAGTACCTGGGGAGGGGGTGCTTTGGGTGGGAAGCGATTAGTGAACCAAGGAGATGCAAGAAGGAGTGGTCTCTGCGGAAGGCAGCAGGAGAGGGAATGGGACTATGTGACTGGTGGCAGGATCAGGTTGCAATGGTGTAAATGTCGGAGAATGATATGTTGGATGTGGAGGCTGGTGGGGTGAAAGGGGATGACCAGGGGAAGTCTATCCTTGGATTCTTGGGGGGGAGGGAGAGCAACAGGAGAACAAATAAGGATGAGTCGCAACCAGACCACTCCTTCTTCTCCCCTCTCCCGTCAAGCAAAAGGTATAGAAGTGTGAAAATGCACGCCACCAGATTCAGGGACAGTTTCTTCCCAGCTGTCATCAGGCAACTGAGTTATCCTACCACAACCAGAGAGCAGTGCTGAACTATCTACCTTTTTGATGTCCTTCTGACTTTCTTTGACCAGACTTTGTTGGCTTTTCCTTGCCCTGGTGTTAAGGATGGCCTTAATGAGTTGTGCAAATTAATATTTGCATGGGTGCCTGTATGGACTGACATGAACCATACAAGGGTGAGAAACATACAGGCAAATAATTGCAATCTCATAGCTCGGGGTACACATCAGTTTCACATGTGATACTGACTTCAAAATAAATGGTTTACTTATAGAAAATACCCACTTATTGAAGCCAAGTTTCCACAATGTGTGAAAAATCACGATGACACCTTTCACTAGGTGCCAGATTTCTCTTCTTTTCCTGACAACGCCAACTTCAGTTGCTGTATGGTTTCTCACTGTTTCTAAATAAGACTTAGACACTTGGTGATTTTTCAGAGAGCAGCCCTGAATGGCATTAATTTTTTGTAAGTTTTATAATGCGTGATTGCAGATCCACTTCTGTGACCAGCACAAGAGTCACCAGGCTTGGACATTATCTTGGACCCTTTTCCCCGTGCCTTCACTGCACCATTGACTGAAATTACAGATCTAGTTACCTGGGTTCAATCCTGATCTTGTGCACAGTCTGTGTAGAGTTTGAGGAGTTGCTGGAAACAAGTACAATAACAACATTTACAGGACAGTTGGACAGATACATGGATAGGACAGGATTAGAGAGATATGGGCCAAAAACAGGCAAGTGGGATTAGCATAAATAAGCAGGTTGGAGAGGATAGATAAATTGTTGAAAGGGCTGTATCCATGCTGTATAATGCTATGCTTAGTAATCTATGATAGACACAAAGGGCTGGAGTAACCCAGGGGGTCAGGTAACATCTCTAGAGAAAAAGAATGGGTGACGTTTTGGGTTGGGACTCTTCTTCAGATGCTGAAGTCTGAAGATGGCATCTGAAGAATGGGCCTAACCCGAAACATCACCCATCGTTTTTCTCCAGAGATGCTGCCTGACCTGCTGAGTTGCTCCAGCATCTTTGGCATAAACCACCATCTGCAGCTCTTAGTTTCTACACCTTAATCTAGATTCCCCCGTGATACTGCACAGGTTTCATCCCACACACCAAAGATCTACGGGTTTGTGGATTCATTGACATTTGTGATTTGCCCCCAAGTAGAAGTGGTTGTGGAAGTATTGATAATTGCTCGTTTTTAAGCTTCCCCCCCCCCCCCCAGTCTAGTTTCAGTAAAAACACTGAATCAAGCCCTTGAAACAACTAAATTTTTATTTTACCAAAAGCTCGTCACATATCACCCACTGTACCTATCCCACCGCGGGTTCGATCCTCGCGCCTGCCTGTTCAAGCCCTCTAGGCCCCACTCAGACAGAGGCACTCCAGACGTTCACGCGGTCCTGAGCGCTCTTCCGAACAATCGACCCTGAGCCTCGTGATCACGGACATTTATATGTCCCGGGACCTCGAGAGGCCGAACCACATGGGGGTGGTGTCTTAATCACCCAATTACAGATATCGATTAACCCCATACATAACAGGCATTTCCCTAACCTAATGATACAACAGTTCAATACATTGTATACAAACCGGACTTTGAGAGGAAGCCAACTTGGAAACATTTACCCTGATTAACAGAAAACTCAGACAAGGCTCAACACCTCGTCCAATCAACACTTAGCAAAGTCAAACTCTGCAACATTATGTACAACTATTTACAAGGTGTACGTCTGGTTGCAGCCATTCAATCCATTCTATGCACTTTGCACCAGATTGGCAGGGTTTGCAAATCTTCCCATTCTTTGCATGTAAATTGTATCTAAGCTCCAGACACTCTGGCACCTCTCCGCAGCCTGTCCCATCTCTGCAGAGAGTAATTCCAATTTGACCAAATCTCCCAGTAACCCTGAAACTTAACCCCATTTTGAAGTCCTGGCTGGTGCAATTTAGCCAGGATTAACAGTATCATGGGGGTTGTTCATGGTTGAAAGTAAGTCGACTGATGGGAATACTCTGTCAACCCACACATTGGGCCTCCTTCTATGCCACGGTATGAAAGTATAAAATAAGAGAGTACTGCACTCTCACAATGAGTAGCACCACGTAACTGAGCAGAATACAGGAAACGGACCTGTGTTATACAAGGAGGAGCATCCAGTTAAGGGCTGAACCATCATGCGATTCAGTGGAGCACATTGCAAACTGAAGAAAGACTCAAGTTATTTGCTGCACTGTTATCCTGCAATGCAAACATTCTACCATCGGCTCAGCTGAGCACGAATACAAAATATTTTAAATTCCAGGTGGTGCCATCCGGTCAAGGCACAATTCATAATGTAGTTACTTGTGCTTCGGAATAACCAACATTTCCTGCATCTGTACCATTGCACCACATCCTGTGTTCTGGATTACACGTTACTTACAGCATCTGCTTCATCACAATGTGCTCATTTATCGCTCGTGCAGGAAACCGAGGGAATCGAAAGCTTTTCATTGCGATGATTTTATATTTTTCATTGAAAAGCAGGTTTCAAATTTGGTGGCAAACTTGTTGAATTGCAAACCTACTACAATGTAAATAATTTCACAGATGGCCTCCAGTCAGGTGTATATACTGATAGCGGCAGATCCGCTTCTAAATCACATTCATTGGGTTATTTATTTATGCTTCCACCTTGAAAGTTATCAATCTCACACCAACACAAGAGGCTCTCGTGAGATTTTTAGATTTCCATTGGCCTTTGAGAAGAAAATTACATTGCTCTTCCTCATTCAATCCTTGTACCGAATTGAGACCACCTACTTTAATGAGCTCAATTTTCTGCAATACCATTTATGGCGATAGAAATGTTTGCAAGTAATAAGAGAGAGATAAGATCTAAACTAAACTTCATAGATTCGGCAAGTTTTAAAGTGTGTCTTCTGTGGAACTAATGAAACTAGTTTATTAATTATTCTCTTAAAGGTCAGAAAATCTGACGGGGTTTTAGTGTCTGACATTTGAACACTGACAATAAAGACATGAATCATAAAAACATATGAATTAAACAACATTTGCATACAGATAACGATCAAGCCAGTGGGCTGAAAGTTATCTGTAGCAAAGTATCAAATCGAGCAGATAGCAAGAGACTGCTTGCTGGATAAATTTATGCTGATGTTAAACTAGGTCTGCGTCAGCGGTAAAGATCAAAAACAAGTAGAGACTAAGTGGAATTTACCATAACGACTTTATTTCACGCAAATCTAATACAATCTGGTCAGCGTTATTGTTTTCATTTATAATATAAAAGTTATTTTTCAGGCAGCAAAATAATATAACACGATTCCTACAAATTCTTTGACGATCTCATAAAAATATGAATAAAAATAAATATGAACAAAAGTAACACTAAAATGAGGAAGCAAAATTCAGGCTCTGACAACAGTTGTCATTTCATTTATATGTTGCTACTTGGAGGCAATGTCTGGGAGAAGATTGTCAGTTTCCAAGCAAATTATTTTGATTTTGAGCTCCAATTCACCAACATCTCTTCTGACCTTGCTACTGTTTCCAAGCTCTTACACTTCCTGGTCTCGAGCACTGAATGAACAGAAATTTCTACAACTATAGAATAATAGATATTGTCTTACCATAAACAATGTTTCCTATCTATTGGTTCCATTTATTTCCTGAGCCAAAGACCTAAACCAAATTAGGTCACATGTAACCTTGTGGTGATATTTGATCACAGGTTATGTTTAGGTTGTATACATTTTTTTTAAAATGAGGATAGGTCATTTTGACCTCAAAGTGGATATAAGGACACTGGGAGATAACATGGTAGAAGTAGATAAACTAATACGCACCACAGATAGACAATGAATGTTTCCCATGGTAAATGTGTCAAAAATTAAAAGGGTTTTAGTTTAGTTTTTAGTATAGTTGATGGGATCAAGGAAAGAGCGTTCACATTGCGGCCCTGTTTTCAGCAATCTTTCCACCACCATGCACAAGAAGTGCAAGAAGCGCAAGACAGACACTGGCTGAACAACTTTTAATCTTGCGTGTGGACTCGATAAGAAGAAGAAGTATAGTTGATTATTGTCACGTGTACCAAGGTACAATAAAAAGCTTTTGTTTGCGTGCTATCCAGTTAAAGATAAAGGGCCTGACCCACTTGGGCGTCATTTGAGCGTCATTTACGCAACATTATTTACGCGTCAAAATGCATGACGCACGTGTCGTGATATGAGCATGGCGTGCATTACGCGCGCATGGTGCGTGGTGGCGTAGGCAGTGACGCGCGGTTGCGCGGGGCGCCCCAGGATTTTGGGATTCACAAAATCTTTGCGCGCCAGCTGCGTGATGTGCAAATGACACCCAAGTGGGACAGGCCCTTAAGTTTATATATGATTACAATCAAGATGACCACAGTGCACAGAGAAAGGATAAAGGATACAATATTTAAGGTGAGAGGGAAGAGACTTGAAGGGGTTCTGAGGGGTAAATGTTCACACAAGGACTAGTTGGTATCTGAAATAAGCTGCCAGGGAAGGTGGTGGAGGTTGGAACAGTTGCAATATTTAAGAGGTATCCGTTTCGGTACTTCACAGTGAGATGCAGAATCAGTGTAGGTATCATGGCCAGCATAGACCTGGTTGGCCACAGTGCCTGTTTCTATGCTGTACAACTCTATTACTCTTTGAATCGAATATTGCTCATTTTGTTTGTCGCAATCAAATGCGTTGAAACACTGACCTACATTTTTATTATCTTAAGATTTGACCAAGATTTGTCTTTATTGGCCTCCCATGTTTTGACTTGGAGACACAAGGAAGTACAGATGCTGCTTTACTAAAAAGAAAAGGATAAGGCACTGTGGTAAATGGCAGGCAGCATCGCGGGAGGACAGGGATAGGTGACATTTCGGGTCAGGACCACAAAATACTGTTACTGGATGAATGCAGATGTCTGGGAGAGATTTATGGGGCTGAATGGGTTGAATTCGTCTCTGAATACAACTCAAGATCAGTCCCTTCAGCCTTAAAAAATCTTATCAAGTTATTGGCGTTCTCCCAGTAACAGTGGGAGATCATGTTTGCAGCAATGACCACAGAGTTAGCAGAATAGTGGAAACGATGAAAGATGAAACAGGAGCTGTAGTTGCAAACTGAGTTATTGCAAATTTCACTCAGCTGAGATGTTTTAGTAAAATGTTCAGATACTTGAAGGTAAATTAAAATGAGAGGAATGGGAGACCTTCAGGAAAGTGAAACAGGATGCACACAAAACAGGATGCACGTGTTCCTGTAAGATTGCCTGCAAGCTCCTTGGACAATAAAAAAACGGCAACATGAGGGAAAAAGGAAAGCTTGTGACAGACATCATGAACTCGAGATCAGTGAGACAGGACATCTAATATAGAATGAATGGATCTGGGCAAGGTCACACTTGGTATTTGTCACAATAGCAAGTGTCATGGGTTACGGGGAGAAGGCAGGAGAATGGGGTTGAGAGGGAAAGATTGAATGGCAGAACAGACTGATGGGTCGAATGGCCTAATTCTGCTCCTGCAACTCATGAACAATAAAACACATCCAAGAGAGAGCTCCAGCTTGGATAGGCTGGATTTGTACTCTTTTGTAGTGTGAGGGGAGATTTATATGAGATGTATGAAATTACAAGCTACCTGGATGGTAAATAGGATGAACTAAAGTATTTCTGTTCGTCCAAGTGTCAAACATTTGGGACATAAAACTGAAGAAATAGATGTAAGGTTTGGAGGTGACTTCTCCCTGGTGTGATTAAGCCAGCAATCACACTTAAAGAGTCCATGGATGTGCACTGGAAGAGAGATCCTAGGGGCAATGGTCCAAATACTGGAAATTGGTTTAAGCCGATAGATCTTTTTCAACCAACATGAACTGTAAATGACTAAACAATCTCCTTCTGTTATAATATTTTGCATGATTTTATCTCATTTCTAATCCTGACCACTTCAGCATCTCAATTTTAAATCCTCTACTTCCTTTCTTCAAACAAGACTTTACCTCTCATACCTCCTTAAGAATGTTCCTGATCTCCTACCTCTTTAAGCAAAGTTTTGGTCATCCACTGTGATATCTACAAATGTAGTTTCATGCAGAAACAAAGAACTGAGGATGCTGGTAACTACACAAAAGGACCCATAGTGCTGGAGTCTGTAGATCGGTCTCGACCCGAAACATCACCTATCCATGTTATCCAGGGATGCTGCCTGACACGCTGAGTTACTCTAGCATTTTGTATCCTTTAATGTAGTTTCATATTTGGCAACACACCTATGAAAGGCTTGAAAATGTTTTACTACGTTATAATACTATTTTTCTCTGTTATAATTAACTGTTATAATTCTTTGCCTATCATTTTATATCATTAAATGTGTTAATTTGGTAATTTTTTTAAAGAGTTTTGAAATGTAAATGTTCGCTGAATTAAATTTTATCTTCTTTCTACTGGGGCTGTTAAAATCTAACATGATAAAAGCATGGAACAGCTTTCATCTGTATGCAAGTTCATGCGTCTGAATATAGAACCAGTCGATATCTTAAATTTGAGTGCTCATCTCATTTCTAAAACTGGAAGTAACAGCACATTTTATTTCAAATGCCCGATATATCACAAAATCTATAAGCAGTTTCCATGTTCTATATTTAAACTAGAAGCTGGTTTGTAGCTATAAGCATAAAGTCTTAGATTCTAATTTCACAACCAAACTAGCTGAGGGTTGACAAGGTTCATAGGAAATGGAAACAGATGTTGATGTTGAGTTGGGAGGTTGTGGCAGGTACATCATACATGACTTGGGGCTTGCTATTGGGCTCCAGCTCTGCACATTCTATCCTTTGAACTTACGCACAACAACTTCTCCTTTGACTTCCCCTCAACAACTTCTCCATTGACTCCTCCCATTTCCTCCAAATCCAATGCGTAGCTATGGACACTCGCATGGGCCTGCCTGCCACTTTGTAGGGTACGTCAAACAATCCCTGTTCCAGGCGTACACTGGCCCTATCCCCAAACTCTACCTCCACTACATTGACAACTGCATTGGTGCTACCTCCTGCAGACATACAGAACTCAGTGACTTCATCAACTTCATCACTAATTTCCATCCGGCATTCATATTCACTTGGACCATCTCTGACATCTCCCTGCCATTTCTAGATCTCACCATCTCCATCACAGGAAACAGACTATTGACCGACATCTACTACAAACCTACCGACTCCCATAGCTATCTAGACTACACTTATTCCCACCCTGCTTGCTGTAAAGACTCTACCCCCTACTCCCAATTCATATGTCTATGCCGCAGCTGCATCCAGGATGTGGTGTTCCACACCAGGGCATTGGAGATGTCCTCTTTCTTTAGGAAACGGGGGTTCCCCTCTTCCATTATAGATGAGGCTCTCACTAGGGTCTCCTCGATATCCCGCAGCACCGCTCTTACTACTCCTTCCCCCATTCGTAACAAGGACAGAGCCCCCCTTGTCCTCACCTTCCACCCCATCAGTCATCGCATACAGCATATAATCTTCCAATATTTTTGCCACCTCCAACGGGATCCCTTTACTGGCCACATCTGCCCATGTCCACCCCTTTCTGCTTTCCAGTGTCTGTTCCCTCCGAAACTCCCTGGTCAACTTGTCCCTTCCCACCCAAACCAACCCCTCCCCGGTTACTTTCCCCTGCAACCACAGGAGATACAACACCTGTCCATTTACCTCCCCCTGCGACTCCATCCATAAACCCAAACAGTCTTTCCAGGTGAGGCAGAGGTTCACCTGCATCTACTGTAGGGTCATCTACTGTATCCGCTGTTCCAGGTGTCAACTGCTCTACATTGGTGAGACCAAGCACAAACTCAGCGATCATTTCGCTGAACACCTCCGCTCAGTCTGTCTTAACCTACCTGATCACCTGATGGCTCAGCACTTCAATTTCTCATTTGACCTACCCTCAACAACTTCTCCTTTTTACTCATCCCACTTCCTCCAAATCCAAGGCATAGCCATGGACACTCGCGTGGGCCCTAGCTATGCCTGCCTCTTTGCAGGGTCGAACAAGCCCTATCCCCAAATTCTACCTCTGCTACATTGATAACTGCATTAGTGCCACCTCCTGCAGACATGCAGAACTCAGTGACTTCATCAACTTCACCATTAATTTCCATCCGGCATTCAAATTCACTTGAATCATCTTGACATCTCCCTACCGTTTCTAGATCTCATCATCTCCATCACAGGAAACAAACTATTGACCTACATCTACTACAAACCTACCGACTCCCATAGCTATCTTGACGATCACGCCGTGTCTACGGGGACACTGGAAGCCTTCCGTGCGCGCTGGTCACCGCGGGAGGTCGATGGTATTATAGATAAGGATAGCGGGATTTTAATTTGAATTTTTTGTCTTTGTTTGTAAACTGGATATAGACAGTTTTGATGTGAACTATATACTACTTTGTATGTTGATTTTTTTTTGAATAAAGTATTTATAAAAAAAATTAAAAAAAAAAAAAAACTATCTTGACTACACTTCTTCCTACCCTGCTTCTTGTAAAAACTCTATCCCCTACTTGCAATTCCTCCGTCTACGCCGTCTACGTCTATGTCAGATGTAATGGAGCCAGACATCTGGATGGAAGTGTGTTGTGAGAAAATTGTCCATCTGAGCTAGTTCAATTTACCCGTGTTAAGCACACATCTCTCTAGTCTAAATCTTTCCTATCCATATATGCATTCAAATGTATTTTGAATGTAGTTAATGTAACTCCCTCACAACTTCCTCTGGCAGCTTGATCCATGTATGTACCACCCTCTGTGGAAAGAGGTTGCTCCTCAAGTCTCTCTCATCTTAATCCTATGCTCATTAGTTTTTGATTCCCCTTCCCTGGGGAAAAAGACTGCGTGCACTCAACTTATCTATGACCCTCTTCATTTTATGTGCCTCTATAAGGAATAAAGCCTTTGCTGCCCAAATTCTGCCTTTTACTTTGGCTCAAAAGTCCTGGCAACATCTTTGTAATAGTTCCAGCTTAATGACATATTTCCTGTAGCATGATAACCAAAACTGTACATAATGCTCCAAGTACAGGCCTCACAGTGAGTTGTACAACTGTGATATAATGTCCCAACTCCTCAAATCAATGCCTTGACAGATTAAACCAGCATGCAAGATGTCACATTCATCTCCCTGTCTACATGTGATGCAACCTTCAGGGAAGAATGTACTTGCACTCTGAGGTTCTGCAACACTCCCCAGCAATCTGCCGTTCACTGTGAAAGTCCAAATTTGGTTTGACTTAATAAAATACAAAACTCGCACTTACCTGAAATGAATGCCTCTCGCTATTTTTTGGCCCGATTACCTAGCTGTAACATTTGACAACCTTCTTCACCATCTATGACACCTACAATTCTAGTATCATTTTTCCCTTTCTCTTCACATCAAATCATGTTTGACACAGTCCCACAGGCATCAGAGTCCCATTAAAACTGACTGGAGGATTTGTTGAGAACTGGCCTCCTATTTTCTCAAAGGCTGGAGTGGTCCAAAATTCAAACAATATGTAAAAATCAAAAAATAAGGCAACTGATCTTAATCTCATTAATTGGAACAATCAATTACATTATATTTGCAGTATTTTGAGAATTCAAGTTTTCATGAATGAAATATTTTCCCCCACTGCTCAGCATATTTTCATTTCATAATAAGGACAAACGTGTCTTTATACTTGCTATCTTCTCTCTACCAGTCCTGTCCAGTCATCCCAAAATATTGATGATTCCTTCCCCCTCACAGATATTGCCTGATCCGTTGAACAGATTGTGTTTTGCTCCAGATCCCAGCATCTCAAGCCTCTAGTATTTCCTTCTTATGCTTTATTTTCAATAATGATCGGAAAATGAAGCAGAGAGAATTATCAAGTGGACCTAGTCACAATCATGCCTCCGATCTCATCTAGATTGATGTTGTGAGCCATACATATCTGCTGCATGATCCGAGGTAACTACAGATCCAGTACATCAGATATCATAGGTAGACACAAAATTCTGGAGTAAATCAGCAGAACAGGCAGCACCTCTGGAGAGAAGGAATAGGTGATGTTTCGGGTCGAGACCCTTCTTCAGATAGAGATCTCTCCAGAGATGCTGCCTGTCCCGCTGAGTTACTCCAGCATTTTGTGTCTATCTTCATTTTAAACCAGCATCTGTAGTTCCTTCCCACACATCAGATATCAATGTTAGAGCACTAATGGCAGCAACATATTGACAGGTGAGGGTTCCCACATTGTCCAACACGTGCATGCATCCAGTGAATGTTGCTAAAAGATTGCATAGGAATCACATTACCTGTCTGTAAACATTCTTCTTTCATGATCTTTGGCTATTTATATGCTCATGCTAAAGTTTGGTTGATCAAGTTACTATGGTAACAAGGCAGATCTTCTGTTGCCCCAAATTTGCTGGACACTTGCCCTGGGCTGCAGTGTGTTCCTGTGTTGGTCGGTCGGATCATATCAACTGATATCCTGGTATTTTCATTGTCAGATACTGCTCCATCCACTAAATAAGCTGGTTTGTATACATTTTGTAAGCTTCTGGTTTTGTAAATTTGTAGGACATTTTTAAATCCAATTTTAATTGGGGCTGTATTACAAAATCCAGTCCGATTTCATAAAAGCAATGGAGCAAAAAAAATAATTTTCACAGTGCACTCTACATAGAATTCAAGTTTCTGTTCATAATTTTTATGTATAGACTTGTACATTCAAACAGTAGAATACATGCAAATAATATTACTGTTCACTACAGCAACTTGGCTGTGTTAATGTTTCTCATCAGCTCAATGATATTTCAGTGTGAGCACACAGTCCAGCCTGGAGCTGAAGAATAGGGATTGCAGTAGTCCTGTACAGATCTCTGCAGGATGGGAGGTCAGTGACTGTTGTTTTTGGGCCCAGGCCGGGACTGCATGGAAAAGTCAGATGAATGTCCAATACCTCTTCATGTAAACTCCACATGTGATGGGCAAGGACAGTTTACAGTTATCTCCAGTCAACGGAAGATCCCAATTTAAGCACCAGAGAAATTGCATTTTTAGACCCTTGAGAAAATGGTCAACTTATTGAGTTACTCCTGCAGCTGCCAGCTCCGAAAGAAGTTCAGCCACCAAATAATTTTGTCTTTTGCAAGAGAAAAATGAACTGGGACTAAAATATGCCTGACAAAATGTTTCACTCCTTAAGGATATCTAACACCTAAGAAAAGTGAACAATAGACTCTTGTCCATAGGAAGAACTATAAAGCGATGAAGTCTATTGCTGAGCACAGACGTCTTGGCGTTGGTCACTCAGTTTCCAGAGGCTCGTCCTGCATGTCGCTCTGTGAAACCACTTGTGAGTAGGTCATTCCTGAGGCTGCAAAGTAGCTGAGAACTAATTTCAAGGTCACACAGTCCTCAAGTCTTGGCGTGACATTCGCACCACAGAATATTCAGATGTATCATCAACATGGTGGAGAGGAGATGAACTGTAACCATACGGTAACTGTTTTTTGGCATTTTTGTCCATTACGTCACAAATTTGCTGAATGAACACAAAAATGAAGAATAATCACTATCACATGCCGAGCGCAAGTGGAATAAAATCAAGATTACTGGAAATGTTTCGGTCAGGCAGTAACTGTGGATAGAGGAAACTAACAAAATGTACCTTGTGGAATGGAAATTGAATTATCCACTCCTTTGAGCCAACTGGTTTAAATCAAATCAGCAATTTTATATTTATGTACAATTTATATTATATTATATTTAGATTTGTGAAAAACACAGTGGTTGGCACATGAGCACTTTCCATATTATCTGTGATTTTCCTGATGATTCATACATTACCTGGAAATGTCTATAAATAATGCCTGCGTGGATGTTAGTTAGCAAAGGCTATCATAGTAATAGAAGACCATCTTGTAATATGTTGAAAAAGTCTTACTATTTTGCGATATTTTCTAGTTTAAATGATAACAGTAGTTGAGGGATATTTTTCCATTTTTCAGTGGTGAATGGCATTGTAAATGACTTGGATGAGAAAGTAATAAAAAGGAACTGCAGATGCTGGTTTATAACAACGATAGACACAAAATGCTGGAGGAACTCAGCAGGTCAGGCAGCATCTCTGGAGAAAATTGATGTGATGTTTCAAGTCGGGACCCTTCTTCAGACTGATTGTATGGGGGTGGTGGGGGTGGGGAGAGCAGGAAGCAAGAAAAGGCGAAAAGGCAAATCAGGGAAGGCAACAGATGACCTCAGGCAGGATGGTTCCTGATAGACCAATTGTTGGCTTGGGACAGTGTGATCCCAAAAGATATTGTTTGACACACTGAGCATTTTGTGGCTATCTTTAGATGAGAAAGTAGGTGGACTGATTAGTAAACTTGTTGACGACACAAAAATTAATGGAATAATAGATAATGAAGAGGGTTGTGAAAGAAAACGGAACACCGTTGATTAGTTGGGAAATTGGGTAGAGGAGTGGACGATGGGTTTAATACAGAGGGGTATTAATGTATTTTGGAATGTCAAATACTAACAGGACATATCCGCTAAATGGCATGGAGACTATCTCATTTATTTTCAGTTAGAAATAAACAGATTTTTATTCAAATCAGTTAAATTTGAACTGTTAGGAATGTTACGATGATTTGAGATCATTATGTGGAGAGCTATATTCAGGTTCTGTATTAGATACAAGACTAGCATTAAATATGTTAACAGATACAATAGTGGCAGCTAGATCAGCACATGGTTTTGCAAGGAATTGAGAGATATGGATGATGTGCAGGCAAGGGAGATTTGATAAACTTAACATCGTGCTTGGCAAGTACTTTGTGGGCCGACATATCTGTCCCTGGGTGGTACTGTTCTATGTACATTAGGAAAAATATTACCATAATGTTGACACTGAAGTCACTGACATCCGTTTCCACTTCAGCTCAAAACTAAATTTGGAGCATCAAAGATCAATGATGGGAAATGTTCTGTGTATTAAACATATACGCTAGGATGGCATAGTGGCACTGTAGTCAGTACAGCTGTCTCACAGCTCCAATGATCTGGCTCAAACCTGAACTGTGGTCTTTGACTGGGTGGAATCTGTTAATACTCCATGTGACCATGAGGATTCCTACATCTGCTCTGGTTTCTTCCCGCATCCTAAAGATTAGGTATGTTGCAAAACTTACCTTTAGCGGCGCTGCAGTTCTGCCGCTCCCCATGTGCGCGACTTTGGCGCCTTTCAGAGGGGGGGCGGGCTTAAAGTGCCGTTTTTCAACAGGCAGGACAAATCGATGAATGTCGGGCGATTTGGTTGCGGAAGAAAAATCGCTCCGACATTTCATGAATGAAGGTATTTTTAAATTACTCTAAATTATTTATTAACTAGAGTAATTTAAAAATCACCTTCAAAAGCCGTGAGCGCCGACAACCGGAAGAAGTTTGCGTAGGGGAGAAGAAAAGGTAAATAGTTTATTTTTATATTAAAATTTGTTCTTTCGGGAGTCTTTAATAATATTTTTATGTTGCGAAATGGGGTCCCAAAAAATCTATGAACAAACAATATTTTTCCTCCCGACCACCGCTAACCGCAACGTTCCAATCCACCGCATTCCACTAAAACCCACTCGCTAGTTGATTTAAATGGCCATTAATTTACAGGAATCAAACACTAAATTCCTTCCATTTGGCCCAGAAATTCATGAAAATGAAATTTAAAAATTATGTTATATTGTGGATTATTGTGTGAATGTTATTTGGATACTTAGGCAATTTAAAAAAAGTTTATCTTTTCTTAAGAAATGGATAGATGTTTAGATCTACTCATTGAATTTTGTAATTAGCTACAATTAGATAACTAACTAATTATATGCTTTCATTTCAGGTCATGCAAGTAAGATTGTTTCATATTTGTTTCAGAATGCTTCAATCTATAATAACTGAAAATTTCATTGAGTTCTCTTAATTTTTAAGAAAGTTATGGGCTTTTAACTTTTCCAGATCACAGCTTTTGAGTTACGTCAATTGAAAGGCAATGGGGAGCAAGATGCTAATTTCTGAGTATGAAAATGGCCATAACTTTCTTAATACTGAAGATATGAAAGTAAATTAGGTGTCAAATTAAACTTCTTTTTATGCTTTATTTGATGGGATAAATTGCAGACTTGATTTTTTAAATCTCAAAATTTTGTAACATTGCTATAAAGATGTATAGGTTTATAATGTTATTGGCTCCTGTGCAGTGCATCTGACATAGTTGTGAGGTGAGTGGAGGGGGGAAGGAGTTAAATTACCAGAGAATCGGTTACAGAAAAATGAATGGGGTAGTGAGTGATTGGATTGTGCTGAGAGCTGGCAGAGACGTGATGGGCTGAATGGCCTCCATCTGTGTTTTAAGAAAATATGAAAATATTTTTTGAAGTTTGAAGGATCATGTGCTATCTGCCAAGGAATGTGGTTGATCAGTACATCGATGAATATTAATATATCAGAGTCCAAGCACAGCCATGTCTCCAACCACACAGCAAACCCTCGGACTGACTATTTCTACTTCTGCTATATTGTCAAACATGGCCTATGCCTCAGTTCATCTGTTACTGATGCTTTACCACCACAGGCACTCGGGTCTCATCTCCCACAATCTCATCCCTGTATACCCAAGACAACTCGCTACTAAACTCACATTTTAACTCACACTGATTATTGTTCAGCCATCATACACGTTCTTGCTGCAAACCAATAACTCTTGGTTAAGCAATGGCTGAATTTTAAAATAGTCACTTTTGTTTTGAAGCCACACCCTCTCCTCAAAGCCTCAACCTGCCCTATTCCTTTCCATCTCTGCCAGGCCTGCAGACCACAGAGGTAGTAAAAAAAAACTGCAAATGCTGGAAAACTAAAGTAAAAACAGGAAATGTGTGAGAAGGAACTGCGGATGCTAGTTTAAACCGACGATATACACAAAAAGGTGGAGTAATTCAGCAGGACAGGCAGCATCTCTGGAGAGAAGGAATGGGTGACGTTTCGGGTCGAGACCCTTCCCTCAGTCGGTCGGGCAACATTTGAGAAAATGGAAACTGTTCTGCTTGAAAGCTTTCCAACGACCCACTTTGAGGCATCCTACTGGGCTAAGGGAGCTTTGCAAAGTTGTTCTGTGGGTTACGACGGGATGGTGGGGCCGCTAAAATAATGCAACGTCAATTTTACAACTGTTCTGACATGAGGTCTCCGACCTGAAACCTTGACGGTTTCTCTTTCCGCAGATGCTGCATGTTCTGCTGAGTATTTCCAGCATTATCTGTTTTGAGCCCACATCATTATCTGCTCACATCTAACTTTTATCTTGGTTATTTTTTCCATTATTGCGTGCTGTATTTTTCAGCTGATTAAACCGTCAGAACAACTATCCACTCTCTAAATCGCTTTATTTTCCTACTTCACCTTCCTAATCCGACTTCTTTGACCAAATTTGGTGATCTGTTTTAAGATTATTTTGGTGTTCAGTGGCAAATCCTGTTTGATAATGAACCACCTTTGGAACATTTTATTATGCTAAAGGAGCTTTCTAAAGTTATAATGTCAATTATGGGGCAGGATAGTGTTGTCACTAAAACAAGGCAATGTGAATCAATCAACAGTTTTTACATCTATGCCAAAAGCAAAAGGATTGAGTTTAGTTTAGAGACATAGTGTGGAAGCAGGCCCTTTGGCACATCGAGTCTCTGTTGACCTGTGATGCATCATACATTAGTTCTATCAAACACCCGAGGGCCAATTTTGCAGAAGCCATTTAACCTACATGTCTTTGGAATGTGCGAGGAAACTGAAACAAACAGAGAAAACCTCTGCGGCCACAGGGAAATGTGTACTTGGTTGGATATAATTCCTCTCCGGGGATATAGCTATGAGTGTCCTGGAATTTAAGATACATCAAGGATAAATAAACAAGGGGGCTTTCTAGAAACATAGAAACATAGAAAATAGGTGCAGGAGGAGGCCATTCAGCCCCTCGAGCCAACACCGCCATTCATTGTGATCATGGCTGATCGTCCTCTATCAATAACCCGTGCCTGCCTTCTCCCCATATCCCTTGACTCCACTAGCCCTAGAGCTCTATCCAACTCTCTCTTAAATCCATCCAGTGATTTGGCCTCCACTGCCCTACGTGGCAGGGAATTCCATGAATTCACAACTCTCTGGGTAAAAAGTTTTTTTCTCATCTCAGTCTTAAATGACCTAGATACTCTGAGGCAATTATCAATACCTTAGATTTTTGGTTGTAGCGTTGTTTTGGACTGTGGATAACAATGTCCGCATAGGAGACTTCTTCTTCACTGTTCCCTTCATTAACAAAAGCAACCTCTGTGGGGAAAAGAATGACCATGTGAAGCATTTATCGGAATATATGGAAGAAGTTTAGGTCCCTGAATTTTATCTTACCTGTTGAAAACGGTCTGCTGATTGGTGGACCATTCTTCCTGACCACTGCATATATTGTATCTGCCAAACAAATCAGAATGCATGAATATCAGAAGTAATAATAAACTCATCTAGCATCTGGATAGTTTAGATAAGGATGGGAGGAGCTAAGTGTGAGGAATAAATAGTAGCGAAGATCGGTAAGGCTGTTTCAGTATTTTAAACTTTACGCAGGGGTTACGCTCCTGGAGCATGTAATTCAAAGATGCATAAATTAAATGAATACATTTAAACATGTGTAACTTTTAACGCAATATTTAAAAAATACAGCGCATAAATTTGATATTGGTATTAATTAAACACGTGCGTTATTTCAAAAACACATAAATCAAACATGCATAAAACGCGAGGTGCCTGTACTTCTATAATCTGTTTTGAGTGCTACCAACTGAAACAATATGCCTACCATTAATATTCCCTGGCACAAGTCCACAGAGTACAAGTTGATCAGTCTCAGCCATGCTTGGATATTGGCCGATGCTATTCGAGTTTTGACCCAGTGCCTGAACTTACTGCCAAAGGTCCTCACCTGTCTACACTAACCTCTAGATACAATTTAGAGGACATTTCAAGCTGATTCTCAATGCCTCTGAGAACATGAAAAGCAGCTTGAAAAGGTTTAAAACATTTAAAAAAATATAACAATTATTTAAAGTAGAATATAAAATTAATTAAAAGCACCTTGAAGTTTTAGACATGGTAAATGAAGAAAAATAAGTTAACCACATACTAACAATTTCATTTATATTCAGTGATGGTGACCTCATTAATATGAATGTGGATATTTTAGTAATAACAATCAAGCATTTCACCACCAGTTGATTAGTCCATTGAGGAAAGGAGGTTTAAATGTTTTGGTATCTGACCTCTGATTTGCCTCCGAGATCAGCTGAACTATAAGGAGGTTGTCTTTGGAAGTTTTCTACTGAACTACAAAAAAAAGCAGAGCGTGATTTGGCTCAAAGTTCTGTTGTGGTAATACATCCATATGTACAATTTTTGACATGTTTTGTGTCTTTGTTCCTGATTCCACACTACTTTCGTTAACAACTTTTGTTTTTATTCCGAAAAAAATACGGATTGAGTGCTAGCAAATGGGGCTAAGTATAGACAGGTACAATGGTCTGATTGGCCTCTGCAAGTGAAAGGCCTGTTTCTGTGCTATATCATTCTATAAATAATTAGTATTTAGGATCATAAGTTCTGAGTATTTAATTTTTTCCCTCTTGACCATAGCTGTAGTTAGTTGATCCACACTCTGACAGCCCCTGCTGAGAATTATCCGCATCAAACACAGAGCTTTATTGTCATATCCTTCCCTTGACCTAAAATTGCAGTATCGCTACATTGTGCTTTTTTAACCACAAATGATATTCAGAATTGAATGTAGCTCTGACACCACTACTGGGGATGTAGTAATAACCGTTGTGTCTTGACGTTTGTTATCGTGTCTAAAGGCTTATCTTACTGATTCTCTGAATAAAGGTGCTGTTTACATTGATATATGTCTGGCATTTGAAAAAGCAGGTGGTTGCATATTTGGTGGCTTGTAATGCATGCTTAGAATGAAAGTAACTACTTCACTATAAAGCATGCTGTAGTGTTCTCAGTAAAGAGATTCTGGCAACTAATTTAATATACTGTTCTGTGAAAAATACAAGGCCGAGCGGCTTTGTAGCCTCAAAACGTGCAAGGTAGACTTGTACATGTTTTGCAGATGTGAATATTCTATTGCTGATGATGCTGAATGTGCAAATAGGAACCCTCTTGAAAATATGTAGCAAAGAAGGGATGATCAAACTTTTGGGGGAATTTGAATGATTTAATCTGGTCGCAGGTTTCACTGTGTCAATCATCGCACTCCGCCTTTGCAGGAAGCACCAGAGCAGCAGCAGCTTTTATCCTTGTGATTATTTGAGCTTCCCAGAGAGGACTTTCACCGCACTCACTTTGCTCAGAGATGCAAATTCAAGATAAATCAATATGGAATAGACAGGGTAGATGCACAGAGTTTCTTTTTATCCAAAAAGTAGGGGAATCAAGAACCAGAGGACATAGATTTAAGGCGTGAGGGATAGATTTAATAGGAATCTTTGAGGCATGGAGGCTGGCGAATAAATGGAACAAGCTGCCACAGAAGGTAGTTGAGGAAATACAAGAACAACATTTAAGAGACATGCATAGTTACATAGAAAATAGGTGCAGGAGTAGGCCATTTGGCCCTTCGAGCCAGCACTGCCATTCAATGTGATCGTGGCTGATCATCCACGTTCAGTACCCCATTCCTGCCTTCGCCCCATATCCCTTGATTCTGCTAGCCCTATGAGCTCTATCTAACTCTCTTTTGAATTAATCCAGTGAGTCAGCCTCCACTGCCTTCTGTGGCAGAGAATTCCACAAATTCACAACTCTCTGGTTGAAAATGTTTTTCCTCGTCTCAGTTCTAAATGGCCCACCCCTTATTCTTAAACTGTAGCCCCTGGTTCTGGACTTCCCCAACATCGGGAACATGTTTCCTGCGTCTAACATGTCCAATCTCTTAATAATTTTATATGTTTCTATGAGATCCCCTCTCATCCTTCTAATTTCCAGTGAATATAAGCCCAGTTGTTCCATTCTTTCATCATATGACAGTCCTGCCATCCCGGGAATTAACCTTGTAAACCTGCGCTGCACTCCCTCAATAGCAAGAATGTCCTTCCTCAAATTAGGGGACCAAAACTGCACACAATACTCCAGGTGTGGTCTCACCAGGGCCCTATACAACTGCAAAAACACCTATTTGTTCCTGTACTCAAATCTCATTACGAAGGCCAACATGCCATTTGCATTCTTTACTGCCTGCTGCACCTGCATGCTTACTTTCATTGGCTGATGTACAAGAACACCCAGGTCTCATTGCACTTCCCATTTTCCTAATCTGACACCATTCAGATAATAACCTGCCTTCTTGTTCTTGCCACCAAAGTGGACAACCTCACATGTATCCACATTATACTGAATCTGCCCACTTACCTAACCTATCCAAGTCAACCTGCATCCTCATAGCATCCTCCTCACAGTCACACTGCCACCCAGCTATGTGTCATCTGCAAATTTGCTAATGTTACTTTTAATTCCTCATCTAAATCATTAATAGGTATTTGAACTTGTACATGGATAGGGAAGGTCGACATATATGGGGCAAATGCAGGCAGGTGGGACTAGTGTAGCCGGGGCACTTCAGTTGTCATGGGCAAGTAGGGCAAAAGGGTTGTTACCATGCTATATGATGCTGTGACTATATTTCATACCACATAGTAGACCACATTTATTCATCCACCTACTGCGCAAAAAAACAAAAATCAATGTACGTGTATCTGCTTAATACCTATCTTCCCCATACCTGTTCAAGTACTCCTCTGCAGTTCTCCCCAGTGTCCACAGTGTGGATGGTTTTTAATTTTGTTTTAGTTTTCTGATTGCAGCATGCAAACAGGCCCTTTGGCCCCCTGAAGGCCAGGCTGATTATTGCTCTCTCATTCACACAAGTTCTAGGTTAATGCCACTCTCTTACTCGCTCTTTAAACATTTGGGGCAATTTACAGAAGCCACCTAACCTACATCTCTGGGATGTGGGAGGAAACCGGATCACCTGGAAGAAACCTACATGCTTCTAGGGAGAACATGAAAACTCTACACATTCAGCAACCAATGTCAGAATTAAACCCAGGTGTCTGGTGCTGTGTGGCAGCAGCTCTACCAGCTGCATCACTGTGCCGTGGAAGATTACTGACTATAGTGGAGACTTACGGCAAGCCTAACACCATAAGCAGCAACTGCCTTGGTGGCTTGCTAAGTGGTGATGCTCGTAATAGTTTTGCATCTCTTGACCTTTAAACACGAGCAAAGTAAATTATTGAACGATGCCCAATATATGTGGTCCCATGGTTGAAATGCTAGCAATGTGCACAAGCTGTGATATCTGAGTGTGAGACTGGTGTAATGGTAATGCATGGGGGTCATTTGAAGGTTAGGCACCTTCACCTGTTAGATGAGGCTGATGTTCTATGGAGCTGGATTGGGGCCTGGCGATGCTAAGTGAACTGGTCATTCTGGCCTTGTCCAAACATGTGAGTACAATGATTCTTTCTACAAACAATTGCATTGCAGCTAAATTCCTTCCATTCACATTCATACCATCTCCTCGTCCACTTCCCCCACCCCCATTGCCATTTCACTGTGTGACTGGAAGGCCTCCTCACCTTTGTGCAGCAAAGAACTGCAGATGCTGGTTTAAATTGAAGATACACTCAAAATGCTGGAGTAACTCAGCGTGACAGGCAGCATCTCTGGAGAGAAGGAATGGGTGATGTTTCGGGTGAAGACCCTTCTTAAGACTGAATAAGGGTCTCGACCTGAAATGTCACCCATTCCTTCTCTCCAGAGATGCTGCCTGTCCAGCATTTTGTGTCTGTTCCTCACCTTCAATGGATGGAGGTCCCAGTGTGATCTCACCACCGCATCTAACAAGGTATTAAGTATCATTTTGATCAATTTGTTGCCTGCCTTTGCACATGTTCGCCAATCTATTTCAACAACCTACAATGATAGTGAATGGTGACTTTAACCACTGGCTCCAGTCACCATAAACATTCCTATTTCCATAATTTAGAAATTCATAATTCTATAACATTTCTATAATTTAGCTTAGTTTTAATCGCTGTCGATAGTGTGAGCTACTTTGTATGAAACTGAAAATGGTTCTTTGGTTCATAAGTCATAGGAGCAGAATTAGGTCCTTCAACCCATCAAGTCTACTCTGCCATTCAATCATGGCTGATCTGTCTTTCCTTCAACCTCATTCTCCTGCCTTTTCCCCCATAGCCTTTGACATCCATAACTAATCAAGAACCTGTCAATCTCCAGTTTTAAAATACCAAAAGACTTGGTCTCCACCGCCATCGGTGGCAATGAATTAATTTGACAAAAACGGTGGAAATACTCAGCGGACCAGGTAGTCGCTGTGGGGAGGAAGGCAGAGTTAATGTGCCTGGTCAATCATCAACCTGAATCATACCGCAGTTTCTGCTGTATTCTTTGCTGTAAGGAAAGCTCTGAAGATTGTGTAGCATCTTGTATTGGAGTCTCCTGGATTATGATATATGGACCCATGCATTATTGCTTAAGTAAGACTGCAGCAAGTAAGAATTCCATTGTCCTGTAGTGGGTACATATGACTCCTGACCAATTGAAAAGAATCCCATTTTCCTGAAGGATCCTCAGGGTTAGCCCTTACTAGCTGTTATACTCCAGCTTCTCAGGAAGATAAGCATTGCCAGGAGCTATAAGACCAAGGTCCACCTTATTTGCCTTTTACCAATCTGTAAACTGCCTGATACAATGCTGTTGACGGATCAGAGAAATATATTCCATTTACGTCAAGAAATATTTTGAGTAAAATTATTGAAATGTATTGAAATGTAGGACAGCCAAATGTCAAAAGTCACCCACATTGTCTCAAGCATGCTACACTTACCACATAGAACACATAACAGCACAAGAAGAGGCCTTGTGGCCTACGATGTCTATGCCGAACATGATGGCAGACCATCTCTTATCTACCTGCATGTAATCCATATCCCTCCATTCCCTACTGTTTTTTTTTGCCTTGTAACTTACATAATAACTACAATCTTCCATCAGCTTAATGCTTGTATTATGTTATCTACTAATGCCAAATTTTGCTTTAATTTATGTCCTGTTTCATATTATCTGCCAGGCTGTTATTTTAGATGGGTGGTGGAGCTAGAGCCGAGGGTCTGGGCTCAGGATTGAGGTGGGATGGTTTTGAGGACATCAGCAGGAAGGCTGGGCATGGGGGTTGAGATAATGGAAAAAGACACAAAGCCTGAAAGACGCCCAATGCTTGGACGCTCAGATACTGGTCCAAATAAAGTTGCATCCTTTAGAACTGCTGAAGAAGAGTTAACCAGCTGATTAAATTTTAGTTCAATGCTCTTTTGTTCTCACATGTACAGTTGAACTTTTCGCAATTGACATTGAATAGTTAGTGTACTCTGTCTGATACAACACCAGGCACACGGGTTCGATCCCGACCACGGGTGCTGTCTGTATGGACATTTACCCTGTGACCACTTGGGTTATCTCCAGGTGCTCCGGTTTCCTCACACATTCCAAAGACGTGCAGGTTTGTAGGTTAATTGGCTTCTGTAAATTGTCCTCCATGTACAGGGTAGAACTTATGTACAGGTGATTGTTGGTCTGCGCAGGCTCAGTGGGCCTAAGGGCCTGTTTCCATGCTGTATCTCTGAACTAAACTAAACTAAACACAGTTGCATATAATATACATACCTAACTCCTTGTTGCAGTTTGCATCCCTGTGCATGTTTTCAGGACTTGAACAGATAGAAATAAAAAAGACAAAATCAATACAAGGTAGGAAGAATTTTAAAAGAGAATACTATTAACCTTATTTCATTCTTCTATTATCTAATGACATTGTATACGAGAATGGTAAAAAAGTGACAGTCTTATGCATTTTAATAACTTGCACAATTACCACAACCATGCATTGGTTTATGACTTGAACTATGTTACCAGCCAATGCCATAATGCACAACCTGTCACCTTTGTCCAGACTTCCTTTCCATACAGAGTAATTCATCATCTTTTTACATAAGTATTCAAATACATCCAGAGCACTTACCATGGTTATGTCACCCATTTTTAAATGAGTAAATGGTGTTTAACGTAAAACCATTGAAGAATAACATTTATTCATGGGAATGGGACATAAGGATTTTCCTCTCTTGAATCCCATCATTTGAACAAATTAGTGTTGTTTAATAATGAATAAAAAACTACAAGTTGCTGGTGAGCTGACTGAATGTTCGAAGGGAATTACTGATCGTCCAACAAAAACCTTGAGCAGGCACAGTTTAGAGTCATCACCAGTTAGTGCAGCTAACAGTGTTAGCAGTTGTGACGCTTCTAATCATCGTTCATCTTAGGTATTTTGGCCTCTGGTGTAACAGGGGTTGTGAGAATGGAAAATTACACTTCGCCTGAAAGACACCTAATGCTTGGACTCTCAGATGGGAAATATTCTCAGGGATTAAAGTGTAGTTAGGTGTTTGGAAGAAAACTGCTGGACACCTCAGCAATGTATGCAGAGTTGCATATGGAGACTGGTGAAGGTGAAAGTGAAATATTCTGAGCTACCAGCATTTTGTCAGTGCAATTAATGCCTTTACAGTGTCTTTAGTTCTTCCTCTAATTCCAATTGAAACATTAATTCTATCATCCACTGGGAAACACCCATCTCATTGTCACACATTTTGGATAGGCCAGGGACATTGTTCCCTTTGGGGGGTTTCAATTACATTTTCTCATATTTTCTTGGATAACAAACTTATAAGAATTGGACGTGTGGAATAAACATGGACAACGAAGCTTTTCACAGACCCCTACACTGATTTCTGTTGTTACACGTCAGCTTTTACTTCTGAGATATGTTAAATCATGAAGGTTTGCAGTAATTTT
This sequence comes from Raja brachyura, assembly GCA_963514005.1. The sequence continues at coordinate 19,871,338 of OY740806.1, read as the reverse complement.
CTGACACTGTTAACATCAACTTCTCATTTACTGCAGGGTACACAAAATGCTGGAGAAACTCAGCGGGTGCAGCTGCACATCAGTAGAATTTGATGTTCTGGGAATGATGTAAATTAGTACTTGGTGGAATGTGAAATCATTAAACAAATTGTACAATTTTATAAATATATTAATCAAATGTTTTCACAAAATGTTAAAATTAAATCAAAGTTCTTACCTCAGCTCAATGGTCACATTGACTGGATCTGGGGAAAGGAAAAAAAAAATTTGCCAATCAAATGCTAATTTCAACACATAGCTTGTCAGTTGTGATTATTAGATCAGTCACTCTTGAGGTATTATTAGCATTGGCTTTTTGCTCCCTCGGTAGAAAGCATCACCCTGGTTTGATAATACTCTGTCAGACGGCTGTGGGCTTACATCCTACTCTAGGGACGTTCAACACGAAAGGGAATGTCAACCTGCATCTTCTACAGTTTTAATTAATTCAGTACTAGTTTGCTCCCTCACTTCTCGTAAAAATTGGGAAATCCAGATTCCATTCCGATAAAGTTACACAGATTCACATCTCAGGATGAAGTGTGTATATTATTGACAATGAACAATATATGTTACTTTAGACTACCAACGGTTGTGCCATGTGATTAACTGCTCTCTGGGCTGTAATGATATCCGTAGTGAATTTCAGAGAGGAATTCCTTGAGAAACCCTTGAGTAAAAAGTTTGCACCTTGGTCTTCTTGAGGATCAAGAGTATTTGTCCGTATATTCTGCAAATGGACTTTGTTGGGCATAAAGAATCAATAACAATCTTGTACGTCACAGAGGCAATTTAGGAGTGTTCCACAAAACTGCCCTTTGTACTTCTGCAGTCCAATCATCAGTCCAAGTATATAACATTTGGATAACACTGTGGATGGTTCGATTGTAATCACGTATTGTCTTTCTGCTGACTGGTTAGCAGGCCACATGAGCTTTTCACTGTACCTCGGTACACATGACAATAACCAATAAACTAAACTAAACTCAATGGCCTCTAGATCTAAAAATCTGTATCCAATAGGTTTTTGGATTACTCCTATAACATGATTATAACATTAGAATGAACACTTATTCCCAACTTTCTTGGAGCTTTTCACTGTAGAAGGTTCTCTGTTCTAGGTTATTCAGATCCAAACCAACGGCTTTATCTTAGTGTGCATCGAATGCCAGTTTTAAAGTATAAATCTCCAACACAGGTGCGCATGCAGCAAGGATGAATATTGGGACAATCACTAAAACAAAAACGGAGCCCAAAAAATTAAAAAATATTCAGCCAGGCCTATATATTAAATTATCAAAATGTTAGGTTCAAATGTACTTTAATTACCATAGTAATTATATTTTAGCTTTGCAGTCCATCTTTTCCATCGTTTTTTTAAGTTATGTTTATTGCCAGAATTAATTTTGTCAATAGAGCACCAATTTGTTACAATTCCTACTAAAGGCTGCTTTAGACCACAATAATATAACAATGCTTCTAAAAATAGTCTTCACTGCTATCCTGCTAGATGATTGTGCTTGATAATGGCTTTCATGTATCATGAAGTATCTGTTCATGATGCCCGGGCCAAGATAATGAGTTGCATTGACTCATTGCTGGGGTCACTGTCTTATCTGACTCAAATCCATGTGTCCTCCGTTTGACTGAATATGTAGATGTAGAGCATCACATGGGTTCAGCAAACACGGAGAAACACTTGCACAGCTGACTTGTCACAAAACGACTCCTACAACTCAGTATAGCTGAGTCTTCGCTGGTTTAAGAGGGAAGTGAAACAAGGATATGATGGTTGACTGCACCCATGCAGGTAATATAAAATTATGAAGGCAACAGATAAGATTTAATCAAAAATGAGTTAATTTGAAAGTACTTTTCCCTAGGGACTTGTCCAGCTGTCTTTAATGCTTTGGTTGTAACTAGAATAACATAGAGCTCAGAGTATTCAGGAGTTATCATTTAATTAACATGTTAAGAACCATAATACTGTGCCCAATTCTCTGACAAAAGTATTGCACCCAAACTTGGGAGTGTCATAAACATGTGTGTAGATTATGCAGCAAATGGCTACGATAATTGTTTGTTCTTCATTTAAAGAGATTAAGTAAAGTAAGTATAATTTCACACAGAACATAATAATGCATAATGATATGTTCTTTAGTCCACCACAAGGCAGTTTGACGAATTATTACTATTTTGGTGCACTGCCAGGAAATCGTTCGATTATTCATTGTAGTACAAAATGTCGAAAGGCACTTCACAATATCAGTAAGCAATTAGCCCAACCAGCAGAGGTGATTGCTCAGAGAGTGAGTAATGTTTTTACCATCTTCAGTACCTAATGCAAACTAGAACAAGTATTCCACCCAAGCAACTTTTTTAACTATCAGTTTGTATTGACAGTCACTCAGCAGCCCTCTGCTTCCCACATCTGCCTTTCTACTGTATCTTGGGTCCTTCCAAGTCCACTCCAGCAGAATTTTCAGTGTAAAACAAGGGATTGCGGACGTTGGTTTACACAAAAGGGCACAAAGTGCTGGAGTAACTCACAGGAATGCTTAAGACAAACCAAGACATTCATCCAATAACACTTATGTTGTCATTGACAGTGCAATGCTTTACACAACACACAGCAAATATGTATATGGATAGGAAAGGTTTAGAGAGCCAAACATGGGCAGGTGGGACGTGAAGATGGGGCATCTTGGTTGGCATGGGCAAGTTGGGCCGAAGGGTCTGTTTCCGTGCTGCATGAATCTATAACACTTTAAAATAGGATTACCAAATCTTTAATACTGTCTGAACTTGTGGAACGGGCAGACCAAGCCTTATTTGAGTATTATCTTCAGCAGTAGCATGTATAATTCCTTGTTAATTATTTGTAAAGTCATAATTGGCCTGCTTGATAATGGTTTCATCCTTATAACACTGGATGTGAGAAGTCCTTCTGCGGACCCCAGTGCCGCTCGATACTTCAGTGTAACTCTGTGCATGCTGCCTTGTTGCCATAAGCAGAGGAAACATTACATATAGACTTCCTGCTGAGATGAAATCACAAAACCATGCGCTACAAACTAACTAACAGCAAAAGGTTTTGTTTCCTCATTCAATCTGCAGTAGCAAATCAGATTATGCAGTCATCAATTGTACAATTTAATATATCTTGAAAGATAATTATCATCATGTTTCCATGCTGAACACCAGTGGCAGCAATTCAGGAAGAAAAACCCGACCATTGTAAAAATGTTACAAAATACACTGAGAATATCATAGAGGCTTTTTAAATGCTTAATATACTGGGAGTATTAGTCCTGTCCCATGGTGCGAGTTCATTCCAAGAGCTCTCACAAGTTTAAAAAAAATCAAACTCAAATGGTAAGCACAGAGAATGAACGTAGTGGGTACGTCGGAGCTCGGGGACGTCTCTTAGCGCTAACGGCAGGTACTCGGGAAGACTCGCTAACAGCAGGTTAGCACGGAAAGACTTGTGAAGAATTTTTCAACATGATGAAAAATGTCCACGAGAGCCCCGAGAACCAACGAGTGGCCATTACTGTAAATCTCCGAGTTCGAATCAGGGCAAACTCGGGAGAACTCGTGGAATGAACTCGTATAGTGGGACAGGGGTTTATGTCTTCAGAAATGCAGGAGAAGACGGACAGACTCTCACAAGCTGCGACAAAACTTGGTCTTGGCCAACTTTGAAAGATGTTACAGTGAAGCTACAATGTTTGTAAACATTTACTATCCACATTTCTACAAGAAAAACAATGGAAATATCCCAAAATCTGTATTGCTAAAGTGATCTGATTCCTGTCAGTTTTAGGTGAGAAGTGAGGATCTGAGCATCGGAAAAAAATCAATAATTTTTATTGATTTACTCCACTGGGTTGTTGAATTCAACATTGACCTCTGTGAAATATTTCATAAAATAATAATTAATTATTGGCTACAAAGGTTACAGGTATAAATTCACCATTTCAGTGAATAAAGTAATTAATAAATTGTGACATTGCACGTGGTAAATTCATCTTATTTTCAAAGAATAAAAATAAGAAGAGCACTGTTCCGTAGCCTTCATACAGTAAATCGTATATGTGGTAACTTGTGATGGGCTGCGACAAGAACCTCTCAAAAAGATTCTTCTCAAAATTTGGAAAATGTTATATCCTGTTTACTTTGACTCCATCCTAATTTATTTTAGACCTTCTTTGAATAATTTTAATAATTCTTATTAGAATTATCAAGCTTATCAACTATTTTTTGTCACAAAGCTTTCGTTGCATGATATTTACTTGTGACAATAGGTAGCAAATTGAAATTTTGATTTGAAAAAAAGGCCAAGCAACATTTAATTTTTAAGTAAAAAATATTAACCCAAATGAATTTGTTTAAAATATAACTTGCACACTATGCAAAGGATTTCTCTGATTGTATATCTCACTCCAAACCCAAAATGTTATGGTATTTTATCTGTAGTTGAGATAAAATGATTAAAATTTAAAAATAGACAATTGTACTATTTTTTACTGTGGTCACCAGAGCTATTCAAATGGCATATCCAGCTGCATACCACACACTGCTCTCACTTACAAATGCTGCAGTTAACCACATTGTACAAATGTAGCTCCAAACCAGGCCAAGCATAAGAACTGCAAGAGTAAAGCCACTGTCCCTTCCAATCTTTGCAAATTTCCTTTTTACTATGGCTTTTTGTAACAGTTCACTGCACAAGCAAGCTGAAATGCGATTTCATGTATGAAGGCTGCTATTGTACCATCCACTTTTTATTTCCTCTGTTCGTTGACAAGAACAACTTAGAGCGTAGAACACTGGAACTTTTCAAATCCTGCCCTATTACACCATTTAATCTCTTTAAGATGGAAGAAAGTATGTATCAGTGGACCAATGCAATATTTCTGTGATTAAAATTCAATTGATTTGCTTCAGTGAGGGAGGAAAAGCCAAAACCTGAATTAGGAGGATTACTTTAATCCTAATTTAAGATGTTTTAAAATTCAAATGAATAACAAATATTTGTAAATTGTTTTATCAATTTTTTAATTGCCACATCATTTTCTTTGATTTAGAATTTGGGACCTAGACTGCATGTAGGATTTTGATACTCAGCTATTTTTTAATAATTGATTTTTCACTGAGTGTCATCATTATAGGTGTAGAAATAACCATATAACCATATAACAATTACAGCACAGAAACAGGCCTTCTCGGTCCTTCCAGTCCGTGCCGACCATTTATTTTCCCCTAGTCCCATCTACCTGCACTCACACCATACCCTTCCATTCCCTTCCCGTCCATATGCCTATCCACTTTACTTTTAAATGTTAAAATCGATCCTGCCTCCACCACTTCTGCTGGAAGATCATTCCACACAGCCACCACTCTCTGAGTAAAGAAGGTCCCCCTCATGTTAGCCCTAAACTTCTGTCCCTTAATTCTCATGTCATGCCCTCTTGTTTGAATCTTCCCTACCCTCAAAGCTTATCCACGTCAACTCTGTCTATCCCTTTCATCATTTTAAATACCTCAATCAAGTCCCCCCTTAACCTTCTGCGCTCCAAAGAATAAAGACCTAACTTGTTCAACCTTTCTCTGTAACTTAGTTGCTGGAACCCAGGCAACATTCTAGTAAATCTCCTCTGTACTCTCTCTATTTTGTTGAAATCCTTCCTATAATTAGGCGACCAATGCGTCTCACTTTTTCAGTGCAAAATGGTAGTATAGCATGAGATCTTCCCCAAACCAACCAAGATAATCTGGCCATTATTCAATATATGTATAGCTGATACATTAGCTCCCATTTTTTTTGTCACTTCAGTGCAATTTTCTACTTTTGCATGTAAATAGTGTCTGATTTGCTGATTTAGATGTTAGTCAATTTGCTCTCCAAATAAACAATACAACAAGCCATAAATGGTGGGACAGATAAGGTAATTGCCAGATAATACAGGTTTTTTACTAAATCCTAGTGTTGAGTTAGGAAACTCATCCAATGAGGAATGCAGAGCAGAAAGATGAAACCCAGAGTCAAGAAAACCATACAATTTTCAGGGAGAAACGTGAAAAGCCAAAATCTGGACCATCCTGTCAAAGATTGGAAAGTAAGCCTGCTTTGATTTAGAGAAGGACAATACAATGACAGGCAATCTTTTGTCTTCTCTGAAGGCATTTATTAAACTCAGTTTATATTCACTTTTGGTAGGAGTGTGCAAGATATTGTAAATTTTAAAAGAAAATAGTGCAACTGGATAAGCAGTGCTTGTTCATAAGGTCATAAGTGAAAGGAGCAGAATTAGGCCATTCTGACATTCAATCATGGTCGATTCATCTCTGCTTCCTAACCCCATTCTCCTGCCTTCTTCCAATAACTCCTGACACCCGTACTAATCAAGAATCTATCTATCTCTGCCTTAAAAATATCCACTGAACTGACCTCCCCAGCCCTCTGTGGGAATAAATTCCACAGATATACCACGCTCAATGAAATTCCTCCTCATCTCCTTCCTAAAGGACCATACTTTAATTCTGAGCCTATAACCTCTGGTCCTAGATTCTCCGACTAGTGGAAACATCCTCTCCACATCCACTCTATCCCGGCCCAGGTCAAACTTGCAGCAATTAACAAAATTCCCAAATTACATATGCTAAATATTCTCTCTTGCACAGTGCCCAGAATGGATTAGCATCGATAGATTCCTTCCCACATCAAAGTGGGTGTATTTCAGACCCAATTTCCTCTAAACGTGGCCTGGTTTTGTAAAGCAGCATTTTATTTTTTCAGAAATCTGCATGTTTAAATTTTCAGGTCTATAGTTGTGGTGAGATATTACTGTACATTCAAGTTGCAAAGATCTGGGTAATGAGAAATTCGGAGACGTAGTGGTCAGAACACATTACGCTTTGGTTAACAAAGGCCTGTACGTTGCACTAGAAATGTACTGCAGTGGAAGCCAAGGCATTCCGCTGTCTTGAGGATTTTTTTTGGGTGATTCCAATGCACTCTTGAACAGGAAATGCATGGGGGAGGGTGCACTTTATCCTTGAGCGAAGCAAGTGAAAAGAAATAGCAAAGCAGTGACAAATAAAGAAACGCCAATCATAAGATTCACAGCAGGAAAAATATTCCATTGGTATTGATGGCATTCAAACTTCAATTTCACATATTGATTTAATAAGCTGAGGGGCAGATAAGCTGTCACGCAGCCTAATATCGTGAATCATATACGGCATGAAAAAGTCCAATCAAATCCAATTAATCCAATTGGTTCCACATTATCCAGGCTCACGCTGCTGTATTATCAGTCTGAAGAAGTGTCTCAACCCAAAACGTCGCCTATTCCTTCTCTCCATAGATGCTGCCCTACCTGCTGAGTTTCTCCAGCATTTTTGCTACCTGCTGTATTTAAAGGTTTCTTTTTTCCAAACAACTAAATTATTTTCGAAGTCATCATAAACTGTTAATAGCAAACAGAGAATTAGACTTTTTTTCTAAATTTACTCTCAACGAATTTCATTTCAAAACTTTCTTGCTGCTCCCTTTGTGAAATGTTATGTCACTCTCTCATTATTCAACTTGCCCTTTCATCCTTTTAACCGTTGCAGAGTTAACTAAATAGACTTGAGTCTTTTCAAGTCTCTTAGTGAATAATTCCACATCCTGGTGGCTTTGTGGAGCATTCATGCTGCACTTTTTCCAGAAATGAATTTCCTGTACAAAATTCCTCCCTAACTTCAGTAGGTCAAACAAGTTCAAGATCATTTCCTTTTCTATTATAATGGTCAATGCATTTGAAAGACTCGTAGAGACTCAAAGAATAGTACAAAATCAAATCAATGTCTCTAGAATGCAAAACAGAACATAGTTGAACTACTTGTTTTTCTACATTTGGTGCATCTCTTTATCTAATTTAAATATTTCCCATAAAAAGTCTTAATTTTTATTTTTAAAAAAAACTCACTCAAAATACCTGCACTACTTCAAAATACTAATCATATTAAAAACATTTGCATCTTTTGTAATTTAGTTCCTGATTCCAATTTTGAAAATGCCTTGCCAAGTTTGGTGTTTTTCTATGAATTAATAAATAATATTATTTTCAATTAGGGCAGCAGAGTGGCACAGCCATAGAATTACTGACTTGCTGCACCAGAGACCCGGGTTTAATCCTAACTACGGGTTCTATCTGTATGGAGTTTGTACATTCTCCCTGTGACCGCATGGGTTTTCTCCTGGTGCTCTGGTTTCTTCCCACATTCCAAAGTCGTAGGTTAATTGGCCTCTGTAATTTCCCCCCAGTGTGTAGGATGCGAAAGTGGAATAACAGAACTAGTGTAAGGGTGATCATTGTCCAGTACTGTCTCGATGGGCTGAAGGGCCTGTTTCCACGCTGTATCGTTAAACTAAACTAAATTCATTTTTGAGATCAGGGCATTGCTGGAAAATATTGAACAAGGTCTTTCATGATCCTCTAACTTGAAATGTAACACTTATTTAACCAAATAAAGGCTTGGCCATGAAATTAACCCAACAAGCAACACACAGGATATCAAAAAGGATTGTGTAATAACACGATTGATTGAAAACCACATTATTTTTCAGCTGGCTATTGTTGTCGTTTTAAGGTTAACACCTACAACCAACGCTTTATTTTCAGTTTTACCTTTCCGTTGCCTCTTGCAGTTCAGACAAACATATATCATTGCGAAAATAATGGCAGTAGTTAGGGGGACCAGGACCAGAGCATAAAGAAAAGAATAATCTGTGAAAGAAAATTCCAGATGTCAACTAAATGTCGACAGCACTGAGAGACATAAAAAGTTTAAAAAAAAACACTGCAATCGTTTTACTTTATTTGTTTTACATATATTTATTTCAATTCCAGAAGAGATACACTGCCATTAATAAACAAAACTGCAGCACTCTAATGTTTAATTTTTTTTAATCTACAATGGAAAAACACTATAAAATCAAAGCATTTGAAGATGACAGCAGTAAATGGTCTTTACTATATATGATTTGTAAAATAATTAAAATATTACAATTGATCAATCACTAAGATCAAGAAAAAAGACATTGAACTAATTAAGTTGAGGTCTTATTTGCTAAGAATGATTCTACCTCAATGAACATTGTTACTTAGGCACATGTATAATTACATTTCTATTTACCTTTCTGTTTTGTGTTTATCGAGATACTTCTGTTTCTCCAGCCGTAGCTGTTTTTTGCCATGCACCAATACATTCCTTCATCTTTACGCTGGAAACGGGTCCATTCTTTTGAACTGTTGAACCCGACTCCAGTTTGCAACGTTACATTATGATTCTCCGTGGCCTTTGTCCAGGTAACAATGGAGACCGGATTACTATCTACACGACAATTCAGTTCCAGGAATGAATCAGCAGCAACAAAGATGATGCTATTATTGATCGGTCGATAAATATCCACTGCTTTCAACCTGTATGTTATTAATAGATCTTGTGGTCCATCTAATGGTAAAGATAATGTACACTTCATTTTAGATGAAAGCAATGTGAAAAGAATTAACATGGAAGTATACACAGAACAGCTATTCACAATCAAACATTGCACTTCTGAAAGCTAATCATTTTCAAGGGACCTGAGTATAACTCGGACTGCCACTGAAGCAAAGTTGGAAAGAATCAGATACGTAACAAAAAGCCAAGCTTGTTCTTGTCTATGGAGAGTGAGGGATTGATGCAGAGAGGAAGGTGAATGCTAGAGCTTAATGAACCATTTGCACGATGAAAGTTGAGATTCTTCGACATTACTTCTGGAGAAATTTAGAATTGTTCGAGGGTTATACTGCTGGTAGTAGAGAGATGAAGTGTTTGGTAAACGTGGCAAATGGAGGTCCAAATTCCTAACAGTTTGAAGAGTGAAGCCACTAATATAATTCTTTGGTGATTTTCTTCACCTGTCGGAACACAGGTGGGTGTGGCGTTGTAAGTGATTTCTACGGATACCACAAATGATCACAGATACCCCTGCATATGGTGAGAGTAGTAGGGCCACTTGTGAAGGGAAGGTAGACACAAAATGCTAGAGTAACTCAGCGGGACAGGCAGCATCTCTGGAGAGGGAATGAGTGATGCTTTGCGTCGAGACCCTTCTCCGGCTGAGTTACTCCAGCATTTTGTGTCTATCTTCGGTTTAAATCAACATCTGCAGTTTCTTCCTACACATGAGAAGGGAATATTGTTGGTGTGGCCATGAATAGAGGAGTTTATATTGAAAACAAAGTTAGTGCAGGACAGAGGGCTATGAACTCAAAGACCTAAGGTTAAGACAGGTACATAAGATGGGCATTGAAAATAGCAACAAGAAGATACCACTCACTGCAAAAGCTGGGAGAGAAAAATCAACTTTTGTTGGCATAAATGTAATGGAGAGATATGAAGTACAAAACAAGTAGAAATGCAAAAGGGTGAAGTGTTGCAGGAGATGGATAAGGACAGAAGAAAGTGAATTTTGGTGAAAGGGAACATAGAACCTCTGTGAGGCCTTAGCCAAGAAGTTTGGAGAAGGCCAATCAGTTATACTTGAAATACTTTTATCAATGCACACGCGCACAATGAGGGCTTGGCAAAATTCAAATTCTAAAATAAATAGGACAGAATATGAATGCGGAAGGGAGAGGGATGATGAATATTGATCCACCCTGTAAATGTCGCAAAACTCTGATTGAGAAGGAAGGTTAGCAGGTTTATTATTATTTTTTTTTAATATTTTTATTAGAAGCAATGCGTATTGTCCACAGTATAACAGTTCTTCAAATACAAGTTTAACTTGTTTCAAAAATTATACTAATATTACGAAATCATGTATGTATGCTTCTGGTTTTTTTTGGGAAGTAAAGAAGTAAAATAATAGATCTATAATCAATACGGATGGTGATTAAATAATAATGATTATAATTATATAAGAAAAATTTAAAAAATAAAAAAAAATAATAAAAAATTATAAAAATAAACAAATAAGAAAAAAAAACAAAACAATTATTATATAATAAAAAAATGAAGTATACATCTTAGCAATGAATGGAGCTATTTCACATAACAATATCTATAGAGACGTGTATACAAATCCCAGAATACATCTTTTCATCTAATCCTACACCAGGGTACTTATTGAATTACAATGCTGAGCTCAGCTACCCCTTTAAATAATCAATGAATGGAGACCATATTTGTTCAAACAGTTCGTAGTTGTCCATTAGGACAAACCTAATTCTCTCAAAATGCAACGTCTCCGACATTTCCACAGTCCACATTTTGATTGTGGGGGATAATGTTCTCTTCCAGAATTTTAATATTAATTTTTTTCCAATTATCAAACAGTAATCAAGAAAATTTATTTGACTTACTGTTAATATTAGGCTTGAATCAGGAACTCCTAATATTATTAGCTTTAGATCGGTGTCCAATTTAGTTTTAAGAACTTCAGAAATGATTCTAAAAATATCAGCCCAATAACTATTAAGTTTTATGCATGTTACAAAACTATGCGTTAAATTAGCTTCTAAATTCTGACATTTATCGCAAATAGAAGAGATGTTAGGAACAATTCTATTTAATTTTGTTTTTGAATAGTGTAATCTATGTAATACTTTAAATTGTATCAAGGTATGTCTGGCATTTAACAAGCAACGGTGTATATGTTGTAAACTTTCTTCCCAAGTGTCTTTCATTATAGATAGACCTATTTCATTTTCCCATATCTGTCGGTATGATTCTGTTGTTGGGACTTCCCTATCCAAAAGAGTATTATATATGTATGCTATTAATTTTTCTGTATTTGGGTGCTTGTTAAGCAATTCATCAAGTAATCCTGATTCTCTATTCTTATAGTCTTGCATGTTTGACTTGATATAGTCTCTAATTTGTAAATACCTAAACAAGTTATTTGGGTGCAATCCATAAATATCTTTTAACTCTTGAAATGAGAGAAATTTTCCTTTCCTGTAAAGGTGTTCTATCCTTATAATTCCTAATTTTTTCCAATGTCTAAACCCCTTATCCAATATAGAAGGTTTAAATAAGGGATTATTCATAATTGGTAAACAAAGCGACATATTATCCAAATGTAAAGTCTTAACTATTTGTTTCCAAATACGTCTATTGCTATGAATTATTGGGTTTTCCCCATATGTTTTTTTTTGTACTTCCATTGGAGCAAAAAGAATCGAACTTGTATCAAACGGTAAACAGTCTTCCTTTTCCATCTTTAGCCAAGCTGGTTCCTGATCCATTTTTACCAACCAAAAATTCATATTCTTAATCTGAACCGCCCAAAAATAATATAAAAAAATAGGTAACGCTAATCCTCCGTTTATCTTGGATTTACATAAGTGTTTTTTACTTATTCTGTGATTGTTATAATCCCAAATAAAGCTGTTAACAATGGAATCGATTTTAAAAAAAAGTTTTAGGGAGGTATAAGGTTAGCAGGTTTAGCCTTTAAGATTGCTTCAGTGGAGATGGGGAGACACACACATAGGATTACCAAGAGATATCTATAAGGAAGCTTCAAACTTAACTGAGAATGATTCAAATCTGGGAAATAATCATCATAGTAAGAAGGTAGAGTATTTGGGGCAGATTGATTTAAAGCAATTGAGAAAGGTGAATTAAAACTTTCGGTCTGAGTAACAGGACAAGAGAGAAAGGCAAAATAGAAGAAACCAAGAACAATATTAATGAGAGAAAATATAAGTGATAAAACATAATGTGCATACAACAAGAATTCAAAGATTAGCAATACAGTGAATACCACTTCAAAAGTTAAAGATGATACTTACACATAATATTTAGTTTGATTGTATTTACAGCTGGTCGTCCAAAAGTGGAATGATTAATCTGACAACTGCAAACAGTCCCATTGTCTTCCACTTTTGGGACAATCTTGTAATGACTGGTGGCAAGTTGTGTGCCATTACTGTCTGTTTCAAAAGTTGGTGCAGTGATATTTGTAGAAGTGCATGTCCATGTAAAGGAGATATCCTTGTCGTACAATCCCTTGCCAGAGCAGGTTAGAGTGGATTCATGACCAGCAACCAAAGTATCACCACGTATATAAATTTCTGGAAGATCTGAGAGAAGATAAAGCATAAAGTATTAAACTATATATCACACATTTCAATATCAGTGAAACTCTGTCAGAGTAAATTGTCCAAAATTCTGCCCTATTTTCATAGAGAATATATTAAGTTAATGATGTAGAATCATAATAATAGAGCACTTCTTTAGCTGAGAAGCATCAAGGATCAAATATATGCTGGACCATTATAATATACTCCATGGTCCTGGCAAAATAAGATTATGTATATCACACAGACTCACATGGCGTAGTCTTTTGGTTAGTATTGACGATACTCGTAATGCACAGTAAAACATTTCAGTGAGAGATTACTCTTGAACTCTTGAAATATGGGGAAGCTTGAGTTAATGATAATCATTGTAGAAATTTATGGTGTAGGACAAGAGTTCCCAACCTGGGATAAATTTACCCCCAGGGGGTAGATTTCGCCTACCCAGGGGGTAAATTTGTTGATTCTGGATTTTGTACATATTTTTTCTCATTGACTGACTGTGTTTGGTTCTGGCACACCGGTATCTGTTCTTCATTAGTTGTTCATAAATATGTGAAATAACATTATTATGTGCTATTAAAGTTGCCAGGGGTAAACGGGACGAAAAAGTGTGGGAACCCCTGGTGTAGGAGATCTATTGAATACATGCTGCTCTAAGACATACTTTTAATTTACTCTCACTTCTCTAGTTCAAAGCCCTGCAGGTGATGCACCTCAAGTGCTCATTCAGGTACATGAAATTTGGTGAAGATTTCTACTTCTTTTACCCATTCTGAATATGAGTTCCAGTCACTGCCACTGATTGAGTGAATTTATTTGTTCACAACATCAACCCAATTCTTCTACCAGCTAATATACATCTATGCTTCTATGTTACTCCAGGCAATGAGATCCAAGTCCTTTCTGGTTTGTGTGTTGAGACCTCACATAATTGAATGCACTGCAATTTAATTGCTCCTCAGACTTATTTGTTGCAAACAAAGGAGACCAAGGCAGCCATATAATTTCCAAGCCGTTAGCACCCTACTCTACTCCTTTCTCAACCATAGCTATGTGGTTAAGCATAGCTCAAATACCATCTATAAACTCAACAACGACACCATTGTTGTTAGCTGAATTATGGGTGGTGAACAGTCAGTGTGCAAGAGAGAGATGGAACAAGTGGTTAGTGGTGCCGCAACAACAAACTCTCACTCAAGGTCAACAAAACAAAGTAGCTAACCATTGACTTTGGAACGGTAAAGTCGGGAGACAATGTGCAGTTTTTAAGATTGGGTCAATGGTGGTATGAGTTAGCAACTTCAAATTCCTGGATGATAACCTCTCGTAAGCAGAGCACATAGCTGTAACCATGAAGAAGATCTGCCACTGCCTCTAATTTGTTCGAAGTTTAAAGAGATTGGGCAGGTTATGCAACATGCAAAGAAACTTCTACCGATGTACTGCAGGAAGTATTCTGACTGGTTGCATCTTGGGCTGGTATGGAAATTTCAAAACACGGGAACTCAAGAGGCTATACTCAGCTCAAGCAATCACAGCCACAGGCCTCCCCACCTACATGCCTCAAGATGGTGGCATCTATTATCTCTCCATCCATGCCATGCCCTGTTCTCACTGTTACCATAGGGTGAGGTGTAAAAGCCTAGAGTATCACACCACCAGGTTCAGAAACCACTACTTTCCTACAACTTTTTTGAACCAACCCACACAACCCCAAACCTCCCACGACAATGGAACACCATGGACTTGTTTGTTTTTCTTATTGCGTTTTACAGTCTTCTTCCATTTTTTTGTCTTATAGAATTTTATGTGATTTATAAACAATTTACTTATAATTTATGTTTCTGTGTGCAGATTTTTGTTACACCTGTACCTCACCGTTCTTGTGCCAATGACAATAAACAGCTTGACTTGGCTAAGTTCTGTTTCCATTAATTCTTAGTACAAGAAGTGAACTCCCCTTAAAATGTTCCCTTCCATGCATCATCCCCATCTACCCACCATTGCTCCCTCTGGGAAGGACCTGCCAATTGCTATCCATTTCAATTTGCATTTCCATTCCCATACTGACCTGTCATCCCTTCCTCCATTGCCAGAGTGAAATCTATCACAAACTGAATCCTCACTGAATGCAGTCAATCAAACTATCTCAAAGAGTTATTTTTTTAACTGTTGTAAAACCAGCTCATCCTTTGGTATGGACAGAATAGAAAGTGAAAAGAAAGAGAAATGGAGGAATATTGTCACTGTTGGTATCCATATATGATTTAAGATCAAATGAGACAACGCAACAATATCACAAGCCGTGTTTTACCAAAAAAAGCTGGAAACACCAACCTTGAAGTACCTCTGTGAAACACGGAACTGTAGATACTGGTTTACAAAACAAGACAGAGTGTTGGAGTAACTCAGAGGGTCAGTCAACATCTCAGGGGAACATGGTCTGATGAAGGTCTAGACCCGATATGTCACCTATCCATGTTCTCCAGGGATGCTTCCTGACCCATTGAATTGTTCCAGCCCTTTGTGTCATCTTAAGTACGCCTTATTCATTTAGGTTGAAACAAAATGTGTTCATTTCATCTTATTTCTAATTGGGTCTGCTTGCTAATATTTCTGTTAAAGTATCTGTAAATGGATTGGTTTAAATGTATTAAAGAAGGAACTGCAGATGCTGGAGAATCGAGGGCACACAAAAAGCTGGAGAAACTCAGCGGGTGCAGCAGCATCTATGGAGCGAAGGAGATAGGCGACGTTTCGGGTCGATTCGGGCCTGAGGAAGGGTCTCGACCCGAAACGTCGCCTATCTCCTTCGCTCCTTAGATGCTGCTGCACCCGCTGAGTTTCTCCAGCTTTTTGTGTACCCTTGGTTTAAATGTACCTGCGTTTAACATTATCGATTTCATAAACATAAAGTGCAGAGACTGGAGATCATCATGGTATTGCAAATACTTTACCATAAACCTGTATTCGTGTTCCTTGGCCCTTTTCATGAATTGGAGGGAAGACATTTGGTACCTTCACCACACAAGTGTAGTTGTAAACAGAGTGACCAAACGATACATTTTCAATCTTCAGTGATACCATGCAGTTTTTGAAACCATTCCTGGTGGGGTGAGGAATGCAGAGCGATTTGTTCGTGTTGTAAGTATCATCAGGCCGTCCAGGTGATGTCCGATACCATGAAACGAGGAGCCAGGCATTCGCACTTCCACCATAAGTAAATGTACAGTTTAACGTGACGGACTCGCCCCTCCACACACTGACCAGACGTGGCTGGGTCAAATTTGAGATTAGCGGAACTCCTGGTAGAAAATAAATACATTTGTCAATTATAATCCCGTTAGTATTTCAATAAACATCCACTTTACACACTGAACAAGGGATTGGTTTTCTAACGGAAACAATATTTAAAAGAAACGTATTCAAATCTGACGTTTTCAAACAACGATTCTCGCCTCTATTATGGTTGCAAATGCCTTCTCTCAGCAGATGCGGTGGGAGGTGACACCGTGATCTTTGGACGCTAGAAAGACACAAGGGACTGGAGTAACTCGACGGCTCAGGCAGCATCTCTGGAGCACATGGATGAGATGACTTTCCAAAGTCTGAAAACGGGGCCCGACCCGAAACGCCATCTGTCCATGTTCTCCATGGATGCTGCCTGACCCGCTGAGTTGCTCCAGCCTCTGTGTCTTCTCTTGCAAACCAGAATCTGCTGTTCCTCGTTTCTACACCTTCGTAAGATTCTTGCTTTGTGCTCTCTGATGGAGTTGTAGTGACCGAATTATATCTCAAATGCTTTAACTAATTGAATCATTGCAGGCAATCGCAGTCAATGAAGATGCAAAACTTTTATTCCAACATTAAAAATATAGATTAAATGGAGACTAAATATTTTGACGGGTTTCTCGGCCTTTGAGCAGAGATATTAATCGACCTGCTGTCTTAATAACAGACTCGCTCCTTAACTATCTATCGATGCAATATGCCACATAATGATGGTCCCCATCACGGCTCTTTGGTCCACAGATTGTCCGATCAACATAACTTGCCTTGTGTCCCTGCATGCAGGAGGAAGAGCAGCTTCAGGAGGAGTTGCATGTTTACTCGGTTCTGGCCGTCCCTGGAAATATTAAACTCTCCGCCCGCGGCCAGCTCCAATGGTGCAAATGTCAAGTGAGGATGATCCGTCCGCTGCGAACTCGCATCACAGACGGAGAATGGCAGAGACTGTGAAATGCCAGAGGGTGTACTGAGCGGAGGAAGTTACGTTCGAGCCGAAGGAAGTTTTCACTTTCCCTAGATTAATATCTCTGCCTTTGTTCAAGCAAACACTGAGGATCTGTGTCAATGAAATCCACAGAGTGCGTGTTGGAAGAGAACTGAATCAAAAACAATGTCACGGCATCTAAAACAGCTGCCCCAGTCAATGCGCCGTCAGAGTGACTTCAGTGCCTTTTATAATTCACTGTAGCAAGGTTGTCTTACTTCAAGTGATTTTCTTTCACCCATTGAAGCATTTTGATAAAGTTTAAGTCTCACTTCCTGCAGTGGCACAACTGAACATTGTTTTTTTCCGCCCTTGTTCAACCTATAGCACATAGGTTTAAAGTGAAGGAGGAATTAAAAGGAATCTGAGGGGCAACTTTTTTTACACAATGGCAAAAATGAGAGAAAAGGGAGCACAGGATTACCTGAAATTGGAGATATGAACACATGTAATAATCCATTTTTCATTGTTCATACTAAATTGTAGATTACCCAGATGAGATCTGAAGTGTTGTTCTTCCAATCTGGATTAGGCCACACCATGGTCATGAGAAGGCCTAGGACAGACTGGTCAGTGTGAGTAGGAAGGGGAGATGAAAGGTCTGGCAACTGGAAAGTCAGAATAGCCATTAGGGACAGAGCAATTCCACAAGGCAGCTGCTTGACCTACACATGATCTCGCCGATGTAGAGGAGGTCACATCAGGAATACAAATTGATCGACAAAGTTGTAGGAAATTGTGAATCTACATCTGACCTGGAAGCTCTGTTTAGGTCACTGGATGGTAGTTAGGGCAGAGATGTAGGAACAAGTGTAGCATCTCTTACGGTTGCAGTGGAACGTGCCAGGAGGCAGGGAGAGGTGGGTGGGAATGGATAAGTGAATTAGTGAGCGGCAGAGGGAATGGCCCCTGTGGAAAGCAAGAAGAGATGGGATGGGGAAGATGTGACTACTGGTGGGATCCCATCGCAGCTAGTGGAAAGGTGAAAGGTAAAGACTTTAAAGAATAGTATCTGTGTTAAATGGAGGAAATGTGAACAGGAGGTCCATCAACCACAGCAGAGGAGAAATCACATTTCCTGGAGGACATTTGAGATGTTATAGTCATAGGGTCATACAGTGTGGAAACAGGCCCATTGGCCCAATTTGCTCACAGTGGCCAACATGTCCCAGCTACACTAGTCCCTCCAATCTGCGTTTGGTCCATGTCCCACTAAACCTGTCCTATCCATGTACCTGTCTAAATGTTTCATAGATGCTGCAAGTGACAATACCTGCCTCAATTACCTCCTCTGGCAGCTTGTTCCATGCACCCTCCACCCTATCAGGTTCCTATTAAGCCTTTCCCCTATTACCTTAAACCTATGATGAAAATAACTTCACCAGAGCCTATGTTCTGGAAAGGAAAGTCTCTTCGTGAGAATAGGTGCAACAGAAAAAGTGACACTGAGCGAAAAGTAAAGAAAGGTGGACCTACAGCATTGTGGTGCTGACTCGTAGGGACAAATGGCCTTGTCCTGCACCTATTTTCTATGTTTACAAGTGACCATGTTGGAGGAAGATCATTGTGGGAGTCAGTTGTACCATATGAAATGTCAGTAGATTGTTAAGTCTCCTGAGACAGAGACAGAGAGATACAGAAAAAGGGAGAGATGCAAGAAATGGCCCAACTGAATTTTAGATTCATGGGGAGAAGATCATAGTGAATGTGATAAACAGAGGCATTAAAGTGTTTGCTTGATTTTCACTACTCTTCTGTACTATATTCTGGGGTCAGATTGTGAACTAACCTCTTATATTGCATATGTGGAACTGGTCTGCATCCGTACAAGGCCATATCATAGTTATACCTATTGGCACTGTAGATGCCGTTCCTAACTTTTCTACCAGTGCGCCACCTTGTGCATACATTTAACATAGCAGTTATCTGCTTAAAAGACATTTGGTTTGGTGCATTAAATGTATTATAACATAGTATAATGATAACATATAATATGTTGGCACAGATTTGGTGGGTCAAAGTGTCTGTTTTCACGCTGTATCTCTCCATGACGGTGACTAACGTTTACACCCTATTTGGTGAAATATCTAGGCCTTTTCCAGTGGTGATCAGTTGTGAGTAATCAATGTACTCAAGTACGATGGCGCATGTGATCAATTGGCCCATTATTTGGATGTCTTCTCTAACTGCTTTGCTGATGAATAAGAAAGGCATTATGTGGATAAGCTAGATAATCAGCAAGGAAGAACAATTCTACTTTGGAAAAATAAGGGTATCAAGCAAGAACCAATTACTTTGTTGAGGTAGCTAAAGTAATAACTATTTAAGTATTTAAGAAATCATTTAAGAATAAGGGGCAAGTCATTTAGAACAGAGACGAGGAAACACTTTTTCTCACAGAGAGTTGTGAGAAACGTGGAATTCTCTGCCTCAGAGGGCGGTGGAGGCCGGTTCTCTGGATACTGTCAAGAGAGAGCTAGATAGGGCTCCTAAAGATAGCGGAGTCAGGGGATATGGGGAGAAGGCAGGAACGGGGTACTGATTGGGGATGATCAGCCATGATCACATTGAATGGCAGTGCTGACTCGAAGGGCCGAATGGCCTACCCCGGCACCTATTGTCTATTGATACAATAGCTCCAGTGTTGAATTTGTTTTTTTATATTATAGAACATAGAAAATATAGCACAGCAATACTATATAATATTTTTTCATATGAATTGAAAACGTGTAGGGCGTGAATAGGAATAACATTCAATAATAGAAAGATAGAAACACAGAAAATAGGTGCAGGAGGATGCCATTTGACTCTTAGAGCCAGCACTGCCATTCATTGTGATCATGGCTGATCGTCCCCTATCAATAACCCGTGCCTGCCTTCTCCCCATATTCCTTGACTCCACTAGCCCCTAGAGCTCTATCTAACTCTCTCTTAAATCCATCCAGTGACTTGGCCTCCACTGCCCTTTGTGGCAGGGAATTTCATAAATTCACAACTCTCTGGGTGAAAAGGTTTTTTCTCACCTCAGCTTTAAATGACCTCCCCTTTATTCTAAGACTGTGGCCCCTGGTTCTGGACTCGCCCCACATTGGGAACATTTTTCCTGCATCTATCTTGTCCAGTTATTTTATAATTTTATATGTTTCTATAAGATCCCCCTCATCCTTCTAAATTCCAGTGAATACAAGCCTAGTCATTTCAATCTTTCCTCATATGACAGTCCCGCCATCGCAGGGATCAATCTCATAATCTGGAAAATTTGACAATAAACCAACTTCCAAATTCCCAAGTGTGTCGGATAATCGGACTTTTACTTGGCTCCATATTTGTAGTTTTCTTGCTTTCAGAAAATAAATTGCTACAGTTGCTGCAGTTATCTGCACTTTGATTTATGTACTGAATCCTAGTGTGGTTCTTGCACCATCTGCTGGCCAAATATAAAACTAGAAGGAGTTCAGAGAAGATTTACGAGAATGTTGCCGGGACTTGAGGTCCTCAGCTAGAGGGAGAGGCTGGACAGGCTGGAAATGTATTCCTTGGAGCGTATGAGGGTGATGGATGATCTGATCGAAGTATATACAATCATGAGAGGAATAGATAGGGTGAATGGACAGGGTCTTTTACCCACAGCAGGGGAATCAAGAACCAGAGAACATATGTATAAGAGGAGAGAGAAAAGATTTTAATAGGAACCCGAGCGGCAACTTAGTTAACACAAAGGGTAGTGGGTTTCTGGAAGAAGCTGCCAGAGGAGGTAGTTGAAGCAGGTACGACAACAGTATTTGAAAGACATTTTGACAGGTACATGGTTGAAAAGGTTTAGAGGGATATGGGCCAAACATGGGCAGGTGGGACCAGTATAGATGGGGCGTCTTGGTTGGCATGGGCCAGTTGAGGCGAAGGGCCTGTTTCCGTGCTGTATTACTCCACGACTCTAGAAATGATGCCAATTTAGTAAACTCACCGGTATTGAGTTTAAGTTGAGAAACAAATAGCCAAAAACCTCCTTATATAGGCCTGGGATGGTTTGTAATGGCAAAATGTTTCTTAAGAATGTTGGATTTGAGAAGTTTGTCCAAAGCATGAATAAATAAATTCCCCATTTGTCTTTATTTTAATGCCTCAGAAAATTGGTATCAAAATCAACTGGACATACGCACAATCAGAAGACATTGCTCTCCGTGTAAGAGCTATCATTGGAAATAATTATACCTAAATCAGACCCTTACAAATGCATCAGTGATGATTCCTACATCCAGTGCCAATATGGAAATAGGTTTGATTTTGGGTCACCTTGAGTCGCCTCGGACAGTTCCAGAGTTGGTGGTGGATGATTTCAGGCAGGGTGTGTGTCTGATGAGAAGCATCTCATTCTTACATGGTTACAATTGGGGCCATGGATTCAGGATGTAATATTCACAGAGGCCACGTAAGTGAAAGCTCGCAACCGGAAAAGTCGCTTGTCCATTACCCCAGAGTTGCTGCCTGACCCGTTGAGTTATTCCATCACTTTGTGTTTGACTTAATTGGGATTGGTTCTCTGTAGATGAAATGTATTAACTTATTGACACAGTGAATGTATTGGATCTGATGACACCATGAATTTAAGTAAAGAATGGACGAATGGTTCAAATACGGCCTTCAACAAAATTATGGAAATTCTCTCTCTAAAGGGCCTGTCCCACTTAGGCAACTTTTTAGGTGAGTGCAGGAGACTCTGCGCTTGCCACATGGTCGCCACATGTTCGCTGGTGGTCTCTGGTGAGTTCTTTAATGGTCGCGAGGAGTTCCCGCATTCTGGGAATTAGTCGCGGCCTCAGTATGGTCGCTACAAATTCTTCAACAATTGGTCGCCATGGAGAAAATCGATACTTTTGTAGTCGTAGGTGAAGTTGCAGTGGGGTCGCCATGTAGTTATAGGTAGTCGAGCTAGTCGTAGGTAGTTTTAGTTAATCGCCTTTGCTGACCAGGCATTTTCATGTTTTCAGAACCAAGGAGAACCAACCGGTTATGTTAAATGGCTGCCAAACTTCACAGCTGTGTATCTCTAGCTTATTAAAAGTTGTCTGGCTTCTCTGAAGTAGTCTCCACTCCTCCCCCCCCCCCCCCCCTTCTCCCCGCTGTTAAAGGAGTTATCGTACTCTGTGCTAGCCGTCTTAACCTTCCTCTTCATTGTGTGTTGCTGTATCACCTTGGCTTTGCACCGTGTGAATTTCAGACAGCGCTCCCCAGCTTGTGTGTTTTTATGTTCCACTCTGACACCCACCGTTCCAGTTCCCGGTTTTTCAGCGAGTGCCACGAACTTGAAAGTCGCCTGCAGTATGCTGAGAAGTCACCCAAGTGGGCCGGCCCTTAAGACATCCTGCTCTCAAACCATTATATTCAAATAATATGCATAAACCTATAATAATCAATTAATGAGGAATGGCATAATGTGCCATATGAGGAAAGATTGGAAAGACTGGGCTTGTATTCACTGGAATTTAGAAGGATGAGAAGGGATCTTATAGAGACAGAAAATGATAAAAGGACTGGACAAGCTAGATGCAGGAAAAATGTTCCCAATGTTGGGGGAGTCCAGAACCAGGGGCCACAGACTAAGAATAAAGGGGAGGCCATTTAAAACGGTGATGAGAAAAAAACCCTTTTCACCCAGAGAGTTGTGAATTTAGACAATAGACAGTGAGAAGGCCATTTGGCCCTTCGAGCCAGCACCGCCATTCAATGTGATCATGGCTGATTATCCACAATCAGTACCCTGTTCCTGCCTTCACCCCATATCCCCTGACTCCACTATCTTTAAATGCTATCTAGCTCTCTCTTGAAAATATTCAGCGAACCGGCCTCCACCGCCCTCTGAGGCAGAGAATTCCACCGACTCACAACTCTCTGCGTGAAAAAGTGTTTTCTCATCTCCGTTTTAATTGGCTAACCCCTTATTCTTAAATTGTGGCCCCTTGGTTCTGGACTCCCCCAACATCGGGAACATGTTTCCTGCCTCTAGCACAGCGGTTCTTAACCTTTTTGGCACCAGTACCCGCATTCGCGAACAAAACACTGTATGTGGTGTGTACCTTTGTTAGGTTCCTAAACATGGGCTCAACAAATTGATATGTTATTTGTGTCGCCTTCATGTCCCCTGGCAAAGCCCCAAACGACCCCACTAGGGGGTCACGACCCCCAGGTTAAGAACCACTGCTCTAGCATGTCGAAACCCTTAATAATCATGTTTCAATAAGATTCCCCTCTCATGTTTCTAAATTCCAGAGCATACAAGCCCAGCCGCTCCATTCTCTCAGCATATGACAGTCCCACCATCCCGGGAATTAACCTTGTGAACCTATGCAGCACTCCCTCAATAGCAAGAATGTCCTTCCTCAAATTTGGAGACCAAAACCGCGCACAATACTTCAGGTGTGGTCTCACTAGGGTCCTGTACAGCTGCAGAAGGACCTCTTTGCTCCTGTACTCAACTCCCCTTATGAATTTGTGGAATTGTCTGCCACAGAATGCAGTAGAGGCCAATTCACTGGATGAATTTAAACGAGAGTTAGATAGAGTTCTAGGGGCTAGCGGAATCAAAGTATATGGGGAGAAGGCAAGCATGAGTTACTGATTGTGGATGATCAGCCATGATCATAATGAATGGCGGTGCAGGCTCGAAGGGCCAAATGGCCTCCTCCTGCACCTATTTTTTTATGTTTCTATGTTTTCTAATGAGACAATTCACGATGGATATTAAAAATGTGCATCATCAAAGCATAGAAACATAGAAACATAGAAATTAGGTGCAGGAGTAGTCCATTCGGCCCTTCGAGCCTGCACCGCCATTCAATATGATCATGGCTGATCATCCAACTCAGTATCCTGTACCTGCCTTCTCTCCATACCCTCTTATCCCCTTAGCCACAAGGGCCACATCTAACTCCCTCTTAAATATAGCCAATGAACTGGCCTCAACTACCCTCTGTGGCAGAGAGTTCCAGAGACTCACCACTCTCTGTGTGAAAGGCAGTATGCCTCAATTTCCATACAATGGCTGGCTGTGCATTTTCGTACTCATTTTTTAAATCAACACATCAAGGTTGAGTCAATGAGCAAACCTTGAAACCACACACCAGATACCAGCTGAATAAACCATCTGTTGCACCTTTTTATCTTTCGAAAACAAACACCTCTTAAGTAAAGCACAAAGTGCAGGAGTAACTCGACGGTTCAGACAGCAGCTCTGGAGGGAATGGACTAACAATCTTTTTGGTTAGGAGCATTCAATCATGTCTCAAAACTATTTATGATCTAAGGTAAGTAACAGATTAGATGTAATTTTCAGCAGAGAAACTGACTCGTGCACATTGGAGACAGAAGCAACAAAGGCTATACAAATGAATTAGTTCCTATCAAAGAAGTCCCAGTTGTACAATGTGGGAAAGTCTAACCTTGACCAGCCGACTCCTACTGACATGCACAATTTACCCAGGATTTATTGAGATTGTTAACATGACATTTAATATTGCTGATCACTGATTTCCACATTTCGGCAGGGTGCAAAAAAAGTCAATGCTCCTTTTAATCTGCTTAAGAGCAGCAATCAATAAATGCATTGTATATCACATACTCCTATGTACGTCAATCATTCCCTACTTCATTATCCAGCTGTAGTGAGATTTCCAGTGCAAGCAAATTGCTGAGGGCACTTACTCAACCTGAAAGGCCAACTTAGCTTTTCTCCGCAGATATTGCATGACTTGCTGAGTATTCCCAGCATTAACTTGTTTTATTTCAGCTAACAAAATAAGTGGCGGGGTAATTATTTTAGAGTCATTCACAGGCTAATATTTTGTACATTCATGCTATTCTGGTTGGTGCTGTTGGGGTTGGTGTCAATTCCAGTTGGAAGACTTCAGACGGAGAGGACAGGAGCAGAAGTAGAGCCATTTGGCCCTTCTTTCCTGTTTCACAAGTCCATGAGTTCATGGCTGCTATGAGATATCGACCTAAGGATATTTCATGGATCCAAGCTTTATTTTCATGCCTGTTCCCTGTGAATATCTGCCTCCTTCAAAGCTCTCACCTGCATTGGTGTACAAATACCTCTCCTTTCTATCTCCAGTTTTGAAATAACAAAAAAGATTTTCAACTAAAGTGTTTCTTGGAAACTGCTAAATGATCTGAAGGAAATTCATATTGACTTCTCATAAAATGGACACCGTTTTATGGGAAGTCAATATGAATTTCCTTCAGATCATTTAGCAGCATCCAAGGCGCAAATCTTTGATTGCTGGAGGCCCCAGCCCAGTCTTGGTAAGTTGCAATCTCTCTCAATATTTAATGGTTCCATTAATGAGAATTATGGAGGCAGTTGAAAAACACAGAATGCAGTGCCTTTGAATGATTTAAGTGACAAAAAGTACATTTCACGGACTGTTCTGACTCTTGTGTTAATTGAAACTGCTCGCTTCTCAGAACAGACTTTTCAGGTTGACATTTAAATATAACAAAACAATCCCACGCTGAACAATTCCCCAAAGAACATTTCAACTGCATTCAAGCTGGGAGGCTATCAGGTTACTGACTTCAAATATCATTTCTAAAACCCACACCAGGAGCACCTTGGCAGCTCAGATTCCCGCTCTGAAACACTGCAAAATGGCTAGTGATTCAAGGAAACAAGGCTACTTTATTAGAGACAAGAAAAGTTTACATAGGGACAGGAATCTTCTTGTGCATTCTACGTCTGGCACTGAAACATTTGTGAAGACAGCCATTAGTCACATGATGCAATTTGTAAAGGGGGGCATACCCGATATAGCATGGGGTTCATCATCATTGCAGTTCAAGCTTGTAGCCTGCAGTGGCCTCATGTTCAGGCAAACATGCATGGGTTTAATGATTCCCAATAACTCCTGGAATAAGGATTGTTGGAGTTAATGACAGTCCCTGAAATCCAAGCATTTTCCTCATCATTGCACATTCCAACTCTGACACTAAGGTTTTTTTCAAGTGTACTGTTTATTGTGGGTGAAGGAGAGACACTACTGTACAGTGTTGCCGATATTAGCAGGACATTTCCTTAAAGGTCTTTTCAAGTAATTCCCCATTTCCCAATGTTTTTCATAACCAGTGAGATAAGCTAAAAGCAGATTGTTTTTTCATTCATATATATTTTCTCTATTTCCAATACAGCAATGTGTACAATGTCAATGTTTAATGTATGTTGACTCCAGGGCAATATTGTTGGACTGGTGAGTCTCCAAGTATTCTCCTTCTTAAGAAGATTCTTCAAATCTTCTTCTGAAGTCAAGAACAATTAAACACTTTCAAAAGCAATTGAATGACACCAAGAAGACCCAAAATAACAATACTATGAAAATTGTGTTCTCTACTGACTTTCTTTCATTTATTTTGTGAAGATGCACACAAAACGCTGGTGAAACTCAGCGGGACAGGCAGCATCTCTGGAGAGAAGGAATGGGTGACATTTCTTCCATTCCTTCTTTCCAGAGATGCTGCCTGTCCCGCTGAGTTACTCCAGCATTTTGTGTCCATCTTCGATTTAAACTAGTATCTGCAGTTTCTTCCAACATCATTTCTTTTGTATTGGCAGGTGGATACCAGAATCTTTTTGTAAGCACAACAACGAGATCAAAGGCAAAACATATTAAGTTCGGCAGTACTCGTCAAAGGATGCGATGCAGAAACTTGCCACGAGGAAGTGGGCAAACATTGCGCTTTGAAGAAACCAGCGCAATTAATCTCAGAGCAATTTTTGTTTTTCCATCCCTGTTTTGTAAGGGACCCACAAAACAAATAGAATCTGACGTCAGTAATTTCCTGCCAATTTCGAGAAATACTACTCATGACTTACTGTTTTGTTCGCATGGTTGTTGTTGGTGTGGACAGGAAACCACGGATTTGTGCTGATCTCTAAACATCTCAAGTTGAATATGTTTCACATCATTCTCAATACTATTACTAAAACTCTCACCTTGACCACTGTAATAAAATATGCGCAAAAATGCAACCCTATATCGCTAGGATTTTTTGGCCACATTACTCACCGTTCTCCTCTGCTCCAAGCCACCAAGTTTTGTTCCGATCGGTGAAAAATAAACCGCCGTGTGGAGTCGGGAAAGCTGCCGTGTGGAGTCGGGAATATGTGAAGTAGATTACCCGAATATTGGTTTGGCAATTGCTGATATGCAATTGTGATTTGGGATAATAAACGTTGCCAGCTAAGTGTGCAAGGGTATGCAGTAGGTAGAAGAGACCGCAAAAGATTTCTGCTGGGGTACACAAATGCTGGGGAAACTCAGTGGGTGCAGCAGCATCTATGGAGCGAAGGAGATAGGCAATGTTTCGGACCAAAACCCTTCTTCAAAAGATTTCTGCTTGCATTTCTGATTTCCAGAACCCAATTAGTTTGATGGAAATAGGCTAATGTTTATAGGGATAGTCCTGATGAAGAGTCTGCAACCTGAAACGCTAACTTGTCTGAATATACAAGAGACTGAAGATACAGAAATATTGGGCAAAGTACCGGAGGAACTTAACAGGTCTGGTATAGGAATGGACTGGTGAATTTCAGTTCAGGACCATTCCACCAAGGAAGGTATCATGACCTGAAAAGCTGCCTGTCCATTCCCTCTCAATGTGCTGCCTGAGACGCTGAGTTCCTCCAGCACATTTTGTTTTGTGTAGAGATACGAGGAACTGCAGATGCTGGTTTATACAAAAATAAAGACAAAAAGTGCTGCAGTGACTCAATGGGTCAGGAAGCATCACTGGAGAACATAGGAATAGGTGACAATTCCGTTGGGACTCTTCTTCCCAAAACAACACCTATCCATGTTCTCCAGAAATGTAGTCTGACCTGCTGAGTTACTCAAGCATTTGGTGTCTTTTTTTGGTGTTTTACTTTAACTGGTTGCTTTTTCCACAGACCTTGTCCATGGAGCCATGTGATTCCTGCATTTCTGTTAATGTTTATACAAATCATGCTACACAGCTGTTTACTTTATAGATGCTGCTTGGAAAAAGCTTTCTCATTACTTCCATTCACTCCCTTCAGCAGCCACAGACATCTCTCCAGTGCAAGCCTCTTCCACAATAGATTAAACTGAAAGTACGTCCCTAGCATATTACTAATGTGTTAATAGCCTGTAAGCATGAAAATAATAGGGTTAAACATTGGCATAAACCAATTTCTGCAGTTCCTTATTGTTACAGAATGACAGGGCGGGTCAGTGAGTGAACAGCTGTCAACTTAATTTGGAACACCCTCCAATTGCATTGACAAATTAAAATGAATAATATCTTTATTGTTGATCTTACTTCCGTCCAGCTTGTGTTTATTAGGACTATACTAATAGCCAATATTTATTTCATTGGAAAAAGCTAGAAAAATACTAAAGTAGAGAACTGGACTTGTGGTGCAGTATTGAAAACTTTCATTGAAGGGAAGATTAAAAAAAGTGGATGAAAATAAAGTGATCAATAAAAGGGTAGTTTGTGAAGGAAAGATGTTGGCAATCAGTTGTTCCTGATGCTTGGTTCCTGTTCCTGTTCCTGATGAAAATCGATGCTTTTTTTTACTCGTAGGTTTAGTAGTAGTAGGTCGTAGTAAGTCGTAGTAGGTCGGCATGTTAGTCGTAGGTAATCGAGGTTGTCGAAGGTAATCAAAGGTAGTCAAAGGTAGTCGTAGATAGTCTTCATCATAGTCGAAGGGAGGTCGAAGGGAAGTCGAAGGGAGGTCGAAGGAGGTCGTCTTCACTCTCCACTATTCGGTGTCCAATTTTCCCGAAGTTAGTCATAGCTAGTCTTCAACATAGTCGAAGGAGGTCGAAGGAAGTCTTCAACATAGTTGAAGGAAGTCTTCAACATGACATTTTTTAAATCTCTCCTAAACTCGCCAATTAGGTCGCCACAGTCGGACAGCCCCTTAACGCTGCCGCACTCTAATCTTTTAACAATAGACTGAGTTTTCACTCTTTACTCACTGTGGGATCCCACTCCATGCAACTTGAATTTCCACAATTTCTGCATCACAATACGACTCCAAAAGTGTGCAGCACATCAGAGAGTCCTGAAATAGAATTATACTTTTTTCAGTCTTACTGCAGAGGATATATAAACACAAGACTTGGACAAGCAAGTAGCAGATTACATTTACAATAGAATGTGCAGTTTGCACTTAAATAGGAAAGTAGGTTTTGCATAGCTCTTCCTCATTGACGATTCTTCAACTTTTCTTAATTCCTGTCTGTCACCTATATGATAAAAGTTTTGGTCCCTCGATGCCATAATGTTGACCTACTTTCCTGGTGGTTAAACACTTTTTCTGTAATTAAAATAATTGTAATTATAATTGCAATTAATTTATTAGCCAAGTAAGTAAGCATACAATGAATTTGATTTGCCAACAGTCATACAAAAAAGCAACAAGATACATATAACCGTACAAAAATTAAACATAAACATCCACCACAATAGCATGTGAGAATCCCCAGGGCACACAGCATAAGTGGAGACCCACAGCCATCAGTTCAATGTTCGAGCCACACACGCACGCTCCTTCATGTGATGTGACCAGAGTTGTACCGACCGCTGTCACTCTCTCTGCAGTCCCTGTCCGCCCGAACAGTCAGAAGGCCGTCCATATTCGCACTAGACTCGTGGGATGTCCTAATGGAGCCATGTCCCCGTAAAACAACGAGATCACGGCATTCATGGCACTCCCACAGAGTCCTCAACAGTATAGGCAGCACATCCATCTTGTTTTATCGGCAACCTCACATTCCCCACTCCTTTTCTCCCGCGGTCGGGGCAATCGACACCTTCGTAGTTGGGGCAATCAAAGGTCCCGCAGTCGGGAATCAAATCCTCCACATCGGGGTATTCGCAGCTCCTGCGACCGGGGCAGTCGAAGCTCCTGCAGTTGGAGCTCTCGCAATCGATCCCTAACAAATTCATGACGTTAAAGCTGCAATGTATGTAGATTTTAATTCAGGAGGTCATCATTATGAAGTCAGTTCAGGGGAATTATACATCTATAATGTTAGGAGAACAGTAAACATCAATAACTTCTTAGTGTGGGCTCTCTGTTATCAAACTAAGTTAACTAACTACATGCCGAGTATAAACAAAATAATGCTTCGTCCATATCTCTAAAAGCTTTTTTAGAATTTAGTTTAATTACTATTGCCATATGTATAAGATATTGTCAAAAATGTTGTTTTGTGTTCCATCCACAAAATTCGTACTATACATGTACATTAGGTAGTGCAAGAGAAAATAAACAGAGTGCAGCATGTAGTGTTATAGCAGCCAAGAAAATGCTGCTAAAACATATTTGTAAGAGCTGCAATGAGTAGAAATCATCCTTAGCAAATGAGCGGTCTGTTCAAGTATGATTTTACAACAAGATTGTGAATGCAGTAGCTCTGTAGACAAGCAGAATGACAAGATGCAAGACACATATCTTTCTCTCTTGTCACTCATCTTCATGTGCAAAAGCAACGCCTTGGTTTTCACGGAGCATAATGTGTTGCTATGCTATTATTTTGGTCAATTTGTTTTACAGTTGACGGTCTTTATTAATGAAAGCACACTCTGCCCAAAGACATTGCTGCAATGTGAATGGTAAATACAATTAATCTCAGCTTCCTGATAATGACAATGAGCAGAGGAAATCACAAACTCGCTCTGTGGCAGTCTGGAAAATAAATCAGATGCTGGGTGTGTTACCTACCTACCTACCTACCATGTTGTGATAATCCCATAACTCAACCACTTGCGGCTACATTACAGGCACATTACACACAATAAATAATAATTGGCCTGCAGTGTTGCCCACCCACCACTGATGCTCACATCCATCCTCAGGTAATGTAAAATGGAGACACGAGAGACTGTGGATGCTGGCATATGGAGCAATAAACACATTGCTGGAGGAATTCAATGGGTCAGGCAGCATCTGTGGAAGCAAAAGGATGGTCGACATTAGAAACATAGAAACATAGAAATTAGGTGCAGGAGTAGGCCATTCGGCCCTTCGAGCCTGCACCGCCATTCAATATGATCATGGCTGATCATCCAACAGTATCCCGTACCTGCCTTCTCTCCATACCCTCTGATCCCCTTAGCCACAAGGGCCACATCTAACTCCCTCTTAAATATAGCCAATGAACTGGCCTCAACTACCCTCTGTGGCAGAGAGTTCCAGAGACCCACCACTCTGTGTGAAAAAATTCCTTCTCATCTCGGTCCTAAAGGATTTCCCCCTTATCCTTAAGCTGTGACCCCTTGTCCTGGACCTCCCCAACATCGGGAACAATCTTCCTGCATCTAGCCTGTCCAACCCCTTAAGAATTTTGTAAGTTTCTATAAGATCCCCTCTCAATCCCCTAAATTCTAGAGAGTATAAACCGAGTCTATGCAGTCTTTGTTCATAAGACAGTCCTGACATCCCAGGAATCAGTCTGGTGAACCTGGTGGACATTGCGGGTTGAGACTTTGCTGGTGTAACGTAATGTCTTTCCTTGCAGTCAGTTGCAAAAAGCATTATTTAGCTATTGAAGGAATACATTCCTCCATTGCATGCTGTCATAATTATCTTCCTTCTGACCTGTGGAAGCCAGCGCAAAGCTCCATGGAGAACTGAAGAATCAGAAATGAACCTGCAGCCATTTGTATTGGGGAGAAGGCAAACTTAAATGGACCTTGGGCTATTCTTACCAGACATGTCACATTTTAACGGAAAATGTTCAAAATATGTTTATTTTGATTAAAATTTCATATCATAGAAATGCATGATAAAAGCTCACTAATTTAATGAACAAAACAATTGGCATTCACATAAATCTTTTCTGTCTTAAAATCTGTTTTAAGCGTTGCCACCACACCAAGGAACATGCTTAAATACTAGCATTTACAGTGCATTCAGAAAATATTTAAATCCCTGCACTTTGTTACGTTACAGCCATATTTAAAAATGGATTAAATTCTTTTTTTTTAAATCATCAATCTACACACAATAACCTGGAATGAAGAAGCAAAAATAGGTATTTACACATTTTTGCAGAGTAATTAAAAATAAATAACTGAAATATCACATTTACATAAGTAGTCAGACTTTTTGCTGTGACACTCAAAATTGAGCTTAGGTTCATCCCGTTTCCATTGATTATCCTTGAAATGTTTCTACAACTTGATTGGAGTTCACCACTGGTAAATTAAATTGATTGGATATGATTTGAAAATGCACACACCTGTCTAAATAAGGTCCCACAGTTGACAGTGAATGTCAGAGCAAAAACCAAGCCATGAAGACGAAGGAATTGTCCGTAGACCTCCAAGACAGGATTGTGTTGAGACAGATCTGGGAAAGGGTATGAAATAATTTCTGCAGCATTGCAGGTCGCGAAGAGCACAGTGGCCTCCGTCATTCTTAAATGTAAGAACTTTGGAACCACCAGGACTCCATAGATCTGGCCGCCCAGCCAAACTGACCAATCAGGCGAGAAGGGCTTTGGTCAGGGAGGTGACCAAGAACCCAATGGTGACTCTGACAGAGCTCCAGAGTTCCTCGGTGGAGATGGGAGAACCTTCCAGAAGGACAACTACATCTGCAGCACTCCTCCAATCAGGCCTTTATGGTAGAGTGGCCAAACGGAAGCCACTCCTCGATAAAATGCACATGACAGCCCGCTTGGAGTTTGCCAAAAGGCACGAGAAACAAGATTCTCTGGTCTGATGAAACCAAGATTGAACTCTTTGGCCTGAATGCCTAGCGTCACGAATGGAGGAAGCCAAGCACCGCTCATCACCTGGCCAATACCATACCTACGGTGAAGCATGGTGGTGGCAGCATCATGGTGTGCGGATGTTTTTTTTCAGTGGCAGGAAGTGCAAGATGAGTCAGCATCGAGGGAAAGAAGAATGGAGAGATCCTTGATGAAAACCTGCTGCAGAGCATTCTGGACCTCAGACTGGGGCGGAGATTCACAACGACCTGAAGCACACAGCCAAGACAAAGTAGGAGTGGCTTCATGACAAGTCTGTGAATGTCCTTGAGTGGCCCAGCCAGAGCCCGACCTTGAACCCAATCGAACATCTCTGGAGGGATCTGAAAATAGCTATGTATCGACGTTCCCCATCCAACCTGACAGAGCTTGAGAGGATCTGCAGAGAAGAATGGGGGAAATGACCAACATACAGGTGTGCCAAGCTTGTAGCGTCATACCCATGAAGACTTGAGGCTGTAATCGCTGCCAAAGGTGCTTCAACAAAATACTGAGTAAAGGGTCTGAATACTTACAGAAATGTGACATTTCAGTTATTTATTTTTAATTACTTTACAAACATTTCTAAACACCTGTTTTTGTTTTTTTATTGATGATAAATTGATGGTAGATTGATGATTAAAAAAAAAAAATTGAATCCATTTTTGAATAAGGCTGTAATGTAACAAGATGTGGAAAACGGGAAGTGGTCTGAATACTTTCCGAATGCACAGTACATCCTCTTTAATTGTACGTGGTCAGATGTATCACTTCAACCACTGTGACCGCGATGAAACTGATCACAAGAGATATAATGCACAAGAGAATTCTGTGACAGTTGGATATTGTGAAGTTTGAAAGAAATGTACCAAATTAAGGGAATGTTGGCAGGAAACATTTTATTGCAACTGATGGTGTTCCTACTGGAGCAGAGATACTCAACAGGTCAGTGTCTTGGTAAATATCCTTCTTTCAGCTTGTGTATTATGGAATCAGCTCATAGATTGAAATGATTACAAAAGTTTAACAAAAGCCAACATGTTAGTGGTGTGATTATTTGATCAGTCTGTGGGGAGATTTACTGAAGCTAATGGCTAGAAGCAGCTTAGATCTCCGGAGCAGGGATGTGAGCAGCTTGCCTCTATCTTGGCTGAGGCATCATTTCAGAACAGCTGGAGAAGGAAGGTTGCCATTTTGTAAGTTCATTGGCTGTGGCTGCGTGACTGAGGGTTTTTACAATGCAAAATGTCTGAATTTTAATGGAAAATATGGAAGTGGGATTTTATTTACTTGGTTGAACCTCATCATTATTTAAACATTTGATTATTCTGCTTTGAGCAGAGAAAGCTAAAACATGAGCTGTTCAAAAATTGTGTGGGGAGTTTACAGATTTTACTTCAATAATTAAATGGCAAATAATTAATTAGGGTATTAATAATTAAATTAGTGAGCTATTATGATGCATTTCTATGGAATGAATTTTTAAACAAAACATTAATTTTAAACAATTTCACTGCGATATTGAGAACATGTGAAAAACATTCACCAATAACTGACTGCATCAAAAACCAGCACAGGAAATGTCTAAGTGGTATCTGAAGAAGGGACTCGACCAGAAACAGTCACACATTCTTTCTCTCCAGAGATCTGTCTCGCTGAGTTACTCCAGCATTTTGTGTCTTCCTTCGATTTAAACCAGCATCTGCAGTTCTTTCCGACACTCCTAAGGTCTATTTAGTTTGCCTTCTACCCAATACAAATGGCTACAGGTTCATTTCTGATTGTTCAGTTCTCCACAGAGCTGTGTGCCGTCTTCCACAAGGAAGAAGAAATTGGCTTTCCCTGAGGACGGAGATTTCAGAAAATTGATCTGAATCAGAGGTGATGATGCAATGTGAATTTTACTTGTTATACTATTGAGTGAAACAACATGGAAACAAACCCTTCATTTCCATGCGTCCAACCCAATAATAAGGATCCTATTCCTAAAATGATCCTCTTGTAAACCACTTTATTTGCCACATCAACTACCCAGTCCCCATTCTATATTCTACCATTCATCTACACCCTGGGGGCAAGGTGTGGATTAGTGGTGGAATCATTTACCACGGATCTATATCCTGTGACTATTTAACCAAGTAATCCGCACTAATATAAAAACAAAAAGCCCAGTGAGTCAGGTTGTATCCGTGGAAAGTGAAACGGTCAATGTTTTGGGTCTGCAACTCTTTTATCAAAACTGCAAAAAGTTTCCAATGGAACATTGCCTTTATTTTCACTGACCTGCTGAGTTTCTCAAGCACTTTTTATTTCTGATTTTCAAGAACTTAATCTGTTTTGATTTCCTTCTACCAACCTTCATATTTTTCTAAGGCATAGGAGGAGACTAAAGTGCCCAGATGGAACCCATAAGGTCATAGGGAGAACATACAAATTCCAGACTCAGAGGCAGGGATTGAACCCAGGTCACTGGAGCTGTGTAGAGAACAGCAATATATTACAAAATGCATATTACACAAAAGTGATGGAATCTGACCCAGTTATTCTCAAGAGCATTTATTTGTGAACAATATATGAATGGAACAATGACATTTTTACTTGCTCTGCTTAACAGGTACATTAAAAGCAAATAAAAATAAATGTACAATAAATTATTAGTGATTGAACTGGTAATTAAAGTGGATCATAGTCATGTAAAAAAATAATCGCCCATAATCATGCAAAGTCCGTTGTAGGAAAGAAATGTAGATGCTGGTTTAAACCGAAGATTATGGCGGGCGAATAAGCAAGCCATACGTGGTGAATCAAATAGATCTTTATTGCTGAACTGAAGAGAACACCACACACGCGAATGGGGGAAGGCTGACCCGTGGCTGAATACTTATACTAGGGCACATCCCTAAACCTCATGACAACTCCTTCCCGCCATTAACCAGTCACGTGACTCTGCCCCCGACCGCCGAAGGCGAGCACAAATCCTCACTGTCGTCCGGCATCTGCTCCAAGAAGGCGTGTTCGAAGAGCAGGCAGGGCCGATGACTGCCCATGAGGGTGAGCATCTCATCAGCTCCGACAGTTTGCTATCACTGAGGCTGCCCATGTGCATGAGCTGCGCCGCGCGGTCCCGGCCGTTGAGCCCAAAGATCCGCAAGAGCAGCGCTTTAAGGCCCTCGTATTTGTCCTGATCCATTGGCGAGCATGGTAAGGGACCAGGCGACCGGCCGTCCCCTGATCCAACGCGCCGACCACATAGTAGTACCGGGTGTCATCGGCCGTGATGCGTCAAACGTGGAACTGGGCCCCGGCCTGTTGGAACCACACCTGGGGCTGCGATATCCAGAACACGGGCAGCTTCAGGGAGACAGCGTTCTGGATTGTCAGCAACCTCGGGCTGTTGAGGTTGATCGTTGGCTGCAAACATCGTTGAAATCCAAAATGACCGTTTAGGATCGTCGGGTCACCAATATGTCGGGCGAATAAGCGAGTGAATCAAAGAGATCATTAACTAGAAATCAGTTATATGAATAATAGAAATAGTTACTAAGAACATAAAGTTAGTACCCCGCCCCAACATATACAGCATTCTAGATAAGAGCTGGAATAACCAACATCTTTTTTCTAAGAAAACGGAAGTCCTTAGATTAATAGCCATACTAGTGTGGCTCCCACTTGTGCACACTACACGCTATAAAAGTGTAGTTTCTTTTTTTTCTCTACACCCTTTTATCACCCTATACTTTTTTTATATTTACATTTTTTACTATTTTTCGATTTTATATTATATATTATATGATTATGGTTACGACTTATATTATATAACCAGGTTAAATGGACATGGTTTAATGGAATTTGTAATTTTCATCGGACTAAAGCTGGGTTGTTATGTCGGGCTGGAGGAGTCAAGAAGGCTACCCCAAAAAAAGCCACCCTAATAATAAAATGCAAGATATGAATGTAAGGATTGGGGGTGATGGAATCACCTTCTGTAGTTGGAATGTTAAGGGAATTAATGAACCAGTTAAAAGGGGAAAGGTGTTAGCTCAGTTGAATAGATTGAAATCAGATGTTACGTTTCTTCAGGAGACACATCTTAAAAAAGATGCTCAATATAGATTAACAGCTAAGTGGATTTCAAAGGTGTATCACTCATCATTTATACATAAATCTAGAGGAGTTGCAATAATTATTCGTAAAGGCATACCTTTTAAACCTAGTTCTATAATAGAGGATAAGGAGGGTAGATATTTAATAATTACAGGGGAATTACAGTCAAAAAAAGTAATTTTTATGAATACTTATGCACCCAATTTCGATAACCCATTATTTTTCAAGAAAATATTTAATAATATCCCTATATCCACTCAATATAATTTAATAATTGGGGGTGATTTAAATTGTACTTTAGATAATTATTTAGATAGATCTTCCACGAAAAGGAAAGCTCTTTCTAAGCCAAGTAAATATATAAATTCTTTTATTAATACATCGAATGTTAAGGATATTTGGAGATTGGATAATCCAACTGGACGTGAATATTCATTTTCTCACCGGTATTTGGAACCTATTCGAGGATAGATTATTTTTTAGTCGATTCAAAATTACTTCCCTTCACGTATGATGCAAAATACCACAATATTATTATCTCAGATCATGCCCCGCTAACATTCAAGATAAAATTAAAAGATATAGTTAATAAAACTTGGAGATTTAACCCACAAATATTGAAGGACAAAG
The DNA here is from genome assembly GCA_963514005.1 of Raja brachyura. Next base: position 19,833,383 of record OY740806.1, on the reverse strand, counting down.
GCTGTTGTAATTATGTGGAGGAACAGATTAAATTATTTTTCGAAACTAATGATAAACCTGAGATTTCCCCATTATTATTATGGGATACATTTAAAGCATTTATGCGTGGTGCAATAATATCAGCACAAGCATATTTTAATAAAGAAAATCGAAAGACGGAGCAAAAGTTAGAAAAGGAGATAAAACGATTAGATAGTGAAAATATAAAACATCCTTCTAAAGAGTTAGTTAATAAAATTGCAATATTAAAATATAGATTAAATAAAATATATTCTGACCAAGTTATTAAACTTTTTCAACAAACCAAACAAGTACATTTTGAATTTGGAGATAAGCCACAAAAATTATTAGCACGACAACTCAGAAAATTAGATGATGAAAAAACTATAAATAGTATTAGATCTATGCAGGGAAACATACTGACTATACCAAAGGATATTAATGACACATTTTTACAATATTATCAAAATCTTTATTCATCAAAATCAACAGGGCAAACAGATGAAATGGAAATATTTCTAGACAAATGTCATATTAATAGGCTAGATCTGGAAAGTAGGCAATTGTTAAATGCTGAAATATCAGTAAGAGATATTGAAGAATCAATTGGTTCGTTAAAAAATGGAAAAACCGCGGGCCCTGATGGCCTGAGTGCAGAATTTTATAAAAAATTTAATGATCTAATCTCACCAAGATTACAGATAGTGTATAGATATGCATATGAACTAGGAAAATTACCAGAATCCTTAAATCAATCTACAATTACACTCATCCCTAAGTTAGACAAGGATCTGGAAGATCCTGGATCATATAGAGCGATTGCTCTTTTAAATACTGACCAAAAAATATTAACTAAAGTACTATCTCGGAGGCTAAGTTTAGTGATTTCTAAAATAATACATCACGATCAAACAGGTTTTATTCCAAAACGTTATTCATCACACAATCTTAGGCGCCTGTTTAATATCATATATTCGAAAAGAAAAAGAGACACAGAATTAGCAGTTATATCGTTGGATGCAGAAAAAGCATTCGATCAGGTGGAATGGTCATATTTATTTAATATAATGGAAAAGTTTCAATTGGGGGATGGATTCTGTAAATGGGTAAGAATATTATACTCTAATCCTATTGCAAGAATTTTAACTAATCAAATACTATCACCTAAATTTAAACTATTTAGGGGATGCAGACAGGGATGTCCGTTATCCCCTTTATTATTTGCCTTGGTCATAGAGCCTTTGGCTGAAAGAATTAGATCTGAACCTGAAATATATGGTTATAATACTGATACAACAATTAATAAAATATCTTTATATGCAGATGATGTTTTGATTTATATTACAAGACCGGAATGCAGTATTCCCAAGTTATTTAATGTTATAAATGAATTTAGCATATTTTCAGGATATAGGATTAACTGGAATAAAAGTGAAATTATGCCTATAACTGGCATAAATGTAAATATATTGCAACAATATCCATTAAAAATAGTCACAGATAAATTTAAATATTTAGGAATCAATGTACCTAAATCCTATAAATTATTAATTAAATCTAATTATCCTCAATTATTAGATAAACTTATAAAAAATATTTCATATTGGAAAACACTTCCTATATCTATGGTTGGTAGAATTAATGCTATAAAAATGATTTTTTTAACCACAATTGTTATATCTGTTTCAGGCTATTCCTTTTTTTCTCCCAAAATTTTTTTTTAAGAAAATTGATAATATTGTTAATAGTTTTATTTGGGACTATAAAAGTCATAGAATAAGTAAAAAACACTTATGTAAGTCTAAGATAAATGGAGGGTTAGCACTTCCAAGTTTTTTATATTACTTCCGGGCAGTCCAGATTAAGAATATGAATTTTTGGTGGATAAATCTGGATAATGAACCAATGTGGTTAAAGATGGAAAAGGAAGACTGTTTACCTTTTAATATAGGCTCGATTCTTTTTGCCCCAAAGGAAGTACAAAAAAAGATTTATAGGGATAACCCTATAATTTATAATAATAGGCGTATATGGAAACAGATAGTTAAGGCTTTACATCTGGATAATCTATCCTTCAGGTTACCAATTAGGAATAACCCATTGTTTAAACCCTCAATATTAGATGCGGGGTTTAGACTCTGGGAGGATTTAGGAATTAAAAGGATAGGACACCTTTATAGAAATGGAAAATTTTTATTATTTGAAGAGTTGCAAGATATTTTTGGATTGCCTTCACAACATTTGTTTCGATATTTACAAATTAGAGATTACATTAAATGTAATACACAAGATTATAAAAATAAAGAACCAGGCTTATTAGATGGTTTGTTTAATTTACATCCAAATACGGAAAAGTTAATAGCTCATATATATAATATTATTCTAGATAAAGAGACCCCAATAACTGAAACATATCGCCAAGCATGGGAAAATGAAATTGGATTACCTATAACAAAAGAAATTTGGGAAGAAAGCTTACAGAGAATAAATCGGTGTTCTTTAAATGCTAGACATATATTGATACAATTTAAAGTACTATATAGATTACATTATTCGAAAACCAAATTAAATAGTATTTTTCCCAATCTCTCCTCTATTTGTGATAAATGTAAGAATCTAGAAGCAAACTTAACACATAGTTTTGTAACATGCCCTAAGTTGAATTATTACTGGACAGAAATTTTTAAAGTAATTTCTGAAGTTCTTAAAGTTAAACTGGACCCTGACCCAAAATTAATAATATTTGGAATTCTGGAATCAAGTTTGGTTTTGACAGTAAATCAAAGAAATTTCTTTGATTACTGTTTGATAATAGGGAAAAAAATCATATTGAAATTTTGGAAGGGAACATTATCCCCAACAATTAAAATGTGGACAGCAGAGATGCTGGAGACGTTATATTTGGAAAGAATTAGATTTGTCCTATTGGACAGGTATAATTCTTTTGAACTGATATGGTCTCCATATATACAGTATCTAGAGAAGTAGCTGTTCTTGGCATCACGGCTCGACGGGCACCCTACGGAATCCGATGAGAATAACTTATTTACATATGGGATTAATGCGCATGTCCCATTGATATTATTGTTTGAAATAATTTCATGTATAATGTACTTAGTTGTTTTTGATTTATATATATATATAATATATATATATTTTTTTAATTTGTATTTGTAGATTGTTTTCTATTTCTATCTTTTTTTTTCTTTTCCTCTTTATTATATATCTTTTTCTATCTTTATTTCCAAAAAAACAGACGATATTAATTATCGATGTGCTATTTGTAGAAATATTGAATTAAGATGATAGTTTTAAATGTGTGTTATACATTGTAAACTGGTTACTTCAAATAAAAAAATATTTAAAAAAAAAGAGATCATTATTGCTGAAGTAAAGAGAACAACACACACATGAATGGGGGAAGGTTGACCCGTGGCTGAATACTTATACTAGGGCACACCCCTAAACGTCGTGACAACTCCTTCCCCCATTACCCTGTCACGTGACCGTACCCTCGACTGCCGAGGGTTCACATAGTAAGTGGCCTGACCACCGGGTGGCGTCACAAGATAGACACAAAATGCTGGAGTAACTCAACGGGACAGGCAGCGTCTCTGGACAGAAGGAATAGGTGATGTTTTCTGGCAAAGTCATGCAAAGTTCTCTTGGAGCAGGGGATAGACTGAGAGTTTAATTAGCACCAGGGACATTCAGAACTAGAGAAGGATTAAACTCCTGCTGCAAGATAGTACAATGATTAGATATTTTAAGTTGTAATGTAAATTTTTTCAAAAAAAATTATGCCATTTATTAAAAGCTATAATAAAAGTACATATTTTTAATGAGGAGATTGACAGATTCTTGATTAAAATGTGTGTCAGGCATTATAAGGAGAAGGTAGGAGAAAGGGGTTGAAGGGGAGAGATAGATCAACCATGATTGAATGGCAGTGATGGGCTGACTGGCCTTAATCCGCTCCTATTACTTATGTTTTTAGCAGTCACTTCAGTAACTTGAAGTAATTATCAGCCAAGTGTCATAATGGCAACATTCGGATACATCTGATGGCGTCTGCAAATGAAACAAATTCAGGCAGAACATTGCATCACAAAGCAACATAACATTTATATTTATAATTAAATCTGAAAAAGGCAAATATTATTTAACAAAAATAATTGATACAATGGAAATTTAATCTTCAATTCAGACCTCCTCCCCTATCTGGTTTGATCTCCCCATCATCCACCCATTTGACCATTGTATCTCCTATCTCTGACTAGCCCCATCCCATCTTCCTCCATCCTGTTATATACTTGCTGTCTTTTGTTCCCCCCCTCAATCCTATTGCAAGGTCTCACTTGAAACATCATATTATTTTACCTTTTGCCTCCAAAACTGCTGCTTTACCCACAGAGATCTTCTAGCATTCTGTTTATGTCCCCCATTTCAGTGTTGTTTAAAGTGAGTTTATGTTGGAATATTAATGGAAGTAAAAATAACAAATTAATTTATTTTCCATCAGGAGTTCCGCTAATCACAGAGTTGGCCCAGCCACGCCTGGTCAGTGTGCGGAGAGGCGAGTCCACCATGTTAAACTGTACATTTATTTATAATGGAACAGTGAATGCCTGTCTCCGCGTTTACTGGTATCGGACATCACCAGGAGGGCCTGATGTTAATTACAGGATGAACAACTTGCTCTGCATTCCTCACCCCCTCTGGGATGGTTTCAAACACTGTACGGCATCACTGAAGATTGAAAATGTATCGTCTGGGCACTCTGCTTACAACTACACATGTGTGGTGAAAGTACCAAATGTGTTCCCACCAATTCATGAAAAGGGCCAAGGAACACAAATACAGGTTTATGGTAAAGTATTTGCCAAAGTATGGGGACTCCAGTTTCTGCACTATATGACTATTAAATTGATAATGTTAAACGCCGTGCGATTTGCACCAAGACATTTACAGATATGTTATTATAAATATAAAGTACAACCAATTAGAAATCAGATGAAGAAACAAATTTTGTTTCAGTCAAAATGAATAAGAGGTACTTCAGTACACACAGAGTGCTGGAGTAACTCAGCGGGTCAGGCAGCATCTCTGGAAAACATGGACATTTGCAATCGGGACCCTTTTTCAGACCATGTTTTCCTGAGATGCTACCTGACCTGTTAATTACTCCACCTCGCTGCATCTATTGTTAAACAGGGTCTGCAGTTCCTTGTTTCAAAGAAGCACATCCGGGCTGAGTATTGAGCTTTGCTTTTTACCCAATTAGTTTGTGATAAGTTGTGCATTTACATAATGAAAGTGTGGATGCCTGGCTCCGTGTTTCCTGGTATCAGGCATCACCGGGAGTGCCCTGATGCTACTTACCAAATTAACAAATCACTCTGCATCCTCACCCCCTCAAATGCTGTACGGTATCACTGAACAAGATGTTCTGTTTGTCACTCAGTTTATAATTACACCTAAGGTGAAGATACCAGGTGTGTTCACTCCATCATGTAAAAAGGGCAATGGAACACATGTACAGATTTATGCAAAAGTAATTATATAATTCTGTAAAAATTAGTTTCTATAATATGTGCGTATTAATTTTATTTGCATATCATACCACATTCAGAAACAGTGATATAACACGTATAAGAATCACACCGCATGGGAAACCAGGCTAATTAAATGTAATGTGTTTCAACCAGGAACAATGAGAAGTAATTGAGCACTGTTATATTTTTGTGATATTTTTGTTAAATGTAGTCTGTGATTGAAATAAATAAATTGTATTAGCCAAGTATGTACACATACAAGAAATTTGCCTTGGTGCTTTGCTCGCAAGTAACAACACAATATATCGTAGACAATTAAAAATAAAACATTATAATTTAAACATGTGAAGAATGAAATAAAATACCAGAGCAAAAGGAGGCTACAGACGTTTGGTTGTTGAGTAGAGCTACTGCTCGTGGATATGGAGTTATGCAGCCAAAGTAAAATATCATAAAGTAAAGGCAGAGAAAGGGAGAAACACTCAGCAGAACAGCGTACATCTATGGTAAGAGAAACAGTGAATGTTTCTTTTTTCACAAAATCTGCCTGATCAACTGATAGTCTGCAATATTTTCCATTTCAATTCAGATTTCCAGCATCTGCAGTTTTAATGTAACAAATTGGTTATGTATGAACACCATCACTGATTTTAATTTTGTGTTTCTTTCACTGTTAGAATCTACTCCATTTGTGCCAAATATTTGTTTGTTTTACAATTGTTAAAATGCAACTCTCTCAAATATTCAGATTGCCTTATAGTTCAATACTTGTTTAGGTTACTTTTATAATCAGTTATCTAATGAATACTTTATACCTCATCTCCATTCAATATTCCAAATAATTAAAAATATTGGGAATTATCGCGTTTGCTCACTGCATTTCATCAACAGTAATCCATTATTTGTGTTTTTTGTTGATTCCTTTGGTATCTAAAAAGTTTAATAAGTGATAAATCTGGCTGTAAAATTTTAACATCGCCCATGGTTCTCAAATGCGTGTTTTGCAAAAAAAAACGCTTCTGAAGCTAAATTTATCATTTTTTAAAAAAATCGCAATTCCCAATATTTTCAATCTTGATATCTGCACGGCCAATGTTCGCCAACCACTTTAGCTGTTATTGTCCCTTCAGCTGTCGCTTCTCTCTAGCATCATTTCTCCTCACTTTTTGAATTCTGAAGTAGGATAAATGTCTCTCATGGCTACCCCGATTTCCACAATTATTTACAGCACAAAAATTCCTCAATGTCTTGATTTTCTGATGCCTAGACTACAATCTGCCAACACCTCCTCCACAATAATTGTCAATATCAGTGCCCTGCAAGGATGCTTCCCAGTCCCTTATGTACTCCTAATACACTAACGACTGTACAGACAAATTTGGTTCAAAGTCCATCCACAAATTTGTAGATGACACCAGTGTGGTGGGCTGGATCATGAACAATCACAAGAAAGGAAGGAGATAGAGCACTTAGTAAAATGGTGTTAGGACAATATGGACAGATGTCTATACATATTGACAATAACCTCTTCATCAATGTTCGCAAGATGAGTGAACTTGTTATCAACGTCTGAAAGTGTGGTGCAAAACATGCCCAAATCACCATCAATGAAGTGGAAATGGTTGAGATCTTCAATTTTCTTGCCTTTAATATTATTAATTCAATTACTTATAATATATTATTCAATGACTCTTACAAACTTCCACAAAATAACCACTGTTGGGTTGCAACACAGCTTGGTATGGGAGCAGTTCTGCCCAAGACCGCCATAAATTGCGGAGAATAGTAGATGTAGCCCAGACCATCATACAGACCAGACTTCCCACTATTGATTCCATCTACACTCCACTCTGCCTCAGAAAAACAGCCAACATAAAGTAAACTTTGGCATCCTTCTTCACAGTCCATGACCCCAGCAATCTTGATATAATCTGCAAACTTTCTATCATGGACTTTGTCTATGAAACTGATGTTGAGAACTATATTCTGCACTGTGCATCTTCTCCTTTGCTTTATTTATTGTACTTGAGTTTGATGTGATTGTATTTATGTGCAGCATATCTGATCTGTTTTGATGTCATCCAAAACAGAGCTTTTCACTGTATCTCGGTAAACATGGCAATAAGAAATCTAAACCTAGATGGGCTGATACAATCCTATTTTACAAATAATGGCATGGAGAATCTACAGCAGCATTAATGAGAAATGAATTTGCAATTCATGATATTAATACTGCACTGAATCAATACACAAGGAAGGCAATTTAACTGATATTTGCAAGCGTTCTTTTATACTGAGGCAAACCATAATAGGCCTGTCCCACTTACACAATTTTTTCGGCGACTGCTGCACCACATGCCTGTATGGTCGTGAGTAGTTGCTCGAAGAGTCATATCTTTTTCTGGTCGCCGCTGGACTTTCAACATGTTGAACATTTTCAGTGATCTGTTGCGACTATGACGGGTGCCGGCAGTCGTCCAAAAAATCGCAAAAGTGGGACAGTCCCATATGAAACCCAATTTTTTGTTGTCTTACAGGTCAGTTCCCTGTCCGATTTGTAACGGTGCCAATCTTCGTGACGACTGTGATTTTCTTACAGCTCTGCTGCAGGAAAGACAAATTAACTGGTAAACAAACAAATGTGAAGCAGAGGTTTTAATAGCTATTAACATTCACCACTTAGGTAGACACAAAATGTTGGAGTAACTCGGCCAGGCAGCATCTCTGGAGAGAAGAAATGGGTGACGTTTCGGGTTGAGGCTCTTCTTCAGACTGTCCATCAGCATTTTGTGCCTCCAGAGATGCTGCCTGTCCCGCTGAGTTACACCAGCAATTTGTGTCGACCTTTGATTTGAACCAGTATCTGCAGTTCTTTCCTAAACATTCCCCACTTGATGTGATTATTTATTTAAGTAAAATAATTTGAATGACAAGATAATTCAAGGTACGATACCTATGGAATAAATTATTCCTACGATGGTCAGCTCCATTATTACAGTTGAATAGAGTGCGGCAACATGCAATAATCAGAGAGATGGCCCTACAGAAATGATGGATGAGCATTCTACTCGGTGTGGAATAGTCGAGTCAAATTAAGTGATCATTTGAAAGGTTGATGGTAAACTTAAATATTAATCATCCAGAAAGTTGCAGATAATGGGTTGATTTTTGAAATGCAGAGTTTTGAACTAGAAAAAAGGAAATTGAAATATTATCAACAAGCTGATCTTGCATGGGAATAAGGAATTTAATAGTGGATAATTTTTTTTTTTTTTTTTTTTTTGAAAAAAAAAGTGGATAAAAATTGACAAGTAATGATTTCGAAGGGCAAGGTAACATAGGAATCTTACAGTGTAGTCACGGTGCTCACAATAGTTAATATCGATGTCTGTTGTAAAGTTATGTCCAGTTCTAAACAGGCCACTTCAGTCACAAAGACCTACAAAATATCCCATGTGAAATCATGCCTAACTTTCTCACCATTAGTTAATATTTTCCTTTTTGACATTGAAAAATCGCTAAGAGGAAGGATTCTTAAATAGAATTTCCCTGTTGAAAATTTGGAAAAATCAGCAAGGTTATACAAATAGTAGCAGTCAGCAGGATTGTGGAGGTGAAGGATTCTGGGGGGTTATTGCATCAATGTAAACAAAAAGCACCACACATGTACTTGTCCAAACACATTTTATAGCAACACTTCAAAAACATTTCAACAGGTACATAGGTTGGAAACGTTTAGAGGAATCTCGGCCAGGCAATTGGGACTACCGTGATGGGACATCTCGGTCAGCATTGATAGGTTGGGCTGAAGTCAAACCATTGAATAAAAACACATTTTCTATATTATGAAAATCAGATTCCAGATGAAAAAAATGACATGTATGGGTGGATTTCCCTAATAATATGTCCTTCTTTTTATTGTATAGATCGGAACTACTTGTGCAAATGGAGGTAAGCCTTAAAATAGCCTTTTATCCTTTTTATATAAATGATGGATGAACATTTTTTCTCCAATAATATGCATTAAGTAGTAAGCAAGTTTATAACAGCAAGGAGATAATCTGCAGTGTGGATTTGTGGAATTTTGAAGCTCAGACTCAGGGTACAGTGAAAAGCTAACTAATGAGCAGAAAGACAATACATGATTACTATCACGCCATCCACAGTGTATAGATACACAATACAGGGAATAAGGTTTAGAGTAAGACCAAATGCTTAACACCATGGTGTGGCTGAACCACAGGTGAGAGAAGCCCATGGGCTGGACAGAGAGCATTGCAACAGCCCCATCTGAAAGGAAAAAAGACTCAGATGAAAGATTTGTCAGATCACAGGCTAATGTCAGCAGCGGCAGGTGCAGATAGCGAGTAATTTTCTTACGGTCTTGATGATGGACAGAAAATGTACCAAAAGTTGCAAACACTCATAGAAACATAGAAATTAGGTGCAGAAGTAGGCCATTCGGCCCTTCGAGCCTGCACAGCCATTCAATATGATCATGGCTGATCATCCAACTGAGTATCCTGTACCTGCCTTCTCTCCGTACCCCCTGATCCCATTAGGCACAAGGGCCACATCTAACGCTCTCTTAAATATAGCCAACGAATTGGCCTCAACTACCTTCTGTGGCAGAGAATTCACCTTGAGGAAAGAGGTCTTTGGAATTCTTACCTGGGTGGAGGCTTAGTCAGTTGAGAGAGAGATGGGGAGATTTTCTGGATAATATGGGATATGCAGGAAAGTTGCATTGAGATAAAAGATCAAGTCAACTATCTTATTGAAGAGTTGAACATGTGCAAGGGACCAATGGCCTGCATGTGTTCTTGTGTGATGTGCAGATTGAATGTGAATCACCTTCAACATCCAGGCCACACCTGGAGTATTGCGTAGTTTTGGTCTCCTAATCTGAGGAAAGACATTCTTGACATAGAGGGAGTACAGAGAAGGTTCACCAGACTGATTCCTGGAATGGCAGAACTTCCATATGAAGAAAGACTGGATAGACTTGGCTTGTACTCGCTGGAATTTAGAAGATTGAGGGGAGATCTCATAGAGACTTACAACATTCTTAAGGGGTTGGACAGGCTAGATGCAGGAAGATTGCTCCCGATGTTGGGGAGGTCCAGAACAAGGGGTCACAGTCTAAGGATAAGGGGGAATTCCTTTAGGACCGAGATGAGGAAAACATTTTTCACACAGAGAGTGGTGAGTCTCTGGAATTATCTGCCACAGAAGGTAGTTGAGGCCAGTTCATTGGCTATATTTAAGAGGACCCTTGTGGCTAAAGGGATCAGGGGGTATGGAGAGAAGGCAGGTACAGGATACCGAGTTGGATGATCGGCCATGGTCATATTGAATGGTGGTGCAGGCTCGAAGGGCTGAATGGCCTACTCCTGCACCTATTTTCTATGTTTTTATGTTTCTATAATATTTCAGATGCAGTCCCATCTGACTCGTATGCAATTGGAACCAAATGTGTCTATCTTTGTACTCAGATTCCCTTGCAATTAAATCATTTTGTAATTGCATTTAACTTCCGATGTTTCATTTATATACACATCCGGGTCACGCTGAGAAAACTGGAGGTAAACTGGGAGTAACTTGGCCAGAGGTGCATAGAAGATAAATAGAATGATAAAATGGAGGCAGTTAGAGATTTGTGTCATCTCTACCTCTTGGAAGGTTAACTGGATATCTTCAAAGTGTGGATAAGAGGGTGTCCAAAATTGATCCTGAGGGATCACTTGAAAGACGTTTCAGAAGATAAATCATAAAATACGGGCATGTCTTTGTCATTCTTTATAGTTGAAAATTCATTAAACTCAGAGTAGAATTTGCTTGTACTGATGTTCAAATTGGTAAAATAACTAAGGCATTTTAGTAAAAAAGTAAATGGATTGGGTGGAGTGACAGTTGGTTGTGTGTTTGAGGAAGAAGCTGAGAATAATCACTCTGGATTTATATTCCTGTGTGGTTCTTAATTGAGCATCACAGATTAATTTGGGAACTTATTCCTCACAACTTTGCTATTTTTCTTTCTCATTAGGAACTCAAAGCAACACAGGAACCAAGGCAGATTGGCCAAAAGTGACTCTCTGGAAAATGTTAATAGCCAAAAAGACAACATAATTACCTCTGAATTCTGAGCACAATATAGTTTTACAGAGGGCAGTTAGATCTTTCTGCTCAGCTCACTTGCAGAAACCCAATTTCCTGGTGTATCCCTGAAAAAAGTCTGTATTTCTTGAGGAACAAGAGGATTTCTCTTTACACTTCCATCCCCCACCAGGTCTCATGGCCCTCCATCTTTTCCTTGAACAGAGCCTAATTCAGTTTCCCTCCACTAACATTCGTCTCATCTTTTCACTCTCAATTACTTCTTTTTTGACTTCTTGCACTTTCTTCAAGTTAAATTTGTTGCCATGGGCACTCACATGGGCTCCTCCAATGCCTGCCCTTTTGTTGGTTACATCAAACAGTCTTTGCTCTCTAGCACCCCAACTCCTTCTCGGCAATTGGAGAAACTCAGCGGGTGCAGCAGCATCTATGGAGGGAAGGAAATAGGCAACATTTCGGAAGGGTCTCGACCAGAAACGTTGCCTATTTCCTTTGAATGCAAAGGAAGCTTGTTAGCCTTTGTAGACACTTCCAGCCAATGCAAGATAGACCTTATGGAACCATCTTAGTGAGAAGGAACAGGGGGTGGGAGAGATCAGGAAAATGGTCAAACAAGTATACCAAATGTCAATTTCAGATATCAAAGTCTAAACGTCTGTTGCAAGTACGTTTTAGCCAATCTGTGGTAATAACTTCGAACACATATCAGCTCATTTAGATCCATCATCTATTGGGACTTTATTGGCTCTTGATATAAAGTTAAAAAAAATAACTAAAGCTATCCATGAAGAATAAGCCATCTGTTTATTACCTTTCAGCTGAGAGCACAAGCTCATGAGAAAATTATTTATTTGTAGGGGACCAAAAGATTGGGGTGAATGGAAAAGTTACATTTCGCAAAGAAAATTAAATCCACTTGTTAAAAAAAAATACACAAAGTGCTGGAGCACCCAAACAGGTCAGGCATCATCACTGGAGATCGTGTACAGGCAACATTTTGGGTGAGGACAATTCTGAAAGGTCTCGACCCGAAACATTGCCTATTTCCTTCGCTCCATAGATGTTGCCTCACCCGCTGAGTTTCTCCAGCATTTTTTCTAACTTATAATAAATGTGCATTGTTTTAGAAACCATTAAGCTCACTGAAAACAATGTTAGACTTCAGTTGAACTTACCAACATCCACATCAAATCACCTGTAACATGTAATATTCAGTCTGTACCTTTTTTGAAATTAACGCATATGACTAACTCTGCATATGTATTGTTTTAGTGTACAGCTTACAGGAGAGTTTACCTCTTCGGAGAACGCACTGTAAGAAATGTTGCTCTGCGTGTTATAATTGTTTGGTATAAATAAAGCACATTTCTTCATTTGTTGGAGTGCTGGAAGTTCAGACTTGTTGACAAGATGTCAAAATATGTCACCAGTCATTCAATTCAATGACAAAATTGAAACTGCACAGATGATCATTCAGATGAACAGGGATACAGAACTTGTGAGATTTCCTACAATTGTCTGTGTGTCAAATTCAAAACCATATTCTTTCAAGAAAATTATTGATAATGTAATCATAATTTGAGCAGAAGAGACATTTCAAACCCTTCCTACCAAGGGATATGACAAGGGAATAACATACTCATTGCGGGGGAGATCTGTAATTATTTTCTGAGAAAGTTGAGAACTTTGACTGCCTTCAAGGAAACCATCACAGAGTATAAAATGGAAAAACTGCAGTGGTTATTTTCAATGCATCATTTATTCCACCCCTCACCCCCACCCACAAAAATCATTCCACTGACTATCCAACACATGTTCCTGAGAATTCAACCCTTTTGCCTTTCTTTTCAATAAACAAAATGCACTTGAAACATTTTGCGCCTCTTTTAGATTGCTCTCATTTCCTCGAGGATCGTCCCATTAGCACGTTCTGTCGTGATTTACTTCAATGCATCCATCATGTATCTCACTCGTGAAATCATTTCTAGTTATAACTTACAATCTTTGTAAAGAATACATAACAAAATGAGGACTATATCATAGGAAGAACTTCAACATTTCAAGGAAGAGTTTAAGGAGTTAAAGTTGGAGATGAAGGAAGAAATTAACTCCACAGTCCTTGAATTTGCGGAAAAATGGAGGACGGAAACAGAAGCAAGGCTGAGCCAGCAAATTACAGAGATGGATGCGGAGACGGAGGTTAAAATCAACTTGGTGGAGACTAACTTGAATGCAAGATTGGAGCCTGCTGAGGAAGCATTGAATCAACATGCTCCAGCCATAACAAATCTGGAGGAGATTGCTTCAACAAGCGCGGAAACAACAAAACAGCTTATCAGAGAAAACAAACGCTTATCAGACCTACTGAGCAAAATAACTGAAAAATGCACTGAACTGGAAGGACGTCAGAGGCGTCAGAACTTAAGAATTGTGGGTATTCAAGAAGGGAGAGAGGGGAACCGAGACCCCCGTGAATTCGCAGCAGACTTATTTCAAAAAGTTTTAAACTTGGATCAAAAGCCTCTGCTAGCCCGAGCACACAGGGTGATGAGACATCGTCCATGGCCGGGTGCCGCTGCAAGACAAATGATAGTAAAGGTACAATATGACCATGTACTGGAGGAGATGATGAAGAAAATTGTCCATACCAGGAATCTTATGTATGAGGGAGATAAGATCAGTATCTACCGAGATTCCCCTGTGGAGGTCTCCAGGAAGAGAACACAGTTTAAAGAGGCAAAGAATATACTGAAGGAGGTGAAAGGATTGAAGTATGGTCTGATGTACCCGGCTACATTAAGAGTTACTTACGAGGATAAAGAACGCATCTTCACCAACCCGGCGGAAGCACTGGAGTTCGCCCAGAAGATCAAGCCTGCCTGATGACTGAACATTATCTTCAAAATAAATGATGTCAACGAACAATGTAACTGTGTAAGGTCGGATGGTTCTAAGGCCCGGTTATACCTAAGGACAATTGAAACTGGAGATGGATGCTGAATAAGGCCTTTTCCACGGACGTGTTACATCTATGGCTATTATTATATTATTAACATAATAATTAATAAATATTAACATTACTGCGCGGTACTATTAATAATTATTACTAATGGTCACTAATTACTTACAATTGAATTATTTAGAATTAGCTAAACGGTTGGATTTAAAGTTTGATTTCACTTTTCTTCTCTTTCATTCCTTTTTTTGGGGGAATTTTAAAAAAAGAATTTTTTAAAATATATATTTGACTAATGGAATTTGAATATTTTGGAACCTATAATGTTTACCACCCCCCCCCCCCGGTAAAATATCGCTATGAAAATGTCATTTTAAAGAGAGTATGGAGCTAGTCATGTGTTTTTTTACATCGACTATGGAAGTCGGTAGATGGTTAGCCATGCTAGTATGGCTATCACTAACTACACTATTTATAGATGTAGTTTTTTCTTTCTTTTTGCACATTACTAACCTCTTAATCTATTCTTTTTTTAATATAATACTTTATTATAATTTTAAGTTAGAATGGAGTTATGAGCTTTATCAAAGGAGATATGTACGTAAGAAAGATCAATGGGATTTAAAATTCATCTATTCGAGGTTCGGGTGTAATGTGGGGCTTGTCGAGCTGAACCATCTGCTCTCTTATAGACCTCCCTAAACAAAAGATGCAAGACTTAAATATGAAGACCGAGGGTGAAGGAATAACATTTTGTAGCTGGAATGTTAAGGGTATTAACGAACCAATTAAGAGAGGTAAAGTATTAGCACATTTAAAAGCACTTAAAACAGATGTAATTTTCCTCCAAGAAACCCACCTAAAAAAGGATGCAGAACATAGATTGAAAGCTAAATGGATTGATAAAGCGTATCATTCTTCATTTAAACATAAATCCAGAGGTGTTGCAATACTAATCCGTGAAGGGATACCTTTTAAACATATGTCAACTATAACGGACAGTGATGGTAGATATATTATACTACGAGGTGAACTATATGCACAAAAATTGACTTATTAATGTTTATGGACCAAATTTTGATAGCCCTTTGTTTTTTAAGAAAATATTTAATACAATTCCGGAATTATCCCAACACAATTTAATAATCGGAGGAAACTTAAATTGTACATTAGATCTCTATTTAGATAGGTCATCAAGACAACGGAAAACAATATCCCACTCCAGTGATTTATTAAACGCATATATAGATGCTAGTAATATCAAAGATGTTTGGAGAATAGAAAATCCAACTGGACGAGAATATTCATTTTATTCACCGGTACATAAAACCTATTCAAGAATTTATTATTTTTTAGTGGACTCTAAGCTAATTCCATTTACATATAATTCAAAATACCATAATATTATAATTTTGGATCATGCCCCTTTAACATTTATGATTAAAATAAATGGAAGGACGGAGAAACAGGTACAATGGAGTCTTAACCCACAAATGTTAACGGAGAAAGCATCTCAGAAATATCTTACCAAACAGATTAATATGTTCTTTGAAATAAACGATAATCCTGAAACATCTGCCTCCTTACTATGGGAAACATTTAAAGCATTTACTCGGGGAGTCGTGATTTCTTCCCAAGCATTTTATAATAAAAAGAATCGGGTGATACAACAGGCACTGGAAAGGGAAATTAAACAATTAGACATAGAGAACGCGGCTCCACCAACTATGATAAAACATAATAAAATTGAAGTATTGAAATATAAATTAAATAAAATATATTCAGACCAAGTTGTTAAATTTTATCAATATACTAAACAATTACAATTTGAATTCAGAGATAAACCTAAAAAATTATTTTCTCGTCAATTACGGAAACTGGACGGGGAAAAAACAATTCATAGGATTAAATCAGACAAAGGAGAACCATTAGTACAATCTAAGGACATTAACGAGAAATTTTTACAATACTATCAAAATCTTTATTCTGCTAAAACTATAGATCACCAGACAGGAATAGAAGCATTTTTACAAAAATGCAATCTTAAAGGGTTAGATTTGAAAGAGAGAATTATTAGATGCTGAAATAACAGTAAAAGAAATTGAAGAGTCTATCAGATCACTAAAAAAAGGTAAATCCCGGGACCAGATGGCATTGGCTCGGAATTTTATAAAACATTCTATGATCTGATTGTTCCACATTTAAAGACACTGTACAAACATATCTATATCCAACAGAAATTACCAGAAACTGGTAATGAATCTATGAACCTAAATTAATCTATTATACCAAAAATAGATAAGGATCTGGATGATCCAGGATCATATAGAGCTATAGCTCTTCTAAATGCTGATGAGAAAATATTAACTAAAATCCTAGCACAAAGATTAAGCATAGTGATTAATAAATTAATACACCCGGATTCAAAAAGGTATTCTTCATATAGCCCGAGACGATTATTCAATATTATATACTCAAAAAGAAATATTATCAAAGACCTAGCAATTATTTCGTTAGATGCTGAGAAAGCTTTTGACCAGGTGGAATGGCCCTATTTATTTTCGGTTATGAACATTTTTCAACTGGGCGAGAAGTTTAGTACATGGATAAAACTTCTATATACAAATCCAACAGCTAGAATATCAACAAATCAAATATTATCAACTAAATTTAATTTATCCAGAGGTTGTAGACAAGAATGTCCATTATCCCCATTATTATTTGCACTTGTAATAGAACCATTAGCAGAAAGCGTGAGGTACAATCCTGAAATATACGGGTATAAAACCAAAGATATTGAAAATAAAATCTCATTATACGCAGATGATGTATTAGTTTACATTACTAAACCTGAAGTTAGTATCCCAAATTTACTAAATTTAATAACTCAATATGGTTCGTTTTCAGGATACAGAATTATTGGAATAAAAGCAAAATCATGCCAATAATGGAAAATAACCCACATATTTTACAATTCCCTTTTAAAATAGTAAAAGAAAAACTTAAATATCTTGGAATTTATGTAACAAACAGATACACTTCTTTATTTAAATCTAATTTTCCGCCTTTACTGAACAAATTATATAAGAATATTTTGTATCGGAAAACATTACCTATTTCAACGTTGGGTAGAATTAATGCGATAAAAATGATTTTTCTCCCGCAATTATTGTACCTCTTTCGATTAATCCCGATATATCTCCCCAAAACATTTAAAAAAATGGTTGACTCTACAGTCACCAATTTTATCTGGGATTATAAGAACCACAGAATAAAAAAGAAACACTTATGTAAATCAAAAATAAATGGAGGCTTAGCATTACCGAATTTTATGTTTTATTTCTGGGCAGTCAATATTAAAAATATGAATTTTTGGTTGGAAGAATTGGACAAACAACCAGATTGGTTAAAAATGGAAAAGGAAGATTGTTTACCTTTTGAAATTGGGTCAATTCTATTTGCTATTACTAAATTAAGCAAAAAAACTTATAAAGAAAACCCTATAATAGACAATGGAATACGCATTTGGAAACAAATAAAGAAAACATTAAAATTGGATTATTTAACACTATCTCTTCCTATTGTAAACAATGCTGCATTTAAACCCTCATTGATGGATAAGGGTTTTTTACAATGGAAAAATCATGGAATTACAAAGATGGGTGATCTCTATAGGAAAAATTCATTTTTCTCATTTCAGGGATTACAACAAATCTATGGGCTTCAATCAAAGGATTACTTTAGATATCTACAAATCAGAGACTATGCTAAGTCAAATGCACATGACTATAGAATTAGAAAGATAGAACATTTTGATGAATGTTTGAATAAACATCCGAACACAGAAAAATTGATATCTTATATTTATAATATTCTATTAGATAACGATGCACCCAAGACGGATTCATATAGGCAATCATGGGAAAATGAATTAGGACAAACAATAAGCCCAGAAATTTGGGATGAAAGTTTACAACATATACATCACTGTTTGTTAAATGCTAGACATTCTTTAATACAATTTAAAGTATTACATAGATTGCATTATTCAAAAACCAAATTGAATAGAATTTTTCCAAGTGTTTCCCCTATTTGTGATAAATGTTAACACTTAGAGGCTAACCTAACGCACACATTCGTAAGCTGTATAAAAATTAATAATTTTTGGATGGAAATGTTTAAGATAATCTCGGAAGTCATCAATACCAAACTGGTCCGCGATTCAAAATTAATAATATTAGGAATAATAGAACAAAATCAATTCATTACTTCAAATTAAAGAACCTTTATTGATTATAGTTTAATAA
This sequence comes from Raja brachyura, assembly GCA_963514005.1. The sequence continues at coordinate 19,814,448 of OY740806.1, read as the reverse complement.
TTGGGAAAAAATTAATATTAAAATTTTGGAAAGGTCCTATAACCCCCACAATTAAAAATGTGGACTACAGAAATGTCGGAGACCCTATATTTGGAAAGATTAAGATTCGTCTTAATGGACAAACAAAAACTATTTAAAATAATATGGTCCCCATTTATTGAATATTTGAAGGAGCAAACTGGTTCGGCACGAGAACCCGACTGAAACTGGAATCAAAGAATAGATGAAGAATTACATTTCATAATACGCGGATATATCTCCAACGATGCATAATCTATAGAACACTCCATTCTTTCCCAACTTTTCCTCCTCTTTTTTGTTTACTCTTTCTCTATTAATTTCTATCTTTATAAAAACTGGAAAAAATACATAGAAATACAATTACTATGTAGGTATGTTACAAAACTTACCTTTACCGGCGCTGCACTTCTGCCGCTCCCCGTGTGCGCGACTTTCGCGCCTTGCAGAGGGGGGCGGGCTTAAAGTGCCGTTTTTCCACAGGCCTGGATAATCGATGAATGTCGGGCGATTTGGTTGCTGAAGAAAAATCGCTCCGACATTTAATGAATGGTGGTATTTTTAAATTACTCTAGATTATTTATTAACTAGAGTAATTTAAAAATCACCTTCAAAAGCCGTGACCGCAGACAACCGGAAGCATTTTGCGTAGGGGAGAAAAAAAGGTAAATACTTTATTTTTATATTAAAAGTTGGTTTTTCGGGAGGCATTAATAATATTTTTATGTTGCGAAATGGGGTCCCCAAAAAATGTATGAACCCCCAGTATTTTTCCCCCCGACTTCACTGCTAACCGCAACGTTCCAATCCACCGCATTCCACTAAAACCCACTCGCTAGTTGATTTAAATTGCCATTAATTTACAGGCATAAAACACTAAATTCCTTCCATTTGGCCCAGAAATTCATGAAAATGAGATTTAAAAATTATGTTATATTGTGGATTATTCTGTGAATGTTATTTGGACTTAGGCAATTTAAAAAAAGTTTATCTTTTCTTAAGAAATTGATAGATGTTTAGATCTACTCATTGAATTTTGTAATTAGCTACAATTAGATAACTAACTAATTATATGCTTTAATTTCAGGTAATCCAAGTAAGATTGTTTAATATTTGTTTCAGAATGCTTCAATCTATAATAACTGAAAATTTCATTGAGTTCTCTTAATTTTTAAGAATGTTATGGACTTTTAACTTTTCCAGATCACAGCTTTTGAGTTAAGTCAATTGAAAGGCAATGGGAAGCAAGATGCTCATTTCCGAGTATGAAAATGGCCATAACTTTATTAATACTGAAGATATGAAAGTAAATTAGGTGTCAAATTAAACTTCTTTTTATGCTTTATCTGATGGGATAAATTGCAGACTTGATTTTTAAAATCTAAAAATTTTGTAACATTGCTATACTATGCAATTGTTAATATAAATAATATTGATAATGTATGTCTACAATGAACAAAATGCTTTTTATTATGTCTACAACGAACAAATTGCTTTTTATTACGTAGTTACTTCTAATTAATAAAAGAATTTAACACAAACTTAAAAAAAAAAAAATCGCTGATCCGTGGTCCGCCCGTCAGCAGCGGCACTTTGCCTACAACTCGGAATTTACAACCGATATCCACCACATCGCGGGGAAACTTAACATCCTTACCGACGCTTTATCCCACCCCGCCATCCCCTCCGTTTCAGCCCTTGGCCACGGCATTGACTCCAGTGAGATGGAACAGCGCAGCGGGCAGACGCAGGTATGGAAGTTTCTGGCCATCGGTGGCATGTTGCGGAGCGGCAGGCACCATGGTCCTGTGCGACGTCTCCACAGCTCGCGCGCGCCCCATCGGCCCCGTCAGTTGGAGATTTTCTGCTTGCCACACGTGGTCAGGTCGCATCAGTCCCGGCGCTGTTGGCCGGTGGCGAGCACGTTGGCACCTGTTCCCACTTCCAGGCAATGTTCGTCCGTGGTGCATGTGCCCGTGGTGTCACAGCAGTGTGCCTATGTTTTAATCCGCAGGGACGCTCACCGCTCGCCATTACGCCGGGTCTGTGAAGGGCCATTCCGGGTGCTGAGAGCCAGAGTCGCCTATTTCACGGTGGACATGGGAGGCCGGCAGGAATTCATCTCCTTCAGCCGTCTCAAACCCGCACACCTAGATGTGGACAGCCCGATGGTTGTTGCTGTGCCGCGATGTAGAGGTCATCCATCGGCCGTCCTGCCCGTACTGAGTACGCCCATTTCCTCCACACCTGTTATTTCTGCTCCTTTGCCTGCCCCCGGCCTTGTTTCACCGGCCCCCAATGTTACGCCCGCCCCGCCTTCGCTGTCCCCCCGGCCCTGCTTTGCCGGCTCCTCATGTTACGCCCGCCCCACCTTCGTGGACCACATGTTCTGGTCGTTCCATACGGGTCCCCGCTCGGTTCTGTACCTCGGGTTCTGGGGGAGGGGGGTGTTCCTGTAGCGGCCTGTGGCTAGTCGAACCCTGCGGTTGGCTACCTCGGTGATGTGACTGTGGGTAGGGGTTTTGTTTTCGCGCATTTTCTGGGCAAGTTCATTCTTTCGACCACCGTTCTGGTAAGATCTTTTGTATTTAGCTGTTGCATGATCTCTGTTGTTTCCACCGCTTTAACAATAAAGCTCGTTTGGAAACCAACTATTGTCTCAACTCGCTAAACTGGGAGGCTATCAGGTTACTGACTTCATATATCACTTCTAAAACCCACAACAGAAGCGCCTTGGCAGCTCAGATTCCCGCTCTGAAACACTGTAAAATGGCTAGTGATTCAAGTAAACATGGCTACTTTATTAGAGAAAATAAAAGTTTACGTTGGGACAGGAATCTTCTTGTGCATTCTACGTCCAGCAATGAAACATTTGTGAAGACAGCCATTAGTCACATGATGCAATTTGTAAAGGGGGGCATAACCGATATAGCATGGGGTTCATCATCATTGCAGTTCAAGCTTGTAACCTGCAGTGGTCTCAATTTCACGCAAACATGCATGGGTTCAAGATAACTCCTGGAATAAGGATTGTTGGAGTCCCTGAAATCCAATAATTTTCCTCATCATTGCAGATTCCAACTCTGACACAAAGGTTTGTTTCAAGTGTACTGTGTATTGTGGTTGAAGGAGAGACACTACTGTACAGTGTTGCTGATATTAGCAGGACATTTCCTCAGAGGTCTTTTCAAGTAATTCCCCACTTCCCAATTGTTTTCATAACCAGTGAGATAAGCTAAAAGAAAACTTTTTTTCAGTCATATATAGTTCCTCAACGTCCAATACAGCAATGTGTATGGTCAATTTTTAATGTATGTTGATTCCAGGGTAATGTTGTTGGACTGGTGAGTCTCCACGTATTCTCCTTCTTAAGGAGATTCTTCAAATCTCCTTCTTAAATTAAGAACAATTAAAGACTTTCAAAAGCAATAGGAATGACACCAAGAAGTCCCAAAATAACAATACTATGAAAACTGTGTTCTCTACTGACATCATTTATTTTGTGAAGATACGCACAAAATGCTAGAGAAACTCAGCGGGACAGGCAGCATCTCTGGAAAGAAGGAATGGAAGAAATGTCACCCTTTCTTTCTCTAGCATTTGAAAGGGTGACGTTTCTCCGGCATTTTGTGTCCATCTTCGGTTTAAACCAGCATCTGCAGTTCCTTCCAACATCATTTCTTTTGTATTGGCAGATGGATATCAGAATCTTTTTGTAAGCACAACAACGAAATCAAAGGCAAAACATATTAAGTTCGGCAGTACTCATCAAAGGATGCGATGCAGAAACTTGCCACGAGGAAGTGGGCAAACATTGCGCTTTGAACGAACCAGCGCAATTAATCTCAGAGCAATCTTTGTTTTACCATCCCTGTTTTGTAATGGACCCACAAAACAAATAGAATCTGATATCAGTAATTTCCTGCCAATTTTGAGAAATACTACTCATGACTTACTGTTCTGCTGGCATGGTTGTTGTTGGCGTGGACAGGAAGCCACTGGTTTGAGCTGATATCTAAACATCTCAAGTTGAATTTGTTTCACGTCATATTATTTTTGACCACACTGCAATCCAGCGCTTCAAGGGCTTCCTCCAGTTGTTCTACCTCATTAAACAAAAGAACGAATGTTAATTAAAATAGTTCATACTTTTGTTAACATTCGTAGGAACAAAGCAACTTACGCTCCAATTGCATTCTGAGAACGCCATTTGAAAGCACTTCACAAGTCAGACAGAAATTGCTTTTGTGGAGTCTTCAATGATAATCAGCAGTGGTAGCTTCTTCACTGATGACATCCTGTATGGTTATGGCTACCCAGCCCGCAGCTGTCTGTTTTTGCACCTTCATTTTATTTTTAGTGAGTTATAGTGTTTCGTTTCTGGAGTTCTAGTCTTTTTTATGTGTGGGGGGGAAAACTTATTTTCAGAGTCCCTACCTGGTCGGAGAGGCGACTTTTCTCCGGGCAGCATCTTCGACCCGTCCTCGCGGCCTACCAGCGGGCCTGGAGCGGCGTTTCCTGAGGGGACCGGCCGGAACCTTGGCTTCGGCGGCGTCATAGTGCTGGGGAGCTATCGTGGAGCGGGTGATGCCTTTCCCCGGTCGTCGCGCTGGAACTCCGGTTAGCTGAGACCGCCGATGAAACATCGCGGAGCTGCGGGTCTGTGGAGCGGCCAGCGGCGCTGAACTTTACATCGGGAGCATGGGATCTCTCGCCGAGATCGCCAGTGGTGGAGCTCCATCCCGCGCGGCCTGTCGGCCTCGGAAGCCGCGGTCTCCGGTAAGGAAGTGGCCGTTCCAGGTACCCCAAACCGCTGAGAGGATTCTCCCAAAGCCGGAGCACCATCACCCGCCGAGAAGGGCCTGGAACATCGGGCCTCCGTAAAGGTGACTGTGGAGGCCTCAATAGGCCTGACTATGGGTGGACATGGGGATGGGGACTGGACATTGTGCCTTCCCTCATAATGGGAACCATTTTGGGGGGATGTTTTTTTGTTTTTTATGTTGAAATGTCTTTATTATTGTTATGTCTGTATTCTTTTTTATGTGCTGCGTTGGCAATAAGCATTTCACTACACCTATTGGTGTATGTGACTAATAAAGAACCTCTGAACCTTTGAAGGCTCTCATTCACAGTGGCCACATTTACGACACTGTTGTTCCCATGCTGTGTCCTCCCTCAAACATGGATAGAGTTCTCCTTGTCCTCACCAAATAAATGTTACCCTTTTGTATGTTGGTGAGATGATGGTTCTGCAGAGAAGGGTGTCCAGAAGCAGAATCATGCCATCCCGTGTGGTCAAGCTTCTTAGTCAGACACTGTGAGAGACTGCTAGTAATCAGGGATTCAACTGTCCGAGGCAGGCATTTGGAGGAGGTTGAGCAATCAAAAGTGTGGTCTTCACAAATGGCAGGGAAAGAGATCCTGCAATCAGATTTTTGAAGGCAGAAACGAGGTTTGATTGCAGAAGCTCACAGGCGGTAATCTGCGGATGGCTCACTATGTAAAGTGTTGATGAGCTCAGACATAAGGGGACAAAGCAGCTGAAGATATGGATGGAGTAATGGTGCAGGAGGGTGGGCTTTACATTTATAAATTGGGAACCATTTCTGAAGCAAGGAGGATGAATTTCATTGTCCAATCTGGGACACATGACAATAAACTCTCTCGACTTGAAGTTGCCCTGAAAAGCTGCCTGTCCATTCCCTCTCAAGGTGCTGCCTGAGCCGTCGAGTTTCTCCAGCACATGTTGTTTTGCGTAGAGATACGAGGAGATGCAGATGCTGGTTTATACAAAAAGAAAGACAAAAAGTGCTGGAGCAACTCATTGGGTCAGGCAGCATCACTGGAGGACATGGATAAGTGACTATTGCGTTGGAACTTTTCTTCCTGAAACAACACCTATCCAATGTATTCACCATCACCCCTGACCTCTCCGACACCGAACGGTCAGTCCCCAGTAGAGGTCTTACCTTTGTCCCCCTCCATCCCCACCTCCATGAGTTCTGCGCCCACCACGACTTGGAGCACTTCTACCGTCGCCTCCACCCCGCAGCGTTCTTCCATGGGAAGGAGTCCTCGCCCCCCCACTGATGATCCCTTTTCCCATCTCTAACGAACCCCCTCCTCGTGGACCCCCCTTCATGGCATTCCGGCTTTAGAACTTTTTATTTAAAACTGCCCTCGGGACATCAACTGCCTCAACGTCTCCACTCCCCTGTCGCAGTCCAATCTCTCCCCCCCTGAACGTACAGCCATCGACCCACTCCACAAAAACCCAGACTGGATTATCAAACCCGCCGACAAGGGAGGTGCCGTGGTAGTCTGGCGCGTCGATCTCTACAAAGCTGAGGCCACGCGTCAACTCTCGGACACCTCCTCCTACTTACCCCTGGACCAAGACCCCACTGACGAGCACCAGGCCACTATCTCTAGCACCATCCCCGACTTCATCCACTCCGGCTCCCAGCCCCCCGAGCCTCCAAGCTCATCGTTCCCCAGCCCCGCACAGCTCGATTTTACCTTCTCCCCAAAATCCACAAACGTAACTGACCTGGTAGACCCATTGTCTCTGCCTGTTCGTGCCCTACCGAACACATTTCCACATACCTTGACTCCATCCTATCCCCCCTGGTTAAATCCATCCCTACCTATGTTCAAGACACCTCAGACACTCTCAGTCATCTCTGGGCATTCCATTCTCTAGGCCCCCATCCCCTCATCTTCACCATGGACGTCCAGTCACTCTACACCTCCATCCCCCACCAGGATGGTCTCAAAGCCCTCCGGTTCTTCCTTGACTGGAGAATCAACCCGTCCACTGATAGTCTCCTCCGCCTAGCGGAATTGGTCCTTACCCTCAATAACTTCTCGTTTGACTCCTCCCATTTCCTCCAAATACAAGGCGTAGCTATGGGCACGCGCATGGGCCCCAGCTATGCCTGCCTCTTTGTCGGGTACATCGAACAATCCTTGTTCGAGGCGAACAAGGGCCCCATCCCAGACCTCTACCTCCACTACATCGACAATTGCTTTGGTACTATCTCCTGCACCCACACACAACTGACTGACTTCATCCGCTTCACCACTAACTTCCATCCGGCACTCAAATACACCTGGACCATTTCCGACATTTCCCTACAATTTCCTGACCTCACTATCTCCATCGCAGGTGATAGACTTCTAACCAACATGCACTATAAACCCACTGACTCCCATGGCTATCTAGACTACTCTTCTTCCCACCCTGCTTCCTGTAAGGACCATCCCCTACTCCCAATTCCCCCGTCTACGCAGCATCTGCTCCCAGGATGAGGTGTTCCACACCAGGGCATTGGAAATGTCCTCATTCTTTAGGGAACAGGGGTTCCACTCCCAAACTATAGATGAGGCTCGCACCAGGGTCACTTCCATACCCCGTAACACTGCTCTCTCTCCCCATCCCCTTGCTCGTAACAAGGGCAGAGTCCCCCTAGTCCTCACCTTTCACCCCACTAGCCATCACATACAACAAATAGTCCTCCATCATTTTCGCCACCCCCCAACGTGACCCCTCCACTCGCCACATCTTCCCTTCTCCCCCCGTCTGGTTTCTGCAAAGACCACTCCCTCCATAACTCCCTTGTCAATTCTTCCCTTCCCTCCCGCACCACCCCCGCCCCGGGCACTTTCCCTTGCAACCGCAAGAGATGCTACACTTGTCGCTTTACCTCCGCCCTCCACTCCATTCAAAGACCCAAGCTGTCATTCCAGGTGCGACAGAGGTTCACCTGCATCTCCTCCAACCTCATCTATTGCATCCGCTTCCATAGATGCTGCTGCACCCGCTGAGTTTCTCCAGCACTATTGTCAACACCTATCCATGTTCTCCAGAGATGCAGTCTGACCTGCTGAGTTACTCAAGCACTTTGTGCTTTTTTTTCTGATGTTTTACTTTAACTGGTTGCTTTTTCCACAGACGTTGTCCATGGAGCCGTGTGCTTCCTGCATTTCTGTTAATGTTTATACAAAATCATGCTACACAGCGGTGTTTACTTTATAGGTGCCGGCTTGGAAAAAGCTTTCTCATTACTTCCATTCACACCCTTCAGCAGCCACAGACATCTCTCCAGTACAAGCCTCTCCCACAATAGATTAAACTGAAAGTATGTTCCTAGAATATTACAAATGTGTTAATAGCATGTAAGCATGAAAATAATACGGTTAAACATTGGTATAAACCAGTAACCGTATTGTTACAGAATGATAGGACGGCTAAGTGACTGAACAGCTGTCAACTGAGAACACCCTCCAAGTGCATTGACAAATTAAAATGAATAATATATTCATTGTTGATCTTACTTTAGTCCAGCTTGTTTTTATTAGGACTATACTAATAGCCAATATTTATTTCATTGGAATAAGCTAGAAAAATACTAAAATAGAGAATCAAACTTTCTGCCCTATTGGGACCTTGGTGAACACAAATTGGCAATTGTGTTTTGCCAACAGTGATAATGCTCAAAACAACTTTGCTGTCCATAGAGCTCTAATATCACGTTGAACAGAAACCTTTTGCCATCCATTCCCTCCAATTGATAGAAAGAGGTTCAGTCTTATTTCACTTGTAGGATCTGGATATCATCGGCAATGCCCATATATATTACCCATTCCTAATTGCCCTGAGCCGAGGTGAGAAAGCAGGTAAGCATCACCCATATTCGTGGGTCTGCGGTCACATTAAGGCCAGATCAGGCACGGAGAGGAATGTTCCTTCTCTGAAGGACATTAGCATCAGATGATCTTTGCAAAAATCCAGTAGTTTCAGTAGTCGAGAGTCAAGAGTTTTAAAATTGTCATATGTACTATTCTCATTTGCAACAGCATTACAGGGCTATAAACCCAATACTCATAACATATAATAAACAAAATCAAATAAAGAAAATTAACCACAGTACTAGTGCAAAAGAGACCAAAGTTCTTAGTGCAACCAAAGACAATGAATAGTTTATTGACTATTTACTGAGTTGGATGATCAGCCATGATCACATTGAATGGCGGTGCAGGCTCGAAGGGCCGAATGGCCTACTCCTGCACCTATTTTCTATGTTTCTATGTTTCTATGTTTATAGTTTAGTTAGTGTTGTGCCATATTTAACAGCCTGATGTTTGTAGGGTGAAGCTATTCTTAAGCCTAGGGGTTACACAAAAAGCTGGAGAAACTCAGCGGGTGCAGCAGCATCTCAGGAGCGAAGGAGATAGGCGACGTTTCGGGCTGAGACCCTTCTTCAGACTGCCGTAGGGAGGAGGAGAACTTCTTCAAAGTAGGCATACCTTGAGGAGATATCGCTGTGGAGTAGACAAAGTGTTAAAGAAGGAACTGCAGATGCTGGAGAATCGAGGGTTACACAAAAAGCTGGAGAAACTCAGCGGGTGCAGCAGCATCTAAGGAGCGAAGGAGATAGGCGACGTTTCGGCCCGAGACCCTTCTTCAGACTGTAGCCTGGTGTTCATGGTCTTCAGAGACCTATACCTGGTAAGAATGAAATGAGAGTGTGGCCAGGGTGGTGTGGGTCTTTGAAGATGCTGGTTGCCTTTTTGAGGCAGCACCCCCTACAGATCCCTTAAGTAACATGGTTAGTTTTGTTTACTATTAAATTCATTCAATTACTTGAAATTAAATTCCTCAGCTGACATTATTGTACATGAACTTGGCTTGCTTTGTGTGTCATTAATGATGGCATGTGTCTTTAAATTTTAGACTGGCCAAAGCTTGAGCTGGGATTTGAAATCTCTGTTAATGATCTGGAATTAAATCAAACATAACAGTGAAGTTTATTGCTAAAAATCCTGTTATTCTCTCGAAGGATTTTTACATTTCAACATTGTTGTTCCAACACATTCATGAGTTGATCGGACATGGAGGAAGACTTTTCATGCTATCAAAGCTTTGGACTGTTATGTTATGGACTATATACTGGATATCATGCCTGATTTTAAGGGTTTGGTGCACACGGTATGACTTTAAACTAAAATCAGTGTTTTAATAAGATAAATAATCAAGTTTTGCTTGCTTCTAGAAAACCAGTTAAAACCAGATACTCTGTTTGATAAATGAGGCAACATAGAAACATAGAAAATAGGTGCAGGAGTTGGCCATTCGACCCAACACCGTCATTCAATATGATCATGGTTGATCATCCAAAATCAGTATCCCCATTCCTGCTTTCTAACTCTAACTATATCTAACTCTGGAGCAAGATCTAACTCTCTCTTGAAAACATCCAGTGAATTGGCCTCCACTGCCTTCTGTGGCAGAGAATAGTAAGATTGAACGAGAACTTACCAGTTCGAAGGTTGATCGTTATTTCATGAGGAGTCGCGGTGAGGGATTTCGTGAAGAGCCCGCCGGTGCGCATGCTCGACATTCTTCAAAGTAGCGGTGTGGAATCACAGAAACCAGTAACAGAAATGACTTGGCATAGTAAGATGAAAGAGACTCAAATTACCAGGTGAAGGTGATTGAGGGTTGGGCGTGGAGGGCACGAAATCCCTCACCGCGACTCCTCATGAAATAACGATCAACCTTCGAACTGGTAAGTTCTCGTTCAATCTTACTATTTCATTTTGGAGTCACGTGAGTGACTTCGTGAAGACTTCAAAAGCTTCTGTGATTACACGCCCTGGACCACGTCCATGCTGACACACCACTAGCAGGGATGGATGGGAGGAACAAACTTGCTCAAATAGTTCATACTGCAAAACAAGAGCATATTTATTAACAATAAATCAAAAACCCCTCATGCGGGGACACCTCCACGTTCTTGACCTGCATTCAGCACGGCTTCCGCGAACTGTAGAGGAGCAGCAACAGGCTTGTTATAAAATCGCTGAAACACAGCTTCATTAGCCCATCCTGCTGTGGCGAGAATATGGTCCATGGGCACCTCCATGACCCTCGCCGCCGACGTCGATGCAGCCCTGGTGGAATGAGACTTGAACACATTAGTGTCGATACCTAACTTACCCAAGACGACCCGGAGCCACCTGGATATCGTCTGGACTGTCACTCGATGATGAGGTCTCTTATGAGGGACAAGCAGGTATCTCTCCATTCCTCTGATGCATGCCGTCACCTTGACATAGTGACGGATATGTGAGGCTAAACACAGCCTAGCATCTGCGGGGTATGCCGGGAACTTCAGCTGCAGCCCTGTGCACCCAGGTCTATGCTGCTTTAGTAGCTCATCAACGAAGAAGACTACTTCTGTAGGGGTAGACATCATTCTGTCGACACGTAGTTTATGCAGTGTCGGTACCCTCTGTGCTGAAGTCAGCGCTAGTAACATCACCAGCTTCATGGTGAGTTTGTCCAGCTGGAGCCCTTCTATGGGGGACCACGTCCTGAGCAGGGTTAAAACGTCCCTGACATCCCAGGTGATATTGTAGCGTGGTGTAGGCGGATTCATATTGAATATACCCCGCATGAGTCTGGACTCTAGCCTGTTGGATCCCACCTCAATCTTGAGGTAGAATGACAGCGCGCTCCTGGCGCTGTTGATGGCACTGTAACTTAAGTGTTCATCATTGGTGCAACCCCGCGAGGAATTCCAGGACGTCGGTTATAGTCACGGCATCGTACGTGATGCGAGAGCGGCTGCAGTAGGCTTCCCACTTCTTGATATGTGAGCGGTATCTTCGCCTTGTTGACTCTCGACACGACGCCGCAATGGTATCCATGGTCCGAGTTGAGAGGCCATATTGGGCTAACGGCCTGTTCAAAACCTGCAAGCCAACAAATTTAAAGAGCCATGGCAGGGATGTGGCTCCCCTGACACAGGGTGAGTAACCAATTCTGGGCAACCCTTCAAAAGGACCCAAGGCTCACTGAGCATGTCAAAGACCACCGGATACCACGGCTGTGTAGGCCAGTCGGGTATAATAAGGATGCCCTTGGCTGCATCCATCTGAATCTTTCGTAATACCCGACTGATGAGGCAAAACGGGGGGAATCCATAGAAAAACCAATTCCCTCAGTCCAGCGAGAATGCATCTAGCGCCATAGCCCCAGGATCTGGTTCCCACGAGACGTATGTTGGTACCTGATGGTTCAACCGTGACGCAAAAAGGTCAATATCCGGTTTCCCAAATTTGGCTGTGACTTTGGCAAAAATTTCAGGATGCAACATCCATTGAATATTGTCATTAAACTTGCGTGACCTGGTGTCCGCCACAGTATTAAGGTCACCTGGCAAATAGGTAGCTGAAATCCAAATCTCTTTGAACACACCAGAGCCAAATTGAGTTAGCCAATTTATCACACGAAACTGACCTGGTACCGCCCATATGGTTTAAATATGCCACCGCTGTGGTGTTGTCTATTTGGAGACGGACATGTGCCCCAAAAACCTTGGAACAATAAGCACGAAGTCCGTCGAATGCTGCAAGGAGCTCCAAATAGTTGATCCCTTGTGACAACAACATAGTAGCCTCAAGGGTATCCCATCTGCCCCCGCAACTAGAGTAGTGATCCGTAGCTCCCCAGCCATAAGAGCTCGCATCAGTTTGCAAGTATACCACCGGATTAGCCTCAATAATAGACTTAAATGAGTTACTAATGTGGCGCACCCACCATCGTAACTCATCCCTCGCTTCAGGCGGCAGCTGCATAGGTCGATCATAATGACCAGCGTGCTGTCTTAACGCAGCGATCTTGGCCCTTTGCAAATTCTGATAATGCAAAGGCCCATATCGGGCTGCCGGAAACAATGCTACAAGTTTGCCAATTACTGTAGCTGTATGGCGAATCGATGGTATACCAGCGCTGATTAAACCTTGACACACCTGGGTGACCTCCTCAACCATATTAGTTGGTATGGTGACCCTCATGCGAATAGAGTCCACCGTAAACCCCAGATAATGAATTACCTGGGAGGGGCAGAACTTTGATTTGGCTGGATGGACAATGAACCCCAGCTGCTGAAATAAATTGACAGCAGCTGCAACACCCTGTTGAGCCAATTCCAGGGTGTGGCCCACAATTAAGATATCATCTAAATAGGCCATTACTATATGATGTCGTTGTCGTAAATAAGCCATAATTGGCTTCACCAATTTAGTGAATAATCGAGGGGCTGTGGTAAGCCCATTTGGCAAAGCCCTATATTGCCAGAGTTGACCCATCCAGATAAATTTCAGAAACCTCCTATAGTATTTTTGAATGGATACAGATTTGGCTGTTTCAAAAGTGTCCAATTTGAAATGAGTATATGTTACAAAAGTATTTAAACTAGTCAGGTCAATGATGACTCGACAGCCTCCATCCTTCTTGGGTCGAGTGAATATATTGGAAACAAATTCAACGGGCTCATGAACCGTTTTCTCTATCACTCCCTTCTGTTCTAGCCTCAAAATTTCCTTATAGCCTGCTGCCTGTTCTGCAGCAGACAATTTAAATGTTCGACCAGGCCTGTGCTGGGATGGAGGAATGTCCCCATTAAGAAACTCAATGCTATAACCCTGAACATTTCGTAACACATACTCATCACCAGTAATATCACCCCATGCACCCAAAAAGAACCGAAGGCGCCCACCAACATGTGAGGTTAGACAAAGAGAAAAGAGAGAACCAGACCGCCTCACCTCCGTGGTTACCGGCGGTCCTTGACACGTGTGGGTGGACGTGCAGGTGCTGGGTTGGCTCGAGGGCGCGGCGTCCTCATCTTCCACCAGGGTTTCTGCCGACCTTGCCTAAAAAAGCCCCCTGGTGCTGGGGCTGTTGGTAACGGGGTGGAGCTGGAGGGTAGGTCCTTGTAGAGGTGCTGGCAGACCCTCGTGGCCGAACAAGCGGAGCTTTCGAGCCCGACGGCGTGGGGGCACTGTGAGAGCGCATGAGTCCCACCGTTTTGGCTTGTTCGTCAAGCTCTTTGACCCTCTTAGAGAGATCTTCGCCAAAGAGCTGACGGGGCGGCGGCGGTGGTTTGCACAACCCTGCAAACTTAGGGTTGAGCGCCGGGCGGATGCTGCTTGTGCGGAATCCATTGATCTCATGTTGAGTTGCACACAATAGAGCCAGAGCATCCTCCTGGTCCAAATTTAATTCATCCCCATCAACCAACCGCACAAAGGCGGTAATACCGGCCGTGAGGAGCTTCAGGATCCGCTGAATTTTCAGCTCCTGTTGACGGATAGCCGCACTGATGTTGCCCCATATCGGCGTATTGACCACAGGCACGTTGAGGGAGTTGCAGTTGGATGGAGCCTTGTGACGGCTCATGGCCTGAATGAGAACTTCTTCCTGGAGCTGATGGTTGTTGAGGAAGTCCACCGTGGCTGCCAATTTCTAGTTCAGGGGAAGCCCAGACGAGTGTGGGGCCGCGAACTTAGTGGCCACATCGAGAAGGCCCTCCGCTGGTAAATCGGACGGAGGTGGGATGGGATCGACCAAAACCTCCTCATCCTGCTGCTCCAGGCTGATGGTGGAAGTTGGTGAAACAGCCCTGTGCCTGTCGCTGCTGGACGCTTGCTGCTGTTGACCGTGAAGCAGGAGCTCCAGCAGCCACTCCATACGGTCAACACGCCCTTCACCCTGAACACTCAGGTGGTCGGAGTCCTCCGGCTCTGAAAATTGGCCGGGGCCCCTATCATCGGCCCGCACCTCATCGAGGCCCACCCGGTGCCGGTAGTCGTCGCTAACAGCCGCCGAAGCGAAACTGCGCGATTCCCGCGCGGGCGTGTTCAACCGCCTCCGTTTAGCGGGAGCTGAAGCCGCTGCCACTAAGGGCACTTGCGGCGTAGTGTCGGCACCAGCCGCAGCCTGGATACCTGATGCCCGCGCGGGCTTGCCGGCTGCCCACATCGTGGACCTCGCCGACGCATGGTCTCGCCCACCCATCCATGGGGGGCTCGGCGACCGTGACGAGACCCGACCCAACCGACCCGTCCCAGCGTCGAGAGTTGGGGGGCGTCGACTGGACCTCACAGCCGCCCCGGGTCCCGCCCTGGAACCTGACCGCTCCTCGGCGGCAGGCAAAGCCTTAGCCCCTACAGGGTTAGACTTCCGGGCTCCTGCCCTTCCCCTGCTCGGAGGGCTGGGTGAAAAGGGCCGTGCAGCTGTACGCACCCTTCTGCTCGAGGTCGCCAGCAAGCCTGCTGACGACCTGACTGCCATGGCAGGGTCCTCCTGCTCTGGCGGCACACCACACTCCTCCTCGTCGAACTCCTCCGAACTGTGGTGTGCTGGCGGATCCGGACCTCTAAACACAGGGCTTACCGACATTCCCGCCCGAGTCCCGGCCTGCGCTGCAGGCACCGCCGATATCAATGGCTCCGGGACTGCTGACCGGCGAGCTCTTCCAGACATTCTCCGGCCCTTGGAGCTCCCATCCATGTCCTTGCTGCGAAAACAAAGCAACACAACAAGGACCACCAACTTAAGGTAGGATACTTACCTCAGTGGTTCCCTTAGGGAGGGCTGG
The DNA here is from genome assembly GCA_963514005.1 of Raja brachyura. The sequence goes on along the minus strand of OY740806.1, from coordinate 19,798,975 downwards.
CGAGGAGCGCGCTCCACCGCCAGCCGTCGCAGCAACGCGATGCGACGATATGTCGAGCATGCGCGCCGGCGGGCTCTTCACGAAGTCACTCACGTGACTCCGAAATGAAATTCCCCAGATTCACAACTCTGTGGAATCTGCCCTCTCAGGTAAATTACATCAGAACAATGTTTCGAAAGGGAGCAGTAGAAGTCACTCCATAGTCCTGCCGCGCACTCACCATTTAACAACATGTTTCCTGTTACTCACTCCATGCAAATTGGATTTCCACAATTTCAGCATCACAATACGACTCCACTTCAAAGGTGTGCAGCACATCGGAGAGTCCTGAAATAACATTATACTTTTTACAGTCTTACTATGGAGGATATATAAACACAGGACTTGGACAAGCAAGTAGCAGATTAAATATACAATAGAAGGTGCTGTTTGCACTTATATCGGAAAGTAGCTCTTACTCATTGACCTTTAGCAAATGGCACTTCAACTCTTCTTATTTCCTGTCTGTATCCTGGTCACTTGCATGATACAAGTTTTAGACGCTCGATGGCATAATGTTGACCTACTTTCCTGGTGGTTAAGCACTCTTTCTGTAAATAAATAATTGCAATTGTTATTAATTTATTAGCCAAGTAAGTAAGCATACAAGGAATTTGATTTGCCAACAGTCACACAAAAAAAGCAACAAGATACATATAACCACGATGTTAATGCCGCAGTGTATGTAGATTTTAATTCAGAGGGTCTTCATTTTGAAGTAAGTTCAGGGGAATTATGCATCTATAATGTTAGTAGAACTATAAACGTCAATAACTTAGTGTGTGCTCTCTGTTATCAAACAAAGTTAACGACATACCGAGTATCAACAAAATACTGCTTCAAGTTCATATTTCTAAAAGCTTTTTAGAATTTAGTTAAATTACTATTGCCATCTGTATAAGATATAGTCAAAAATGCTGTTTTGGTCAATTTATTTTACAGTTGACCATCTTTATTAATGAAAGCACACTCTGTCCAAAGACATTGCTGCAATGTAAATGGTAAATAAAATTAATCTCAGGTTCCTGATATGACAATGAGCAGAATAAATCACAAACTCGCTCTGTGGCAGTCTGGAAAATAAATCAGATGCTGGGTGTGTTACCTGCCCACCATGTTGTGATAATCCCATAACTTTATATATCATTGGCATAATCACAACTGATCTAGACCAAGAACGGATTCAATGAGTTAAAGAATCCTTACAGCCTCACTGGACCTTCTAAAGCCGATTCCATCACCACACCGTATTCGTAAGGGACAATATCTCATAATGGGTGATGGAAACTGATCCACAGTTAAAGTCAAGAGCGTTTATTTATCATCTCAACCACTTATGGACTGGACCAATGAAAATCTCACTTGCGTCTGCATTACAGGCACATTACACACAATAAAAAATAATTGGCCTCAGATTTTTGTGCAGCCATTTGCCCACCCACCACTGATGCTCACATCCATCCTCATGTGATGTCAAATGGAGACACGAGAGACTGCGGATGCTGGCATCTGGACCAATAAACAAACTGCTGGAGGAATTTAATTGGCCAGGCAGCATCTGTGGAAGCAAAAGAATGGTTGACATTGCCGGTTGAGACAATGCTGGTGTAACGTAATGTCTTTCCTTTTCAGTCTGTTGCAATTATTTAGCATTATTAAGCTATTGAAGGAATACATTCCTCCATCTCGCATGCAGTCATAATTATCTTGGTTCTGACGTTGTGGAAGGCAGTGCAAAGCTCCATGGAGAACTGAAGAATTCAGAAATCAACATGTAGCCATTGTATTGGGGGGGGAAGGTAAACTTAAATGGACCTTGGGCTATTCTTGCTAGACATTACATGTACGTTTTTGTTAACGGAAAATGTTGAAAATATGTTTATTTTGTTTAAAAATTCATATAATAGTAATACATGATAAAAACTCACTAATTTAATTAACAAAACAATTGCCATTTTTCACATCTTTTCTGTCTTAAATCTCTTTTAAGCATTGCCAGCACACCAAGGAACATGCTTAAATACCAGCATTTCCAGTGCATTCAGAAAGTATTCACACTTTTATTTTCAGTATTCAGTATTTTATTATGGGGTATTGTGTGTAGATTGATGATTTAAAAAAAAAGAATTTAATCAATTTTTGAATAAGGCTGTAACGTAACAAGATGTCGAAAAAGTGACGGGGTCTGAATACTTTCCGAATGCACTGTACATCCTCTCTAATTGTACGTGGTCAGATGTGCCTCTTCAAACACTGTGACCGCGATGCACGAGAGAATATAATGCACAAGAGAATTCTGTGACAGTTGGATATTGTGAAGTTTGAAAGAAATGTACCAAACTAAGGGAATGTTGGCAGGAAACATTTTATTGCAACTGATGGTGTTCCTACTGGAGCAGAGATACTCAACAGGTCAGTGTCTTGGTTAATATCCTTCTTTCATCTTGTGTATTATGGAATCAGCTCATAGATTGAAATGATCACAAACATTTAACAAAAGCCAATGTGTTAGTGGTGTGATTATTTGATCAGTCTGTGGGGAGACTTACAGAAGCTAATTGCTAGAAGCAGCTTAGATCTCCGTAGCAGGGACCTGAGCAGCTTGCCTCTATCTTTGCTGAGGCATCATGTCAGAACAGCCGGAGAAGGAAAGTTGCCATTTTGTAAGTTCATTGGCTGTGGCTGCATGACTGAGGGAATTTACAATGCAAAATGTCTGAATTTTAATGAAAAGTTTGGAAATGGGATTTTATTTACTTGGTTGAACCTCAGAATTAATTGAAGATTTGAATGTAATTAAAAACATTAAGATTATTCTGCTTTGAGCAGAGAAAGCTAAAACATGAGGTGTTCAAAAATTGTGAGGTGAGTTTACAGATTAAATGGCAAATAATTAATTAGTATATTAATAACTAAATTAGTGAGCTATTATGATGCATTTCTATGGAATTAATTTTTAAACAAAACATTAATAATTTTAAACAAATTTCAGTGTGATATTGAGAACATGTGAAAAACATTCACCAATAACTGACTGCCTCAAAAACCAGCACAGGAAATGTCTAAATGGTATCTGAAGAAGGGACTCGACCCGAAACAGTCACACATTCTTTCTCTCCAGAGATCTGTCTCGCTGAGTTACTCCAGCATTTTGTGTTTACCTTCGATTTAAACCAGCGTCTGCAGTTCTTTCCGACACTCCTAAGGTCTATTTAGTTTGCCTTCTACCCAATACAAATGGCTACAGGTTCATTTCTGATTGTTCAGTTCTCCACAGAGCTGTGTGCCGTCTTCCACAAGGAAGAAGAAAATGGCTTTTCCTGAAGACGGAGATTTCAGAAAATTGATCTGAATCAGAGGTGATGATGCAATGTGAATTTTACTTGTTTTACTGTTGAGTGAAACAACATGGAAACAGACCCTTCATTTCAAAGTGTCCACCCCAATAATAAGGATCCTATTCCTAAAATGATCCTCCTGTAAACCACTTTATTTGCCACATCAACTACCCAGTCCCCATTCTATATTCTACCATTCATCTACACTCTGGGGGCAAGGTGTGGATTAGTGGTGGAATCATCTATCACTAATCTATATCCTGTGACTATTTAACCAAGTAATCCGCACTAATATAAAAACAAAAAGAAGCCCAGTGAGTCAGGTTGTATCCGTGGAAAGTGAAACGGTCAATGTTTTGGGTCTGCTACTCTTTTAATAAAACTGCAAACAGTTTCTAATGAAACATTGCCTGTATTTTCACTAATGCTGCCTGACCTACTGAGTTTCTCAAGCACTTTTTATTTCAGATTTTCAAGAACTTACATTTTTTTGATTTCTTTCTACCAACCTTCACATTTTTTTAAGGCATGGGAGGAGACTGACGTGCCCAGATGGAACCCATAAGTTCATAGGGAGAACATGCAAATTCCAGACTCAGAGGCTTTTATTTGTCGTATGAACAGTTTATGAATGGAACAATGACTTTTCTACTTGCTGTGCTCAACAGGCACATTAAATGCAATTTAAAAAAAAAAGTGCCATTAATTATTAGTGATTGAACTGATAATTAAAGTGGATCGTAGTAATCTAAACAAATCATCCATAATCATGCAAAGTCCGTTGTAGGAAGAAACTATAGATGCTAGTTTAAACGAAAGATAGACACAAAATGCTGGAGTAACTCAACGGGACAGGCAGCATCTCTGGAGAGAAGGAATGGGTGATTTATTGTGCAAAGTCATACAAAGTTCTCTTGGAGCAGGGGACAGGCTGAGAGTTTAATTTGCACCAGATACATTGAGAACCAGAGAAGGATTCAACTCCTGCTGCAAGATAGTACAATGATTAGATATTTTAAGTTGTAATGTACATTTTTTCAAACAATATTATGGCATTTATTAATAGCTACAATAAAAGTTAGAAGTGGATATTTTTAAGGATATTGGCAGATTCTTGATTAAAATGTGTGTCAGGCGTTATAGGGAGAAGGCAGGAGAAAGGGGTTGAGGGAGAGAGATAGATCAGCCATGGTTGAATGGCAGTGATGGGCTGAATGGCCTTAATCTGCTTTCACTTATGAACTTATGATCTTAGCAGTCACCTCAGAACTTGAAGTCATTATCAGCCAAGGATCATAATAGCAACATTCAGATACATCTGATGGTGTCCGCAAATGAAACAAATTCAGGCAAAGCATTGCATCACAAACCAACATAACATTAAATCTGAAAAAGGCAAATATATTATTTAAGAGAAATAATTGATACAATGGAAAGCCAATCTTCAATTCAGATCCTTCTCCCATACCTGGTTTGATCTCCCCATCATCAACCCCTTTGCCCATTGTACCACCTATCTCTGGCAGGATGTGCAGTTCCTTGTTTCAAACAAATACATTTGGGCTGAGCATTGAGCTCTGTATTTTACCCAATTAGTTTGTGATAAGTTGTGCATTTATTATAATGGAAGTGTGGATGCCTGGCTCAGTGTTTCCTGATATCGGACATCACAGGGAGTGTCCTGATGCTACTTACCAAATTAACAAATCACTCTGCATTCCTCACCCCCTCAAATCCTGTAGTATCACTGAAGAAAATGTTCTGTTTGTCACTCTGTTTATAACTACACTCGAGGTGAAGATACCAGGTGTGTTCACTCCATCATATAAAAAGGGTGATGCAACACAAATACAGATTTATGCTAAAGTAATTATATAATTCTGTAAAAATTCAGTTTCTATAGTATGTGCGTATTAATTTTATTTGCATATTATACCACATTCAGAAACAGCGATATACACTAATAAGAAACATACCCCATTGGAAACCAGGCTAATTACATGTAATGTGTTTCAAACAGGAACGACGAGAAGTAATTCAGCACTGTTGATTGTGATATTTTTGTCAAATGTAGCCGGTCATTGAATTAAATAAATTTCATTAGCCAAGTATGTATACATACAAGGAATTTGCCTTGGTGCTTTGCTCGCAAGTGACAACATGATATACAGTAGACAATTAAAAACAACCATTATAATTTAAACATGTGAAGAATGAAATAAAATACCAGAGCAAAAGGAGGCTACAGACGTTTGGTTGTTGAGTAGAGCTGCTGCTCGTGGATATGGAGTTATGCAGTCAAGGTAAAATCATAAACTAATGGCAGAGAAAGGGAGAAACACTCAGCAGAACAGCTTACATCTATGGTAAGAGAAACAGTGAATGTTTCTTTTTTTCACAAATTCTGCCTGATCAACTGATAGTCTGTAATATTTTCCGTTTCAATTCAGATTTCCAGCATCTGCAGTTTTAATGTAAAGAAATGAGTAGGAATGAACATCATCACTGAATTTGATTTTGTGTTTCTTTCATTGTTAGTGTCTACTTCATTTGTGTCAAGTATTTGTTTGTTTTACAATCTATCTTCTATCTATACATAACTAAAACTCTGATCTTGTGTTCTTCCGGTTTGCCCAGGTTTTATATTTGCACAAAAACAGCACACGATAATGCTATGTTTTTTCGCCCAGTTACTCACTGTTCTCCTTTGCTGCGATTGCACCAAGTTTCGTTCCAATCGGTAGTATATTGTAAAAGTTATCAGGGTTTAAAAATCTTAAAAACAGCGCCTGTCCCGCCTCACTCACAAACTCCTCTCTCCCCTCCACACAGTACCATGTCTGTCGTCTCCCCACCACCGGCAGTGGCAGTGGAGGCCCAGTGGAAGCCCTGGTCTTGTCTCCCTCATCACTCACACCTCTCCCCCGCCCACCCTCTGTGGCAATGGCGGTCCCATATACCCATCCCCCCCCCGGGTCCACACCTCCGGTAACTCAACCTCACGTCCTTCTCGGAGGAGATCTTCTCCACCAGCTGATCAAAAACTCGTGGTGCCTACTATGACGAACACCAGCTCCATTCCCTCCCCGCCCAGCGGCCCAGCGACGGCATCGAGCAGGCAGTCAAGTCAAGTCAAGTGTATTTGTCACATACACATACAAGGTGTGCAGTGAAATTAAAAATGGCAAAGCTTGCAGAATGTGCAAAAACTACAAAACAGAATAGAACAGAATCAGTAATTACATAATGGTGAGAAAAACAATAGTGGGTGGGCAGGGTGGGGACGGGACGGGCCGAGCGGCAGCAGAGGGTGGTCAGACAGAATGGGAATGTGCCGAACGGTGGCTGAGCCGGAGTGGGCAGAGGGAGGGTTGGATAGTCGGGTTGCAGGATGGCCGAGCAGTTCGCGGGGAGTTTGAGTAACACACACAAACGATGCAAACTGGTCCAATCGTCAAGTCAACGGGATCTAAACCACAGCTGACAATGAATGACCTGTGGAGGAAGGAACTGCAGATTCTGCTTTTTATGGATGGAGGCAGGGAGTGACTGAGGGTGGGGGGGGGGGGGAAGAGGGAGGGAGAGGCAAGGGAGAGATTGGAGGAAGGGGGGGGGAGGAGGAGAGGGGAAAGATCCTGCGGAGGTGAGGGGGGAGAGTGGGTGGATTGTGGGAGAGGAAGGGGTAGGGAGGGAGAGGGGGAAAGTGAGGAGAGTGGGGGAGGAGGGGGAATAGATGGAGAGATGTGGAGAAGATAGGGAGTGGGGAATAGAGGGAGAGGAGGGCAGTGGGGTAGGTCAGGTGGGGGGGATAGGGGATGTGAGGAGTAGGGGACAGAGGGGTAGGGAGGAATGGAGACGGAGTTATGGACGGAGGGAATGACTGAGGGTAGGGGAAAGGAGAGGGAAGGAGAGGTGAGGCAGGGATAGGAGAGGGGAGGAGGAGAGTGGAAAGAAGAGGGGGTGCGAAGAGGAGGGGGAGGAACTGCCTGGAGATGAGGGGAATGAGCCGTGCCTAAGCAGTTGGGGGCTGTGCTTGAGTGGTGCAATATTGCATTGGGGGGACGGGCTGCATTGGGGGAATGGGTGAGTGGTGGAATATTGCATTGGGGAACAGGTTGCGTTGGGAGACCAGGCCTCCCGTGTAACAGGGACCCAACAGGTCTGCTTAGTCTAGTTATTAAAATACAACTCTCTCAAACATTCAGATTGCCTTATAGTTCAATACTTATTTCGGTCCTCTTCCCCATCTGCTTTCATCTCCTCCTCCGCCCCACCCATTGATCCATTTGCACATTCCCTGCTCCCCATCTGGTTCTACCTTTTGCCAACTAATCCCCATCCCATTCTCCCACATCCTGCTACATACTGGTCATATTTTCTAATCCCCCCTACGTCCTGTTTCAGGGACTCACCCAAAACATATTATACCTTCAGCCTCCCGAGATGCTGCTTGACCCACTGAGGGTCCAGCTTTCTTCCAGCATTCTGTTTTCGTCTCAAGTTCAGCATTGCTTTTAGGTTCGTTTAGTTTAGTTTCGTTTAATTTAGAGATACAGTTTGGAAACAGGCCCTTTGACCCACCAAGTTTGCGCTGATCAATGATCTCTGCACACTGGTGTTGTATAAAGTGAGCTTCTGCGGGACTATTAATGGAAGTAAAAATAACAAATTTATTTATGTTTCATCAGGAGTTCCGTTGATCACAGAGTTGACCCAGCCACGTCTGGTCAGTGTGGGGAGGGGCGAGTCCGTCACGTTAAACTGTACATTTACTTATAATGGAAGTGCGAATGCCTGGCTCAGCGTTACATGGTATCGGACATCACCTGGACAGCCTGATGTTACTTACAACATGAACAAATCGCTCTGCATTCCTCACCCTCTCTGGGATGGTTTCAAACACTGTACGGTATCACTGAAGATTGAAAATGTATCATTTGGTGTCTCTGTTTACAACTACACTTGTGTGGTGAAAGTACCAAATGTCTTCCCTCCAATTCATAAAAAGGGCCAAGGAACACGAATACAGGTTTATGGTAAAGTATTTGCAATACGATGATGATCTCCAGTCTCTGCACTCTATGCAGGTTTATGATAAAGTATTTATATAATTCTGCAGAAATGCAGTTCCTATAATATGTATTGATTATAGTTACATATCATACCACATTTAGATACACTGATATAGATTAATAACAGGCACTATGGGAAATCAGGCTAATTAATTGTAATTCATTCCAACGAAGAAGAATAATAAGTAATTTACCCGTGTTAATTGTGGAATATTCTGTCAAATGTAGTCTGTGCAGTTATGTATCCAAGGCAAAGGGATCATCAAATAAAGTTGGAGAACGGTAGCAACACTGAGCAGCATAGGTTACAACTGTCTTAAGGGAAACAATTAAAGTTTATTTTTCCACAGATTCTGCCTGATCAGCTCAGAGTTTGCAATATTTTTATTTTCAACTCAGATCTCCAGCACCTGCAGTTTTAATGCAAAGAATCATAGGTTAGGTATGAAGACATCACTGAAATTCATTTTGTGCTTCTTTCATTGTTATTATCTGCTCCAGGTATTGGCAGGATGGATAGCATGGGTTTAGAGGGTTAATGGCCAAGCGCGGGCAGGTGGTACTAGTGTAGATAGGGCATATAGGTCAGCGTGGGCAAGTTGGGCCGAAGGGCCTGTTTGCACGCTGTATGACTCTATTAGCTGGCTTTACAATTCTTAAAATACAATTCTTCCAAATATTTGGATTGCCTATATTTCAATACTTGTTTAGGTTTAATTTTACTTCGGAGTCACGTGAGTGATTCCGTGAAGAAGTCCCGCCAGTGCCGTGTTGTATCTCTTTAGGTAGCACCATGGACAAGGCGGGCAAGGGGAAGAGGCGAGCCGGAGTAAAAACCGTAGGCAGCCGCGGGAGTGCGGTCTGTGAACGGCTGCCTCATACCCCTGCACAGTTGCCGGCTGCGAGCGGGGCGACTGCAGACTTGCTGCTGCAAAGCACAGAGCCAGCGCTAGTCGGGCGTAATGCAATGCACAAGTCTGTCAGGCCCACGGAATCGGGGGAGTCGGGCCAGGAAGATTCCCCTCCGGAGCTGGACATCGTTTTTGAACAGTTATCCCAAATGGAGCACCTGTTGCACAGGTTGCTCCAGCAGGGCACACTCCAGGAGGAGGAGTGGTGTCGGCACCAGGCTGGAGAAGAGGCCGCACCAGCAGCACCTAGTAGAGGGCTGCTCGATAGCACCCTCATTGATGAGGCGCGTGCAATGGGTCAGCTGAGTTCTGACCCCGACTCTGAAGGTGAGGTTGAGCCAAGCGAAGAACGGCAGCTGCCAGATGTCCCATCTCTGGCAGCACGATTCGCTGTCCCGTCAGAGTCAGGAGAGCCACTGGGAGAAGAACTGGCCTCCACGATAAATGATATGGTATCCCATCACCTCCAAGAACTTATGATGGACGACATCGCCAAAAAGCACGAGTCCCCGAGGAACTGCGTGTTGCTAAACGTGCCGGCAGTAAACCAGGTGATATGGGGTCAGATGGGCGTGGGCATGCGTGCCCAGGAAACAAAGCTGTAGAGAATCCTGAAGCTGCTGGGTTCAGGAATCACGGCGTTCGCTAGAACAATGGATGGGGGGCATCTGTCGGAGACACATCAAGAGGCACTAGGGTTGCTGTGCAGCGCCCACTTTGAGATCAATTGTCTCAGGAAGAGTGCGATTCGGCCCACCATCAACCCTAAGTTTGCAGCGCTCTGCAAGCCCACCAACGTGCAACCACCCAACTTACTCTTTGGGGAGGACCTCGCGAAACGCATGAAGGAGCTGGATGACGAAGCAAAAACGGTGGGCAGTTCAGTATGTCCCTTTGCACTACCAGCAGTTACAGAGGGCAAATGAACAGGCACTCAGGATACATTTGGGCCATTATAATCCGCCCGTGCAGTTATCAGCAGATGCTGTTACTGACCTGCAGTGGTGGATTCAGCATGTCTCCAGTAGTTCCAGCAAAGTAGTGCTTGAACAGCCGTCCATGGTCTGACAGACTGATGTCAGTGCACTAGGGTGGGGTGCCACTGATACGAGCTCCAGCTGTGAAGGCAGATGGAATGCGGAAGAGACATTGCTTCTGCAGACATGGGGAATTAACTACTTAGATCTTTTGGGAGTTTTTTTTTATGGACTCAAGGCTTATTGTTCTAACACAACTAACCTGCATGTTCAGCATCAAATTGACAACACTACGGCAGTGGCCTATGTTAATCACATGGGTGGAATCAGGTCGGTATCTTGTGACAAACTGGCTAATCAAATCTGGACCTGGTGTATTGACAATAACATTTGGCTTTCAGCTATTTATCTACCAGGTAGATTCAATATAGTAGCAGACACCAGGTCACGAAAATTCCATGACAACACAGAATGGATGTTGAATCAGGACGTATTCAATGATACAGTTGTCAAATATGGACGGCCAGATATCGACTTGTTCACATCCAGACTCAACCACCAAATACCTAAATATGTATCATGGGATCCAGATCCTGGGGCAGTAGCGAATGACGCTTTCTCGCTACATTAAGGTGGTATGTTTTTATATGCATTTCCACCATTCTGTCTCATAAGTAGGTGTCTCCTTAAAATTAAGCAGGATGCCACTTCAGGGGTGCTGGTGATACCCGACTGGCCTACTCAGCCATGGTTCCCTTTGATATTGGAGTTGATGACACAACCCCTGATGGCTGTTCCCAAACGAAGGGATTTACTGGTGCACCCGGTAACTGGCGAACGGCATCCGTTATATGACCGTATTGTTTTGTTAAATGCATAATTATATATTTTAAAAATAATTGATGCAATGGAAAGCCAATGTTAAATTTAGGTCCTCTTCCACCATCTGCTTTGATCTCCTCTTCCACCCCACCCATTGATCCATTTGCACATTCCCTGCTCCCCATCTGGTTCTACCTTTTGCTAACTAATCCCCATCCCATTCTCCCACATCCTACTACATACTGGTCATATTTTCTAATCCCCCCTACGTCCTGTTTCAGGGACTCACCCAAAACATATTATCCCTTCATCCCCCGAGATGCTGCTTGACCCACTGAGTTCTTCCAGCATTCTGTTTTCGTCTCCAGTTCAGCATTGCTTTTAGGTTCGTTTAGTATAGTTTCGTTTAATTTAGAGATACAGTTTTGAAACAGGCCCTTTGGCCCACCAAGTTTGCGTTGATCAATGATCCCCGCACACTGGTGTTGTATAAAGTGAGCTTCTGCGTGACTATAAATGGAAGTAAAAATAACAAATTTATTTATGTTCCATCAGGAGTTCCGTTGATCACAGAGTTGACCCAGCCACGTCTGGTCAGTGTGGGGAGGGGCGAGTCCGTCATGTTAAACTGTACATTTACTTATGATGGAAGTGCGAATGCCTGGCTCCGCGTTTCATGGTATCGGACATCACCTGGATGGCCTGATGCTACTTACAACACGAACAAATCGCTCTGCATTCCTCACCCTCTCTGGGATGGTTTCAAGCACTGTACGGTATCACTGAAGATTGAAAATGTATCGTTTGGTCACTCTGTTTACAACTACACTTGTGTGGTGAAAGTACCAAATGTCTTCCCTCCAATTCATGAAAAGGGCCAAGGAACACGAATACAGGTTTATGGTAAAGTATTTGCAATACTATGATGATCTCCAGTCTCTGCACTCTATGCAGGTTTATGATAAAGTATTTATATAATTCTGCAGAAATGCAGTTCCTATAATATGTATTGATTATAGTTACATATCATACCACATTTAGATACACTGATATAGATTAATAACAAGCACTATGGGAAGTCAGGCTAATTAATTGTAATTCATTCCAACGAAGAAGAATAATAAGTAATTTACCCGTGTTAATTGTGGAATATTCTGTCAAATGTAGTCTGTGCAGTTATGTATCCAAGGCAAAGGGATCATCAAATAAAGTTGGAGAAAGGTAGCAACACTGAGCAGCATAGGTTACAACTGTCTTAACGGAAACAATTAAAGTTTATTTTTCCACAGATTCTGCCTGATCAGCTCAGAGTTTGCAATATTTTTATTTTCAACTCAGATCTCCAGCACCTGCAGTTTTAATGCAAAGAATCATAGGTTAGGTATGAAGACTATCACTGAAATTCATTTTGTGCTTCTTTCATTGTTATTACCTGCTCCAGGTATTGGCTGGATGGATAGGATGGGTTTAGAGGGTTAATGGCCAAGCGCGGGCAGGTGGTACTAGTGTAGATAGGGCATATAGGTCAGCGTGGACAAGTTGGGCCGAAGGGCCTGTTTGCACGCTGTATGACTCTATTAGCTGGCTCTACAATTCTTAAAATACAATTCTTCCAAATATTTGGATTGCCTATATTTCAATACTCGTTTAGGTTAAATTTTACTTCGGAGTCACGTGAGTGATTCCGTGAAGAAGTCCCGCCAGTGCGCGTGCGCGTCATTACGTCAGCCGCGTTGGTGCATGGAGGCTGGAAGGAACAGAGCTCCTAGAGTGGTAAGTATTTAGACTCCAGGTAAGTGGGAAAAACTTAGCTGGAGTTCGGGTCCGTTTTGCTGTGGTGCCGTGTTGTATCTCTTTAGATAGCACCATGGACAAGGCGGGCAAGGGGAAGAGGCGAGCCGGAGCAAAAACCGTAGACAGCCGCGGGAGTGTGGTCTGTGAACGGCTGCCTCATACCCCTGCACAGTTGCCGGCTGGGAGCGGGGCGACTGCAGACTTGCTGCTGCAAAGCACAGAGCCAGCGCTAGTCGGGCGTAATGCAATGCACAAGTCTGTCAGGCCCACGGAATCGGGGGAGTCGGGCCAGGAAGATTCCCCTCCGGAGCTGGACATCGTTTTTGAACAGTTATCCCAAATGGAGCACCTGTTGCACAGGTTGCTCCAGCAGGGCACACTCCAGGAGGAGGAGTGGTGTCGGCACCAGGCTGGAGAAGAGGCCGCGCCAGCAGCACCTAGTAGAGGGCTGCTCGATAGCACCCTCATTGATGAGGCGCGTGCAATGGGTCAGCTGAGTTCTGACCCCAACTCTGACGGTGAGGTGGAGCCAAGCGAACAACAGCAGCTGCCAGATGTCCCATCTCTGGCAGCACGATTCGCTGTCCCGTCAGAGTCAGGAGAGCCACTGGGAGAAGAACTGGTCTCCACGATAAATTATATGGTATCCCATCAGCTCCAGGAGCTCACGATGGACGACACCGCCAAAATGCACGAGTCCCCGAGGAACTGCGTGTTGCTAAAGGTACCGGCAGTAAACCAGGTGATATGGGGTCAGATGGGCGTGGGCATGCGTGCCCAGGAAATAAAGCTGCAGGGAATCCTGAAGCTGCTGGGTTCAGGAATCACGGCGTTCACTAGAACAATGGATGGGGGGCATCTGTCGGAGACACATCAAGAGTCACTAGGGTTGCTGTGCAGCGCCCACTTTAAGATCAATTGTCTCAGGAAGAGTGCCATTCGGCCCACCATCAACCCTAAGTTTGCAGCGCTCTGCAAGCCCACCAATGTGCAACTACCCAACTTACTCTTTGGGGAGGACCTCGCGAAACGCGTGAAGGAGTTGGATTACGAAGCAAAAACGGTGGGTTTGATTAAGACACCGATGGTCAGCAAATCTGTGAGGAGAAGGTATCCATACAGAAGAGGTGCAGATTCCGGGTCTACACCAGGAACAAGTCGGCCATCGATGCAGATGTGCAGTTGGCAATCTGCAGCGGGAACACGGACAAACGTGGGGCTTCCCACCCGGAACTGGGGACAGCAGGTCACACCAGTTACCAAGGAGGTAGGTGGGCCAGGTTCTCATGGGAACATATTAAGTACAACACAGCCAAAGGTTTGGGGTAGATTACATCTGTTCTATGAGGAATCGAAGCAAATTACCTCAGATCCATTTATCATGAGTATTATTCAAGGGATTCGAATTAAGTTAGATCCAAATGGTGATTTGCCCCTCCAGCATGTTCCTAGCAGAACACTCCATTTTTCACAAACAGAAGTAATGGAGGTTCAGGCTGAACATGAAAATTTGAGTAATTAAGGAGTAATTGAGAGGTTGGTTCACTAAGTCAAATATTTTTCCCCAACCGAAATAGGACGGAGGATGTAGAATTATTTTGGATCTGACAAGTCTTAACCCTTTTGTACAGTATAGACACTTCAAAATGGAAGCATTCTTTACTGCCAAGCAACTGATTTCCACAGGATGTTATATGGCAACTATAGATCTGAAAGATGCATATTACTCAGTGTCTGTTCATTTGGAAGATAGAAAGTATTTGAAATTTACCTGGATGAATCAATTATGGCAATTCAAGGCACTGCCTAATGGGTTAACTTCAGCTCCTAGAATATTCACTAAATTGTTAAAGCCAGTACTGGGGCTACTTAGAGCCCAGGGTCATGTGGTTATGGCTTATTTGGATGATATATTAATTATAGGACACAAAAGTGAATTAGCTGAAGCATCTGTGGCAGTTGTTACAATCACTTTTGGGGTTTATCATTCATCCAGCGAAATCCAAATTTACACCACTTACAACAATTGACTATTTGGGTTTCACAATTGATTCAATTCACATGGCAGTGACTCTGCCCAATGCGAAAATAGTGGAGCTAATTGATGGATGCATTAAGCTTTTGAATGAGCTACAACCTTCAATTAGACAGGTGGTCAGCCTGCTCGGAAAATTAGTGGCAGCTTTTCCGGCAGTTCAGTATGTGCCTTTGCACTACCAGCAGTTACAGAGGGCAAATGAACAGGCACTAAGGATATGTTCGGGCCATTATAATAGGCCCGTGCAGTTATCAGCAGATGATGTTACTGACCTTCAGTGGTGGATTCAGCATGTCTCTAGTAGTTCCAGCAAAGTAGTGCTTGAACAGCCTTCCATGGTCTGACAGACTGATGTCAGTGCACTAGGGTGGGGTGCGACTGATACGAGCTCCAGCTGTGAAGGCAGATGGAATGCGGAAGAGACATTGCTTCTGCAGACATGGGGAATTAATCACTTAGAGCTTTTGGGAGGTTTTTTTTATGGACTCAAGGCTTATTGTTCTAACACAACTAACCAGCTTCAAATTGACAACACTACGGCAGTGGCCTGTGTTAATCACATGGGTGGAATCAAGTCGGTTTCTTGTGACAAACTGGCTAATCAAATCTGGACCTGGTGTATTAACAATAACATTTGGCTTTCAGCTATTTATCTACCAGGTAGATTCAATATAGTAGCAGACACCAGGTCACGAAAATTCCATGACAACACAGAATGGATGTTGAATCAGGACGTATTCAATGATATAGTTGTCAAATATGGAAGGCCAGATATTGACTTGTTCGCATCCAGACTCAACCACCAGCTACCTAAATATGTATCATGGGAACCAGATCCTGGGGCAGTAGCGACTGACACTTTCTCGCTACATTAAGGTGGTATGTTTTTATATGCATTTCCACCATTCTGTCTCATAAGTCGGTGTCTGCTTAAAATTAAGCAGGATGCCGCTTCAGGGGTGCTGGTGATACCCGACTGGCCTATTTAGCCATGGTTCCTTTTGATATTGGAGTTGGTGACACAACCCCTGATGGCTGTTCCCAAACAAAGGGATTTACTGGTGCACCCGGTAACTGGCGAACAGCATCCGTTATATGACCGTATTGATTTGTTAATTTGCAGGTTTTAATAAGGCCATATCTGGGGTGAGGACTGTCTGGGCGAACTGTGGACATGTTCACTGCAGCCTGGAGGACGGGTACTCAAAAGCAGTATATTTCTTATGTAAATAAATGGGAAGTTTTCTGTGTACAAAATAATAGTGAATATTGTACGGCAGGTATTTCTAGAGTTTCCGTCAACACTCTATTACGATGAGGGGTTGAATTATAGTGCAATCAATTCAACTAGAAGTGCATTGTCTTCGTACTTATTGATGGGGTCAGAAGAACATCCTATTGGGTCTCATCCTCTTGTTTCTCTATTGATGAAAGGTATTTTTAATTCCGGACCTCCTAAACCCAGATATATGGCAATCTGAGATGTAAGCGTAGTCCTCAAGCTACTTCGTCAGTGGACCCCTGTCACATCTCCGACTTTGGCCAAAGTCACCATGAAGGTGGTCATGCTCATGGCTCTGGTATCAGCACAACGAGTGCAGACAGATAACTGGCTGCAGATAATGTTACGTTCTACATTTATGACCTACTCAAACAGAGCAGGCCAGGTGTGACAGAGTTCAAGATTGTTTTTTCGGCATATCCCACGGATCCATGTCTATGTGTAAAAACACATTTGCTGCAATACATTGAAGCTACGAGGGCCTTATGAAATATGGAAACAGGGTTATTTATCAGTTATAGGAAGTCACACAAGAGAGTGTCAGTACAGACTATCTCGAGGTGGTTGAAACAAGTATTGGTTGATGCTGGTATTAACACTGATGTTTTTACATCTCATTCCACTAGGGCAGCAGCAGCGTCGGCGGCAAGGGCGATGGACTTGCCCATCGACCATATTCTCGCAGCCGCCGGGTGGTCAAATGAGTTGGCTTTTCAACATTTCTACCATCGGCCGATTGCCGATCCGGGGCTCTTTGCTAATACCGTATTAAGTTCTGTTTAAGTTCCCCCTGGGTTAGAGGGGTTACTGTTCTTTTGTTATTCAAATAAATGTGTTACTGCATTTAATGCAATGTCAACATTAATGCATTATTGATTATTTCTCATTCCGAGTCAATCAATGCAGTGAGAAGCCAGGATTTGAACCTGCGGCATGAAATCACAAAGCTTTGAACCCTTCACGGAATCACTCACGTGACTCCGAAGTAAAATAGTAAGATTAAACGAGAACTTACCAGTTTGAAGTTTGATCTTTATTTTATGAGGCGTTACGTTGGTGATTACGTGCCCTCCACGTCCAACCCTCTCACAAAGGTCATCTGGTAGTTCTCAAGTTGCTCATCTTACTATGTTACTTTGATAACTGTTATTTGTGTTTTCATATCGCTGCTTTGAAGATTGACGCGCATGCGCACTGGCGGGGCTTCTTCACGTAATCACCAACGTAACTCCTCATAAAATAAAGATCAAACTTCAAACTGGTAAGGTCTTGTTTAATCTTACTATTTATATTCAGTAATCTACTGAATAATTTAGTCGTTTGTAGGTTAGATACCTATGTGCACATACACTTAGGTTGTAAGCTGCAAGCAAATGGGACTAGATCGAAATACTAACTTTGTTGGGAATGGGTATGGTGGGCCAAAGGGCTTATTTCCATTCTGTATAGCACTATAACTCTATAACTGCTTCCAAAATTCTCATTCATCACTGCTTAATCTACAAAGTTTGAAAGATTCTTACCATGGTCTTTACATTTTTCTCTTCTCCTTGGCAGATTATTCTCTCTCTCCTGCAATGCACTGACCCCCTTCCTCAAAACTGCCACACCCCTTCCTCATCCAAGAATGTTACATTTTCTTTTTGGACATATCTCTGGTTTCCTTGTCACATTCTAATCCTGGGTGTTCAGTTTCAGGTCACCAACAATTGTTAAATCCATCTCTGATGTTAAATGCATCTCTGTTTAACCTGTTCACGGCCAAGTTTTTTTTCATTTTTGGCCAATGACCCAAGTATACTCGGGGGCAGCACTAAACAGGTTAAATGTATAACTTGTACTCTGTCTATTCCTGCGTGAAAAATTTGTATTATTTGTTCTGGAAAAATGGATCACTGTCAATTTGTTCTGCTTCCTACAGAGATCCCGACAATTATTCCTTCCTTGGCCCTAACTCTACTCCCCCTCTCCTGAACAGTTGACCGACCCATGACGTAAAAGATCTTGGCTGTTTACTTCTCCCCTCAGTACTCACAACTGAATGGTGAATAAGGTCCTGAGAGGTCAAGACCCGAAATGTCACCTGTACCTTCTCCAGAGATGGTGTCTGACCCACTGAGTTACTCCAGCTTTTTGTGTCCCTTCCTACATATGCCCTGAGCGGTCCTTGGTTTAATATAGATAATATCAAAAACAATAGCGGGCAAAGAGCAATCCAACCAAGACCTCAACAGTGGAACAGGCGGAGGATGATGGCTGACATTTGTGGAGCGTCACAACGGCTGAGAAGGCGGATGAAGGCTGCAGTAGCAAAGGGTCTCCGGTCGTCTTGGACTCCATGCCACTAGATTCTGACGCAGATCTGTCAAGGACTGTGGGGTGGCTGTCTGTGCACCAGTCTCCCCACGTTAAACAAAGCCATGCACAGGCATCCTCCATATAGGGAATAACATTCTGGAGACACCCATAGTCAGCCATGACCGAAGGGGGCCAATGCAGAATAGGTCATGCTCTGTGTCCAAGTTAACAATTAACGATACAATTTATAACACTCATGGGAAGGCCTTTATGTGGGTCTACAAGACATTGGTTATCACCAGGAAAAAATAATATTTCTGATTCACACTTACTGAAGTGGAATTGCTTTTAACATTAAAGATAGACAAACAATGCTGAAGTAACACAGAGGGACAGGCAGCATCTCTGGAGAGAAGGAATGGGTGATGTTTCAGGTCAAGACCATTCTTCAGACCTATATACATTAAGTGGATAAATGCTAATTAACATGCTTTGTTTTTGTTTTTAATTTAGCACGAAAGGATAAGTATGTAAGTATGTAGCGCAACATATAACTTTGTTTCATGTTATTTGTTACAGTCCCAGAATCTACACCAAAAATTCTAATGACTCAGGGAGATTTAATAGCAGAGAAAGCATCTGTTTTGGACTGCCATGCATGGGGATTTTATCCTGAGAACATCACAATGCAATGGCAACATCCTCACGACACTCAAGCTACAAAATCAGATGTTAATATTACCACAAAACTCTCCCCAACCAGGAACTCTGATGGCACATTTGACGCAACAAGTCAAATTAGTTTTACTCCCACTTTGCAAGACCACAGGACAGTTTTTACTTGTCAGGTCCTTCATGCAACAAGCAAAGAGTGGATAATGCAACACATAACACTCAACGTTAATTGTAAGTATGTTCATTTTGTGCTCTTTCATTACAATTTCCAATTACGTACCATGGACATGGGCTAAGTTCTAAGTATTTCACCTAGCCTTTTAAATAACCAGGTAATGTCAGAAATGCTTCTCACCTTGATTTTTCAGTCTGAAATGCAGCTTAATTGACTGTGGTGAAGGTCTTCTGGATCTCGTAGTCTTAGACAATTTGGCCAGGATGTGGTGTGAAGTGAAGTGGTTCTCTCAAAATCCAAACTAAGCACTAGGGTGTAGGCTACAAGTGAGCAAGTTCCACAGGATAACAATGCCAACATTGCTATTCATGGACATTGCTGAGGATTGAGAGTTAACAGTTTGTAATTAATTGACTTTTTGACCTGCCTGGTGAGTAATCCATGCTGATAGCTACGCAATGTTGTAAATGTACCGAACCAGCATGGCTGGTGACAATGGGATAGAACATCACCCAATGAGGCATGTTGTCTCTCCTATTGATTCCTGTGAAGATTTATAGTCCACGGACCACATAGAAAATACTTCTAACTGGTAACAAATTTCAACAATGCTTTTCTCAATCTCAATTGTTGAGTTAGCTGGAACATGGTAGACATTTCTAGCTATCCATTTTAGCAAGTCTAGAGGAGAGAAAAAACATTTGTTTGAATAATTAGAGTGATTTAGGAAAGCAGTTCTTGCAGAAAGATTGAAGAAGATGGAATTTTACTAAGTTGAATGAAGAAAGTTAAGGAAGTTAATACATAAATCTACAGATGTTGAAACATGAACCAAAATGTTGGAAGAACTCACCCAGTCCAGATGAAAGAGAAACAATAATTTGATTCATTGACCCTTTCTTAGAAATGGAGAGGCTGGAGAGAGTTTAGTTTTGTTTAGAAATACAGCATGGAAACAGGCCCTTCGACCCACCGAGTCTGTGCCTACCAACTATCCCCACACATTAACGCTATTCTACACACATTAGGGACAGTTTACATTTATACAATTTACATTTATACCAAGCCTACCCACAAATCTGTACATCTTTGGAGTGTGGGAGGAAACTGAAGATCTCGGAGAAAACCCACGCAGGTCATGGGCAGGACGTACAAATTCAGTGTAGAGCACCCTACGTCAGGATCGAACCTGGATCTTTGCCATTGTAAGGCAGCAACTCTACTGCTGCAGTAACTCTACTGGAGTGCAGGGTTGGCAGTTTTCAAAGCAGAGCTGGAGGGAGGAATGAGGGGCAAGACAATGGAGATAATTTAAGAAAGATCAGATATTAAGGAGCATGACTGTTCAAATAAGCTGTTTGAGAAAGGAACATAAGAACACAATAGGAGAGCAGTATGTGAAGTTGGAAAACGTAATATTCATTCCAGAAAATTGCAAAAGTACCTCAACAGATGATAAGATGTTGTTCTAGTTTATGTCAGGCGTCACTACTGGGAGTGGAGCAGGCCACTGATGCACAGGTCAGAATAGACGTAGAATTGGGAATTAAAGTGGGAAATACTAGGAAGCTGGGGATCACTACTAGACCACTGAGTGCAGGTGCTCATCAAAACGACCACAGCATGTAGTGGAGACCAAATTGAGATAATCATGTCCAGTACACTCCATTGGACAAAGCCTAATCTGCCTCTTAATGAGTACTTCTCATGATTGATGAAGGGTTTTGAGAAGGAAAATTGAGAAACATTATTGGCCAAAAATTAACCTGCACATTGCTAAAATCTAACAGGGATGTTCAAATGTCACAAATGCGCACAGTACTGTATATAATTGCACTTCTTATCAGTCAACTATTAAGCTTGCAGCCTTCCTCACCACCACTGATCCAAACAAACCATCAAATCTTGAACTGTCATGGCAACTCTTGGATTAATGGCCAGTCTGATTTGCATTCACTTCTCATGGCCCTTGTTGGTTCTGAAGCCACCCATTAGGCCAAAGGAATGTAGGAAAAGTATAACTGTGAATTGAAGAATTCAATGTCATGCCATTGGGGTGTAAACTACCCAAGCAGAACATTAGATTCTTTCACTTAGTACGTGGCCTCACTCTTGTGATGGAGGAATGTATGGGCAAAATCTGGACTCCTCCTTTATGTCAACACTGGAGTAATTGGACAAATAACCTCCACAATTTTATAAAACATTCAGCATTGTTAAGCGAAATGTTATTTCAAATATACAAAATCTATTTTAAATAACAGGTTAAAAATGAGGCGCAAATACAAAGGGGTGACAGGTGGTACTTTCAAAGCTTTGTTGAAGCTGCCCTTGTGACTTATGCCTTTTTTTTCCACTGTTCTGATTGAGATGGTCCACAGCCAGCAATACATTACAGGAATTCTATTGCGCATCAATTGCAGCCTCTGCTCCAAGAATTCATCTATGTTGAACCTCAGTCATATCTTCAACTAAATTGTACCACGGACAGTAATCCAATATCCACGGTCATCTGGATGAAATCAGGAGACCAAACTGAAAGGATACAATTGTCTATTGGATTAAGTCATTCAATTCTGCAGAAAGAGAAGATCGATGATTCCTTCAATGGAAAGTATATCTGCAGAGCTTACAATTCATATGGCACCAAAGAATCTTCTGTGAGAGTATACGTGACATCAGATTGGAAAAGTAAGTACTGTTATATCGGCCAAAGAAACAATATTTTTCTAATTTGTTAATTTATAGAGGGGTGATGTGCAAAAACAGGCTCCTGTAACAACTGTGGCTCCTGCCAATCAATGATATTCTACACTATATTCCAGTCAGCAGAACGACAATACATGTTTACAATCGAGCCATCCACACTGTACAGATAGATGCATGATAAAGGGAATAGTGTGAATACGTTTTGTGCAAGATAAAGTTCAGTAAAGTCCAATGAAAAATAGTCCAAGGGTCTCCAATGAGGTAGATAATAGCTTAGGACGGCTCTCTAGTTGTTGATAGGAAGGCTCAGTTGCCAGATTTTGCCTATGTGAATCATACATGAAGCAGCCTGAATTGCATTCATCTATATAACCATCCGCATTTCAGAGGGCAAGTACATTGTGGAAGGAATGAATTACCGTCAATGAGAACAATCGAACATTGGAATCACAAATTAACATTTCTTGCCTAACGTGTTAGTGAGAACACAATTAATGGTATTTTTATATTAATATTCTAAGGTGGTCAGATATGTCAGCTATTAAAATAGAAGAGTATATCACAATGTCTGTGCCAAACACGATGCCAAGTTAAACTGATCTCATCTGCCTGTACAAGATCCATATCCCTCCATCCCCTGCATATCCATGTGCCTATCCAAAAGCCTCTTAAACACCACTATCGTAGCTGCCTCCACCACAAGCCCTGGCAGTGTGTTCCAGTCCCCCACCACCACCAGATTGTGCAAAAAAAACTTACCCCTCACTTATCCAATAAACTTTCCCCCTCTCACATTATGCCAACATTATACAACAAGTATACGAGTCTTAACTGCAATTTGAATGGATTGCAGTAAATCAATAACATTTGGATTCTATCAATGAGTCTTGATTTTCTGATGCCTAGACTACAATCTAACAACACCTCCTCCACAATAATTGTCAATATCAGTGTCCTGCAAGGATGCTTTCTCAGTCCCTTACTGTACTCCCGATGCACTAACGACTGTATGGCCAAAGTTGGTTAAAAGTCCATCCACCAATTTGCAGATGCTCCAATGTGGTGGGCTGGATCATGAACAATGACAAGACAGGAAGGAGATAGAGCACTTAGTAAAATGAGGTTAGGAAAATATGGACAGAAGTCTATACATATTGACAATAACCTCTCCCTCAATATTTACAAGATAATTGAGCTAGTTATCAATGTCTGAAAGTGTGGTGCAAAACATGCCCAAATCACCAACAATGAAGCGGAAAATGGTTGAAATCTTCAATTTTCTTGCCTTTAATATTATTAGTTCAATGACTCTTATAATATAATATTATTCAATGACTCTTACAAACTTCCACAAAAGCACCATAGAATGCCCACTGTTGGGTTGCAACACAGCTTGGTTTGGGAGCAGTTCTGCCCAAGACCGCAAGAAATGGCAGAGAATAGTAGATGTAGCCCAGACCATCATACAGACCAGACTTCCCACTATTGATTCCATCTACACTCCACTCTGCCTCAGAAAAGCAGCCAAAATAATGTAAACTTTGGCATCCTTCTTCACAGTCCGTGACCCCAGCAATCTTGATATCATCTGCAAACTTACTATCATGGGCTTTGTCTATGAAACTGAATGCTGAGAACTATATTCTGCACTGTGCATCTTCTCCCTTGCTTTATTTATTGTGCTTGAGTTTGATGTGATTGTATTAATGTGATCTGTTTCGATGTCATCCAAAACAACGCTCTTCACTGGACCTCGGTGAACATGGCAATAAGAAATCTAAACCTAGATGGCCTGGTACAATCCTATCTCACAAATAATGGCATGAGAAATGAATTTGCAATTCATGATATTAATACTGCCCTGAATCGATACACAAGGAAGGCAATTTAAATGATATTTGCCAGCGTATTTTTATACTGATCCAAACCATAAGAAACCCATATTTTTGTTGTCTTACAGGTCATTTCCCTGTCCGATTTGTAACGGTGCCAATCTTCATGACGACTCTGATTTTGTTACTGCTCTGCTGCAGGAAAGGTAAATTAACTGGTAAACAAACAAATGTGAAGCAGAAGTTTTAATAGCTATTAACATTCACCACTTAGGTAGACACAAAATGCTGGAGTAACTCGGCGGTACAGGCAGCATCTCTGGAGGGAACGAATGGGTGACATTTGGGGTCGAGACCCTTCTTCAGACTGTTCATCAGCATTTTATGTCTCCAGAGATGCTGCCTGTCCCGCTGAGTTGCTCCAGCATTTTGTGTCTACCTTCGATTTAAATCAGCAACTGCATTCCCCACGTATTTATTTATTTATTTAAGTGAAAGAATTTGGAATGACAGAATAATTCAAGCTACGATACCTATGGAATAAAGTATTCCTACGATGGTCAGCTCCATTGTTACAGTTGAATAGAGTGTGGCAACATGCAATAATCAGAGAGTCGGGTCTGCAAGAGAACAATCGCGCATAAACCCCTGCCCTTTATCCCTGTAGCTAAGGGCCGCCCCCGGACTAGTTCATTCTCATGCCGAGGGGTTCGATAGAGGAATAGCCCGACCCTTGAGACCCGTCACAGCTCCCCCCCCCCCCAGAACAGGAGGCACGAAATGTACCGGTGGGCGTACAACACGACCGGACCGCGTACGGAAATCGGCCGACAGAGGGGCCGGTGGAGGCACAGATGGAGGGACAGGAGGAGGGAGCTGCGAAGAGGGGCGACCTCACAGATGAGCTGGGCAACCAGCACCGGCTGGTCAATGTCCAAGTGTGCCGGCTTTAACCGGTCAATCGACACGGCCTCCAGCCGTCCCCCCCATGTCCAACACAAAGGTCGTCTGTCTGTGCTCCAGCAATCGGAACGGGCCCTCTTACTGTAGCAATATTACAAAATTTTGAGATTTAAAAAATCAAGTCTGCAATTTATCCCATCAGATAAAGCATAAAAAGAAGTTTAATTTGACACCTAATTCACTTTCATATCTTCAGTATTAAGAAAGTTATGGCCATTTTCATACTCGGAAATTAGCATCTTGTTCCCCATTGCCTTTCAATTGACTTAACTCAAAAGCTGTGATCTGGAACAGTTAAAAGCTCATAACTTTCTTAAAAATTAAGAGAACTCAATGGAATTTTCAGTTATTATAGATTGAAGCATTCTGAAACAAATATGAAAAAATCTTACTTGGATGACCTGAAATTAAAACATATAATTAGTTAGTTATCTAATTGTAGCTAATTACAAAATTCAATGAGTAGATCTAAACATCTATCCATTTCTTAAGAAAATATAAACTTTTTTTAAATTGCCTAAGTGTCCAAATAACATTCACACAATAATCCACAATATAACATAATTTTAAAATCTAATTTTCATGAATTTCTGGGCCAAATGGAAGGAATTTAGTGTTTTATGCCTGTAAATTAATGGCCATTTAAATCAACGCGAGTGGGTTTTAGCGGAATGCGGTGGATTAGAACGTTGCGGTTTGCTGTGAAGTCGGGAGGAAAAATACTGTTTGTTCATACATTTTTTTGGACCACATTTCGCAACATGAAAATATTATTAAAGCCTCCCAAAAAAACCAACTTTTAATATAAAAATAAACAATTTACCTGTTTTTCTCCCCTACGCAAAATCTTTCCGGTTGTCGGTGCTCACGGCTTTTGAAGGTGATTTTTAAATTACTCTAGTTAATAAATAATTTAGCGTAATTTAAAAATACCTTCATTCGTGAAATGTCGGAACGATTTTTCTTCCGCAACAAAAACGCCCGACATGATCGATTTTCCCTGCCTGTGGAAAAACGGCACTTTAAGCCCGCCCCCCTCTGAAAGCTGCTAATGTCGCGCACACGGGGAGCGGCAGAACTGCAGCGCGGGTCAACGTAAGATTTGTAACATACCTACATACGGCCTCTGGAGCAGCGTCCGGTTGGCGACACGGCGCAGGAAAACCGGGGCAGTTCCGGAAGGTGGTTGGCACGTGCGGGCGGAATGTCCCATGGCGGGTTGTCGGCGCTAGCGGGTGCCTGCCGACTTGCTCGCGAAGGCACTGTAGGATGAATGAGCAGTCCCTGCTGCCCCGACGCCGACGACACAAACTCCCTGGACACCGTGAGCGGCGACCCATAAACGAGCTCCGCTGAACTTGAGCCCATGACCTCCTTCGGCGCAGTTCGGATGCCCAGCAAGACCCACGGCAGTGCTTCCATCCAGTCCGGGCTGAGAGTCTTGCCTTCAGCGCTGCCTTGAGTTGCCGGTGGAACCTCCCCACCAGGCCGTTTGCCTGTGTCAAATGTGTCAAAGCAATTAAATAAAAACAAATTTTCTATATTATGACAATCAGATTGCAGATGAAAAAAATGATACGTATGGGAGAATTTCCCTAATAATGTGTCCTTTTTATTGTATAGATCGGGACTGCTTGTGCAAATGGAGGTAAGCCTTAAAATAGCCTTTTATCCTTTTTATATAGAAACATAGAAATTAGGTGCAGGAGTAGGCCAATCGGCCTTTCGAGCCTGCACCGCCATTCAATATGATCATGGCTGATCATCCAACTCGGTATCCTGTACCTGCTTTCTCTCCATACCCTCTGATCCCTTTAGCCACAAGGACCACATCTAACTCCCTCTTAAATATAGCCAATGAACTGGCCTCAACTACCCTCTGTGGCAGCGAGTTCCAGAGACCCACCACTCTCTGTGTGAAAAAAGTCCTTCTCATCTCGGTCCTAAAGGATTTCCCCCTTATCCTTAAGATATATAAATGATGAACATTTTTTCTCCAATAATATGCATTAAGTAGTAAGCAAGTTTGCAACAGCAAGGAGCAAGGATTTGAGGAATTTTGAAACTCAGACTCAGGGTACAGTGAAAAGCTAACTAGTGAGCAGAAAGACAATACATGATTACTATCACGCCATCCACAGTGTATAGATACACAATACAGGGAATAAGGTTTAGAGTAAGACCAACTGCTTAACACCATGGTGTGGCTGAACCACAGGTGAGAGAAGCCCATGGGGCTGGACAGAGAGCTTTGCAACAGCCCCATCTGAAAGTAAAAAAAGATTCAGGTGAGAGATTTGTCAGATCACGGGCTAAGTTCAGCAGCGGCAGGTGCAGATAGCGAGTAATTATTTTATGGTCTTGATGATGGACAGAAAATGTACCAAAAGGACATGGGAAAATGACATAGAATTAGCTATAACAAAAGAAAACTGGGAAGAAAGTTTACAACGTATACACCGATGTTCATTAAACGCCAGACATATATTGATTCAATTTAAAGTATTATATAGGTTACATTATTCAAAAGTTAAATTAAATAGTATCTTTCCGAAGCTTTCTGCTATCTGTGACAAATGTAAGAAAACAGAGGCAAATTTAATACATAGTTTTGTCACATGTCCTAAATTGAATCATTATTGGACAGAAATTTTTTAAGTTATTTCTGAAGTTATAAAAGTTAAATTGGACCCCAACCCAAAGTCAATAATATTTGGAATTCCGGACTTACAGTTATCACTTACAGTAAATTAAAGAAATTTCTTTGATTACTGTTTGATAATTGGGAAAAAAATTATATTGAAATTTTGGAAGGGAACACTATCCCCCACAACTAAAATGTGGGCAGCAGAGATGATGGAGACGCTACATCTGGAAAGAATTAGATTTGTCCTATTGGACAGGTATAATTTTTTTGAACAGATGTGGTCTCCATATATATTGTATCTAGATAAGTAGCTGTTCTTGGCAACATGGCTCGACGTGCCCCCCGCGGGATCTGATGAGAATAATGTATTTTTAAAATGGAAGTAACATGTCTTTACTGATACCATCATTTGTAGTAGAGTTATTAATAATACATATTGTGATCTTTTATTTATATATATAATATAGGCAGAGGTTAAAATTTTTTGTTTTTTTTTGTTGTTTTTTTAAAAAAAATTTTAGTTCTTTTCTCTTCTTTTCTTTTTTACAATTATCAAATTATTAGTTAACTATACCCTCATTGATTTATAAGCTACTTTTTCTTTATCTTTATTTCTAAAAAAATAATAGATAAGTATTATTAATGTTTTACATGTATGATAAAATGAATTATCTGATATCTGTAAACTTGTTTAAGGTATCGTAATTGATTATCTTTAATAAAAAAATATTACAAAAAAGAAAATGTACCAAAAGTTGCAAATATTCACATTCAAGCTGCACATCACACAAGAACACATGCAGGCCATTGGTCCCTTGCACCTGTTCAACACTTCAATAAGATCATTGACTTGATCTTTTATCTCAATACAACTTTCCTTCATATCCCTTATTATCCAAAAAATCTCCCCATCTCTCTCTCAACTGACTAAGCCTCCACCCAGGTAAGAATTCCAAAGACCTCTATCCTCAAGGTGAAGGACCTTGTTCTCCTTCCTGTCCAGAATGGTGACCTCCTTATTGTGATTCCGAACATGCTCGTCTGGGGAAACATCATCCTCACTTTCCCATGATAATAACTTGTAATGCCTCAATGCAATCACAATTTACCACATATAATATAATTGGTATAGGCCCAGTCTGCCTAATGTCCCCCCATGACAATGCCACCATTCCAGGAATCTACTCTCTCTTCATCATGTAAATTCATTTCTTGGATTAGGAAACCAGACCAGTACATAATATTTCAGATGCAGTCCAACTAGACTCGTATGCAATTGGAACCAAATGTGTCTATCTTTGTACTCAGATTCCCTTGCAAATAAAGCATTTTGTAATTGCATTTAACTTCCGATGTTTCATTGATATACATATCTGGGCTATGCTGAGAAAACTGGAGGTAAACTGGGAGTAACATGGCCAGAAGTGCATAACAGGTAAATAGAATGATAAAATTGAGGTTAACTGGATATCTTCACAGTGTGGAAAAAAGGGTGTCCAAAATTGATCCTGAGGAATTACTTGAAAGTAGTTTCAGAAGATAAATCATAGAATACGGGCATGCCTTTGCCATTCTTTATAGTTGAAAATTCATTAAACTCTATTGAGTAGAATTTGCTTGTACTGATGTTCAAATTGGTAAAATAACCCAAGGCATTTTAGTAAAAAAGTAAATGGATTGGGTGGAGTGACAGATTTGGTTGTGTGTTTGAGGAAGAAGCTGAGAATAATCACTCTGGATTATTATTCCTGGGTGGTTCTTAATTGAGCATCACAAAATAATTTGGAAACTTATTCCTCACAACTTTGCTATTTTTCTTTCTCATTAGGAACTCAAAGCAGCACAGGAACCAAAGCAGATTGGCCAAAAGTGACTCTCCAGAAAATGTCAATAGCCAAAAAGACAACATAATTACTTCTGAATTCTGAGCACATGATAGTTTTACAGAGGGCAATTAGACTTTTCTGCTAAGCTCTCTTGTAGAAACCGAATTTCCTGAAGTATTCCTGAAAAGAGTCTGTATTTCTTGAGGAACAAGAGGATTTATCTGCACACTTCCATCCCCAGGTCTCATGGCCCTCCACATTTTCCCGGAACACAGCCCAATTCAGTTTCCCTCCACTAACATTCCTCTCCATCTGGTGGAATCTTTTCACTCTCAATTACTTCTTTTTTGACTCCTTGCACTTTCTTCAAGTTAAATTTGTCGCCATGGGCACTCGCATGGGCTCCACCAATGCCTGCCCTTTTGTTGGTTACATCAAACGGTCTTTGATCTCTAGCACCCCAACTCCTTCTCGGCAATCTGAGAATTGTCCTCACCCAAAATGTTGCCTGTCCACGATCTCCAGTGATGATGCCCGAACTGTTCGGGAGCTCCAGCACTTAGTGTATTTTTTTTTTAAACAAGTGGATTTTCTTTTCTTTGGTAAATGTAACTTTTCCATTCCTCAATCTTTTGGTCCCCTACAAATAAAAAATTTTCTCATGAGCTTGTGCTCTCAGCTGAAAGGTAATAAAGAGATGGCTTATTCTTCGTGGATAGCTTTATTTTTTATTTTTAAACTTTATATCAAGAGCCAATAAAGTCCCAATAGGTGATGGATCTAAATGAGGTGACATGTGTTTGAAATTATTTCCACAGATTGGCTAAAAAGTACTTGCAACAGACGTTCAGACATTTAGACGTTGATATCTGAAATTGACATTTGGTATAATTGTTTGACCATTTTCCTGATCTCTCCGACCCCCTACTCCTTCTCACTAAGATAGTTCCATAAGGTATATCTTGCATTGGCTGGAAGTGTTTACAAAGGCTAACAAGCTTCCTTTGCATTCAAAAGAAATAGGCAACGTTTCTGGTCGAGACCCTTCCAAAGGGTCTCGACCTGAAATGTTGCCTATTTCCCACACTCCATAGATGCTGCCTCACCCGCTGAGTTTATCCAGCATTTTTGTCTACCTTATCATAAATGTGCATTGTTTTAGAAACCATTAAACTCACTGAAAACAATATTAGATTTGAGTTTAACTTACCAGCATCTACATCAATGGAACATTACCTGTAACATGGAATTTTGAGTGTGTACCTCTTTTGAAATTAACGCATATGAGTAACTCTGCTGAAGCATTGTTTTAGTGTACAGCTCACAGGAGAGTTTACCTCTCCAGAGAACGCACTGTCAGAAATGTTGCTCTGCATGTTATAATAATTTGGTATAAATAAAGCACATCTCTTCATTTGTTAGAGAATTGGAAGTTTAGACATGTTCACAAGATGTCACTTAGTGTGCGCTCGTTCAGTATTTTTAATTACTGCCACAGTCAGGTAAAGTAGTTATCCAGCAATATCAGATGCTGTTTGGACTGTCAACCTTTCTCGTCATCTTTGATTTAAAGAAAAGCCTTCATGAAATTCAGTGAATAGCTCATCAGAAAATCCACAATGGTACTAAACAGAACTACATTTTCCCTCAATATCATAAATGTCTTACAAAAGGTATTGATGAAGAAAGCAATGATTTCACAAGCCATGATTCTGATTTGGGAAAATTGTCTGAGGACAAGAATGAGTCAATGATCAGAGTGTGACTGAGTAACATAAAAATCCACAAAACACTTCCATGAATTGAAGTCTGTTAGAACTGACAACCCTGAATAGAACCAAATGTGAAAGAGATGTTCCAAGTGTCAAATAAGAACCTTGGTTATCCCCTCTTGGGAAATATATGAAGTTAAAAGTATTTTCTCGGGCTACGGCTTCCTGCAATTCATTTTCTATTGTATCCTCCGGCTCAGTGAAGACTACAAAACCACAATCTTCCTGCTGGAGTTCCCTGACTGAATGGCAAGGATCATTCATGGAAGAAATCCATGTGCATCATTTACTGAATGTATCCATGTGCTAGGCCTATGACAGATCATCCAAGACTTTAATATCCAGGAATGTGAGGCTGTTAACTCTCTGTTGCTGAACTGGCAATGAAAACAGGCTCTCAACTTCCCTTTTCTGAAGTCAAGGATTAGTTTATTCTTTTGGTTGACGTTGAGCAATAGGTTGTCGTTGCAGCACCACTCAACGACATGTTCTATCTCCTGCATTCTGACTTGTCAGCTACTTGGGATTTAGCCAACAGCAGTGAGGGTCAACAGCAAATTTGTAGATAGCATTGGAGCTGTGCTTGGCCACACAATCATGGGAGAAAAGAGAGTAGAGCAGAGGGCCAAGCACACAGCCTTGTGCCCTTATGTTGAAGGTCAGTGAGGAGGAGGTGCTGTTAATCATCTGCACGGAGTCTGTCAATAAGGAATTAAATAATTATGAAAATATGAAACAAACTCTCACAAAATACAAAATGTCAAAATGTCATTGTTTCCTTTTAATTCCCTAATAAAATAGCCAATATTTACCAACATCCTGATAATTTAAAAAAACGGCACTGGAACTCTAAAATAACAAGAGAAAATGGCAGAACCGCCAGTTGTTGAGGAAACATCTGTGGAGTGAGAAAGTGTTAGCGACGGAGATGATTTGTGGGGACCGTGACATTGCCGCTGTTGGCTTAAATGGTTTGTTTCAGCATGATACATTCCACATCATGCATGCAATGTTAAATTAAGCATTTCTTTAATTGTGGAATCTAATTTACTATGATACTGCCTTGAATGCTAACTTGGAATAAGGTGTAGAAACAAGGAACTGCAGATGCAGGTTAATACACTAAAGGACACAAAGAGCTGGAGTAACGCAACAGGTGAGGCAGCATCTCTGGAGAACATGGATAGGTGACATTTCAGGTCGACACCCTTCTTCAGCCACATCACCCTTTCATGACTTTATGGTAATGGAGTGAACCCAAGACTACTTGCATATTGAATGGTGGTGCAGGCTCGAAGGGCCGAATGGCCTCCTCCTGCACCGATTTTCTATGATTCTATGATTTTCTATGATTCTAAAGGCCAACATGCCATTCGCTTTGTTCACTGCCTGCTGCACCTGCATGCTTACTTTCACAGACTGATGTACAAGGGCCCCCAGATCCCGTTGTACTTCCCCTTTTCCCAACTTGACCCCATGTAGATAGTAATCTGCCTTCCTGTTTTTGCTATCAAATTGGATAACATCACATTTATCTGGATTAAACTTCATCTACCATGCATCTGCTCACTCCCCCAACCTGTCCAAGTCACCCTGCATTCTCATAGCATCCTCCTCATAGTTCACACTGCCACCCAGCTTTGTGTCATCTGCAAATTTGCTAATGTTACTTTGAATCCCTTCATCCAAATCATTGATGTATATTGTAAATAGCTGCAGTCCCAACACTGAGCCTTGCGGTACCCCACTAGTCACTGCCTGCCATTCTGAAAGGGACCCGTTAATCCCTACTCTTTGTTTCCAATCTGCCAACCACTTCTTTATCCATGCCAGCACTCTACCCCCAATACCATGTGCCCTAATTTTGCCCACTAATCTCCTATGTGGGACCTTATCAAATGCTTTCTGAAAGTCCAGGTATACTAAATGCACTGGCTCTCCCTTGTCCATTTTCCTAGTTACATCTTCAAAAAATTCCAGAAGATTAGTCAAGCATGTTGTCCCCTTCGTAAACCCATGCTGACTCAGACCGATCCTGTTACTGCTATCCAAATGAGCGGCTATCTCATCTTTTATAATTGACACCAGCATCTTCCCCACCACCGATGTCAGGCTAACTGGTCTATAATTGCCTGTTTTCTCTCTTCCACCTTTTTAAAAAAGTGGGATAACATTAGCTACCCTCCAATCCACAGGAACTAATCCTGAGTATATGGTACATTGGAAAATTATCACCAATGCATCCACAATTTCTAGAGCCACTTCCTTATGTACCCTGGGATGCAGACCATCAGGCCCTGGGGATTTACCAGCCTTCAGTCCCATCAGTCTATCCAACACCATTTCCTGCCTAATGCGGATTTCCTTCAGTTCCTCTGTCACCCCAGATCCTCTGGCCACTACTATATCAGGAAGATTGTTTGTGTCCTCCTTAGTGAAGACAGATCCAAAGTACCTGTTCAACTCATCTGCCATTTCCTTGTTCCCTATAATAAATTCACCTTTTTCGGTCTTCAAGGGTCCAAATTGCTGGTAATCGCTCCATGCTGTGATATGAAAAATTTTCCCTTGCAGCTGTGCAAACCTTTTAGTTCTCAGATTATATGGATGACCTTCGTTTCAAATTGGCAGCCGTCTTGCCATTTTTCTTTTTGCTTTCCAATAGCCTTAAGCAAATTGTCCGACTTTAGATATCCAATGTGAAAATAGGCTCTTCAGCCCACTGAGTCCACCCCATACCCTAACACTATTTTACATACTAGGGACAATTTACAATTTTACTGAAGCCAATTAAGCTACAAACCTACATGTCTTTGGCACTAGGAGGAAACATGAGCACCTGGAGAAAACTCACACGGTCACAGGGAGAACCTACAAACTCCGCACAGACAACACCCGCCGTCAAGATCAAACGTGGGACTCTGGCGCTGTAACGCTGTAGAGTTGGCACCGTTACGCCACTGCTGTATAAGAAAATAAAATAACTTTAATTAATGTCTTTTAGAGGAGGAAATCCCGTCTGGCCAATAGAGCTCCCAACCCATAGCAATATGATTCAATATTAATTAGGGGAAAATAAATGGTTGGCACGGACTGGAAGGGCCGAGAAGGCCTGTTTCTGTGCTGTAATTGTTATATGGTTATATGGTTAATTGCTTTCTGAAAACATCCAGCACGCCAATCAGTTCAATGGCTCAGATATGGCTGCTTTAGTGACATGCGTCACCACTGAACACTGACCCCCCCCTCACACCCTCCACCCCACCCCACTAAATTCACTTTCCACTGACTATCCAACACATGTTCCTGGGAATTCAACCTTTTTTGCCTTTCTTTTCAATAAACAAGATGCACTTGAAACATTTTGAGCCTCTTTTAGATTGCTCTCATTTCCTCTTGAGGATCATTCCACTAGCACGTTCTGTCATGATTTACTAGCATATTCTGTCATGCATCGATCATGTATCTCACTCGTGAAATCATTTCTGGTCATAACTTACAATCTTTGTAAAGAATACACAACAAAATGAGGAATATATCATGATGCAAAAGTCAACTGTCCATGGAATAATGTGACTTACAGGTCATCTATAAGAGATTGAGAGGTCTATGAACTGGTAACAATGATAGAGCTATAATCTCTGGACTTAGTACTGCCATTGAGCTCAGGTAGTCGGGGCCACTATGAAGATAGACACCAATTTCCCCACTCCATAGTTGGGAAATCAATGAACCTTCCATATTCAAGATTCTGCCAATCTCATTTTCCATAACCTCAAACATTTCTCTATCACCTCCATGGCAGTCACAGTCCTTGTGGAGAGATCTCTTTAGTGATGACTGTCACTACAACAGAGATGAGAGGGAATTGGAGGGATTGTGGAGAATGGATGGGGTGCCAGTTCTAAACTCCAAAGGATTCAGATTGAGTTTATCAACATGAATGAGTGCAAATCATAAATTACAAGTTCTTAAAAGGCATTACCAATTGCATTTCTTTGGGGCACCATATTTGGCCTAAGTACTACGCATAATACCCAAAACAGCACACTAATAATTCCATCTCATTTCCTGGTATTGAAATACCAACTGTAAACTGTTGTTTTACAAAGAGTACATAGGACTGCATTTAATGCATCAACATTACACATAATTGAATTAATAGCCTAAATATCTTTTGCATGTGACATTAATCACCATCTAATTCAAAAGTTAATTATTATTATTAATTCCTTTATCATTCACGATTCTTAATTGAAATTGGCAAGGATTAGAAGATAAACCATGTCGAAGGAACTGTAGATGTTAGTTTGTACCGAAGATAGAGACAAAATGCTGGAGTAACAAAATGCTGGGTCTGGCAGCATCATTGGAGAAAAGGAATAGGTGACGTTTAGGGTTAGAACCCTTCTTCAGAGAAATTAAAGAGCTACTCAATTCAGACCAAAGAAGGTAAGATGTTATCACATAACGTGTTCCAATTTTAGATTGAAAGTAGAAATTTAGCAGATGTGAAACTGTAGGAATAGCAAGAAATGTACTAAACTTGTGGGCTACGTTCAGTATCTATATAAGTTCTCTGGTTAGCCATGGATTCCAACATGGTGGCGAGACCCAGTTAGCACTGATCTTTTAATGGAAAGTTTACTCCTGGCCTACTTTGCAAGCATTTTAAATACCAAATTGTCCCCAAGTGTACAAATTATCCATTAATTAAAAGCAAAATACCGTGCATAGAATGTAAATCACACAGTCCATTCTTAGGTCAAAAACATTTACAGGTAAAAAAAAAAGATGAAATGTCGACTCAGGTCCTCTCTCCATAGGCATTGTCCAAACTCCGGCAAATTTTTTACTATTAAGTCATCTTTTCAGTATCAGTTATATTTTACTTTTGTGATCTTATGTGCAAATTTAAAAGGCTTCATAGGAAAACTGCACTAAGTCTATATAAGCAGAAATTCTACAACTTCATATTTACTTCAGCAGGTTTTTCAAAGTTGAAGATGACAGCAGTGTTATGTATGGTCAAAAAGAAAAACAATTAACTCCAGGCTGGGAAAGGCTGGGAGCTAAAATACAGTGGCTTGCAAAAGTATTCATACCCCTTGAACTTTTCCACATTTTGTCACGTTACAACCACAAACGTAAATATATTTTATTGGGATTATATGATAGACCAACACAAAGTGGTGCATAATTGTGAAGTGGAAGGAAAATTATACATGATTTCCAAACTTTATTACAAATAAAAATCTGAAAAGTGTGGTGTGCAAAAGTATTCAGCCCCCCAGTCAATACTTTGTAGAACCACCTTTCGCTGCAATTACAGCTGCATGTCTTTTGGGGTATGTCTCTACCTGCTTTACACATCTAGAGACTGACATTTTTGCCCATTCTTCTTTGCAAAATAGCTCAAGCTCAGTCAGATTGGATGGAGAGCATCTGTGAACAGCAATTTGCAAGCCTTGCCAGAGATTCTCAATTGGATTTAGGTCTGGACTTTGACTGGGCCATTCTAACACATGAAAATGCTTTGATCTAAACCATTCCATTGTAGTTCTGGCTGTATGTTTAGGGTCGTTGTCCTAAGGTGAACCTCCGCCCCAGTTTCAAGTCTTTTGCAGACTCTAACAGGTTATCTTCCAAGATTGCCCTGTATTTGGCTCCATCCATCTTCCCATCAACTCTGACCAGCTTCCCTGTCCCTGCTGAAGAAAATCATCCCCACAGCATGATGCTGCCACCACCATGTTTTACAGTGGGGATGGTGTGTTCAGGGTGATGTGCAGTGTTAGTTTTCCACCACACATAGCGTCTTGCATTTAGGCCAAAAACTTCAATTTTGGTCTCATCAGACCAGAGCACCTTCCTCCACATGTTTGCTGTGTCCCCCAAATGGCTTGTGGCAAACTGCAAACGGGACTTCTTATGGCTTTGTTTCAACAATGGCTTTCTTCTTGCCACTCTATTATAAAGGCCCGATTTGTTGAGTACATGACTAATAGTTGTCCTGTGGACAGATTCTCCCACCCGAGCTGTGGATCTCTGCAGCTCCTCCAGAGTTACCATGGGCATCTTGGCTGCTTCTCTGATCAATGCTCTCCTTGCCCGGCCTGTCAGTTTAGGTGGACGGCCATGTCTTGGTAGGTTTGCAGTTGTGCCATACTCTTTCCATTTTCGGATGATGGATTGAACAGTGCTCCGTGAGATGTTCAAAGCTTGGGATATTTTTTTATAACCTAACCCTGCTTTAAACTTCTCCACAACTTTATCCCTCACCTGTCTGGCGTGTTTCTTGGGCCTCATGATGCTGTTTGGTCACTAATGTTCTCTAACAAACCTCTGAGATCTTCACAGAACAGCTGTATTTATACTGAGGTTAGATTACACACAAGTGGACTCTATTTACTAATTAGGTGACTTCTGAAGGCAATTGGTTGCACTCTATTTTATTTAGGGGTATCAGAGTAAAGGGGGCTGAATACTTTTGCACGCCACACTTTTCAGTTTTTTATTTGTAAAAAAATGTGAAAACCATGTATCATTTTCCTTCCACTTCACAATTATGCACCACTTTGTGTTGGTCTATCACATAAAATCCCAATAAAATACATTTACGTTTGTGGTTGTAACGTGACAAAATGTGGAAAAGTTCAAGGGGTATGAATACTTTTGCAAGCCACTGTACTTTAAGAACCATAGCACACATTTACATTCAATCATACCACTGCATCATCTGACACAATTTATATTAGCTCGCAAATGTTTTTAGGTTTCTATGCACAAAAGTTTATATCAACAAAGATGTTCAAAACATGCAAATTGTATACATATTTTAACAGTAATAAGTAAACTACGTATTTATTTAAATACATATTATACTTTTTTGATAAACTGGAGAATAAAATATCAATTTTCCAATTTATAATTTTAAATTTGAAGAACAGACATTAGGAAAGAATAAAAATTATATCTGGTACAAAACCAAAGCTTGTTTTGGTACCAGTCTGTCTCTTTGTGTTAATAGAACATAGGTGTAGGAGAGGCCCTTGGCCCTGCACTGCAGGCTCGAATGAAAGAGAAAAAAAAATCCACATCTGGAAAGAAATTTAAACAATTTGTATTCACCAGATGTGGATTTTGATTCAGATTGTCAATCTGATTGCCAGGCAAAAGAAATATGCACATCTGTTTGTAAACCATCACAATACTTAACACAATACAATACTTAAGCAAAAAAGCAACATTCATAATTTGGTCAGGGCAAAGTTAACAGCAACTTCTGCTGAAATAAAAAAGGCTCGGTCGTACTATTGATATTTCCATTGATGTTGGTTTATTAATGTCATGTGTACCAAGGTACAGTAATGATCTTTGATTTGGTGCTATCTAGGCAAATCGCACCATACATGAATGCATCAGGTAATGCAAAAGAGAACATAAACAGAGTGGTGTATATTGTGTTACAACGACAGAGAAATTGCAGATTAAAGAAAGTACATGAGCTGCAACAACTAGATTGGGGGAGTGGGATTTCATCCTTAGAGGTCTGATAAAATTGGGGAAGAAGCTTTGTCTGAATCTGGTGATACATGCTTTTAAACATTTGTATCTTCTGCCCAGCTGCCAATCAGCTGGGTGTGGTACATAAGCACCCAAGGGGGTGGGTGACATAATTCCATTGATCTGGTGTTCGAGACGAGCATAGAATGCATGAGCTCGTCTGGATGGGGAATGTCATTGCTAGTGATTCTGGCAGACTCAGCATGTAGTCCATTATAGAATGCAAGGTTTTCCAGAATCAACAGGCTCTTTGTGGTTTGTCCGGAATTGTCTCTTGGCATTCCTGATGTCTTTATGATGGTGCTATCCAGATTTATTGTACACATCGGGATCACCCGACTTGAACGTCTCAGACTTGATCCTTACTTAGCAATGGATGTCACAGTTCATCCATTGTTTCCAGTTGGGGAACACTCATATTGACATCTTTGACATGCAGTCCTTTAGACACTTATTGATGAACCCTGCGACACAACCAGTGTATCCACTTGGGGCGGGCGCTTGAACATGGACCAGTCTACCGACTCAAACAGTAATGTAGGAGCTCATGTTTATTCAGACAAATACCGTTCGACTTTCTATACCAAATCCTATTGATTCAGTTTCTTCTTGTATGCAGGAAGGAGGAGCAGAGTGTGTAAGTTAGACGGAGTGATAGATGTCTTTGATAGCTGTGTCGCTGTGTTCAAGGGCATTCGATCCTCTGGTAGGGCAGGATACATGCTGATAGTATCTTGGTCGCACACTCTTGAGGTCGGCCTGGTCTAGCCCAAACCGTGATGAATAGGTCCTCAGGGTATTTGTCTTCAAGGCTATTGGTAGTGGATCACACTACAGTGATTGATGTACAGAGGACCAGACAAAATATATTCTGTTTTTGAATTTACTTTGACCTGCAACTTTATCACAAAAAAATGTAATTTCACAGATTTTAAATATTAATGCAAGAGTCTGTTCAGCTTCTGAAGATATATTGATTACATGTTGAGAATGCAACAGGAGTGATTAGATCCCAAAAATCAAAAATGTACATATTCCCAAGCATCTGTCACTGGGAACTTTACATGCAGCACAACATTAGAACTATTCTTAAATTCTCCTGTCACAAGTGCACAATTCACAAGACACAGACATATACGAAACATGATGTCACAAATGTTGTTGTTACTGTTACAATTAAAATCTGAGATTAAATCGTCAGAACTATTACAAATTATTCATCACATCTCCAGCAAGATGAGATGACTATTTCTTCATACTTATTTCCTGTTGGTGTAGTGTATAAATAGACCGTCCCCAGCTTAGAACGACCATTTGCTGCAACTGGGAATGCGATCATTGGACTAGGCACTCTGATTCAATGGTGGGCTTGGAAAATGTTGATTATTAATATGATGTTGAACCGCAGATTCATTTGTATGAACTTCTAATTTTAAATAACTAGTCAGATCTGCACTTCAATTTTATCACATGATTTGATAGTGATCCAAATTAGAAATGACCTGAATTATTTTGGTTCGCTTGATCAGTACAACTGTTGGATGTAAGCAAACTAGCAACCTTTACAGAAGATTAGTTTCATCACCATAATTTGCTCGTCCAGCCCCATTCCCAGAGTACCATAGTTATTTGCTCTCACAGTTAGCATAGATACACTGAATCAAAGAGCAAAAATTACCGAGTTTAGTTCACAAAAATATTTTCATTCATATATATAGAATGATGGACAGGAAATAATGTCAATTCTAAATTAGAAATGACCTGAATTCTTTTGGTTCTGTACTGTTTGAATAAATGTTAAACAGATCTGTATACAGGACCTCAAATTTCCTTGTTGTGATTGGATAAACGTGAGGGCCGTAATCACAGCACATTATTGAAGCAGAGAGAAGTCCCTACTTACCCTTCTCCAAACTTGCAATACACCTCTGACTTGTGTGAGTTCAACAATCTTAGTTTTAAGTTTTACCTGCTTTGTTAAAAATAATGAAATTAATTTTACTAATTACAGTTTCATCCTTTAAAGCAAAATGTCAAAAGATAAAGTTTGCCTCAAGGGGAAGTACGGGAAGTAGTTTACCATAAACTAAATCTTGCTGTAGTGGCATTCACTGAACCAAATAGCGCATTCAGTCTGGAGAGACTTGGAAGGACTTTTTAATGACAAATACCACTAACTATTGGCACTAACCATTGTTTTTGTAATTTGTATTTTTATATCCAGTCCTGCATTTATATATTGTCCTCTGAAGCCTCACAAAATCAAAATATTTTAAAAGACAATTAAATGATTTGATGTAAAAATAAATCAATCTCGTTGGCACATAATAAAATGTCAAAACACTGTTTGCAGAATATGGCTTGTAACCTTAAGATGTCATGGATGCTTAACTTCAGAAGCATTACAAATCATAATTCACATCCTGCTGAAATGCCCTCATATCACAATAGGCAAAGGAATGTAACAGTTCAATGTACAGCCCAAAATGTCACGCACACAGGCTGAAAGTGGTACGTAGTATTGCAACTTTTCAGGATTGTCCCTCAGATGACTTTAATTGAAATGTTGCTGGATCATGTTTTGCAAATATCCTCTTTATATTGCACATTACTTGAATGGCAAATGATCTTTCAAGAACATCAGATTTTCAGAACTCGGTCTGTCGCAACATTTGCCTT
This sequence comes from Raja brachyura, assembly GCA_963514005.1. Next base: position 19,757,560 of record OY740806.1, on the reverse strand, counting down.
TCTACAAGAGGAATGGAAAATTCCAAATGACCACAGCAATTGGCAGTAGCAGCAAGAACGGACCTGAAAAGAATAGAAGTTTTGTATGAATCACAAAAATGATTTTCCAAAACATCTCAAGCACGTCAATGATACAAATTAATCTTATGGTCAAATTCTTTACGATTTAATCATCAACTTAATGAGGACAAATTCAATCAAGGGCATTTTCAGAGGATAAGTTGGGCAATTGATCATTCCAGTTGTATGAGGTGCATAGAGATTCAGCCTTGCAATATTAATCATTTATTTATGTGAAGTGGACATAACAGTTATTCAATGTCCACCCCATTTGCCCCTCAGGAACCAGAGATGCTGCCTGCACTACTGAGTTACTCCAGCATTTTGTGTCTATCTTCGATCTAAATCAACATCTGCAGTTCTTTCCTGCACACTAGAATTATTTCAATCCTTCTCGTGAATGGAATTACATAGTTACATAGACAATAGGTACAGGAGTAGGCCCTTCAGCCCTTCGAGCCAGCACCGCCATTCAATGTGGTCATGGCTGATCATCCACAATTAGTACCCCGTTCCTGCCTTCTCCCCATATCCCTTGATTCAGCTAGCCCCAAGAGCCCTATCCAAGTCTCTTTTGAATACATCTAGTGAATCAGCCTCCACTGCCTTCGGAGGCAGAGAATTCCACAAATTCACAACTCACTGGGTGAAAAGTATTTTCCTCATCTCAGTTCTAAATGGCCTACCCCTTATTCCTAAACTGTGGCTCCTGGTTCTGGACCCCCACAACATCGGGAACACGATTCCTGCATCTTGCATATGTCCTTCCTCAAATGAGGCCAAAACTGCACACAATACTTAAGGTGTGGTCTCACCAGGGTCATGTACAACTGCATACGGACCTCTTTGCATGTACTCCTCAACTCCTCACGTTATGAAGGCCAATATGCCATTAGCTTTCTTCACTTCCTGCTGTACTTGCACGCTTACTTTCAAGAAATGATCAGGAATTTCCAGGAATTCAATCTTTGATGATAAAGGCACTGTGAAATATTTCCAAGTCAAGTTGGTGCTTGACATAGAATTAAAATATCAAACACTAGAGGGCATAGCTCTAAGGTGAGGGGCAATGTTTAAAGGAGATGTGCTGGGCAAGTTGTTTTTTTACACAGAGTGAAGTAAGTGCCTGGAACACACTGCCAGGGATGATGATAGATGCAGGTTGATAGTGGCATTAAAGAGACTTCTGAATAAACTCATGGATATGGAGGGATACAGATTATGTGCAGGCAGATAAGGGTTGGACTTGGCATTATTTTTGGCACAGACATTGCAGGCTAAAGGGCCTGTTCCTGTATTGCACTGTTCTATGGAAACACAGGGTGGTAGTGTACACCATGGCCTGTTGCCCTCATTTTTTTTTTTGTTTGATGAGGTCAAGTGTTGACACAACCTTGGTGAGGATTGCAGTGCATTTGTGAATCGTTTATGTTTCCATTTTGGTGCATGCCAATAAAGCAGGCTAATTTGTCCTGAATATTATTGGACAGGTGAAATGTGTTCTGGCAAATGAATGATGTTCCATCAAAATTTTGACTTGTGCGTCCCAGATAGTGGAAAGTTAAAATATTGGTTAGATTGCAATAAGTATGTAGAGTTCTTGTCAGCATATGGTAGGAAAAATGTAATAGCTATAAAGCAAACACAGAAGCTATGTTGTTATATGGAGGGATTAGATAGGCTGGGTTTATTATTACTGAAATTATCACATGAGATTGAGACATGTGCTTAATAACAATTATACAATTATCAGAGGCACAGATATGATAGATAATCGGAAAATTTAACCCAGTGGAGCCCACAACTAGAGGGCACAGGTTTACGGTAAGAACTTTAAGGGGGATCTGAGGGGAAAGTTTTTTACAGTAGTGCTGAAACTATGGAAGAGCTGCCAGGACAGGTAATGGAGATGGATGCAATTACAATTTTGAAAAGGCGTTTGGACAGATACTTGGGAGGGAAACATAGGAAGGAATATGAGCCTAATGCAGGCAAATGGGGTTAGCAGAGTAAGATGGTTGGTGTGGACGGGGTAGGCTGGAAGGGCAAACATCTGTGCTGTATCTTTATACCATTCCACAATACCGTGAGAGGAGGCGAGAGTTCTGAATTACATCAAAGCAATTTGTAATTTCCCACATTCAACAATGCTTTTTTTCATCTGTTGAAAGATTAGCTAAGCCCTTACATTCATACCTGCTGTTGTACAAATGCCATGAGAACCAGGTAACATTCTGCTATCTGTAATAAAATGGAAGACATCAATCAGACAAGATCACTTGAAATACATCACTTGAATTTCCAAAACACCAGTTCAGATTTCATAAAAGGAACACTGAAGTATGAAATGCATTATTTATGTTGGCAGAAAAGTCCATCACAGCCCTAGCTGAGCAAACATTGTACTATTCAATTGCCTGGAGCTTTTTGAAGACATTAAATCTGTTACAACCCAGTGCAATCAGCAGTGTTTTTGCTTTTCAAAATATCCTTTCATAGCAGAATAATTATATATTTTTTTAATTGATTCAGCTGAAAATAGATTGTGCAGATAGCTGGAAATACATGTAGGTGGTGGAGAAATCAGTCTTAAAATGGACACAAAATGCTAGAGTAACTCAGCATTTGGGTTACGGAACGCAGCACAATCGTTCCAGCGTTTCATGGACCATGTACTCTCCGGCCTCGGTTTAGTCTATGCATACATCGATGACATGTTGGTAGTGACCTCCAGCGAAGGCGAACACAAGAAACACCTCGGAATATTGTCCCGGCGTCTTGACGAATATGTTACTGCCATTAACACGAACAAATGCGTGTTTGCCGCTCGTGAACTCACTTTCCTCGGGCATCGCGTGACTGAGAATGGAATCCTGCCCGGCGAATGAAAGGTGCAGGAAATCAGAAACCACCCAGTGCCAAATTTGTTAAATCAATTATGGCAATTTTTGGGGATGATGTATTTCTACCGCCGCTTTCTACCAACTGACTCAAAGGTTCAGACAAATAGTCTTCAAAGAAACCGTTGGTTTACTTGAGGATGCTGTGCAAGCCATCAAAGCCGTTAAGAGGACTCTCGCCGACACAACTACTGGTCCATCAGAAGCCCAGTGCCGTATTTTCACTCACCACTGATGCCACCATCAACGTCGTGGGTGCCGTCGTGGAGCAACGAGTCAGTTGCAGGTGGGAGCCTCTGGCATTCTTTTCGGCAAAATTATCACCCACTCAGATGAGGTACTGGACGCTCGGGCGAGAACTTTCAGCTATGTACCTCGCCGGCAAGCATTTCCGCCATCTGTTGGAAGGCCGTCAATTCACCATTTATACGGATCACCAACCGTTCACAGACACTACTTGTACAAGTGTGGGGAACGATTCACCAGGGGAAATCCGCCACTTGGACATCGTTCTGCAATTCTCCAGTGACATCGGTTGCCGATGCCCCATCAAGACTGGAGGTCGAGGCTCTGAATGCGGCCACACTTATTGATTTTTATGCCATGGCACGCGTGCAACATACTAATCCCGATCTCATCCATTACCATCGGACACATACAGCCCTAAAATTGGAAGATGTACCGATCGGTAACACAAGAGAAACCATCATCTGTGACACTTCCACTGGCAAACCAAGGCCGTTTGTGCCTAGGACGATGTGTCAAGAAGTTTTCAGCACGCTGCACAACTTACCACATCCGGGCAAGAAGGCTACGATAAAATGAATCTCTGAAAGTTTCATCTGGCCTTTCATCAAGCATGACATTGGATTATGGGTGAAGACATGTCTACCGTGTCAACAATCCATGATCTCCAGGCACACTAGGACCCCTGATGATGAGTTTTGAGCATGTGCACCTGGACTTGGTCAGCCCACTCCCACCATCAAGAAACTACACATATCTGCTCACTTGTGTTCACAAGATGGCAAGATGCTTTCCCAGTTATCAACATTTCTGCGGAAACAATAGCCCGTGCTTTTGTTGACCGATGGATTTCGGTCTTTGGGTCCCAAGTATGATCGCAACAGACCGTGGACCGCAATTCGAGTCCGTTCTGTTTCAAACACTAACCAACCTCTTGGGTACGAACCAGATCCGAATGATTGCGTATCATCAACAAGCGAACGGCCTGGAGTGAACAGTTGCCTCTGGTTCTGCTTGGACAGATCCTATGATCCAAGCAGGAATGTCGATCGATTACAATGAACTATGCAGCTACTCAGGCCAACACTGACACGGTGAACACCTGCAATGGTCTACCTGCCTGCTGACCTCCAACACATGTTTTGTGCACATGTTTTGGTCCGACACAATGCCGTCCACCGACCTCTTCAGCAAGCACACAATGGCCCTTACCAAGTCATCCAACGCCTACCCAAAGGTTTCGTGATCTATCGGAATGGAAAAACTGACACCGTATCCATCAACCAGTTAAAGCCAGCCTACGTCGAGAACCAACTGACTACCTCACCCACCGAACAGGCAAAGTCACAAGGCCCCAACACTTCCTGTCAATGACCTCCCACACTGCAGTACAAAACAAGATCAGGCCGTAGAATCAACCTGCCAGACAAAGCCAGGCTTGTATGACTCCGAGGCTGAGGAGGGAGCTGTGGTGCCTTCATGCCTACGTTGGTTTTCCAGACAACCTGTCACCGCTGGCAACTCTCCAGCAGCCTCACGAAAAGGTCGAGCCACAAGAACTCAATAACAACTCCAAGGTCAGGCGCACTAATTGGCCTTATCTGCACGCTGGTTATGATTGGTGAGAATGTAAGTAAAAGGGGCTTCCGGAATAAATGTGGCAGATGCAGCATCTCCGGATAGAAGGAATGGCCAGCATTTCGGGTCGAGACTCTACTTCAGGCTGAGAGTCAGGGGAAAGGGAAATGAGTGATATGGAAGGGGAAGGAATGAAAATGAGAGATCAAAGGGGATAAATATCAAGGAAAATGGAGAATAGATCATTGTTAGCTAGGGGAAGGTGACAACGAAGCTCCAGCATTTTGTGTCTATATTCAGTGTAAACCAGCATCTGAGTTCCTTCCTACACGTTTAATCTTCTCTTGCATCCATTGGACACACATGGAACAATATTTACCATTGAATGCTTTCATGAGTGGAGCTCATTGTAATTGTTCAAATCAGCGTTGTGAAAGTTGTCTGCAGTGTGATTTACTGGCTGAGGAAGTAGACAATATAGCCCAGAAATTCAATATGTAGTTTCAAATGAATTTCTCCCATGTGTTGTATTTTAAATTAAAATGATTCATGTATCTTAAAGCAAAGGTGTCCCTACTTAGGGATTTTTGTTGACACACAATTTTGGCTTAAGGGAACATGTGTCATCTAGTTAGCTGAACAAAAATAGCTGAACCCATTCTTCCACCCGATTTCGTTCCACCCAACTTCCATCCGTTACACCCCAATTTTACAATCCCTGTTTCACCCCATCCCTCCACATTTTCTGCCCACCTCTTCCTCCAAACCCCACCCCACATCCTGTGCACCAGCAGTGTTGACAGGCTTCCCAGGAGGGAGTTGGGAGCCCAGCAGCTGGTAGGAGAGTCACTCACAATCCAAAAGCCAGCCTCTGACCTAGTCTTGTAGCCATGGGATTTATGTAATTGGTCCATTGCTTGACAATAGGCCATAGAAGATAGAACACAGAACAGGAACAGGCCCTTCGGCCCACAATATCTGCACTGAAAATTATGCCTAGTTACACTGATCACATCTGCCTGCACAGGATCGATGTCCCTCTATTCCCTGCGCTTCCATGTGCCTGTCTAAAAGCCTCTTAAATGCCACTATTGTATCTGCCTCCATCACCACCCCTGGCAATGAGTTCCAGGCCCCAAACACCTCCTGTGTTGCTCCCAACATCTCCATTAAACTTTCCCCTCTCACCTTATAGCTGTGACCTCTACTGTTGAACTTTTCTATCCTGGGGAAAAGGTTCAGACTGTCTACAATATGTAGGATCAGTGATGGTCATTTTGCTGCATCTGCTGATAGTTTTTCACTACCACGTTGGGCATGTTCCCTCTAGTGGCACAACTGTTATTTGCTACTTAATACACAACTGCTTTAGTATTGTTTAGCTCTGATGGTCGTTGATTGCTTAATTTTCTGAGGGGCAACAATTGTAATTGAACTTGAACATTGTGCAATCATGAGCAAATATTCCCACTCCCAACCTACTGATGGAAGGAAGGTCGTTGATGAAGATGCTGAAGATGGTTGGGCTCAGGGCATCTTTTTGAGGATCCAATGGAGTAAGATCAGGGGTTTGGGTTGAGTGAGAGGTACAACTCCAACCCCGGAAGTATCTTCCCTTTTAAACTCATGGATATTAGTTGTATTGTTTCAACCAATGTCACACTCAGCAAAAACGCTACCCTGATGTCAAGGACAGTCACTCAAGTCTCATTTTGAAAATTCAACTCTTTCTTCCATGTTTGGGCCAAAGCTAAGACGAGGTTATGATGATGGACACAACACAGGAGGCGGCTATTGGGCCCATCAAGTGTCTACAAGCTCCAATCAGAGCAGTCCAGCTATAACCATTCCTACTCCCTCTCTTCACTGGGTAGGAGTGGAGAAATCTTTCTGGGCAGCAGAGGTTTTTATGCTTTGCTCCAAATCATTAACATGCATCTAAACTAAATCTGCAGAAGAATCACAACATTACTCCCTGGTTCTAGTGCATCAAATGTTGACAGGAGACCTGATACAAGTTTATTAAATTACGGGAGGCACAGAAAGGGTAGACATTTGGGACCGTTTTCCCCAGAGTGGAAACATTAAAGACAGTGGGCATTGTTTAAAAGTGAGTGGGACAAAGTTTAAAGATGTGCGGGGCGAGAGGGTATCTCTTCTGCCTCCAGTAATTTTTTACATCAGAAATGCAATCTCAGTCAATTATGTAAATTTTGCTGACTGTGGTAGTGGGAGTCATGTGCTTTACTTGATCCAGTCAGCAGTGCTGATGACTCCTCTCAGCACTGGAAAGTTTACGCAATAAGCCCCCTTCCTTTACCACATTGATTTCCAGCTGTTAAAATAAAATGTGAAATATAAACCATGCTTTTTATGGCTGACTAAATGAACGGTTTTCAAGATTGCTTTTTCACAAACTGAAACTGTATTATAGGAATTTAAATTTAAAAGAAACAGGAAGGCAGAGATAGATTTCAGTTTCCAAGAACTTCCTCAATTTAACTTAACAAAATCTACAAAAGCTAGTCAAACTAAAATCAATTGCTCATTGGACTGAACTCTTGCAACTTAGGATGGTTTTAATTAAGAATGAATACAATGGATGCCAACTATGATTAGAAGTTATGAGTTATTGGAATAATTATTTCTCAGTTGCTTTTTGTTTGAAAAATATGAATAGCAGGAAGCAAGTAGGCCAAACGATTTGTTTTGGGTCAAACAAGACTAAGTGGCAAATTAGTAATGCAAATGTTCTATTTATCATGATCCTAAAAAGTTCTTCCTGTATTTTTTCTGGAGGTTAGAGTTATATCCTGTTTATTACCATCTCTCTCAATTACCACCATGAAAGGGGTATGAAAAAGGGTCTCAACCCGAAATGTCACCTATTCCTTTTCCTCGGACATGCTGCTTGACCCGCTGAGTCACTCCAACGTTTTGTGTCTATCTTTGGTGTAAACCAGCATCTGCAGTTCCGTCCTGCATGTGTGGTCATGGGATTTGGTGGGTGGGGAGGAATATAAACTTTCACATATTATGAAGATTCACCTCCAATTTGGAACTGTAGGTGGATCTTCATGAGTGTGATTCAGGCCAAATCTTGACAATAGGCCACAGCATTTGAAATTGTCACTTGGAGTAGAAATATCAGCTCTTGATTTTAATAGTTAGTGATAAGGCTTCGCCGTACATTTCATCTGATCTAGTGCAGAGTGTAAAATGAGAATTTAAAAAAAAATAGAACAGTCCAGCACAGGACCTTGTCCTTTGGCCCACAATGTCCATTTTGCAAGAGAGAGTTAGATTTAGCCCTTAGGACTCAAGGAGTCAAGAGATAAGGGGAAAAGGCATGAACAGGGTACTGATTTTGGATGATCAGCTTTGATCATATTGAATGGCAGTGATAGCTCGAAGGGCCGAATGGCCTACTCCAGCACCTGTTTTCTATGTTTCAATGTTTTTATGTATCCATGCCAAGTTAAATGAATCCCCTCTACGTCCATGTGATTCATGCCCCGCATATCTGTATCCCTAGCTAACAGCCTCTTAAACGCCACAATTATATTTGCCTCCAGCACCAGCCATGGCACTGCATTAGCGACACTCACCACTCTCTGTGTAAAAACACTTGACCCACACTTCCCTTTTATTTCTTGCCCCACTCACAACACTATGCTCTCCAGGCTTTGAAATTTCCACTGAAAAAAATGTTCTGGCTGTCTACCCGAGCAAGGCTTTTCATGAATGTATACACTTCTATCAGGTGCCCCCTCAACCTCCAACACTCCAGGGAAATCAATTCAAGTCTGTCCACCCTCTCTCGCACGCTCTAATCCAGGCAGCAAGTTTGCACTTTTGGCAAATCAATCTTAAACACAAGACACAAAGTACACAATTGCACAGAGATGTCGGTGTCTTAAATAACTTGAGGATTATACACTGAACACCAAAGAAAAGTGCCCACTTTGGACCGGTGCCCATTTAAATTATGCTGAGATAGAAATGCTACCTCAGAAAAATGTTTATTTATAGATATAAAGCAGATGATGGGCTCTGCATATTTGCTTAAGACGACTGTCTGGCACAAATATCAAGGAAGTAAACCATAAATATCACCTCCCCTCCCCCTCCCCCCCCCCCCCCCCCGTGACTGTACAGTCACAGATTCACATGAATATCAGCTGATTTCTACTTGAGTTTCACGAGAAACATCCTTCCGTAAACAAAGTTCAATGTATTATATTTAACTCTGTAATCACTCACTCCTTTGGCTGCTGCAGATTTATTTTTAAACTGGGCGAAGCTGATCGAGCTGCCGCTTCATAGCACCAGAGACCTGGGTTCAATCCTGGCTTGGGTACTGTCAGTGTGGAGCTAACACACTGTCCCCGTGACCGTGTGGGTGTCGTCCAGTTGGGTTTCCCCCTTGTGTGTAGGGAGTGGATGAGAAAGTGGGATAGCATAGAACTAGTGGGATAACATAGAACATAGATATATGGGCTCCATATCTGTGGAAAGATCTGCTGGTGCTGGAAAGCGTCCAGAGGTGGATTTCGAGAATGATCCCAGGAATGATTGGGTCAACATGTGATCAGTGTTTGATGGCAGTGTGCCTGTACAAGCTGGGGTTTAAATGAATGGGAACCTCATTGAAACTTACCAAATAGTGAAAAGCGTGGATAGAGTGGATGTAGAGAGGATGTTTCCACTAGTGGGAGAGTTCACATAACTTTTGAAAGGAGACGAGGAGGAATTTCTTTAGTCAGTGTGTGGTGAATCGATGGAATCTATTGCCACAGAAGGCTGTGGGGGCCAACAATGGAGGTTTTTAAGGTGGAAATTGACAGATTCTTGATTAGTACGGGTGTCAGGGGCTATGGAGAGAAGGCAGGGAAATAGGATTGAGAGGGAAAGATAGATCATCCATGATTGAATGGCAGAGTATGCTTGATGGGCCGAATGGCCTAATTCTGCTCCTACAACAGATGAACTTATGAACTAGCGTGATCGAGTGATCGATCGTCAGCATAGACTAGGTGGGCTAAAGGGCCTGTTGCCATGCTGTATCTATAAACAGTTGTGTAAGAATGTGTAAGCTGAAATTGAACTAAACTTCCTTACAATACAGAGGACTTTCAGCCCATCAAGTCAATAGCAGCTAGCAATCCTGTTGGTTCCATTTCCTCTACTTGTTTCCCTGCAGTCTGTTCTCTCTCAGATGCGTTTTCCCTCCTCACTGCTACTACTACTTCCCCCGACACCAGCAGAAATTTATGGTGGCCAATTGACTCTCCAGCACATCTTTGAGCTGCCCAGAAAACAGAAGCACTTGGGGAAAGGCCATACAGTGAGAGATTGAAATGCCACAGAGTTCGTGCCAGAGGTTATACCCTTGAGTACAACAGACAGGAAGTCGTGATGAAGCTTTGTATGACTTTAGTTAGGCCGCATTTGGAGTATAGACTGCAGTTTTAGTTGCCCCAATACAAGAAGGATGTGGAGGGCTTTGAAGGTTTACCTGAATGATGCCTGGATTACGCAGCATTAGCTAAAGGGGACTAAGACTGGACAGACTTGGATTGTTTTCTCTGGAACACCGGAGGTTGCGGGGAGAACTAACAGAAGTATATAAAATTATGAGAGGCAAAGATCGGAAAGACAGTCAGAACCTCCCCCCCCCCCCCACCCCACCAGGTGGAAATGCCCAACACTAGAGGGTATAGCTATGAAGTTATACATAGCGCATAACAATACAGCTAGAAATCTTTTCCCCAAGATTGAAAAATCAAATACTAGAGAACGCATCTTTATGGTAAGAGGGGCAAAGTTTAAAGGAGATGTGTGGGGCACGTTCTTTGTCTTTACACAGAGGGTGGTGAGTGCCTGGAGTGCACTGCGGGGATTGGCGGTTGAGGCAGATGTTCATTAGTGGCATTTAATAGACTTTTGGATAGTCATGTAGATATGCAGTGAATGGTGGGATATAGATCACGTGTAGGTAGATAAGAGATGGCCGTGGCATCATGTTCCGCACAGACATTGCGGGCTCCTATTCTTGTGCTGTACTCTTCCACGTTATAGGTCATGATCGATATTGCAAAGCAGAGACGGTACCCTCTGTGCTCCCATGTTCAGATTCAGATTTACCTTTATTGTCATTCAGACCTTTCGGTCTGAACGAAATTTCGTGCCTGCAGTCATACATATATTAAAAGTAACAAAAACACACAATAAACACAAATTTAACATCAACCAAAGTGAGCTCACCAAACACCTCCTCACTGTGATGGAAGGCAAAAGTCTTAGTCTTTGTCTCTTCCCTCCTTGTTCACCCTCTGCGCTGAGGCGATCCAGGCCTCCAATGTTGTGACCCCGCTGGGTGTTGGTAAGTGAGTCAGTCCCGCGGCTGAATCCAGCTCCGCGAACGGTCCGATTCAAACTCCGCGGCCCGGGGCGGTCAAAGCTGCCGCCCTCCAGTCCAGCGGACGCAGCTGTTGTTGCGGGAGCTCCAGAAAACAGGTCACCAACCTGTGACCTGCGAGCTCCCGACGATGTCGTCCACTGGGCCCGCGGCCGGGCCTCGGAAGCCACGCCACCACCGTCGCCGAAATGCCAGAACACCGCCACAGCTCCAAAGTCAGGCCACAGCTGCAGGTCGGGCCGCTGCCGCTACCGGATCGCCGGAGTGCCGCCACAGCTCCAAGTCGGGCCGCTGCTGCTGCCAGGTCGGGCCAGTCGGGCCACTGTCGCTGCCAGAACTGCCACTGCCGCGAACGCCGCCCGAGGCCGTCAGCTCCACCATTAGGCCTCAGCGCAGACGGAGACAGGGGACACAACAAGAAAAGGTCGTATCCCCCCCGAAGGAAGAGACTAAACCATGTTTCTCCCACCCCCCCCCCCACACTTACACAATCTAATAAACTAACTAAACTAAACAAAACTAAAACAGACACAAGCAAAACAACAACAAAAAGAAAAAACAGACGGACTGCAGGCGAGCCGCAGCTGCCAGGCAGCGCCGCCACTTCCGGTCACGTATTTAGAGTGCAGAAACATCACAGTCATTCTAGCTTATGCTATGTTACTCAAGTGAGGCTCGGCAACAAGTTGGTCTGCAACTCTGAGGAAACATCAGCACAAACTTTTCAGTCCTGGAATCCAGCTATACTCCAGCCAATGCATAGATGACACATACAATGGATTTACTGTCACATATAAATAAATCCCAAGCTATGAAGTGATTTTGTCATAATATTTGACTTGAAAGTACCTCAAAGCCACACCAATTTTTAAAACACCTACCATGTCTTACAAGCAAGTTAACTTTGCATTCAAAATGTTCATCTTTTGTGTACAAGTAGCCAGTGTAGTTCCCAAAATCTGAGTGTTTCACTTCTGTAATAGTTAAGGTAATTTCTCCTTCCTTTACGTGAAGTTGCAATGCAGTACACCCTTGTACATCAGCGTTCCCGTTGAAATTCACATAGCAAATTGTTTCAGCTTCTTTATTCCAGTACGAAATATAATTTTGATCTGTGTTCTTTAATGAATGGGGACACTTCAGTGATCCCTGTCTGCCGGATATCAGGGTGACTTTTAAATGCTTAATGCCTGTTTAAAAAATAAAAAAAAAGAAATTATTCAGCATTTTGAAAACACCCATATTTCATCTTAGTCTGAAGAAGGGTTTCGACCCGAAACGTTGCCTATTCCCTTCACTCCATAGATGTTGCCTCAGCCGCTGAGGTTCTCCAGGTTTTTGTCTACCTTCGATTTTCCAGCATCTGCAGTTCCTTCTTAAACATATTTCATTGATGTCTTGATCTAACCAACTAATGTATAAGGAATGAAAGTTGGAATTTTATGTCCGTCAGTTATTATAAGCCCAAATCTGGAAGTTAAAAATTGAGCTTTGGGCAGATTGCATAATGTATGCACCCAATTCCTGTTTTGTACAACCAATTAGGAAAATGGAGCAGCTGTGTTCAGCTAAGATGGATTTGAGTTCTCACATGCTTTAGAAAAACTGGGTTGTAAGGTCACTTTGTGCAACTAAGATGAGACAGGAGAAATAATCCAAGCAATACTTGTGCAAAGCAATCATGGCTTTATACCTTGGACAAAACTATATCTCCAGTACAGCAATGTTTTAGTGTGTGCTTACACTTATCATACAATTTAGAACAACACGAGGTCAAATCCTGTGACATCAAATCATGTAATTGAATTGATTAAGGTATGTTAATTGTGGCTGGTCGCACGCTGAACTTCAATCACTTTAATCAAATGCTCAGCAATTTCTAGAGGGTTGAGAAATGAAAGCACCGGGTAGGCCGGGAGAAAGCTAGCCAGCGAGAGCAAGCATAGAGGGAGAGGGAGAGAGGGATGAGGAGGAGAATGACAAGAGAGCTTGGGGGAATGATAGAAGGTGAGAAGTGAGAGAAGACACAAGGAAGCATGCAAAAAGGGTGAGAGAGATAGAACAGCCAGACAACAGAGGAGCTGGGTTTTGTTGTGAAATAGTTATAATTAAAAGAATGATTAGAACTAGATTCAAGTCAACCACATACTGAAATATAAACACATTTAAAATTTTGAATGGGGGCCAATGGAAGTGAATTACTGGAGCACAGTTCCTTACAAATACGTTATTGCCAAATTGTGCTGACATTTATTCCAGGAAAAATCTCTGACGGTTTCCAATGCTGAGCCTGCGTCACTTTGTTGGACTTCACTCTGCATTGAACATGGTATAAAATAGTTTGGATGGAACAGTGAGAAAATAGAACTGGAAGTTATTCATTCTCTCACTTATGCCAAACACAACAATGAAGTTTAAAATAATTTAACTTCAACATTGGGATAGAAAACTGCCCTCTCTTTTACATGTAAAATGTGCAAACAGGAACATATTTGCAAAGAACTTTGCTCCAATAATTCTGTTCCTTGGACTTTCATTTCAAATGTCTACTCAATTATTTTTACATTTATTTTGCAATATGTTCTTCTGTTCCCAGAAATAGCAAATTAAATTAAGTAATTGCATGTTGGTAAGTGCAACCAAGTTCCCATCATTTAAATAGTTTGTAAACTGAGCATATTCCAGGAACCCAACAAATGCAAAGTCCTCCCTTTGAAACCTAAAATAGAAGTGTTGTGTTTTCCGATATATCTCCTGAGAGATTTTTTTAAATTATACCACAATAACCTCCTTCATTTAGCAATAACAAATATTAATTTTCTAAAATATCAAATATCGTTACATTAACATCTTGCACTGAAATAACCCATTTGCAACTATAATTGCATTGTTATCCAATGGACTATTTATCATAATTATAATATAAAAAAATAATTCTACCCAAATATACAGGGACAGATTCACAACAAGAAAATATTAAATTGCATTGACGCAGATGATGTTATGGGCATAGAAATTGTGAGAAACGATCTCATCGGAATACTCCTCTTCTTGTCATCATTGCAACAATAGCTTTGGATCGCAACAGGTATTTTATTTAAAATTATCCAGGTAAGATTTTGTGTTTACAGCTGCCCTACTGTGGCCTTCCACGCATCTTAAAACAATTTCACTACTCATTTGAAATCCTGCAATTGCTCCAAAGCTGGAAAATTTAGTACGCAGTTTGCTCCTAACATCAAAGAGCAAATTTAATCTGTTGTTATGGTGCAGGTTCAGTGATTCGGAGCTGAAATCTAGCATCTCGTGCACTGAAGCGATAATGTAGATGATATGAGGAGGGGAATTCCAAACCATGGTAACTGACCATAGGCAAGCCAAGCTGCCGTGCAGCTAGGGAAACATTAGATATTGTTTGTGTTGCTTCCTCATTTAATGAATTCTTTATAAATAAGGATTTAGCTAGAATTTTGACACAGCAAAGATATGTTGAGTATATAAGCAGCCAGCCTCATAACTGAGGAAAGACACAAACTGCTCGAATAACTCAGCATATCAGGCAGCTTCCCTGGAGAACATGGATAGGCAATGAGTCGGAAAAAGGGTCTCAACCCAGAAGGGCACTTATCCATGTTCTCCATGGCCATTGCCCGACCTGCTGAGTAAATCCAGCATTGTGTGCCTTTCCTTGGTAAATCAGCATCTGTGGTATCTTGTACCCACAGCCTCATAACTATATTTATCTGCCCACTTTGTTTCATCAGTTGCATCAATCCAGTACTTACTCTCAGAATTTGCTTCCAGTATGAATGTTAATAAGATAACATGGATGATGCTTGGTAATCCACCCATTTCTGTGGAAATCTGAAAAGAAAGGGAATGGTTAAACAATGAAAAAATGCATCCTTCCCGTTCTGTAAAACAGTGGCTGAAATTCAACAATCAACAATGTGGGAACAATGTGTAGGAAGGAACTGCAGATGCTGGTTTAAACTGTAGATAGACACAAAATACTGGAGTAACTCAGCGGGACAGGCAGCATCTCTGAATAGAAGAAATGGGTGATGTTTCAGGTCGAGGCCCTTCTTCAGAATGAATGAGAGGAGAAGGAGATATATAGATAAGGAAGTGTAAAACGAGACAGAAGTGATATCAAATGTCTCATTTCTACATTTTCTACATTCGTTGAACTGTTATCCTCTGTCTCGTTTTCACACGTTACACTTCCTTATTTCTGTATGCCCCTCTCCCCCTTATCTCTCTGGTACCAAAATGAGACCTCTTTTAGACCTCTACCAGACTGATTCCTGGGATGGCAGGACTTCCATATGAAGAAAGACTGGAAAGACTTGGCTTGTACTCGCTGGAATTTAGGAGATTGAGGGGCGATCTTATAGAGACTTACAACATTCTTAAGGGGTTGGACAGGCTAGATGCAGGAAGAATGTTCCCGATGTTGGGGAACTCCAGACCAAGGGGTCACAGTTTAAGGATAATGGTGAAGTCTTTTAGGACCGAGATGAGAAGATCTTTTTTCACACAGAGAGTGGTGAGTCTGTGGAATTCTCTGCCACAGAAGGTAGTTGAGGCCAGTTCATTGGCTATATTTAAGAGGGAGCTAGATGTGGCCCTTGTGGCTAAAGGGATCAGGGGTATGGAGAGAAGGCAGGTACAGGATACTGAGTTGAATGATCAGCCATGATCATATTGAATGGCGGTGCAGGCTCGAAGGGCCGAATGGCCTACTCCTGCACCTATTTTCTATGATTCATTGACTACAGCTCTGCCTTCAACACTATAAACCCATTCAAACCAATCTACAAACACCTGGACCTAGGAATTAGCACCCAACTTTGAGACTGGGTGATTGCTTTCGGACCCATAGACCACAATCAGTGAGGATACGCAGCAACACAATAATTCTCAGCAACGGTACCCTGCAAGGATGTCTTCACAGTCCCCAGCTATATTATCCATACACACATGACTGTACGGCCAAATTCGGCTCTAACCCCATCCACAAGTTTACAGATGACACCACTGCGGAGTTACCGAGCAATCATGAGCAATGATGAGATAGAGAGCTTAGTAACATGGTGTCAAGACAACACCCTCTCCCTCAACAAAACCAAGTTGATAATTATTGATTTCAGGAACTGTGGTGGAATACATTTCCCAATCAGCATCAACGGTGCCGAGGTGGAAATGGTTCACAACTTCAAGTTTCTAGACGTAAATATTATCAACAATCTGTTGTGGAATAACTCACATTGAAGCCACAGTATAAAATGCACATCAGCGCTTCTACTTCCTACAGTTAGGCGACTGCGGAATTTGGCACATCTCCAACGACCCTTACATACTTCTGCAGATCTACCGCATCATGCATACTGTTGGGTTGCACCACAGCTTGGTTTAGGAATAGCTCTACCCAAGTACACAAGATATTGAAGATATGAAGATGTAGCTCAGACCATCACACAGATCAGACTTCCCACCATTAACTCCATCTACATTTCACTGAGTTGGGAAAGCAGCCAACTTAATAAAGGATCTTTTCTACCTCGGTCATTTCTTCTTCTCACCACTTCCAATTGGCAGAAGTTATGAAACTTAAAAGCACACACCCTTAGACTCAAGAAATTCTTCTCCTCCTTTATCAGCCTTTTGAACCATGCTTCCATAAGCTAGGATACAATCTCCAACCTTTCTCATTGTGGACATTGGACTTTTTCCTCTAAACTGTTTGCATTATACTTCTGATCCAGAAGATTAAGATGTATGGGATTCATGATGACTTGGTCGTATGGAATCAGAACTAGTTTATTCATAGCAGTTAGAGGGTTGTGGTGAAAGTTAGATATTCTGGCTGGACGTCTGTGGTCAGTGGTGTTCCGCTGGGATCTCTGTAGTTTGCGAGACATATAAATTACTTGGACGTAAATGTAGATGGGATGGTGAGCAGGTTTGCTGATGACACCAAAACTGGAGGAGCTGCAGACAGTGTGGAGGGCTGTCAGAAGATATAGGGGGATATAGATCAGCTGCAGAAATGCCAGATTAAATTTAACCTGAGTATGTAGGAGTTGCTCCATCAGGAGGTTCAGTGGAAGGGGAAAGTACAAATTTGTTTTTGCACAGAGAGTAGTGGGGGGATCTGAAATGCATTGCCAGGGGTGGTGATGGAGGCAGATATAATAGTTGTGTTTAAGAGGCTTTTCGTCAGGCACATGGAAGTGCAGGAAATAGAGTGATATGGATCGTGTACAGGCAGATGAGATCAGTATAACTTGGTATCATACTTGGCGCAGACATAGAGAGCCGAAGAGCCCATTCTTGTGGTGTACCTTTCTATGGATAGAAGGAATGGGTGATGTTTCCAGTTGAGAGCCTCTCAAAATTATATTAATGATTTGGACGAGGAAATTGAATGCAATATCTCCAGGTTTGCAGATGACACGAAGCTGGGGGGCAGTGTTAGCTGTGAGGAGGATGCTAGGATAGGTTGGGTGAGTGGGCAAATGCATGGCAGATGCAGTATAATGTGGATAAATGTGAGGTTATCCACTTTGGTGGCAAAAACAGGAAAGTAGACTATTATCTGAATGGTGGCCGATTAGTAAAAGGGGAGATGCAACGAGACCTGGGTGTCATGGTACACCAGTCATTGAAAGTAGGGATGCAGGTGCAGCAGGCAGTGAAGAAAGCGAATGGTATGTTAGCATTCATAGCAAAAGGATTTGAGTATAGGAGCAGGGAGGTTCTACTGCAGTTGTACAGGGTCTTGGTGAGACCACACCTGGAGTATTGCGTACAGTTTTGGTCTCCTAATCTGAGGAAAGCCATTCTTGCCATACAGAGAAGGTTCACCAGACTGATTCCTGGGATGTCGGGATTTTCATATGAAGAAAGACTGAATAGATTCGGCATGTACTCGCCAGAATTTAGAAGATTGAGGGCGGATCTTATAGAAACTTACAAAATTCTTAAGGGGTTGGACAGGCTAGGTGCAGGAAGATTGTTCCCGATGTTGGGGAAGTCCAGAACAAGGGATCACAGTTTAAGGATAAGGGGGAAGTCTTTTAGGACCGAGATGAGAAAAACATATTTCACACAGAGAGTGGTGAATCTCTGGAATTCTCTGCCACAGAAGGTAGTTGAGGCCAGTTCATTGGCTATATTTAAGAGGGAGTTAGATGTGGCCCTTGTGGCTAAGGGGATCAGGGGTTATGGAGAGAAGGCAGGAACGGGATACTGAGTTGGATGATCAGCCATGATCATATTGAATGGTGGTGCAGGCTCGAAGGGCTGAATGGCCTACTCCTGTACCTATTTTCTATGTTTCTATGTACAATGCTGTGAACTATATTCTGCACCTTGTATCATTTGCTGCATTTTATCTTTTGTACCGTGCATGTGGTGCCAGATCACAGAATGCCAGACTAGAGACTTGATTTGGTATTCTTTCAACATTTAGTCTAAAATTTGGATAGCAAATTTATAACAAAAGCCAATTTTTTCCAGTATTTTCATATCTTCATTGCCTCAACTCTGTGCTTTGTTATTTTGAAATGTCTCCACAAAAGCTAACTTACTTACTGTTGGATGCACACCAATCGGGCAAAGTCCTAACCTGACTTTTGAGCGAGTGGACAACCACGAGCTCACGGCAAGAGGTCGACTCGCATCCTTTCGCACTTCTGCAGGATAGACAAAAGGTTCAGTGTATAAATAACTGTGCATCAGGCACCTTAAATTCCAGAATATTAATTAACAATGCAAGGAGGATAAGTATTAAAAAAGTAAAATGAACAACGTTCAGTGTAGTTAGAATCCAATCATCATCATCAACGATGCATCCACATTTTCAGTGCCACATGCACCGTCAGGTTGGGTTGCATGTGTGTCCAGAATGAAAGGTCATCTTACAATTGTTCCAACATATTAAGTATGTTTCATTCTCTCTCCAGTTACACGCTGAGTATCTTTAGAATTCTTTAGTTTAGTTTAGAGATACTGCGCGGAAACGGGCCCTTCAGCCCACTGAGTCCGCACCGATTAGTTATCATAGAAACATAGAAAATAGGTGCAGGAGTAGGCCATTCGGCCCTTGGAGCCTGCACCGCCATTCAATATGATCATGGCTGATCATCCAACTCAGTATCCTGTACCTGCCTTCTCTCCATACCCCCTGATCCCTTTAACCACAAGGGCCACATCTAACTCCCTCTTAAATATAGCCAATGAACTGGCCTCAACTACTTTCTGTGGCAGAGAATTCCAGAGATTCACCACTCTGTGTGTGAAAAATCATTTTCTCATCTCGGTCCTAAAAGACTTCCCCCTTATACTTAAATTGTGACCCCTTGTTCTGGACTTCGTCAACATCGGTTATCCCCACATACTAACACTATACTACATACACTAGAGACAATTTACAATTTTAACAAAGGCAATTAACCTACAAACCTGTGGGAGGAAACCGGAGCACCAGGAGAAAACCCACACAGGTCACGGAGAGAATTTACAAACTTTGTACAGCCAGCACCCATAGTCAGGATCCTACCCGGGTCTCTGGTGCTGTAAGGCAGCAACTCTACCACTGCACTGCCCATAATTCTCCTGCAGTATTTTCATAAATACAACCACTGCAAAATTCACTTTCAAATAATTAATTCCCACAACCAAAATGCAACTAATTTAATCACAGTTCTGCATTACGTTTCACTTTCACTATTGCTGACTGCAACAGGCTCGATTCTGAGTTGTCCACATTTACAGTTAATCTGTAATTTCTTGCTATTTTCCCAGATTAGAAAAAAAAATGGTGGAAGGGTAGAAGTACAGATGATGAAATGGGGGAGGGATTGGGGTGCAATGGGAACTTGATGGGATATATGAAACTTGAATCCAAAGTTGCAGCAAAATGTGTATTGAAAATGTGGAAGCAAAGAACTGCAGACGCTGGTTGATACACAAAAGTGCTGCCAAGAAGCGTCTTGACCTGAAATGTCGCCTATCCATGTTCTCCAAAGATACAGCCTGCCAAATGTGTTTCTCCAGTACATTGTGTCCTTTTAGGTATTAGCCAGCATCTGCATTTCTTTATTTCTGCAGCACTGTGTTCTTTTGTTCATTCAACCCTGATTTGTGGCTGTAATCCGTTACTTGACTAAAAGATGCAACGTGTAGAAGCCCAGATACGATTAGCAGGTCCACTTTTTCTTGTTCACAAACAGGCAGGAAACTAAGTGGTTCAAAAGATCATAGCTCTAACCTGGGGTTATAATCTTGGAATAAAAACCTTTGAAGAATTTGAAAGGTTACAGCACCAAACTGGAGTTGTGAGGCTGATTAGTTCCAGAGAGAGGGAGCAACAGTACAATGACGACAAGAGATGGGAGCTGAATAAAACAACTGGATAACCGTAAATGTGGTAGTCATAATGTGCCACGTTGCACATTACGGGATTCAAATACGTACAATGCAAAATATGGTGAAATCGACCACATCAGCACTTCTTGCTGTAAAGCGTTAAAAAAAATCGTACAAAGGAAACACAATTTGACATTGCCAGCCTGACTTTAGTACCGTATCCTTCCGTGTATGACCTAATATAAGCATCATTCATTCCTATTGGAACCATTCCAAGATTTTAATTTGCAATTCAAGTCTGAGATCATTTCTGGGAAATCGTTTTAGAGGGCCATCGGCCATTAAAGAAAATCAAGCTTTCAAAAACGTTGTACATTTGAGTCTTAGAGTCATACAGAGATATAGAACACACCTGCTACAGATGGGAGCACCTTGCACAGGAGGTATCGTGAGAATGTGTTGAAAGAGACTAACTCACTGGTGAATAAGACAAGTAATCATTGCAACAGTTCCACCAGGCGAGCGGTTATACCGAGAGAAAAGTTGGAGTTTCGTGTAGTTTAGAGATACAGCACAGAAACAGACCTTTTGGCCCACCGAGTCCGCACCTACCAGCGATCCCCACACATTAACACTATTCCACACACACCAAGGACAATTTACATTTATATCAAGCCAATTATCCTACAAAACTGTACGTCTTTGGAATGTGGGAGGAAACCGAAGATCAAGGAGAAAACCCACGCAGGTCATGGGGAGAACATACAAACTCCATACAGACAAGCCCCCGTAGTCAGGATCGAACTCGGGTCTCTGCCGTTATAAACCCGGAGCTCGACCACTGCGCCACCCTAGAGTCTATGGACATCGCCTATGCTGTTTTGCCACACCCTAGCCTAAGACTTTGTCCAACTCCATCCTGGCCATGAACAAGTTGGCTAATAGTCAGTAAAGCTGTTGGAAGCTTTGTTTCTGAGTAGTGATGAATATCTGCGGGATATGTTGTCTCTGCCAAAACTGAGTATTTGATCAGAAAGTGCTGAGATACTGCAGTTTGTTTAGGAAAGTACTGAATGTAATCAGTGACATCTCATGAAGACTGGGGATGAAGGAGATGCAGTAATGTCAAGGTCTACAAACGAGACAACAGCAAGGAAAGAAACTTCAGTTCTTAAGTTTGAAAGAGACATATTAATCTATAATAGCTCTCTGCAAAGAATCTACCAACTATTATAATGTTGTTGTGATAAATCTCAAGAAGAATGTAGACTTTTCTCTCAACAGTACAAGGATCTGCCAGTATCTCCAGAACACCATGCACTTAGAAGACTTCTGCTAAAAAATTGAGCCTCAGATCCCACTGATAAAGAAATGTTATAATGCAAGCAGCAGCAGCTTACAGTTCAGAAATATTTGAGCACATGCCTTGTGGGTCTTTATCAAAGGAAATGCTTCAGCTGATGTTTGACTGAAGGAAATGCAAGTTAATCTCAAAATTAAGTGTTAACTCCACCCTCACTGTTGATACATGAAGAGGACTTGAATGCTTATATATGCTGGCAAATGAAAATACTGAGAGGTAGGCAACGTAAACTTGATACCAGCTTTTGTCCGCTGAAGTTCTTCAAACAACATGTCCAAGGGAGCCAGGAAATTTAGAGATTTAAGCATGGAAACGAGGCCCTTCAGCCCACATCGACCATTGATAACACGTTCACACTAGTTCCATGTTATCTCCCTTTCTCGTTCACTCCCAGGCATCAGAGTCAGTGAGACAGTTTCTTGGGTGTTGAAGGCATACAGAGAAAGATAAACCAAGAAGAAAGGTCCTTATTTCAAGTATTATGCTGTAATAACTGCAAGAGCCAGACCGATTGCAAAAAAAAGGTACTGGAAAATAAGAGGGGTAAAAATAATTCATGAGAAAAGATTAACTGCCTATGTATACCAGTCTATTTAGGGGAATGGGAAGAGCCAAATATGATGTTCTCAGGGTTGCCAACATTGGGTGAGAGTTGAGAGTAAGAAATTGGGAGATAGTGTCCCCTCATATTTCAGCTTGAAATTGTGCAATCTGGTGCATACTGTTGCGAGTCTTTTAATTTACACTTGAATGCATCAATTATGCTTTAAATTGGATTAGGTATGAATAAGGTTAGGCTAAATTACATTCCTAATTACATTCCACAGTAGAGCCAGGCTCTGATCAACAGGTGCAGCACATGAATGACCTTAGTATATTCATGTATGGAAATCAGATTATAATTCGAAACATAGACAATAGGTGCAGGAGTAGGCCATTCAGCCCTTCGAGCCTGCACCGCCATTCAATATGATCATGGCTGATCATCCAACTCAGTATCCCGTACCTGCCTTCTCTCCATACCCCCTGATCCCTTTAGCTACAAGGGCCACATCTAACTCCCTCTTAAATATAGCCAATTAACTGGCCTCAACTACCTTCTGTGGCAGAGAATTCCAGAGACTCACCACTCTTTGTGTGAAAAATGTTTTCCTCATCTCGGTCCTAAAGGAATTCCCCCTTATCCTTAAACTGTGCTTTAAGAAGATATGTATATGGATTACTGTGGATAGAAATTCTCATCGGGTTGGCGTTTGGGTATACCGCTAGGCTGGAGGGGTCGAGAAGGCTACTCCAAAAAAAACCACCCTAACAGTAAAATGCAAGACATGAATGTGAAGACTGTGGGGGGTGGAATTACCTTCTGTAGTTGGAATGTTAAGGGAATTAACGAACCAATTACAAGGGGAAAGATGCTAGCATTGTTGAACAGATTGAAATCAGACGTGATCTTCCTCCAAGAGACGCACCTTAAAAGAGATGCCCAACATAGATTAACAGCAAAATGGATTTCTAAGGTATATCACTCTTCATTTATACACAAATCTCGAGGAGTCGCAATAATTATTCGGAAAGGTATACCCTTTAAACAAACTTCTATAATAGAGGATAAAGAGGGTAGATATGTAATAATTACAGGGGAATTATATTCACAGAAAGTAATTTTGGTGAATATATACGCCCCTAATTTTGATAATCCATTATTTTTTAAGAAAATATTTAATAATATTCCTATTTCCACTCAATATAATTTAATTATTGGGGGTGATTTTAACTGCACCTTAGATAGGTCTTCTACAAAAAGGAAAGCTACCTCTAATTCAAGTAAACTTATAAATTCTTTTATAAGTACATCTAATGTTAAAGATATTTGGAGGCTAGATAATCCATCCGGACGAGAATACTCGTTTTTTTCGCCTGTATATGGAACCTACTCCAGGATAGATTATTTTTTAGTAGATTCAAAATTATTACCTTTTACATATGACGCAAAATATCATAATATTATTATTTCAGATCATGCGCCACTAACATTCAAGATAAAACTAAAAGATATACTTAATAAAATGACTACTTGGAGATTTAATCCCCAGATATTAAAGGATAAAGACTGTTGTAAATACGTAATGGAACAGATTAAATTATTTTTTGAAACTAATGACAAACCTGAGGTTTCATCAGCATTACTTTGGGACACATTTAAAGCGTATATGCGTGGTGCAATAATATCAGCACAGGCTCATTTTAATAAAGAAAATAGAAAGCTGGAACAAAAGTTAGAAAATGAGATAAAACAACTAGACAGTGAAAACATAAAACACCCTTCTAAAGAGCTAAGTAATAAAATTGCAATAGCTAAATATAGACTTAATAAAATATATTCTAATCAAGTCATTAAACTATTTCAACAAACCAAGCAAGTGTACTTTGAGTTTGGAGACAAACCACAAAAACTGTTAGCACGACAGCTTAGAAAATCAGATGAAAAATTGATACATAGAATTAGATCTACGGATGGAAATATATTGACGATACCAAAAGATATTAATGACAGATTTTTACAATACTATCAAAATCTTTATTCATCTAAGGTAACAGGCCAAACAGTTGGTATGGATACATTTTTACAAGAGTGTCAAATTAACAATCTAGATCAGGAAGGTAGACATTTGTTAAACGCTGAAATAACAGTAAAAGATATTGAAGAAGCAATTAGTTTGTTAAAGAATGGAAAAGCAGCGGGCCCTGATGGCCTGAGTGCCGAATTTTATAAAAAATTTCAAGACTTGATTTCCCCAAGACTACATACAGTATATAGATACGCATATGAACAAGGCAAATTACCAGACTCTTTAAACGAATCCACAATTACACTCATACCTAAGGTAGATAAGGATTTGGAAGATCCAGGATCATATAGAGCGATCGCACTTCTGAATACAGACCAAAAAATATTAACTAAAGTTTTATCTCAGAGATTAAGTTTAGTGATTTCTAAATTAATACATCGTGATCAAACAGGTTTTATTCCAAAACGCTATTCATCCCATAATCTTAGACGCCTGTTTAATATTATATATTCAAAAAAAGTACGGGATGGGGAACTAGCAGTTATATCGCTAGATGCGGAAAAAGCATTCGATCAGGTGGAATGGTTATATTTATTTAATATAATGGAAAAGTATCAATTGGGGGATAGATTCTGTAAATGGATAAGAATTCTATATTTGAATCCAACGGCAAGAATCTTAACTAATCAAATGTTATCAGCTAAATTTAAACTCTTTAGGGGTTGTAGACAGGGATGTCCATTATCGCCTTTATTATTCGCTTTGATGATAGAGCCTTTGGCGGAAAGAATCAGATCTGAACCTGAAATCTATGGCTATAATACCGACACTACAACCAACAAAATATCTTTATATGCAGATGACGTGTTGATTTATATTACAAAACCGGAAATTAGTATACCAAAGCTGTTTAATGTTATAACTAAATTTGGTACGTTTTCAGGATTTAGGATTAATTGGAACAAAAGTGATATTATGCCTATAACAGGAATTAATTTAAACATATTACAACAATATCCATTAAAATTAGTTAAAGACAAATTTAAATATTTAGGAATTAATGTAACTAAATCTTATAATTCGCTAATTAAATCTAATTACCCTCTATCATTAGATAAACTTAAAAAAAATATTCTGTATTGAAAAACACTTCCTATATCCATGATTGGTAGAATAAATGCTATAAAGATGGTGTTTTTACCACAATTATTATATTTGTTTCAGGCTATTCCTTTTTTTTTCCCCAAAGACTTTAAAAAAAAAAAATAGATAATATTATTTATAGTTTTATTTGGGATTATAAAAATCATAGAATAAGTAAAAAACATTTATGTAAATCTAAGATAAATGGAGGATTAGCACTTCCAAATTTTTTATACTACTTTTGGGCAGTTCAGATTAAGAATATGAATTTTTGGTGGGTAAATGTGGATCAGGAACCAATGTGGTTAAAGATGGAAAAGGAAGATTGTTTACCTTATAAGGTAGGCTCGATTCTCTTTGCTCCAAAGGATGTACAAAAAAAAATGTATAGGGATAACCCTATAATTTATAATAATAGACGTATTTGGAAACAAATAGTTAAGACTTTACAATTAGATAATCTTTCACTCAGACTACCAATAACGAAAAACCCATTATTTAGACCCTCTATATTGGATGGAGGGTTTAGACATTGGGATGATTTAGGAATTAAAAGGATAGAATACCTTTATAGTAAAGGAAAATTTCTTTTATTTCAAGAGTTACTAGAGATTTACGGACTGTCTCCGCAACATTTGTTTAGGTACTTACAAATTAGAGATTATATAAAATCCAACACACAAGATTACAAAAATAAAGTACCAGGATTATTAGATGATGTGTTTAATTTACATCCAAATACAGAAAAATTAATAGCATATATATATAACATAATTTTGGATAAGGAGAAACGAACAGCTGAAACATATCGGCAAGTATGGGAAAAAGAAATTGGGTTATCCATAACAAAAGAAATTTGGGAAGAAAGTTTACAGCAAATACATCGGTGTTCGTTAAATGCCAGACATACATTGATACAATTTAAAGTATTATATAGATTATATTACTCAAAAACTAAATTAAATAGTATCTTTCCCAATCTCTCTGCAATTTGTGATAAATGTAAGAATTTAGAAGCAAATTTAACACACAGTTTTGCTACATGTTCCAAATTGAATCATTACTGGACAGAAATGTTTAAGGTTATCTCTGAGGTTCTTAAAATTAGATTGGATCCAGACCCAAAGATAATAATACTTGGAATTTTGGATTCAAACTCGGTCCTTACAGTAAATCAAAGAAATTTCTTTGATTACTGTTTGATAATAGGGAAAAAATTAATATTGAAATTTTGGAAGGGAACTTTAACCCCCACAATTAAAATGTGGGCGGCAGAAATGTTGGAGACGTTACAATTGGAAAGAATCAGATTTGTCCTACTGGACAAATATAATTCTTTCGAACAAATATGGTCTCCATATATACAGTACCTAGAGAAGTAGCTGCTCTTGACAACACAGCTTGACGGGTACCCTGCGGGACTTGATGAGAATAACATATTCTTATACTAGGATTAATAAGCATGTCTTCATTGATACTATTATTTGTAATAGTTTTAGATAAAACATATTTGGTTGTTTTTCATTTATATATATATATATAATATATTTTTATTTTTCTGGTAACCTTATTTTCTTTTTCTATTTTCTTTTTCTCTTTTATATAATCAAATTATTATTTAATCACTCTCTTATTGATTTAAAACTACTCTATCTCTATCTTTTTTTCCTAAAAAATAGAAGATAATAACTTTCAATGGGTTATTTAAAAAAAAATTTAGAATTAAGTTGATGTTTGCAAAACTGTTTACAATATTGTAAATCGATTACTTCTAATAAAAGAAATTAAACAAAAACTGTGATCCCTTGTTCTGGACCTTCCCAACATCGAGAACAAACTTCCTGTCCAACCACTTAAGAATTTTGTAAGTTTCTATAAGATCCCCCCCTTAATCTTCTAAATTAAGCCGAGTCTATCCAGCCTTTCGTCCTATGAAAGTCCTGCCAACCCAGGAATCAGTCTGGTGAACCTTCTCTGCACCTCATCTATTTCAAGAATGTCTTTCCTCAGATTAGGAGACCAAAACTGTACGCAATACTCCAGGTGTGGTCTCACCAAGACCATGTACAACTACAGTAGAACGTCCCTGCTCCTATACTCCATCCCTTTTGCTATGAATGCCAACATACTATTCGCTTTCTTCACTCTATAGAGAAACAAAAACCTAGAAACAAGGCAAGAGGAGTCAGACTTCCATTACTATTCTTCACAAATAAATCAATTAACCCCTGTCCCACTTAGGAAACCTGAACGGAAACCTCTGGTGACCTTGCGCCCCACCCAAGGTTTCCACGAGTCGGCAGAGGTTTTGGTGACTCGCCTGGAAAGCCTCGACTGAAGCGTGAGCTGCATCTACTGACAAAGATCCTACAGGATCTTTGCTACCGACCACACACATACACACACAGCCAATGTGGGGGCCAGGGACAGCTGAGGAGCGCTGTCTGCGTGATGAACAGGAAGGTAAACGGCTGCCACAGTGTATGGTAAGTCCTTTAGAGAGCGCGGGAGGGAGGGAGAGAAGGGGAAAGAATGACAAAGATGGGAGAGAGAAGGGGGAGAGAAAAGGGGGGAGAAGAGGAGAGAAGGGGAGTTAAGGAGGGGGGAGAAGGAGTGGAGACAGTTTTAAGAAGTTTAATAAAGTATAGCGGGCATTTTACCTACCGGCGGTTCTTCTAGGTCCTGACAACCAAAGATCCTATAGAATTAAGATAATACTACAGGATCTTTGCTGAAAACTCCAATGAGCCGATCAAAATGGCTGGTCTGAGAAGGAGATTGCTTTCGACTGCCTGTAAGTAAATAGCTACCCCACTCCACTGGCTTCCACCAAACGGCAACCTCTTTTTAGTCGAGGCCGGTTTTGATTTTGTTGAAATAATCGCAGGAGCATAGAAGAAGCCTCGACTACGCGGAAACCACTTTCGACCATTACGGAGAGTGACCAAAACCTCCGGGAAACCTTGGGTGGGGTAGAAGGTCACCAGAGGTTTCCGTTCAAGTTTTCCTAAGTTGAACCCTTTGACTATAGAAACAAGACGAAAATAATGCCACATATTCAACCCTGTATGGTTCAATGAAATTAAGATATATATGTAAAACATATATATGGAAACAGGCCCTTCAGTCCACCAGGTCCACACCGACCAGCAATCTACCATACACCAGTTCTATCCTACACGGCAAGGACAATTTACAGCAGCCAATTAACCTACAAACCTGCACTTCTTTCGGATGTGGGAGAAATCGGAATATCCAGAGAAAACCTTGTGGTCATAAGGAGAATGTACAAATATTTTACAGACAGCACCCGTAGTCAGGATCAAATCTGGGTCTGTGGTGCTGCAAGACAGCAACTCTACAGCTGCACCACCGTGCCACCCCATTACAATATTTTTTCTGTAATATAATTATTATGGTGTCACATCAATAAAAATGAACATATGAATCTGATTTCTCGGCTTAGTTGGATAACATACATGTCCAGTCATTGTGTTTTATGGCTGGTTTTTAACCTCTTCAATCTTAATGTCTCGACCCGAAACATCACCTATTCTTTCTCTCCAGATATGCCGCATGTCCTGCTGAGTTATTCCAGCTTTTAATGTTTATCTTCAGTTTAAACCACCATCTGCAGTTCCTTCTTACACTCTTTGTTAAGCGAAACAGGTCCTATTCTCATAATATTATTCACCTCAACAAAGTATTTTCCTCACCTCCGTTGCTGCAGAGAATACAATCCCAGTTATCAAATCTTTCTTTGAAGTGAAAAAAAATTCCAGCCCTGCCAATATGTTCACAAATCGCCCCTGGATCCTCTCCAGAGCAATTGCACCCTTTCTACAGTGTGTCATAGTCTTGCAGGGACCACCGCCGCGTCTCACCTTTCACACCATCTGCACGGGAATGTGAATGTGGGTGAGGCAGCATCTATAGAGCAGTAGACAAAAATGCTGGAGAAATGCTTGAGTCTGAAGAAGGGTCAAACTCACACATAGATGCTGCCTCACTGGTTTAGTTTCTCCAGCATCTTTGTCTACATTGCCATTTTAAATAGTGTGCGATGGGCTTAAGACAATTAAATTGCTTGTTCTTTAGGGGGAACCCGCCGGCATAAAAATATTATCATTGGGGAGTGTGGAGGAATGTGATATATATATATATATATATATATATATATATATATATATATATATATATATTCTTGAGCGTGAGAACTTCTGACATCAGCGTGAGCATTTCATCAAATGCGTGAGTCTCATGCTCAATGCGTGAGAGTTGGCAGCCCTGCGTTCCAATAAGAGTTTAACATCATAAAGATCTCTGGGTGTATGTGTCATCGAAAGTGAAAGTAACAAAACAAACCTTTGGAGGATCCTGAGCAGGATGTTTATCACCTGCTGAGTTCCTCCAGCAGTTTTGTTTATTTGCTCAAGATTTCCAGCAACTGCAATCTCTTGTGTCGCCACGGAACGTAAAGGGATTGGTTTATAACTGTAAATGCATTCATAATTCTGAGTTCCATGAGGAGATTATAAAAGCAGAGATGTTAATTTTGACACTGACTTGGCCTCAACTGAAAGTCTGTGTTTAAAATAGTGTCACTTCATTATCAGAAGGATGCGAGGGCTTTAGTGAGGGTCCAGAAACGTTTCACGAGAATGTTCCTGGGAGGAGTTGACAGTTATGAGGATAAATTGGAAACGTCTACAGAGAAAGACGAGGGAAGATTTGATCAAAGTGCATAAAATGTCAAAGGCTGTCAGAAGTGGTGAAGGATTAAAGGTCACAGGTTTAAAATAAACTAGACCAAGTGCAGACCCGTTGGGTCTGTTCCCCCAACGTGTGGTTGCAGGGGGGAGGGAGGGAAGGGAGGAGGGGAGAGAGGGGTGGGGGAGGGAGGGGGAGAGGTGAGGGATGGGGGAGAGAGAAGTTGAAGTGGGGAGGGAGGGTGAGAGGTATAGGGGAGAGTGGCGGAAGTGGGAGAGAGAGAGAGGGGGAAGGGGGAGTGGTGGAAGAGGGAGAGAGTAGTAGGGGAAAGGGATGGGGGAGATAGGGAAGGAGGGGAGAGAGAGGGTGGGTGAGGGAGAGAGGTGGGGTGGGAGAGGAGTGGGGAAAGGGAGAGAGGTGGAAGAGTGGGGAGGGAGGGGGAGAGGGGTAGGGGAGTGGTGGGAGTTGAAGAGAGGGAGGGGAGGATGGTGGGGGAGTGGTGGAAGAGGCACAGGGGTAGGGGGGAAGGGGGCGGGGGAGAGAGGGAAGGGGAAGGTGGAGAGAAGGATGGGGGTGGGGGAGAGAGGGAAGGGGGTGGGAGGAGGAGGAGGGGGGTGAGGGGAGTAGAGAGCGATGGGGGAAGGGGAGGGGGGAAGAGGGGGAGATGAGAGCAGAGGGGTGGTGGAGAAGAGGGGAGGAAATGGACAGGTGGTGGGGAGAGGAGGAGGAAGAGGGGGAGGGGAGGTGGAGAGAGAGTGGAGGGGGAGAGAGAGGAGAGGGAGAGAGTGGAAGGGGAGAGAGAGAAAGGGGAGGGAGAGTTGACTTTCCTGTCGAACTAAATCAAATAATAAGATTTTGAAAATGAAAAATAATTTAGATCGATCGCTGTCGAGAAACGAAGTCCGAATTACCGTTGGGGAAGAATGTTCTGGAAAAGGTTTCAAAGGCAACGCGAGCGAGCAATGTTCCCCCCAGTCACATGTGTGGGGGATAGTGGTGCAGTGTCCCCCTAGTCACATGTGTAGGGGGAGGGGCAGGGCAGCATGTCCCTGAGGGTGGGTGAGGGGGTTAGAGAGGGGTGGGGTAAGGGGAAGGGGAGAGGAGAGGGGAAGGTGAGAGGAGAGGGGTTATGGAGAAAAGGGGAGGAAAGGGAGGTGGAGGGGAGAGGAGGGGAGGAGAAAGAGGGGTAGGGGAGAGGGGGAGGGAGAGGGAAAGGAGAGGGGGAGGGAGAGGGAAAGGAGAGGGGGAGGGAGAGGGAAAGGAGAGGGGGAGGGAGAGGGAAAGGAGAGGGGGAGGGAGAGGGAAAGGAGAGGGGGAGGGAGAGGGGAAGTGGGGGAGGGAGAGGGGAAGTGGGGGAGGGAGAGGGGAAGTGGGGGAGGGAGAGGGGAAGAGGGGGAGGGAGAGGGGAAGAGGGGGAGGGAGAGGGGAAGAGGGGGAGGGAGAGGGGAAGAGGGGGAGGGAGAGGGGAAGAGGGGGAGGGAGAGGGGAAGAGGGGGAGGGAGAGGGGAAGAGGGGGAGGGAGAGGGGAAGAGGGGGAGGGAGAGGGGAAGAGGGGGAGGGAGAGGGGAAGAGGGGGAGGGAGAGGGGAAGAGGGGGAGGGAGAGGGGAAG
Source organism: Raja brachyura (assembly GCA_963514005.1). The sequence goes on along the minus strand of OY740806.1, from coordinate 19,725,584 downwards.
AGGGGGAGGGAGAGGGGAAGAGGGGGAGGGAGAGGGGAAGAGGGGGAGGGAGAGGGGAAGAGGGGGAGGGAGAGGGGAAGAGGGGGAGGGAGAGGGGAAGAGGGGGAGGGAGAGGGGAAGAGGGGGAGGGAGAGGGGAAGAGGGGGAGGGAGAGGGGAAGAGGGGGAGGGAGAGGGGAAGAGGGGGAGGGAGAGGGGAAGAGGGGGAGGGAGAGGGGAAGAGGGGGAGGGAGAGGGGAAGAGGGGGAGGGAGAGGGGAAGAGGGGGAGGGAGAGGGGAAGAGGGGGAGGGAGAGGGGAAGAGGGGGAGGGAGAGGGGAAGAGGGGGAGGGAGAGGGGAAGAGGGGGAGGGAGAGGGGAAGAGGGAGAGGGAGAGGGGAAGAGGGAGAGGGGAAGAGGGGGAGGGAGAGGGGAAGAGGGAGAGGGAGAGGGGAAGAGGGGGAGGGAGAGGGGAAGAGGGGGAGGGAGAGGGGAAGAGGGGGAGGGAGAGGGGAAGAGGGGGAGGGAGAGGGGAAGAGGGGGAGGGAGAGGGGAAGAGGGGGAGGGAGAGGGGAAGAGGGGGAGGGAGAGGGGAAGAGGGGGAGGTAGAGGGGGAGGGAGAGGGGAAGAGGGGGAGGGAGAGGGGAAGAGGGGGAGGGAGAGGGGAAGAGGGGGAGGGAGAGGGGAAGAGGGGGAGGGAAAGGGGAAGAGGGGGAGGGAAAGGGGAAGAGGGGTAGCAGGGAGTGGTGCAAGAGCGATGGGAAGGGGGTGGGGGGGAGATGGGGATGAAGAGGGGTGGGAGAGAGGGGGTGGGAGCGGTAAGGAGAGAGGGAAATGGAGAGGGGGAGAGGGAGGAGGAGAGGGGGGTGGGGGAAGGGGTGAGAGGGTTCAGGGAGGGGTTGAGAGAGGGGTGGGAGGGGAAGGGGAGGGGGAAGAGTGTGGAGGGAGGGGTAGGGACAGGGGTAGGGGAGAGAGAGAGAGAGAGAAGAGTGTGGAGGGAGGGGGAGAGTGGTATGAGGAGGGGGAAGAATGAGGAGGGAGGGGGAAAGTGGAGAGAGGGGGAAGAGTGGGGAGGGGGAGGAAAGGGAGGGGGAGAGAGGGATGGGGGAGGGAGATGGGGAAAGAGAAGTGGAAATGGGGAGGGAGGGTGAGGTGTAGTGGAGAGTGGTGGAAGTGGGAGAGAGAGAGGGGGGAAGGGGGTGCTGGAAGTGGGATAGAGGAGTAGGGGAAAGGGGTGGGGGAGATACGGAGGGAGGGGAGAGAGAGGGAGAGGGAGGGAGAGAGGTGTGGTGGGAGAGGGGTGGGGGAAGGGAGAGAGAAGTGGAAGAGTGGGGGGGGGAAGGGGGTGGGGGAGAGAGGGAAGGGGCAGGGGGAGAGAAGGAAGAATTATCTGTTCAATAGGAATTAAATTGCAAATAAAGATAACAATGGTGGCCGATTAGGAAAAGGGGAGATGCAGCGCGACCTGGGTGTCATGGTACACCAGTCATTGAAAGTAGGCATGCAGGTGCAGCAGGCAGTGAAGAAAGCCAATGGTATGTTAGCTTTCATAGCAAACGATTTGAGTATAGGAGCAGGGAGGTTCTACTTCAGTTGTATAGGGTCTTGGTGAGACCACACCTGGAGTATTGCGTACAGTTCTGCTCTCCAAATCTGAGAAAGGACATTATTGCCATAGAGGGAGTGCAGAGAAGGTTCACCAGACTGATTCCTGGGATGTCAGGACTGCCTTATGAAGAAAGACTGGATAGACTCGGTTTATACTCTCTAGAATTTAAGAGATTGAGAGGGGATCTTATAGAAACTTACAAAATTCTTAAGGGGTTGGACAGGCTAGATGCAGGAAGATTGTTCCCGATGTTGGGGAGGTCCAGGACAAGGGGTCACAGCTTAAAGATAAGGGGGAAATCCTTTAGGACCGAGATGAGAAGGACTTTTTTCACACACAGAGTGGTGGGTCTCTGGAACTCTCTGCCACAGAGGGTAGTTGAGGCCAGTTCATTGGCTATAATTAAGAGGGAGTTAGATGTGGCCCTTGTGGCTAAGGGGATCAGAGGGTATGGAGAGAAGGCAGGTACGGGATACTGAGTTGGTTGATCAGCCATGATCATATTGAATGGCGGTGCAGGCTCGAAGGGCCGAATGGCCTACTCCTGTACCTATTTTCTATGTTCTATGTTTCTATTTGATAAACACGGCTGTGGAAATCGGCAAAGAAAATAACTGCAGTTTAGAAACAGAAAAGCAATCTCTTCAAAGTGGAGTAATGGAGTCCTTTGAATAAAGAGAGAATATTTAAAAAAATGGGAAAATGTGTGTTAATTTGGCAGAGCAAATAACGGAGAACTTAATAAAAAGAATTATTCAAATATAAATAAATATTGAAAACATCATCTACGTTTACCTTTTGACAAAAGTGTAAATCGATAATAAGATTTTCAAAACAAAAGTGTCAAATGAAAAATGAAACAACGGCAGAAATCCAGCGTTTAGATCGATCGCTGTCGAGAAACGAAGTCCAAATGACCGTTGGGGAAGAATGTTCTTGAAAAGGTTCCCAAGGCAACGCGAGCCGGCAATGTCCCCCCAGTCACATGTCAAACACAGGCTGCTGGGGCCGGGGCCAAGGCAGATGTAAATGAGATCCGTTCCGATTGGCCATCTGTGAGGGATGGCATTGTGACATCACACAATGGGAAGGTGCTGGAACATCAGGCGGGGTATGGGGGGGGGGGGGGGGCTGGGGCTGAGGCAGATGTAAATAAGATCTGTTCCGATTGGACATCTGTGAGCCTTGGGCATTGTGACATGGCACGATGGAATGTTTACCAACATTCTATGGGTGCGAGCAGTTCGATTTTCGAAAGGGGGGGGCGATGGATTTTATTAAAAACGGCGTACGTAACGACGTCCAAACGTGACGGGGAGCGCCGTCGGGAAAGCGCGAGCGTAACGTCCGGGCCAGTGGGAAAAACAGCGGCGTCCGAGGGTCCTGTTTCGGTGGAGCGCGACATCAAAGCGGAGACGCGGCAGACAGTTGTCGCCAGCTGGCCACAGAGTTTTAATATATATATATATGAGATAAGAGGAGAATTAAGAGTAACTAAGGAAAAACCTTTTTCCACAGCGAAGGTTGGAATCTGAAACCCAGAAAGGTCATCCACAAGGTAAACTCCTTTATATGATGTTTCCTAATAACAGGGCAATGCTTTCAGTAAATATACACTGGTATGGTCACGGTAAACACTGGGAACAACAGATACAGTCTCTTTTCAAATGTAATGGATGGGGAGGGAGAGAGGGATGGGGGAGTGAGGGAGTGATGGGGGAAGGAGGGAGGGGGGTAGGGAGGATGAGAGGGTGAGAGGGGGCAGAGCAGGTTTCCCCATTCCGACCAATAGTTCTCAAGTTGTATGATAGTTTGTCTAACCGATGCGAGAAATATTAGATCAAAAGCACACTACAAAGCTGCAGCACACGGAACAAGGTGAGGTTTGTCAGCGCAATGGAAAAAAGTTGTGGTCGTACAGATCAGTTAAGATCTACGCAAGTGACAGAATTAGCTGAATGAGATACTCTTGCTACGAGCCATAAAGGTTAAAGACAGTATTCTGAGAATGAACACTAATGAAAGATATAACGCAGGTATATAAACAGAAATACGTCAAGAATCACAAAAGTTACATTGGTACCTGAACAAAAAGGAAAATGCTGGAGGAACTCAGCATCTGTAGATGGAAATAGACAGACAATTCTTTGGGTCGGCACTCTTCTCCACTCTGATGGACTAGGGAAGAGGGAGCTGGTAAAGAGAGGCGTGGGTGCGGCAAGGCTCAGTGAGTGACAGCCGTATACAGGCAAGGGAGGGGTGTGATATGCAGGTATATATGGAGATATATGGAGATGGTGACAAAGCCCATAGGTGAAAATAAAACCAAAAGTATGTCAGATCAGGAAATAAGTGGAGGTGTGAAATTTTATACCAGAGAAAAGGACATGGATGGAATGGGACAGGGAGGAGTGGAAAGACAGGGGTTTAAATGGGAAATATGGGACTCGTGGATGGGCTTTTAGAGAAGGGAAAGGACCAGGAAGACTTGGATGCTGGAAGAAGACAGAAGTGTGTGCACACCAGTGTGCAGGTATGGACTTGGGATATTACTTGAAATTGGAGAATTCAATCTTCATACCATTGGGTTGCAAACTACCCAAGTGGAATATGTGTACTGTTATTTCAGTTTGCTCGCCTTCTGCTTCGGTACAGCCCAGAGAAGATGTTGTCTGATGCTGGCAACAATCTGGTGTGAATTATTAATTCAAAGTTGGGTGTTACTTTCAATGTAATGTAACACTTAGATGTGACCATTGCTTTTCATGAGCCTTAACCATACAACACACAGTGAGTGCATGTGTGAAGCAGCAAGCCTTCGAAATTATAGTTATTCAAGTAAAGCAAGCATGTAAATTTATGCAAAATGTTTCAAAATATTTTAAAGCCATTTACTGCATATGGTTCAATGATCCTTTATTGTCACGTGTACCATTTAAGGTACAGTGAAATTTGATTTACCAGTCATAGCAGAAATAAGCAACAAGACACACAACTACATAAAAGTTAACATAAACATCCACCAGAGCGGCTCCCCCACATTCTTCAAGGTAATGGAAGGCAATAAAGTCTTATCTTCTTTCCTCCTAATGCTGCCACGGAGGGGGCAGTCGAACCATCCGCAGTCGGGGCGATCAAAGCTCCCGCAGTCAGCAATTGAAGATCCCCCATCCGGGCGATCAAAGTTCCCGCTTCGGGTCGATCGAAGCTCCCATTGGTGAAGCTCCCGAGGCCAATCCCTGACAAAGGGACCACCAGCTCCATGATGTTAAGTTCTGCAGGCTCACGCGGTTGGAGCTTCCAAAGTCCATCCCCAGCAAGAGGCAGCCAGCTCCTCGAAGGTTGGCCGCAGCGCAGACGGAGACACGATACAGAAGAAAATTGCATCTCCGTCGAGGAAAGAGATGAGAAAAAAGTTTCCCCCGACCACCCTCCACATAATACAAAGTTAAGGATCCACGAAAACATATATTTTACAACATACTAAAAACAACAAAGAAATAAATGGACGAGAAAACCTGTGGGCGTGGTTGCCATTGTACGGCGCCACCCGGCATCCGCCATATCCCCACCTTATGTAAATTCCACCTTTACCCTGATGCCCAGTATCATTCTGTTCAAACAGGCTCCACGTAGCTGATTTTGCAGAGTTGACTTGATGTCAGAACAAGATTTGACCAGGTGAAGTCAATAATACCCACATATCTAATCTGTTCTGAATGACAATTTATGGAATGATCTCTGGGCTTGTAGTGTCTACAGCACAATTTCAGTGTCTGTTGACCTGAATTTTTGGTTCTTTAGAATGCACTCATTCCCCTTTCCCAAACAAGCGTACTGGTATTCACGCAAACAAGTCTCAACAAAAGATAACGTACCTCCCATTAAATGAGCAATGTATAAAACACAAGCACAAGATGCAACTCAACCTCAATGCGCACCAACCTCCGGAGGCAGGAGAAACTTTACAGATATTTCACTCAGTTGTCCACAAGAAACATCTTCCCCCAGATCACATTTCCCAACACAAGAAGTCATATAAGAAGTCATTCTATGGATAAGGGGGAATTCCTTTAGGACCAAGATGAGGAAAACATTCTTTACACAGAGAGTGGTGAGTCTCTGGAATTCTCTGCCACAGAAGGTCGTTGAGGCCAGTTCATTGGCTATATTCAAGAGGGAATTGGATGTGTCTCTTGTGGCTAAAGGGATCAGGGGGTATGGAGAGAAGGCAGGTACAGGATACTGAGTTGGATGATCAGCCATGATCATATTGAATGGCGGTGCAGGCTCGAAGGGCCAAATGGCCTACACCTGCACCTATTTTTCTATGTTTCTATATTGAATGCTTGCTTTTATCGGTTTGGGCATTGAGTATTAGAGACATGAAGTCATAATGCTGCTTTATAGGATTTGTTAGACCATATTTGTATATATACACATGCTGTTCTGGCTGCTCCATTATAAGAAGGATGTGGATGCTTGCCGGTTTACCAGTATGATACCTGAATTAGGAAGTACTAGGTACAGGGAGAGGTTGGATAGTTTTCTCTGGAATGCCAGAAGTTGCAGGGACATTTGATAGAAGTGTATAAAATTATGAAAGGCCGGGAGAGAGAAGACAGTCAGAACCTTTTTCGCAGGATGAGAAAAAAAAATACTAGAGGGCATAACTTTAAGGAGTGTGGGGCAAAATGTAGGGCGTTTTCTTTTTAAATCAGAAGGTGGTGAGTGCCTGGAATGTGTTGCCAGGAATTGTGGTTGTGGCAGAAATGATAGGGACATTTAAGAGTCTTTTGGACAGGCATATGGATGCAAACAGTGGAACTAGCAGGATTGGGGTGGGGAAGGAGGAGGGCAGGAGGGAGGGAATGCAAGGGTTACTTGAAATTAGAGATACTGAATCTCTAATGGTGTAAACTAACATCTGCAGTTCCTTCTTACACAATCTGCCATTCCACTCTTGCATTTCCAAATGCCCAGTATTCAGTTAGTCATAATGTTTCTCTCACTCCTACTCTTGCATTATTTATGTAATATCTCTTCCCACCTTTATCTCCACCAGACATGCTTTTACCACCCACTCCCCACCAACACTTGGCCCATTCAATCTGTTGCTCTCTGCCCCCACAGGCATTCGCTTGATCTCCGAACCATGACTCAAACCATGCGCAACGGAAGGCGGGTGTGGTTGTTGGAAGTCAACCATCCTCATCTGAAAATTCATACGGAGCAATTTCTCAGACTCAACCATCTTCAACTGCCCCTTCAAATTGACCCGCAGCCCACCGACAATGGGGCTTAAAGCAGCCAGATTAAAACTGAACTTCAGTTTGCTACTCGATTGTAATTAGCAGGAATACGACATTCACACCAGACCTCACAATACAATTCACATCCACCACAGTCAGCAACTCCTGATACACTCACGTTCCAGACTAAGTCAGAAAACCCAGTGCCTCGCAGGATCTCCTATGTAACTGCTAGTACCTCGCTCTATCAATCTAGTCACTAGTTTTGACCTCTAAATTGCCCCGTGCTAATGAAGATCTCCATCACTCTGAGCATTTATGTCTCACAAGGACATCTCACTTGCCCTCTAGAATGAACTCTCATGGAATTCAATATTTTATCATCACATGAGGGAGGAAGGTGTTCATAACCTTGAAAATGTTATTTACATTAAACAATTGTTGCGTTTCACAGATAGTACGTCCTCATTTGCTGATAGTGTGTTTTTTGTGGAAAACATGACACATCATAATCATAATAATTTTAGCCATATATTTTGCAACCTACGAGGAATTTCATTTTCCATACAGTCATACCAATAAAAAGCAATGGAACACACAAAATACATTTTAACATGAACATTCACCACAGTGACTCCTCCACAATCCTCACTGTGATGGAAGGCAAAAAAATAAGTTCAATCTCTTCCCTTCTTTGGCCTCGGGGGCCTCGCATTAATGTAGGGCGATTTAAAGTGAAATTACTTTGTTCATTATTCTTGGTTAAGAAAAAGAAGAGATGTTTACCTTTGCATTCCACACCTAAAGAGTTTATCTCATTGAATAAAACAAATTTTAATAGCTCAATAGTATTATGAATACCATTTCTGATCATAAAATGATAGATATTGTATGAAGAGTATCAGTAGTGTATAATCGCTATATGTACCAAGAACAGCAGTGAAACAATGAAATTCATACTTGCTGCAGCTAGCATGCCTGTAAACACAATAACACACAGATAAGTATAAAATAGCAATACAATAAATGAATACCCATAATACTGTGTGAGGAAGCATAAGGAGCAAAACTGAAGTTCATACAGCAACCAAAGATACAGCCCACAGAAGATTATAGTTGTAAATGTTAGGTTTATGTAGTGTTCAAGAGACCTGATGGCTTCTGGGGAGATGCTGTTTGTTAACTGAGTGATCAGTGTTTTACGGTTCCTTTTCTTTCTTCCAGATGGTCACAGCAAGATGAGAGTCATCAACTTCAACCTCCTGGGTTGAAGAAGGGTTTCGGCCCGAAACTTTGCCTATTTACTTCGCTCCATAGATGCTGCTGCACCCGCTGAGTTTCTCCAGCACTTTTGTCTACCTTCAATTTTCCAGCATCTGCAGTTCCTTCTTAAAAACTTCAACCTCGTGGTTGTGTATATATCTGTAGATCTGCTCTGGATCAGACACATCGATGCAATCTCAAATAAAAGAAAGCTCATCAACACCTCTACTTCCTTAGAAGATTGAGGAGCTTTGCATTGAGGGATACTCTATTAAACTTCTGAAGTGTACTGATTGGTTGCAACTCGAATGTCCAGGAACGAAGGAGACTAATGGAGAGTGGTAGACAGTGCCTGGTCCATTGCAGGTACTGATTTCTACCAAAGTAGTTTGTTAACAATGTCAAGATCCTAAACAATAAGTAAAAGTATTCTCCTCAGAATTTCTATGCACCATTTTTGTGGTGTGGAGTTAATTCTTCACTTTCATTTAGAATGTATTGAATTTAAGTTACATCCGTTTTAAACTTCCTTTGGGAAACAAAATTATTCATCCTGAAAGTTGAAGAGATAGTTTTACTGCCTTCTATATTAATAAGTTGGAAATTCCCATCATGAACTCCCTAAGGCAATTGCTAATGACACGGTTATATCAGGTAGCAATAAAACACAAACTTTAACACTGCGTCTTAATCTAAAGGGCAACCACAGAATTTAATACCGTATCGAATGCATAGCCAACACGAGTATCATATTAGCAGAGGAGCGAAAGAGTAGGTGGTTCCATGGATGTTCCCCACCCCCAAACAGGTTTTTTTTTGAAAATCAACAAAGATTGCTTCTTTAAACAAATATTTCAAAAGATTGATGCAACACAGTGAATAAGTTGTTCAAGATGTCTGCAAATGTACACGAGGTCCAAAGACACTGACAAGTATTTAGAGGAACTCAAGAGAGAAGTGCAAAACCTCACTAGTTTATAAATAACATTTCAACCCTGCAATGTTTATTTGAAATAATTCCAGCTACGATAAATCCAATTATATCAGGGATGCTAATGAGACAAAAAAAATTTAACTTGGAACAAAGTTACTGACCAGCTCACAAATGGTTTATGCACAAGTTCTTGAGAAAGTCCGACAGTTTCAAAAATTCTCTCTAAGTTTTAGCATTTGGACGCAGCTTGAGAATCATGACCCATTACTCTTCAAGTCTTCAAGATTTAAAAAAATTGTACAAACAAGAAAGTAAACAGAAAAATGAGTTCCCCACTTGAATAGGTATTGATTCCAATGCCACGACCGGTTAAACCTAAGTTTCGCACCTTTTTAATGCAGAGTATTTTGTGAAAGAAACAAGGAAACAGCCTGAAGTTATTAAAGTGGAAGTTTTTAAAAGGAAAGTCATCTTTGCTATGCACTAAATATAAGCATGGACAAAAATGGCCTTATTTTACTTTAAATACTGCTGTAGAGGGCATCAGGCTGCGGCCATGCTCCAATGCCTCATCTATCTATCTATACATCTATACATCGCTAAAACTCTGATCTTGTGCACTTCTGGTTTGCGTGGTTTTCCTACTTGCGCAAAAATGGTATGCGATAGCGCTATGATTTTTCACCAGTTTACTCACCATTCTCCTGTGCTGCGAGTGCAACAAGTTTCATTCCATTTGATGGTATACTAGAACAGTTATTAAGGTTTAACAATTGTATAAACCGCACACGGGCAGTTTGCTGTCAGTCGCCGCCACGCAGATTGGTCTCCTCTCCTGTCAGTCAGGAAGGGGCGTCACTGGGATGGAGACACCATTGCCGCACTGATTGGCCGTGTCCGCTGTCAATCGGCTGGAGGTCGCCAAGGTGAATGAGTGGCCCCGCCGCCCGAGGAGCTTTGGCCGTGCAGTACCTGGTGGGGAGGGTAGTGGTGCCGCGGGACGAGCCCAGGGGCTGGGCCCGGACTGGAGCCAAGGACGAGCCTGGAAACTGGGCCTGGGCTGGAATTGCGGGCTGAGCCCGGGGCCTGGCCTGGACTCGAACCAAGGACAACCCTGGGTCCGGGGTCAGGGACGAGCCCGAAGTTGAAGTCGGGGCCTGGACTGGAGCCCAGGCGCCGGCCGAGCTGAGGGCTGGAGTCGTGCCCAAGCCCGGGGCAAGGTGTAAGGTGTACCAGCGCCTCGGGGGCTGCTGCCATCCTGCACACAACCTCCACTTCCTTCTCTGCGGGCAGCTCTGACTTGGCCCCACGCCACCCTCACCCCTCCCCCGGCACAGTGAGCCCGGCTCCGTCGAGGCAAAGGTCCACGAGAGCTTCAGTCGCCTAGAGCCACGGCCGGGCCAAGTACGAGAACCAGGCCGAGTTCCAGGCCCTGGCACTGCTCTATGACCTGGGTAGGTGCTGGGGCAGGGAATGGGAGTGAAGGGAGGAGGGAGATGGGGTGGTAGAGGGAGATGGGGGAGGGATGCTGTCTACTCGTTGGCGAGGGACATCGCGGGTCCCGGGATGGGCAGTGCTCCAGCGGGGGCGCCCTAACGCACCGCATCGTTACATGGAGAGAGGGAGCTCCGCAGCCCAGCCCATAGCACCGGGGGGGGGGGGGGGGGGACGGGTTTGGGGAATATTGCGTTGGGGAACGGGTTTCGTTGGGGGACCAGGCCTCCCGTGCGACAAGGACTTAGTCTAGTCAGAAAATAAACACAGAGCAGAATAAATAACTAAAGCTATCAGCAGAAAAAAAGGCAAACAACCGATGTCAAGCTATAAACATGAGATTCAAGTCAAGGCAAGTTGAATCAAGTCAAGTTTATTATAATTAGTGCAGGTACAATGACGTACAGATACAGTGAAAATCTTGCTTGAAAATCACAGGCATATAAACTCAGACTACACGCTAAAACATAACGTATACATAAATTACACATCGTTTATAAGATAAGAAAGAGAAATAGACAGCAAAAACAAGATATTTTTACAAAAAGACACATCGAGCAAACAAAACCATGGACCCAACGAGCAAGAAATGGTCCATTGTGTTCCGCTTAGGTAGGGTAAGGGCTACGCAGGTCGGTTCAAGAACCTGATAACTGTACATGGTATTGGGGGTAGGGTTTTGACATGGATAGAAAATTGGTTGGCAGACCAGAAGCAAAGAGTAGGAGTGAACGGGTCCTTTTCAGAATGACACGCAGTGGCGAGTGGAGTGCATGATTTGGAAGAGGAAATTAGGAGCAACACTGGTAAGTTTGCGGATGACACAAAGCTGGGTGGCAGTGTGAACTGTGAAGAGGATGTTAGGAGGTTGCAGGGGGACCTGGACAGGTTGAGTGAGTGGGCAGCTGCGTGGCAGATGCTGTATAATATAGATGAATGTGAGGTTATCCACTTTGGCGGCAAAAACAAGGGGGCAGATTATTATCTCAATGGGGTTAGGTCAGGTAAGGGGGAGGTACGGTGAGACCTGGGTGTCCTTGTACACCAGTCACTGAAAGTTGGCATGCAGGTACAGCAGGCAGTGAAGAAAGCTAATGGAATGTTGGCCTTCATAACAAGACGATTTCAGTACAGGAGTAAAGAGGTTCTTCTGTAGTTGTATAGGGCACTGGTGAGACCACATCTGGAGTATTGTGTACAGTTTTGGTCTCCTAATTTGAGGAAGGACATCCTTGTGATTGAGGCAGTGCAGCGTACGTTCACGAGATTGATCCCTGGGATGGCGGGACTGTCATATGAGGAAAGATTGAAAAAACTAGGCTTATATTCACTGGAGTTTAGGAGGGTGAGGGGGGATCTTATAGAAACATATAAAATTATAAAAGGACTGGACAAGCTAGATGCAGGAAAAATGTTCCCAATGTTTGGTGAGTCCAGAACCAGGGGCCACAGTCTTAGAATAAAGGGGAGGTCATTTAAGACTGAACTGAGAAAAAACTTTTTTACCCAGAGAGTTGTGAATTTATGGAATTCCCTGCCACAGAGGGCAGTGGAGGCCAAATCACTGGATGGATTTAAGAGAGTTGGATAGAGCTCTAGGGGCTAGTGGAGTCAAGGGATATGGGGAGAAGGCAGGCACGGGTTATTGATAGCGGACGATCAGCCATGATAATTTTGAACGGCGGTGCTGGCTCGAAGGGCCGAATGGCCTCCTCCTGCACCTAATTTCTATGTTTCTATATTGCTGAAACTGGTTGGCCTTCAGCCTTCTGTACCTTCATCCCAGAGGAGAGAGCCGATGATGAAGGTGCAAGAAGCAAGGCCGGTAGGGATGTGAAACTGGAGTCCTGGCTTCCACGCCCTCAAGGTGGGCTGCGGGAGTCACCCCCCCCGGGGCACAAAGATGGACGGACGAGGTGAAGGACGTCAGTTCGCTGGACGATCAGACAACGGAGAAGGCTGGAGGCCCACTGCAGCTTGGGACTTGCTTGGATTGGGCTCCACTCCACAAGACGAAGTGCACAGACATGGAATAGCACCAAAACCTGCGGTCTCAGTGGACTATTTCTGTACACTTTTCTAAATGGGGATTGTGCTTGGGTGTGGTAATACTTTACTGAACTTCATGCACAAAAAAATGAATTTCACTTCTCGGCCAGAAGGCTTCCCGACGGTGGGGCCGGGGCTGTGGACTGGCAATGTGGAGGAGGCCTTTATCGAGGCACTGCGATCTTCCAGATTGCCACGGGGAAGCCCAAGTGCTTTGTAACTTGGTCAGCGCCATAGATGTCCGCTATTTGTAAGCATTGTGTATGCAAGCAAAAAAGCTCACTGTGCCTGGTCACTTGTGACAATAAAGTATTCCTTCCTGATGTAGCAAGGCATGGCCATCTTGACCTTAAATCATCTTACTCCTGAAATTCTTGAAACCTTTGTTAACATATGATGATGTAACTCATTTCTGGAAAGGCTCCCAACTCATCTATAGTACTGTTTGTCATGGCCTAACTCACAGCTGCCGACATTCAAACTTTTATCGGCTTGCGTTTAAGTTTGTTATTGTTACCAGTATAAAAGGTGCACTGCAAAGCTTTGTTTTCCATGCTATCTATTCAAAACAGTTAATACTGTACAATCAGGCCAAACTCAAGTACAATAGAGAGAGCAAAGGGGATGATACAGTGCAGGATATAGTTCTCAGCATTGTAGAGGACCAGCTCTATAGACAATGTCCAATTCCCACAATGGGGAAGATGTGGGTTGGACAATAACCAAGATATTGTTATACCTTCGTATTACTCTAACCATCACCTCTGTGGTTTAATCTATGATTTAACATTCTCATCCCATTTGCAAGATCAAATTGATACCAACAACCTTTTGTGATATCTCTGCTCTCATCTGACCTTGATCGTTTCGAATTTAAAGTTGGCCACAAGCACTCAAGTCTTCCTATGACAAGCTCCTGAACGCTGAAATGTTCCGTCTGCACTAACTCTCTTTTCCCCTTTAAGTCATTCTTATCACATTTGATTTTAATATTAATTTTTTGTGCCCATCCATTAAAAAAATCTTTTATTTTACAGATAAGGTGCAAAGTTATCCTTGTGCAGTTGAGAAATTTGCATGTGGTCTGCCTATTGCAGCAATGCCTAGTCTCATGTGACATCGCATAACCTCACCTTATCTCATCTGCTCTAGGCAGCTGACTTAGATATACGCACAAAAGGCTGGAGTAACTCAGCGGGATTGGCAGCATCTCTGGAGAGAAGGTGACTTTTCGGGTCGAGACCCTTCTTCAGACTAGATATAGAGGTGGCGTTATGTCTTGCTGAGCTATTAATTTCTCCTCTGCCCTGATTATCACTCTCACTCCACTGGTGAAGTCGGAGAGCTTTCAAACACTTAGCAAAGTTTAGAAATACAGCATGGGAACAGGCCCTTCGGCCCACCAAGTCCATGCCGACTATTGATAGTATTCATACTAGTTCGATGTTATCTCACTTTCGCCTCGACTCCCTACACACTGGGGATAATTTACAGTTGCCAATTAACCTACAACCCCACACATTTTTGGGATGCGAGAGGAAACTGAAGCACCCAGAGGAAACCTGCATGGTGACAGTGAGAACGTACAAAGTCGACACAGACAGCCCCCGAGGTCAGGATTGAACCTGGGTCTCTGGCACCGAGGCAGCAGCTCAACCAGGTGTGGCACTCCTCCTTATGGAGCAAGGACACCAGTAGTGACACCACAGTTGCACTACTCCTTATGGCTGCATATTACATTCTGTTTGATGGCCAACAAATGAGGTGCCATGTAACAGTTCTTTATGCAGAAACTACAATACAAGTTAAAGTACTGAGGACTGTAACACAAAACTGGCACTGCAAGACCTCACCATCACAAAGAGTTTTAAAAAAAATAACACGTTGAGTGAATTATTTAAGGCTCGAATTTCTTTCAGACACATTTCGATCCTTTGTCGCATTCACTACTATAAACACAATAGAATCGCACACAATATCAAGAAACACATTCCAAATCATACAACGTGGCATTAGCGATAGAAGTAATCACAACAGTCATCTTACGCCCATGGCCAACTGAAAAACACATCGCTTAGCATTAGAGGCAGGTGCTTACAGTTAGAAATTATAACACACAATAGGTCAAAAAACCATATGAACAACATTTGAAGATTTAGAAATTACGAGTTCAAAGGCAAGGAGCCAGCAGAGGAATATGATGCAAATTGTGTCTCCGATGGAAGGATCGTGAAGATGTTTAAAGGCAGAAAGAGGGGGGGTCATTGTTGGGAAAGAGGGGGTAGTATTGGGAACCGAGCAGAGGATGCTACTGGTCCGATAGGAATGAGAGAAAAATAGACACAAAATGCTGGAGAAACTCAGTGGGTCACGCAGCATCTCTGGAGAGAAGGAATGGGTAACCAGTCTGAAGAAGTGCCGCGACCAGAAACCTCACCCATTCCTCCTCTCCACAGATGCCGCCTGTCCCGCTGAGTTACTCCAGCATGTTGTGTGTATCTTCGGTTGAAACCAGCATCAGTTCCTTCTTCCACAATGAGTGAAAAATGTTGGAGTCCCGAGGAGAAAAGGCGAGAGAGAGAGAGAGGCAGTTAGAAGCAATATATCGACGGCAGGTTTGAGACCAGGGGGGAGAACGGGGTGGGGTCTGGTAGAGAGAGAAGAACGGTGCAGTCCGGCGCAGAGGGGATGGAGAAACTAAAATGAATTTGTTAAAGTATAGAGGAATTAAGAGGGTATCGATAGGGTTAATTGAGTGGAGGAACCGTGCTGACTATATAGTCACGTTGAAAAGACAAAGTACACAGATTCTCCTCGACGAACCGCATCAACTTTCTTTGTGTAGAAAGGACCTGCTTTAAAACGAAGAGAGACACAAATTGCTGGAGCAACTCAGCGGGTCAGGCAACATCGCTGGAGAGAAGAAAGGTTTCGACCCGAAAGGTCACCTTCTCTCCAGAGATGCTGCCTGTCCCGCTGAGTTATTCCAGCATTTTGTGTGCAGCTTTCTTTGTTTTCATTCGCATCAGCCAAAAAGAAAAAAAACAGAATGCATCGACAATAACACTCCGAAGGAGCGAGAAACCTTACCATACAGCAAGGGCAGACCGAGCCCACGGGCGCTTTTTGTTGTTTCAAGTGCAATTGCAAGCAGCTGTTTCAACGCACCGAGAGCAGAAAGCGAGCAGCATCAATTTGCTGTCAGTTCCGTCTGCAATAAGCCGGCGGAGTCTGTATCTGTAGATAGCCGCGGACAAAGTTGGTCGATGAAACACTCAGGCCCAGTGCGCTCCGCTATATGATCTTTGGTGTCCAGGGAGATTCATCCCAGCCACGGACGTCGGAGAGATTTCTGCAACGAAGCAAGTCTACTTCCTGCTGCCGCCCCACGGCTGATTGCAATATCACGAGAGAGAGAAAATCCCTGAAACAGCATCCCACGATACTGCAAGGTTAATGCATGTTTGTGCATTGGGAATATAAGAGGAGGTGTATTTCGTTGGAAAGCGGGAATCTCCAAATGTTATGTGCTGACGATTAGGTCATGCCATAATCATTCTTATTTTGATAACGGGGTTGCCCATGGGACCAATGTCCAGGATGATCAATTTTTTCAGTGACCACCCAGAGGGCATCAAATGTCATCCCAGCGTCCTGCATAGAAGAAAGCAAAGCTGCAAGTTCGAGGAGCCCTGGGCAACGTGACTACGGGTAGACACACGATGTTAGAGCAGCGGGTCAGGCTGCATCACTGGAGAAAAGGAATTAGCAATGTTACAAAATTTTGAGATTTTAAAAATCAAGTCTGCATTTTATCCCATCAGATAAAGCATAAAAAGAAGTTTAATTTGACACCTAATTCACTTTCATATCATCAGTATTGTGAAAGTTATGACCATTTTCATACTCGGAAATTAGCATCTTGTTCCCCATTGCCTTTCAATTGACTTAACTCAAAAGCTGTGATCTGGAACAGTTAAAAGCCCATAACTTTCTTAAAAATTAAGAGAACTCAATGAAATTTTCAGTTATTATAGATTGAAGCATTCTGAAACAAATATGAAACAATCTTACATGGATGACCTGAAATTAAAGCATATAATTAGTTAGTTGTCTAATTGTAGCTAATTACAAAATTCAATGAGTAGATCTAAACATCTATCCATTTCTTAAGAAAATATAAACTTTTTTTAAATTGCCTAAGTGTCCAAATAACATTCACACAATAATCCCCAATATAACATATTTTTTTAATCTAATTTTCATGAATTCCTGGGCCAAATGGAAGGAATTTAGTGTTTTATGCCTGTAAATTAATGGCCATTTAAATCAACTTGCGAGTGGGTTTTAGTGGAATGCGGTGGATTAGAACGTTGCGGTTAGCGGTGAAGTCGGGAGGAAAAATACTGTTTGTTCATCCATTTTTTTGGACCCCATTTCGCAACATGAAAATATTATTAAAGCCTCCCGAAAAAACAACTTTTAATATAAAAATAAACTATTTACCTTTTTTTCTCCCCTAAGCAAAATCCTTCCGGTTGTCGGTGCTCACGGCTTTTGAAGGTGATTTTTCAATTACTCTAGTGAATAAATAATTTAGAGTAATTTAAAAATACCTTCATTCATGAAATGTCGGAGCGATTTTTCTTCCGCAACGAAATCGCCCGACATTGATCGATTTTCCCTGCCTGTGGAAAAACGGCACTTTAAGCCCGCCCCCCTCTGAAAGGCGCCAAAGTCGCGCACACGGGGAGCGGCAGAACTGCAGCGCTGCTCAAGGTAAGTTTTGTAACATACCTATGTAATGTGCTGACGATTAAGTCATGCCATAATCATTCTTATTTTGATAACGGGATTGTCCATTGGACTAATGTCTAGGATGATCATTTTTTTCAGTGACCACCCAGAGGGCATCAAATGTCATCCCAGCGTCCTGCAAAGCTGCAAGTTCGAGGAGCCCTGGGCAACGTGACTACGGGTAGACACACGATGTTAGAGCAGCGGGTCAGGCTCCATCACTGGAGAAAAGGAATGGGGTCGAGACTCATCTTCAGACTGAGAATCAGGGGAGAGGGAAGCTAGTATATGAAGAGGGACAACGCGTAGAGTCGGAATGCAGGGGGGAGCAGCCAGAGAGGGTGCTGCAGGACTCTGGTCGGAGAGAGGAGGAGAACTTCATCAAAGTAGCCATGCCATGCAACAAATGTAATGCAAAGGTGGTTGTGGGAGATTTCAACATGCTGGTAGACTGGGAAAATCAGGTTGATACTGGACCCCAAGAAAGGGAGTGTGTAGAGTGCCTCTGAGATGGATTCTTAGAGCAGCTTGTATTGGAGCCTACCAGAGAGAGGGCAATTCTGGATTTAGTGTTGTGTAATGAACGGGATTTGAAAGGGAACTCAAGGTAAAGGAACCATTGGGAGGTTGTGACCATAATTATGAACAGGTACTTTGGTTCTGTCTTCGCAAAAGAAGACACAATCTCCCAGATGTACTAGGGGACAGAGGACCTAGGGTGTCGGAGGAATTGAAGGAAATTCACATGAGCCAGGAAATGGAGTTGGGTAGACTGATGGGACAGAAGGCTGATAAATCCCCAGGGCCTGATGGTCTGCATCCCAAGGTACTCAAGGAGGTGACTAGAAATTATGGATGCATTGGTGATGATTTTCCAATGTCTTATAGATTTGGGATCAGTTCCTGTGGATTGGAGGGTAGCTAATGTTATCCCACTTTTTTAAGAAAGGAGGGAGAGAGAAAGCAGGGAATTATAGACCAGTTAGCCTGACATCACTGCGGGGGAAGATGCTGGAGTCGATTATTAAAGGTGTCATACTGGCACATTTGGTTAGCAGTAACAGGATCTGTCTAAGTCAGCATGGATTTACGAAAGGGAAATCATGCTTGACAAATCTGGAATTTTTTGAGAAAGTAACAAATAAAATGGACAAGGGAGAGCCAGTAGATGTAGTGTACTTGGAGTTTCAGAAAGCCTTTGATAAGGTTCCACACAGGAGATTAGTGGGCAAAATTAGAGCACATGGTATTGGTGATAGGGTGTTGAGATGGATTTAAATTTGGTTGGCAGATAGGAAACAGAGTAGGGATTAACAGATCCCTTTCAGGATGGCATGCAGTGACTGGTGGGGTGCCGCAAAGGACTGCAGGTATTTACAATATACATTAATGATTCAGATGAAGGAATTAAAAGTCACATCAGCACATTTGTAGATGACACAAAGCTGGGTGGCAGTGTGAACTGTGAAGAGGATGCTATGATAATGCAGGGAGACTTGGACAGGTTGGGTTAGTGGGCAGATACATGGCAGATGCAGTGTAATATGGATAAATGTGAGGTTATCCACTTTGGTGGCAAGAACAGGAAGGCAGATTATTATGGTGTCAGGTTAGGAAAATGGGAAGTACAATGGGACATGGGTGTCCTTGTACATCAGTCACTGAAAGTAAGCATGCAGATACAGCAGGCAGTTAAGAAAGCTAATAGCATGTTGGCCTTCATAACGAGAGGAGTTGAGTATAGGAGCAAAGAGGTCTTTCTGCAGTTGTACAAGTATTGTGTGCAGTTTTGGTCTCCTAATTTGAGGAAGGACATTCTTGGTATTGAGGGAGTGCAGCGTAGGTTCATGACGTTAATCCCGGGATGGCGGGACTGTCATATGATGAAAGAATGGTGTGACTGGACTTGTATTCACTGGAATTTTAGAAGGATGAGAGGGGATCTTATAGAAACATATACGATTATTAAGGGTTTGGACACGCTAGATGCAGGAAACGTGTTCCCGATGTTGGGGGAGTCCAGAACCGGGGGGGCCACAGTTTAGGAATAAAGGGTAGACCATTTAGAACTGAGATGAGGAAAAACTTTTTCGCACAGAGTTGTGAATTTGCAGAATTCTCTGCCTGAGAAGGCAGTGGAAGCCCATTGACAGGATGCATTCAAAAGAGAATTAGATAGAGCTCTTCTTCTTTCGTGTGGCGTGCACAGCCTAAAGTTGTTGGACAACTTGTTCTATTTGATCTTCCATTTGTGCACGTCGAGTTGATTGCATTAGTCAAAACAGGGTGGACCACGTGAAGGTTGCAATCTTCCACCCCGATACAGATCTTATGGCTAGCAGAATCAAGGGATATGAGGGGAAGGCAGGAAAAGGGTACCGATTGTGGATGATCAGCCATGATCACAATGAATGGCAGTGCTGGCTTGAAGGCTGTCTATGTATCTATGTACCTTGAGGAGATGTTGCAGTGGAGGAGATATCACAGTGGATACAAAATGTGTAGGAAGGAACTGCAGATACTGGTTTGCACAGAAGATCGACGCAAACATGCTGGAGTCTGGCAGTATCAGCGGGTCTAGCAGCATCTCTGGAGACACAAAATGCTGGTGAAAACAGACTGTCGTGATTATGAAGGGATGTTGGTTGTGAGATAGGAACTTGTCTTTCACTGCTAATTATTCTTCCTGTGTGGAGCCAGTCACACCAAGCTGTAACTCTCAAGTGCATCTCTCCTTTTTTTCCTTCCTCCAGCATGGCTTCATTTTCAGTGACAGGATCACTTGGAACCCACACTGTGCAGGCTGCTTCCTTCCTCAGTGTTTCATGGATTGGATGTGCTTCCGGCATGACTGCTCCAGCTAAAATCCCCTCAACCTTTGGAAGTACATACCTGGACTTTCAGAAGGCTTTCGGCAAGGTCCCACATAAGACATTAGTATAAAAACTAGTATAAACACATGGCATTGGGGGTTCAGTATTGATGTGGATAGAGAACTGGCTGGCAGACAGAGCAATGCGTAGAAGTAAACGGGTCCTTTTCAGAATGGCAGGCAGTAACTAGTGGGGTACTACAAGGCTCAGTGCTGGGACCCCAGCTATTTACAATATATATTAATGATCTAGATGACGGAATTGAATGCAACATCTCCAAGTTTGCGGATGACACGAAGCTGGGGGGCAGTGTTAGCTGTGAGGAGGATGCTAGGAGGCTGCAAGGTGACTTGGATAGGTTGGGAGAATGGGCAAATGCATGACAGATGCAGTATAATGTGGATAAATGTGAGGTTATCCACTTTGGTGGCAAAAACAAGAAAGTAGACTATTATCTGAATGGTGGCCGATTTGGAAAAGGGGAGATGCAACAAGACCTGGGTGTCAGGGTACACCAGTCATTGAAAGTAGGCATGCAGGTGCAGCAGGCAGTGAAGAAAGCGAATGGTATGTTGGCATTCATAGCAAAAGGATTTGAGTATAGGAGCAGGGAGGTTCTACTGCAGTTGTACAGGGTTTTGGTGAGGCCACACCTGGAGTATTGCGTACAGTTTTGGTCTCCTAATCTGAGGAAAGACATTCTTGTCATAGAGGGAGTACAGAGAAGGTTCACCAGACTGATTCCTGGGTTGGCAGGACTTCCATATGAAGAAAGACTGGATAGACTTGGCTTGTACTCGCTGGAATTTAGAAGATTGAGGGGGGATCTTATAGAGACTTACAAAATTCTTAAGGGGTTGGACAGGCTAGATGCAGGAAGATTGTTCCCGATGTTGGGGAAGTCCAGAACAAGGGGTCACAGTTTAAGGATAAGGGGGAAGTCTTTTAGCACCGAGATGAGAAAATCATTTTTCACACAGAGAGTGATGAATCTGTGGAATTCTCTGCCACAGAATGTAGTTGAGGCCAGTTCATTGGCTATATTTAAGAGGGAGTTAGGTGTGGCCCTTGTGGCTAAATGGATCAGGGGGTATGGAGAGAAGGCAGGTACAGGATACTGAGTTGGATGATCGGCCATGATCAGATTGAATGGCGGTGCAGGCTCGAAGGGCTGAATGGCCTACTCCTGCACCTAATTTCTATGTTTCTATTGTGAGTATTGCTTTAGAAAGCTAGGGACACACATACTGGATTGCGAAGAAATAAGGAGGATGAGACAACGTCTTCAAAAGCTCTTGGGAGAAGTTGTATGGAGGCTGAGGGTAGGAAGGTGGTGGCAAATTTCTGACATTGGAATGGACTCTCTGAAATGTAATACTGTTTGGAAATCTTATTTAGGGAAAATGAAATTATGAAATCCTTAATGATAGTGTAGCAAGATTGAAGTCTGGATTTCTTCAGCAAAATTCTCTTAGGGATTTGGGAAATTCCAGATAGTGGAATGGGAAATTCCCAAATTTGTTTGGAATGAACGCAGAATTATTCATGTTTTGCTGGGCATGACAATCTAATGTTAACCTTCGACACTCGATAAGCAGTAAAATAAACATTCATTACGATAAACCCTGTTTAGCCATTGTCTTCATTCTCATGCTCTCCAATTGCGTGGTTAGAAATATACGATTTGAGTTTGTACGGCCATGAATACCTTTGCCTCAACCGAGGCAAATAAGTGCTACACTTATTTTTGGTACTGTTGAACCAGGGGAGTCAAAATAACATCACCCATATTCCCTAGTCCTGACTCCTATATAACTTTTGTTAGTAAACGTAATAATTCATATTAATTCAGAACATAGCTTTAATTTTATTTAAAAGCTAACAGGTGTGATCTATTGTATGTTCAAATCGCTTTTAACAAAACTAATGTGAAATTAAATCTAAAGTATGCCCTTTATTCTGTGGAAATTTATCCAGGATCTTGGACTAATAGGCCACTGATATTTCCATGAAAGGAAAGATATCTTTCAAGAGAATTCTTCCTTTTCAAGAGAATGCTTTCAATACAAATTAGTGCCCAGGGGGGTTAGGGAGAAACACATGAAACATTTAACGAGCATATATCCAAAGTAAAAATTATAAACAATGTAAGAAAGAGTAAAAAATAACATGTGGTAATGGGATATGTGGTCATACGACCATGAGATAAAGGAGCAGAATTAGGCCATTCGGGGGAATAGCCTTACAAAAGTCATGACATATCTTCTTTCACATTGGTCTCACACATTGTAGCTTAGTTACGAGGATAGAACCTGCTTATGAGGATAAAGGAAACACTGCAGACTGAATATTGGACTTCAAGGCTGTACAGCTGTAAGATGATTTAAATTGAGATGTTAGAGGAATCCTCCCAGTTTTGTGTGGCGGTGTGAACAAGAGTATCATACAACTTGTTCCCAGGCATCAGTTTACATTGTGTTCTACGCTGTCAAGTGCGAAGTGCCCTCAATGCAAATTTTAAACAGAGGATCAAACAAGCAAAACTGGTTTATCAATTACTCTGCTGTGAGGGGGTGTAAAACATCCTTGAGCCAGAAAGGTTTGTATAAAGTGTTCATACAGAGTTATGACAGATCTTGAAACTTAGATAACATCCAAGCTCAACACATAACCTTGCTTCATATGTTTTTTTTCCAAAATATGTTTTATATTTTGAGAAAAAACAATTTGCCTTTGCTCAGAGATCTTAAAAATAAACAGCCTGACGCCACGGACATTTTAGCATCTGTGCCTTGTGGAAAATTTTAATTGATGCATAAACAGATCTAATTTACCCTAAGTCAAGTAAACATTTGTGCATTTCAACATCTGTTTTTATCTGCATTGGAAAATCTGTCCTTCCTTTGAACATTCATATTTCAATATTCCTCTTCTGCTCCCTTCACTTCTCCCTCCTTGTCTGTGGTCCTGACCACATCAGCCATTCCTTTATTGGTCATCTCCTCTTCATTCTTTTTTCCCCCTTTCGTTCTTTCTCTATTCACGGCTCCAATATATTTCTCCCCTTCTGTCCCGCCATGGAAAACATCATCCCCAATCCCTTCCACCCTTTCCCTCCTCAGCTCATTTATCATTCTAAACTTGAACTCATTTTTTATTTGAATATGAAAATAGAGTTGCAGAGCCATGCAGCACAGATACTGTACGAAAGGGGTTAGTGGGATATGGGCCAAACATGGATCAGCTTGGCCCCAACAACTCTCACCAACTTCTGCAGATGCACCTTAGAAAGCATTTTATCAGGATGCATCACAGTATGGTTTGGGAACAGCTCCATCCAAGATTGCAAGAAAATGCGCGAAATTGTGGACGCAGCGCAGACCATCACGCAAACCAACCTGCCTTTGATTGATTCTATTTACCCTTCATGCTGCCTCAGCAAGGCCATCAGCATAGTCAACGACGAGTCTCACCCTGGTCACTCACTCTTCTCCTCTCTCCTATCAGGCAAGTGGTACAGATGTGTGAAAATGAACACCTCCAGATAGAGGGAGAGTGTGTTCCCAGCCGTTATCAGGCAACTGAACCATCCCATCATCAACTAGAAAGCGGTCCTGAGCTATTATCTACCTCACTGGAGACCCCTAGATTATCTTTAATCGGATTTTCCTGTACATTATCTTGCATCAAACATTATTCCTGTCATCATGTATCTGTACACTCTAGATGGCACAATTGTAATCATGTATAGTCTTTCTGCTGACTGGTTACCATGCATCCAAATTTACATTTCATTGTAGCTTGGCACACATGACAATAAACTAAAGTAAGTTAAATTAGACTTAGATTGGCATGGTTGGCATGAATGAGTTTGGCTAAAGGGTGTGTTTCCATGCTCTCAGTCACAAAGAAAGAAAAATGAAAAACTTTGGGCAAACCAAATAGTCTGACAGGAAATGTGATCTTGCATGCTGCAACTTGTCTGAGGATAGAACATGCAAAAACATCACAGATCACACGTTGCCAACAAAGCTCGGAAACCACCAAATGCAACTTCATATCCGTACCCAGCAAGATTATTGTAATTGACGTTAGAAGAAACTATCCCACTCTTACGTGGTGCAGAAAACAAGGATATTGCATGTCTGTTCCCAGGATTCTGTTTATTTAAATGCAAAGTAATTAACATGCAAATAACTTAAGTGAACTGAACATGATCTGACATCATTATTGCAATTACAGATTCTGATTCACATTCACATTTATTGTCACATGCACCAATTAAGGTACAGTGATATTTGAGTTACCATGAAGCCTTACAATAACCTGTAGATCCTGATTCTCCAAATCTTGAACTGTCAGACCAGCGAGACAATTCAAGACAATAAGGCAATAATAAATAATCCTACCTGGATAGCAGCTGGTGTGGGTGTTTTTCTAAACAAATATACAATTACTAAATGGAAAGTGAAACCTCAAACCTTGTTTTTCTTGCAAAATGAGGGTAGTTCTTGACTGTTGAATGTATTTGCTCAGTGTTGGCTAAACCATACATTTTAGACCGATTCTGTGTGAGTCACAAGTCGAGAAAAAGTCAAGCAGAACAAAAGCAGCAAAATTTGTCATTTGTAAGTCGGACCAATTTCCCAGATGGATTTCCATCTTTGGTCCAAAGTGCAATTGTCCATATTTGATAAACAGAAGCTCAAGACATCTCACGTAACGTTAGTACTTAGAGGGGTCTGGTTGAAAAATAAATGAATATACATGTACCACAACCAGTTTGAAGGTCATATCCTATATTGTGCTCATGGTGCGAACAGATAGGATGTCTCGAGCCGAAACATCACCCATTCCTTCTCTCCAGAGATGCTGCCTATCCCGCTGAGTTACCCCAGCATTTTGTGTCTATCATGAAATAGCTGATGTTGGTTTGAGTCGGAACCCTATCATTTATGTATAGAATTGTAGTCAATGCCTTCTATGTTCTGTTGTGCTATGCAAAAAAAGATTTTCATTGTCCTGTCAGGGACACATGACAATAAACTCTTTTGACTTTGACTTTGACTCTTTTGACTTTTGACTTTGAACCCTTCTTCAGACCCTAAAATTAAAAAATTCCCAGCTAAGCCTGCATTACTTTTTCATTCAGTGGCGAAGGCCAAGGAATGATGATCAATTAATATCATTATTATTCAAGAAGCAGCAAACATTTCCGAACCGTGTCAGGTTATAGAGAATAGGAACATCTATGAGTGTGTTGAAACCTGTTACTATAAATGTCAATATGGTCAACTGTTATATCCTGTTGATCACATGTTTAGAACTATTTCGCATATATCCTGTTAATCGGACATGTCCATGGTATCTGATCTGTTCTGTATTTATGCCTCCAATATTCTGTTGTGCTGCAGCAAGCAAGAATTACATTGCTCTATCTGGGACACATGACAATAAACTCTCTTGACTTGGATATATTTCACATATATCCTGTTGGGTGGTCACGGTGATGCAACGGTAGAGTTGGTGCCTTACAGCTAATGCAGCGCCGGAGATCCGGGTTCGATCCCGACTACGGGCGCTGTCTGTACGGAGTTTGCACGTTCTCTTCTCGGTTTCATTCCACATTCCAAAGACGTAGAGGTTTGTAGGTTAATTGGCTTGGTAAATGTAAAAATTGTCCCTAGTGGGTGTAGGATAGTGTTAATATGCGGCGATCGCTGATCAGCACGAACCCAGTGGGCTGAAGGGTTTGTTTCCGCGCTGTATCTCTAAACTCTAAACTAAACTAGCAGCAGGGTGATGTAATAGTGTGAAGTGTAAGCATTTCTTTAAGTTTAATGGTGTAATTGTTAATTTAAGGAATGTTTATGTGGTTAATTATTGCTCCATGGTGTGTACCATACTTAAAGTAGTAAGTACAGACTGCTGCAATAGGTGAAGATTTACCTAATTTTCCCAACGTCGGTGACTTATGTCCTATTCCAAATACAATGATGAGACAGACTTAATACATTGCACATAGTTGAGTGTTACTCCATCCTACCATTTTGTTTGAGGTATTTTTTTAAATCATGGCTTGTTTAGCAGGAGTGGGGTAAACAGAGTGGCAGAGTTATAGTGCCACTATTCACCCTGATTCTGTATAGCTGTTAAACCTAAGAATAATACGAAGTCCCGTGTTGAATTTTATCTCATTGTCACTTCTTGAGTAGGGCTCAAGAAGTGACAATGAGTAGGTTGAGTAGGGCTCCCCGACTTCTGCATCCTTTTCCTGGCGGAGAAAGTGTTGTACTGGTCCCCAAGAAACGTTTATCCCCAAGTGAGGGTTTTTTTGATTTGTATTAATAAATACTATATTATTTTTTCAGCTTGTCAAGTCTGAAATACATTAACATACTCCTTCCATCAGAATTGCGGCAGTGTGTGAGCATGGACGTGATCCACAGCATGTAATCACAGAGCTTTGAAATCTTCACAAAGTCACTCACGTGACTCCGAAATGAAATAGTAAGATTAAACGAGAACTTACCAGTTTGAAGTTTGATCTTTATTTTATGAGGAGCTGCGATGAGGGATTTTGTGCCCTCCGCTCCCAGCCCTCTACTATAAGGTCAACTGGTAAATAGAGTCTCTTCAATCTTACTATATTTAGTCATTGTTGTTTCATCTGTGATTCCACACCGCTGCTTTGAAGAATGTCGCGCATGCATGCTGGTGGGGTCTTCACAAAATCCCTCATCGCAACACCTCATAAAATAAAGATCAAACTTCAAACTGGTAAATTCCCATTTAATCTTACTATCTTAACTTATTCTACCAGCCATATTTCACTTTTCCAATAATGTTAATAGACAACATCTGAAACAAAGATCGTACCTGTTCTGTTTACCTGCGTGTGCCAATGGTTTATTGTGCAACTTCTGTGGCGAATGATGCTAGGAACATTTTTAATCACGATGTGACAAATGCATGCAAATGTAATGTACGAAAGAAATGAAGAAGAATTGAAAAGATCCCTTCACATGATTCCTATTTAACGTGCATTTAGTTTTCTTTTCACTCGGGAACAAGCAACAGCTTGACTCAAATATTCCCATTACTGGAATTGCTGATCATTATAAAGATATTTCACAAGTGCAGGCAGTTTCAAATAAGGGTGTTGGTTGTTTAAAGCTGGGTTAGTCCATTCATCATCTGCCAAAAACCATCAAAATGTCATGCTGCAACTTGCAATGTAGCTCTCTATCATTGGGTTTGTACAGGAGATCCATTAACGCAATGTAAATTTTCCACACTTTGTGTGATCAACAGTTAAGGCCCTGAGCGAAGGAAATAGGCAACATTTCGGGCCGAAACCCTTCTTAACGTTTCGGGCCGAGACATTGCCTATTTCCTTCGCTCCATAGATGCTAAGAAGGTTTTTGACCTGAAACGTTGCCTATTTCCTTCGCTTCATAGATGCTGCCTCACCCGCTAAGTTTATCCAGCACTTTTGTCAACCTTCGATTTTCCAGCATCTGCAGTTTCTTCTTAAACAGTTAAGACCCTACAATTGGTGCCAGTCCCTGCCTGTTGTACTTGTGTTTGACACGATTGTATTTGTGTGTATTTATAGTTGGGATTGATTGGATAGCATGCAAACAAAGGTTTTTCACTGTACCACAGTACACCTGACAATAATAACCCTAAAACTAATCGTAAAGGCAGTGGAAACCCTGGAAGGGTTTTCATGCTGATCAATGCTAAATATAACACAAATTAAAGGTGTGTGAAAATGGATTTAAAATTGATGAACAGGTAGAAAACAGAGAGTTTTAATAAACCAACCTTTCAGGTTGGAAAGATCACAAAGGAGAAATCTTGACCTGCGGTTGATCTGCCATGGAAGGAGAATTGCAGACTTGCAACTTATTCATATATTGTTTTTTTTTGCACAGTTATTGGTGGGTGCGGGAACGTGCTGCTTGGTGGAGGCATAATGGCATTTCGGAGGCTTTTAGATGGCCATAGGGATATGCTGAGCATGGAGAAATACAGATCACATGCAGACAAAGATTTGTGTAACTTGTCATGTTCCTAAATTATAGGCTAGAATTAGGCCATTTGGCCCATCGTCTACTCAGCTAATCAGTCATGGCTGATCTATTATTCCCTCTAAAGCCCATTCTCCTGCCTTTCCCCCCATAACCCCTAACACCCGTACTAATCAAGAATCTGTCAATCTACGCCTTAAAAATGCCCAGTGACTTGGCCTCGACAGCCTTTCGTGGCATTATATTCAGCAGGTTTGACGGGCTTGGTGGTCTACTCCTGCTCATATTTTTATACGTCCTTGTTAATGTCAGGTCTGGTTCTGATGCCACCAATGTTAAAATAAAGAGAAATTCTTAATCCAAGTGTATGAATTGAAAGAGGATAATTCACCCATAAAAACGATTCTGCTTTCAGAAATCGTAGATGATCTGAATCTTAGTTCAATCTATTCATTGTTCAAGCATGTACCTTAAGATTTCCCCCCCCCCCCCCCCCCATCACAAAAATCTATTACTCACAGTCTTGTACTCTTCAGTTTATCTCCCAACTCCAACTTCCTTTAGGAGTGTACAATTTCATATTTCTTGCAGACTGCACAATCATTCTGGGCTGAAAATTATTTTTTTTAAAAATACAGAAAAAATGCTAAATATTCAAAATAAAGACAAACATTTCAAATTCACCAAAATTATCTTAAGGTCAGGCAGCATTTGTTGAAAGAGAAACAGATAATGTTTCGGGTTAGAACCCTTTCTCAGACCAGGGAAAGAAAGAAAATCAAGAAATTGGGGATGGATGGATGGAACAAAGGGAATATCTCTGATAGCGAGAGACCAGACGATTCAGGCTAAATTCAGGAATTCTGTTAAGAGGGTTCACCTACATACACAGATATGAAAAAAAAGTTTAACATTAAAACATAGAAACAGCCTCTCCGACCAGGTAGGGACTTGAAAAAGCAGTTTCCCCCTCCCCCACCCCCCACACATAAAAAGATTAGACACCCCCCACCAACTACATATTTTAACGTACTAAAAATAATAAAAAATAAGTGAAAAATAATGCAGCAAATACTGTCCACACACACCTGAACCAAGCAACATGAAGATTTCATTCAAGATCAGCAGGTAGATACCCAGAGGACGCTTGTTTTTTTAACTATAATAAGATTTGTGACATCACCTCTCAGCTAGTTTGTGCTCTTGGGGAATTTCAGTTATCTACTTTCCAGAAGAATGCCCTTTGGTGTTTTTTTCTGGCAAACATGCTGGTGTAACAATCTGAAATTTACTTTGAATAAATTTACTAATATTTGCCAAAGCCTAGGTTTGACATAAAGGGTGATGTCCAGCATACAAACTATTGGTATTGTATGCAATGTGAGAGAATAAATAATTGGATGAATGAAAAAAAGAAGAATACTGCAAAGTGCCCAAATACATTTACACAATGAACCAGAATATGCATTTGATGCAATGTGACATTTTCTTTGTTTGATTTTTCTTTGTTGAAATGCGTGTCCTGTTAATTTGAAAACAAACTATGAATTATGCAGCATTGTTCCTATGCCAATAAACACAATATCACCCTGTTTGGTTAGAGATTTATCATCAAATATGTCTTTACTTCTGCATATATTTCCATTGCTATTTTAAATTAATCCAGAATGACAATGAAGACAGTGCTATTTCTGTAAGTCAGCTTGGCACCTGATACATGCAGAAGCCTTCTCTGTTTCAGCTTCTCTAAACTAAACTGCTGAAACATGTTCAAATGGAGAAGTTTTGAGATTATTAGAAACCCCCCAAATGTGCTCTGCACTTCTTTGATAGAAAATTGGTTTGGAATGTCCCAAGATGCGGAAAGATTTGATGAAAGTATGAACCTTTCCGACACATTGTTGGAACATTGAACAATCAACCCGTAATGATGTCTGGTTGTTTTCTGCTGCCTCATACAGGCTCGGGTTAGACTACTTGCCCATTTGTGGTTTGCTTGGAGGATCACCTTTCCTGAGTGGGATAAACCCGTCTTTCACTTGGACATTTGGAATGCCAATATCCAAACTGAAGGTTTTCAGGGACTGCCTTGTGATATTTAGAAATGTTGCAGCTGCAAATGAAATAAATTCTATTGATCGAATACAGGAACAAGAAGAGATGACTGGAAGTTTGCTTGTGGTCTAATCATCAGATTACAAGAAAGACAAGCAGAGTAGACCATTTGGCCCCTTACGCCTACCCACTAACCATTAAGATATTGGCTGATCCTGTAACTCCATCCCATTTTTCAACCATAACCCCACTTAAACACAATGAACTGCACATGCTGGTTTACAAAAAAAAAAACACAAGGTGCTGGGTTAACTTAGTGGGTCAGACAGCATCTCTGGAGAACATGGATAGATAACTTTTTGGGTTTGGACTCTTCTTCAGACTGATTATAGTAGCGGGGGAAACAATATCAAAAAAAAAAAAAATTGGTTTTACTTTTGAACAAAATCAGTAATTGGACTTCTACAGCCCTCTTGATCACAAAATTTCAAAGATTCACTACCTTTGAGGGAAGAAGAATCTCATCTACTGTAGATGTTAAAAGAATTGCAGTTCTAAATGCGGAACAAATCTCCTTAATAGGTTGCTTACTAATTCCACAGTCAGGTAAACGATTCAGCGATTTTTTTTTTCCCCCCATTCTATTTAATATTATAACTCACAGTTGAATAATTGATTCAATTGTTCCCGTGATTGGTGTAATCTGCATTACGATCAAGGAAAAAGCAAACCAAAAGTTTCATATCTGATCTTCAGGTAGACAAAAATGCTGGAGAAACTCTGTGGATGAGGTCTCACCCACTGAGTTTCTCCAGCATTTTTGTCTACCTTCGATTTTCCAGCATCTGCAGTTCCTTCTTAAACATATCTGATCAGCATGTATTTTGGGGACTTCACTGAGCATAGAACAGTACAGCACAGGAAGAGGCCCTTCAGTCCACAATGTCTGTTATGATTATGATGCCAAGTTAAATTAATCTCCTCTACCTGCACAGAATCCATTTCCTGCATATCCATGTGCTGATCCAAATGTATATTAAATGTTACTATTGTATCTGCCTCCACCACTAACCCAGCAGTGTGTTCCAGGCACTCACCACCCTATGGTAAAATCCCCCACCCCCCCCCCCCCCCCCCACACATCTCCTTTAATCTTTGTCCTTTTCACCTCATAGTTATACCCTGTAGCATGTGACATTTCCACGCTGGGCAAAATGCTCCGACTGTCTACCTCTCATTATTTTAATAAACTTTATCAGGTCTCCCCTCGTATGTTGTATATTAGATGCTAATTAGAGACCAAAAGTTATCTTTTCCACAATAAATCTGTAGGTTATTTTGAAGTCATTCTATTTTATTTTCCATTATTCTCCTTCAGAACATGGCAGTGACCCAAGTTGTTGAACTTCTAGGAACAAACTGCAGATGCTGGTTTAAATCGAAGGTAGACTCAAAATGCTGGAGTAACTCAATGGGTCAGGCAGCATCTCAAGGCACTTCTTCAGCGATTCCTTCTCTCCAGAGATGCTGCCTGTTAATTTCAAATAGATGTAGAGTTACGCCCCTGTCCCACTTAGGAAACCTGAACAGAAACCTCTGGAGACTTTGCGCCCCACCCGAGGTTACCGTGCGGTTCCCGGAGGTTTTTGTCAGTCACCCTAATGGTCGAAAGTGGTTTCCGCTTCTTCTATGTTCCAGCGATTATTTCAAAAAATTCAAAACCGGCCGCGACTAAAAATAGGTTGCTGTTTTAAAAATCGGTAATTTTTTTAGTCAAAGCCGGTTGCGATGCTAGTTGAAGGTGGTTGCCGGAGGTTGCAGGTAGTGGAAGGTAAGACCTGGACCCACTGCAGTTCGCCTACCGCCACAACAGATCAACAGTGGATGCGATCTCGCTGGCTCTCCACTCCGCTCTGGACCACTTGGACAACAAAAACTCATACGAGGCTGTTATTCATTGATTATAGCTCGGCATTTAATACAATCATTCCCTCCAAGCTGGTTACCAAACTCGCAGAACTGCGCATCCCTCTGCAATTGGATCCTCAACTTCCTCATTCACAGACCACAGACTGTTCGTATTGGTGGAAATGTGTCAGCCTCGATAACAATCAGCTGGGGAGAACCTCAAGGCTGCATGCTCATGACTGCGTAGCCGGTCATAGTGCGAACTCCATCATCAAGTTCGCTGACGACACCACTGTTGTGGAACGTATCACTGATGGGGACGAGTCAGAGTATTGAAGAGAGATCGACCGACTGACCAAATGGTGCCAGCACAGTAACCTGGCCCTCAACACCAGCAGGTAGGATGGGGACCCACAGTCCCGTTTATATCAATGGGTCAATGGTGAAACGGGTCAAGAGCTTCAAATTCCTGGGCATGCACATCTCTGAAGATCTCTCCTGGTCCGAGAACACTAATGCAACGTTAAAGAAAGTACATCAGCGCCTCTACTTCCTGAGAAGATTACGGAGAGTCGGTATGCTAAGGAGGACTCTCTCTAACTTCTACAGGTGCACAGTACAAAGCATGCTGACTGGTTGCATCGTGGCTTGGTTCAGGAACTTGAGCGCCCAATAGTGGAAACGACTACAAAAAGTAGTAAACACTGCCCAGTCCATCATCGGCTCTGACCTCCCTACCATCGAGGGGATCTCTCGCAGTAGCTGCCTCAAAAAGACAGCCAGCATCATCAAGGACCCACACCATCCTGGCCACACACTCATTTCCCCGCTACCTTCAGGTAGAAGGTACAGGGGCCTGAAGACTACAACGTCCAAGTTCAGGAATAGCTGCTTCCGCACAGCCATTAGGCTATTAACTCAAACAAAACTCTGAACATTAATAGCCCATTATCTGTTTATTTGCACTTTTATCTGTTTATTTATTCATGTGTGTATATATTTATATAATGGTATATGGACACACTGATCTGTTCTGTATTAATGGCTACCATATTCTGTTGCGCAAAGCCAACAATTTCCTGTAATTCTTCTGCGTTGAACACACTCAGATCTTATTATCGTGTTAAAGAAGGAACTGCAGATGCTGGAGAATCGAGACCACCAGTCTGAAGAAGGGTCTCGACCCGAAACGTCGCCCATCTCCTTCGCTCCTTAGATGCTGCTGCACCCGCTGAGTTTCTCCAGCTTTTTGTGTAACCCCAGATCTTATTATCCCCTAATTTGCTATCTACAGATCCCCACACATAAAGATGTGTCCTAGCCCCATCGTGAAGCTGTTAGACGTTACAAGTAAACATTGAGGAGTATGCTCGAGAGAGCAGTCTATGCTTACACAAATGCATCATGTCACTGCTTTCTATCAAGCATTATTGGAAATAATTTACTAACAAATGTAATTTATTTTTAAGGACACAAAATGATGGAATAACTCAGCTTGTCAGGCAGCATCTCCGGAGAACATGGATAGGTGGTGTTCCAGGCTGGGCCCTTCTTACTGACGTATTATCCCAACCTCAGCTGACAGGTGAAACGGGTATTTTTAACAGTTTACATTACCAATATCAAGCCCAGGGGCAAAGGAGGTTCTGGTGGACGTGTGCTTGATCATAAAGAACTCATTTTGACTTTGCATTCCCAAAATGTGTTTGGTACTGTGTATTTTAGTTTTGAGATACAATGAAGAAACAGGCCCTTTGGCCCACTGGGTCCATGCTAACCAGCGATCACCCGATCATACTAGTTCTTTCCTACTCACATTGGGATAATTCTACAGAAGCCAATTAATCTACAAACCTGCACGTCTTTGGAATGTGAGAGGAAACTGGAGCACCAAGAGAAAACCCACGCGGTCACTGGGAGAACGCACAAACTCCACACATGCAGCACCCGTAGTCAGGATCAAATGCGGGACTCTGGCGCTGTAAGGCAGCATCTCTACCGCCGCGTCCATGTGCCATCCTTGCACCATGTGTGTTCAAGAAATGAATATATTTTTCTGAATGAAGTATGTTCTAGAATAAAATAATAGCAACTAGTCAGCAGAGGAGTAAACATAGAAACATAGAAAATAGGTGCAGGAGTAGGCCATTCGGCCCTTCGAGCCTGCACCGCCACTCAATATGATCATGGCTGAACATTCAACTCAGTATCCCGTACCTACTTTCTCTCCATATCCCCTCATCCCTTTAGCCACAAGGGCCTCATCTAACTCCCTCTTAAATATAGCCAATGAACTGGCCTCAACTATCTTCTGTGGCAGACAATTCCAGAGACTCACCACTCTCTGTGTGAAAAATGTTTTCCTCACCTCGGTCCTAAAGGAATTCCCCCTTATCCTTAAACTGTGACCCCTTGTTCTGGACCTCCCCAACATCGGGAACAATCTTCCTGCATCTAACCTGTCCAACCCCTTAAGAATTTTGTAAGTTTCTATAAGATCCCCCCCGCAATCTTCTAAATTCTAGCGAGTACAAACCGAGTCGATCCAGTCTTTCCTCATATGAAAGTCCTGACATCCCAGGAATCAGTCTGGTGAACCTTCTCTGTACGCCCTCTATGGCAAGAATGTCTTTCCTCAGATTTGGAGACCAAAACTGTACGCAATAGAGGCAGGAATTGAGCCACAGAAGTGAACTCATCATTCACTGGAAATCACTCTGCATGAAATCATCGACAAACTGTTTAGTGCAATGATCATGAGTATCACAGCGGGTTTAATTCAAAACAAGGAGGGTTAGGCCGGCAACAATTCTCCCATTAAATGTTACATTTTCACAGCCTCAAATAAACTTATTTTCTCATTGGGGAATAAGGAATACTGGTTAAGTTGTAATTTACTACAAACCCTTTTCAGGTCATCTATACAGTGGAGGGTAATCATATTACTGGCCTGTCGAGACCAGGGGGAAATTCCATTCCAATGCTACCTATTGTTCTGGTTCCCGTCCTGCATCGGCAATGTGTGGCATTATTCCAAAACAGCTACGTGTCCTTTCTTATTAACGAGCTGTTCAACTTGCTTTAATATTTAATCACTGTCTCAGAGGTGCTTTATTTACAATGTGAGAGAGGGATCATGGTGCATATTTCCTGCATCCTGTGTTCTTAGAAATCTGTGATTGCAATCAGGCTTTTGCTCAGGGTATTGAAGGAAAGGGGAAGAGGGCAAAGATGTGATGGTGGGAAGGGAAGGGAGGAGTAGAGGGGAGGCCAGGCCAGGCCAAGGTGGATACACCTATTCCCTTTCATCCTTTGACACTCCATACCTTCCACATCTGAAAGATAATTACTGAACAACATTAATTGTCTTGCGTTTAAAATTCTCTAGAGCTCTTGGAGAGTGGCAGAGTGGATCACAAAATTCACGTTTTTTTTTCCTGCATGTACTTGCATCCTGATACTTAGCACCATCTGTCCAGGAAGCATTCCTTCATTGTAGCTGCAGTTTTGTGCAATCAACAAAATACACTGCAGTTACTTGCATAGGCTACTCTGACAGCACCTCCAAAACCCGTGACCTCCAGCAGCAAGGCCGAGGGCAGCAGGTATATTGGAACTCCACCTTCACAATCCACTCCTGCACACAAACAGTCTTGACTTGAAAACGGATCGCTGTTCCTTCATTGACATAGGGTGCAAATCCTGGAACAAAAGGCAGTTCAGATAATTGCTCTGTGGGGACACCTTCACCAACACGGGCTGCAGCAGTTCAAAGAGTCAACACACCATCAACTTCTCAAGGTAAGTTAGAAATGGACAATTACTGCCAATAACCAAAAAAAACCCCAAATGATCCTGCATTTTAAATTAGCTCAGTTCCTGACTCACACAGCTAAATATTCATATTTAATAATCAAAGAATTGCAAATAACATAATAACTTCCCTGGAGAAGGGTCTCCACCCGATACATCACCCATTCCTTCTCTCTAGAGACGCTGCCCGTCCAACTGAGTTACTCCAGCATTTTGTGTCTATCTTCGGTTTAAACCAGCATCTGCAGTTCCTTCCTATATATAATAACTTCTCTCTTGTGCATTGTCCTGCCTCATTGCCTTCACTGGTCCTCGTGCTGCTGCAGGTTGCTACTCCATTGGTTGCAGATGGATGGATGGAGGTGGGGGATAGAGGACACACTCTCTCAGCAAATGAGATTACTGGTGGTCTAGGAAGATGGCCTCAAGCACTTCCAGGCACATCCTTGCTTCAGTGTATCTTATATGCCTGAATGACACCAGGATAGAGAGGTTACAGCATTTAAGGAGGACATTCAGCCCATTGTTCAGCCCTGCACAAGAGCAATTTAGCAATTGAACTCCACACCCTATTCCTCCAACAATACTAATTTTCTTTCTTTCAACTTCTTATCCAGCTAAACATTAATGTTGAATCTATCTCTACCAGCAGAAGAATTTGTTCTTTTTGTAAGGCAACTACACACAGTTTAGAAAAGTGTTTCTCGTGTCATTTTTATTTAGAGTTAGAAAGAGAAGCAACTTGGATACAGGTCCTTATGCTTACCTAGTCTGCATTAACATCAACATTTACATTAATCACCCATTAATAGTAAGATTAAATGAGAACTTACCAGTTTGAAGTTTGATCTTTATTTTATGAGGAGTTACGATGAGCGATTGCGTGAACAACCCCGCCAGTCGGCATGCGCGTCAATCTTCAAAGCAGCGGTGTGAAATCACAGAAGACCAATAATTGAAGTAACATAGTAAGATTATAAGCCTAGAACTACCAGATGAGCTTCGTGATACGAGGGTTGGGAGCGGTGGGCACGTAATCGCTCATCGTAACTCCTCATAAAATAAAGATCAAACTTCAAACTGGTAAGTTCTCATTTAATCTTACTATTTTATTTCGGAATCACGCGAGTGAAGATGTCAAAGATCTGTGATTTCACGCCGATTCAAATCCAGGTGTCTCACACTGCAATCAGTTGACTCAGGAGGAGTGAATATTAGCAATACGTCGAAACCTGATACTGATTAACATTTTAATGCTTTAATTCACAAATAAACAAATATTCAATAGCGACTCCTCTCTCCCAGGGAGAAGCTATGAAACAGAACTTAAAACAGAATGGGCGAACACCCCAGATTCACCAAGCGGCTTATTATAAAACATTTGAAAAGTCAATTTGACCATCCTGCGGCCGTGAGGATGTGGTCTAGAGGGACATCCATTGCCCTCGCCGCTGACGTCGATGCCGCCCTGGTGGAGTGAGATTTAAAGTTGTCAGTATTAACTCCTGCACACCCCAACACTTGTTTCAGCCATCGTGAAATGGTCTGAGCTGACACTTTCATATGTGGCTTTTTGTGGCTAATAAACAATGCTTCCTCAGAGCCTCTAAGGCTCTTCGTCAATTAAATCAATTAAATTCAGCCGTAAATCCGTGGGATAAGCTGACAGCACAAGCTTGAATCCGGACATCCCTGGTCTAGAATCATAGATTCATAGAAAATAGGTGCAGGAGTAGGCCATTCGGCCCTTCGAGCCTGCACCGCCATTCAATATGATCATGGCTGATCATCCAACTCAGTATCCTGTACCTGCCTTCTCTCCATACCCCCTGATCCCTTTAGCCACAAGGGCCACATCTAGCTCCCTCTTAAATATAGTCAATTAACTGGCCTCAACTACCTTCTGTGGCAGAGAATTCCACAGACTCATCACTCTCTGTGTGAAAAAAGATCTTTTCATCTCGGTCCTAAAGGACTTCCCCCTTATCCTTAAACTGTGACCCCTTGTTCTGGAGTTCCCCAACATCGCGAACAATCTTCCTGCATCTAGCCTGTATTCCCCTTAAGAATTTTGTAAGTCTCTATAAGATCCCCTCTCAATATCCTAAATTCCAGCAAGTATAAGCCGAGTCTATCCAGTCTTTCTTCATATGGAAGTCCTGCCATCCCAGGAATGAGTCTGGTGAACCTTCTCTGTACTCCCTCTGTGGCAAGAATGTCTTTCCTCAGATTAGGAGACCAAAACTGTATGCAATACTCCAGGTGTGGCCTCACCAAGACCCTGTACAACTGCAGTAGAACATCCCTGCTCTTGTACTCAAATCCTTTTGCTATGAATACCAACATACCATTCGCTTTCTTCACAGCCTGCTGCACCTGCATGCCTAATTTCAATGACTGGTGTACCATGACACCCAGGTCTCATTGCATCTCCCCTTTTCCTAATTGGCCACCATTCAGATAATAATCTACCCTCCTGTTTTTGCCGCCAAAGTGGATAACCTCACATTTATCCACATTATACTGCATCTGCCATGCATTTGCCCACTCACCGAACCTATCCAAGTCACCTTGCAGCCTTCTAGCATCCTCCTCACAGCTAACACTGCCCCCCAGCTTTGTGTCATCCGCAAACTTGGAGATGTTGCATTTAATTCCCTCATCCAGATCATTAATGTATATTGTAAATAGCTGGGGTCCCAGCACTGAGCCTTGCAGTACCCCACTAGTCACTGCCTGCCATTCTGAAAATGACCCGTTTACTCCTACTCTTTGCTTCCTGTCTGCCAGCCAGTTCTCTATCCACATCAATACTGAATCCCCAATACCGTGTGCTTTAAGTTTGTATGCTAATCTCTTATGTGGGACCTTGTCGAAAGCCTTCTGAAAGTCCAGATATAACACATCCACAGGTTCTCCCTTATCCACTCTACTAGTTACATCCTCGAAAAATTCTATAAGATTCGTCAGACATGATTTACCTTTCATAAATCCATGCTGACTTTGTCCAATTATTTCACTGCTTTCCAAATGCGCTGCTATCCCATCTTTAATAACCGACTCTAGCATTTTCCCCATTACCGATGTTAGACTAATTGGTTTGTAATTCCCCGTTTTCTCTCTCCCTCCCTTTTTAAAAAGTGGGGTTACATTAGCTACCCTCCAATCCTCAGGAACTATTCCAGAATCTAAAGAGTTTTGAAAAATTATCACTAATGCATCCACCATTTCTGGGGCTACTTCCTTAAGTACGCTGGGATGCAACCTATCTGGCCCTGGGATTTATCGGCCTTTAATCCATTCAATTTACCTAACACCACTTCCCAGCTAACCTGCATTTCACTCAGTTCCTCCATCTCATCTGACCCCCGGTCCCCTGCTATTTCCGGCAGATTATTTATGTCTTCCTTTGTGAAGACAGAAACAAAGTAGTTATTCAATTGGTCTGCCATGTCCTTGTTCCACATGATCAATTCACCAGTTTCTGACTGCTTTGTTAATTAGGTCATAGATGTAAAATTTAACATTGTTCTGTGAGGACACCATCCTGTCCAGGCGCAGTTTGTGCAAGGTCTGAACCCTTTGCGCTGATACGAGCGCCTTGAACATAACCAACTTAAGGGTAATCTTTGTTAAGGATCAGGATGTGGCTGTACCCCATTGATGAAGCAGCATCAGTACCATGCTTACATCCCAGATTTCAGAATACCTAGGCCTGGGGGGGATTAGAATTAAAAACACCCTTCATAAACCTGGAGATTAACGGATGAGATCCTATAGACTGAAGTTCTGACCCCTGGCATAGGTACGAGGACAAAGCGCTCCTGGCACTGTTGATGGCACTATAGCTCAACTCTTCATCGAAATGTAACTTGGACTGAACTTCGAGCACATCTGGGATTGAGGCTGTGTGGTATGTAATGTTCCCCTGTAAACAAAATTCCTCCCATTTCCTGACATGAGAGATGTACTGCCTTTTCGTACTATCCCTCCAGGACACTGTGATGACATCCACGGTCCGATTGGATAGTCCCAGACGCAGATATGGCCTTCTTAAACTCTGCAAATCAACAAATTTAGACGATCATACAACGGGTGTTGACCTCCAGTCACAGGGTGCACCAACAGATTATGACATTTTGGAACCACCATAATAGGCTGTGTAATAATACCCGAAATCAGAGGGAACCATAGCAGTGTAGGCCAGCCAGGTACCACCAAAATCCCTGAAGCGGAGTCCTGCTTGATCTTATCCAAGCACCGACTGATGAGGCAGAAGGGGGGAAATGCATATAAAAACATTCTGCCCCAGTGCAGTGAGAACGCATTCAGTGCAACTGCCCCTGGGTCTGGTTCCATGAAACATACTTCGGTACCTGGTGATTAAGTCTGAATGCAAACAAATTGATATCTGGCATCCCATACTGGAGAACAATTTCATTAAATACATCATGATTCAACATCCACTCAGTGTTGTCGTTGAATTTGCATGACCTGGTGTCTGCCACCATATTGAATCTGCCTGGCAAGTAGACAGCTGAAAACCAAATATTCTTATTAATGCACCAGTGCCAAATAAGGTTAGGCAATCCATCACAAGATTTCAACTTGATTCCACCCATGTGATTAACATATGCCACTGCCGTGGTGTTGTCAATCTGAAGCTGAACATGCAAGTGATGCTGAGTGGTACAGTAAGCTTTGAGCCATAAAATGCTCCTAAAAGCTTTAAATTATTAATTCCATGTTATTGGAGAATCCATCTTCATATTCCATCTGCCTCCACAGCTAGACCTGGTATCAGTAGCACCCCAACCTAGGGCACTAACATCAGTCTGCAAAACAACTGAAGGTGTTTCGATCAAAATTTTGCTAGAACAATTTGAAATGTTTCTAATCCACCACTGTACTTCAGTAATGGCTTCAGATGGTAACTGCATGTATTCTAAGTGCCTGTACCTTTGCCCTCTGTAAATGTTGGTAATGCAATGGTCCATATTGCACAGCTGGAAAGGCAGCTACCAATTTACCTATTAAGCTGGCCACCTGTTTAATTGAAGGTGATTGCTCCCCCAAGAGCTTGATACAGCCTTCAATTAAATCTAATCTCTTGCCCTTGGGCAGAGTCACACTCATGTGATTTGAATCAACTGTGAATCCCAAATAGTCAATTGTGTTAACCAGCACAAATTTCGATTTAGTTGGGTGGATAATGAACCCCAACCTCTTAACCATGAGTTTAACAGCTGAAACTGATAACTCGGCTGCCACAAAGGTGTTTCCAATTATTAAGATGTCATCCAAATAGGCCATTACAATATGGCCCTGTGACCATAGTAACCCCAGTACTGGTTTTAGCAGCTTTGTAAATAAGTGAGGGGCTGAGGTTAACCCATTAGGCAGTGCTCTAAACTGCCATAATTGCCCATCCAGCTAAATTACAAGTATCTCCGATACTCTTTATGAACAGGCACTGAATAATATGCATCCTGAAGATCTATACATGCCATGTAACACTCTCTGGAAATCAATTGCTTGGCAGTAGCAAACACTTCCATTTTAAAATGATTATACGGCACAAACGGATTAAGTGCTGTCAGGTCCAAAATAATCCGACACCCACCATCTTTCTTTGGTCTAGGAAACACATTAGATACAAATTGATGAGTTTGATAAACTGTCTTCTCAATTACACCTTTAAAACATAATTTTGCTATTTCAGCTTGAATCCCCAAATTCTCCCGTTGTGAGAAAATGAGTGCCTGCTCTGGCTTTTGCTGGGTGGGTGGACACAGGTTGGGAATAAATTCAATTTGAAACCCTTGTATACTCTGCAGTATAAACACATTTGATGTTATTTAACACCATTCTTTGAGAAACCTGTGTAACCTCCCCCCAACTGGTAGGTAATTATCACTCAATATGTTTTGACAAGAACCAGACCCATCTACCTCCATAGTTACCAGTGGAGTTCTGTGTCCCCTGGCTCTGGATGGAAAAGGCATGTTTGCCCATGCTCCTGCTGGAGTGCACCAGCTGCGCACATTGAATGGCCGGCTTGGTCCTTGTCCGGACCCGATTTCAGCAAACCGTTTGTAAGGGTACTGTCGCCGAAGGGTTCTGCTGGTCACTGGTGCCTTGATGAGCCCGACGGTTTTTGCCTCTTCATCTAGCTCCTTTACCCTCTTCGCGAGGTCTTCCCCGAACTTAGGTTGCTGGATGTTGCTTGGCTTACACAGGGCAGCAAACCTTGGGTTATTGGTAGGGTGGATGGCGCTCTTTCTAAGGCAGTTAATTTCAAAGTGCACATTGCACATGAGAGCCAGGGCATCCTGCTGAACTTCAGTCAGGAGCCCACCATCCACCGATCTACCAAAAGCCGTAATGCCGGCTGTGAGCAGTTCCAGCACCCGTTGTTAACTCCTGCGCTCGGATGCCTAGTCCCATATGGCCCCAAATGGCATGATTGACGGCCGGCTCTTTGAGCAAAATACAATTTTATGGGGGGTCATATTTTTTGGCGGTTGTATCCATGGCGGTTGTATACAGTTCCTGAAGCTGGTGCGAAGCCAAATAATTTATACTGGCAGCCACTCTACCCCCAGTGGCTCTCCAGAGTCTATTGGGATGGCAAACCTGGCCACCAGGAATGGGATCTCTGGTTGTTGCCCTTCGTCCCGTGGGGCAGCTCCCAACGCTAAGCCCCAGAGTCGGCATCAGAATCATACTGACCCGGTATGCTCTCCTCCTCCAAGGGGGAGATACTAATCAGTCCAGT
The DNA here is from genome assembly GCA_963514005.1 of Raja brachyura. The sequence continues at coordinate 19,682,746 of OY740806.1, read as the reverse complement.
AGGTGCTGCTGGCACGGGCCCCTGGAGAGGCCGGCGCTCTTGATGAAGCATCCTCTCCAATAGGAGCTCCATCCTGGATACCCGTTCTACGGTATCCATTCTTGAGGGAGAACCCTCCCGACCGGACTCGTCAGAGTCTATCGGCCGGACAGATTTTCGAGTGGCCTTATGCTCCTCCGGCGTAGCCACGGTGCTCTCCGACACCAAGTCTGTAGTCGCTGGTCTCACTACTAGCGACTCTGTAGGTGAGCTAGTCGGCCGCCCGCTACCCGCACTCCCGCGGGCATTAGACACTTTTGCTACGGCTCACGTTGCTGCTAATGACTTCCTCATGCTTGAACTTGCCCTCCTGTAACAAGATTTAACAAGCGCAGAAAATCGACCTCCAACAAGTTTGACACTTACCTGAGGCTTTTTAAACTTACCGCTGGAGAAGCGCTGCTCCTCACAGCCGGTCGCTGCGCCATGCGTCAGACGTAATGACGCGCATGCCGACTGGCGGGGTCCTTCACGGAATCACTCACGTGACTCCAAAGTAAAATCCTATTTTCTATTTTCCTCACATTCTCATCAACATATCCCAAACATCTCCTCTTGTAATGCTGCGCCTAATCTCACCCCGTTAGTCTGGTTCAGTAAAATACTATCAAGCACTGGATCAACTAAACTTCTTTATTCTCAAACACAGACACACTTCCTGTACGATACCTAACCAACACGGCAGGTCAGATCCTTGTCTCTACTCGTCCAAGCCCTTCAGACACCTCAGATGGTCAGCATGGTCCCTTGTGCTCCCCCAGAAGATCGACACAGACTCCTGTGCTGTCCGCTCTATATTCTGTATTGGACCCGTGGCATGAAATACATGGGGGGTGGGGGACAACCCCTACAATCCAATCATAAATAAAGATCATACAATAAATTAATTGACAGTCCCCTAACCCAATCACAGAATACCCCATTACATTGTTTCTACATAATGTTCCTAATCAAAGACAGTTCCCCTAAGTAAATACCCCATTCCAACTAAGACCCAGACATGGTTCAACAACAACAAGCCCTGGTTTACTGCAGAACTCAGACAGCTCCGACGGTCTAAAGAGGATGCCTACAGGAGCGGGGATGCAGACCTCTACAGGCAGGCCAAATACAAGCTGAGAAGAGGAATCAAAGCTGCCAAGGAAAGGTACTCTGAGAAGTTAGGGATCAAGTTCTCAGCTGGTGACTCTTCTACAGTTTGGAAGGGCTTGCAAGAAATTACCAGCTACAAGAGGAAAGCCCCCCGCTCTTTGGACAATCGTCAGCTGACCAATGACCTGAATGAGTTTTACTGCAGGTTTCAAAATCAGAAACATAACCCTGGTACCCCCTCCCCAACCAACACAGCCAGACCCCAGTCTACAAAGAATGAATCCTGCACACTCTCCTTCCCATTCACCACTTCACACCTACTTGCGGCAAGACTTCAGTATGAAAAGACTGGACAATTTCCCACCTCAACCTACACTTCACAGCCTGACATCAGTCTGCAAAGACTGGGCCCTACTACACCCACCCCCCTCCAATCACCACTTCACACCCAATCACCCATACCCAGCTGCACAACATTACTTCTCCATCATCAACAATAAAAATAGAGGAGGTGGAGAGGCTTTTCAGAGGGAAAAAAAGCTGGAAATCTCCAGGACCTGACAATGTTTCCCCCTCTACTCTTAAGCTCCATGCCAAACAGCTGGCACTGGTATACACAGACATTTTTAACCAGTCCCTGCAAACATGTACTATCCCTGCCTGCTTCAAAGTCTCCACTATTGTCCCTGTACACAAAAAGGCAAGGATTACTTGTCTTAATGACTACAGGACTGTCGCACTGACCTCTGTAATCATGAAGACACTCGAAAGGCTTGTGCTGGCCAACTTGAAAAATATCACAAACTCCCTGCTGGACCATCTACAGTTGCATATCAGGCCAATAGATCTGTGGATGATGCAGTCAACCTGGGCCTGCACTTCATCCTACATCAGCTGGACCGCCAGGGGACCTATGTGAGGATCCTGTTTGTTGATTTTAGCTCTGCATTCAACACCATTGTGCCAGTGCTACTATACTCCAAACGTTCTGAGTTGACTGTGCCTGAACCCCTCTGTCGGTGGATCACCAACTTCCTGACAGACAGGAAGCAGCATGTGAGGCTGGGAAAGCACACCTTGGATGCAAAAACGTTCAGCATAGGAGCACCGCAAGGCTGCATACTCTCTCCTCCCCTCTACTCTCTCTACACCAATGACTGCACCTCCACAGACACCTTTGTCAAGCTTTTCAAGTTTGTGGATGACACAACCCTGATTGGACTGATCCAGGATGGGAAGAATCGGCCTACAGACAGGAAGTGTCACAGCTGGCATCCTGGTGCCGTCGCAACAACCTGGAGCTCAATGCTCTTAAGACGGTGGAATTGATTGTAGACTTTAGGAGAGCTCCCCCTCCCCTCACCCCACTCACCATCAACAACACCACAGTCACATCTGTGGAGTCTTTTAAGTTCCTGGGAAGCATCATCTCCAAGGACCTTAAGTGGGGGTTTCCCATCGACTCCACAGTCAAAAAGGCACAACAGAGGATGTACTTCCTACGGCAGCTGAGGAAGCACAATCTGGTCCAATGATTGGTCCACAGGCAATGATGGTCCAATTCTACACAGCCATCATAGAGCCTGTTCGCACCTTCTCCATCATGGTCTGGTTTGGCTCAGCCACCACGTACGACACCTGGAGGCTGCAGCGAATCGTCCGATCAGCAGAGAAGGTTATTGGCTGCAACCTTCCCTCCATTGATGACCCCTCTCACCCTGGCCACAAACTCTTTGAATCACTTCCCTGTGGAAGGCGACTCCGGATTGTCAAAGCTGCCACAGCCAGACATAAAAATAGTTTTTATCCACGAGTAGTTGCTCTACTCAACAGCCAAAAATCCGTTTGATCTGGTATTTTGTTGGTTCAGATGCTTGATCAATGGTGTTTTATCATTAATGTTTCATTATTATTAATGTTTAGTGTTTTCTGAGTCATTCGTAAATGTCACTGTATGTCATGTTGTTACTTGTCGGCAGAGCACCAAGGCAAATTCTTCGTATGTGAATACTTGGCCAATAAACTTACTTAAATAAATATTTTACCAGGTAACATAAACAATTTGGGTAAGGCCCCTTGTTAACTTGACCAATCACAAGTTAACAGTGCAAAACCATGCAACACAGTTAACAGTGGTATTATAACATACCTTTTCCCAACCAATCCTCATCATGCATTTGCAGCAAGGCGCAGCTCTTTCTGCAAAACCTTCATACATATTAACAATTGAGGGAACATTTGGACATCACCCTGTACTTAGCTTATTTAGCTTGAGGGGACATGTGGACATCACCCTGTACTTACAGACCCAGATGTTCTGGAGCCATGAACCTCGTGGTTTTGCAGCTTGTGCAGAAAGATGCCAAGCAGGTTTTGCAAAGGCAGAAATCCTCCATTTTGTCACATACTATATTGGCCAATATTATCACTATCACTTATGACCTTACGACCCCCTCCCCCAGGGCCAGCCTTAAGCTGATTGGACAGATTGCTCCCAATTGGGCACCGCGAGTCAGGGGGCCCCGCGCCAGAGTAATCTACTATCGGCTCAGGTAGATCTACCCCGGGTGGAGGGGGGAGAGAGGGGTGGAGAGAGAGTAGAGGGGTGGAGGGGGGAAGAAAGGGGTAGATGGGGAGGGGGTTGTGAGGGGGAATGGAGATGGGGTAGAGGGGAAGAGGGGGTGGGTGGGTCGTTCGCTCACGGCAGTGCTCCCGCCCCTACAGTTGCCGTGCTTCACGCACACAGCCCCGGCTCCACCCCTCTCTCTCCCCGGGGAGACGTGGTAAACAATACTGGGATGGCCGGACGGGGGTTGGAGCAACGTTTACAAACATTGGCCTCAGCTCACACCCGTCCGCCCGGACCCCGGCATCCGCTCATGCTGCCGGCCCTCTCCCTCCCTTCTCTCCTTCCATTCCTCCCCCCTCCCTTCTCTCCTTCTCGCCCTCCTTCCTCTCTCTTTTCCCTTCTCACATTCGCATAGAGAGTGTGACCTGACTAGAAGTGTTGTTCCAGATTTGCCATTTACCTCTCCATTGGAGGATTTTAAAGACACAGTTCGATCTCGGAGTCGAGGGGGGATCGAAAGTTCTAGCAACCGTAAAGTTACCACCGCACATTGAGCACAAGAGCTTGTTAGTGCCCAATTAGCCTGCATTTGCTCATGCGGGTGGAGAGAAGATCACTTCAAGAGAACCGAATGGAATAGGGAAAGTGGGAGTTGGTGCATGTGAATCTGTCTCATGTCGACGGCTTTGACGATGGTGAGGCTGGAGGGATGCGGACAGGTATTCAAACTTCCTTCAGTTGCATGGTAAGGTTCCATGGGAATGGGGATCATGGATGCGATAATTGGTGAGACCCTTTGGAACTGACAGAAAAGTCATTGTTGGATGCTACTGTGGGTTGCTTGAGAAAGAAGGGAGGGAAGGAATGATTTGCTCCATCCCTTCTTTCTCCACTTCCCTCCTTTCTTTCTCTACTTCCCTCCCTCCCTTCTGTCCCTCCCTCCCTCCCTCCCTTCTCTCCTTCCCTCCCACACACACATAACACAAAGACAACTAACACATACACATCACACACAGACAACTAGCACCCACAACTAAATTGGGATGGGGTAGAAGCCCAAAGAGTAGAATGAGACTGAAACCCCAAATGTAATGCCTGGACTGGTTTTTCACCAATGGTTATTGGTTTTCCAGGATCTATTTAATTAAATAACTTTTTTTTTCATTTCACAGTCACTAAAACAAGTGGTATTGTAACTATGTACTTTTCAGAGGTGATCTACACATTTTGTTTGTTACTTGTAGGCTTACATGTATGCAATTTTATATTAAAACTAGACCAAGTGCAGACCCGTTGGGTCTGGTCCCCCAACGTGCAGTTGCAGGGGGGGCAGCATGTCCCTGAGGGTGGGTGAGGGGGGTAGAGAGGGGTGGGGTAAGGGGAAGGGGAGGGGAGAGGAGAGGGGTTATGGAGAAGAGGGGAGGAAAGGGAGGTGGAGGGGAGAGGAGAGGGGGAGAAAGAGGGGTAGGGGAGAGGTGGAGAGAGAGTGGAGGGGGAGAGACAGGAGAGGGAGGAGAGGGATAGAGAGGGGGTGAGAGAGGAGGGGGAGAGTGAGGAAAAGGAGGGGGAGAGGTGGGGAGGGGGAGGGGAAGAGTGGTGAGTGAGGGGAAGAGGGGTAGCAGGGAGTGGTGCAAGAGTGAGGGGAAGGGGGTGGGGGGGAGATGGGGGTGAAGAGGGGTGGGGAGAGAGGGGGTGGGAGGGGTGAGGAGAGAGGGAGATGGAGAGAGGGGAGAGGGAGGAGGACAGAGGGGTGGGAGGGGAAGGGGAGAGAGGGGGAAGAGTGTGGAGGGAAGGGGGAGGGGTAGGGAGACGGAAGAGTGTGGAGGGAGGGGGAGAGGGGTAGGGGGAGGGGGAAAAGTGAGGAGGGAGGGGGAAAGCAGAGAGAGGGGGAAGAGTGGGGAGGGGGAGGGAATGGAGGGTGGGGGAGGGAGATGGGGAAAGGTGGGGGGTGGGGTATGGGGGAGAGAGAAGTGGAAGTGGGGAGGGAGGGTGAGAGATGTAGGGGAGTGGCGGAAGTGGGAGAGAGAGGGGGAAGGGGGAGTGGTGTAAGAGGGATAGCAGAGTTGGGGGAAGGGGTGGGGGAGATAGGGAGGGAGGGGAGAGAGAGGGTGGGTGAGGGAGAGAGGTGGGGTGGGAGAGGGGTGGGGAAGGGAGAGGTGGAAGAGTGGGGAGGGAGGGGGAGAGGAGTAGGGGAGTGGTGGAAGTTGGAGAGAGGGAGGGGAGGATGGTGGGGGAGTGGTGGAAGAGGGTGAGAGGGGAAGGGGGAAAGGGGTGGGAGGGAGTGGTGGAAGAGGCACAGGGGTAGGGGGGAAGGGGGCGGGGGGAGAGAGGGAAGGGGAAGGTGGAGAGAAGGATGGGGGTGGGGGAGAGAGGGAAGGGGGTGGGAGGAGGAGGGGTTTGAGGGGAGTAGAGAGCGATGGGGGAGGGGGAGGGGGGAAGAGGGGGAGATGAGAGCAGAGGGGTGGTGGAGAAGAGGGGAGGAAATGGACAGGTGGTGGGGAGAGGAGAGGGGGGAGGAAGAGGGGAGGGGAGGTGGAGACAGAGTGGAGGGGGAGAGAGGGGAGAGGGAGAGAGTGGAAGGGGAGACAGAAAAAGGGGAGGGAGAGTTGACTTTCCTGTCGAACTAAATCAATAAGATTTTGAAAATGAAAAATAATTTTGATCGATCGCTGTCGAGAAACGAAGTCCAAATTACCATGTTCTGGAAAAGGTTTCAAAGGCAACGCGAGCAAGCAATGTCCCCCCAGTCACATGTGTGGGGGATAGTGGTACAGTGTCCCCCAGTCACATGTGTGGGGGATAGTGGTGCAGTGTCCCCCTAGTCACAAGTGTGGGGGGAAGTGGTACAGTGTCCCTCTAGTCACATGTGTGGGGGAAGTGGTACAGAGTCCCCCTAGTCACAGGTGTGGGGGGAAGTGCTACAGTGTCCCCCTAGTCACATGTGTGGGGGAAGTGGTACAGTGTCTCCCTAGTCACAGGTGTGGGGGATGAGGTACAGAGTCCCCCTAGTCACATGTGTGGGGGATATTAGGTGGTACAGTGTCCCCCTCGTCACATGTGTGGGGGAGAGTGGTACAGGTCCCCCTAGTCACAAGTGTGGGGGAAGTGGTACAGAGTCCCCCTAGTCACATGTGTGGGGGAAGTGGTACAGTGTCTCCCTAGTCACAGGTGTGGGGGATGAGGTACAGAGTCCCCCTAGTCACATGTGTGGGGGATATTAGGTGGTACAGTGTCCCCCTCGTCACATGTGTGGGGGAGAGTGGTACAGGTCCCCCTAGTCACAAGTGTGGGGGAAGTGGTACAGTGTCCCCTAGTCACATGTGTGGAGGAAGTGGTGCAGTGTCCCCCTAGTCACATGTGTAGGGGGGGGCAGCATGTCCCTGAGGGTGGGTGAGGGGGTTAGAGAGAGGTGGGGTAAGGGGAAGGGGAGGGGAGAGGAGAGGGGAAGGTTAGAGGAGAGGGGTTATGGAGAAGAGCGGAGGAAAGGGAGGTGGGGGGATAGGGGAGAGGTGGAGAAAGAGGGGTAGGGGAGAGGTGGAGAGAGAGTGGAGGGGGAGGGAGAGAGAGTGAAAGGAGAGGGAGAGAGGTGTGGAGAGAGAGGGGGTGAGAGAGGAGGGGGAGAGAGAGGGAAAGGAGAGGGGGAGAGGTGGGGAGGGGTGGGAGAGGGGAAGAGTGGTGAGTGAGGGGAAGAGGGGTAGCAGGGAGTGGTGCAAGAGCGATGGGAAGGGGGTGGGGGGGGAGATGGGGATGAAGAGGGGTGGGAGAGAGAGGGGGTGGGAGCGGTAAGGAGAGAGGGAGATGGAGAGGTGGAGAGGGAGGAGGAGAGGGGGGTGGGGGAAGGGGTGAGAGGGTTCAGGGTGGGGTTGAGAGAGGGGTGGGAGGGGGAGAGAGGGGAAGAGTGTGGAGGGAGGGGGGAGGGGTAGGGGAGAGAGTGGGAAGAGTGTGGAGGGAGGGGGAGAGTGGTAGGGGAGGGGGAAGAGTGAGGAGGGAGGGGGAAAGCGGAGAGAGGGGGAAGAGTGGGGAGGGGGAGGGAAGGGAGGGGGGAGAAATGGGTGGGGGAGGGAGATGGGGAAAGGTGGGGGATGGGGGAGAGAGAAGTGGAAATGGGGAGGGAGGGGGAGAGTGGTGGAAGTGGGAGAGAGAGAGAGGGGGAAGGGGGAGTGGTGGAAGAGGGATAGAGGAGTAGGGGAAAGGGGTGGGGGAGATAGGTAGGGAGGGGAGAGAGAGGGTGGGGGAGGGAGAGAGGTGGGAGAGGGGTGGGGGAAGGGAGAGAGAGTTTAGAAATGGAAAAGCAATGACCTCTTCAAAGTGGAGTAATGGAGTCCTTTGAAAAAAGAGTGAACATTAAAAAAACGGGAAAATGTGTGTTAATTTGGCGGAGCAAATAACGGAGAACTTAATAAAAAGAATTATTCAAATGTAAATAAATATTGAAAACATCGTCTACGTTTACCTTTTGAAAACAAACGTGTCAAATGAAAAAAGAAAAAATGGGGAAGAATGTTCTTAAAAAAGGTTTCCAAGGCAACGTGAGCCGGCAATGTCCCCGCAGTCACATGTCCACACAGGCTGCGGGGGGAAGGGGCCGGGGCTGGGGCTGGGGCTGATGCAGATGTAAATGAGATCCGTTCCGATTGGCCATCTGTGAGCCTTGGGCATTGTGACATGGCACGATGGAATGTTTACCAACATTCTATGGGTGAGAGCAGTTTGATTTTCGAAAAAGGGGGTGGGGGGGGGATGACGGATTTTATTAAAAATGGTGTATGTAACAATGTCCAAACGTGACGGGGAGCGCCGTCGGGAAAGCGCGAGCGTAACGTCCGGGCCAGTGGGAAAAACGGCGGCGTCCGAGGGTCCGGTTTTGGCAAAGGGCGGAGACGCGGCATTTGTTGTCGGCAGCCGGCCACACAGTTTTAATATATATTTATTATATATATATGTATATACCAAACATTGAAACAGATCTAAGCTACATCTCATATATATATATATATATTTATATATATTTATATATATATGAGATGTAGCTTAGATCTGTTTGGTCCATTACGTCGCATGCACTTTTTAAGCACACATTTTGATTACTTTCCATTCTGCCATAGAGATATAAAGTCTATAATAGACTTTAATTACATTTCCATGAATCTACAGACCTTGGCTGGGAACCTGGGGCTCACCAAAATTGTTCCCAATTGGGCCCCGCACCTCCTAAGGCCGGCCCTGTCCTCCCCAATCCAGATTCAATAGGTGCAATTTACAGATGCAAATTAAACAATTTACTCACATATTGTAAAGAAATTGTGAAATGAAGCACATGGAGGAAATTCCTGAGGTCAAAAGAAAAGCATGCAAATTGCAACCGATCAGAGCCTCATTTGCCTGCACATATTCCATATCAACCCATTCCCTGCATATCAATGTTCCCATTCAAAAGTCTTAAATGCCACTATTGTGTCTGCCTCCACCACTGTCTCAGACATCCTGTTTCAGGTACCCACCACCCTCAATGTAAAACAAATTTCCCCACACATCTACTTTAAACTTTGGCCTTCTCACCTTAAAAGCTATGCCTTCCAGTCTTTGACCCTTCCATCCTGGGAAAAATGTTCTGAGTGTCTAGCCTATTTATGCCTTTCATAATTGTAAACACTTCCATTAGATCTTTGCTCAGCTTTTGCCATGCCTGATAGATCAATCTAAGTTTGTCCAGTCTCTCCTTTTGGCTAATAGTGTCTAATCCAAGCAAAAGGAGGAATGGCAAGATATTAAACCATGTCGGTCTTGTCACCAAGTTAACAAAAATTACATGCATTTCCAATATGTAATCTGGTGCCTGGAAGTGTACGGTGAGTGTACTGTGTCTTCTTCACCCCATTCTTGTCCTACTGCCTATGTAAGTCTTGGATATTTGAAACAAATGATTGGAAAGAGGGAGCGTGGAAGTTGGGATAATAAGAAAAGGAGGATAAGGACTTTTTTCATCCCAGTCATTCCCTCTTCTTCCCACTCCTGATGGGCAGAAGATACAAACATTTGAAAGCACATAGCATCAGACAAGCTAAGAGAGACAAACGAGTTTGCTAGTCAGCTGTTGTTGCTAGTTTATTCTCTAGCAAAAGGGAAGTGTGTCTGTGGCTTGAATGGTTGGTGCTGCACCAGTCTTGGTTGTGAATAGTTCATGAAAGCTGTTGGACGTGAGCACGGAGCAAGCCACAGTCCAATGTGTCCAAGTGTAGCGGTACGTGTGTCAAATACTCTATATGCCCTGGACTGATAGGGATTGCAAATAGCTTTCACTTTGACCATATGAATGAGATCATCTAACCTTTTGCACTGGAACATAGAACAATACAGCACAGGAACAGGTCCTTTAGCTCCCTGTGTCTATGCTAAGAACAACTCTTGTCTGCCTGCACATAATCCATAGCCCTCCATTCCGTTCATATCCATGCGTCTAGCCAAAAGACTCTTCTACGCCACTATCGTATCTGCATCACCACTTTGGCAGCGCATTCCTAGCGCCCATCATCCTCCAAGTGAAAATACTTCTCCTGCACATCTTTAAACTTTGCCCGTAGAACTATAAGGGCAGCACTATGGTGCAACTGGTCGAGCTGCTGCCTCACAGCACAGAGATATGGGTTCGATCCTGATCTCAGGTGATGTCTGTGTGGAGTTTGCATGTTCTCGTCATGGCGATGTGGGTTTTTTTCCCCCGAGTGCCCTAGTTTCCTCTCACAACCCAAAGATGTGAAAATTTGTAAGTTAATCGGGCCATGTAAATTGTTCCTAGTGTTTAGGAACTAGATGCAAAAATGGGATAACATAGAGGTCGTGTGAATGGGTGATCGATGGTCGGCATGGACTCAGTGGACCAAAGGGGCAGTTTCCATGGTGTATATTTCAATCAATCAATCAATATCCTCTAGCATTGTCACTAAACCTTGTAACATTGTGCATGGAACAATATCAAAGTAAAATATTCATTCAAACTACAAATGCAAGAAAGGTCCAATGCTTCAGATTTCTTGCGAAGCAAAAAATACAAAGGGAAAATACATATAAAAATGTAATAACATATGTTCTCCAGTAGATGGTGATATTGTACTCTGAAAAATTGGTGGATTTATTCTTCGTAATGGCGCCATCTCCTGGCTAGAACAAATTCTGCTGGAACCAGCACATTAATTTTGCCTGCGTCTTTTAGAACTTGTGTATCTATCATACGTACTGTATTAGTTTTGGTAATATCTTCCAACATTTTCACTCATGGAGGGAAGTTAAGGGAGGTGTTCCAGAACTGATCAATATTTTTGTTATATTTGAGAAGCTTTCCTCATTTCTTTCTTCGGCTGCACCTGGAGTAACTGAGCTGCGTTAAACTGAAGAAAATGCCTCCTTAAAAAGTTGATGGCTTAATTATTGTCAGCATTACTGTCTATTTTTACTAAACATTATCAGTAAACCCTTATTGATAACAGTCTAGGGTGAGATGATTTTAGTTATGGGGGAGGGAATGGATATGCTGGGTTTGTTTACCTTGAAGTAGAGGAGGGGATTAAATAAGAGTGTGCAATATTATAAAGGACAAATGTAGCATAGATGCTAGGAATCATTTCCTCAGAATGGAACTGTCTGAAATTATATGTTGGGAATTAAGGGTAAGATGTTTGGAGGGATCGCAGGAACATTTTTTGCCCAAAGGTGTGTTAGAACCTTGTTGCCCAAAGGTGTGTTAGAACCTTTAGAACCTGGCTACCTGGTGTGCCAACAATAACCTCGTCCTCAACTCCCAGAAGATGAAGGAAATCATTGTTGACTTTTGGAAGAACAGAGGGGGCAGACACACCCCCATCCATATAAACGGGACTGAGGTGGAGCGGGTCTCCAACTACAAATTCCTCGGGGTACACATCTCGGAGGATCTGTCCTGGTCCCTCAACACTTCAAAGCTGATCAAAAAGGCACAGCAGCGCCTTTACTTTCTGAGGAGGCTCAAAAAAGCCCACCTGTCCCCCCAGATCCTGAGGAACCTTTACCGCTGCACTATCGAAAGCATCCTGACCACCTGCTTTATGGTATGGTACAGCAGTTGCACCGTGGCAGACAGGAAGGCACTACAACGGGTGGTGAAAACCGCCCAGTACATCATCGGTGCCCCGCTCCCTGCCATGGATGCCCTCCACCGAAAACGGTGCCTGAAGCGGGCCGGGAAGATCATCAAGGACCCCTCACACCCTAACCATGGACTGTTTGCCCTCCTACCATCAGGGAGGCGGTACAGGAGCCTCAGGTCCTGCACCAGTAGGACGAAGAACAGCTTCTTCAACTACACCATCAGACTGCTGAACTCGGAGTCCCGCTGATAGATTTGTCTGCACCCTGTATTTATTTATTTTCCGTATTGCTACCACTGCACTCTGTATTTATTTTTCTATATCGCTATCACTACGAACGACGCTAAACTGCATTTCGTTGTACCTATACTTGTATTTGTGCAATGACATTAAACTTGAATTGAATTGAATTGAATTGTAAAAAAAAATCTGGACAACACTGCCTGAGTGGAGACAGAAAGATCTGGACCACACTGCCTGAGTGGGCAGATAGTTTCATGCAATTTACGAAGCCTAGACAAGTATTTGAATCATCCAGGCATAGAAAACTGCAGACCAAGTGCCATTGAATAGGATTAGTATTGATGGCCATTTGACAGCCAGTTTCTTCATGGTGGGCTGAATGGCCTGTTTCTGTGCTGTGTGACTCTATGATTTTGTGATATCAATTTCTGGTTGATTTAGTGGAATACAAGTATAAAAGTTATGTTGCGCAAAATATCACTAACTGTTGTGCAAATTTCAAATTGGGTTCAAAAAGTTAGTTGAAAATTCAATATTGTTTTAGTTACATCTCCCTCCATTCACTAAAAGTCTGAGGTATTGAATATAATTTCACTTCATGCAAAGGTTGAATTTACATTTACAGGCCTGGCACAGTAGTGCTTGCAATCCATCTTTAATTCTACATTCTCAAAGTCCAATCTGAACAGAAACATTATTGGATTAGGCAGCATCTGTAAAAGTGAATTTATATTTTACGTCAATGATTTCATCTGGCATGGCCAACTCATTTTTCCCCCTCTCTCCACAGATGCTGCCTAACCTATTGTGTATTTTCAGCATTCCCCTTTATTCTGAATTGCCAACAACTTCTGTGTTCTGCATTTGTTTGTTCTAGCATTGATTTTGTTTTAAACTCTCTTCTCCATTCTCATTCATCTTCTCTATTTATATCTTCCCCTAACAAACCTTCATTGCCCTCCCTCACCATTATTTGCCTTCTTTGATGGATTATGGGCAATACTGTCATAAACTTTTATTGTGCTTCTACTAACCCAAGTTAAACACAACACCTATAAGCCAAAATGTGTAGGAAGGAACTGCAGATGCTGGTTAAAACCAAAGACAGACACAAAATGCTGGAGTAACTCAGGAGGTCAGGCAGCAGGTCAGACCCAGCTTTGATCCTGACTACGGGTGCTATCTGTACGGAGTTTGTACGTTCTCCCCGTGGCTGCTTGGGTTTTCTTTGTGAGCTCAGGTTTCCTCCCACACACCAAAGGCGTACATGTTTGTAGGTTAGTTGACTGTATATTTGTAAATTGTCTCTAGTGTGTGTAGGATAGTGTAAGTGTACAAGGATTGCTGGTCGGCGCGGTCTCAGTGTACCGAATAGCCTGTTTCCGTGCTGTATCTCTAAACTAAACTAAACTAATCACCCTTTTTGTGATAGCTTGGCTGAGACTGTGGATGTGGTCTATTGGAGGAAAAATCAGAAGCGGTATTACAGCAGAATCTAAAACTGATCCTTTCCATGCTCCTGATATCTGTGTTTACGTTCTCAGAATGTTTCATATTTTTTAATAAAAGCACAATATCTAGAGTGAGTACATATTCGTAGTCTGCTTTGCTACAGGTTGTGTGGATAAGGATTTGAATTAATTGCCCTTTGGATAAAAGGGATATAGCAATTATCCTTCATCTTGAATGCTGCTGACACAATTATAGTGTGAACGGCAGCCTTTGTATTGTGAACAATTTATCAGGGTAGCTCTTCAATGAAAAAACGACTTCAGCAAAGAATAAAGCTGCAGGAAAGTGCAAGTCCAGACACTGAGAGGATGATCTGGATAAAGGAAGTGGCGGCGCTGCTTGGCAGCTGCGGCTCACCTGCAGTCCGTCTGTTTTTTATTTTATTTTTGTCTTTGTGCCTGTTTTTAGCGATTAATTTTGGTTTATTAGGTTGTGTCTGTGTGTGTGTGGGGGGGGGGGGGGGGGGGGAGGGGGGGAGAAACAGGGTTTTAGTCTCTCCCTTCGGGGGGATGCGACTTTTCTTGTCGTGTCCCCCGTCACCGTCTCCGTCTGTGCTGAGGCCCTAATGGCGGAGCTGGCGGCCTTCCAGCTTCCAGCGGCGGCGGCACGGCTTCAGAGCTTCAGTGGTGACCTGGCTTCGGAGCTGCGGTGCTCCAGCGACGGCCTGGCTTCGGGGATGCGGTGCTCCAGTGGCGTTCCGGCGGCCTGGCTTTCGGGGCGGCGGCCTGACCTTCGGGGCTGCGGTGCTCCAGCGTTCCGGTGGCGGCCCGGTTTCGGAGGCTTGGCCACGCGCCTGGTGGACGGCAGCATCGGAGGCCTGGATCTCCTCAGCGCAGAGGGAGAATAAGGAGGGAAGAAGACAGAGACTCTAAGACTTTTGCCTTCCACCACAGTGAGGAGGTGTTTGGTGAACTCACTGTGGTGGATGTTATATTTGTGCTTATTGTGCGGTTTTATTATTTTTTATATGGGACAGACAATGCAGGTTTGAGGAAGTATTCAAAAGCATATTCTCCTGCTGCAACCTACAAACCAAAGCACAGACTGTGTGTAGGATAGTGCTAGTGTACAGAGTGATAGCTGGTCGGTGCTGACTTGATGGGCCAAAGGGCATGATTCCACGCTAATCTCTAAAGTCTAGTCCACCTAGATTGCCCTACCACTGCCCTACACAGGGTGGGGTAGTGGAGGGATTGCTGACTGTGTATGCCAGTTAACTACTGACCAGCACATCATGGATGTGAGAGGAAATGGAGGAAACTCACTCAGCTCTGGGGACAGTCCACAGAGAGGTCAATGGTCCCACATGCCTGCACGTCTTTGGGATATTGGAGGAAACCAAAACACCCAGAGGAAATCTGCACGGTCACAGGGATAAACTGCAAACTCCACACAGACAGCACCCGAGTTCAGGATCGAACCCAGTCTCTGGCACTGTGAGTGTGCAACTCCACCGTTGGTAGAAGCTGTTTATTGTTTATAGAAAGGCACAAAGATATGGTTATGATAAAGGATGCTGGAGAGATGGGGTTTAATTGGGTAGTTCTGGTAAATGGTATGGACATGGTGGGCCAAAGGGCCTGTTTCTGTGTTGCATGATTATATGCATTTCATTCACCCCTGAACTGAACGAGTGGAGATTGCATGCAAACTCTGTGCTTTGATATTATCGTGCTTGGAATAACCGTCAGCATTAATTGCTCTGGTTTACTACTGATAATTGCCCCTTAAGGCTGGGAGTGGCGAGCACCATCTGAGCCAGTGGGAACTGACAGGCAGCTCCTGTGGAGAGATACACAACAACAGTTGTGTACTTGCTGCAGAGGGCTGAGAATAAACTGTGGAATGCAGAAGTGCACATTGGCTGCTTCCAGAAGACACTTATTATATCATTGAGTCATATGGCAAGGAAACAGGCGCTTTGGCTCACTGTTATATTGCCATGTCACGGGGCGACGCATGTTTGGTCGTAAGTAGTCGTCCAAACAGTCGTACATTTTTCTGGTCACCGCTGGATTTTAAACATTTTTAAAATTTTCGGTGACCTGCTGCGTCTATGATGGGTGCCGGCAAGTCGCAGAAAAAAATTGCGTAAGTGGGACAGCCCCTTAATAATTTCAGGTTGATGATCTTTCTGATGAACGCTACTTCAAGCATTTTCATTTCAAACCTCCAGCGTCTGGAGTGTTTGCTTTTCATCTTCAAATATGCAATATTCTCACCTGGACTGCAGCTCCCTCTGCTGGATATGCACATGATTACAACTGTGGTCTCAAACATTTTTTTTCCAAATGTGTGATATTGGATGAGTGCCATTGATCAGAAAATAGAATAGATTTAATACTGTATTTTTCATAAAATATGGTTGTGGGATTTTTGGGCAATTGAAAATCCTCGGGCAGATTCTTTCTTTTGAACACCCATAACTTTTTATAAGGTTTTGAACAGTACAAAAGCTATAATGGTGTAGGAAGGAACTGCAGATGCTGGTTTAAACCGAAGATAGGCACAAAATGCTGGAGTAACTCAGCGGGACAGGCAGCGTCTCTGGAGAGAAGGAATGGGTGACGTTTCAGGTCGAGACCCTTCTTCAGATGAGTTGCTCCAGCATTTTGTGTCTTTCAACACCTGTGAAGGAATGGTTCTGTAATTATTCCATGTAAAATTCCAACCCTGCCTTTGCCATCCCTCTTGACCAAAGTCACCACATGAATGTGTGTTGAGAAAGTTTAGCCAAAATCTCAACCGTTTTCTCTTTTCTGATTCGTCTGAAGAGTCTTTGACATGAAACTCTAACTATGTTTCTCTTTCCAGCTATACCGCCTGACCTATTGAAATTTGAGCATTTTCTATTTGTATTTTGCATTAGCAGGAACGCTGCTTGGCTAAAGGTATCCCTGGCAGTGAGGACAAATGACTCAGCAATGGCCATGAAGGGGTGGCACGGTGGTGCAGCAGTAGAGTCGCTGCTTTCATCACCAGTGTGCCGGGTTTGTTCCTGACTATGGGTGCTGCCTGTACGGAGTTTGTACGTTCTCCTCGTGACCTGTGTGGGTTTTCTCCGGGATCTCCGGTTTCTGCCCACACTCCAAGGACGTACAGTTTTGTAGGTTGACTGGCTTGGTATAAGTGTAAATTGTTCTTAGGTGTATAGGACAATGTTTATGTGCGGGGATCGCTGGTTGACACAGACCCGGTGGGCATAAGGGCCTGTTTCCACGCTGTATCTCTAAACTAAACTAACTAAACTGAGTCAGCATGAAGTTACAAGACAAATGGACCTGATTGTTGACATTCACCTTCCTCTCGTACAATTGCAACAAATACATGATTTTAGCAATCAGCGGCAGGG
The DNA here is from genome assembly GCA_963514005.1 of Raja brachyura. The sequence continues at coordinate 19,665,819 of OY740806.1, read as the reverse complement.
TTCAGTAAGTGACTGTGGTTCCTCTGTGAATAGCTGTACATCAAAGACCAGTAGATTCACCAAGTCAAGGTAAATTGTCATTGAGTCATACAGCACGGTAACAGGCCATTCAGCCCAACTTGTCCATGCCAACCAAGATGCATCATCTACACTTGTCCCACCAGCCTGCATTTGGCACATGGATATGCTGGGAGTGGTGTGATGTTGATCACATGCTGGAAGAGGAGGTAGTTTGGTTTGGCATCACATGCAACGTGACATAGCGGGCTGAAGGTCCAGCTTCCTGACGGTTCTGTACTTTTCCATGTTAATACTGAACTACTTGGAATCTCTATCTGGTTGGATTAAAACAATTTCCTCATTACAAATAAATGAAGCATGTTTTAGCTATGATCACATCTATTCATGTTATTATCTCCATGGTAAACAATGCAAATTACAGGTGTGCAAATGATGAAGTAATACTGAAGGTTACACAAAAAGCTGGAGAAACTCAACGGGTGCAGCAGCATCAAAGGAGCGAAGGAGATAGGCGACGTTTCGGGTCGAGACCCTTCTTCAGACTGGTCAGGGATCAGGGAAATGAGAGATATAAACAGTGATGTGGAGAGATAAAGAACAATGAATGAAAGGATGAATGAATGAAAGTAATACTGAAGGTGGCAACGTGTCTTATCCCCGGTGCCAGCAGGCTGCAGCTGACTTGTAACCATAGTTATCACAAGCATACCCCAATGCAAATCCAGATACACTGCTAAAGAAACAGTCACACAATTAATCTGAAATTAAATTGGAATGAGGCAGAATAGCAATGGCCGAGGAAGGGAGGCAGCATTACCGCTGGATTGCATTGCTGAAAAGAAAATGAGTAAAATGCAAATTGAACGGAGATTGCTTCAGCAGGATTTGGTTATAGTATGTTTTAAAATGTTGCCCGAATCCATATTCAGGGGGAATGAGCAGCAGGTGTCTGTTGGATTACAAATACCCAAGCTGCTGCTAGTCCGTGCTTAAATATATTGCTGCCTCAGAGCTATGCTGACAATAAAAAAGAGGTTCACCATCATTAGCGGCTGGCAATTTAAGCTTTTTAATCACACATCAAAATAATTTATAGAAGTGCATTTTCTGAGAGGCTTGTGCACAGGTTAATAACACTCAGATCAAACTTCAAAGGTGCAGCTCTGATGGTTGAGATGGAATGGCTCATCAAAAAGGTGATAGTCTTTATCCCTAGTTCAAGCTGCTTACTAATCTCATTGTTTGGATTTTTGATTTCTCGCAGCCTGAAGGGAAGATTGAATTTGTGTGAAGGACTAGACACAGGCATGGAGGGCAAGGTGAACACAAGCAATTATTAAAAATTTTAATTACTTTCAGTTCATGCTGGAGTTTAACCACAGAGATTGCTATTAGCTGCAACAGCGATTGAACTTGAATTCCTAGCAACATGGTTTTTTTTTTAAATGCTGAGTTTATTGTGGTCTAATGCTTTGGTTCAGTGTCAGTGTTGCTTTTATGCCGGTCCAAATCATGTGTCTAGTTTCAGGAGATTGATGCCTTTGAACAACTCATTCACAAGGGAGCTGAGATCTATAGCCGTGCAATTTCCGCTATCCTGTAAAAGCACCTGTAGGAAAGCAAGAAGATCAAATGGAATCTTTGCATCTATGTCATCCCAATTGTGGAACATACCAATGTATCCAAGTTGTGTTAGAGTTATACAGCATGGAAACAGGCTCTTTGGCTCACCATGCCGACCAAAATACCACATCTATGCTAGTCCACCTGCCTACATTTGGCCCATATCCCTCTAAACATTTTCTATCCATGTATCTATCCAAATGTCTTTTAAGTTTTGTTATAGTACCTGCCTCAATTGCCTCCTTTGGCAGATTGTTCCATATACCCGCCACCCTCTATGTGAAACAGTAGCCCCTCAGGTTTCTATTAAATCTCTCCCCTCGCATTTTAAACCTCTGTCCTCAGGTTCTTGATTACCCTACACAGGGTGAAAGATTCTGTGCAACTACCCTATCTTTTCCCTTCATGGTATTATACTCCCCTAATCCTCCTGCGCTCCATGGAATAAAGCCTTATCCTGCCCAACCGCTCCCTATAGCTTTGAGCCTGGTCCTGACAACATCCTAGTGTACCCTCTCTGCACTCTTTCCAGCTTAATGACATATTTCCTAAAGCAGCATGAACCGAGCACAATACTGCAAACATCCTGGGCAGCATCTTGTGAACAGTTGCTGGAATCATTTTATCTTACATCTTAGGAATGTAGCTGAAGGCAGTTAATTTTTTTGACTGGAAGTTTAGGAAGTTTGGAACTTAGACTCCCCATTGTTGCCCACAGGGTATAATCTCAGACGATTAAATCTTTTTAAAATAAAATTCCCAACAGGTGCTGTGGGTGTATTAAAGTTGAGAGCAGCAGTGAACAAAGCCTCAATAAAGGCTACCCAACTGAGTTCCAAGAGTGACAAGAGTTTGTGAAAACTTGGGAACTGTAAAATGATTAATTCATGCAAGACAGGATTTCCAGTGAAATAAGTTGGGAGTGAAAGCCGTGAGTAAAATACCACTTCCATTTCATGCCATTCCAAGTTATTTTACAACCAATAAAATATTTTCTAAGTCTTATAAATTTGGTGAACCAATAAACAGAAGTTATGCACAGCAAGCTTCTACAGGTTGTTTCCTATCCCCTTTCACTGATAATTATCTGACTCACCACAACATCTGTGGACCAGGAATTGTTGAACTGGTGGTGGCCTCCACTCATGGAATGCTCCAACTTCATGTTGAGTTCAATGAGGGAATGGAACCAGCACTCCATGATGATGAATGGTTAAGCACCAGACCTTGATCCGGTGCACAGCGTTGGCAGTGCTTCATGCCTGATAAATTAGGTCAAATTAAAATATATTTCAGAATGATGCATGCACATCAACGCTTGGATATACCTCCGTCACACTTCAAAAAAAAGTTTCATGGGGAATGTCTACTTGTAAAGAAACAACTGCAATAGCTGCCTGTCATAGAACGCTCCTAAAACGTGGTCTCTGATTGTTGTGAACAATTCAAGTTTAATAAAATGGAAGAAATTATTGAACTTTCCAACACGACTTTAACTGCAGACATAAATTTGCAAGAAATGTTTTGGTCTCAAGACAGTCAGTAATTCAGAAACTCTCAACTCACAATAATTGACTTTAAATTCTTAAACAAAAATTGTCAGAGGAAGAATGATAGTGTTGTGATCATGCTATCATCACATTGGTCTAATAGTATATTGCATGCAATGCCATGTGTGGTGGTACCAGTCAAAGACAGAAATAAAGAACTCCCATGTACACAGCCCAATTCATGAAGGCCCAAAGCGGATTTTAGCCAAAGTAAAATTAATATAGTTAAATGCAGCAGCCTTTTTGTATACAATTGTGTCTGACAAAGACTCATTATACCTTGACTGATATAATGTCTGTTGGCATTAAATTTTAGATCAACGTGGATCAAGACATCAGGGAGAAATATCTCAGGGTGACTTATACTTGCTCCTGTGTTCTGCATGGAGCAGAGAAGGCCGAAAGGCAATTTGATAAGGCATGTTCAAATTTATCGTTAGTTTGTTTAGATCAAAGAAAAGCTCAATAGTGGGAGGAAAGTTGGGAATCGGGATAATTGGCACAACAACAGAGGTGACACAATAATACAATAAGTTAAAAGATTTTGAACTTAGCAGGTTGTATTCTGAGATGCATTACCTTGAAATATTAAGGAGATAAACTCAAACAGTAGCATTTCATAGGGGATTGAAGACATGAACACAGGGAAGGAGCAGGGAATTGGATTAAATAAAGACACAAAGTGCTGGAGTAACTCAGCGAGTCAAGTAGCGTCCCTGGAGAACATGGATAGATGTCGTTTAGGGTTGGAACCTTTCTTCAGACTGATGGAGTGGTGGAAGGAAGAAAGCTGGAGAGAGGAGAGAAGAGGGGCAAGGAATTGGATTAATTGGAATACACTATTCATTATTTTTCATTGCTGTATAAACTTTGGCCTTTCAAAAGTCTCGCTCTGAAAGCTTGAGGAAAAGAGATCAAAATTTTAATGATTGTTACTGCCAGAAATTTGCAATTGAGAATATTCGGGAAGCTGTAAAGTATTAAGCCCCTGTCCCACTTTCACGACCTAATTGGCGACCTCTGCCGAGTTTGCCCTTGACTCATACTCGCAGCATGGTCGCCACGAGTTCGTAGGAGGTCTTCGTAACTCTTCCTCATGTTCGTGAGTGGTCTCCGTGTACTCGTGGCCTCAAGTAGGTCGCGGCGTTTTTGTCCAGCCTGATAAAAAATGTCCACGAGATTAAAAAAATGGAAAAAACGGACACTTTTTATTCGTAGGTAGGTCGTAGTAGGTCGTGATGGTAGTCGTAGGTAACATAGAAACAAAGAAAATAGGTGCAGGTGGAGGCCATTCGGCCCTTCGAGCCAGCACCGCCATTCATTGTGATCATGGCTGATCGTCCGCTATCAATAACCCGTGCCTGCATTCTCCCCATATCCCTTGACTCCACTAACCCCTAGTTCTATCCAACTCTCTCTGAAATCCATCCAGTGACTTGGCCTCCACTGCCCTCTGTGGCAGGGAATTCCATAAATTCACAGCTCTCTGGGTGAAAAAGTTTTTTATATTAGTCGTAGTCGTAGGTCAGTAACTGGCCCGAGAAACAAAATGCAAACTTGACATCATTTTATCATGTGATCATTTTCCACTTGTAGCTAGTCATTGTTGGTCTTAGGTGTGGAAGACTGAGGTCGAGGGGGATCGTAGACATAGTCGTAGGAGGCCATAGACATAGTCGTAGGAGGTCTTTTACTTCGGTGAGTCAACACGACCTTGACATTTTTTTCCAACTCGTCTAGGGTCTTCTAAACTCGTGGATTACGTTGTCCAAGTGGGACAGGCCCTTTACAGTCTTCTAACAATCTGTTTGTTGAACAGCCAGATGAAATTCCCTGCCTGGACGTTTGGAGAAGATTGACAGGTAGGTGAAGTAACAGGATGCCAATGCCACTTATGCAGCCAGAGGGCCAGGTCACTGTCATGACAGAAGCTTAAATATAAATCTGTTGTTATGATGTAATCTAACAATAACATATCGTACTGAGATTTCTCATTCCTCATAATTTAAGGCAGTAGGCATATCTGCTACTCTGCACCTTGTCTTTGTGGTCAAGAATAATGGACACCTGAGAGAGACGAATGACAATTATTCCATTACAGAATTTGAAACAGGTTGTAAGCCGCAATTGTTTTTAACAGCCATTTAAATGCTCAGATTAGATTGTTGCAAGATCACTGTAGGCTGCAGTTTGTTTATGCACACGTTGCTTTGGTTCTATGTTGCAGGATTTATTCCATTTTCAGACCAGCATGGCGCAGAGAGAAGCCATCAGAGTGCATCATGCTGCTCATGTGTGAATCCATCTCCACTGCTGTGTCATTACCAGACATACATCAAGGAAGATTTTGCAGAAATCTACTGGGAAGTTGTGAAGCGGGTGCTTTTAATATAATAATGTATGGTTTTGCTCGAGTCTGTTCATACTGTACCTCACACTATTTAATTTAGTAGTAAAAAGTTGACTTAAATGCAATATATATCCTCATCTGTACCAAAAATACATTGTCTACTTTGGCTGCCAATCTATAATCTAATTGACAGTTAGATGCACAATGATTTGCAAAAATGGTAATATCTACAGTAATAGGCAATTTAGAAGAAAATAAAGTGATTCTAGACAGTGCCAGAATCTCATGAATTTGTGAAAATCTCCTATTTTGATTATTAATATGCCCCTTCAAGCCATGTAATGTATTTTTAGTTTATTGTGCGACAATTCTGCAAGGTTATCTTCCCAGTTACAGCAATCAACCTCAGGCTATGGTTTTCTCCTCTTCAGCTGCAAATGCCTCAGTAATCAATGACATCTGCACTTCTCCTGTTAATTGGAAATGAATAAACTTTGAGCTTTCTGTGCAATACAGTCACTGTTCCGTTTGGTTTTCATCAACATGCTTGGACCATATGGTTGCCCTGAGCTATTCTCTAAGTAAAATGGTGGCAATTTTCTTTATATATCATGATAGTTGTCTTTGACGGCAAGGTATCAAGCTTGCATTACTCTCTGGGGAAAGGTGGAATTTGGGTGTCCACCTAATAGTGTACATTTACATTATAATTTCCTATTTATTGTTTTAGTCACTGTTGTTCTCTACATTACAATCCCTTTATTATGTTTATTATCTATGTTTTTGTTTACATAACTGGTTGTAACGTGGTCAAAATGTTAATATACTTAGAATAGTACGCAGATGGGACTAACTGTATTTTATTGCCAATCGAAGGGCATGAGTCTTTCGATAGGAGAAAGGATAACAAAAGTTGTAGAAAAGGATACACAAATGACCAACCTTCCCTTAATTGGCTGAATTTGGGCGATTAACTGCAGGGAGAGCTTGAACAGACTTGAATTGTTTTCTCTGGACTACCGGAGGTTTGAAGAAGACCTGATAAAGTATATAACATTATAAGAGGCATAGATAAGGTAGACAGTCAGAATCTTTTTCCCAAAATGGAAAAATCAAAATACTAGAGGGCATAGCTTTAAGGTGAGAGGGGCAAAATTTAAAGGAGATGTGTGGACCGGATTATTTGTTACACAGAGGGCGGTGAGTGCTTGGAATGCATTGCCAGTGGTGGTAGCCAAAGCAGATACATTAGTGGTATTTAAAATGATTTTGGAAAGGCACATGGATATGCAGGGAATTAATGGATATGGGTTATAAGCAGATAGATAAGTGAAGGTCTAGGCATCATGTACAGCACAGACATTGTAGCCGAAGGGCCTGCTCTTGTGCTGTACTGTTCTACGTTCTATGAAAAAAAGAGACAATTGATCATGTGACTGCTGAGAAGTTATCAATAAATATTGTCAACAATAAATCTAAGAGAAATTCAGAGGTTGCTTCAGAATTTGAATGCTTCTCCATAATGTGCAGAGTGATGCAGGCACAGAGTGATATAGCATGGAAACAGGCTATTCAGCTCAGGCCAAACATCCATTGACTCTAATTCTACATTCATCCTACTTTTAATTCTTCTTCACATTCTCGCCAACATTCCCCAGATTCCTTCACTCACCTATACTTTCTGGGCAGTTTACAGAGGCCAATTAGCCAGTCAATCCACACACCATTTTGACATTGGAAGAAACTGGCATATATCTTAAGGAAACCCATGGAAACACAGCGAGAGCATGCAAACTCCTCACAAACAGCACCCAAGATCAGATCTCTGGCGCCGTGAGGCAGCAGCTCCATACACTGTGCCATTATCAGTGGAGGCAACCAGCAGGCGAGGTATAAAATCTGGTATGAATCATCTCTTCCCTAATGGCTTGTTTCAGCATTATATATGAGACGTCACCCAATGTAATTTTTATGTAGAGGCTGCCTCATTTCCTAGTTATGTATAAGCAAGAATATTACTTTGTTGACAGCCATTCTTATCACATGATATAACTGAAGATTGTTTATTTTAATTCACATCATTATGTTGCATGGCTGCAATCAAATAAGTGAGAACGATAGCTATCTTTCGTTAGCTAAACTAATAGAATTTTGATATACCGCATAAAATAATGTTGCCATGCAGTTCAGGGTTAATATAATCTTGATATTCAAAACATTTACAAATAAATAAAACTATACCCTCATGATATGTTGCCACAATTCTTGTTAACTGCATATGGTTTTTCATCAACAATGGTAATGAAAGGAAGGGAAACATAAAAACAAATGTGTGATCATCTACAATTAAATCTTGAACAATCCGTAAGTGTAATGGGTATCACATTCCTCAACTAAACCTTGTTTTGATGATAATAGGATTTAAAGATTTAGCCCTGCATATTCTCAATGTAACCATTACATGCATCATTACTTTCTGAGAGAGCTGCTGTCTCAGCCCTTCATTATTTCAGTTAACTAGAAGTGCTCCAAGATCTATATGACATATATTTTTTTATTAGCTTTGATGTTATGCCTGGATTTTCCTTCTAGACAGGCTCAGAAGCAACCTCAACTTCTGAGGTCTATGTAATAAGGCAGAAGATCTCTAGTAAAGATGATTTAAAAATAGTTTTTTTCTGCACATCTTTCAAATGAACAATTGAAAAAATCCATTCAAAGAATAGGTCAGGTCCTGAACCTTGGACATGACATTAAATCAAATATATGTTTTTATCAGGGTTCCCGCCACATCCTTACTACCTCCTGCCTTCTGCCTCCTAGCTCTAGTCTGGGCTGTAACAATAGGAATGGAATTTTCCTAGACTGAAACTCTAATGGGCCTGTCCACTTACACGATTTTTTCAGCTACTGCCGGCACCCGTTAAACCACGGGGTGACGCCTGTATGGTCGTGAGTAGTCGCCCAAAGAGTCGTACCTGTTTCTAGTCGCCGCTGGATTTTCAACATGTAGAACATTTTTGGCGACTTGCTGCGACTATGACGGGTGCCGGCAGTCACCGAAAAAATCTTGTAAGTGGGACAGGCCCATTACTTTCAGCAAAAATATATAATGGTAGTCCGCTCAATCAATATGCTCAACCCAAGTTTTGACTATCCGACTAGTTTGCCATTAGTTTAGTTTAGAGATACTGTATGGAAACAATCCCTTTGGCCCTTCGAGCTCGCATCAATCAGCGATCCCTGCACACTTACACTATCCCACAAACACTAGGGACATTTTACAATTTTACCAAAGCCAATTAACCTACAAACCTGTACATCTTTGGAATGTGGGAGGAAACCAGAGATCCCAGAGAAAACCCACACAGGTCGTGGGGAAAACATACAAACTCTGTACAGACAGCATCAGTAGTCAGGATTGAACCTGGCCCTGTGAGGCAGCAGCTCTACCGCTTACTTTCCAATGCATGCAAAAGATGGACATTTGCTAAGCTGCACAGAATTTAACAATTTGCCACGTGGCCTTCGGCCATAATTATCAGAATCCAACACATCAAGGGAGGAGTCAATGGAAAGAAATATTTTAGTTTGTGCATTAAGTGGCAGATTTATGCAGATTTATCAGCATTAGCCCAGCAAGAAGATGAGTGTCATCAACATGCCTGAGAGAATGAAATGACTTCCATCTGAATAAGATAAGATCTCAACAATATTCAGGCTTGGCCTGGTAAATGGCAAATAACATTTGCATCTGATTGGCACTAATAAGTGATTGTCCAGCCACTGCCCATCAAAATTCACAGGCATTACCAATGCCCAGTTCCCCATCATCTACATCCTGGGCATAACAAGATTTGGAGAGGATGTTTCTAGTCTAGGACCAGAGGGCACAACCTCCGAATAAAAGAACATACCTTTAGAATGGAGATGAGGGGGAATTTCTTCAGCCAGGGTGTGGTGTATCTGTGGAATTCATTGCCACAGACGGCGGTGTAGACCAAGTCAATAGGTATTTTTAAAGCAGAGATTGATAGGTTCTTGATTAGAAAGAGCATCGAGGGTTATGGGGAGAAGGCTGGAGAATGGGGTTGAGAGGGGAATATAGATCAGCCATGATTGAATGGCAACGCCGACTTGAAGGGCCGCATGGCCTGACTCTCCTCCCATGTCTTGGGGTCTATTAACGCAGACACTTAGCTTGATGAAATACAGATTCACTATAGTCGCAAGTACAGAGACCTTTCATCTCTTGACTTCTGAAAGCTTTGCACAAAGAGAGCACGTCAAGAACAAGTCAGGACCACTATTCTGATTGACATTTAAATCTTCATATCATACAGCATTGAGCAGACATCTTACTGAGACACCACCCATCGCTGGTGTTGAAATGTGGTTAATCTACAAAATATACTGTATTATAATGACTATCCAACGTTTCTTTAGCTGCATCAAGTTCTTAAAAACTTTGAGTTCTACCACATGCAAGGACATGACAACAAAACCATGGTTCTTCCCTACAAACAAGTTTATCTCCACAAAACACATCTTCCGAGATACACATATCAGAGATTCCTTGTTGTTTCTGGGCTAAAATTATGCAGTACCTTATTTGAATATCTTCATGTTAGCACTGCAGCAGTTCAAGAAGATTAGTACTCTAACCCAGATGTACCTTACTGAACAAAAAACAAACTATTGGAGGTACACGACAGTCCAAGCAGTATCTGTGCAGGGAATGTATTTGCTCAGAACTCCTCTTCAGACGTTTAGCTTTCCATGCCATTCATGTCTCAACCATCTACCATACATCCAAGGTAGCCTTTCAACAATTAGCTTTAAGTCTGTCATATTGCAGTTCGATGTTCTTGCAGTAGTCCTTACTCCAAGGGATAATCCTTTCAGATTCTCCTCTGAAGAGGAGGCATTGGGCTTGGAGCAAAAGGTACCACGAGATACAACAGATGTCTGTAGGAAACATCAACCATCTTCAAAGAGCACGTTATCTTTAATCAAAGCTGCCAATATTTATATTTTTCCAGATAATCAAATGCCATCTGGGAGCTGAACCCAAATGCTAATTGTTCCTAATCATTTCTAAATCCTTTTAAAAGAGAACTAATTGCCCTGAAAACTTTGCTTAGGTTAAGCCTCTATTTTAAAGGTGGAAATCTGAGTTTCATCATTCACATACCAGGTGAATTTTAACCAACCAAAGTAATTTAGTTTTCCCTATTCTTGTTTTGTTATTTTTTTTAGTTTCCCTTTCATGCGATTTTATTTGAGTTTATTAGTAAGATTAAACGAGAACTTACCAGTTTGAAGTTTGATCTTGATTTTATGAGGAGTTACGTTGGTGATTACGTGAAGAAGACCCGCCAGGCCGCATTTCAAAGCAGCGGTATGAAATCACAAATAACAACACCGAAGTGAGATGCATGACTCGAGAACTACCAGATGATCCTTTATGAGAGAGGGTTGGGCGTGGCGGGCACGTAATCACCAACTTAACTCCTCATAAAATCAAGATCAAACTTCAAACTGGTAAGTTCTCATTTAATCTTACTATTTTACTTCGGAGTCACGTGAGTGATTCCATGAAGAGTTCAAAGCTTTGTGATTTCATGCCGCAGATTACAAATCTCGGCATCCCACTGCATTGATTGACTCAAATGAGAAATTAATGCATTAGTAGTAACATTGCATTTAATACAGTAATAGGGTTTATTTAAAAATATAAAGAAACAATGGTACCTCTTAATCCCAGGGTACTTAAACAAAACTTAAAATAGCAGCGGCAAACAGCCCTGGATCGACAATCGGCTGATGATAGAAATTTTGAAACATCAGCTCATTTGCCCATCCGGCGGCCGCCAAAATATGGTCGACGGGCACGTCCCTCGCTTTGGCCACCGACGTAGCTGCTGCCCTAGTGGAATGAGATGTAAACTCATCAGTGTTAATACCTGCATCAATCAAGACTTGTTTCAGCCATCTCAAAATAGTGTTAACTGACACTCTCTTTTGTGTTTTTTTATAACTGATAATCAACCCTGTCTCCATGTTACGTAAGCCCCCTGTAGCTGCAATGTATTGCATCAGATGTGTTTTTACACATAAGGATGGATCCATGGGATATGCTGAAAATACTATTTTGAACCCTGTGACACCTGGCCTGCTTTGTTTGAAGAGGTCATAAATGTAAAGCGTAACATTGTCTGCAGCAGTTTCCATTCTATCTAACTGTAATTTTTGTAACGTCTGTACCCTTTGTGCTGAAACCAATGCCATAAGCATGGCCACCTTCATGGTGATTTTGGTCAAAGACAAAGATGAGACAGGAAACCACTCATGTAGTATTATGAGGACCATACTCACATCCCAAATAGCCATATATCTAGGTTTGAGAGGTCTAGAATTGAAAATCCCTTTCATTAATCAAACAACGAGAGGGTGAGATCCAACCAAATGTTTGTCTGACTTCATCACTAAATATGATGATAAAGCACTTCTTGCTGTATTGATTGCAATATAACTTAGTCCTCCATCATAGTAGAGGGTTGACAGAAACTCCAGAACATGTGAAATCCAATAGTCAATATTATTTTGTACACAATATTATTTTGTACACAGTAAACTTCCCATTTTTTTAACATAACAAATATACTGCTTTTGAGTACTCGATCTCCAAGATGCAATAAGCATGTCCACAGTTCGACCCGACTATCCATACCCCAGATATGGCCTTCTTAGAATCTGCAAATTAACAAAACAATACGGTCATACAACGGATGGCATTCGCCAGATGCACCAATAAATCCCTTCGTTTGGGAACAGCCATCAGGGGTTGTGTTATCAGCTGCAGGATCAAAGGATACGATCACTGGGTAGGCCAGTAGGGTTTCACCAGTACCCCTGAAGCATCATCCTGCTTGATTTTAAGCAGACAACGATTTATGAGACAGAAAAGTGGAAATGCATATATATACATACCACCCCAATTCAGCGAGAAAGCGTAAATCGCTACTGCCCCAGGATCTGGTTCCCATGACACATATTTGGGAAACTGGTGGTTAAGTCTGGATGCAAACAAGTCGACATCTGGCGTTCCGTATTTGACAATGATCTCTTTGAACACATCCCGATTCAACATCCACTCTATGTTGTCATGGAACTCTCGTGACCTGGTGTCTGCCACAGTATTGAATTTCCCTGGCAGATATATAGCTGAGAGCCAAATGTGTTTGTCAATACACCAGGTCCAGATTTGGTTTGCCAGTCTGTGACAAGATACCGACTTGATACCACCCATGTGATTAACATATGCAACTGCCATAGTGTTATCAATTTGGAGCTGAACATACAGACTGCTTTTGTTAGAACAATAAGCCTTGAGCCCATAAAATTCTCCTAAAAGCTCTAAATGGTTTATTTCTCATGTCTGCAGAAGCAAAGCTTCTTCCATACTCCATCTTTTTCCACAACTTGAGGTTGTATCCATGGCACCCCACCCGAGTGCACTGACATCAGTCTGTAAGACCATGGAAAGTTGTTCTAGCACCACTGTGCTGAAACTACTGGAGACATGTTGGATCCACCATAAAATATCAGTAATTGCTTCTGCTGATAATTGTATGGGCCTATCATAATGACCCTCAGTGTCTGTTCTTTTGTTCTTTGTAATTGCTGATAATGCAAAGGCCCAAATTGGACTGCTGGAAAGGCTGCTACCATTTTCCCAAGCAGCCTTGCCATTTTTCTAATTGTAGGTTGATGTTTGTTTAAAAGCTTTATACAATCTTCAATTAGCTCTACACTTTTCTCCCTGGGCAAGGTAATTACCATTTTAAATGAGTCAATTGTGAACCCCAAATAATCAATTGTGGTAATTGGTGTCAATTTAGATTTTTCTAAATGAATAACAAACCCCAGTTTTTCAAGTGTGAATTTGACAATTGCCACTGATGTTTCAGCTAACTCTTTTGTTCGTCCGATAATTAAAATATCATCCAGATAGGCCATAATTACATGGCCCTGACTCCTAAGTAGCCCCAAAATTGGTTTTAACAATTTAGTAAATACTCTAGGAGCTGAGGTTAACGCATTCGGCAGTGCGTTAAACTACCATAATTGATTCATCCAAATGAATTTAAAATACTTTCTATGCTCGCAATGAACAGGCACCGAGTAGTAAGCATCTTTCCGATCTATGGTTGCCATATAACAACCTCTGGAAATCAGTTGCTTGGTGGTAACCAACGTTTCCATTTTGAAGTGTCTATAGAGTACAAATGGATTTAATTTTGTCAGATCCAAAATGATTCTGCATCCTCTATCTTTTTTGGGATGGAGGAAATATATTTATGAAATTGATGGACTTGATGAACCGTCTTCTCAATTATACCTTTGTTACATAATTTTACAAGTTCAGCTTGAATCTCTATTACCTCTGTTTATGAAAAATAAAGTGTTCTGCTAGGAACATGTTGGAGAGGTAAATCACCATTTGGAATGAATTCAATTTGAAACCCATGAATCACACTCCTGATAAACAGATCTGAAGTAAGATGCTTCCATTCATCATAAAAAAGCCGTAATCTACCACCAACTTTTTTCTGTGTTACATTTAATATGTTTTTATGAGAACCAGGTCCACCTACCTCTCCGGTAACTGGTGCACCCTGCTGACTCCAGCCTCTGGCAGTGGCCCCCATGGTTGCTCGTGCTCCAGCCGAAGGGTACAATCCACGGCCCTGCGCTGAGGACCGGCTTGTCCCTGGTGTAGCTCCGGAAGCTGAGGTGGTTCTGTAGGAATACTTTCTCTTCAGTGGTCTGCCGGGCATCATTGGTATCATCAGGCTCATTGTTTTTGCGTCTTCATTTATTTCTTTGACCTGCTTGGTAAGATCTGCGCCAAACAACAGATCAGGTGGCTGGATATTTGCTGGCTTGCAAAGCGCAGCATATCTGGGATTAATGGTGGGTCTAATAGCCCTTTTCCTGAGGCAATTGATCTCAAAATGGGTGTTACATAGCAACCCTAGAGCCTCTTGGTGTGTTCTGGTCACATAACCACCATCCATTGTTCTTGCGAATGCCGTAATGCCAGCAGCCAATAATTTAAGGATCTTCTGTATTTTAATCTCTTGACTTCACATGTCGGGTGCCATTTGACCCCATATAACCTGATTCACGGTAGGAACTTTTAACAACTCACAGTTGCTTGGAGGCTCATGTTTTTTGGCTGTCTCATCCATAGTAAGCTGCTGGAGCTGATGAGAAGCCATGTAATTTATTGTGGTAGCCAGCTCTTCACCTAGCCGCTCCCCTGCTCCTGGGACAGCAAATGGTAGTACCAGTGGTGGAACATCTGGTAACTCCACTGTTTCTCCTGGCTGAGCTTCCCCATCAGATTCAGGCTCAGGACTGATCTGACCCATTGCACTCCCTTCAAAAGTAAAAGGGTTATCTAGCAGCACTGTTGCTGCTGGCGCCTCTTTCTCTGAGCGCTGACACTCCTTCTCTTGGAGTGAAGTTCTCTGGAGGACTGTATGTAACAGCTCCTCTACTTGGGATAGGCATGAACAAACTCTATCCAGCCCCGGTGAGGAATCATCCCCCAACTCCATGGGCCTAGCAGACTTTTCAGGTGTCATGCGCCCTAATGGCGATGGCTCTGTGCTGTGTAGCACTAAGTCTGCAGTTGCTAACTCTGTAGCTAGCAACTGTACAAGGGTATGAGGCAGGGCTTCCATGCCTGAGCTGCCGCGGCTGGTTGCGACTCGCCACTTTCCCTTCCCTGTTTTTTCCATGTTAGCGATCGGTAGATAGCGTACCGGCCAGCACTGACTCAAACTCCAGTGAATCTTTTTACTTACCTGGAGTCTGAATACTTACCGTTGGAGGAGCTCTGTTCCTCGCAGCCTCCGTGCGTCAATGCGGCTGATGTACTGGTGCGCATGCGGCCTGGTGGGTCTTCTTCATGGAATCACTCACGTGACTCTGAAGTAAAATTAAAGAATGACAATGTTAAATTGATGTGCCACAGATCACAGCATCTGAGTTCTGCAGTGTGCTTACTGCAGTGCCATTTGTCACTGGCAGCTGACAACTGTGTTCTTCAACACTGACTTAATCATTATTGTATAAAAGTTGTGAATCTATTTGTCCATACTGAGAATTTGTTTTAATTCTCAGTGTCACCTTTTGTATCTCCTGCTTGATGTTTGATGGTGGATTATTAGTTCAACATTAAAATTAAAAAAAGATTTATTTCAAACAATTTCTGCAAAAGTCAACTCGTCCATTAAGGCTCATTATTTCCCTTTTAAATGATTCGTGCAATTCAAAGAAAGCAGTTAACATTTCCTTTTTTTTTAAACTCATCACATATTTTCTCAGGCACAAAAGTATAATTAGATTCTCCTCTAAAAATCACACATGCTTTCTTGGTTTTGCTTTATTGAAATTTCAGTATCTTCCTTACAATGTTGAGCACCAGATTTTAAAAGTTGTTAATTGGGATTAATAATGTTATTCGCTGGGTTGATTTTTTTTCTGTAATGCGGGAGAGAGAAATAATTATGTTGGCGTTATTTTAATTTACAATTCGCCTGGAAACTTGCTTTCCTCCCCATCTCACCAACCTTTGTGTGTTATCCGTGCATTACTTTTGGCTTTGAGCTCACCGAGCCTCTGCAAATGGAAGATTAGCATTCCAATCATAGGTACGAATAACAAGTTGCACACACAAAGGGCTTAATATGAGAAAATCTCCAGAGTTACCGCACTAGAGCCATGTGTCAATTCCATCTACGTGATTACATGGGGCTGTGGTGCTTGTTTTGACACTTTCTTGAAGTTAAGTGCTACACTTGCAACTGATTGAATCCATATCCTATTGTCCATCATATCCATATGTAAAAACAACCCAGCTGCTCCCACTCCCCTGCCTTCTCACCCGAGCCCTGAAGATTCTTTCCTTTCAAGTGTTTCTCCATCTTCTTTTAATAGCATCGTTGAAACACTATCTGTTACTAACTTAGCAATGCATTCCGATTCCCCTGCATAAAATCATAATTTCTCAAGTCCCTTTTTTTGCCAATCAATTTCATTCTTTGTCCTCTGTTCCTTGGCCCCTTCAGTAAAGAGAACAGAGTCCCTTCTATCTATTCTGTCCAGGCCATTCACAATTTTAAACACCTTGATCAGACCCCTCTCTTGACCTCCTTTATTTCAGAAAGAACAACCCCAGTATCTCTAGGCCATCCATGTCATATTATTTGGAGCAAAAAATATATAGCTGTAAAAAACTCAGCAGAACAGGCAGCATCTGTGGAGGGAAATAGACAAGAGGAAGGGTTTCGAACCAAAAATAAATGTCCATTTCCCTTACAGATACAGCACGAGGCATTAATTTCCTCCAGCAGTTTGTTTCTTGCTCCAGATTCCAGCATCCGCAGTTCCCCCACATCTAATTATTCCTATAAAGTTTCTTCCTTAATAGATAGCACATTTCTCTGCAATTTTTCTTTTAATATTTTGCATACTTTTTAATTTAAACTTTCTTAAAAGTAGTGATAGTTTCACCATTCTTCTAACCCTGAAATCTCTCTCTGGTTTGTCTCCATCTATATTGAATTATTGATTGTGCCTGAACCTTTGTCAGATAATTCATTATTAACCTTTGCGAGTAATTTGAAAGAGACAGAAAAGAATTGATTATTGAAAAAATTATGCTGTTTTGCTTCCCCAAAGTAAACACATTATCCTTAAGCACCGAAGACAATCTTTCAGAATTTTGACTCAACACATCATCCCCTGATTAGAATTTTTATTATCTTCTTTATTATGACAAAAAAGGGTACCTTTTGACCCAAAAGATCACAAACAGCTCACAGCAGAGCAATCTGCCCCATTCCTGGATAGTCATACTACATGGAAACAGTCCCTTTGGCCCAACTTGCCCATGCTAACCAAGATGCCTCATCTAAGCTAGTCTCTTGTTTACCCACATCCCTCAAAACCACTCCTATCCTTGTAATTATAAATGTATTTTAAATGTTGTTATTGTAACTGCCTTAACTGTTTCCTCTGGCAGTTAGTTCCATGTACTCACTCCACTGTGTGAAAAAGTTGCCCCCTAGATTCCTATTTAATCTTTCTCAAATAGCCCAGCGACTTATTGGAAATTGAGAAGAACGTAAACCTTCATTGCCCAGCAACTCCTCTTTGCCATTTCGAACATTAAGAAAAAGGTTACAGAGTCCAATGAACATGGGTAGCACAGTAGGCACTGCAGCTCCCAATCATTTGCTCGATAGTAGGTAATTGGCCAGTGCAAATTATCCCTGTGTAAGTGAATTGCAGGAGAATTGGATAGTGAGGGACAGTTTGATGGATATGTGAGAGAACAGAGGTAACGAGGAAACAAGTAAAGGAATGGAATTGCCAGAATAAAGGCAATGGGCCAAATCAGTTTTTTGGATGTGAATGTGAGAACTGCCTTCAAGAAGTGGGGGGAGACTAGAACAATAAGCAGCACCCCACATGGTCACTGAGAAACTCCAGACCAGAATCTAAGCCAGGTCCCTGGAGCTGTCAGACAGCAGCACTAACTGCTGCACCGCCGTGGAGATCAGCAAAAGGCAAATATTTGTGTCGAAAGCATTCATTTTGAATTCTTCACAATCACATGGTTAGCACTGCAAGGAGGACTCAAAGATAACCAGAACAATAATAATTTTCCGCATGCCTGACTCATAACTGAAAACTCATTTTAAGACTTGTTACCATTAGATTAGCTTGTGAAAACTCACATGGTTTTTATAATAGAAGAAGAAAATACATTAAATTATTTTCAGGTCAGGCATCCTCTCTGGAAAGACAAAAAGAGAACATGTCAGGTAAAATATCTTAATCGGAACAAATGATCTTTCTCTCCCCACACATGTTAATTACCTACCAATAACATCCAGTATTTTCTGTTTTATTTCAGATTTCTAATTAGTTTTATAGCCCATAATTTATTTAAATTCTCAGCTCTTTTGATTTAAAAAAGTTTGTTGGGGCCAACTAAATTTAAAAAACGTGCCTTTGCTTCATTTGTAACTCTGACCCATTTTTCAACAAATATCAAATAAACAGTCGCAGAATAACAGTAATATAGTGCAGGACCACATAGTTCAGCCCATTGTATCTGTCCCGACCATCAAGCACCCATCAACACTTATCCTCTTTATTTTCCTCTCACAACCTCATCAACCCTCCCCAATGATTTTCCTGTCACCTATTACACCACGACCAATTTACAATAACCTACCAACCTTCATGCCTTTGGTACTTGGGCACCCAGCAGAAACTTGTAGGATCACACGGAGAATGTGTAAATTTCACACGGACAACACTCAAGGTCAGGATTAAGGGTTATTGAAAATGTTAGATGACGATGCTATAAAAAGTTTCTGATTTGTTCTGTAAGTAGTCTCTTCAAGAAACTTTGTCAGTTTTCATCTTATCATTTGATCTCTGCCTGCAATTCCCCACTGGATAAGTGTTACCTTGCACACATTAAAAATATACTTTCAAAAGATATGCACCAAAAGTTTCAAACTGTGCAGGTCCCATTTCACAAATGGAGTAGATTAATTTATTTTTCTCTCCTACATCTTCTTCAGGGACCATTATGGAAAAGGAGAATATTCAATTGCAATAATAACACCTTCACCTTAAATTAAACTATACATCAAAATGTATTCTACTTACAATGTCTGTGGTCTCCTGGTGGTAACTTTCATTTGGCTCTGGATTTAATCATAAAGGGCAGCGCAACTTAACTTCTACGGCAGGTTGCATTCCTCTAGGTGACTTTTCCATTACTTCCATTCAATTCGTGTTAAACTAAATTTCACCCTGCATTTGTTTTCGAGGACATCTCATTCCGAGCACTTATTTTCATTGATGTTTACTGCCAGGCCTTTACTTGGCAATAAAAGTCCACTCAGAGATCTCGCTCGACCTGACTAATTCTCTGTCACGTGCAGACTTAGCATCACTGCAGTATCGCATTTCAAGATTTGAAATAATCTGGGCGAAACCTCTTCCAGGTGCTTGAATTGTCATCGAGTCGCCAAGATCGGGTCTTGAACTCCAGTACTGATTTGGATCACTTTTCGGATAAGATACCACCTTAATAAAGAAGTCATGGCCTGCACCAGAAATGGACAAACCATATGGAAAGCACTGACCAACATTGACAAGTTATCTACTGGATCTTAAACTCACAAGCCATCCTATCAATGGCCTACACTCAGATTAACTTTCACCACTCATTTGTGAGAACAAACATTTTGGAGACTTCCTAAGATATTTTATCAATATTTCACTTACACCAATAGTTCCTTCCACATTTTATGAGATGTTGAAGAGAAAGGTTCAAAGATGTCACCAATCAAAATGGAGTCCTCATTCAAGAGCATTTTGCTGGATTCACGCATAATCTGTCAGAGAAATGGGTGCATGTTACAAGGCCAGGCTGCACCACGCCAGCAATAACAGGAGATCTGGGATGGTCAGATTGGCTTATTTTCACCTTTGAATGCAGCACAACTTAGACCTTCTCCCCTGGGACATCCAGAATCACATCCAAAAGTCAAAGCATCCTCTTCATCAGTGATCAACTAGCCAGCTCCATACTGTGGTGTGGGGACAATAACTACACTGACACACTTGTAGGGTGAATTCATGTGAAAAGGTTTACTTACAGTAAAGTATGAGAAGGTGCAGGTCCTTGTGGAAGCGCTGTACCTCATCATCTGGTGAGGAAAGACTACGGCCTCGGGCTTGTCCCAGCTGCACAGTCCTTGCACTCCATGTGGGAGCACAGTCCCTCATCTTGTGTGGGCAAGTGACGAGGCACTGGTGGACTTGCCAAATCCACAAAGGGAAACCCAGATAGCGGGGGGGGGGGGTGGGGGGGGGGGGGGGGGGGGGGTGGAGCCCGTGTTCTTCCCACACCTAGGTGGTGTCTGTGGTGCTGGTCTTCAGCTCCTCCTGGCCTGTCTGCCAGTGATTGGGATCAGACTGGCATTTAGAGGGGGTTTAATGTATCAGTATTTACAGTGGAAGAGTGTTATGTGTGCATGTATGTGTCGTGAAAATGCCCACACGTGAGCGTGTATCACACGTACATGCGTTTGTGCTGTGTGCGGGCGTGTGAGCGGGTGTGAATGTGGACATGTGTGTGTGTTGGCGCAAGGGTGTGTGTGTGTGTGTGCGCACAAGTGCATGTTGTGTATGCTGGCTACATACACCACCATTCCTGGGAAGGTTAATGGCTGGCCTTATCGACATCCGTTTTATTATTTTGAGGCAAGTTTAAAACAACAATCAGGTTTAAAATGACAAGTTAAAACCAAACTTTCAAGCAGGTGTGTCACCATCTCAACCTTTCACATAATCTTGTTTGTTGCTGCAAAAAACTCTTTTAACTGCAAAAAGAAATAGATTTTGTTTGATTCAGTAGGAAAATACTTCCTCTATTACATTAAGAAAACCCCACAGGGGAACTCTTTGTTGCTCACTGATTTTTCACTGTAGAACGTGGAAGGAGATCTCTTGTAATTGTATTTCTTTAATGAGCACATTTTCTCCAGGCAATTGTGATCCATTTTCCTCCCACTCTGGACTCTTCCTGCATTCGGTATTTAATTATGGAACATGCAAGTTACAAAGCATTTTCAGGCCTAGACAAATAAATTGACCTGAAATGATGCAATTTGAACTGAAACAAATGGCTTTAGGGTACGTGTCTTCAGTTTAAAGGTTGATGTGTTTTGTTTACAATGAGGTTTGTGGATTAGGGCGGGGTAATTGTGAGAAGGATGTGAGGCAAATAAATGGTGGAGCCCAAGGATTAAATAATTGGAAAAAGCCCCATTGTCAAATTCTTCATGCCTCAGGCAAATACCTTAATCTATCACCACAAGTGCAAGTGACTGAGGGACATGCTCTGCCTAAAAGGTCACCCTAAGTATCAAAAGCAATCACCAGGTTTTTTGAACATGCTACAGCAGTAACCAAACAGATGCAAATTATTCTTATGTGTTCCAATTGGATAGATGCATGGAAGGACTTGTTTGTACCGGAACTTAAGGGCCTGTCCTACCAGCATCCGACTCCATGCGATGAGCGCGATCAAACTAGAAGCGGGGGCCGCGCGGAGGTCGGGTGATCCCCTGTACAGGGCAGTTCCCACCAGCATGCGCCTGCATGCGGCAAGCGCGACCAAACCGGCAGCGAGGGCCGCGCAGAGGTCGGGTGAGTGGCGCAACGCGGCACAAAGTGAGGCGAACTTGGAGCGAAGTCTTAAAGGTAAGTTCGCCAGGACAGAGAGGGGCACACAGAGAGGGGCACAGAGGCACACACACAGAGGGCCACGGAGCCACACACATAGAGGGTCACGGAGGCACCTACAGAGAGTGTCACGGAGGCACGACGTCGAGACGGTACGTAATGTGTCGAGGCAACTGCGAGCCAATAAGCCGTTGCCGCGCGGAATTTTTGAACATAGTCAGTTTTTTGGAGCCCCGCGCGATGTCGGGACGAACTCCGCACGGCTCCGGTGATCGAAGTGCGACCGGCCCCGCGACGCCAGACGACTCAAGCGACCACGTTAGGTCGCGCTCATTGCATCGCATGCTGGTGGGACAGGCCCTTAAAGCTCACAACGGCGGGACGGTGGTGCAGCAGTAGAGTTGCTGCCTCGCAGTGCCAGACACCTGGGTTCCATTAAGAAAACTTTGTGTTTCCTGTATGGAATTTGTACGTTCTCCTTATGACCTTCTGGTTTTCCCCGGGAGCTATGATTTCCTCCCACACTACAAAGACGTACAGGTTTGTAGGCTAATTGGTAAGATTGTAAATTGTCCCTAGTGTGTGTATGCGCAGGGATCACTGGTCGGTGTGGACTCAGTGGGCCGAAAGGCCTGTTTCTGCACTGTATCTCTAAACTGTACTAAACTAAAACTGGTTCTGAAGCTGCAGAGGATGTTTAAGCTTACTTTATTTTGATTTTGCTTAAACTGCTAGACACTATGATGTACAACTCATGGCGACATTCAATTTCCCTTTATAACAAGATGAGGAGATGTATTTTGGGGCCTTTTTGCAGTGCCTGAGCTGTCAACTTGAGCTGGATTTTCTAGTTAAAGAGAACTGCTTCCAAAAAAAAAACATCAGAAGAAAACTAAGTGCAAAATTTGTCAATTTGTTTACTTGATAAGTTATCAAATATTGTCAGATTGAATCCGGAAGCACTCTTATAATGAAATCCCAGGATCATATTCATGTCAAATATTATGTTCTTGATATGCAACGTGTTGGTGCAATACTTTTGTTCGCTCGTGTGTCAGACGAAGTTCTGCCATTGCTCTGCCACAGCCAGTGCCACATCTGTGCCTCTGCGGAGATCGTCCGCAGTGCATGTCTCTCCACCACAAGTCAGTAGGTGCAGACTAATATTAACAGCAATTGTAGGTGTGGCATTAGATGACTTAAATATTAACATCTGCTGCAATACACCTGATTTGGGAGTTTACAGTATTAGTCATTTAGAGATATGTGTATGTAGGGAACAGTTTCATCACATGAACCTTCTGTTGAACAGGATCCATGTGATGCAAGTTCTATAGCCACTGACGTTGGCAATAACTCATTCATTCCACTTCAGCATTGATATTTCATTCCTCATCACAGCCACAGCGTGCATGTGCAGACATTGACTGACGACAAATGCTGCCTCAGTAGTGATGCTTCTCCACGGCTGAATAGCATACTGACAGTTACTGTCAAGCCATGCACAAGAATAATGGCCAGGGGGGGATGTTATGGAAAGTATCAAGTGCCTGCGGAACTGTCCCAGCCAACTGCAAGTACCTTGAGGAGAAGAGGAGCATGGGGTGAGTTAACAGAGCCAATTAGTGAACAGAAAAGTAGAGAGGGGATAAATTTAGAAGGTAATTTGCGGGACGTATCTTTAATGGAAAGAGTGATAAATGCATGGAATGGACTACCAGGTGAGGTGGTGGAAGCAGAGAAAATAGTGACATTTAAGAGACATTCAGATAAGCATGTGGATATGCAGGGAATGGAGGGATATGGATCGAGCAACAGGAAGGGATGAGTAAAAATTGGCATCATGTTCCACATAGACATTGTGAGCAGAAGTGCCTGTCCCTGCACTATACTGTTCTATGTTCTAGAAAAATATTTACTCTAATTTCTGTTTTATAACCAAAGAATACAGACAACTATGTCTGCAAATGATTTTTTAGCAGGTGCTACATCAAGAACTAACACAGGATGAAACTTGCGATTACTCTGATACTTTATATGAAGGAGTATGAGGCTCTGTGAAAGAGGTAGCAAAGAGATGGACAATGGAACCAAACACCACGGTGTTATTATTGCTGAAGTACACAGCTGTTAGGAAACCTGAGGAATTCAGAGGATCAGAAATTAAAAGGCCTCTGTAAGGCTGTTCATCTCGCTTGCCTCACCATTATTCTTACAGAATTCCTTCCCCCTTGTCACTTCTGCTGGTGATTTCACATTTACGTGCATTCTCCTATTTATACTTTTTCCAACGCTATCTTTGTTGCTCAGTAACATTTTTGTCACCTGCAGGTCCTGACACCCCTTTAATCATGTAATCTTTCTTGTCTTCCACACTCTTGTAGACCTTAAGTTCCATAGGTTTGCGCATCATACCATTTGGGTGGCACAGCGGTAGAGTTGCTGCCTTACAGCGCTTGCAGCAATGGAGACCCGGGTTCGACCTCGACTACGGGTGCTGTCTTTGCGGAGTACATATCCCACTCCATGACCAGGTGGGTTTTCTCTGATATCTTCGGTTTCCTCCCACACTCCAAAGACGTACAGGATTGTAGGTTAATTGGCTTGGTATAAGTGTAAATTGTCCCTAGTGTGTGTAGGATAGTTTTAATGTGTGGGGATCGCTCGGTGCGGACTCGGTGGGCCGAAGGACCTGTTTCTGCACTGCATCTCTTAACTAAACTAAAGGTAGACACTAAATGTCTGAAGAAGGGTCTCAACCCGAAACGTCACCCATTCCTTCTCTCCAGAGATGCTGCCTGTCCCGCTGATTTACTCCAGCATTTTGTGTCTGCCTTCAATTTAAACCAGCATCTGCAGTTCCTAAATTATAAAAAAAAAATTCTCTCCTCCAAAGTTCTGAAAATTCCTCTGCTTGAAACATTAACTGTTACTTACATTCTGTGCTGCACTGTTCTATGTTCTGTATTCATTTTCCACACATGCTGCCTGACCTGTTTAAGCCCCTGTCCCATTTAGGAGACCTAAACAGCAACCTCTGGTGACCTTGCCCTCCACCCATGGTTTCCATGAGGTCACCGGAGGTTTTGGTCACTCTCCCTAATGGTCGAAAGTGGTTTCCGCGTGGTCGAAACTTCATCTAGGTCGCTGCTATTTTTTCATCATGTTTAAAACCGGCCTCGACTAAAAATACGTTGCCGATTTAAAAATCGATAATTTTTTAGTCGCAGGTCTAGTCAAAGCCGGTTTTCTTCCTGGTCGAGAAAGGTTTTCAACATATGCGTGGGAGGTGGTAGGAAGTTGCAGGTCACCTCCACTTGATTTTTTTTTTGGGTGGTGGGCAAGGTCACCAGATGTTGCTGTTTAGGTCTCCTAAGTGGGACAGGGGCTTTTAGGATTGTTGTTCAAATTTCCAGCATCTGCGGTTTCTTTGATTTGCAAGGAATGTGGTTTCATTTTCCATAACGAGCTTTACTCTTTAGCATTCTTTTCTTTATCTAAAGTGCAAGAAAGCAGGTAAACAACATACAGCAACAAGGAAGGTACCTGATTTATCTGATAGTCTCACTTTAAAAGCCACAGGTGGCCATCACTTGCTTGTAGTCCCAGCTGCTAAAATGTCTCTTTTATCCATTTGTAATGGTTCACTCTCCCTTTTAAATTATTCATAATTATGTTCTCTTTTACTCTGACTGTATTTTACCTAACCTCTGTGTAATTCATGCTAATGTTCAGATACAAAACACACTACACCCACACATTCTACTAATTCATATTCATAATTTATTCTTGATAATGCCTTCCCACTCATAAGCTCACATTGTCAACAACAACTTAAGTAAAATAAAATATATAAAAGGGGGCTATCATTTTAAGGTCAACAGCTCCTAAATCGTTTAACCAGCACAGAGTTTAGTTTAGTTTAGTTTCGAGATACAGCGTGGAAACAGGCCCTTCAGCCCACCGAGTCCATGTCGACCAGTGATCGCTCATACGCTAGTTCTATCCTTCATCCTAGGGTGCAATTTACAGAGGGCCAATTAACCTCCAAACCCACACGTCTTTGGAACAGGGGGTGAAACCGGAGCACCCAGAGGAAACCCATGCGATCACAGGGAGAATGTGCAAACTCCACAAAGACAGCACCAGAGGTCTTTATTATGGCTGAAAGTTTATAAGAACACAACTTTGGATCTTTGAGAATCCAATAAAAAACAAAATCAATTGGATGACAATTAGAAAACCTGCAAATAATGAACAAACAGCAAAGCAACAAGGTCATGAGGAACTAATTTATCAACAGTCACTTCCGTATTGATTTAGCAAGCAAATTGAATAACTGTTATACCAGTAATAATTACAGCAGAGGAGAATTATAATCTTCATGTCCAAATCTTTATTTTTTAGAAGACACAAATGCACTTTTGATCACAATTGAATGAAAACAATAAGCAATGTGCGTAGCCCATGAAATTAATAGTTGAAAAGATTTTATGCAATAATATCTCATAATTTGTTCAACAGAATTTGTTATCCCAATTACTGTTATTAAACAATACTATGACAAAGGAGTGGCACATATACAATAAAGAACTTCTGCTTAAGTATATGAAATAATAAGGTCAACTTTGAAATATGTTCTGGTTAAGATTTGTCTGATCGTTTTTTTCTTTATATTTTATATGATTTAACTTGCCTCTGAATTACTCAGCATTTATCAACATAAATAATTATATCCAATCCACTCAGATAAACGACAAGCATTTGATACAAACAGTTTGTTAAGGCCAAATGCAGTATTTAGACATTCTCTCATTAGGCCACAATCACGTTCTAATCACCATTACTGATGAAAGTAGCCAATAGTCTTCAGTGACTATGCTTGAATACTTTCCTGATGTCACAAAATATATGACCTGGAAAAATACAATTCAATATTTTCCTGTCTTTTGAAATTATTTTTCTCTAAAAGCATTAAGCCGACAAAAGGCCAAAAGTGGCTCCGCTTCAAAGGTTAAGGTAAACAATTACTTCCTTAGACTGAAGGTTTAAACATAAATCCATTATTGAGCAGACACTAGGCCTTTGGTCATTTATATACACACATAACAAACTAAATAAACATTCCATTCAGACCATTTAAAAAATAACTTGGACTCTGTCTTGGCATAAAACACATTCTTCAAACACACACACAAACGAGTGAAAATTAATATACACATTTATTTAGCCCTTAGAAGTCACCACTTGTGAATTGTGCTCGTTACCTAAACCTACATTGAAAGCACCGTCTACATTGTTTTAACAAAAGATTATCTTGGTGCAATCTGCTCTTATCAATGTTGTCATTTTGCATTATAATTAACTGTATTTTCATTATTTGGCAACATAATGGTGGTTGAATTTTTCAGTGGCTGGATGTGGCTGAAAATCAAATGTTTTACATATCAATCCTTTGTCTGGTATTTTGATAGAGGTTTTCACCAGCCATTTAAATTAGGCTAATATGTGCCAAATACCAGATAGCATATCATTATACAAATTCACCATACATGGCAACAGGACTTGCTAGACTGCACAGGATAGATGATATTTTCTATTCTGTTGAGAATGCCCTAGACATTAAAGTGGAATAAATGGCACACAGGTGGCATAGCCAGTGGTTAGACTGGACCTCTTGGGTAGGCAGATAGAGTGAAGAAGTAAAGTTACTAAAAAAATCTACATTTATTTCCCCGTCAGCCTATCAAACAATGCTAAATAACAGTTTCAACTTTTATCTGAATCACGCAATTCAAGCTTCATAAGGGTCAGATTTATTTTCATTTAACCAATGAAGAAAGTCCGTCTTCACCACACATGCATACACAGGCTAACCCCATATAAAAAAAACATTAAAAAAACATTCTGATTGTTGCAAAATTCAGGGTAACATTGGACAGGTGATCTATCAAGCTTTCTCTAGATGCACGCTCTATAGATTAGACATAGGCGGCAGATCGAGAATGGTCTCGACACGTCACCCATTCCCTCTCTCCAGAGATGCTGCCTGTCCCGCTGAGTTACTCCAGCTTTTTGTGTCTATTATAGATTAGACACTCTGATTAGACATCAGTGTTTCCCCCATCAGCCACCCCCACCCCCTTTCCCCCAGCACATACAACTTTATCCCTGTCCCAGCACAACAGTGTTGTGTTCTCTCTTGAAAAAAAAAACAGAGAGAATAAAAACATCCAGCCATTTAGTGGAAAAAAACATGGGTGAAAGAAATGGTTATTCAAATACTTCAGGCAATAAAGATTAGTTGAGGAATTCACCCGGATTGAATGGCATTCATTTCCTAATTAGATAATGCAATCTGTCCAACAATTACCATGAACTTTGGGTGGTTCCATTCCTATGTTTTTATTTTATTATCCGCTGATTATAATGCACTTGCAAATAAAAAATATCCTGCATATCGGATGTTGAATGCATTAACTAGAATGCACCATTTCCCTTCAATAGTTTTCATTTCTTTCTTGCATGGTTTGAGTAGAGCCATTTAGAATTAATTCTGTGTTGCTCACAGGTTGTGTAATTCAATATGTTCATTTTTGGTAAATTACGGGAGAAATTCCATCTCTTGCCCTGCAACATTTTTCAAGGTGATCCAATTATCTTGCAGTTTGTAAATTTAACCTGAAATTTCAATGGGTGATTGGATGTGTTGTTTTTCTGATGCATTGCCAAGCAATTGCAGCTTTTCCAGTTCTTCAATTCACAAGTTAATGGAGTGCCACGGTCAAGCTGAGAACCAGAAGGGTCAACATGATCACAGGATTCCAATAAATAGCTCCTGATTAGAAACAAAAAAAGACAACAGAGCATTAAGTTTGAAGGAAAAGTGTGAGCTTGTCTGGAATGGCATTTTAATACTTAATATTTGCAGAATAAACCAGACTAATCAATTTCCATTTTGTTGCAAATGAGGTGACTGACTTTATTATCCTGCCTGGTACCACCACAATCTGTTTCCATTCAGCTAACTGGGATATTAATTTAAAAATAAACAAGGAAAGGTAAATGGCTTTATACAAGTAAAATCATTATGAAGAGCACATTAATCTTGTGGACAAGCATTGCAATGTGAGGGTCTAATTTATGTTTTTGGTATTTGGCGAATTTGTGATATTAACACTTGTCAGAAGTGCATTTACTGCTCGATGTGGAGGTTATGGATGAGATTTACACTGCAAAAGTAGCTCTGAAATAAAATGACACTACCAATGTCACATGAAAACATCAGAGTATAAAAAACAATGGAAATGCAGCGCAGCATCTCTATGCACACTTTCTGACTACATTCGATATCTGTACCGCCCACACCCCTGACATCAGTCTGAAGAACAGTCTCAACTCGAAACATCACCCATTCCTTCTCTCCAGAGATGCTGCCTGTCCCGCTGATTTACTCCAGCATTTTGGGTCTATCTTTGGTTTAAACCAGCATCTGCAATTCTTAGCTACACATCGCTATGCACATATTGTTTTGGGGAAAAAAACAAGGTATTAATAACTCCAATTCTAAAAATAGCTTTGCATAGAAATTATTGCATGGTTGGCACTGTAGCAATGGGCATGTTGCCTGCTGCTGACAGCATTCAGAGTCCTGTTCCAAAATTCAGTTCCATTGAGCTCAAAAGATTTACATTTTGGACACTGCTGCAATCATATAATGGTTTAGCAATGCCAATTGGGCACAAATTTCAAAGCAATTATGTATATTCTGCAGTCATTTATCAACCTTTACTGTAAAATGAGCAGAGCGGACAAGCAGGGTGGGACATGGCTACCTTAGAAGAATAAAGCTTTAATTTGTGTCGGTTTACTTAATGGTTTACATTTTAATAATGCCAAGGTGGGGGAGTATGTGGTGGGGAATGTATTGATACTTGGAATGACTTTTGCAAAGGCTCTGTGGGGAAGGATCGTAAGGGAGAGTCTTGCAGCCACTGTAAACTGATGGCCGGGTTCAGTAAACCCCCTCAAAACCTTCATGGTTTTTTAAGGTGGGAACATGAGTGGCATTGACACACTGTTAGAGAATGGATGATTATTAAAAAAAGTACTTAACAATTGTATTTAATATATATTACGAATGATGCAGTTTTGAATTTAAAAAAATTGAATTTTAAAAATTTCAATTTACAAAATGAAAAGTTTTGTTATAAAATATCAACATAATTTAGCTGTTATTTCATATTATAAAAACGGCTGAACGTCAAAAAAGGCTTTCCTTTTCTTACATGCGCTGAGCTCAGTCCTGATGTGCATGTGCATACCTTTAATTATGTCTCAGTAATGGGTGAAATAAGCACGTTGCCCTTGCCTTGTCTCTTTCTTTCAATTGCAATCAGATCACATTACATGCATGGGCAGAGGTGGCAATTCAATGATTGAAATCCCATCTCCAACTACGCATATTTTCAGAAAAGAAACAGGTTGAAGCAAAGTCTGTCTCTGCTTTTCGAGGGGCATCGCTACAATGCACATTTTACACATAAAGGACTGGCCTATAAATTGTTTGGATCTCTGCACGACAGTCAATAACAACTTTCAGCTTGCCTTCTAAACATTAGCTTCATAAGCGTCTTCCCTCAACTGCAGCTTGATGACTGAAGTCTAGAAAACGTGCATTAATATGTTCTGACTAAGGGCATCTGACACACTCAAAGGAATACTTAGATTTTAAAGTGCCTTAAAGAGCATGTGCAGCTAAAAATCTGTCTCTTATTTAATGAAACATGCATAACTTGAAGTTTTTTAGTCATTCATTTTAATGAGGGTTTAACGATCATAATGGCCAGAGTGTCCACCAGAACTGCATGGACATCAAAATGCACGGCAAGCAAAGTGTTACCTTGTGCTAGCTTTTATCTTAAATCTATCCTGCACATTTACATTCTCAGTCACTTAAAGGTTTTGATATTTAGAGACAGCTCTTTAAACATGGCTACTTTGCTGCAGCATCCCAGTACTCTGCAATATTTACAAGCCACTGTCAAGAAATACAAATACATAAATCTATACTGAAAGGCACAGCTGCAAAGTGAATGGGCTATTAGTCAGGCAAGGCTCTTGGAGTATTGTTACATTGATAAACAGTGGGCGGCATGGTGGCACAGCGGTAGAGTTGCTGCCTTACAGTGCCAGAGACCCGGGTTTACTCCTGACTATGAGTGCTTGCCTGCATGGAGTTTGTACATTCTCCCATGACCTGCGTGGGTTTTCTCTGGGAGCTCCGGTTTCCTTCCACACTCCAAAGATGTACAGGTTTGTAGGCTAATTGGCTTCTATCAATTGAAAATTGTTTCTAGCGTGTGTAGGATAATGCTCGTGTATGGGGTTTACTGGTCAGTGCGGTCTTGGTGCGTTGAAGGGTCTGTTTCTGCAGTGTATCTCTAAACCGAACTAAACTAAATAATGTAGGGTTGGAAGGCTCGCTTTTTTTCATCTCATTTTAGAAGTAATGCAAGTTCAGTCCATAATTTCATTCCTGTGCTGTTCAGAAAAGCCCAATTATGGGCAGAGGCCGATTGTGGTTTATAATCAAACTCTGCTCCTTGCAAATAAAAAAACTCTTTCTAAATATTGAGACAATTCTAATTCCACTGCTCACCTGCACCACCCCTTGTGCTTCCAATATTTTCATTCAAGGCATTCAACTGCATCGGTGACAATGCTGCTTTCTGCGCTTCAGTTACAGCACCGTAATTTCCTGGCCCCAAGTTCCTCAACTGCTCTGTAGACATAGCCTGGGTTGATGGGAGAACAGACATTTCCGTCAGTAAAATCAGAGCAACATTTTTAAATCTATAATTGAGTTGGTAAAGACAATTTTGGATTAATCTGTCCCCATTTGTAATAAACATCTTGCAAAATATTACTATAGCAAAATGCAAGCTTGAACAGTACCTTGACCAATATCTAACCTAAGTAGGAGCGTTTCTGTTAGTTTGTGGAAAAGCCTGGGTACCTTTGTCATTACGAACCAAAGGAAAAACTCAGTGAGATAGATTTCCTGCACCTGATTTATTTAATTAATTTTGGTCAAACATATGGAAAAACACATAGAGGAAATTATTGACTGCATGTTTCTTCATTACAGCCCTATGCATATTTTTCTTCATTGCAACAGCACTACCTTGGTTCTTTGGGGAGAGGTGGGGGTCAATGGCTGTACAGTTGGTGGAGCAGGTGCTGAATTAAGAGGTCCCCTATATCATAATACACAAACAAATGGCAGGCAACACCATCTCTGAGAATACTTCTATTTATAAATAAAAGGAGAGAAATTTCACTTCAGCAAAGGTAAACATTGTACATTTGTGAAATGGTGACCTATTAATCTCGCTACGTTTTATTGGTTTCCGCCATTCCATTTTAAGAGGTAAACGAGATCTTGAATGCCCTTTTTAGATGGTAATGGGTTGGAATTGACAAAATGAGGCCCATCCATATTTTGCTGGTCAATGGAACAAAGGAACACCAACAAAAGAAAATAAATCACACAATTTGTATCTCCTTCCCTCACAAGTTCACTTTCATGTGGTTTTCCCGGACTGTCTTGAGGCCTCAAACATTGAGTTGTCTAGGATGTCCACTTGCTGCTCCACAACTCAACTCCATAATTTCATCAAGGCCAAGATCTTGAAATGGTCGGGTCTCTACTCAATGGTCGACTAAGCAGCCAGTTAGTCCCATAAAATAGATCCATAAATGTGTTTCAAAGCGCACTAAAAGTAAAGTGTTTCTCAACCTTGTTCAGAGAGAGTCACATTGTCACACACTTCCTATTTGTTTAGATTTTTCAATTGTCCCGTTTCCCATAGAAAGGATATGATGAAGATACTTACCGAAAAAACATTAGGAGAGAAGGAGGAGACAGCGTCTGGTGTCAGGAAAGAAACAGCAGATGTGCTCAGCTTGGGTACTTCTTCTGCAGTCAACCCAGCTACGAAGAGAAGAGGAACAAGGTTTGCTCATGATCTGATAATTAAATTACGTCCAGTATTTGCAGTGCTGTAGCTTACCCACTTTTACAGTTCATAGAATGATGGGTTACTTGTTTTGTGAGGTAGGGAAGCTATCTATTAACTAATTCCACAACTAACTTTTTACTGGAGTGCTGGAAGCTTAATCGGTCCTGCCAGTTCTCTGAAATTACTCCCTGGCCAAAGTGAAGCTCCAGTGAACAAGAGGTACGGGACCGTAGAATTAATGTCCATAGTTAGTGGAAGCGACAGGAACTGTCAGTACAGAAGATTAAACTGGAAAGGTGAAAGATAGAAAAATGGCTATGTGGACGTGTGGGAAGGATCAGTAAGGCTGATCAGAAACATTTACTTGTCAGAGGGTGGAGCATATGGAAAAGGAACTGTTGGGCCAAACACTCCATTTCGTTATAATAAACCATATCATCTTTGACATAGTTATTACCTGCTACAATTCCTATCTCCTGTAGCTGTGCTCCAGTCCAGCTTTTTATATTGGAAAACGTCTCGACTGCTTTGACCTTCAAAGCAGTGCGTGCCTCTACTTTCGGACACATTTTGTTCCCAATATCCCTGGCTGCAGATCTGTGGAATACAAGAAAAACAATCTGTGAGAGTATGTTTTTGTCTGCCACGGTCGATACAGATGATTTTCATTAAGGGAAGCAGTTAAGCAAAATCTACGCTCGGCAATTCTAAAAATATGAATAAATCCAACACATAAGTTAATTGGTGTGATGTGAATGTGTAAATGAAATTAATGAGTTCCACCAATCTTAAAACACTTTCTATTTTTTTTGTACTTTCCTCATGTATTTACCACTGCAGATGGTCTAGAGTATAGAAACACTGGAACAGGGTACCATTCTTGCGACTAATTCAGTTCTGTACTATTATAACTGGTCTTGTAACACTGCATCATCTAGCACAGAGATACGCTGATGAAGCTGAAAGTCAGCTATGAACTTCATTGTTCTTTGTATCAAAGGAGCTCTGTGCTATTTTATTCTCTCGTTGGACTTGGAAATCTTTAAAAAGTCACAAAGTGCAGCAGGAATTCAGCGGGTCAGGCAGCATCCCTGGAGAAAATGGACAGGTATCATTTCAGGTCAGGACCCTTCTTCAGTATTGATGTCTCTACATTATTGTGTCCTTACTGCCCTTGAGAAGATGACAATGAACTGAGCAATTAAATCACTACCACCATTGTGGTGAAGTAATCCTAAACATTATAGCAAAGAAGTTGTTGAACATCTTCAAGACCCAAGATTTTATATAATTTTGAAAGTCAAGGAATCAACTGATGTGGGAGATCAAAGGATAGGTAGATTGGTCATCATCTCTTTATATGATACGTAGATCCAGCTCAAAGGGGCCAAAACGTCTGCTTCTTCATAATCATAATCATACTTTATTAGCCAAGTATGTTTTGCAACATACGATGAATTTGATTTGCCATACAGTCATAGCAATAAAAAGCAACAAGACACACATTTTAACATAAACATCCACCACAGTGACTCCTCCACATTCCTCACTGTGATGGAAGGCAAAAATAAAATCTTGCTCGTGTATTTATATTTTCTGCAGATTAGATGGCTTATTTGCTGCTGTTAATTGCATCACATTTGATCAGATTTGATCCTGATTGAATACACCATTCACTTCCTCCAACAGCTTTCGAACTGACAACAGGCAAAGAGCTCTTTTAACTAAACAAATCCCTAACGTCACACTGAATGCTTTGGCAGTAGTCTGATCCATGTATCAAGCAGTTTTATTGTTAATCATTTTAATGACTAGCTCAGAGGTGATGGTGATTGTGGAATTGTTTTTACCTGTAGGAAATAATGGAAATGTTCTTGATCTGATCTGGATGAATGGTGCAAATGAAGTAACCCAGTCCAACCAGTTCCGTGCTGCTGAGAGTACTGTACGCACGACCTTTCACAAAGTTGTTCACGATTGTGTTGGCTCGTGCGGAATACTTTGAAAGAAATAAAAGCTCTTTAAATCATCATTCATCTAAGATTTCAAATACAAATCTATCACAGGACATTTTTACATTGTTTGTAATTCTAAAAAAAAAGAATCTCACAGTCATCAGTATTTTGAATGGGCCCTAAATAAAACAGCTCAGAAAATACTGGAAGTACTGGTCATGTACAGGAAATAATTCTGGTTTAAGGTTTGGGGTCAATGACCTTTCATCAGGAGTGATAAAGGGGCTTAATTTGTTTCAGTTCACTGCCCTTTACTTCACTAACCAGGGACGGCAGGAAGAAACATAGAAACATAGAAAAATAGGTGCAGGAGTAGGCCATTCGGCTCTTCAAACCTGCAGCGCCATTCAATATGATCATGGCTGATCATCCAACTCAGTATCCCGTACCTGCCTTCTCTCCATACCCCCTGCTCCCCTTAGCCACAAGGGCCACATCTAACTCCCTCTTAAATATAGCCAATTAACTGGCCTCAACTACCTTCTGTGGCAGAGAATTCCAGAGACTCACCACTTTCTGTGTAAAGAATGTTTTCCTCATCTCGGTCCTAAAGGAATTCCCCCTTATCCTTAGACTGTGACCCCTTGTTCTGGACTCCCCCAACATCGGGGACAATCTTCCTGCATCTAGCTTGTCCAACCCTTTAAGGATTTTGTAAGTTTCTATAAGATCCCCCCTCAATCTTCTAAATTCCAGTGAGTACAAGTCGAGTCTATCCAGTCTTTCTTCATATGAAAGTCCCGACATCCTAGGAATCAGTCTGGTGAACCTTCTCTGAACCCCCTCTGTGGTAAGAATGTCTTTCCCCAGATTTGGAGACCAAAACTGTACGCAATACTCCAGGTGTGGCCTCACCAAAGCCCTGGGTACACAAAAGGCTGGAGAAACTCAGTGGATGCAGCAGCATTTAAGTAGCGAAGGAGATAGGCGACGTTTTGGGTCGAGACCCTTCTTCAAAATCCTGTACAACTGCAGTAGAACCTTCCTGCTCCTATACTCAAATCCTTTCGGTATGAATGCTAACATACCATTTGCTTTCTTCACTGCCTGCTGCACCTGCATGCCTACTTTCAATGACTGCACCTGCATGCCTACTTTCAATGACCATGACACCGTCTCGTTGCATCTCCCCTTTTCCTAATCTGCCACCATTCAGATAATAGTCTACCCTCAAGTTTTTGCCACCAAAGTGGATAACTTCACATTTATCCACATTATACTGCATCTGCCATGCATCTGCCCATTCATTCAGCCTATCCAAATCACCTTGCAGCCTCCTTGCATCCTCCTCACACCTAACTAAACCCCCCAGCTTGGTGTCATCTGCAAATTTGGAGATGTTGCATTCAATTCCCTCGTCCAAATCATTAATGTATATTGTAAATAGCTGGGGTCCCAGCACTGAGCCTTGCGGTACCCCACTACTCACTACCTGCCATTCTGAAAAGGAACCGTTAACTCCTACCCTTTGCTTCCTGTCTGCCAGCCAGTTCTCTATCCACATCAATATTGAACCACCAATACCATGTGCTTTAAGTTTATATACTAATCTCTTATGTGGGACCTTGTCAAAAGCCTTCTGAAAGTCCAGATATAACACATCCACTTGTTCTCCCTTATCCACTCTACTAGTTACACCCTCGAAAAATTCTATAAGATTTGTCAGACATGATTTACCTTTCATAAATCCATGCTGACTTTGTCCAATGATTTCACCACTTTCCAAATGTGCTGCTATCTCATCTTTAATAACTGACTCTAGCAGTTTCCCCACTACCGATGATAGACTAACTGGTGTGTAATTCCCCATTTTCTCTCTCCCTCCCTTCTTAAAAAGAGGGGTTACGTTTGTTACCCGCCAATCCTCAGGAACTACTCCAGAATCTAAAGAGTTTTGAAAGATTATCACTAATGCATCCACTATTTCCGGAGTTACTTTCTTTAGCACTCTGGGATGCAGACCATCTGGCCCTGGGGATTTATCGGCCTTTAATCCGTTCAATTTACCCACCACTTCCCGGCTAACCTAGATTTCACTCAGTTCCGCCATCTAATTTGACCTCTGGTCCACTGCTATTTCCGGCAAATTATTTATGTCTTCCTTAGTGAAGACAGAACCAAAGTAGTTATTCAATTGGTCTGCCATATCCTTGTTCCCCATGATCAATTCACCTGCTTCTGACTGCAAGGGACCTTCCTCTTCATGGCAGTGAAGGTTGATGTTTAATAAGCACACCTGATCTCTGAATTTATCCTCTAAAACCAATTCTACCCAGATATATCTCTGCACAAAATGCCTCTAAACTTTGCGGGTATATTCTTGGAGTAACGAGCAACTGTGGATCCCACTGTTCTTTTTTTTCCCCTTTAGCAAAATAATGGGATAATATCAGGCATGATCTATAACAGGTGGGGGTTACAAAGCAGCATCTTAGCCCAGAGACAGCAAAGACCCAAATTTCCCTAATTTCAGCAGCAGTGTTTTTTGGTAAGTTGCTTTGGTTGCGTAACATTGAAAATTATGTTTTCTGTTTCTTGTTAGTAACCAAAGCAAAAAGTGTAACAAGGTTCATTACTTTTAACCTTTCCATTGCAATTAAGAATAAGGGGTAGGCCATTTAGGACTGAGATGAGGAAGAACTTTTTCACCCAGTGAGTTATTAATCTGTGGAATTCTCTGTCATGGAAGGCAGTGGAGGCCAATTCACTGAATGTTTTCAAGAGAGAGTTAGATATAGCTCTTAGAGCTAACAGAATCAGGGGATATGGGGAGAAAGCAGGAATGGGCTACTGATTTTGGATGGTCAGCCATGATCATATTGAATGGCGGTGTTGGGTCGAAGGGCCGAATGGCCTACTCCGGCACTTATTTTCTATGTTTCTAACCGATTGAAATTCAGATTGCAACTCGGTGTTATTTCTAAATATGGCCGTTGTCCAAAAGATTCCATGACCTAAGTGATGAATGAAGAATGAAAAGATGATACCAACCTCATTATTGGCCCACTCCATGTAATTTGAGATTGCACCGACGGTATCGATGTCGGGTGCTGTGAAATATTTCTTGACTTCCTCATCACTAAATCCAAGTGTGATCTTCTCCAGTGCAGCAACCAGTTCATTGTTGATATTCATGTCATAGGCCTGAAGAAGCAAGAGTCAGATATATTTATAAACACAACAATGTACATTCATATAAAGCAGTGAAACAACCCAAGGTCCATTACAATTGTATAATCAGACAAAATTTGATGTGGAGGTAAAAAGGTTTAGGAATGCTGACAATAGAGTGGTAGCTGTAACAATCAAAAGGGAAAGTTCAAGATGAAAGATGTCCTCGGTATAAAGGCTGGGATATAGATACCACAAGAACCAGTGTTGCCTTTACAAGATGCATTGTTATCAAGACCACAGGTAGGTTGGTGAGGACAAGGTTAAGGGAGTTAATTCCCAGTGGCAGAGGTTCTGCCAGCACCATCAAAAGTGGTGCCACCAAGCCAATCCTGGTGCTGGACATTGAAGTCCCCCACACAGAGTACATTCTGTGTCCTTGGTACTCACAGTGCCTCTCTGCAGTGTTTTGTGAAAGGAAATAAACATATTCATCAGATAAGGGATGCAGTGTTGTTAATCAGGAGGTTTCCTTACTCGTGTTTGACCAATTAAAGCATTCATTTTAATTTATACGTACACTCTGATCTATGTCTATATCAAATTCCACAACTATGGAAATGTCCTGTCTGTATCTAAACTGACCATTTCTGTCTCTCACCCATCTGCCATTTTGGCTCAATTTCTATCTTTCTATCAGTATAGTCTGGCCCATTGAGCGAATCTGACAACTTCGATATTGGCAAAGAAGCATAATCTGATTCCAAATGTCTCATGAACACACAATCAGATAGATTGCCTTTGCTCTCGACATTGCTCCTCCAATCCTCTCTGCTGCTGAAAATTAACTTATTTTCTCTCTTTCCCAATTCTACTGACTACATGAACACTTTCTTTCCACAGCTGCTGCCTGATTCCAGTGTTTCCTGTCTTTATTTCTATGTTCTCGAGGTTAGAAGAATGAGAAATGATCATACTGAACATACACATTCTTAAGAGATTGACGGATAGATTTGGAGAGCTTTATTCATGTGCTCGGATCTCTCGCCCACAACAAGAACGTTCAAAATAAGGCGGTGGCCATTCAGGACAGAAAATAAGGAATATCTTTATGCGGAAGACATCAAATCTTTGGAGGACACACAGTGCTTGATGCTGACCTGATGCTGGCTGACCCATTGAGTTACTCCAGCACTTTGTGTCTTTATTTGTAAACCAGAATATGCAGTTATTTGCATCTATCAAATCTTTGGAGAGACATTTGTAAAAATCTTTACGGCGCGGATCCACAGAGCTCAGCTGCTGATTGTATTCAAGATATTTGGATATATGGGGGAATCAAGTGATATGGGGTTTGTACAGAAAAGTGACAAATGAGTTAAAAGATCAGACTTTGTTACTATGAATGAAAAGCCAGTTTCAAGAATAACTTCTGGACACCAACCATCAGGCTATTGAACATTATATAACACCATCCTCAGCAACTATGAACTTCTGTGGACTATGTCTTTGGTTGCAATATAGTCTTCCTTTTTTTTGCACTAGTATTGCAGTTATTTATCTATTGATTTTTCTTGATTATTAAATGTATCAGTATGTATGGGCCTGTTAAGCTGCTGCAGTAAGAATGGCAATGTTCCAATGTCGGTACATATGGCAATTACACACTCTTGACTCTCTTAAATTACTCACATTTGCTTCTATTTATCGTGAAGCAGGTTAGCAAATCATTAACCCCTTTATATTCTCCACTGTCACAGATAAATTTCACAACAGTCATCACCCTTTTTCAACAGCACTATTTCACTGCATAATGCATCATACTATTGTTAAGTGCGCATTTCTATTACCTAATGCAGTTCCTAAGACCCAAGGTGTAATTGCCCTACTGGGTAAGATGGCACATTTCCTTCTGCAAAGGTCATCAAAAAATCAAATGGATATTTATGGCAATCAGTACTTTCATAATCACCACTCCTGATGCTCTCTTTCTATTCCAGATTTACTATAACTGAATTTAAATTACCTGGCTACCACGGTGGGATTTCAACTCTCTCCACTTCATTAATTCAGGATTCTCCAGTCGTATAACCACTCCACCACTGCAGTTCATAGTATTACTTTTTTAGTTTAGTTTTAGTTTAGAGATACAGTGTGGAAACAAACCCCTCGGTTCACCGAGTCCGTACCAACCAGCAATCCTCGCACATTGACACTATCCTACAGACAGTAGGGATAATTTACATTTATATCAAGCCAATTAACCTACAAACCCGTCCATCTTTGGAGCGTGGGAGGAAATCAAAGATCTTGGAGAACACCCACACAGGTCACAGGGAGAATGTACAAACTCTGTACAGACAGCACCCATAGTCAGGATGGAATCCGGGTACTGGTGCTGTAAGGCAGCTACTCTACCGCTGCACCACCATGATGCCCAATTTTACAATAGGCAGTTTTACAGAGTAC
The DNA here is from genome assembly GCA_963514005.1 of Raja brachyura. Next base: position 19,625,303 of record OY740806.1, on the reverse strand, counting down.
ATACAAATCATCACATTGTTGAATACAAGGAACTGCAGATGCTGGTCTTCACAAAAAGAGACAACATACTGAAGCAACTCTGCAGGTCAGGCAGTATCTCTGGAGAAGATGGATATGTCACGTTTTGGGATGTGAGCCTTCTTTAGACTGTTTGTGGTGGGCGAGAAAGAAAGCTGGAAGAGTGTAGAGGCAGGACAAGCCTGACAGGTAATCGGTTGATACAGGTGACGTGGTTTTGTGATACGCAGACAAAGGCCAGCGATGAAAAGACAGAGGTTGTGAGACAAAACGATTGAAGAGTTTCAAATTGTGACGCTACAGAGGCAAAAAAAAGAATGTAAGTAGAAGGGGAGGAGAGAAATGGGTGTTTCCTGTCCCATTGGAAGGATATATTGGCTCAACTTCAGCACCAAGTTACCAAACCTAAACTTGCTAATATATGAAGAGAGTTACAAATGCAGTCATGTTTTCATTTGGTAAGTTGATTGGTGATTGAATTGGGGCATTTAAAATTCTAATATGACTCAGATCAGGTATGAAGATAATATTTCATCTGGTTTTAGAAATTTCAAAAGAATTGAACGCACTCGACATCAGATCAAGGCTATTCGAAAGAGAAAAAAGAAAGTACTTTCTCAAATTAAAAGGACTTTTTCATCCAAAGAAGTCTGCAAACATGGAACACCCTCACAAAGAAACAATGTCAATGTTGATTAATTCGGCATTGAGTTCCAACAGGTATTTAAAAATTGGATAGGGGTACCAAGGAATATAAATCCAAGGTACATGTGAACTAATTAAATGGTGGGACAGGTTAAAGGAGTGAATAGCCTCTTTTTTTCCAATGTTCCTGTCCATAAGTTTCTCTACACTGAGCTCGCCTGACATAATACAAAATAAATGGTGAAGTGATTCTCCTGAATTCACACATTGGTATTGTGATGAATTACACAGTAGGAATTTGAATTAAATTCTTGTCTCATGGCTCATATTTTAATTAACCTGCTATCATCTATTCCATCATAAGAAATATTAGAGTATTGCTTGTGCTTTTCTTTTTGATAAAAGTACAATTAGTTATATAGCGTTAAATTAGCCTTACTTTTAAAACAAGCTCTTTGGTACAAAAAGGGAGGTTCTCTTCAACTGACACTGATCTCTGTGATTTTTTTAATAAAACTACCTCCATTGCAATTCAAACCAGGTTGCTTTATTGCAGCGGGCGTTTTATATCATCATAATCAGACTTACAAACTTAATAGCCAATCTAAATCACATACTCAATTAGCTACAAATTATTGCCCAGGGGTACCAGTTATTTTTTTCAATCGCTTCATTGATGTTTTCTGCTCTAAATTGCATCGACACCACATTATTCATTTCTATCTCCTCTTGTCACTCTGAACTGCTTTAATATCTCAGCGACTCTCATCAAAATGCCATCTGAAAGGCACGGAATTGACAATTTCTCTTTCATTTTCTATCCAGGAATATTCAGTGGGAAAAGGTAGATGTTAACTGAAGGAGAGCAGAATGTGTATAACCTGATTGATGGCTTCAGCCTTGGTGAGATACGAGAATAGTAACTGTTGTGTTTGTCACATAAGTAAGTGAGTTGATTGAGGAGGTGCATTTATGTCGGCGGAGCTTTGGAATTTGCAACAGCATCAGGAATCCTCGATCATTCTTTCTGCACTGGAGCCTTTCTGGGATTCAGAACCCATGCTTTTGATTTACTTTGTGCGGGCTTTAATTTACTCAAGGAACATGAGGACCTCGGCTTTACAATCACCCCAAGGCGTTCGAGAAGAATTGGGCCAGTCAACTTGTCAGAACTCGACATTGCTGATGACATCATCCTGCTGTCAGACCAGATTAGGGAGGCACAGGATCTGCTTGGCAGGGCCGAGACGGAGTGCGTGAGTGTGGACCTCCACCTCAATGCCAAGAAGACGTAGTACTTGGTGTTCAACACTGGTGACCATGAGCCTCTCAAGACCAGTGGCGGCACATCTCTCAAGAAAGTGGAGGACTTCAAATACCTGGGAACGATGATGCAGAACTCAGAGAATGACATTAAGGTCCAGAAAGCACTCGCATGGAAAGACCTCAATAACATGGGGAAAATCTGAATGTCTCGGATGTCTAAGGGTCTCAAACTGAGATTCTTCCGAGCAACTGTAGACACCATATTATTGTACTGGTGTGAGGCATGGACTCTCACGCGAGCACTGTCCAAGTCTCTCGATGGTACCTACACCCGAATGCTCAGAAAAGCTCAGGATGTAAGTTGGAGGGACCACATCACCAACGCCCTGCTCTATGGGGAGAATCCACCTCTGACTGGGAAGATCAGGTTGAGAAGGATGAGGCTCGCTGGTCACTGCCACCGCTACCCAGAAATGCCAGCAAACAAGGTTGTGCTGTGGGAACCCGCCCATGGAAGACGTGACCCGGGACGGCCAATAAAGACGATGCTGAAGACGCTGATGGAAGACGCAAGAGGAGCTTTCCAGCTGCATGGGGGACAGAGATGTGTGGTGCGTCCGTTGGAAAACAGCACCACTGCGTCACTAATGTTTTCAACGATGATTAAATGAATTGTGTGGAAGATCTGGTGTTCAAAGATGACACTAAGCCATGCGTGAAGATAATTTTTTAAAAAGGGGACACAAGGTCTATGTGTGTGATAGTGAGTTAATGTGTCTGTTTTCTCTCACTGTTGGCACCATTGATGAAAAGACTATAATTTCCCCAAAGTGGGCTTCAACTTCATTAAAACCCACATTGGCAGAGATGTGGTGTAACAAGTCATGTAATTGTGCAGTTGGTTAAAACCATGAGAGGAATTAACGGGGTGACTGCATAGAATCTTTTTCTCAGAGTGGAGGGCTCGAGAACCAGAGGACATAGGTTTAAGGTGAGAGGGGAAAGATTTAATAGGAAGCTACACTTTTTCACACAGAGGGTGATGGAGCTGCCAGAGGAGGTAATTGAGGCAGGTACTATAACAACATTTAGAAAATAATTGGACAAGTACATGGCTGGGAAATGTTTAGAGGGATATGGGCCAAATGGAAGCAGGTGGAATGAGTGTAGATGGGACATCTTGGTCAGCATGGAAGAGCCAGGCAGAAGGGCTTGCTTCCACACTGCATGACTATGTGGCCAAGGCGTTTCAAATATTTTCACAATTATCATGTAGATACAACCAGGTCATGCCTTCACCTGTCCCTAGGAGTTTCTAGGAGCGTGTTTGACACATGACACTTAAGATTTTTGCACTCAATACATGGAGCTATATGTATCATATAGGTTTTAGGTGTAATTTAATTATGGTGCAGTCAGTAGTAGAACCCACTCACATTACTGGGGATTGATTTAAAATCATCGCGTGTTAAAACTGTCAGCAAGACATCCAAGAGAATCAATTAATCCTCTGTCCAGGCCGAGGGATGCCTATATTTTTAAAAAAAAGTATATTAGCATCACACTCAAAGTGATCACAAACAAATGGCTTGGCAAACTCTAACAATATCTTGACAAACTAAAAGACTCATTTTGCTTACGGAAAGGCTGACATGATCTTTTCTCTGAGAGCTTCTCGTTGCTCTTCAGTGAACCACCCACATTCACGGAGTTGAGGAATTAGTGCAAGGAAGACAGTTTTACTCAAGGTTTTAATGTCTTCAGCATTGAATTCACAGACTAAGGATCCCAAGCTGGCACCTTGGTCTTCAGTCAATGAGGAAGCTGTCAGTTTCTGTTAACAAACAAGAAAATAAAATCACCGGATAAGACAAATGGCAGGTTATTCAACCAAGATGTTTTTGTTGCTGTGAAGCAGCATCTGTTTTAACTGCACCATTGTGCCGCCATTTGGGGCTGTAAATGGAGATCAGGCCATTGATTCATTACAACTCTTTTATTCAACTTCAGGCTCACAGTTATGGCACTTACAGTGTGATATCTTTGTTTTAGTTTTAGAGACACAGGGTGGAAACGGGCCCATCGGCCCACAGAGTCCATGGGGACTATTGATAACCCACACACTAGTTCCACTTCATCCCTTCACCTCGTACACTGTAGAGGAAATTTACAAAGGCCAATGAACCTGCAAACCTGTATTCCTTTGGAATGTGGAAGGAAACTGAAGCATCATGGGAAAAAAAACTCACGGTCACAGAGAGAACGTACAAACTGCACACAGACAGCACCTGGAGTCAAGATTAAACCTGGGTCACTGGCGTGTGCCAGTGAGCAGTGAGCAACTCCACCATTGTGCCCTTCTTTCAACATTCATGGACTGTTGTGTTGAAACATGTTGACTGAGCATTGAGAGTTAGGAGAGAAGCAACTGAGGCCATGATACTGGGACCTGAAGGATATAGACTGGGTTTAAGAGGGACAGGTTGCACAGATCAGAAGCTGAATGATGTGCGATAGCACACCAGAAGCCTGACCGTACAGTCTGAGAACATTTATGCAGCAAGTCTGATTAAAATTCCTTAATTTTCAGCCCTAGTTTTGATTCTGCAGCAGATAAAGCAAAATCAGAAAATTAAATTTCATTTCCTACTTTGAAATCGATATTTTTCATTCTTTTGAACAGATTTTGAGTATCCTGAGGGATTTGTTATGCTGTGATTGTTTCCACGATTTGTGAGGAACTGAACTGAGGGGGATTTAGTACATTTTCCGGTTCCCAACTGGGAACAATGCAAAGGTTACTTCAATCCCTCACGAACTGCTGGCAAACACAGAATTGAGTGCAATGCATCACAGGGGCAATTTGTGCCAGAAATTAGTTACAAGTGGCCTTTCCATTTCAGATCTCTTCTGAAAATGGTCCCCCGTGCTTTCGTCCATTGAAATACAGTCTTATTACGAACTAAATGCAATGAAAAGATTATGATACATTTTGGTGATCTCACTAAATGACAATCAGATGAGCACATAATTTGGCAAAGCAACCAAACTAGTTATAGATTCACAAGAAACTGCAGATGCTGGAAGGATGAGCAAAACACCAAATACTGGAGGAACTTAATGGCTCAGCCTGACACATTAGGTTCATCCAGCTCCCTGTGTTTTAGGTTGGTTTAGTTTAGTTTAGAGATACAGCGAGGAAGCAGGCTCTTTGGCCCAACAGGTCCATGCCAACTAATAATCACCAGTACACTAGTTCCGTGACACACCAGGAACAATTTAAAGAAGCCAATTAACCTACAAACCTGTATGTCTGTGGAATGTGGGATGAAACCTGAGCACCCGAAGAAAAACCACACAGTCACAGGGTGAACATACAAATTCCATACAGGCGGCACCCATAGTCAGGATCGAACCTGGGTCTCTAGCGGTGTAAAGGGCCTGTCCTACCAGCATCCGACTCCATGCGGTGAGCTCGATCAAACTGGAAGCGGGGGCCGCGCGGAGGTCGGCTGATCCCTGTACAGGGCCGGTCCCACCAGCATGCGCCTGCATGCGGCGAGCGCAACCAAACCGGCAGCGGGGGCCACGCGGAGGTTGGGTGATTGGCGTGAAGTGTTCCGCGGCGCAAAGTGGCGCGAAGTTGGAGCGAAGTCCGCAAGGTAAGTTCTCAAGGACAGAGAGGGACACACTGAGAGGGGCACGGAGGCACACAGAGAGAGGGCCGCGGAGGCACACACAGAGAGGGTCGCGGAGGCACATATAGAGAGGGTCACGGAGGCACGACATCGAGGCGGTGCGTAATGCATTGAGGCGACTGCGGGCCGACAAGCCGTTGCTGCGCGGAATTTTTGACAACCCGGTCAGTTTTTCGGAGCCCCGCGTGATGTTGGGACCAGCTCCGCACAATTCCGCACGGCTCCGGCGATCGAAGTGGGACCGGCCCCACGAGGTCGGACGGCTCAAGCGACCACGTTAGGTCGCGCTCACCGCATGGAGTCGCATGCTGGTAGGACAGGCCCTTAAAGATCAACTCTACTGCTGCACCACTGTGCCACTGTAGTTTAAGTAACCCCAAGGCCACTAGTTATAGAGTCATGAAGAATACAATGTCTGGAGCCCACTTTTAGGAGAGATGGTGGAGGCAGATAAGATAATAGGATTTAAGAGTCTTTAGATATGAACATGGAAGTGCAGGAAATAGAGGGATATGGGTCATGTACGGGTAGATGAGATCAGTCTAACGGCGTCATGATTGGCACAAACATTGTGGACCGAAGGACCTGGTCCTGTGCTGCACTGTTCTATGTATGGTCTTACATGCATTGCTGGAACAACATTTGCTGAAACACTGTTCAGTCCTTACTTCATCACATTACTTCAGTAAATACCCCTTTCCTTTTCAGTTTTAGAATTAACTCAACAAGTCCAAAAAATGATGACAGCTGTGTTTATGATGTTTAGTTAATTATTGTCCTTATAAATTAGCACATGTCGTGCATACCATGGATATTATCAGCTTTCTATTTTGTTTTTCAAAAATCACCATGATTTATTAATGGCTTTTGCAACGTGGCATCCAAAACACACGTTCATAATTTGCTAAAATTGAACATCATTTTAAATTTAAATCAGATTCCGAGCAATGGAACCGTTAATAATGCCCACATAGTTAATTAAGGCATGGGAACAAAGGTGATGCAATATTCATAGCAAAGTCACAAATGAATCATGTGAGCCAACCTCATAAGTGAAGCGAATGTGTTATTGGCCCAACTTCCATCTAAAAATTGACTTTTAATTTATATATTCATTCAAATGTGAAGGGTTACTGTCACAAATTAAAGCATTTGTGCTGGCTTAATCCTATACTGCTAAATAAAAGATTTGCAGTGACTGATTACACATTGAAGGTTTACAAACACTCCATACTGAATTAGAGCAATTAGTTACATTTTTTGAAGAGAATAAATTATTCTCAGCGGTGCGAAAATCTTTATCTTGTTAAAGCTAATTGTACTTTCCGTGTTTGGCAAGTAACTAATTTGTCTATGAACTTATCGCAGACATGAAATGCTGAGATTTTTTAATATTGATCTCTGTTAATTGTGATTCTCTGCCAAAGTGCCTGTGCTGTCCTTTGGATAAATGGTGAATATATATGTTGAGGTATCAGATAACAGATTCTAAGGGTAGGATGGTTGCCCAAATTGGGTGGCAAAATCCCAGACTCAGAAACCTAATTTACACCTTCTTCCATTTTGATTCCATTTGAAAATTGTGTTCCCACCCAAGCTAAATTTCTACTACACCATGTGTTGGTTTCCTCTGTGATATTCAATGGCATAATCTTCCAATGTAATGCTGTCAGTATGACAGAAAGCAGTGTTAATTCCTCTTTGATTGCCATTTTATCACGGTACGATGCAAGGCAAATGGCAGCCATTTGGCCCATCTTTGTCTATCATGAAAATGCCAGAGCCTTTGTCCAATTTATAAATCTTTCTGAATATCACAGCTGTTATCCAGATTGATCCATGGAATTCCAAAGCATAGAGACATAGGGCAATAGAACACAGATGTAGGCCCTCAGCCCAACCTGCCCATACCGACCTAATCTGTACCAGTCCCATCTGTTCACATTTTGGCCATAACCCTCTAAACTTTGCCTATCCATGAACCTGTCCAAATGTCTTTTAAATAGTACGAAAATACCTTTTCTCAGCAGAAAATTTAACTCTGTTTACCAAGGAACAAAAAGTGTGCCAATTGGTTCACAGTAGCAAATTGTTTCATTTCAAGAAATAGTATGGATTATTCTGCCATAATGTGTGTTTCTCCAACATGAATTGTACGTAATAAAATTGGTTTTAACATGATTTTAATCAGGAACTAGACAAACGAGAGCTGCTTTGGAGATTGACCATCTGAAAAAATGGTGTCCGTGTTCCAAAAGTTTCCATATAACTTCCCCACAGCAATCAGGAGTCATTGTCTCTTAAGAAAACAGACTGACAGTTTCAAAGCAGTGTTCGATTGACATATGTGCCTGATATTCTATTAAACAATATAACATACATCCTTTAGTATCTTTAACTTGTAGTATAAAATAAGCATATTGTTATTAAAAAGACCGTAATTAAAAAATATAATAATTGTGAGCCCAAACCATTTTAGCACCTTTTTTCCCCTTTTACACCATTGTTCTGATAACGTGATTTTATGTAGTGCATGGTTATTTACAATCACGCCTATAGCAGAACCACCTGTACAAATAACTGAAACAAATTTTAGGACGTCTAGGAAGGGACTGCAGATTCTGGTTTTAAACGGAAGAGTGACACAAAAAGCTGGAGTAATTCATTGGGTCGGACAGCATCTCTGGAGAAATGGAATAGGTGATGTTTCGGGTGAAGACCCATCTTCAGACTGAGAGTCGGGGGAAAGGGAAACGAGATGTAGACGGTGATGTGGAGAGTTATAAAACAAATGAATGAAAGATTCATGCTAAAAAGTAACGATGATAAAGGAAACAGGCCATTGTTAGCTGTGGGCTAGGTGAAAACGAGTTACAGACAATGAGACTCAACAAGATGTCTTTGAATGTTGATGTTAAGGAATTGTTAGTTACATCCCTGTCCCTTAACCAAGAATCGTTCAAGTCGTTAACTAAGAGTTGTTAATTAAATCAAACAGTGCTGACATCCATGTCGTGGTGTATATGATTTGCTCGTATGTGTATTGCTGATTGGTTCATGTTTGACCTAACCTGGAGTCCCCTCACCTCCCTAGGCTGCGTATAGAGAGCCGGCTACCCTTAGCCACAGCTACTTCTGGCTGACAACCAATTTGTGGATGGCGCACATCCCACCCCTCTGTAAAATTCTCCAACATCCTTCAACATCAGTAAAGCAACAGCTATTCCCCGTTAAAGCCATGAAACATTTTAATTGTTCTTGAATGTTTCTGACATGCATAAACTTCAGTGACAACTAAAACTGAAATCAATTAAAAAACAGTAAATTATCAAATGAATTGATAATATTAAAATTGTAGATAATCACATGATTTAAAAATAAAAAACTGAATCAGACACAGAAAGTTACCTAGAAATAATTTTAAATATTGATCAGAAGCAAGGTAATAAAAAAACCATTTACCCTCTCCATTGCTGCCTGATCTCCAGTCCATGAATTGAAATCTACAGGATCTCTGGTACAATTGTACTATTTCAGTGACACCATTTTCCCATTCTTCTAATTTTCACCCTACAAACAGCTAACAGTAGCTTGTTTCCTTTATCATCATTACTTTTTTGCATATCTTTCATTGTGTGTTCTTTATCTCCCCACAACACTGTCTACACCTCTTGTTTCCCTTATCCCTAACTAGTATGAAGAAGTGTCTCGACCCAAAACATCACCCATCCCTTCTCTCCAGAGATGCTGCCTGTCCAGCTGAGTTACTCCAGCTTGGTGCGTCTATTTTCAATTTAAACCAGCATCTGCAGTTCCTTCTTACACACAGCTTCTCGGCACCCGTGGTTTATAAGGGAACTGCCAAATCCAACCTCACAGGATTCACTCCAGATATCTTTGCAAACTGTTGTTCAAACATGGCATGATTATTCAAAATGGCATGGAATGAAAGCACCCATCCCCACAGGTAATAATCTCATGTTTATTATTAGGCTATTTGACAATGCAGGATATTGCAATCAAGCATGATGCTGCCCTTATTTCAAAACTCTGTGTGTCCTCCTGTCATACATCAGTTATATTTTGCAGAAGAAGACAGAAAATGCTGGAGTAACTCAGTGGGTCTCAGTGGCAGCATCTCTGGAGAACATGGGTGGGAAATGGTTCGGGTCGGGACCCTTCTTAAAAATGATTGCAAATCAGTCTGAAGAAGGGTCCCGACATTAAAACATGTTCACCCATCCATGTTCTCCTGAGATGATGCCTGATCCACTGAGCTACTCCAGCACGTTGTGTCTTTTTTTGTAACCCAGCATCTGCAGTTCCTTGTTTCCCTATTTTCAGAACAGTGGCTAAATCTGTACTCTGTTATGCAGAACATCAAGGAACCATAACCCTGAATATAAATCTCTTGTATATCCATGGCATTAAATATGCACTGGTTTTATGTTCACAGGCCTCTATCATTCCAGAATTCCTATCATTACATTATAATGGTACCTTAGTCACCAGGTAGAACTAACTGTTAACATGTTAAAATAAAACAAGAAAAAACATTTACAGTCAAGGAGTTATCACACAATTAAACATCTTTTAGAGTCTAGATGTCTTCTCATCAGCAAACCTGCTAAATTTCGAGTTTACAATACAGCACTAAACCCTGTAAGTGCCAGTCTTGTAATTAGTGCTTTAATTCGTGATTCAGTAAGAGGACACTAATTAAGGTATTTTTTCAGGCCCACAGATTCTCACTCACTTTCATTGTTTCAGATGCCAATATTGAACTATTAATTCACTGAGATTAATTTTCTCTCCCTGAATTTGTTCTTTGTTAATGCCTTTAAGTTTAAAAAAAAAACATTTGAATCACGTTAAAAATACAAATAAAAATACATCATGAGATTATTTAGTGAATTCTGTTTTCTTTGATTATCATGTTTAAGAAGGAACTGCAGATGCGAAAGAATATCACCATAGCACGATTCAGTCTTTTGCATTCGATCTTGCTTCTCTATCTAAAAGTAGTGAAATTTTATGGTCCATTCACAAGTATAGATTAGAATGGGATGATATATTTACAGTTAAACAGGGCAAGGATGTATTTAATGAATCTGTTCTCAAACCAGAGATAACACCTGAAACAGATTTTGATATGGGTTGTTCTGTGTTTCACATTACCATTTTCCATTTTATTAGACGTAAGTAAATTACACTGTTTTTATCTACTTTGCATTAGCTCCAGCACCATTCTGTTAATTTCAAATGTTTAGCCAGAATCTTTTCCATACACCTATAGATACATTTTTTTAGTTTAGAGATAAAGCATGGAAATAAGCCCTTTGCCCCACTGGGTTCACACCAACCAACGTTCGCCCGTACACTAGTTCTATGTTATTCCAGTTACACATCCTACACAGTGCAATTTACAAATCACAAGATTATTGTTTGGATGAACACCTTCAATTTCCAATTATTGTTATATTTTTACCACAACATATTTTCAGTATGGGGGTTACACAAAAAGCTGGAGAAACTCAGCGGGTGCAGCAGCATCTAAGGAGCGAATGAGATAGGCGACGTTTTGGGTCGAGACCCTTCTTCAGACTTATCTCCTTCGCTCCTTAGATGCTGCTGCACCCGCTGAGTTTCTCCAGCTTTTTTGTAACCCTCGATTCTCCAGCATCTGCAGTTCCTTCTTTAACATATTTTCAGTATGGTTTTGTTTGTATCTCATGACTGCTCACACTTACCAGGCATTTCATGGCATATTTGAAAAGATCTCTACGTCTGTCTGACTTTAGGGGCAACACTGATATATTTGCCTGGCTGATCAGGTCAACGATATTGGAGCACAGAGACATTGGAATATCCCACAGTTCCAGAATGGTCCTGAAACAAATAATTTATAGATGTCACAATTATGGGCAGTATTTATATTACACTTTTACAGTTGGGGAAAGTTACATTAGGAAATATCAATAGGAAGGAAGTATTGGGTTAGATGACTATAAAGCATCCAATTTGTAGAAAGATCTACTATTGTTAACATTGGCCTAATTCCCCACCTCAGAACCTATAGAACTGAAGTTAAATCAAATCATCCTCAATGAAAAGGACTGCCCTAAAAGGAGAAGAAGGCCGAGAACCTAAGAGGTGACTGTGAAAGTTGTGAGAAGAAGCAAATAGCTGAAAGGGTTAAGGACTGAGTACAAGTACAAACTGCCTAAGTACAAACAGAGCTGTGTGGGTTTCAAAGTTAAATCCGGAAGTGGCAGCGCTGCCTGGCAGCTGCGGCTCACCTGCAGCCCGTCTGTTTTTGTCTTTTCTTTTCGTCTTCTTGTGTTTGTTTTAGTTAGAATGGTGGTTTATTAGGCTGTGCATGTGTGTGTGTGGTGGGGGGGGGAGAAACAGGGTTTTACTCTCTCCCTTCAGGGGGGCGCGAATTTTCATGTCGTGTCCCCCGTCACCGTCTCCGTCTGTGCTGAGGCCTAATGGTGGAGCTGGCGGCCTCGGACCTATGGCGGCATTCCAGCTTCCAGCGGTGGCGGCCCGGCTTCAGAGCTGCGGTGCTCCAGCGCTGACCCGACTTCAGAGCTGCGGCGCTCCAGCAGCGGCCCGGCTTCAGAGCTGCGGTGCTCCAGCGGTGGCGGTTCCAGCGGTGTCGTTCCAGCAGCGGCCCGGCTTCAGAGCTGCAGCGCTCCAGCGGTGGCGGTTCCAGCGGTGTCGTTCCAGCGGCGACCCGGCTTCAGAGCTGCAGTGCTCCAGCATTCCAGCGGCATACCCTGCTTCAGAGTTGCGGTGCTCCAGCGGCGACCCGGCTTCAGAGCTGCGGCGCTCCAGCGGCGACCTGGCTTCAGAGCTGTGGCGGTGTTCCAGCAATCCGGCGACGGCGGTAGCCCGGCTTCAGAGGCTCGGCCACGGGCCTACTGGATGATAACATCGGAGGCCTGGATCGCCTCTGCGCAGAGGGAGATCAAGGAGTGAAGAAGACAAAGACTAAGACTTTTGCCTTCCACCATAGTGCGGAGGTGCCTGGTGAACTCACTGTGGTGGATGTTAAATATGTGTTTATTGTGTGTTTTGTTTTTTATTTTACGTTATGACTGCAAGGTAACGAAATTGCGTTCAGACTGAAAGGTCTGAATGACAATAAAGGATACTTTACTTTTTACTTTACTTAAGAAGGAGCACAAGATGTTTGGGTTTTAATGGACCAGTGTGAATTTGCACATCATGGCCCTTTCTGAAAGGCTAGAAAAATTCTCAAGACAGTATCAGAACATGTGAATATGTGAATAGGCTAATATGTTGCAGTTACAAGGAAATACAGAGGCTGGAACCTTGAATAAAACACAAAGTGGAGTAACTCAGTGGCTCAGGCAGCATCGTTAATATTTCAGGTCCGTCCAACATAAAATGTGACCTATTCATTCCCTCCCCAGATGCTGCCTGACCCGCTGAATTACCTCAACACTTTATGCATATTATAAATGGCTCAAAGAAACATTTAAATATTTGGTTGAAGTCCCAGAAATATTATTTTGCAACAAACTTTAGAAAATAAGCCATGTTTCCCATTGCATCGCTTCATTTTAACTATCAGAGTTTAAGCATCATTTCATGCTACAATTTGTGTCTCCTTGTGGGAGTATCTAAAAGGAAAATATATGGTTGAAATAAATGCATACAATATAAAAAAAGAAAGAGTTTGTGTAATAGTATGTGATTTCATAACATCCTTTCATGTTTCTTTAATTAAATATTGTAGTCCCTTGAGAACATTTGAGCCAGGGGAAGAAGTTAGTTTATTTCCACATTGACAGCCACCTTAAGCATTTACTATGAAAACTAAACAACAACTGTATGTGAAAACAGATTAAAATGGAAGAGTAACAATGTTTTTTGAAGGAAGAAATAACATGTTTTTTTAATTCTCAATATTTGTTTGACCTGCTTTGGAACAGTTTATTTATTAGCCATTGCAAATGGCAGATAAAGCACAAATGGTTGGTGGATCTGTGGATCAACCACACTACCTGCTGCACCACAGTGTCTTCCACATTTGTCTTGTTAATGAAGGTCAGTTAAATGAAAGGGGCTACTGCTTGTCTGCCAAGCCAAGCCAAGCCTGGATCCTCAGCTCAGGTTGAGCATATACAACTGGTCTCAATGGTGAGCCCAGGGGCTGAGCGGGAGAGTGGGAGGACAGGGGTACCAGTCACAACAAAACACACACTGACCCTGTTGTTTTAAACCCAAGGGTGGGGACGCCATGCCTGACATCCCATGGAAGCATAATTATCGAGGAGTTACCCCCAGCATTAATCTAAGCAAATTAACAGCAAAGGATAATAAAGATATTTATAACAGCCGAATATCTATGACCAGATGATTTCCAACCAAGAATGTACAAACATGTGAGAGCATTGCACAAGTTACAAAAATCATCTAATATGTCTGTGAACACAAAATAGAATGCTGGAAGAATAGCAGGTCAAGCATTGTCTATGGGACAAAAGATATATGACGACATGTCAGGTGGGGACCTGCATCAGGAGTATTAATACCAGTGTACAGCAGAGCAAGGGCGGGGTGGGACAGAGGCTGGTAAATGGTCATTGTGGAAACAAATGGGGACAGGTGGATTAAAGTGGAAATGGGTGAGTGGACGGGAAAATTAGCAAAAGAGAAAGAAAACATGTGAGTGTCTGTGAGAGTAGAAAACAAAAGCTGTGGGTTACCTGAATTTGGAAAATTAAACGTTTTTATGACTTTGGTACATTCCTTTGAATTGGAATGTTTATGCCAGTCACTTAATTGAGAACAGTATACCAAAGAATTATACATCAGTTAAGTCTGATATTCATTGTTAACCAATTTCAAGAATCAATAATTAAAAGGGAGATATCAAAATTTATGGTTAATCAGTGAATTCCAGCATGGAGTTGCAATGACTGAGTCATGGGTGATAAATTTAGTTCAATCTTTTGATAAGGCATCTGTGGAAATTGACAGAGAAATAAGGATACATATTGAATAATAAACATGGATTTCATAAGGCATTAATAAAGTCCCCATAAGAAACTGCTAACTAAATTTGAAGTTCACGGAAGAATTGGGAAATTATTTCCATGTTTAGAAGCCAAAGTGTAGTAGATATAGACTAGGGACAAAGATCAGGTATTCTGTTCAAGTTACTGATCTTGACCGCCCCAGGTACATTTATCAATGTACTTGCCTAGGTTAGGCTGAATATGAAGTCACGGATGCCAATGGGAATGAGGAGAGCAATTTAAGCATTGGCCCTTCAAATAGCACACCTTCACAAGAAATGGAGCCAATGAAATCTGTTTGTCTTTGAGACCAACAAGGCTAAAAATCTCATTGGAAATTACATTTGAAAACTATGCCAGCGTTACAATTATTTGGGAAGTTTCATGCCTGAAAAGAGTTGCAGGGACAAATAGAAAAAATCTGAACTATCATACATAATCTCTTGATACGTGTTAAGAAATGTGCTAAATAGCATTCTGCAGATAACACAAAAAATCTGGAGCAACTCAACAGGTCAGACAGCATCTCTGGAGAAAAGGATTAAGTGACGTTTGGGGCCGAGACCCTTCTTCAGACTGGAGAAGGGTCTCGACCCGAAACGTCACCTATTCCTTTTCTCCGAAGATGCTGTCTGACCCGCTGAGTTGCTCCAGATTTTTGTGTCTATCTTTGATTTAAACCAGCATCTGCAGTTCCTTCCTACACATAACTAGCAATCTGCTATGAATTAAAATAATTTTCTACTGCGTCACCATGTTTTTTGTCAAAGGAATCTCCAGCTTTCAACTTAAACCTACGGGTCTCCCTCGTACATATTCTTTAGCCTTGAAATTATTATTGAGGAATAATACTGAAGATGTATGACATACCCTTTCCTGGAATTTCTTCCTGCTATTTCAGCCAAGTCATTAATCTATTTTTTACTTTTATTGTAACAAAGAACTGTAGATTTAGTGTTGCTTGCTCTGTATCATTGTCCTAGAACAATTTCACCTCTACATCATCTGAGTTCACATTTACAAAGGTCTTCTGCATATTTTGATCCCCTGTGAGAATACTAGGGAGGGATCAATCAGCTTTTAATATCCTGACAACTCTTAAGCATAATGAAGAATTCAATTTAACTCTGAACCGTGGAATGTTAAGATGTTTTACCTCTTTTTGTCATTTTTAAAACTTGGCTATTCTCACAAACGTGGAAAAGATAACCTTTACGGTGGCCTAATTTCAAGGCGTCAGTGTAATTGACATATTTTAAAATTGGAATCTACTGTTAGTTCCAAAAATAAATTGGAAATAACGCACACAAAGTCTGCCTTCTGGATTTTATCAACCACTGCTGCTGCACCTAAATCACTGGAATTCTATGGTGCTTTCTGCCTCCATTAGGTGTTGAGTGGGCACAATACAATGGTATGTTATTCCATTATTTTAGCAACTAACTCCACATTGTTTTTATTCTTCGTTGCTATGGAAACATGTTTAGTGATATGCTGTGCATCTTAGTACCTATGTAAATTCAAGGTTTAAATTGATTCACCTTTAATGCCATTGGGGGCAAAATAAAATTGATGGCGATGATGCAGTTCAACATTAATTGAACAATGCACCCTATCATACTTCAGGATGCTACATTAGGCTGGTGTATTCTAATTCTCAAAGCAAACCACTGATTCATTTTGGAGATCCTAAGGCAAATTTCTTTTGTGGCATGAATCAAACCCAAACAAATCTATCATAAACCACACCACTATGATGTGGAAATGCTTCATGGATAGGACGTTTCACATATTTTAGCAGGAGAATTTTCAGGTATTTAAGTGGTGCTATCTGTTCATCACATTAGAAAATAGTCAATTATTATTGTGCGTTACTATCAATAAATCTTGTAATTTTTTTTACAGAATGAAAATAAATATTGTTCTTATATGAAGGTATCTGTTTATGAACAGTACGATTGATGAGTAGTGTGAAGTTCAATGGTTTGCATTCTAGGGCCGGACGGTGGTGCAGCTGTAGAGTTGGTTCCTTTACAGCACCAGAGACCAGGGTTCGATCCTGACTACGGGTGCTTATCTGTACAGATAAGCACCCGTAGCTTATCTGTACCTTCTCCCTGTGACCTGCGTGGGTTTCCCCCAGGTTCTCCAGTTTCCTTCCACACACCAAAGACGTACAGATTTGTGGGTTATTGGGCTTGGTAAAATTGTAAATTGTCCCCAGTGTCCGTTGGATAGTGTTATACGGGGATTGCTGTTCAGCGCAGACTCGGTGGGCCGAAGGGCCCAATTCCACTCCATATTTCTAAACTAAACTAAACTAGCCAAAGAAAGCTGGTCTTGGTGTCTGGTTGCATGGAGATGTGCTGATTGGCATTTAACACCAGGAAGGGAGAAACTTATTTTAAGTTTCAGGTGCTGTAAATTAATTCTACACTTAGTTAGCTGGTTATGTTGGAACCAGAATTAAAGCCAAGAAAACCAGGAAAACAGATGGGCTTTCACTGTGCATATGCATAGATATGACAACAAGAACAAGAATATAATTGACAGAATAAATAAATTGACCAACAAAATGGGATTTTAGCACCAGCATTCAAGATGCTGCACAGTCTATATCCTCAATGTGGTACACAAAGTATTGCATGCCTAAAGCAACAGATAGTCACTCTTCATTTGCAAATAAACGGTGCCCTATTTGAAGATCCCATTGCAAAATTGATTTGTGTTTATGGAATTAGCATTATTCCAGACTGGATCTGGAAAAGCAGTCCAGTTAAAGGAGTGTTAAAATCTGGTCTTGCATTAAACTCTCCTCCTTCCAGATTTGACGTTTGCGTCGTTAATGCCCTGGAGCTACAATTATTCCATCCCCTCCCTCGCCCACCTCCCACCCACCTCTGGAATATTATCTACATGATCGGGCTCACTGCATATTCAGGTTGTTTTCTAACTACTGCGCTACAAGTTCATAATAATCATATTTACCAGAGGCAGAATTCCTTGTACATTTTCATCAGGCACTGAAACTGATGGATGACACAATTTAGATTGGTTTCCTCTGCTGACATTTACAGCGACTGCATCCTAGTCTTTGTCAATTATCTCGTTCTGCACCCAAAATGATTTAAAGAATGTTAAGAAGTCTACTATCATTGCTTCTTTGTGTTGTTGAAACTTCCCCTTTAACGTTGTACCTTTTGCTGGGTGGATGGCTCCAGAACCCTGTTTACAGGGTTTATAAATGTCTATGCACATCCTTCCAAAGTATTAATGCAAAAAATCCAAATAAATCAATTACATTTGGGAGCTCCAATAACTACATCAACGTGAATTTCCACACAAGACGATGCCTTTTGATCAGCATGCTTTCTGTACTGTCTTGGTTCCCTTATGTAATGGGGCATATTTCCAAATCAAATTACATGACTGGAAATTTGACCATGAAAAACAGCTTTGTTTTAACAACACTGCTTCCCAAATAGTTATCAGGCCAGCGCGGAGAACGCTACATAGGTAGCTTCACTTGCTTCCCCCCTCTCCTCCTCGCAATGGAGCAGCAAATGAAGCATTTAGAAACATGCTGCCACTTTGGAACTGTTGAAATTCATTACAGTTGGCCTGTGAGCCATGGCAGTCACCCATGGTACACCAATGAATTTATGGGCAACTTCCTTTAGGAGCTAAAACAGCCTTTTAACCTGATCATCTTCAACAAGGTCTTTACACAGCCAATAATTTATACTTTGTTTCAGGATAAATAAAGATCTTTATTTTTGGTAGTGGATGCTACCAATTTGCATGAATCATTGTGCTGATTTTTTTTCTGCTAACACCACAGTTTAATTCTTGTAAAACTGGCAATTAATTCCATGTGCTTGCTGTTGGTAAACTAAGTTTGCAAATGTTTTAATCTTTGTGATTAAACATAAGAAAAATGTGCAGACAAAGGCCATTTTTCCAAGCAAGCCCGTTCCACCATTCAGCATAAACATGGTTATTTTTTTACTGCAAACACGTTTTCCTGCTCTGCCCCATATCCCTTGATTCGTGCATTACATAGAAACATAGAAACATCGAAAATAGGTGCAGGAGTAGGCCATTGAGCCCTTCGAGCTAGCACAGCCATTCAACATGATCATGGTCATTCCTGCTATTTCCCCATATCCCTTGATTCCATTGAATTTGGCTTTGAATGTAGCCTCCATTCTCTGGTATCTATGCCTTTTTTTTTGCATTCTTGGCACTCTCCTAATCACAATAGACAATAGGTGCAGGAGTAGGCCATTTGGGCCTTCGAGCCAGCACCGCATGGGGGCACTTGCTGTGAGTTGTTTGTCACACTTCGACTCATGTACCAAAGCTATAATGCAAACAAATCTTGACATTACCATTTAAGACGAAGCGAGTGTCCAGGCGATTGAAGCAAATATAATTAATTAAACCTAAACTAACCAGTTTGTGAAATTCCATGACACATAGGTCTTTGCAAATAGAGATGATTGGTACCAATTTATACATTAAACAATTTACACCAATGTATATCCCAAATAGTTTAGGAATCGAAGGTGATGCCATGCAAGACATGAAAGCATTAATCAATACGGAGGAGCAGGAGGAATAGTCTGTTTGGACAGGTTTGCCAGGCCTTTGAACTAGATCAGGGGTGGGGAACCTTTTCATGTTGGAATGACGCATTAAGTTGGCTGTAATCTAATAAGTCCACATCCAAGAAACTTTAATTAGATATACTTCACGACATTTGTCTTGCAGGTTGTTCAACAAATCTATTCCTCATGTTCTACCCGTAAGAGTGCCTAAAGAGAGTAACTCTTCGTGCAAATAAAATAGCCCTCATCACTTACTAATGTTTTAATTGTGGCCGTCAGTCGGGGAGGATTATTTCGTTGAATCTTCTTTTACTCTTTGGTATTTTAAATACGTTCATTTTAAGATTAAAATTAAAATAATAAAAGACGAACAAAAACATATTAATAAAAATAAAAGGATTTGTTCTGCAAAATTTGGATTCATTCAAAAGGCCGCACTTAATGGCCTTGAAGGCCGCAGGTTTCCCACCCCTGAACTAGATCATGCCTCATTCAATCTAAACTACAACATGGCATTCCCATGTTTTTTTTGTCTCCCAGTTAGCATAACCTGCCCCAATGGGCATGCTCTGCATTTTACAACATTTACGTTACTGCATATTTTTCTTTTTCTAATTGCCCATTGAGCAGACAACCTTGAAACCTATCCCCAAGCAACTCGGTGAGAGATATCCTTTTTGTCCAGGTCATCGCATGCACATACAACTAATTTGTTTTCTCGTCTCCCCAATTCTGACTAGGTGTCTTGCACCTGAATTGTAAACTCTGTAACTCTTTTCACCCATGTTGCCTGACCCGCTGAGTGTTCCCCAGCATCGTCTGTTCATATTTCTCATGCACCATCCAATCTGTCAATCTCTCTCAGAATCAGAATGTGTCTCAGTAAAAGATCACTTCTCCTTCATCTAAAATCCATTGAGCTTAGACCCAGCCCGATGAAGCTTCTCAATTGTCTTCCCTTTAATTCCAGAATCAATCTAATGAATCTTCTCTGGGTTTATTGAGAGGCTCTGCTGCTGGATCATGAAAAGGGAGAGAAGCCAAAACACCAAGTTACCAATTTGATGGAACTATGGAAAGGGAAGGAATGGGGTAACATGATCATATCAGTTTTGAAAGCATTTATGTACAAGAAATTATGGTTTCCGAGAATGAAGTGTAAATCTTAAATCAGGTTGGCCAAGCCACAAAAAAGGGATGCCAAGTGTCTTATTTCTTTTCTATTTATTTGACAAGAAGGGCGAGTTTGAGGAAAGAATGTACGGATTACTTACGGCTCAAAAATCAAGTATGAGGCCAGGATCTCATTAATGCCTGCCTCTGTGAGGGTGCGGAAGTAATCTCCTTGTCTCAACTTCTTGTCGGTAAAGAACTTACTAGCAGCACAGCGAATCTGTAAATTACACAGAGTGTCACAACATGCATTAGAGGTGTTGCAAACAATTACTGCTGAGATGATCTGTAACATTGCAAAATGTGAAACTTGGTCAACGCAACTTGATTAAAAATATTGTAACCTATTCAAATATTAGACTTTGCAATCTCAAGCTAAGGATGTTTCTTTGTTTAAAAGGGCAACACCAGCAATGTTATACAAAAGCAGTATTTTCCACTATTACATGCCAATTTCAGGCCACTGTGTATGCTTCCTCCTTCCCTAACAGACTAGATGGTTAAAATGGCCTGTTTCCGTGTCATACCGAAACATGCCGGAATGAAAAAGTCAGCGTACACCAGTATGAGTAGCCTGCTTCCACGCTGTTATACAACTGAATATGAAAACAGCAACTTAATTCCAAATTAGAGACATAAAATTACCTGATCAATGGAAACATGTGGGTTATTAGCAAGGGCATTCACCACATCAGGTTTCAGTGAGTCAATGAGTGCACACGGAATACCTTTGGCAGCAGTCTTCAGTTTACTTTTACATGAAAGATAAAAATACTTTTAGTCAGAACAATGAAGGACGCTGGAAGCACAATACCGAGAAATTGGATCGCTCTGTGCCATGTTTTGATGTGAACCCATTTCAAGGAAAATCAAAGCAGAATTGAAATCAGGTGCAAATTTCCTGCAGATGCATCAATGCACACAGGACCCTGATGACGTCAGAGTCAGTCTAATACAACATTGACATAGGCCCTTCACCCCACTGAGTCCACACCGACCATTAAACGCCCATTTACTCGAAGACAACATTATTCCCTTTTTAAAATTCTCCGAGCTTTCTTGTCAATTGTCCCCAGATTCTACCACTCACCCACACACCAGTGACGATTTATAGAGGCCAATAGACCTACCATCTTTTGGATGTGTGAAAACCAGAGTACCTTGGCAAAACCCATATTGAATAACACATCCCTGGGCCACATTCAAAGACAGACAGATCTGAAGAAGGGTCTCGACCCCAAACATCACCCATTCCTTCTCCCCAGAGATGCTGCTTGTCATAGAAACATAGAAACATAGAAAATAGGTGCAGGAGGAGGCCATTCGGCCCTTCGAGCCAGCACCGCTGATCATGGCTGATCGTCCCCAATCAATAACTCGTGCCTGCCTTCTCCCCATATCCCTTGATTCCACAGCCCCTAGAGCTCTATCTAACTCTCTCTTAAATCCATCGAGTGATTTGGCCCCCACTGCCCTCTGTGGCAGGGAATTCCAGATGTCAATGTCAGATTGAGTGAATGCTGTGCTGGGTGAGCTGTTAGACCTCAGCTTCTGTTCTGTGCTATCGCCTTGTTTCCCTGCTCCTGTGGTTGCAAAGGGCATTCAAAACTTCCCTGGAATAATTAGCATGAACGATATCTCCTTCAGCTCTGACACGCCCCAATCACTCATTAAGTTATTATTCTTGAGACCTTGCCATGCACATACAGTAGAAGTCAATAAACAGTATGGTAATTTACCCTTTTTAAAATGCTTCAATTAAAATGCAAATATATTGCTCAGTCTTATTTCTCTGAATGTTGTGTTCTTAAAGCAAATATTATCAATCAACTGTGAAATAAAAATAATTTACCAAGCAGCGAAAGTTTTAAAAACTAGTAATTTCTTGAAGCCATTCTGTTAAAATAATAAACCTCAATGTGAAGCAAGAAGAGCTTTGTTTGGTTTACCTGATTATTTGGGCTTTGTTGAGTTGGTTTTTAACATGATTAATTAGAGCAACAGACTAGGGGGAAAAGAAAGAAGGCAAGTTAGCTTCAGGAGAATCAGAGAGATACAATTTTCATTCAGAAATGAAAACACATCACTGCAATCCTTCATTGTAAAATAATTCAGAGGCAGGATACCTCGGGGCATCTTCCAGAATAACACCATGAACGCATAACAATTTCTAATGGAACACTTACATATTTTCTCAATATATTAAAGGGAAAGAAACCGATAATTGATAGGGGTTGGAAAAATGGTGTCAATACCTAGCAGCATTTTAAAATATACAATTTAAATGTCATACGTTCAAAAGATAGACAGCTTTCCCAATTGACTACACTACCACTTCAAGTTTCCCTTGAGAATGGGAAAATGTGTGTTCCAAAACTCTAAAATTTAGTTTTGGGCAGTTTAATGGCTTTTTGGAGTCAACATTGCATCTGTGTGGTGTATTGAGTTTAACCTGATATCCCTTTCCTCTTGCTGCAATTACCCATCTGATGCATTGTCTTACCTGACCCAGGTTCCAAGGCTTGTCTTTGCTCAAGAAGTCTAGATTGATGTTGCCAGCCTGTTTCAAATTGTCTGTTGGAATCTGTGGCACCAGTGATTCGGGAAGTGATTCCAGAACAGAATCGATTTTCACTGAGTCCAAGATCTGTACAATTAAAAGAGGTCCAATTAGTTCATGTTTCAGTGAAAGGCGAGTTGACTATATATGGATAAATTATTCGTCTGATGCAGTTTTTCAGGTTTCCTGGCAATGAGTCCTTTACCAAAGACGAACATCCAATATGCAGTTGGAATCCCAGTGGCACAAAATGGCTAACCTTGCTTGGTTCTCTTGGTCTCCAGGATTGCTGCAGCAAACTTTGGTTGCCATAATGCTTTCCCATATGTTAGATGAACACAGATTTCTAGGCCAAAGCACGCGTCAGGAAAAAAATAGGTGGGTGATAGAAAACGCAATATAACCTTGCGAGGAGGTATCTTATTTAAGAACAGGAAACAGCACATTGGGGGTAAATATCTGTTTTCCTGACACAAGAGACAATTTGGATGGAATATTCCCCAAGGGTCAGTGCAAGGAGCATTTTAGTTCCTGGAATATGATACCATGAAATTGGGCATTTTCTAGTCTTGAAATTCACTGACAAGTAGAATATTTCTTAAAGCAAAAAGATTGCATGCAAAATGATTTGCAAAGACAGAATTAATAAAATGGGCAAATAAGTGACAGATTAACCTTAAAAGTTCAAATGTTAACATTCCCTAAACCAACTAGATGTCCACAGATACATTCACAAAAAGGACAAGAAAATGTCAAAGATTTGAGTGCAAAAGATAAGAAACAAGATAAAAAAATTTCAAGGTATCACTGAGGCTGCTAAAGCACTGGGGGACCAGTTCCAGAGAAACCCATTGGTAACTGTGTACATGGGTCATCTTATTCCTGATTTCTGTGCCTGCACATTGCAACCATCCAGACCTGAACCAAGAAGCTGGATGCATTTGACCCCTTAGTTTTATGCCAGCCATGTAGCAAAATCATCCAGATTTAATAGTAACCCGAGAGGCTACTTTTTCACACAGAAGATCATGGGTATATGGAATGACCTGCCAGAAGAGATAGTTGAAGCAGATACCATATTAACATTAAAAAAAAGATTTGGACAGATACACAGATAGGAAATGTTTAGAGGGATATGGGATTAGATGGTGCATCTTGGTCAGCATGGGCAGGTTGGGCTGAAGAGCCAGTTTCCATGCAATGTTGGTAAAGAGTTTATTTATTTTAATTTACTTGATCTTAATATTTGCAATAAAGTTAGAATATATTAAGCATTCATAGTAATTGTTATTATTAACTGTTTAAATCTTTTTGGGATCTGATCCTCAGAAACATTTAGATATTGTTTGAAGGTCTTTGGTAGCAGCTGGTTGTCAAGAGGTCAGCAGGGCAGCCTGGAGGCTCTGACTGAGGCCCAGTTGCTTCATCTCAGGGGGTGGTTGCAGCAATCAGATCTCCAGGACAATTGGACCCACAGAGCCACACAAAGTGTGACCTTGGGATAACTGCACAAGCACAGATTGTGGGTCAGTCAGCCCATCCTAAACCTGCTTCATTAACCGTTGATTTTTGATCAGGAAGATCCTCATGTTTCTTCCAGGATATTGGCGACAGATTGGAAATTTATATCATAGAAAGTAACATAAGAAATTAAGACTTAATAGAAACAAGGAGCTGGTAATACACACAAGGACACAAAGTGCTGGAACAATTCAGCAGGTCAGGCAGCATCTCGGGAGAACATGGATAGGTGGCATTTCAGGTCGGGACTGTTTAATCAGGGGTAAAGATGATTTAATCAAACATTTTCAACTCATGCAGGCCAGAGGGAGAACATACAAACTCCATGCAGACAGCACCCACAGTCAGAATCCAAACTGGGTCTCTGTCACTGTTAGGCAGTAGTTGTCTTAACAAGTTCATTCTCCCGCATTGTAGATCAAACCCTCTCCAAGAGACACATCCCCTCAGTTGCAAAATCCAAAGAAAGACTTGCCGCTTTCATGATCGACTTCTTCTGCACCGGCAACATGACGTTTGAAGACTCTGCCACATCCTTTTGAGAAAAAGCATCCAGAAGCTCCTGACCTTTGAACTTGCCAAATGACTTTGCTCCAAGACCAGAGGCGAGAACGCCTAGATTTTTTAACAGTTCAGCAGTGACCTGCAGGAGAGAAAATACATAAATATTTTTTTTTTAAGTAAGTTGTGCAAACTGAGAAGAAAACAATGTATACACTGGAATGGAACGGCAAAGCTATGAATTATTCAAATGCAGTCCAGGATAAAACTATTTATGTCACTGATTTTCATCTTTGCAATGTTCTCCCTACACCTCATTCTATCACACATTTTTTTTTTCAAAAGGAATTATTTTTAAGGTAATGCACCATACAATGAATAATTTGACATTGTATTTCTTTAGGGATGTATTTACATTAGAATATCTGGTGGCACCTTCTTAGACCTGTCCACGTGCTGAGGTACATTTATTAAGATAACCTGCCAGTTTGGCTAGTTTAAAGTGGCTGAAGGGAGAGTCAAGCCATGTTAAAAACAATTCCATTGATTAAATGTATGATAGCTGATTGTTTTCAATTATGGTTGATCATTGAAGAAAGGAAGACTTGGTTTAGATGGTGCGTTTTACAACTTAATGATAGATAAAAGTTCATTTTAGTCTATGCAGCTTTATAACTTAGGAAGCAGTCTGATCTGCTCAGCATTTCCATTATTTTCTGGTTCAATCTTCAATTTTCAGCTTTTGCACTATTCTGCAGAATTATTGTATGGTAATACTCAGTGTACAGAAAGGAATTTACTAAAGTATGCAACTCTGCCAGAAATAAAATCACATCTATAAACCTATTGAGAGCAGTTTGCATGTTATATAATGATAACTGAGCATTGTGTTCTGCCTCTGAAGTTCAATCTTTTTATTTCAATGCGGTGAATTTTTTTTGCAGAATAGTGCAGCTACTATACACAGGTAGTCTTGCTACAATGCATGTTTCCTTGACATGAGTTAGACATAATGTGAGTGATGAATTAGGGAATATTATTTGCAATGCTCAGGCCAAATTTGTTATAACACAATATTAATCAGAAACTAGGGAACCACTTAAAAGTTACTTTGGGATTTGGCAGGCAGAAAAAACACTGTCTTGGATTTAAACAGTGAAGGGGGAAAAAAACGTGTTTCCATGTAAGCACCCTGCAGTAATCAGGCACCATTGCCTCTTAAGAACACAGCTACTACTTCAACTGCAAGTGGCCAGATAAATTGACAAGCATTTCCGTTGATATTTATGCAATGATACTCAATTAAACAACGTAACCTACGGGCTTTAGTATTTTTAGCTTGCAGTAAAAATAATACATTTGTTGCTACTGAAAAGACCTTTATCTTTGAAAATCCTGTGGAAATATAACTCTGTTATGACGTCTTTAATACCTAATCCCTTTTCTCCCATTGACACAATTGTCTTTACAATGTTATTTCTACAACACAAACTTTCTTTGGAACGTAACCGTTGTATTATAGCTGAGCAACCTTTATTGTGTTTTGTGCTACTGACTGGGGTTGAATTTCTAGTCCTCTTAATGTATTGATCATCATCTTTTACTCAGAGTTTGATTAGACCTGAACAACAAATCAATCTTTCAACATAGAGAAAGTTTTCAGAGTTTTGTGCTTTATTTGACCTTGTTGGGGGAAGTTTGTCAGACCCAGCAGTTTGGTTGTAAGAGTTATTGGAGAGCAGGTTTGGTGAGTGAGGGGACTTTGGTGAGGTAGAGGTGAGGGTGAGCAGTAAACCTGGGAGGAGCGGCAAGATGGTCAGTCCAACCCAGGGCTGATAGAATATTGGAACAGTGATGTCAGTAGTCAAAGGTGGTCAAAGGAAAAAGTGAGCATCAATGAGCAGCTGGTAAGTCCTCAGATTTGGCTTTCATAATTTTTTTATTTTATCCTTGCTAGGCTGCTAAATAGTCTGTTAGGCAGAGGTTAAGCAGGGGAGTTCACAGCCATGGACTGCATATTCTGAAGAAGTCTGAAGAAGGGTTTCGGCCTGAAACATTGCCTATCTCCTTCGCTCCATAGATGCTGCTGCACCCGCTGAGTTCCTCCAGCATTTTGTGTACCCTGCATATTCTGACAGTCAGACAGGAAAAAGCAGTGATGTAGCTCTATTGACAAAGCAGAGTTGAGGATTAACTTTGGCTCAGAAGCCTAAAGCATCGAATCAGTTTGGATGGAAATAAAGAAATAGTAAATGTAAGAGACCATTGGTGGGAGGAGCATATAAGAACCCAAATGGAGCTTCCCTCCAGTTCCGAATGGAGATATCCTGACCCGCTGAGTTACTCCAGTATTTTGTGGGAAGAAGGGTTCCGACCCAAAATGTTACACATTTCATTTCTCCAGACATGCTGCCTGACCTGCGGAGTTACTCCACCATTTTGTCTCTACCCTCTGGGAGAGACTGTTAATCAAAAAATAATGGTGGCTTGTTAAAAAAAAAAAGATAATTGTGTTTCAATTTAATTATCATGCAGAATAAATAAAACAAAAATGTTGAAGGCAGCCTTGAGGATATTGACATACGAGCAATGTTTGATGAATGATCGAAGGGCCAAATGGCCTACTCCTGCACCTATTGTCTATTGTCTAATCAACCGGGGAGCAGGTTATTCCAGATTTCATACTGTGCAATGAGGGAGGATTAAGTAACAATCTCATAAAAAGCATCCCTTGGGGAATAGGCGAGAATTTCAAAGTTAATTTGAGAGTGAGTAACGTGGGTCGAACACAAGTAGGAAGTCAGAATTCAATAAATTGTAAGTCAGTTGGTCTAATATTGGTTTTGGGGAAAATGCTGGAATTCAGAGCCAATGTGTTTGAAAGTCATAAGGCAATCAGGCAGAACCAGCCTGATTTCATGAAAGGAAAATAACACAAGACAATTTTCCAGGGCATCAAATGGCAGCAAAAGGCTATAAACCGATTGAGTGAATGGGCATGAAGTTATCAAGAGCAGAGTGATGGAGGAAAGTGTGAAGTTATTCACTATGGAAGGCAAAATGAAAAAAAAAACATTATTATTTCATGAGGCTCCAAAGGGTGTCTAGCGATCGCGATACTTTAAATACCTTAAAAAAGTTGACACATTGGAACATCAGATATCTAACAAGGTTCATGGATTCTTAATCTTCATTGCACAGGATATGGAGGATGAAAATCAGGATGCTTTGATGAATTCTACACAGCAGTGGTGAGATTACACCTGGAGTAATGTGTACTGGCAATTATGGAAGCATCGCAGAACAAATTTATTGAGTTGATTTCTGGTATTAAAAGACTGGCATATGAAAGAAGGTTGAACAGTTTGGATCTGAGCTCCCTCTTGTTGAAAATAGTGAGAAGTGATTGAATGGAAACATATTCGCCTGTGATGTTGACAGGGTGTTGCAATTGAGGGATACTGGAACCAAGGGACCGATTTTCAGAATAAGGCATCCTGAATTTCTTCCCTCAGGAGGTCACCATTCTTTAGAATGTTTTCACCCCAAGAGCTATAAAGGTAAGATCATTAAATATATTCAAATGGCAATTGACAGATACAAGTGGGGGTGGGGGGGTGGGGGGGGGGGGGGGTCTCCTACACCTTAGTTTTCTCCTACACCTGTTTTTTCTTATGTTATATTCACGAGCAATGAAGTGGAATTACATACACAGTAAGGACAGTTATTTAACAACTCATACTCACTTCTTTTGTTTCATTGTAGTTTTTGACAAGAACCTTGATTTGACCTTTGGACCATCCCTTGACATCCTTCAGTTCACTAAGTGCACCTTCAATGGCTTCTTTGGGGATTTTGGACAGTTGACTGATTTTCAATCCAACCACAGAAGCTCCTAGTTCTTTTACTTCCTCAGCAGACGAATCATTGACATTAACATTCGCCACAATCATCTGATAGATCTGTAGAAACACATTTATATCGGATAACTCATCAGAACATACACTACGCGTTCTCTTGACAGAAATCTAAAAACTTGATTGGCTTTGAAATGAAACATGGCCCTCTTTGAAGTTAGAATTGGACACTTGGAATGAAAATAAACTGTTGGCGATATCTCATTCATTATCAACATAACACACATAACGCATTCACCTCCTTTACGTTCCTTGTACAGTTGAGCAATTGGGTCTGTAAAATCTTTAATGCCATATTATTAAGCATATTAAGTTGCTTGACAGGGTAGAAACATGTCAGTTGACCAAGCCTGGCGATAAAGGAGACAAAAAAAAATGTGGTTACTCTCAGAATGTGATTTAGACATAAAGACAAAAAATAAAATCTATCCTGTAGATGGAAATTAGACCATTTTTTCTAATGGACTAGAACCCTTTTTAATTGGATTAATATTCAGAAAGTTTATTTGAAAATTCATCCAGATTTCCCAGCAAAAAATATTGGAGTTTGAATTTCTCAAATTGTTCACTTACACTGTAGTTCTGCAATGCACCCAAATGCAATAGCTCTGAAATTATAGCAGGAAGGAATCAGCATCTGGGCATGGAGGCATAACTTAGGGCAGAAGCTACTTATGTCCTATGCCTCAGCTCATTGCAAAAACCATTATGATGCCTATTAGGGCATATGGTATGTGGTTATCTTATGAGACAATAGATTATGAGGATAATTCGTATGCTTAGCATGTTATTTCTTACCATTAAGTACATTTTATTTAAGTAATATTCTATATTTGACACCTGACTCCAATATCTAACCCAGGTGGACTTCTTATTGTTACATGGAATACTGTTTTCATCTCAAAGCAAAAATTTTTTTTTTGAAAGCAGAACTTACATGAAAGACAGGAAAGGACACAAAGTGCTGGAGTAACTCAGGAGGTCAAACAGCATTTCCGGAAAATATGGATATGTAAGGTTTTGAGTTGAGTCACTTCTTCAGACTGTCTAAGTTACTCCAGCACTTTGTGTTCTTTTGTGTATTAACCATCATCTGCAGTTCCTAGTTTCTATGATAAAAGACATGGAACCATATCATGATCAGATCACATAAGGTGGTAATAGCTTTCAAGAGAAGCATGTCAGACTGCTTTAATATGTGCTGGTATCATCTTGTACCTTTTACAGCTAGTAAATGGAAGAAGACTCAGATTTAAAATGGAATAAAATTGTCCCAATGATTTATTCATTGTCAATGCCCCTTTAAATACTCAGGTCTGGTAAAAGTTAAAAAAAATTACTGCCTAATAAAGTTATAAATTGACAAGCATAATATATTCTTACTTGGCAATTGTTGCATCTTCACTGATGTTAACGTTGCCACAAGCATTAAGTCCTTTGATGAGAATGCGAGCTTGCACTGGTTTGAGATCAAAGAGCTTGTCCAAAAGGTCGGATGAAGAGTTGAAAAGCTGACATATCTGTAAACAGTCACATTTTTCATGGATTAGTTCAATTTGATCAGATGACGTTTCGGGTTGCGGAGTGGACAGACGATGCTTTGGGTTGGACTTCGGGACTTGAGTTTTAGTTTTTTTAGTTTTAGTTTTAGAGATTCAGCGCCGAAACAGGCCCGTCGGCCCACCAAGTCCGCATCGACCAGCGATCCCTGCAGATTAACACTCTCCTACATACACTAGGGACAATTTACACATACATCAAGCCAATCAACCTACAAACCTGTACATCTTTGGAGTGCGGGAGGAAACCCAAGATCTCGGAGAAAACCCACGCGGTCACGGGGAGAACGTACAAATTCCATACAGAGAGCACCCGCAGTCGGTATCAGACCCGGGTCTCCGGCGTTGTAAGTGCCGTAAGACAGCAACTCTACCGCTGCGCCACCATGGCTGCTCTGGAGTTTGCAGATGGGTCTCAACCCGAAATATTGTCTATCCCATCCCCCCACCAGATTTTTCCTGGTCTGCTGAGTTCCTCAAAACCTTTGTGTTTTACTCAATATTGAAAATCCAGTCTCTGAATGCTCCAAACATTTAAAATCCAAGTCTAGTTATTTTGAAAATATTCTTACCGTGCTAGTTGCACCTTTTGCAATGCCCTTGAAAGTTGAGGTAGGTGCTTGGACAATGAATCGACCAAGTATGTTCAACACATCGGGGGTGATCCAACTACCTTTATCCTTACCCTTACCCTTACCTTTACCTGAGAAGAAGCATAGAGAACTAGTCATGATTCTGATTTCTGCAACAGGCTTAAAAATGATAGAATTTAAAAGATTTATCAACTTTTTAATAACGCCTTGTCCTTTTTCAAAATGCAGCAGATATCACTCATATGGTTTTTTTTTAATTTCGTAAGCCCATTTCGAAGCATTTCAGAACCAAGTTTTGATATTGGAAGTGCATTTGTAAGTTAAGCAAGCCACAATCACAGCTTCATTCTGTTTAGCAAGCTCCAAAGGAGAGCAGGTAAGACAGCAGATTCTCTAACTTAGTTTAGTAACTTAAGTGAACATGAAATATTCGCAAGGAAATTGTGAATTTTCCACTCTTCTTTAAATGTTATCATGGGAAATCACATGACCTTGATTGTGCTGCGTTGTGCATCTCTGCCTGTGGACTGTGTGTTTGTGCCCATGTACAAAAGTAGCTAGAATTGCAATGCCCTTGCTTATAGTTCCTTTGTTGACTCAAGGCCCATGAAGAACCAATAATGCAGTAGTGTGTTTACACCGACCTCTCTGCACGTTAAAGGCATGTGGCACAACTGGATAATGTAGGTAGGCCTCTTTGGGATTTGAACCTGCTCTATCCCTTTCCATTCTCTGCAGATCTCCATTACTTGAGACCAAGTAGTTTCCTGAAACCACCAGGTCCTGCCCCACCCGGCAGCTGCTGATGGTCAGACTCTTGCTCCCTTCCACTACAGGCCTTCCTGAACCACAAAGCCCTGTCCTGCACACGTCACATGAAGTGTGTACTACTCGAGTTCCTTAATAACTCCATCATTGTCCTTACATACAAGTGACAAAGGTACTCTTCCTGCGGATGGGATGGGATGAGTGGATGGATGGATTGATGTGGAATCTTTGGAGAGGATGAAGAAGAGGTTTACAAGGATGCTGCCTGAATTAAAAGCTAAGAGGAAAGGTTGGGCAAACATGGCTAGCTTTCTCTGGAATGCCAAAGGTTAGAGGGAGACCTGATAGAAGTATGTAAAGTTATGAGGGATAGATAGGGTCACAGCATGGAAACATCAAAGACTAAACGCCAAAGTTTTAAGGTGAGAAGGGCAAAGTTTAAAGGGGTTGTGTGGGGCAAGATTTTTGCTTACATAAAGAATGGCGGGCTTCTGGAGTGCGTTGTTAGGGATGGTGGTGGAGGCACATACGATAGGAGCATACTTTAATGACAGAGGGAAGAAAGAAAGATATAGTCTCCGAACTGATAGATGAGATAAACATAGGTAGGAAGACCAGTTGCAAGACGCAAACAAGTAAATTACAAAAATATGTTTATCGATTAATTCATTGGGAAAAATGTTGGCACGTGGATTATAAAATGGGAAACTGTGAAGTTTCTGATCTTGAAATGATAAACATAATGGGGATAAACTGCAGAACACTACAGCAGAAAGGGCTGTTGGAGATCCTCCAGCACTATGTTTTACTCAAATTTAAAAGTTATTTATATAAATTAAAAGTAATTCCCCAAAATCTGAGTATTATATGAAATAAATGGGAATGATAGCAACTGCAAGAATTGTTAGTCACGTGAAAGACTTCAGTTTGTATAAATATTATAATTACTGTTACAATATAAACATGACAATGTATGAAGATTTCAAGAAAGATACATAATTCTCAATATAAAGTTATAAATTAAACTAATCCTCACTGTGCTCAGGAGCACTTTTTTAATGTTTCGTTGCTAAAGTGAAACTGTTTTTTTCTATTTTGATGAAATTGCTAGTGAGAAAGTGCCTGGAATTAACACATCATGAGGTCAATTAGAAAGTAATTGCTCTGCGTAATCTTAATGTATTAATCCCACAGATTCTGCCTGTGTCGACAGCCAGACACGCAGGATGAAAAAAGACAGAGAAAATAATTGCCTTTTTCCTCTTTCCTGCTTGCTCAGTTGAAGTGCGATATTTTAAGTGTGACATTTCAAATGTGAAGCCCCTGGGTAATGCTGAGAGATGGGCACCATTCCAGGAATTTTATATATGGGTGTTCATTCAATCATTCTATTGATCTAGTCCATGTTTGCTGCTCTGTTACCTTTATCTTTGCCACCATTAGGCTTTGAATCCTTACCACTGGATGAGTCTTGGTCCTTCGCGGCTGGTTTCCTGGTCCACCCAAATATGTCCATGGTATTCATTCCAAGCGGTCCTGATGATTTTGTGTAAATATCTTCCACCCACTTATAAATCTGCTACCTGGTACCAGGAATAAGGTCATCATATTTGTCATTTAAGACCATCATTCTGCAATGATACGATAATGAGTGAGCAATACAACAACACAGTAAAAACATATTAATCCACCTTATTTAAGAAGGCAATAGCTCAAAATATTAAACAAGTTAATGTGTCATTGGTGAAGATGCATAATGAAGATCATGTTCCCTTCACATTGATGATTGATGAATAATTTAACCGGTCATTCAGTGATGAAGCAGGAACAAGTTACACATTGGTATGAGGAACTTACAGTGGCTTGCAAAAGTATTCATACCCCTTGAACCTTTCCACATTTTGTCATGTTACAACCACAAATGTAAATGTATTTTATTGGGATTTTATGTGATAGACCAACACAAAGTGGTGCATAATTGTGAAGTGGAAGGAAAATGATACATGTTTTTCAAACTTTTTTACAAATAAAAAACTGAAAAGTGTGGTGTGCAAAAGAATTTAGCCCCCTTTACTCTGATACCCCTAAATAAAATAAAGGCAACTAATTGCCTTGAGAAGTCACCTAATTAGTAAATAGAGTCCACTTGTGTGTAATCTAATCTCAGTATAAATACAGCTGTTCAGTGAAGGCCTCAGAGGTTTGTTAGAGAACATTAGTGAACAAACAGCATCACGAAGCCCAAGGAACACACCAGACAGACCAGGGATAAAGTTGTGGAGAAGTTTAAAGCAGGGTTAGGTTATAAAAAAATATCCCAAGCTTTGAACATCTCACGGAGCACTGTTCAATCCATCATCCGAAAATTGAAAGAGTATGGCACAACTGCAAACCTACTAAGACATGGCAGTCCACCTAAACTGACAGGCCGGGCAAGGAGAGCATTGATCAGAGAAGCAGCTAAGAAGCATGGTAACTCTGGAGGAGCTGCAGAGATCCACAGCTCGGGTGGGAGAATCTGTCCACAGGACAACTATTAGTCGTGCACTCGACAAATCGGGACTTTATGGAAGAGTGGCAAGAATAAAGCCATTGTTGAAAGAAAGCCAAAAGAAGTCCCATTTGCAGTTTGCCACAAGCCATGTGGGGGACACAGCAAACATGTGGAGGAAGGTGCTCTGGTCTGATGAGACCAAAATTGAAGTTTTTGGCCTAAATGCAAAATGCTATGTGTGGCGGAAAACTAACACTGCACATCACCCTGAACACACCATCCCCACTGTGAAACATGGTGGTGGCAGCATCATGCTGTGGGGATGCTTTTCTTCAGCAGGGACGGGGAAGCTGGTCAGAGTTGATGGGAAGATGGATGGAGCCAAATACTGGGCAATCTTGGAAGAAAATCTGTTAGTCTGCAAAAGACTTGAGACTGGGGCGGAGGTTCATCTTCCAGCAGGACAATGACCCTAAACATACAGCCAGAGCTACAATGGAATGGTTTAGATCAAAGCATATTCATGTGTTAGAATGGCCCAGTCAAAGTCCAGACCTAAATCCAATTGAGAATCTCTGGCAAGACTTGAAAATTGCTGTTCACAGACGCTCTCCATCCAATTTCACTGAACTTGAGCTATTTTGCAAAGAAAAATGGGCAAAAATTTCAGTCTCTAGATGTGCAAAGCTGGTAGAGACATACCCCAAAAGACTTGCAGTTGTAATTGCAGCGGAAGGTGGTTCTACAAAGTATTGACTCAGGGGGCTGAATACTTTTGCATGCCACACTTTTCAGTTTTTTATTTGTAATAACATTTGGAAACCATGTATCATTTTCCTTCCACTTCACAATTATGCACCACTTTGCGTTGGTCTATCACTTAAAATCCCAATAATATATATTTACGTTTGTGGTTGTAACGTGACAAAATGTGGAAAAGTTCAAGGGGTATGAATACTTTTGCAAGCCACTGTAAATGATTGAAAACAAAAATCCCAAATAACAAGAAGATGAAAATACACATTTTTAACATAATGGGTTGCCCTGCATTTTAAAACATTTTATTGCTGTCAGACCTGCCTGCTATACTTACAGTTTCATCAGGTTGTAGTAACTAACATTAAGACTGAATGATTGGACACAGCCTGGACTCAGAGTGCTTATGGAGTCATTGAAGCTTTCAAGAAAATTGGTGATATTTCCTGGAGCCTTGAGGTTGTTTCTTAGATCCTCTTCCCATCCACGGCATCGGCCTGACTTCTACATTTTAAAATGCACACATTGTTAATTAGAAATGTTTCAAATATCCTTGGAAATTCATAGGTAGGCAAATACATAATCGCAAATAGTTGTGTTTTTGTCTTTTACTCGCTGTAATCTTCTGCCCAAGTGATTACTATAGGTACCCCAACCACCTCAATTAGATTTTGCGAGTGTTGCCACACATGTCATTTTGTTCAGATCTCTAACAAATCGCAAGCAAGGAGACCCCAGAGGAAATTCTTCCCATAGTATATTATTCAGTTTAATTAGCAGTAATCAGTGTTAAAGAAGGAACTGCAGATGCTGGAGAATCGAGGGTACACAAAAAGCTGGAGAAACTCAGCGGGTGCAGCAGCATCTAAGGAGCGAAGAGGATAGGCGAGTTTCGGGTCGAGACCCTTCTTCAGAAATTAGTGCTAGGTTCACAAATACGATGCCCTCAGTTTTTAACCTCTCCAAGATACCAACTCTTATTTATAATTACATGTGTTCTGTCAGGTCAAGGGAATTGAGCATATCTGAGGCATGGCCATTCACCTGTATCAGTTTTCTGGTTCTAACATATTTTTAACAATTTACTTGATACTGTTTTAATAAGCACTGATATTAAACCATGAAATTTCCTAAAACCAGTTTTAGAACAGTGCTGGTGGGCTTATGTAACATTTTAGGAGGACCGGGAAATAGGAGTCAAATTTCACATTATTAATATCTTTCCTCATCTTTCTGACCCCACGAACTAGCCCTTAAAGAGTCACATCAGGATGCCATTAGCCTGCCTGGTATATCCCAAATAGTGAACAAACACAAATGTCTTTACGGCTCTCAATGTTAACAACAGAATCACTTTCACTTTCAGAAACCTTGCTCGAGGAACCTTGTGGATAACCTCTCTTGATATCTTCAGTTTAGACCTCCCTCAGGATTGAAGACGATTGCTTCCAATTTTGAGGATTCTGTGTTGGCAAATGAGGCAATGTGGTTTCATGTGAATTCTCCCACAGATGGGTCATTGGTGCAGACAGCTGTGGAGCAAGTGAAGTGGTATGCTCCTTCTCTTGCTTTTAATGGGATGTCCTGTGCTCCTGATGCATCAACATGAAGTTGCTGCATGTTCCTTATCCAAACTAAGGGTCAGTAGCCAGAGATTCAGAGGAGTCATTGATGATGGTTGCATTTCTTCAAGGAGACTTTGAACACATAATGGAAGCTTTTCCTCTGTCTCTTCCCACAACAGAGCTAGATAATAATGTCTGGAAGAAACATAGAAACATAGAAAAATAGGTGCAGGAGCAGGCCATTCGGCCGTTCAAGCCTGCACCGCCATTCAATGTGATCATGGCTGATCATCCAACTCAGTATCCCATACCTGCCTTCTCTCCATACCCCCTGATCCCTTCAGCCACACGTGTCACATCTAACACCCTCTTAAATATAGCAAACAAACTGGCCTCAACTACCTTCTGTGGCAGAGAATTCCACAGACTCACTACTCTCTGTGTAAAGAATGTTTTCCTCATCTCAGTCCTAAAGGAATTCCCCCTTATCCTTAGACTGTGACCCCTTGTTCTGGACTCCCCCAACATCGGGAACAATCTTCCTGCATCTAGCTTGTCCAATCCCTTAAGAATTTTGTAAGTTTCTGTAAGATCCCCCCTCAATCTTCTAAATTCCAGCGAGTACAAGCCGTGTCTATCCAGTCTTTCCTCATATGAAAGTCCTGACATCCCAGGAATCAGTCTGGTGAATCTTCTCTGTACCTCCTCTATGGCAAGAATGTCTTTCCTCAGATTTGGAGAACAAAACTGTACGCAATACTCCAGGTGTGGTCTCACCAAAACCCTGTACAACTGCAGTAGAACCTCCCTGCTCTTATACTCATATCCTTTCGCTATGAATGCTAACATACCATTTGCTTTCTTCACTGCCTGCTGCACCTGCATGCCTACATTCAATGACTGGTGTACCATGACACCCAGGTCTCGTTGCATCTCCCCTTTTCCTAATCTGCCACCATTCAGATAATAGTCTACCCTCATGTTTTTGCCACCAAAGTGGATAACCTCACATTTATCCACATTATACTGCATCTGCCATGCATCTGCCCATTCACTCAGCCTATCCAAATTGCCCTGCAGCCTCCAAGCATCCTCCTCACACCTAACTATACCCCCCAGCTTGGTGTCATCTGCAAATTTGGTGATGTTGCGTTGAATTCCCTCGTCCAAATCATTAATATATATTGTAAATAGCTGGGGTCCCAGCACTGAGTCTTGCGGTACCCCACTAGTCACTGCCTGCCATTCTGAAAAGGACCCGTTTACTCCTACCCTTTGCTTCCTGTCTGCTAGCCAGTTCTCTATCCACATCAATACTGAACCCCCAATACCGTGTGCTTTAAGTTTGTATGCTAATCTCTTATGCAGGACCTTGTTGAAAGCCTTCTGAACGTCTAGATATAACACATCCACTGGTTCTCCCTTATCCACTCTACGAGTTACATCCTCGAAAAATTCTATCAGATTTGTCAGACATGATTTACCTTTCGTAAATCCATGCTGACTTTGTCCAATGATTTAACCACTTTCCAAATGCGCTGCTATCCCATCTTTAATAACTGACTCTAGCAGTTTCCCCACTACCGATGTTAGACTAACTGGTCTGTAATTCCCCGCTTTCTCTCTCCCTCCTTTTTTAAAAAGTGGGATTACATTAGCTACCCTCCAATCCTCAGGAACTACTCCAGAGTCTAAGGAATTTTGAAAAATTATCACTAATGCATCCACTATTTCTGTGGCTACTTCCTTGAGTACTCTGGGATGCAGACTATCTGGCCCTGGGGATTTATCGGCCTTCAATCCGTTCAATTTATCCACCACCACTTCCCGACTAACCTGGATTTCACTCAGTTCCTCCACCTTATTTGACCCCCATTCCACTGCTATTTCCGGCAGATTATTTATGTCTTCCTTAGTGAAGACAGAACCAAAGTAGTTATTCAATTGGTCTGCCATGTCCTTGTTCCCCATGGGTTACACAAAAAGCTGGAGAAACTCAGCGGGTGCAGCGGCATCTAAGGAGCGAAGGAGATAGGCGACGTTTCGGGTCGAGACCCTTCTTCAGACTCTTCCCCATTGTTCCCCATGATCAATTCACCTGTTTCTGACTGCAAGGGACCAACATTTGTTTTAACTAGTCTCTTTCTCTTCACATACCTATAAAAACTTTTACAGTCAGTTTTTATGTTCCCTGCCAGTTTCCTTTCATAATCTATTTTTCCTTTCCTAATTAAGCCCTTTGTCCTCCTCTGCTGGATTCTGAATTTCTCCCAGTCCTCTGGTAGGTTGCTTTTTCTGGCCAATTTGTATGCTTCATCTTTTGTTTTTATACTATCCCTGATTTCCCTTGTTATCCATGGATGCACCACCTTCCCTGATTTATTCTTTTGCCAAACTGGTATGAACAATTTTTGTACTTCATCCATGCAGTCTTTAAATACCTTTCATTGCACATCCACTGTCAACCCTTTAAGAATCACCTGCCAGTCTATCTTGGCCAATTCACATCTCATACCTTCAAAGTTACCTTTGTTCGAGTTCAGAACCCTTGTTTCTGACTTAAATTTGTCACTCTCCATCCTAATGAAGAACTCAACCATTCTCCTGCCTTCTACCCATAACTGACACCTCTACTAATCAAGAATCTATCTTCTCTATCAATTAAACTCTTTGTGATTTGTTCTTAAAAAGCTTGTGCAAGCACCTCTGTCTGCCAGAAGGACTCTGTCACCATCTTCCCCAACATTGTGGCACCCACCCATTCCTTGTCTACACTTCTCAGGAAATGTTAAAAAAAACACCCATGCTGTATAGTGAAGTGATCTTATCAGGGCTCCTTCTCGAGATCAGAGCTGTGAGGAAACATGAAGAGGTTTCTGGTGCTATTTCTTCTAACCAATGTCTTTCTCCTCTATTTGTTGCACTAATTTCTGATGTGATGAACTTGGAACCGTTAGGTTTTTTGTAGCGTTTCTGCCACGTAAATCTGAAGGAATACTGGCCTGCCTGAAATGCTATCTTTCTGTCTGTCAACATCAACATCCTGGAAGGTGGCTCGGTCTGTCTGCCATTTAAACTGGTGATTCCTCATCAAACCAGCTGGTGGTGTTGTCACCAGGAAGCCAGTTTCTATCATTTTAATTGAAAATTGAGACAGGGAATTGTGCATAAATCTGCATAATAGTGTAGGATAGATGTGTCACATTCTTGAAACAAAACATTTGGTTTGAGTCTTCAACATCGTTAAAAGTATATTCTTTGGTGAGTGAACATCACCAGTTGTGATACAAATTAATGTGATTCTTGCCAGAAATGAATTCTTTGATTTTTCTCTGCTATTGATCGTGCCAGAAAAACAGTGCCAGAATTTATATTTGCAAAAGATACTTGTATATAGAATCAATGTGATATTAATCAATTGTACATGTTTCTGGGTGTTAACTCTCTCAGAATCATGCAGAATTGGATAATATTGCGTTAACATGATTTACGGGATCAAGGAAAGAGTGTTCACGTCGCGGCCCTGTTTCCACCAATCTTTCCACCACCATGCGCAAGAAGCGCAAAACGGACGCCATTGTATGCAGGGGTGGGAGATTGCAACCTTCACGTGGTCCGCCCTGTTTCCACGAATGCAATCAACCTGGCGTGCCCAAACAAGTAAGATCAAATAGAACAAGTTGTCCATCAACTTTAGGCTGTGCTCGCCATACGCAAGAAGAAGAAGATTGTATGCAGATCCTGAGAAGTGTATTCAGCCCTGGCTGAACAATTTCTAATCTTGTGATGTAGACTCAATAAGAAGAAGAACATGATTTACAGCAGTTTCTTATGCAAGTTGTGCACATCATCTCCCAGGCTTGAGTAACCTGGATACACAGGATTCAGCCACAAAGCCTGAGCATAATTATCATCTATTATCATCTTGGAATCATTATGAATGCGGCTAAACCACTCACCTAGCTTAGCAGACAGCGCCGAATGGAAATGAAACTAGGTATCTTCTTAAGAGGTGGAAATGCACAGTGCATTCTGCACAGTAAAAATCAGAAAGCAACTTAAAAAAACTGAATGTTTCAAATGATTTTGCTGCAGTCAGATCCCCCTGCATTCAGAAAAAAAGTCTACTTACCAACTCTGTCACCAAGGAAACTGGCTTCTGAACATTTAATAAAATCTTTGAAAAGCTACAAGAATTCATTTTGCGGAGTAACAATCATTGAAGTGCAACATTGTGCAACCTGAATGTGTTGCTGAGAATGTAGCCTGAAGTTCAGGGCTCTCAAACAATTGTCTCTTTAAAGGAAACGTGATGGCTATCAGTTAGCTATCGAGCTACGCTTTCTGTATACTAAAACGTCACACTCATTTTAACAAATCTATTGCTGATTTGAATTGCACGCTATTATTATCTTATTAGGCTTGCAGGCAGTTTTCCAGGCTTTATGAGCACTGTAATTACCAAGTGATTATTCACTGTTACAAAACTGCAATCATTACATTATTATCAACACAATTTGACAGGCAAAGTGCATGACCATTGTTAAAAAACTGTACCAGCAGTTCCAGGTATCATCAATGATCAACCCTTAACTTGCAACAGCTTTCAATTGTTCTGTTCACTGTATGTAGTGACTTTTATTTTACCACTTAATTCCTATGAAGATCCTCAGAGCATCTTGTCACATTAAAGGTGGCTGTCATTCCTGATGTCATCCAGGAATGGTGGAACTCTGATTGGAAATTAAGTGCCTACATAATATATTTGCTGTTAAAGAAGGAACTGCAGATGCTGGAGAATCAAGGGTTACACAAAAAGCTGGAGAATCTCAGCAGGTGCAGCAGCATCTAAGGAGCGAAGGAAATAGGCGACGTTTCGGGTCGAGACTCTTCTTCAGATTTGCTGTGCTTGCCTACAGCTTGATGTCAACGAGCAGGGATACAAAGGGAATCTTTCTCATTTCTGCTTGCAAAACAAACGTGAATGAGTGGTACAGTATTGTTGACAATCAAATGATTATTTTTTATTGAGTCAGCTTTTACACATGTACAAATAAAAGCAAGCATCTAGGGTGATGACACTTGGAAAGCATTGGATTAAAAGCAGCATCCATTTTCAAGAATTCATTTTATCATAAAATTAAATTGTTTTACCTCTCTTGGGCCTTTGTTACCTTTGCCAGAAACAACTGTGAATGTTAAAAAAAATATGGATGAGAAAAATCTGAAAGTGATTGTTATTCACGTACTGTTGTTCATTGATTTATTATTAATAAATAAACATGTCTGCAGAATTACATGCTGAAAAGATTCAGAGGTCCTCTAATCTTCTAATCTATAGGGTAAGTAACAACTACAATATTCAGGGGCAATTTGATTGATAATAACACAGTACCTGAAGAAGTGGGCAAAAGTTGGTATATTATTCCAGTTAGCTGCATTTTACCTCCAGAATCAGATGCCAATAATATCATCAACTACAGTCAAAACAGATATTTACGAACCAAGGACTATTCAGAGGTCAGGACTGGTGAAAAAATCATTTCACCTTGCACATTCGAGTACTTCCTACATGTTATTGATTTAATATGAACCACTGACTGACATGTGAACAAGAATAAATGGTCCAATGGTTCTTTATTGTCCCGTATGCGCAGCACAGTGCATACATCTGAAAAAGGGTCTCGACCCGAAACGTCGCCCATTCATCTCTCCAGAGATGCTGCCTCACCCGCTGAGTTACTCCAGCATTTTGTGTCTACAGCGCGCACATGAATTATTTTGTACAACCAAAAAATGGACAGTCACCATATTTTAACACCATTTTCAAAGGGAAAGAAAAAGTCCAAAGTCAGGTCCACATGTTGGAAGTACTGGAGCACTCCGATCCAAGTAAGCATTTAGGTTTCCAGTGGACTTCTGCGACTTTTATAATAATGTGACTTTTGTGTTGATGTTACCACATTGCACTAAAAATACAACTTTAAATAGAATGTGCCAAAAATAATTTTGGCTGATCATAATGGAAGATCAACAGATGAACACATCTGGCATGATAGCTATGTTAGTTGTAGAGAAAGCCCCCCTACTGAAAGGTGTTACATGGCCATGAGTTTTGCATTCACTGATAATTCAGTCTTTATGACTTTAAAGGAATTAATTTCTTAAGGCAATGTCCAATGTGGTAGTACGATTATATAGCATATCTTATGTTACTAACTACAGTTGAAATTTAGGGCAGAGAATTTAAACCGGCATCTGCACTTCCTTCCTACACAGAGAATTTTAGCTGATGGATATTTAAACAAAAAACTTTATTTGGCTTTGGATATTTCTGAGTTACGTTGGTTGACTGAGACTAATTTAAATGGAGGAATCACCAAGCTAATTGCATGATTTTTCGGGTGATCTGTTTCTTGAAGGTTGTTTTTGGAAATTATTTAAATTCCATTGCTTAAAGATGTCCTCACTTGGGTTTCTTCTCTGACTTGACCCATGCAAACACCTAGACAATGTGTATCACCAAATTGGATTATTTCCTCAAGAATGGTGCACATTAGCAGAGGTGTCCTCATGATGATCAGACAAAGGGATATTGGTTAAAAGTTTCCCTTCCCAAACCCCATTGATTACGCTCAACCACAAAATTAAACCAGTTTATTGGCTACTGTTTATTCAAAAGGCCCTGAAATGAGAGCATTGCCTTTATATAAAAAATTAAACACAAGATATTCAGAGATAGAGAGAGAGGCAGAGGCAGAGAGACAAAGGGAAAGAGAAAGAGAGATAGAGAGAGAGAGAGGCAGTGAGGGGCAGACAGTAGCGGGGAAAGAAAGAGAGGCGGAGACAGAGAGAGAGAGAGAGAGGGAGAGAGAAACACATTCACGCATCCCTTCATAGGGGAAGTGAACAAACCCTGAACAGATGTTTTCAAAGTTGAGATGAATTTGAATTAAGTTGAATGGAGCTTGGAATGAGAGACATAATAAAACATTTTGGAAAGATCAGCACTATAAAACAAAGACAAGTTCTGCCAGAACTGAATTACATCACAAATCCTCAACACTCCACAAGATGAATACCATGTCTTACCTGTTGATAGAGTGAACAAGTACAAGCAGAAAGTGAAGACAATGACATGAGATTTCAATCCCATTTTTGATGACGCTCCAAACTTTGACGTTAACAGCGAAACCTTTATCAAATAAAAGATGACATAAGTAAATGCAAATAAAATTAATCAGAAACAGTAACTTGGCATATGCTTTTAATAAGTAATCAAAATATTTATAAGAGAAAGTCATGTATATTGAACCTCAAATCAATACATTGTGAAAAATATACATCTTCTAGATGCGCTGGGATGCATCCTCAGTGATGTGATCTGGGGTAATTGGGTGTTTCGGGTCTCACAACATCAGACACCCTCGCCCAGGCGACTCAGCCGGTGTTGATCAGGCCCTGACTTGCGTCCCAGCAGCAACCGCCACGGATCAGCCATCTTAATAACTACCCTGCAGGGGTTGGGAGACTCTAGTGCGTGGAGGGACTGGGCTCTGTGGGGTGAGTCCTGGCCGGGCTCCTCCTGCGTCTCACCAGGTTCAAGGCCTGTGCGCTGCACTTCTTTCTCCTTCTCCAAGCATTTCATTCTTGCCTGATGGATTTTTTGGCCATGGAGGTTCATTAGGCCTTTCCGTAGCTTTATTGGCTGTCTTTCCGTGCCATCAATTCCTCTCCAGTAGAATATTAATATAAAAGCTTAATAATAATAGAAGTAATAGTGGCATATCTGTGACATAGAGCAATTTTATTTTGAATTGCTGGTACTAAATATCAAACGCAATACTAATAATAAATGAGTGCTGTTGCACTAATTACCGATGTAAACCACTATTTGGCCAGACTTGTACATTTTTGTTTGGGCCCCAATTTGTGTGGCCCCAATGCAAATCAAAAATAATATTAGCAATTTATTTTGCAGGCATTAGATATTTACACCTATGAAATGATATATAACATGAAAATAAACACAATGCTTTGAATTTTTTAATCCAATAACACAATGTTACACATAACCAACAAAATGATTTGAAATACAAGAGATTACTTGTCAGGTGGGAAAATTAAATTGCATTTGTAATATATTACTGCATGGAAGACAGATATTGCAGTTCACAATAAAGTGAGGTATTTTCAAATAGGGCAAAGGCTGAAA
This sequence comes from Raja brachyura, assembly GCA_963514005.1. The sequence continues at coordinate 19,580,391 of OY740806.1, read as the reverse complement.
TCTCCCCAGTTTATTGGAATGACACATTTCTTGTGTTGATGCATGAACAATTCTGCAAATTCCTCAGCCAGTATATAAAATATATAAATTACCTTGCAAGTATTTTCAATAAATGGTGCTACTCATTTAAATTTTACTTTGAATTGTAAAAACTGAAGCCTTCAATTTTAAGCAATGGTCACTTCTTTAATAAATCAGCACAATTGTGCATTAAACAGACATCACCTCATCTGTATGTGCCTCAGACTGCATATGGAAAGTTGAAAGCAACTCAATTTATATCCGCTCTTTAACCCACTTTGAATTATTTAGCTATTTGCTGACAACACGGTGAGTCTTCATGTCATCTCAAAACACTTCACAACCAAAAGTAGATGCAGCAGATTGGCAGATGCTCAAACTGAACAGAGGGCAGTGAGAACTATGCACAAAAGATCATTTTTGAACTGAGAGATAGGTTTGGAGGACGGATAAGAATAGAGCAAGTAGACCAAGCCAAAATCACTGATTTTTGGATAAAAAGCAGATATAAAAAGATGCTAGAACTCTGAAATAAAAAGAATAAATCCAGGAAAGGCTCAGTTGGGCAATGTCTGCTAAAAGCAACACTTGGCATTTCAGGTTATAGATAGAGGATAACATGAAACGTGTGATGAAAGTGGAAGAGGGAACTGCAGATGCTGATTTATACCAAAGATAGACACAAAATGCTGCAGTAACTCAGCAGGACAGGCAGCAACTCTGGAGAGAAGGAATGGATGACATTTTGGGTCGAGACCCTTCTTCAGTTTTTGCCTCTCTTCCCACTTTTTTCCCCCTTGCACACGTGATTTCTGATCTGCTGAGCATTTCCTAATCTGATTGTAACGCTATGTTCTGTGTGTGTACTAAATGAGCTACAGGTTGGGTTTTTTACTTTTCTTTAATCACAGGCAATCACGGTAGCAGGTAACTCAACATGCAGTCTCCACATGTCCACCAGGGGACTATCTGCGCTACACAAAATATGTCCACAATACAACAATTTCGGTTAGGTACTAAAATTAAAGTGGGGTGTGACTAAAGGGCCTGTCCCACTTGCATGCGATTGCATGCGTTTGGCACGACCAAACGGAAGAACGCGCCAAGAACGCGCTAAGTATACGCTAAGTTCGCGCGTGACGTCATTTGCGCCATACTTACCAATCAGCTGGGCAGGAGGCGGGCCGACTGAATTTGGGCGTCGCACGGTGACGTCATAGTGCAACGCCACGCCGGGCGGTGACGTCATCGCGCAACACCACACGCTAGGCATACGCCGTCAAGGCGCTGGGTATGACTGCAATGCGCCTGCGTACAGACAGGCCGTTGGCGCGTAAAGATTTCGGACACTGTCAGATTTTCGGAGCCCCGCGCGATGTCGATACCAGACCCGCACAACTCCGCGCTTCTAAGTGGGACCGGCCCCGCGCGGCCATACGGTGCCCGTACGCCTCAAGCGACCACAAGGTCATGTAATTTGCGAGCCAAGGTCGCGTAAGTGGGACAGGCCCTTAATGAACTGAAATCTTATATAATAATGTGTAGGAAGGAACTACAGATGCTGGTTTAAACTGAAGATAGACACAAAAAGCTGGAGTAACTCATCGGGACAGGCAGCATCTCTGGAGAGAAGCAATGAGGGAAGAGTGAATGGGAGAAGCCTGAAAAAGGATCTCGACCCGAAACGTCACCCATTCCTTCTCTCCAGAGATGCTGCCTGTTCCGCTGAGTTACTTCAGCATTTTGTGTCCATCTTATATAATAATAATAATGACCTAATTAGTAATCATATAATATAGTATTATAAACATTACAAAAATAAAGGAAATACAATAGACGAAGATTAATGGTATCATTATTAATTATAAACACAGCTGAGTGGGAGATAGTTTAATGTATCATTATGCTGCACTTTGGAACTTTGTGTAAAAGGGTTGTGTGATTTTTGTCTTGGAAAAAGCATGAAAGTTTCACTGAGAGCTGAGATGACTACAACTGAATCAAGGCCCTCCCTGAAAATGACAACACACCCTTATTCCAAGCAAGGGAACGAATTGTGAAGCTTGGAGAGAGATTTGTGAGATTTGCAACACATTGGATTGAAATGTCCTGACAACAGCTCGTATTTCCGAACTGAGTCACAGGTATCCCAGTTAAGCGAGTGACAGATTTAAGCCATGCATTTAAGACAAGCCAGGTGATATGTGCGTATGTGTGCCACTCCACTTCATCACAGAACATCACACACTTGGGAATGTGTCTAGGTGATTCTGGACAGGCATTGGATGGAGGTCCCCATTCATTTGATGGGGATTCTGGCCTGGGGATTTGGAGAAAATACAGGCAGACATTTATCTAACAACAGTGGCAGAAGTTTGAAGCTCAGTGGTGCACTAAATTCCTTGTGTTTTATCCAACTAATTAACCATTCAGCATCAAGAAAGCCAGTGGCTGGATCGTACAGCATTTTTGTTTCCTGATCTCCTCTGTGAGACCTGATTAAACAATGGGACTCCTCTGTTGCATGTTAGGACTTTTCTAACTGTAATTCATGTGATTTCCTCTAGGTCTCTTCACAATGCAAATAAAACTCACCGATGAGGACACAGTTTAAAGGGCCTGTCCCACCAGCGTGCAACTCTATGCGATGAACGCGATCAAACTAGAAGCGGGGGCCGCGCGGAGGTCGGTTGATCCCCTGTACAGGGCCGTTCCCACCAGCATGCGCCTGCATGCGGCAAGCGCAACCAAACCGGCAGTAGGGGCCACGCGGAGGTCGGGTGAGTGGCGCAACGCGGCGCAAAGTGAGGCGAATTTGGAGCGAAGTCCAAGGTAAGTTCGCCAGGACAGAGAGGGGCACACAGAGAGGGACACAGAGGCACACACACACACAGGGCCACGGAGCCACACACATAGAGGGTCACGGAGGCACTTACAAATAGGTTCACGGAGGCACGATGTCGGAGCGGTGTGTAAATGTCGAGGCGACTGCGAGCTGACAAGCCGTTGCCGCGCGGAATTTTTGGACATAGTCGGTTTTTCGGAGCCCCGTGCAGTCTCGGGACGAACTCGGGACGAACTCCGCACAATTCCGGCGATCGAAGTGGGACCGGCCCCGCGACGCCGGACGGCTCAAGCGACCACGTTAGGTCGCGCTAATCGCATAGAGTTGCATGCTGGTGGGACAGGCCCTTAAAACTCACCCATGAGGCAGGTTCTCTGACCAAAACTTCAGCTTGCACCACCAAAGTATACAATGCCTAGTTCCCCATTCATCAGTCATATCCTGGTTTTGTTTCCAAATGTACGGTAATTGCCTGACCACATTGGTAAAACAAACATTTCTGTGGAAAACAACTTAAAAACCTCACTTCTCCTAGTACTTGCCTTTTTCCGTGGTTTCAAGCAGTACCACCTGAGTGGTTGATTTAGGGTATGGAAAGGCAGTTGTCACTCCATGGAAGAGGAAACAAGTGGCTTTGAAGTGTGACTTCAAACCTCTCTGAAGTAAGAGGGTCCACCCATATGCTCCAACCTTGTAGCCCCAAAGGCAGCGTCTCAGCTGGCTGGTTGTCAGGAGCATGAACACTGGTGAGGTGTCTGATATCTGAAGAGAGGAGACAGATTGCTGCCAATAGATTCATGGAACTATTGCAACATGGAAGGTGGCTGATTACTGCTACAGGAACTCGGTCAGTCTTTTGCCCATATTAGAGACCCTTTTAGTTCCCGAGGGATGTTAATGGGGAAAATTGGTTTTATACAGTCATAGTCATAGAGATATACAGCGTGGAAACAGGCCCTTCGGCCCAATTTGTCCTCACCGACAATAGACAATAGACAATAGGTGCAGGAGTAGGCCATTCAGCCCTTCGAGCCAGCACCGCCATTCAATGTGATCATGGCTGATCATCCCCAATCAGTATCCCATTCCTGCCTTCTCCCCATATCCCCTGGCTCTGCTATCTTTAAGAACCCTATCTAGCTCTCTCTTGAAAGTATCCAGAGAACCAACCTCCACTGCCATCTGAGGCAGAGAATTCCACAGACTCACAACTCCCTGTGAGAAAAAGTGTTTCCTCATCTCCATTCTAAATGGCTTACCCCTTATTCTTAAACTGTGGCCTCTGGTTCTGGACTTCCCCAACATCGGGAACATGTTTCCTGCCTTTAGCGTGTCCAAGCCCTTAATAATCTTATTTCAATAAGATCCCCTTTCATCCTTCTAAACTCCAGTATACAAGCCCAGCCGCTCCATTCTCTCAGTATATGGCAGTCCCGCCATCCCGGGAAGTAACCTTGTAAACCTACGCTGCACTCCCTCAATAGCATGAATGTCCTTCCTCAAATTAGGGGACCAAAACTGCACACAATACTCTAGGTGTGGTCTCACCAGGACTGTACAACTGCAGAAGGACCTCTTTGTTCCATTCGCTTTCTTCACTGCCTGCTGTACCTGGATGCTTACTTTCATTGACTGATGAACAAGGACACCCAGATCCCATTGTACTTCCCCTTTTCCCAACTTGATACCTTTTAGATACCAAAGTGGACAACCTCACATTTATCCACATTAAACTGCATCTGCCATGCATCTGCCCACTCACCCAACCTGTCCAAGTCACCCTGCATTCTCATAGCATCCGCCTCACAGTTCACACTGCCACCCAGCTTTGTGTCATCTGCAAATTAACTAATATTACTTTGAATCCCTTCATCTTAATAATTGATATATATTGTAAATAGCTGTAGTCCCAGCACCAATCCTTGCGGTATCCCACTAGTCACTGCCTGCCATTCTGAAAGGGTCCCGTTAATCCCTACTCTTTATTTCCTGTCTGCCAACCTATTTTCTCTCCATGTCAGCACTCTACTCCCAATACCATGTGCCCTAATTTTGCCCACTAATCTCCTATGTGGGACCTTTTCAAATGCGGTCTGAAATTCCAGGTACACTACATCCACTGGCTCTTCCTTGTCCATTTTCCTAGTTACATCCTCAAAAAATTCCAGAAGAAGAGTCAAGCTTGATTGTATCCTTTGTAAATCCATGCTGACTCGGACCGATCCTGTTGCTGCTAACCAAATGTGCGGCTATTTCATTTCTCAGCTACACTAGTCCATGCTTTTGGCCCACGTCACTCTAATCCTGTCCTATCGATGTACCTGTCTAATTGCTTCTTAAATGTTGCGATAGTTCCTGCTTCAACTCTTTCATCTAGCATACATTTCCGTTCCATACACCGACCACCCTGATTATAGAAACATAGAAACATAGAAAATAGGTGCAGGAGCTGACCATTTGACCCTTTGAGGCAGCACCGCCATTCAATATGATCATGCCTAATCATCCAAAATCAGTACCCCATTCCTGCTTTCTCCCCATATCCCTTGGTTCCTTTAGCCCTGAGAGCTAAATCTAATTCTCTCTTGAAAGCATCCAGTGAATTGGCCTCCACTGCCTTCTGTGGCAGCGAATTCCATAGATTCACAACTCTCTGGGTGAAAAGGTTTTTCCTCATCTTAGTCCCAATTGTCCTACCCCTTATTCTTAAACTGTGACCTCTGGTTCTGGACTCTCCCAACATGGGGATCATTTTTCCTGCATCTTGCCTGTCCAATCCCTTAAGAATTTTATATGTTGCTATAAGATCCCCTCTTTAGTTTAGTTCAGAGATACAACATCAAAACAGGCCCTTTGACCCACTGAGTCCACGCTGACCATCGATCACCCGTTCACCCCTACACAACAAGAACAATTAAAGGAGGCCAATTACAAACCTGCATGTCTTTGGGATGTGGGAGGAAACCAGAGCACCTGGAGGAAACCCATGTGGTCACAGGGAGAATACAAACAGCATTAAAGGTCAGAATTGAGCTCAGGTATTGAGGGAGTGCAGCGTAGGTTCACAAGGGTAATTCCCGGGATGGCAGGAATGGAGTGACTGGGCTTGTATATACTGGAATTTAGAAGAATGAGAAGGGATCTTATTGAAACATATAAGATTATTAAGGGATTGGACACGCTAAAGGCATGAAACATGTACCCAATGGTGGGGGAGTCCAGAACCAGGGGCCACAGTTAAGAATATGGGGTAGGCCATTTACAACGGAGATGAGGAAAAACGTTTTCACCAAGAGAGTTGTAAATCTGTGGAATTCTCTGCCTCAGAAGGTAGTGGAGGCCAATTCTCTGTATGTTTTCAAGAGAGAGTTAGATAGAGCTCTTAAAGATAGCGGAGTCAAGGGATATGGGGAGAACGCAGGAACGGGGTACTGATTGTGGATGAACAGCCATGATCACAGTGAATGGCAGTGCTGGCTCGAAGGGCTGAATGGCCTACTCCTGCACCTACTGTCTATTGTTTCAGCCTCCAAATGATGCCACTAGATGATTGAATGCCATAGGTAAGCTGAGCAGACCTGCTCACTTGACCAAGCTGGAAAGGATAGGCTACAAGCTCTTGGTAAAGCCCTGTTCACAAATAGAGCTGTTCTTGACCTTGATAGCTTACTGGCATGTCTATCTATGCATCAAGGACTTCATTGTCCATTTGCTGTTTTTGCATGAAATTGTCCATTCTCAGCCGAACTTGTGCGTGCTTTTGCCCAAAGTACTGAGCTATGCTTCACACTGCTCTATCTGCTCAGACTTTCTGTTTTATTTATTGAACAGAACTTACTGTGGTGAAAAATAAACTCTTGTGTTTGCATCCTTCGTCCAGGCTTCTGAATGAGAGTGTGGAAATCTCACTATGGCACTATAGTCATTTATTATCAACTTGAAAACAAATTCACAGTCTCTCACAGCCATGAGTAAGCAATAGATTATAACTCCTGTACTTGCCTGGTAAAGAAGCTCACAAGGTGCATATGATTTCAGCGAAAAAATTAAAGTAACAAACACTTTTGCAACATCCTGATAGACCATGCCATGAGGAACTCTTATTTCACAGTATCTTAACCACATCCTCGGTCATGTAATGACTATGATTTATTGAGCCATTTCATCAGCTACCGAGAACAATAAAACAGCATTGCACAGGAACAGGCCCTTCAGCCCGAGATGTCTTTGGCAATTAAAATGTCAATTTAAACTGCACATTAACCTGCATATTGTCTCAACTCCTGTCTGTTTATGTGTCTGTCCAAATGCCTTCTAAATGTTGCCATTGCCCCTTTAGAACCAATTAGAGACCTCGAGATATATTTATTAATCTGCCCACATGGAATGGCAACAATTTGGCTAACAAGGGTTAGTTCCATAACCAAGTATTTTTTCCCACACTCCAAAGACGTACAGGTTTGTAGGTTAATTGGCTTCAGTAAAATTGTATATTGTCTCTAGTGTGTAGGATAGTGCTTGTGTATGGGATGATCACTCGTTGACACTGAAGAGCCTATTTCCGCGCTGTATCTTTAAAGTCTAAAGGAGTTCAATACATAATCTGACTTGCGAGGCAACAAAAGTTGAGGTGTTCTTGACGATTCACTTGTAAAAAGATAGTCTCACCTTCACACCTGCCCTGTTAATATGGACTACAGTACATTTGAATATTTTTGCTAAAGGTTATGGGTTGACCTGTTTATGGGCTGACCTGTTTATGGGCAAAACACTGAAAATGATGCAAATGATACAGCTTCCTTTTACCTCAGGTTAAGATTCATATTCTTGATTACCACTCAGTGATTTGATTGTGGTTTACATGTATGCTCTGGTATACGTCTCTTTGCAACTTTCTGTTGTACTGTATAATCGCTTGATGACTTCTTTGACTTGACTGGATAGCATGCAAACAAAGTTTAGACTTTAGAGATACAGTGGGGAAACAGGCCCTTCGGCCCATCGAGTTTACGCCGACCAGCGATCACCCTGTACACTAACACTAGGGACAATTTACAATTTATAGAAGCCAATTAACCTACAAACCTGTACGCCTTTGGAGTGTGGGAGGAAACCGGAGCACCCGGAGAGAAGCCACACAGTCCAAGAGCGTACCCAGTCAAATTTTCACACTGCAGATTGCAGTTGGAAGGAGGGTCACAACCTGAAACGGTACCTATTCGTGTCCTCCAGAGATGCTGCCTAACCAACCAACTTACTGCAGCACTTTTGGTTTTTTTTGTAAACCATGCATCTGCAGTTCCTATGTCTACATCTAAAACTAAGCTGATCTCAATGAAGACCGGTGTCGAACAGGCTACAGCACTGCGACTTTTCTCAGTCTTTCCCACTACAATATCATGCCGCACCTCTGACAAACTTCACAAGGAGTAGAACTGATCTTCAGAACTAATCTTCAGGAAATGGTTCAACCTGCAGCCATTACACTTCCAAACCAAAGTCACCCAGAAATGGTGAAGTTGTATAAGCAGACGTTTCTAATTGGACGTTTTATATACACTCAAAAGCCAATCCTCCATCCATTGTTGATTTGTTCACTGAGGCTAATCTCAGGAGCCACATCTCTGCTAAAGCAACTATCATCCATGAAATTCACCACCACCTTTAATGCAGCAGCAGTCTTTGGTCAATTGAGAAAAATGAGTTTTAACATAAAGGTGTTGGATCTCTCATAAAGCTCATGATCTAATGGGCGACAGTGCTTCTTCCCCTGTTGTGTGTCTTTGTGTGGTGGACTACCTACAGCAGGGACCGAAAGCTATACGAAATATTTCACCTATGGTTCTCTTCAAAATCCACAAAATGTAGAGGAAAGATAAGTAAACCGACGTCACAACCCTCTCCCAGGTCAATATCTGTCAACACTCAGTTAGGCAGGCCATACTGTTTGCAAGCTGAGCATCAGATTCCTGAAACAGAGACTCTGTGGTGAGCTGTGACATAGGAAGAGGTGACCCACTGGCCAGAGGAAGAGATGCAAGGATGTGCTCAAAACCTGCATGGAAAAGTGCAACATCTCTCCCGACTCCTGAAAATTCTTGGCCCAGAGCTGCTCCAGAGCAAAGAATGAACATTTAGGGTACTTCAAACCTCGTCTTCACATCGGAAACACGCATAGATCCTGCATAAGTGACGGAAGGAGTGCACCACCTCACTAATTACCCATCTAATCACACATTTTTCACACAGAGAGTTGTGAGTCTGTGGAATTCTCTGCCTCAGAGGGCAGTGGAGGCTGGTTCTCTGGATGCTTTCAAGAGAGAGTTAGATAAAGCTGTTAGGGATAGGGCAGTTAAGGGATATGGAGAGAAGGCAGGAACGGGGTACTAATTGTGGATGATAAGCCATGATCACATTGAATGGTGGTGCTGGCTCGAAGGGCCGAATGGCCTACTCCTGCACCTATTGTCTATTGTCTATTTTCTGCCCCATTTTTGGAGGAGACTAAAATTCCCACATCAGTTTTATCAATCAGAGCCCAGAGCAAGAGAGTAGAAGACTCAGTCCCAAAGGACTGTCTATGAACAATGGATCTGCCGTTCAGCATTAGGGGTGTTGCGAAGACCTTAATTCCACAGATAAGTGAAATATTTCTGAACTGACTGGCAAAGGAAGTTACTCAAGTGTTGAAAAACTACACCCATATATCTCTCTTCCTACTACCCTTGATGCATAACATTAGCTACACAATCAAACCAATGTTCAGACTATCGAGTAATTAAAAGAGATCACTAACATTGAAATAAAGTTTCGTTAATGGGCAAAAACAGAGGTTTCAACATGGAAACTAAATTGGAATTAATTTTCCTCACTTTGTTTATCATGAGAAGCAATTTGAACATTCAAGAACACGAGAAAGACATTTGGATGGGTACCTGGATAGGATGGATAGAAAGGTTTAGAGGGCGATGGGTGGGCAGGAGAATGTAGATGGGGCATCTTCGACATGGGGAAGTTGGGCTGAAAGGCATGTTTCTGTGTTGCATGATTCTAAGATTCGAATAAACATTTTTGAAAGATGGTTTCTATGCTTGAACTGAGAATAACACAGGATCAAAGTCCAACGAGCCAGAGCTTGTCTGAATATTTGAATACCTTACATTGCCCATGCTGTAGCAATAAAACAATCAACATATACAGTATAACTCACCAGAGATACATCTGTACCACATGTGGTCGTTCCCTGCTTAATGTTAATGCCTGAGATACGGCTGCCCAGAAATTAGGACACAGTTTATTTACCCTGCACTGAAACAAGCTGGTTTGTTGAGTTAAGGGGCTGTCCCACTTGGGTGACCTAATTCGCGAGTTCTGGCGAGTTTCCCTCGACACATACTCGCAGCATGGTCGACACAAGGTCGTAGGAGGCCTTTGTAACTCTTCTTCATTCTCGAGAGTAGTCCCCGTGTACTCGAGGACTCAGCTAGGTCGCGGCGTATTTTTCAACATGTTGAAAATTGCCCGCAAGTAAAAAAAAGTCGCCATGGAAAAAATCGATACTTTTTTTACTCGTAGGTTTAGTCGTTGTAGGTCATAGTAGGCCGGCATGTTAGTCGTAGGTAATCAAGGGTAGTCAAAGGTAGTCGTAGATAGTCTTCATCATACTCGAAGGGAGGTCGAAGGAGGTCGTCTTCACTTTCCACTATTCGGTGTCCAATTTTCCCGAAGTTAGTCAAAGCTAGTCGTAGCTAGTCGGAGCTAGTCTTCAACATAGTTGAAGGAGGTCGAAGGAGGTCTGCAACATTACATTTTTTCAAACTCTCCTAAACTCTTCTAAACTCGCCAATTAGGTCGCCCAAGTGGGACAGCCCCTTCAGTCTGATAGGTTATTCAAATAAGATTAGGAAATTGACTCCAACTCTTGCAACAGCTTTGTCATGGTCTTCTCATGAAAATGATTCTGGCTCTGGTCTGATTGGTTGCCTATGAGAATACTCACAATTTATCTGCTGCCGGATTGTTGCGCATCTAAAATTAACAAGTGTCAGCCTTTGACAACACCCTTTCCAAGGCAGCCACACAACAGAAACAGACTTGATGACTGCTCAAAAGGAGGGAAGGCCTCAGAACTGGGTGCCCCACAGTCCTTTGAACGAGACATTAAAGAGATATTGAATAAGGTAAGAGGCTAATAAGCAAGTCAGGTTCAATGGAGCCCAGGCCAGAGAAAAGTACACTGGATATACAAAAATACATATGAGACACACACATTGACAAAGATACAATACCACTTAGTTTTCGAGATACAGCACGAAATTAGGCCCTCTGGCCTATCGAGTTCACACCAACCATTGTACCATCCATTAACACTAGTTATCCCATTAAATACTAGGGGCAATTTACAGAGGCCAATTAACCTACAAACCCGCAAGTCTTTGGGAAATGGGAGAAAACCCGAGCACCCGGAGGAAATCCACACAGTTGTAGGGGGGATGTGCAAACTCTGCACAGATAGCACCCAGCTCGGAGTTGAATGGCCATTTAATGATATCAACAGGTACACCGCAGCAGGTTGGACGCTTTGCACTTTGGTGGACTTCCAAACGACAGTCCTGTTGTGAATATTAAAACTTCAGTTTATATTAGAAAAGATACTGAAGCAAGTCAAGATAATTGACACAATTATGTGCATGTCTGATGTGGGAAAACATCCAGCACGATACCACATGAGATATTTCACTCTAAAATGGTCATTAAAGAAGGCGATGTAAAACTGGTCATTAAAGTTTGCTTTGATTCCGGATTGCTTTGTTCTGTGGGTGGCACAGTTGCTCAGCAGTGAACGTTCAGTCTCACGGATCCAGAACTGGGTTCCAGCGCTATCTGTGTGGTATTAGTCACATTAGTTCCTATTTCACTTGATTGCGTGGGTTTCCCCGCGCTCGGCTTCGACCCATCCCAAAGATATTTGTGTATCTGTACACTGAGAATGGCTCGATTGTAATCAGGTATTGTCTTTCCGCTGATTGGTTCTCATGCAACAAAAGCTTTTCACTGTACCTCGGTGCACATGACAATAAACTAAACTGAACTGAAGATGCGCTGGTTAGCAAGTTATTTAGTCACTGTAAATTACTTGCAATGCAGGTGGGGGCAGGAGACTCAGGGTGGAGATGATGGTTGAGAATGAACAGGTTACAGGGTAATGAGGGGGGATAAATTTGATGGGTTTGCCCAGAGAGCTGGCAGAGGCTCATTGGGCTGAATGGCCTATATATTGCGAAAAGTGCAAAACAAGTGCAAACCAATCCACTTGTTCAGCATTTTCAATTGATTTCTGTGCATAACATATTGCTTAATGGCCAAGGCGCATTGGTAAGTATTGTTATGTGAAATTAAATTTTGAACTTAAAGTGCTTTTGAGAGATAAGCGTTCTGTGATGGCTAATAAGAGAGTAACAAAACACTGGTATCTCTTTTAACAGAATGAAGTAGTGGGCAGCGTCTCACAAAGATCTAAAAGTCTTGTACAACTCATGATTTTCGTCACCCGCTCCCCACCCTTACATTACAGTGGTGATGTCAGGCACATATTTTTCTGCGGTCAGATTAAGGTACAGAATATATATATTTAATTTAATTATACTTTCCCTCAAGCTTGTTCAATAAATTATAAAAATACACTGTTGCATTGGTGATGCAGTAAAATATATATTTAAATAAAAATATGTATATACACAAAAAAAATAACACAGCAGTTCTTCAGAGTTACTCAATTAGTCTCTTTCTCATTAACCGTGAAAACAGGGGGTTGTGCAGTTTAGCATTCCCTCCCTCAATATTGTTAACTATTTTAACAACTCATGCACTGTATATGCACTTATGATTATGCTTTGTTTTATCTTTTGCATCAAAAAGCCATTCAATTCAAACTCCTGTATCTGTCTACCTGAAAAACGTTTTGATTACCTTCCAAGAGTAAGGTTTTGTTCCACCAGTATATCAGACAGTCAGTGTACTTCAGACATTACGAATCCATTGTGTAAAAAAAGATTTCCTCAACTCATCTGGTGTTTGTTTGCCAACTAAATTATTTGTCTGGTGACAGATGGCTGGTTCACTGAAAAAGTTTCCCCTTGTTTGTACGATCTAAACTCTCTGGTATTTTGAACACCTGCACCATGCTCTTCCCTGTTTGAAGGAAATGAAACCCTAGTCTGCCTACTGGTGCATGTACTGGATGAAGCTTTTCCTACCTATTATTCTAGTAAACCTCCACTGCAACCACTACAACATGAGTCTTAAACTAAAATTTATTTCGGGTTTAATATAATTTATATTGCCTTTGCAGTTTGTTTTTGTCTCTATTTTTAAAGTGAAGAATACCAAAAGCATTTTTAATAGCCTTTTTCTTGATTGTTTAAATTCAACTATATTTCCAGTCTGTCTCTATTTCTGCTCCTTACACTATTAATTAGGAATTATTCTATGAAATACAACATCATATCCTAAAACCATTTAATGTTGTTTTTGAAGTAAAACACTAAGCTTTGCAAAATCTGGAAGAAGAATCCAATTCATCTTAAAATTCACAACTCAGAGCTGCAGAGTGTTTGCATTTCTGATGACACGATTATTCATTAAATACCTCAGTTCCTCAAACTATTGGACGCTTTTAGACTAAAGACCCTTGTGAATAACTTTTGGAACAAGCCACTGAATCTATCTGCTGAGTTCAACACAAACATCCTGAAGGACCACATATAAAGCTAATCAGTCATAAAATAATGGCTACATTCATTAAACTCAGACAGTGCCTTCTGGAAATAACTCCTTTAGTGGAGTCTGTGTCAGTTTGTCTTATCTCTTTTTCTGCAATTTCCACATTATTGAATTTGCTTCCTCAGAGCATATCTAAACTTTAATAATGAAAAAATATGATATTTCTTAGTTTATTTCTAGGTAAAGGCTGCAGTGCTCGACTTACCTCCTGTTGTGCTTGTGGTGAGAGTGAATTTTCAGAGCTGGTTCAATCCTCTCCGTTCAGTCTTGCTGATGGTAGGTGGGTATTTACTTGCACTACCTGCCTGAAGATAGGGTGTGGTGATGAGAAGGGAGCTTTATATTCTCGCACAATTTGTCTGATTTGCAAATACACTTTATCAAATTATCATCCTTAAACACCTCCCATTTATGCAACTTTCAAAGTATGACGTTAAGCTGCACAAAATACATTTCTCAACTTAAGCAACGCTGTGACAGATCCTGCAGTTTCTGTTGCTTCATTCCTTTGCAGTGTGGGACAAAGAAGTCGTCAATGTTCCCCATCTGTTTACTTTTGAACAGTCCAGACTTGTTTCTCAGTGCACGCACATGATGCTGTAAAAAATAACCAGATTGGAAGCTTTCCGCCTCCACTGAAGTGGCAGGGGTGAGCTTTCCATTTGGACATCAGAACCCAGCTGGACCCGACATTATGTTCTAATGCAAGCCCACTTCTGCGGAAGGGTCTCGACCCGAAACATCACCCATTCCTCATCTTCAGAGATGCTCCCTGTCCCGCTGAGTTACTCCAGCATATTGCGTCTATCTTCAGTTTAGACCAGCATCTGCAGTTCCTTCCTACCCACTTCTGGGGCTTCTGTTTGAAGGAGATAACTGAATGTTGCCTGTCTTCGGGCAAGACAAATCAATATATTTTCTCTTGGTAAAATTCAGGAAATATAACGCAATACTTAACAGACGTTCAGTAATTAGTATTTTCCTTCTAATCTTAATTTTACATTTTTCTTTTCAGATAAACTATTTAATGGGATATTAAGCCATTGCATTGTCTATTATTTTGTAAAGATTTTCTGATAGGCATTTTTAAAATCTGCTTTAGTGTGCCTTAAAGAATTTTAGTGGAGAAGAATGCCTTGGATTTTAATTGACTGGGCCTGCCCAATCATGTGTGCAAGAGTGAACACAATTAGTAATATCTGGCCTGTATTTATTTGTATCACAACTGATACCAACTGTATCACTCTCCCATTGCAGTATTAACAACAATCACCAACAATGTAACATCATTCTCATGGGTGTATTTAGAGTCACAGAGTCATGTGATACAGTGTGGAAACAGGCCCTTTGGCCCAACTCGCCCACACCGGCCAACAATATCCCAGCTACATTATCCCACTTGCCTGCACTTGCTCAATATCCCTCTGAACCTGTCCTATCCATGCACCTGTCTAATTGTTTCTTAAACAATGGGATAGTCCCAGCCTCAACTACCTCCTCTGGCAGCTTATTCCATACGCCCACCACCCTTTGTGTGAAAAAGTTACCCCTCGGATTCCTATTAAATCTTTTCCCCTTCACCTTGAACCTATGTCCTCTGGTCCTCGATTCTCCTATGGGCAAAAGACTCTGTGCATCCACCCAATCTATTCCTCTCATGATTTAATATACCTCCATAAGATCTCCCCTCATCTTCCAGTGCTCCATGGAATAGAGACCCAGCCTACTCAACCTCTCCCTATAGCTCACTCCCTCTAATCCTGGCAACATCCTCCTCATGAATCTTTTCGGAACCATTTCAAGCTTGACAATATCTTTCCTATAACATGGTGCCCAGACTGAACACAATATTCTAAATGCGGTCTCACCAACATCTCATACAACTGCAACATGACCTCCCAACTTATTTACCCAATACTGATGAAGGCCAAAATGGCAAAAGCCTTTTTGACCTCCTTATCTACTTGCGACTCGACCTTCAAGGAATGATGCACCTGTGCTGCTAGATCCCGCTGCTCTACAACACTACCCAGAGGCCTACCATTTACTGTGCAAGTCCTGCCCTTGTTTGACATCCCAAAATGCAACACCTCACACATTTCTGTATTAAATGGGGTGGCATTGCAGTTTAAAGAGGAGATTAATGCAATAACAAGAAGAGACATTAGCTTGGATGCTGCAGAATCGGTAAGGGTAGAACTGCGAAAACACGTGTTGGAGTGGTTTACAGACCACCAAACAGCAGTAGGGAGGTTGGGGATAGCATCAAGCAGGAAATTATGGATGCGTGTAGCAAAGGTACAGTGGTTATCATGGGTGACTTCAACCTACGTATAGATTTGGCCAACCAAATTGGTAGCAGTGCTGAGGAGGAGGAGGATTTCCTGGAATGTATATGGGATGGGTTTTTAAACCAACATGTAGAGGAACCGACTAGAGGGCAGGCCATCCTAGACTGGGTATTGAGTAAAGAGGAAGGATTAGTTAGCGATCTTGTTGTCCAAAGCCCCTTGGACAACAGTGACTATAATATGGTGGAATTCTGCATTAGGATGGAGAGTGACGCAGTTAATTCAGAGACCAGGATCCTAAACTTGAATGAAGGAGACTTTTAAGGTGTGAGACGGGAATTGGCTTGGATAGACTGGCAAATTATACTTAAAGGGTTGACAGTGGAGATGGAATGGCGAAGATTTAAAGACCAAATGGATGAACTCCAAAAAATGTTCATCCCACCTGGCAACAAAATAAAACTGGGAAGGCAGTTCAACCGTGGCTGATGAGGAAAGTCAAGGATAGTGTTATAGCCAAGGAAGAGGCATTTTAATTGGCCAGAAGAAGCGGCAAAAATTTAGAACTCAATAGAGGAGGATAAAGTGGTTAATTCAGAGTGGGAAAAGAGAACATGAATTAAAGCTTGCGGGAAAACTAAAAGCTGTCTGTAAAAGTTTCTATAGGTATGGTAAAAAGGAAAGGATTAGTGAAGACAAATATAGGTTCCATACAGTTAGAGACAGGTGAACTTACAATGGGAAACACGGAAATGGCCGAACAGTTAAATGAGTACTTTGGTTCTGTCTTCACTAAGGAAGACACAAATCTCACTCATCGCCATTCTCCACAATGGCCTGACAAAACTACACCAATGTCGCAGAAAAATAACAACGCTTTCACTGTCTCAAAATGATGTTTCTGTGACAGTGTTTCTGTTGTCGTGGGTATCTGGGGACACATTGAGGGAGATTACAGAATGAATTATGTAGTGATCAGACCAACACACATTAGTACTCACCACAACAAGATGGTACAAACATTCCTGTAGTCTCTTGCTCAGGGAATAAGGTAAAGTAACTGGTGTCAGTTTGTGATTGTGATATTGTGATTCTCTCTCTGATCAAACAGTATTGAATATGAGAAAACCATGTTACAAACATGTTAGGAGCAGGAACCCTATGGAGAGACCCTTCACTACTACTTCTTTGCGGATTACACCTTCCAGTGTCGTTTGTTTTTTTCACTCTGTGAAATTTTTTTCAATTTGTACGTTTACCAGAAGATGTTGGTTGGGAAAGGCAGTGGGGCACTCACTTCAAATTTGACTGCCTGCAGAAATTTATCTCCATTTACTGTTTGCTTTTCTTCGGCATGCAAGACTTAACGATACAGTGCTGATCTCTGTGCAGACTAGTGCCGGAAACTGGCCCTTCGGCCCACCGAGACCGCAGCGACCAGTGATTCCCGCACATTAACACGACACCAGGGACAAATTTTACATTTTATACCAAGCCGATTAACCTACAAACCTGTACGTCTTTGGAGTGTGGGAGGATAACTTACACGGGTCATGGGGAGAATGTACAAACACTATGCAGACAGCACCCAAACTCAGGATCAAAGCCGGGTCTCCTACCCTGTAAGCACTGCGAGGCGTCAACTCTACCACTGCACCACCGTGCCACCCTGACACTTCTTCAAACTCTCGCCCACCCCATCCCTGACCCTCGCCTCCAACAAGCAAGCACAAGAGCGAGTTCCCATGGGAACCTATTCTATCTATCTCACTTACCCTCCCGTGCACCTTCAGAGACTGTCATTTCATACACGGAAGACAGTGGAGGTCTGCAGTAAGACCATGGAAAACATGGACCACACTCCACAGCTGAAGAGGAGCTCTCAGCAAAGAAATTGATGATCAACTTTGCCATTGTGCTGTGTGGCCGCACAACCTATGGTTGAATAAAAGCAGAGAGAGGATCTCACAGCTGGCACCATACTCAGAGGCAGCAACAACCCTCCCCTCCTCCTTGCTTCTGAGGTGTGGACTATTTATAGTAGGTATTTCAAGTTGTAAAGTAAATACTGCCAGTGAAATCTCAATACAATGTAGGTGTGGTAAACACCTCTGGATAATCTCGCATCACTCAGTATCCTGGTAGGAGTCAACGTATCTTTATTATGCTGATATCTACAGTTCCAGTAGTATCTAGGCCCTCAGCCAAAGGGAGCGGTTACCTGCTGACAGTTCAGGTCTCATTTCTGGAGGACGGCTCATGTGGATCTGGCAGTGTGAGCGGAATGTATGCCATGATACATGTACGCCTAAATGAACAAGCAAATGGCCCGCTCAAACATCGAATGAGGCATGAGCTCTGCTTTGGTCAGCAGAATGCATCTTAGAAGTTGCTGTGCTATCGGCTCTGCGCTACACAATCTCTCAATCACGTCTTACACTTGTAAGGTGAAGGATAGGAGGTAACATTGGAGCCCTTCTCTGACCAAGCTGACAATTCATCAGATTAAATGATTGATTCCCTATTTAAAAGCAGGTCTCATTTAACTTTCATCTGTTGCTGTCTGTTCTGGTCTCGGATTGATCACAATGCTAAAATAAAGGCTGGCATTAGATGAATTAGACATTAGGCAAACAAAAGCATCACTATCATTTAACTTGTGAAGGGGAGGGATAGGAGGGAGATCGATAATCTGATCCAAATAGTGCCAGAACAACAATCCCATGCTCAAAGTTAGCAAGACGAAGGGACTGACTGTTGACCTCAGTAAGGGAAAGGCAAAGGTCCATGTGCTTGATCTCACTGGTGGGACGGGGATGGAGAGAGTGAACTGCTTCAAGCTTCCAGGCATGCAGTGTTCCAGAACTTTACCAATGGTTCCATTTCCTCATGTTTTAGGAAATTTGACATGTTACAGAGTACACAGTTGGATACAATGAATATAGTTTAGTTTATTGTCACGTGTACCAAGGTACAGTGAAAAGCTTTTGTTCCATGCTAACCAGTCAGCAGAAAGACAATATATGACTACAATAGATTCATTTAGAGTGTATAGATACATGATAAGGAATAATAGTGGATATAAGGAATATAGAATAATAGTGCAAGGTAAAACCAGCAATGTCCGATCAAGTGTTTAAGAAGGAACTGCAGATGCTGGAAAATCGAAGGTAGACAAAAATATTGGAGATACTCAGCGGGTGTGGAAGCATCTATGGAGCAAAGGAAATAGGCAACGTTCCGGGTGAATGGTCGTGAGAGGTCACCCGCGACATGTCGCCAGGGGTCGCTTGTATGGTCGTGAGAGATCTCCAAAGATTCGTAGCGTCATTCTGGTCGCCGCTGAATTTTCAACATGTTGAAAATTTTGGCGACCTATGACAGGTGCCGGCAGTCGCCTGCCTGTAAAGGTCGCATAAGTGGGACAGGCCCTTAAACCTCCAAACTCGGGTGAATTTGATAGACACAATATACCGGAGTAACTCTGCGGGACAGGCAGTATCTCTGGAGAGAAAGGATTGGTGACATATTGCATTGGGACCCTTCCTCAGACTAAAAGTAAGGGGTGGGGAGTGAGGGAGGAGGGGCGGTGTAGAGCTGGAGGCGAGAAAAGACCAGGAGTGACCAGGGCCAGTCACAAATTACCTCAGGCTGGGCTTTGCCTGGTAGGTCCATTGTTAGCCAGATGAAGGTGTGATGGATTTGATGTGCTGGTTACATCACATTCAATAAGTGTAAGCTAACTGCAGATCAATACACATGCACTTCTTTTTTGAAGTCTCTGATAAGGTATCTGATCAGACACATTTAATGGTGGATTATTTTACGGTTTGGATCTATGCATGAAGGATATTCTCATTTGGTTTTTGAAATGTGGGAGGTCCCACTTCTCTCAGTGCAGTCTGCTCACCCTGATCATAATTGAACGCCGGATTTTCTGTTCTAGAATTTATGATAGATACTGTGAAGTGTAAGACTCGCATGACCATCGTACTTAGTTAATGGCACAGCGATAGCATTGCTGCTTTACAGCACCAGTGACCCATATTCAATCCTTACAATGGGTGCTGTCTGCATGGAGTTTGTGCTTTCTCCCTGTGACCACGTGGGTTTTCACCAGCTGCTTTGGTTTCCTCACACACTCCAAAGACGTATAGTTTTTTAGGTCAATTGGCGTCTGTAAATTGTAAATTGTTGCTAGTGTGTAGGACTGTGCTCGTGTACGGGGTGGGTTGGTACGGACTCGGTAGGTTGAAGCGTTTGTTTCCACGCTGTATCGCCAAAGTCGAAGGTAAAGTCAATTATTTATTCAGGCACAGTGTTACTAGATGAGAAGGATGGGGGAAAGAATTATGTCTGATGTAAACTTCCCCTGTGACAATCTAGGGAGGTCTGCACAAAAATTGCCTGAGATTAAGAAACATAGCAACAGCGGTAAACACTGGTTGAAACTGTACAGCTGTTTAAGGGTGTAACTTCTCTGAAGGACTGATCAAAAGATAAATGACAAAAACCTTTTCATCTATTCAATAGGTTTTGTCTCTCAATCAAAGTCATATCAGCAATTCAGGTAAAACTGTGACAACTCACTCTCGTACTTAAGGCAATATTTCATTGAACAGCTAACGCACTCACATTCTGTTATAAACACCAGGAAGTTTCTCTCAAAAAAGTATCATCATTGAAATCAAACTAAATTAAACAGACACGGCACAGAAAGAACAATGGTGATACATTACCTGTCGTGGGAAAAAATAACATTCTGAATCTTGGTGATGAAAAGCAACTATCCACGAACTGTTAAGCCACAGGCTGTTCTTCCTTTCAAAAACATAAAGCCTCACCCAACAGGAAACAAAGAGTTCAAGAACATGGTAAATGATATTTTATTTATAAGCCACATACTAGAACATCTCCTGCGTCACCAACACCTGGGGAACTGTGAGAAGGGAGGGATGGAGAGAAGGGAAGAGGATTAAGTGCTTTTCATGGTCTTACGATCAATGAAGTACTTTTCTAGCCTGTTCATCCTTCTGATGAAGAAAACTTTTGGGGCACCAACACCCTTATCAATGACAATAAGCTAATAATCAGGTGATCTGAGTTTTCTGGGAACATGAATTGAGGGAAAAATACAGCCCAATCTACTTGGGGAAACAGAACTCCTCAACAAGTACAAAGCACTACCCACTACTTGACAGCAAATAAGGCCTCATTTTAAATACCACACCCCAAACACAGCTCCAATGACAGAGCACTCAATACTGCTTTTGAGTGTCATCGGGGATTACATGCTTAGGTCTCTGGAGTAGAAATGAAACTCACAGCCTTCTTATTGAGAGTAAGCTTTAAATCTGAACATTACAGTATAGAGGAACGTGGACAGGGCCGGCTTCAAGCCGATTGGATCGATTTCTCCCAATTGAGCCCCGCGCCTATTTTCCGTATTTCGTACGGAAATACAAATTTGCTTTGTTAAATAAAGATTTTTTTAAAAACATTTGCCATATGAATTTTTTTACAAAACAAACATGGATAACAACCACTGCACGGCCATCAGACACAAACGATTTGTTAGCTACTACTGTAGCACTTGTTAACAGCCAGTAGTTAACAAGTAGTTATACAATGTATCATCAATGCATCGATCCACATTCCTCAGTAAATGTAATTGTATTTTGAACAAGTATTAATGATGCCACGTTCCTTTGAATATAATTCACGCGGCGTCATTAATACTTGTTCAAAACACAATTACATTTACTGAGGAATGTAGATTGATGCATTGATGACACATTGAGAATTTCTTAAAACTCACCATCATGATTGAGGGCTTCTTCTTGGTGAGCTTCTTGGTGTGCAGCAGGTTAGTCATTCAATTTACCTACTGACCCACCTTGTGTCTCTCTGTTTTTCGCTCTCTCCCTCCCTCTATCTCTCGCACGCTCTCTCTCTCCCGCTCCCCGTCTCGTGTCTCTCTCGCTCTCTCTGCATTTGCGGAATCATTGACGTTTTGCGGTAGACAAAAATGCTGGAGAAACTCAGCGGGTGAGGCAGCATCTACGGAGCGAAGGAAATATGCAATGTTTCGGGTCGAAATCCTTCTTCAGACCCAGCCCAAAACGTTGGCTATTTCCTTCGCTTCATAGATGCTGCCTCAAGCCCTGTCCCACTGTGCGAGTTCATCCAAGAGCTCTCTCGAGTTTAAAATCTCTGTGTAGCATCTCTGCCCTATCTTCAAATTCCCAGTTTGAAAAAAAATACAACTTTCGACTTTAAAATTTCACAGCAGGATCACGATTAGTCGATTGCCACGCATTTGCAATCATCGTTTGATTCAGTGTAATTTTCACATCTGGTTAACCATATAACATATAACCATATAACAATTACAGCACGGAAACAGGCCCTCTCAGCCCTTCCAGTCCGTGCCGACCATTTATTTTCCCCTAGTCCCATCTAACTGCACTCAGACCATACCCCTCCATTCCCTTCCCGTCCATATACCTATCCACTTTACTTTTAAATGTTAAAATCGATCCTGCCTCCACCAGTTCTGGAAGCTCATTCCACACAGCCACCACTCTCTGAGTAAAGAAGTTCCCCCTCATGTTACCCCTAAACTTCTGTCCCTTAATTCTCATGTCATGCCCTCTTGTTTGAATCTTCCCTATCTTCAATGTGAAAAGCTTATACACGTCAGCTCCGTCTATCCCTTTCATCATTTTAAAGACCTCAATCAAGTCCCCCCTTAACCTTCTGTGCTCCAAAGAATAAAGACCTAACTTGTTCAACCTTTCTCTGTAACTTAGTTGTTGGAACCCAGGCAACATTCTAGTAAATCTCCTCTGCACTCTCTCTATTTTGTTGACATCCTTCCTATAATTAGGTCACCAAAATTGTACACCATACTCCAGAATTGGTCTTACCAATGCCTTGTACAATTTTAACATTACTTCCCTACTTCTATATTCAATGCTCTGATTTATAAAGGCCAGCACACCAAAAGCTTTCCTTACCACCCTATCTACATGCGATTCCACCTTCAGGGAACTATGCACATTTATTCCTAGATCCCTCTGTTCCACAGCTTTCCTCAATTCCCTACCATTTACCATGTACGTCCTATTTTGATTTGTCCTGCCAAGATGTAGCACTTCACACTTATCAGCATTAAACTCCATCTGCCATCTTTCAGCCCACTTTTCCAAATCTAAGTACTTATCTCTAAGTATCCTTTCCATTAATTTGCCCACCACTGATGTCAAACTAACAGGTCTATAATTGCTAGGTTTATTCTTTGAACCCTTTTTAAACAATGGAACAACATGCACAGTACGCCAATCCTCCGGCACTATTCCAGTTTTTAATGACATTTGAAATATTTCTGTCATAGCTCCTGCTATTTCTACACTAACTGCCCCTCAATGTCCTAGGGAATATCCTGTCAGGACCTGGAAACTTATTCACTTTTATATTTTTCAAAAGTGTCAGTACTTCCTCCTCTTTGAGTCTCATAGTTTCCATAGCTACTCTACTTTTTTCCCTTACCTCACAGAGTTCATTATCCTTCTCCTTGGTGAATACCGAAGAAAATAAATTGTTCAATATCTCCCCCATCTCTTTTGGCTGTGTAGATAGCTGTCCATTCTGGCTCTCTAATGGTGCAATTTTATCCCTCGTTATCCTTTTGCTATTAATATAGCTGTAGAAACCCTTTGGATTTACTTTCACCTTTCTTGCCAAAGCAACCTCATATCTTCTTTTAGCCTTCCTAATTTATTTCTTAAGATTCTTTTTACATTCTTTATGCTCCTCTCGCACCTCATTTACTCCATGCCTTCTATAAATATTATAGATATCTCTCTTTTTTCGAAACAAGTGTCCAATTTCCCTTGAAAACCATGGCTCTTTCCAATTTCTATGATTTCCTTTCAACTGAACAGGGACATAAAGATTCTGTACTCTTACAATTTCCCCTTTAATTATCCTCCATTTCCCTTCTACATCCTTCCCATAAAACAAAATGTCTCAATTCACTCCTTTTAAATCCTTCCGCATTCCCTCAAAGGTTGATGTCATTTTTTAAAAGATACAGTACATTGCAATAAATCGTTTCAAGCCTACTTGGTACTAAACGCATGAACATTAAGGTGGTTACTGATGTTACAAACGGTTAAAAATGAATATAATTTCAAAGCGAAATAGGAGATTTCCGTGGAAAGAATATTTAACCAGAATATAAGGCGAGGTCACTGCAACATGCTCACTTAAAACAATACACCGTCAACTCAGGATTGTTTCTTGGATTGTAGGATAATTTTAAAGTCGAAAGTTGTATTTTATTTCAAAGTGGGAATTTGAAGATAGGGACAGAGATGCTACACAGAGATTTTGATGGGAAGTAAACGTTACAGCAGCTGAGTAAAAGATTGGTCAAATGGTAGGTTCAGTGATGATCGGGCGAGGGTGATTGGGGGTGGGTGAAAAGTATCTATAGCTTGGGACTTGCCTAAATGAGTACTGAGATGGATTATCATTCCACACACCAAATTTCTTAGACAATAATACCTTTTGTGCAATTATCACAACATTATGCTGGATATGGATCAACGGACTATGTATGGTACATGCTTGTAAATGAGTAAAACAAATGTTCTTCTTTAAGTACTGGTGTTTCTCGGATGGGGTGACTGATTACAAATAACCTACATTCTATATTTTGTCATAATGTGGCTGAAACAATGGCATATTTTGTGATATTTATTGAGATAGAAAGATACAACTGAGTTTGGGCAAAATATTATCTTGCAACATTCTGTATGTCTGATAGATATTGTGAAATGGAACTCAGAAATTATGTGAGGATTACATAAAACTACAATTCAAGGTAATAAATATACTGAGTACTCTTATTTCCATCATGAACATACAATAGTGATATAGGACACCAGGTCCTACAATGGTAAACTCACGACCTACTACGGTATGACTACATTAAAAAGTATCAATTTTTTACATCCCAAGTATATTTTACTCGTGGACGTTTTTTAACATGTTGAAAAATCTTCACGAGTTACCACGTTTCCTGAGTACCTGCCATTAGCGCTAAGAAATGTCCCGAGCTCCGGCGTACCCGCTACGTTAATTCTACGTGCTTACCACGAGTTTTGATATTTTTTTAAACTCGGGAGAGCTCTTGGCTCTGAAGTTGAAGGTGGACCCTCCTGTGTATACCTTCAACTCCCTGTCTGTGGTGGCTCAGGGGGACGGGCAGGGGCTCTGGGGAGAGGGTTGCATTTCTGGTCGAGACCCTTCTTCAGACAATCACAAGTACTCTCACCGACGAGAGTTCAGTTCAGTCTGAAGAAGGGTCTTCTTTCCAGAGTCGCTGCGCTGCCTGTCCTGCTGAGCTACTCCAGTTTTTGTCTATCTTCAATTTCAGAGATAGATGAAATTTCTCATGGGGGGGCTTATAGCAACTACCCCCCCCCCCCCCCCCCCCTTCCTTCCCAACCTCAGCCTCATGGACCTTAGCGTACCCCTAATTCCAAAAACACATTTCCATCACTGATCTGGCATATAAATCCATGGCATATTATATTCTTGTGTGAATGGTATTCGTTTGTTATTTGGAAACTTAGGCTATTTTTAAAAATTATTCTTTTCTTAAGAAATGAAATCTACAGGACATTCTTAATGGGAAAGTAGTGGGCAGAAAGGCATGTCATGCGTGGTTTGAAGAGCATAAACTTGTAGTTTACAATGCCAATGTTACAGTAGCAATGGCATAGTTGTTTATTGCTACTGATTATGATATGCCAATGTACCAGCTAGCAACTGATCTTCTCCATAAAGACCTGGTCTATTGCTAGAAAGTGTAATTTATTTACCTATCTGTTATGGACTTACAGCTTATAATACAATAATATTAAAGTTCTGATCTTGAGAATATCATTTTTTAATTTTCAAGGCAGTCTGGGTGTTTATTACTATTTCCGTCACAACGGTCAATTATGTAATTAGCTACAATTAGGTAATTAACTAATTATATGGTTTAATTTCAGGTCATCCAAGTAAGATGTTTTATATTTGTTTCATAATGCTTCAATCCACAATAACTGAAAATGTCATTCAGTTCTCTTAATTTGTAAGAAAGTTATGGGCTTTTGACTGTCCTCGATCACAGCTTTTGTGTTAAGTCAATGGAAAAGCAATAGGGAACAAGATGCTAATTTCCGAGTATGAAAATGGCCATAACTTTTTTAATACTGAAAATATGAAAGTGAATTAGGTGTCAGATTAAACTTCTTTTTATGCTTTATCTGATGGCATAAATTGCAGACCTGATTTTTTAAATCTCAAAATTTTGTAATATTGCTAGAAAATGTACCTGCATCTTGGAGGCCGAAGGTTAGGTTGTTAGCCAAGAAAGATAGACCTTGTTATCCCTCAATACAGCAACGTCAAGAACGATGTTGCTGTACTGAGGGATAGCCAAGTCTATCCCTCATTGCTAGCAGCTGATGGTAAGCAGATGTAAAGTGGGGAGCGGCTGTAAAAGTAGAGCGCTGCTGGGGGGGGGGGGGGAGTTCCTTTCACAGCGTGTGGGTAGGCTGTCCAGGGGTAATGTTGCGGGGAGGGCAGGAGCGTTGAGAAGGAGGCGGTCGGGTGTTCATCCAGCTCAAGAGTGGGTCAGCAGGCGATGGATAACAGGACAGCGGGCGGTGGAGTTAACTCCATATGTCAGGGCGAGTAACCTCAATTGATCCCTTGTTTGCGCTGAAACAGGAGTAAGCTCCACCACCCGCTGTGATGTTATCCATCACCCGCTGACCCACTCCGCTCTATGATCTTTGCTCTTGAGCTGGTCCCCTCACTGTTCAGACAGAGAGCACTGTCAGAGGTGAGCGGGCCGGCAGAAGGCGCTGAGATGGCAGTCGATTCCGCTGTCCGGTGATGGCGGCCGCGCGTAGTCACGTGAGCTGCTTCCCTCCCCGGCCACAATGTGGTGGCGCCGCGCCCAGAGCGCCGCAGCAGCGGTGAGTGAGTTGGTTACTGGCATGAACCCGACCCCCTCCTTCTCAACGCTGCTGCCCTCCCCGCAACTTTACCCCTGGCTAGACTCCCCACACGCTGTGAACGGAACTCTCCCCCCAATTAATCTCTTGTACTAGTTAATCAGTCAATAAGGTGACAACTGATTCATGTTGTCCCGGTGTGCTCCCGTTTTTCCCACCATCTTTTCACCTGCCGTCACCCACCACCCCCCACCCATTCAGTAATTCAGAATGAAGGAGATTTGAAATCCTTGGGCAAATTGAATTGTTACTTTATTTATTTTTATTTTTACGGAGAGAACAATATGTGCATGTGCGGTTTAAGATTTTTTTTTAAGCAGACTGACTGTGATATTACTCATGACACGTGACTCATTTATAATTATTTATTTATACTTCTATGAAAATTGTTCCCGATTGGGCCCCGCACCTCCTAAGGTCGGCCCTGAATGTGGACATTGTTGCAAGATAGTTCCTAGCTCTGTGATCTAGCAAATACTCGATTCATTGTTCGCAGCCGCCTTGTATACATTTAAAAATGATTTAGAATCCTTCATTAAATTCTACATCTCTCGTTTCCCTTTCCTTTGACTCTCAGTCTGAAGAAGGGTCTCAACCCACGATATCACCTATTCCTTTCCTCCAGTGATGCTGCCTGAACCGCTGAGTTACTCCAGCTTTTTGTGCCTTATCTTTGGATCAAACCAGCATCTGAAGTCCTTTCCTACACATAGAACCCTTCATTGTTTTGTGTCTCTCAAATAATGTGATGCCTTTGGAAGGAAACAAAGAATTCAACATTAAGCAATGAAACAACAAACCTTATAAGACACAACATTAAGGGATTGAATCAAATTGTTCAGTCGACACATTTTGCTGAATTTTCATTGTCACCACATGTATGTGATTTTCATAGCTAATTTTTGATGATAAGTTTAAAGGGTATGATGGTGTTGAATGCTGAAGTGTTGTCGATGAACAACAGCCTGATGCACTTTAAATCTTGATACCCAACCATCAAAAGCAAGGAACTCAATTTAATGCAGTTTGGCTTTTGTTGGTGAGGTATGTCACCAGAGGAGCTGATGCATCCTTTCCCTTCTGAGGAAACACACCTGTGCTTCTTCACCTCTGCTCCAGCTATGATCAGGACCCATTGCACAAAGGGCTAACCATGAATGGAATCCGTATGCCAAAGGGCCTGTTTCCATGCTGTATCTTTCAATTCAATCTATGGATCAGGTTAGAACATCCATTGCAAGGCCTCTGGAAATTCAGACAGGAGAGCAAGAACTCACAGTAGTTTTCAAATTAATGCCACAACTTGTTTATTAACTTCCAATCGTGGTCTTCATGCTATGTTTTTATTGAATCCTAAGGACCAGCGTAATTCTGTGGCTCTCTGATTAGACAATTCTAAATACTTGTTCAAAACCAATTCATGGTTGAGGGCAAATCATATGAGTAACTTCTGGAGACACAAGAAACTGCAGATGGCGGAATCTGGTGAAGAACAGTCCTGGAGTAATTCAACGGTTCAGGCAGCAACTCTGGAGGACAGGGATAGGTGACGTTTCAGGTCGGGACCCTTCTTCAGACTCATTATGGTCGCGGGGAGAAAGCTGGATAAAAGATGGGAGCATGACAAACCCTGGCAAGTGACAGGTGGATATAGTTGAGGGGAGATAGACAAAGGCTGGAATGATAAGGAGACAACAGAGTGACAATAGGGGAGAATGGGCGAGAAATGAGACAAAAGGGTGTCAGATAAGGGGAGAAGATGAGTGAAATGAAAAGCCAGAGGGATGGATATAGGTGGAAGAGAACAGGGCTGGAGGCGATGAAGGGACCTCTAGTATTGTTAGTTATACCGGCTCCATTAATTTTCATCACCATATACTAAGTTGCTGCAACAACATGGACGTTTCACAGCATGAGATTGCTGAGACATCAGGATTAATAAGATTAAACAGTTGGAATCCCAAAACTGATTTGATCAAATAAATTGCCTATCTGATTTAAACTATATTATGCACCATCTTTGTCTAAATGAAGCTTAAATGGAAAACAATTAGAGGTTCATGTCTTATCACAAGCAAAGATTCCAAATAATCTATTCAGTAAAATACTTTGGGAATTGGGATAAAACGTCATTTGACAGAGAAACTTTGCAAGTATTTAATCGTGAGCTTCACAAAGGAACATTTTTGCATCATTAATTTTGTCAGCATTTCTCATATTTCAGCTTTAGCCACAACGAGCTGTGAAAATGCCACAACACACAGTTCAGTAGAATTCAGTATTCACATTGGGAAGTTTTGAGCAATTATCTAGAACTGAAACATCAACAGTGTAGGAAAGAACTGCAGATGCTGGTTTAAATCAAGGGTAGACCAAAACGTCACCCATTCCCTCTCTCCAGAGATGCTGCCTGTCCTGATGAGACTTTAGTTAAAGTCAATGCAAAGAGAGGGCATGATAATTCATTCACACATTTAACTGTTTGTCTTTGGGCGTTTGCAAACATCGGAAAGTTTGACAGAGAAAATCATTCACATTTTGAGAAGAAACCCTTCTTACTGCCCATCACTGCCCAACATCCTCATCCCCAACTTATTTGGTTCCCCTATCACCAACCTCTGTCTCATCCTCTCCCTCGCACTGAGATGTGCTGATCACCTTCTCTCCACACTCTCACTGTAATGCATGATCTCGACCAGAGGAATCTCAGCCATCCCTCTCCCTCCAGCGATACTGCTTGACCTGCTGAGTTCTTCCAGCTGTTTATTTTCCAGCATCTGCAGTCTCTTGTGTCTTCAAATAAACAATATAGAGTTGCAGCCTAACCGGTACATGAAGCAGTGCTGTCATTAACTCTTTCCCAGACTTACTTTGGAAATCGGAGCCACACTAGCAGAACAACCTACCCCTGCTTCTCTGAAATAATCTTCTATACATAGCAGAGGTAGGTTGTTAGGCCATCTGTTTAGCCATAACACCATTGCCGCACATGTGCTCCTTTGGTAATACATCCTTCTGTTGTTTGAGGTCTTTCAATATCCAGCCCATCAATGTCCAATAATGGAAGAACTCCAGACTGTGATCCATACCCGGAGAGCTTAATTTGTTTAGGAAAGTCACTGTTGTCCTCCTTGTGTATCCCAGTATACATAGTTGGCGTCAAAGTAGAGATGGTTTAAAACTTCAAGTTCCTAGGATTAAATATCACCAGCAATTTGTCTTGGATCAGTCACGTTGAAGCTATGGCCAAGAAAGCACCCCAACACCTCTACATCCTTACAAGGCTGAGGAAGTTCGGCATGTCCCCAGCAACCCTCACCAACTTCTACAGATGCACCATAGAAAGCATTTTATCGGGATGCATCACAGCCTGGTTTGTGAAAAGCTCCATCCAAGGCCTCAAGAAATTGCAGAGAGTCATGTACATAGCCCAGACTGTCACTCAAACAAACCTCCCTTCCAATTTACATTTCACTCTGCCTTGGCAAGGCCAGCAGCATAAATAAGAACCAGTCTCACCCTGTTTACAGCCCTTGTCCACCAGGCAAGAGGCACAGAAATTTGAAAAAGCATATCTCCGGATTCAGGGACTGTTTCTTCCCAGCTGTAATCAAGCAACTGAACGGTCCTCTCGTCAAATAGATTGTGATCCTGACCTCTCTTCTACCTTTTTGGAGATCTATGAACTATCTTTAATCGGACTTTATCAGACTTCAGTGTTATATCTTGCACTAAATGGCGCACCTATATCCTTTATCTGTGCCCTGTGGCCGGTATGATTGATTGTATTCAAGTATTGTCTTTTCTTTAGCTTGATAGCATGCAAACAAAAGCTTTTCACTGTACCTCCGTACGAGCACCAATAGTAAGCTAAACTTATCAATTATAGGCCTGGACCTTTCAATCTACAGCCGGTGGAGTCTCATTAATATGGAAATTAGTTCCATTCAAGAGATATTGAAGAGATAATTGTTTTTCATCCATCATATAATTAGGGCAAAATAAATAGGGACCAAAAGAAATAATTCATTGCGTCGAGCAATTATATCATCATTAAAAAGGTATTGTAGATCAACAGTATGCAAATAGGTTTCCCTAATTGGGTTGGAAGTCACTGATTGAAACGGCAGACATTGTGGACCACAAATGACTTTAAATGACGTTTGTAGGCAAATTATGGTCCCATCCACCACATACACGTTTTAGCTGTGCAAGAGTACCTAAAAAAGGTACCGGCGTCGGGTCTTGGTAAAGGGGGATGAAAAACTGCCGAGTTGGTAAATTCCTTTTGCTTGATGTTAATAATAAAGTAACTGGCTTTTCCTTTTTTCTTCTTTCTTTCTTTCTTTCTTCCTAGGGTCTATCTCTTAATCTCCTTTCTCTAACTCTTCGACCAAAGGCTCTTTTTTCTTTCCCTATGTCACGCTTCTTCACTTTCACATCTCTCTCACACATTCTCTACTTTCTCTGTTTTTATTCTTTTTCTTTAATAGCCTTATCAATTAAGGGGTACAATGATTGTAATAATATATACGGGACGTACACTGATGTCATTTACTGTACCTCTAATAAATTAAAATATTTAAAAAAATGTTTAAAAGACGTTTTAGCTGAAGAACCTGCTCTATACACTGCATAGTTAATCCTAGTTTTGAATACTGTTATCTTGTGTCAAGTAACAATGCCTGATAGATGCCACACACTAAATGATGGTTTGCCATCGATCTCAAAGTATCATTGACAGTGCTCGTGAATCTGAAAATTGAATCCAGGATTAATTTTTTATGAGGAACAATTCTGTTTTATTTACCCATAGGCACACAAAGCCTGGTCAGCCACATCAGAATCGCCCAAACCAATGTGTAAGTAGTTTAGAAATACAGCATGGAAACAGGCTGTTTGCATTGAACATCAATCACCCATTCACATGAGTTCTATGTTATCCCGATTTCTCATCCACAGCCTACACACTGGTGGCAATTTACTCACCGCAGACGATGGAGGACCCACCCAACTTGCCCACCGCAGACCAGAACCCACCCACAAGGCCCAGCTTGCCTGACATGGATCGAGGACCCACGCTGTAGACTGGGAACCGTCCTGGAAGTCCTGGCTCTCCTGCCTAGAGTTGAAGGAGTTGGACGGTGGGGCCGTTACGGAGGGAATGCAGTGCTTCGACAGTGGAGTAGGCCCCTGGAGGCCCTGCAACAGCCTGGGGCTCGGCTGGACCTGGCTCCAATCCAAGAGGCTGACCACGTGGACTGCATGTGGCCTACAGTGGCCCGGAGTGGTGGAGCAGCGGCGGAGGACACCAATGGCTATACTTAGCCAGGCCAACCCTGCAGTGCCACCTGGATAAGAACCCTGCTGAGCCGGGACATTTAGAAGAATGAGAAGGGATAATATTGAAACATATAAGATTATTCTGGGTTTGGACACGCGAGAGGCAGGAAACATGTTCCCGATGTTCGGGAGTCCAGAACCGGGGGCCAGAGTTTAAGATAAGGGGTAAGTAATTTAGAAAGGAGATGAGGAAACACTTTTTCGCACAGAGAGTTGTGAGTCTGTCAAATTCTCTGCCTCAGAGGGCGGTGGAGGCCGATTCTCTGGATACTTTCAAGAGAGAGCTAGATAGGGCTCTTAAAGATAGCGGAGTCAGGGGATATGGGAGAAGGCAGGAGCGGGGTACTGATTGTGGATGATCAGCCATGATCAAATTGAGTGGCGGTGCTGGCTCGAAGGGCCGTATGGCCCACTCCTGCACCTATTGTCTATTGTCTACTGCATGTACAACAACTGGGACTTGAAAATTGAACCAAATTGGTGAATCTGTATACTGTGCAGAAAGGAACTGCAGTTGCAGGTTTAAATGGAACACAGACACAAAATGCTGGCGTAACTCAGCGGGACAGGCAGTATCTCTGGAGAGAAGGAATGGGTGACGTTTTGGGTCGAGACCCTTCTCTCTGTATACTGTCTCAGTGGACTACTGCTATACACTTGTACTGTATCTGAGATGTAATATGTATCTAAGTGCTTCTGTATGGTGATATGTACAGAACTGTATACAAAAATGAATTTCACTGTACCATACCATTGTTCTGTTTCTAACTGTGCGAGTGCTACATGAACCTGCTCAGTATTTCCAACACATTCTGTTTTTGTTGCCTCATGCCTTTCTAATGTGTTGGCAGTGTGAGCTGGAACAGTAAAACCCTGATATTGGGTAACGATTCTTCTTATCACGATGCACTTCCTCAATGGAGTTCGGAAATGGCTCAATGTTTGAAGTTCTTGCAGCATCTGCACTACATTTGGTATTACAAAATAAAAATATCAGTTGGTAAATGAAACAAAATATCTCCTTATAACAAGATAATCATTCTTCCTTGTCTTTTTTGTGATGCTGCAAACATAGAAACATAGAAACTAGGTGCAGGAGTAGGCCATTCGGCCCTTCGAGCCTGCACCGGCATTCAATATGATCATGGCTGATCATCCAACTCGATATCCTGTACCGGCTTTCACTCCATACCCCCTGATCCCTCTAGCCACAAGGGCCACATCTAACTCCCTCTAAAATATAGCCAATGACCTGGTCTCAACTACCTTCTGTGGCAGAGAATTCCAGAAATTCACCACTCTCTGCGTGAAAAATGTTTTTCTCATCTCGGTCCTAAAAGATTTCCCCCTTATCCTTAAACTGTGACCCCTTGTCCTGGACTTCACCAACATCGGGAACAATCTTCCTGCATCTAGCCTGTCCAACCCCTTAAGAATTTTGTAAGTTTCTATAAGATCCCCCCTCAATCTTCTAAATTCTAGCGAGTACAAGCCGAGTCTATCCAGTCTTTCTTCATATGAAAGTCCTGACATCCCAGAAATCAGTCTGGTGAACCTTCTCTGTACTCCCTCTATGGCAAGAATGTCTTTCCTCAGATTTAGAGACCAAAACTGTACGGAATACTCCAGGTGTGGTCCCACCAAGACCCTGCAGTAGAACCTCCCTGCTCCTATACTCAAATCTTTTTGCTATGAATGCTAACATACCATTTGCTTTCTTCACTGCCTGTTGCACCTGCATGCCTACTTTCAATGACTGGTGTACCATGACACCCAGGTCTCATTGCATCACCCCTTTTCCTAATAGGCCACCATTCAGATCATAGTCTACTTTCCTGTTTTTGCCATCACTGCCTGCCATTCTGAAAAGGATCCGTTTATTCCTACTCTTTGCTTCCTGTTTGCCAGCCAGTTCTCTATCCACATCAATACTGGGCCCCCAATACCGTGTGCTTTAAGTTTGTATACTAATCTCTTATGTGGGACCTTGTCGGAAGCCTTCTGAAAGTTCAGATATAACACATCCACTGGTTCTCCCTTATCAACTCTACTAGTTACATCCTCGAAAAATTCTATAAGGTTCGTCAGACATGATTTACCTTTCGTAAATCCATGCTGACTTTGTCCAATGATTTCACCACTTTCCAAATGTGCTGCTATCCCATCTTTAAAAACTAACAGTTATATTCTATATTCCTTGATCTTATCTCCAATGATGTATTAATGGTAAATTATTTCATTCTCTATGATTTCTTTTTGATTTTTACTTTATTTTTCTTTGTTTTTCTCTCTCTATATATAAAAAAAATTTATTAGAGACAATATGATTCATTTGATAATATTAATAATGTATGATTGCTGTACACGAAATATTGCTATCATAATATGTGTTTGATAATTCACTGCTTACCAACTCTAATAAAAATATATATTTAAAAAAAACAAAAAAAAGACTAGCAGTTTCCCCACTACTGATGTTAGACTAACTGGTCTGTAATTCCCCGTTTTCTCTCTCCCTCCCTTTTTAAAAAGTGGGGTTACATTAGCTACCCTCCAATCCTCAGGAACTACTCCAGAATCTAAAGAGTTTTGAAAAATTATCACCAAGGCATCCACTATTTCTGGGGCTACTTCCTTAAGTACTCTGGGATGCAGCCTATCTGGCCCTGGGGATTTATCGGCCTTTAATCCATTCAATTTACCTAACACCACTTCCCGGCTAACTTGGATTTCACTCAGTTCCTCCATCTAATTTGACCCGCGATCCCCTGTTATTTCCGGCAGATTATTTATGTCTTCCTTAGTGAAGACAGAACCAAAGTAGTTATTCAATTGGTCTGCCATGTCCTTGTTCCTCCATGACCAATTCACCTGTTTCTGACTGCAAGGGACCTACATTTGTTTTAACTAACCTTTTTCTCTTCACATATCTATACAAACTTTTGCAGTCAGTTTTTATGTTCCCTGCCTGTTTTCTTTCATAATCTATTTTCCCTTTCCTAATTAAGCCCTTTGTCCTCCTCTGTTGGACTCTGAATTTCTCGCAGTCCTCTGATAGGCTGTTTTTTCTGGCTAATTTATAAGCTTCATCTTTTGTTTTGATACTATCCCTGATTTCCCTTGCTATCCACGGATGCACTACCTTCCCTGATTTATTCTTTTGCCAAACTGGGATGAACAATTGTTGTAGTTCATCCATGCAGTCTTTAAATGCCTTCCATTGCATATCCACCGTCAACCCTTTAAGAATCACTTGCCAGTTTATCTTGGCCAATTCACGTCTCATATCCTCAAAGTTACCTTTCTTTAAGTTCAGAAACCTTATTTCTGAATTAATTACGTCATTCTCCATCCTAATGAAGAACTCAACCATATTATGGTCACTCTTGCCCAAGGGGCCATGCACAACAAGACTGTTAACTAACCCTTCCTCATTACTCAATACCCAGTCTAGAATAGCCTGCTCTCTCGTTGGTTCCTCTACATGTTGGTTTAGAAAACTATCCCGCATACGTTCCAAGAAATCCTCTTCCTCAGCACCCCTGCCAATTTGATTCACCCAATCTATATGTGGATTGAAGTCACCCATTATAACTGTTTTACCTTTGGTGCACGCATTTCTAATTTCCTGTTTGATGCCATCCCCAACCACTACTACTGTTAGGTGGCCTGTACACAACTCCCACTAACATTTTCTGCCCCTTAGTGTTTTACAGCTCTATCCATAACGATTCCACATCCTCCAAGCTAATGTCCTTCCTTTCTATTTCATTAATCTCCTCTCTGACCAGCAACGCTACCCCACCTCCTTTTCCTTTCTGTCTATCCCTCCTGAATATTGAATATCCCTGGATGTTCAGCTCCCAGCCTTCGTCACCCTGGAGCCATGTCTCCGTGATCCCTACTATATTATAGTCGTTAATAGCTATCTGCACATTCAGCTCATCCACCTTATTACGAATGCTCCTTGCATTGAGACACAAAACCTTCAGGCTTGTTTTTACAACGCTCTTACCCATAATACAATTATGTTGAAAAGTGGCCCTTTTTGATTTTTGCCCTGGATTTTTCTGCCTGCCACTTTTACTTTTCACCTTGCTACCTATTGCTTCTACCCTCATTTACACCCTTCTGTCTCTCTGCTTACACATTTAAGAAACCCACCACCTCTTATTTTCCGTTTATTATTATTTTTCTTCTTTCCCCCCTACATGTTGGGTCTGAGTGCTTCCCTTCTCTGCCTCCTGCCTCACACACTGTCTACTAGCTTTGAGTCCCTCCCCACCAACCGTTCTAGTTTAAAATCTCCCCGCCAGGATATTGGGCCCCCTTGGGTTCAAGTGCAACCCGTCCTTTTTGTACAGGTCACACCTTCCCCAAAAGAGGTCCCAGTGATCCAGAAACTTGAATCCCTGCCCTCTGCACCAGTCCTTCAGCCACGCATTTATCCTCCACCTCACTCCATTCCTACTCTCACTGTCGCATGGCATAGGCAGTAATCCTGAGATTGTTACCTTTGCGGTCCTTCTCCTAACTCCCTAAATTCTCCTTTCAGGACCTCTTCTCTTTTTCTACCTATGTCATTGGCTCCTCTCCCTCCCATTTCAGGATATCTTGGACATGTTCAGACACATCCCAGACCCTGGCACCAGGGAGGCAAACTACCATCTGGGTCTCCTGACTGCGTCCACAGAATCGCCTATCTGAACCCCTAACTATAGAGTCCCCTTTTACTACTGCCCTCCTCTTCTTTTCCTTACCCTTCTGAGCAACAGGCCGGTCTCTGTACCGGAGGCCCGGCCGCTGTTGCTACCCCCAGGTAGGCTGTGCCCCCCAACAGTACCCAAACAGGAATACTTATTGCCAAGGTGTACAGCCACCGGGGTACTCTCCAGTTCCTGCCTCTGTCCTTGCCCCCCCTAACCGTGACCCACTTGTCTGCCTCCCGTGGTTTTGGAGTGACCACCTCTCTGTAACTGCTCTCTATGACCTCCTCGCTCTCCCTGACCAGAAGGAGGTCATCGAGCTGCTGCTCCGGGTTCCTAATACGGTCCCTTAGGAGCCCCATCTCGATGCACCTGGCGCAGATGTGGACGTCTGGAAGGCTATCAGACTCCCTGACCTCCCACATCTGACATCCAGAACAGTAAACTGCCGTGGCCCTCATATTCCCCCCTTACCCAGGATACAATACAAAGTGCTGGAAGAAATCAGCAGGGATCTGTGTCCCAATCAGCTGCTCCCTCTAGTCCACTTCCACCAATCAGCGCCTTCCTCAAGCCCACTTGTTTTGAACTGTGAACTGTGAACTGCGAATGGAACGTTGCAGAGTTGGGTAGTCCTCCCACTGCAACCGCTCCTGCGCCTCTGTGAATCGAAACCCCGCGATCGGGTTTTGTACTCACCGCCCGGACGCCGCTCCTCCCACTGCAACCGCTCCTGGGCCTCTGTGAATCAAAGCCCCGCGATGCAATGGAGCTTCTGTGATGCAAAACAAATTTCAGACTCGCTCTGACAATAAAGTATTATCGTATCGTATCGTATTCTTGACAACTTAAAATCTTATACAATTCAATCCCCCTTTTAGACTCATATTTGTATTTAAAATCAGAGGATTTATTTGAAGCACAGGTCAGGGTAGTTGGCTCTTACTTATTGAGCTCCTCATAATTTACACAAAAGGACACATTGTGCTGGAGTAACTCAATGGATCAGGCAGCATCTCTGGAGAACATGGATCGGTTACGTTTCAGGTCAGGATCTTTCATAAGGTGGGGAGGGGGAAGAAAGCTGGGAGAGGGGAGAGGCAGGACAAATCGACTGGCAGGTAATGGGTGAACAGAGGCGAGGGAGGTTTCCTGAAAAGGTATAGACATCTGGAATTCAAAAGACTAAATTTAGGTTACGGTTACCGAGCAATTTGGTACATAACAGTGAAAAGATTGTACAGAGAGAACATTAATTGAATGAAAGCAACCTTCACGTGGTTCACCCTGTTTCAAAGAATGCAATCAACCTGGCGTGCACAAACAGAAGATCAAACAGAACAAGTTGCCTTACAACTTTAGGCTGTGCACACCATATGCAAGAAAAAGAATTGAATGAAAAGAGGTGCAGAGGAAAAGAGGTAAAACAATAAATTAAGTTAGGAGGGTAGAATAGTAAGATTAAACGAGAACTTACCGGTTTGAAGTTTGATCTTGATTTTATGAGGCGTTACGTTGGTGATTACGTGAAGAACCCCGTTCAGGCCGCATGCGCGTCAATCTTTAAAGCAGCGGTATGAAATCACAAATAACAATAACCAAAGTGACATAGTAACTTGCGTGACTCGAGAACTACCAGATGATCTTTATGAGAGGGGGTTGGGCGTGGCTGGCACGTAATCACCAACACGTAATCACTCAT
This sequence comes from Raja brachyura, assembly GCA_963514005.1. Next base: position 19,541,620 of record OY740806.1, on the reverse strand, counting down.
CATAAAATCAAGATCAAACTTCAAACTGGTAAGTTCTCGTTTAATCTTACTATTTTACTTCGGAGTCACGTGAGTGATTCCGTGAAGAGTTCAAAGCTTTGTGATTTCATGCCGCAGATTTCAAATCCTGGCTTCTTACTGCATTGATTGACTCGGATGAGAAAATAATGTATTAGTATTAACATTGCATTTAATGCAGTTACAAAGTTTATTTAAAATAACAAACAAAAACAACAGTACCCCTCTATCCCAGGGGGTACTTTAAACAGAACTTAAAATAGCGTTGGCAAACATCCCTGGATCGGCAATCGGCTGATGATAGAAACTCTGAAACATCAGCTCATTTGCCCATCCGGCAGCCGCCAAAATATGGTCAACGGGCACGTCCCTCGCCTTGGCCGCCGACGTAGCTGCTGCCCTAGTGGAATGTGATGTGATCACATTAGTGTTAATACCTGCATCAATCAAGACTTGTTTCAACCAATTCGAAATAGTATTAACTGACACTCTCTTGTGGTTTTTTGTAACTGATAAACAATCCTGTCTCCATGTTACGTAAGGCCTCTGTAGCTGCAATGTATTGCATCAAATGTGTTTTTACGCATAATGATGGATCCGTGGGATATGCTGAGAACACTATTTTGAACCCTGTAACACCTGGCCTGCTTTGTTTGAGGAGGTCATAAATGTAGAACGTAACATTGTCTGCAGCTATTTCCATTCTCTCTAGCTGTAGATTTTTGTAACGTCTGTACACTCTGTGCTGATACCAATGCCATGAAAATGGCCACCTTCATGGTGATTTTGGTCAAAGACAGAGATGAGACAGGAACCCACTCATGCAGTTGTCTGAGGACCATGCTCCCATCCCAAATTGCCATATATCTAGGTTTAGGGGGTCTGGAATTAAAAATCCCTTTCATTAACCGAACAACGAGAGGGTGAGACCCAATAGGATGTTTGTCTGACTTCATCACTAAATATGATGACAAAGCACTTCTAGCTGAGTTGATTACACCATAACTCAGCCCTTCATCGTAGTAGATGGTTGACAGGAACTCTAGAACATGTGAAATACATGCTGTACAATAGTCAATATTATTTTGTACACAGTAAACTTCCCATTTTTTTACATAACGAATATACTGCTTTTGAATACTCGATCTCCAAGATGCAGTGAGCATGTCCACAGTTTGACCCGACAACCCATGCCCCAGACATGACCTTCTTAAAATCTGCAAATTAACAAATCAATATGGTCATTTAGGACTGAGATGAGGAGAAACGTTTCTACCCAGAGAGTTGTGAGTCTGTGGAATTCTCTGCCTCTGAGGGTGGTAGAGGCCAATTCTCTGGATGCTTTCAAGAGAGAGCTAGATAGGGCTCTTAAAAATAGCGGAGCCAGGGGATATGGGGAGAAGGCAGGAATGGGGTACTGATTGGGGATGATCAGCCATGATCACATTGAATGGCGGTGCTGGCTCGAAGGGTTGAATGTCCTCCTCCTGCACCTATTGTCTATTGTCTATACAAAGGATGGCATTAGCCAGTTACCGGATGCACCAATAAATCCATTTGTTTGGGAACAGCCATCAGGGGTTGTGTCATCAGCTGTAATATCAAAAGGTACCATGGCTGGGTAGGCCAGTCGGATATCACAAGTACCCCTGAAGCATCATCCTGCTTGATTTTAAGCAGACATCGATTTATGAGACAAAATGCATATTTAAACATACCACCCCTATGCAGCGAAAAAGCGTCAATTGCTACTGCCCCAGGATCTGGTTCCCATGACACATATTTGGGTAGCTGGTGGTTTAGTCTGGATGTGAACAAGTCGACATCTGGCCTTCCATATTTGACAATGATCTCATTGCATTTGTCCCGATTCAACATCCACTCTGTTGTCATGGAACTTCCGTGAACTGGTGTCTGCTACTGTATTGAATCTCCCTGGCAGATAAATAGCTGAGAGCCAAATGTGCTTGTCAATGCACCAGGTCCAGATTTGGTTTGCCAGTTTGTCACAAGATAGCGATTTGATACCACCCATGTGATTGTCATATGCTACTGCCGTAGTGTTATCAATTTGAAGCTGAACATGCAGACTACTTGTGTTAGAGCAATAAGCCGTGAGCCCATAAAACGCTCATAAAAGCTCTAAAAGGTTTATTCCCCATGTCTGCAGAAGCAAAGCTTCTTACATACTACATCTTCCTCCACAGCTTGAGCTTGTATCCATGGCAACCCACCCGAGTGCACTGACATCAGTCTGTAAAACCATGGATGGTTGTTCAAGCATCACTGTGCTGAAACTACTGGAGACATGTTGGATCCACCATTGAAGATCAGTAACTGCATCTGCTGATAATTGCATGGGCCTATCATAATGGCCCAATTGTACCCTGAGTGCTGTTCCTTTGCTCTCTGTAAGTGCTGATAGTGCAAAGGCCCAAATTGGACTGCTGGAAATGCTGCCACTAATTTCCTGAGCAGACTGGCCACTTGTCTAATTGAAGGTTGTTGTTCGTTTAAAAGTGTTATACAACCATCAATGAGCTTCACACTTTTCCCCCTGGGTAGAGTAATTCCCATTTTAAGTAAGTCAATTGTGAAACCCAAATAATCAATTGTGGTAAGTGGTGTCAATTAAGATTCTCCCCAGTATTTCAAGTGTGAATGTGACAACTGCCACAGACATTTCAGCTAATTCCCTTGTTTGTTCGATAATTAAGATATCATCTAGATAGGCCATAATTAATGGTCCTGACCTCCAAGCAGCCCCAAAATTGGTTTTAACAATTTAGTGAATATTCTAGGGGCTGAGGTTAAACCATTAAACCAGTGCCTTAAATTGCCATAATTGATTCATTCAAGTAAATTTAAAATACTTTCTATGCTCGCAATGAACATGTACTGAGTCGTATGCATCTTTCAGATCTATGGTTGCCATATAACAACCTCTGGAAATTAGTTGTTTGGCTGTAGCCAACGTTTCCATTTAATTTTGTTAGATCAAAATAACTCTACATCCTCCGTCCTTTTTGGGACGGGGAAAAATATTTGACACAAATTGACGGACTTGATGAACAGTCCTCTCAATTACCCCTTTGTTACACAAATTTTCAAGTTCAGCCTGAAACTCTATTACTTCTGTTTATGTTGGAGAGGCAAATCACCATTTGGATTGAATTCAATCCGAAACCCTTGAATCACACTCCTGATAAACAGATTCGAAGTAAGCTGCTTCCATTCTTCATAGAATAGACGTAATCTACCACCAATTTTTTCCTGTTATATTTAATATGTTCTTATGAGAACCAGGCCCACCTACCTCCCTGGCAACTGGTGTGCCCTACTGACCCCAGCTCCTGGCAGGGGCCCCCATGGTTGCTCGTGCTCCTGTCGAAGGGTCCCTGTCCCCTGTGTTGAAGACCGGCTTGTCCCTGGTGCAACCAACAGTTGGTACTTTCAACAACTCACAGTTTTTAGGAGGCTCATGCTTTTTGGCTGTCTCATCCATAGTGAGCTCCTGGAGCTGATGAGAAACCATATAATTTTTGTAGCAGCCAGCTCTTTTCCTAGCGGCTCTCCTGCCCCTGATGTGACAGTAAATGGTGCTGCCAGGGGTGGAATATCTGGTAAAACCAGTGTTTCTCCTGGCTGGACCTCCCATCAGATTCGGGGTCAGGACTAATTTGACCCATTGCAAGCCCCTCATATGTGAAGGGGTTATCTGGCAGCCCTGTTGCCGCTGGCGCCTCTGAATCTGAGCGGCGCTGACATTCCTTCTCTTGGAGTGGGATAGGCGTGAACACACTCTATCCAGCCCTGGTGAGGAATCATCCCCCGACTCCGTGGGCCTAGCAAACTTTTCAGGTGCCTTATGCCCTACTGGCGCTGGCTCTGTGCTGTGTAGCACTAAGTTTGCAGTCGCTAAATCTGTAGCTGGCAACGGTACAGGGATATGCAGCAGTGGTTCCAAACCCGTACTTCCCCGGCTGGCTGCAACTCGCCATTTCCCTTTCCCAGTTTTATCCATTGCTAGCGATCGGTAGATAAGTGTACTGGCAACCATGGACTTACACTCCAGCGAAAGTTTTATCACTTACCTGGAGTCTGAATACTTACCGCTGGAGGAGCTCTGTTCCTCACAGCCTCCATACTTCAATGCGGCTGACATACTGACGGGGTTCTTCACGGAATCACTCACGTGACTCTGAAGTAAAATGGGAGTATAATGCATATACAGTAAGTGGGAAAGTAATATGCTTGGTCATAGAGCAAACTATCACTTAACTATGGTGGGGAGCTGAATAAGGATAAAGAGTTATCGATGAGCTGAAATAGTGCTTGGTAAGCAGATTCCAAATATTCCCTGCAGTCATGTAGAACAATATTTGCTTTCCAGTGGTCATTTAAAGTGAGAGGAGCCAATTTTATTAAAAGATATTAAGGGCAAGATATTTTACACAGAGAGTGGTGGGTGCCTGGAACGTGGTGCCAGGAGCAGTGATGGTGGCGGATGTGAGATAGGCACCTCGCATTTGCGCAGTGGTTATTTGCGCAGTGGTTGATTCTTGCCATAGGGGGGTACAGAGAAGGTTCACCAGACTGATTCCTGGGATGTCAGGACTTTCATTCGAGTAAAGACTGGATAGACTCGGCTTGTACTCGCTAGAATTTAGAAGATTGAGGGGGGATCTTATAGAAATGTACAACATTCTTAAGGGGTTGGACAGGCTAGATGCAGGAAGATTGTTCCCGATGTTGGGGAAGTCCAGAACAAGGGGTCACAGTTTAAGGATAAGGGGAATTCCTTTAGAACCGAGATGAGGAAAACATTTTTCACACAGAGAGTGGTGAATCTCTGGAATTCTCTGTCACAGAAGGTAGTTGAGGCCAGTTCATTGGCTATATTTAAGAGGGAGTTCAATGTGGCCGCTGTGGCTAAAGGGATGAGAGGGTATGGAGAGAAGGCAGGTACAGGATACCGAGTTGAATGATCAGCCATGATCATATTGAATGGCAGTGCAGGCTCGAAGGGCCGAATGGCCTATTCCTGCACCTATTTTCTATGATTCTATGATAAGCTTGAAAAGGAGCGTGTAAATCAAAAAGCACTTAAAGCAAACCTATGCCAGCCACCGGACACGACTATGCAGCCATAAGGTGCCAGGCGGCATAGCTGTGTGAGTTATTCCGAAAACAGGAGCACGTAAATTAAACTTTGGTAGTATTTAGACATGCGCACGATTCTAAAAATGAGGATATCAAGTATGCATATATAAAGTGCAAGGTGCCTGCTGTGGTGTCTAAAGCGTTTATAGATAGGCACATGGATATACAGGGCATGGAGGGATGTGGATCATGTGCAAGCACAGGACATTAGTTTGACTTGGCATCATGTTTGGCATGGGCATTGTGGCCAAAGGGCCTGTTTATAAGCTAGATGTTATATGTTCTATGAAACTAATGAACAAATATCCTAAAATAGATGCATAAAAGCTGGAGTTACTCAGTGGGTCAGACAGCATCTGTGGAGAAAAGGAATGGGCAATGTTTCGGGTCGAGAACCTCCTTCAGACTGAGAGTCAGGGTAAAGGGAAATGAGAGATATAGATGGTGATATAGAGAGATAAAGAACAAATGAGTGAAATATATGTAAAAAAGTAATAATGATAAAGGAAGCAGGTCATTGTAAGCTGTGGACTAGGTAAAAAGAGTTACAGACAATGAGAACAAGATGACTTTGAAGCTAGTACAACGACTGGTGGGGGGACAGAGATGGAGAGAGAGGGGAGATGCATGGGTTGTAAGCTGCAAATATCCTACATGTTTCTGCCCATTCGCCATAAGCATGAGAGAAATGTACACCTAACTCTGAAAAAATTAAATATATCCTGCCTTTTTTCTTTGTTACAAACCCCACTTAATCAAGTGCCCTGGCAGTCCTCACACTGAATGGTCAGAAAGATATTGTGACTTTCTTTTGAGGATTGTTGCAAAGGCGGCAAATTTAATGACAACATAATTACTTAGCTGATCAGAAGTGCTATTGAAGAGCTTTTGGATGATGCAGCGATTAGAACCACGGGCTAATGAAATGATTAGAATGAACCTATGTTAATGCCTCTTACAAACGCACAGATATATGATCAAGTGAAGCCATTCAGACCATCATGTCCAAAATGATCGGAAAAGATAATAATTCCTTGCTGTAGATCCTGAGCCCAGGTTTAAAATGAAAACACTGAGAAATGAGGATCCATAGTGTGATAAAGTCTGTCTTTGTTTTCAACCCTTAGGGATGATGCCACTTTCATAATGGATTGTAATGTGATCATTCAACTGTGACTTCCACAACACTGGGTAATCTGTCATTTTCAATACCTTGGAGAATAACGGCACTCATTACACTTCAGGTTTCATGAGAGATATAGTTACTGCATAATCGCAATTGCAGATCATGGTAAGTTCTATAGCAAAAGTTATAATGCATGATTGCAGCATTCATTATGAACTCATTAGTGCTTCATATTAACACACAGTTGTTATGACTAAAGTGACTGAGGCAAATGGAATGTCAGTTGTTTCATTACCTGACATAAAGGAGGTTATTAAATCGCTGGAATGAATATTCCCAGGTAACCAAGGGACACATTGCTTATGAACAAACTAAACCATTAAAACAATTACTGATGGGTTAGGCCATCCAGCATTTCTAACTCATACTTCACAGTTTTGCTATAGCTTCACCAACAAAGCTTTCCCAGGTTCTGAGCTTTCTTTATACAAAGTGCTACTTAAAACAAATCTTAAATGTAACTTTTGGATCTGCAGCATGTTTGTCATGTGATAATGCTTTCCTTTTTTTTATTTAACATTATATGGTTTCTTGTATTCTGCAATTTAATCCCTTCTCATTTGCCTCTTTTCAAGGCTGAATCATTCTAATTAGTGTAATATCTCATCTTAATTCAGTCCTCAGACATGTCTTCTCAATCTTCTGGTCCTGTTCCCCAATCTGACTAAAGCCAGATACTTACATTGGTGGTTAGCTAACACAAAGTTTAAAAAAATGGATTCACCATATAAACAGCCTGGCAGCTTTAGAATATAGGAGCTAATTAACCACCAGATTTGACTGGAAATATTTGCTGCAAAAGCCCGGTGTTTACGAATTTTTGAAAGAGAGTCGATAAAAATGGGGCACAGGTTGCTCACTATAGAACAGGAAGTCATGTTGCAGCGTTATAGGGCTTTGATTTGGCCGCATTTGGAGTATTGCGTGCAGTTTACAGGAAGGATGTGGAGGCTTTCGAGAGAGTGCAGAGGAGGTTTAGCAGAATGATGCCAGGTAGGGGGGAAGGGAGGGAAATATTGAAGACAGTTGCTGGTGGGTGATAAGGGGAAAACACATATACTACCAGTGCTGGAATCTGATTAATATGGAAGGTGATAATGGGAACCATTGGGAGAGAGGTGAATGACAGATGGATGGAACAAGAACCCAATGGGCGATATGTATGGGTACTTGGTGGATGGAACCAGGAAAGGAAAACAATAGAAGAGGGAAGAGAGAGAGAGGGAGGGGGAGGGGGAGGAGGGAATAGAGAGGGAGAGGTGAAGAGAGAGTAAATTGGATAATTCCATGTTCATACCTTGTGGCTGCAGTCTACTCAGTCAGAACATGAGATGCTGTTCCTCCAGTTTGTGATGGATCTCATCTAGACAGTGGAGAAGGGGAGGGTGGACACGTCAGTGTCCGTATGGGATGGGGAATTGAAATACATGTAGCTGGGAGCTTGGGGTGGCCATGCCAACAGTACTTTCTGCACACTGGCCATCTACTTTAGATGTATGAAGATGTTGCCAGGGCTTGAGGGCCTGAGCTATAAGGAGACGTTGGGAAGGCTAGGACTATTTCTTAGAGTGCAGGAGGCTGAGGTGTAATCTTACAAGGGTGTATAACTTCATGAGGGGAATAGATAGTGTAAATGCAGTCTTTTACCCAGGGAAGGGGAATCAAGAACCAGAGGACTATAGGTTTAAGGCGAGAGGAGAGAGATTTAATAGGAACCTGTTGGGCAACTTTTTCAAACAGAGGGTGGTAGGTATATAGAATGAGCTGCCAGTGGAGGTAGTTGAAGCAGGTTCTGTAACACCATTTAAAAGACATTTCAACATGTACATGGATAGGAAAGGTTTCGAAGGATTTGGGCACAAAAAGGTTGATGATTATGGAAAGGAGATTAAGAACAGGCCATTGGAATTTAAGCAGAAGATGTGGGGCCCAAACTAAATGAGAGCACTGCATTTTGGGACTTTCATTTCCGACAAAGAAAGGCCTATGCGGGGAATAGATTATTTTTACATTTATCGTTATAAAGTTAATCTGCTGAGAGTTTTACTATTCTTCCATAAAGAGGCAGGAGACTCTCTTGTAGCTTATTAGTGTTGACAACACTGAATTTCCAATTAAACTAAATACCAGAGATCATTATGTCAATAACCATATTTTCATTGCATTTCAATCTGAAGGAAATATGCAGTAATTCTTGTTTGTTATCAGTCTGTTTATTCACCAACTGTGGTCATCAACATAAGTGGGAATTGACAGATTATTTACTCTTAATTGAAATGACAATGCACGCCTCTGGAGTGACAAATAACACAAGCCTTGTGTTTTATGTACAGATGTTTGGTAGAGTCCATCTGCAAGAGGATTACCTGCAAATTCCAAACTCTGAATATCACCACGTGCATTGGAAACAAATGAGGTACCAGGATATGTTTAATCCTTGCACAGGCTGATGGGAGGGGGATCAGCATTGATGAGCAAATACAATAAACTGATCTTTGAAATATATTCACTGAGTTAAATTCACTACGGGAATCTTAACCATTTACAGGCTGATACAGACTGGTGCTCTTCATCCAACAGTCAGCATGCCTTTATTTTTCTATCATCAGACCAGACACGAGCTTTTCCCGCTCCACTTGCCATTAATGATATTTTAGTTTAGTTTAGAGGTACAGCATAGAAACAGGTCCTATGACCTGCCGAGTTTGCATCGACCAGCGATCCTCGCACATTAACACCATCTCCACATACCAGGGATAATTTACACATACACCAAGCCAATCAGCCTATTAACCTGTGCGTCTTTGGAGTGTGGGAGGAAACCGAAGATCTCGGAGAAAACCCATGCAGACACAGGGAGAACGTACGAACTCCATAAGTAGGAATCCAGTAAATATTAACTCATCGTACAACATAAATCAAATACTAACAAACACTGAAAGCATATGCAGATGGGCCTTCAAAGATCTGGCCATCAATGTTAAATGCAAGTGATGGGAATGCATGAAGCCAAGAGATTGTGAATCAATTTCCAGGATTAGACTGTATATATTATTCTGATTTTCGATTCAGCACTTGGGCCATGTTGGCTGTCAGGAGGTACAGGTGAGGTGTTCTGCCAGGTTTGAAGTTGCCATGTTCATACATCCTGCCATCTCCACACTCCAGAGTTCTGGCAACATTTGGAAAAGAGAACTGTTCTCAGTATCCATCTCAACAACACCATTACATTTAATTAAATGTGTTAATATAAAAGATGATGTGGGACTATTCTGTGTGTAAATTGATATATACACGCCAGTTAACACCTTCTTTGCCCTTTTCTCATTTTAATTTGGTTGGGGAAATGGTGTGGCTCATTAATTTTAGGCTTTTGTAACAGGTATTCTGAGAAACATACCATTTAACATTATCCCATTGGTGACAAACAACATTTTAGAATATCAAACTTCTCATCTAACAACAAACTTGTCAGGTTTAAATAAAATTCTGAGCAGTGATAGGGCAAGGGGTCTAAAGTAGTTAGGTGTTGAATAAAGAGGTTCTTCTGCAGTTGTATAGGGCTCTGGTGAGACCACATCTGGAGTATTGTGTACAGTTTAGGTCTCCTAAACTGTACACAATACAGTTTGAGGATGGACATCCTTGTGATTGAGGCAGTGCAGCGTAGGTTCACGAGACTGATCCCTGGGATGGCGGGACTGTCATAAGAGGAAAGATTGAAAAGACTAGGCTTGTATTCACTGGAGTTTAGAAGGATGAGGGGGGATCTTATAGAAACATATACAATTATAAAAGGATGGACAAGCTAGATGCAGGAAAAATGTTCCAATGTTGGGTGAGTCCAGAACCAGGGGCCACAGTCTTAGAATAAAGGGGAGGTCATTTAAGACTGAGGTGAGAAAAAAACTTTTTTACCCAGAGAGTTGTGAATTAATGGAATTCCCTGCCACAGAGGGTAGTGGAGGCCAAATCACTGGATGGATTTAAGAGAGAGTTGGATGGAGCTCTAGTGGCTAGTGGAGTCAAGGGATATGGGGAGAAGGCAGGCATGGGTTATTGATAGCGGACAATCAGGCATGATCACAATGAATGGCGGTGCTGGCCTCCTCCTGCACCTATTTTTCTATGTAAACAGATTAATAGACATGTAGTTCTGATTCTGAGCTCAATTGATGTCCTTTATTCTCCAAGAGTAAATGGTGAGCAACTTGTTAAATAATTAAATGGTATTAATGCAAAGAAGATCCAAGATGCAATTTTTTTGTTTTCCCAAATCTAAAATTCTGAAACATATGTCGAAAACCAAAAAAATGTTTTTAATGTCTAAATGTTGTCATAGAGTCATAGAGCGTGAAAACAGGCCATTTGGCCCAAGTTACCCATGCCGACCAGCGTGCCTCATCTGCATAATCCGACCTGCCCATATCACTCTAAACCTCTCCTATCCATCTACCTGTCCAATTGTTTCATAAATGTTGTGATAGTACCTGCGTCAACTAAGCCCTCTGGCAGCTCGACCATCTACCTACCACCCTATGTAGAAAAATAATTTCCCCTCAAGTTCTTATTAAATCTTTCCTCCCTCACCTTAAATCTATGTCTTCTGATCTCCGTTAATGCTGATTGTCCACTATAACCAAGTAAGGGGTGACCAATTCAGGGAGTATCCTTGTGCATGTAGTAAAAACAAAGAACTGTAGATGCTGGTTAATACACAAAAAGGCAGAAAGTGCTGGATTAACTCACCGGTCAGACAGCAAACCGGGAGACCGTGGACAGGTGATGTTTTGGGTCAGGATTCTTCTTCAGACGCTCAGTCTGTAACTTGGCTTGCAATCCAGGTGAGGTAAGTAGTGTATCAGCGGAGTCCTTGGTTGTAGTCTGCGGGCGGCCAGAGTGCAGGTGAAAGTCGGTGGCAGTGGCAGGCACAGCCTGGAAGTGGCCAAGAAAGCTGTGTGGGCCAGAGGTGGTGCCAGTAGGTCTGACCTGTCATAGAGTCATACAGTGTGGAAATAGGCCCTTCAGCCCAAATGGCCCACACTGACCAACATATCCCACTTAAGCTAGTCCCACCTGCCTGCATTTGGCCCATATCCCTATAAACACGTCCTATTCATGTATCTGTCTAAATGTTTCTTAAACGTTGCGATATTACCTGTCTCAACCACCTCTCCGGCAGCTTGTTCCACACATCGACCACATCCGTGTGAAAAAAAGACTATTAAATCTTTCCCTCCTCACTTTAAACCTATGTCCTCTGGTTCTCGATTCCCCTGCTCTGGGCAAGAGACTCTGTGCATTCACCCAATCTATTCCTCTCATGACTTTGTGCACCTCTATGAGATCACCACTCATCCTCCTTCACTCCAAGGAATAGATTCCGAGCCTGCTCAGACCCTCGAATCCTGGCAACATCCTGGTAAATCATCTCTGCACCCTTTCCAGCATGACAATAACTTTCCAATAACATGGTGCATACCCTAAACTCAACACAATATCTAAATGTGACCTCGCCAACGACTTATATAACTGCAACATGACCTCCCAACTTCTCCTTTCAACACTACGACAGATAAAGGCCAATGTGCCAAAAGTCTTTTTGACCACCCTATCTACCTGTGATGCCACTTTTAAAGAACTATGTACCTGCATTCCTTGATCCCTCTGCTCTACAATCACCCAGAGCTTTCGTATTCATCCTGGAAGCGGGCAGGGAAGGGGTGCCGGCTGCATTGGCAGCCCAGCCTGGAAATGGCCAGGGGTGTTTTATCTTCATAAGTTCATAACTCAGCAGAGACAGCAGCCAAGGTCAGGATCAACCCAGGTCTCTGGCACTGAGTGGCGGCAATTCTACCAGTTGCGCCACTATGCAACCCTGATGTTGAATGAAAACTTGCAATGCTTAATATAATCACCTATACCTCCTTCTCTATTTGAGTGCAACATGTTTGCTTTCGGTCAGTGTGCACCATGTATAAGCCGTAACTTTCTGAAAGAATCTAAGGAAAGTGGCTAATCTGTGTGCAAGCAGATTCTAGCTCCTGAAGGTAATACACAAAATACCACTTGCTGCTGAGGCTTTTGCTCAACATGCATTTTGCAGTTATTCACCACAATAATTCATCTATTTTAACTTTTGCTGAAGTGAGTCAATACAGTGATAAGTTCAGGTTGAAATCAAGCATAGAATTGGATCAAATCTAGAAATGAACTAGACAAAGTAGGACCTGTTGGGTCCCATGTTCACACGGGGGGGCTGGTCCCCAAACGCAATATTCCACCTCTCCATGAATTACAATATTGGTGGCCAGTGGGTGGGGGAGCATCTGGAGTGCTAGTATGAACATTGTGGGCCAAATGGATTCTTGGGCTGGCAGCTCATTCACTCAAGCCTGGTGTGCTGGCAGCTCACTCACGGCTGGTGGGCTGGCAGTTGACTCACGGCTATTCCTTGAAATTAATTTCAAGCAGGGTGCAAGGCCACCAAATTCAAGTGCAGTTTCTTACCATTTCAAGCAGGTTGCAAGGCCACCAAATTCAAATGCAGCTTCCTACTATTTCAAGCAGGGTGCAAGGCCACCAAATTCAAATGCAGTTCCATACCAGTTCAAGCAGGGCGAAACCACCATAAAACCCCATAAAACACCACAAAACACAGATAAAACTACATAAAAACCACATAAAACCACACACAGTTCTGTAGACATTCAGCGTGTTCATTTGATTCACAGCTCAGACAGAGAGTCCTGACCTCTCCCTCCCCCATCTTGCAGAGACTGAGCCATGCCCATACTTCCGGGTTTAATAGTCCTTCCCCCCTCCCATCGGAGGGGCGTGGCCTCCATGACGTGATTGACAGGAGAGAGAATCTCAACATTTTTTAAACACTAATAACTCCTTTATTTTTCATTGATGGGAAACATCCTCAGCACCTGATGAGCGGAGGGGGACTCTAAGTAAGATGACCAAAAATCACAGCCGTACGTGGTATCATTTCTTCTAAAATCAATATACAGCGCAATACAGAAAGTGGTCAAGAATAGACTTTTAATTATATGGATCTCACTCGGTAATGTTTCCGATGTTTACTCTGTTGGTCACCTCAGATTTCTCATTAATTGCCAGAAGCCTCTTTTCATTTCCTTTCAAACTTATATAATTTACTTTCTTGTGCAGGAAATCGTGTTTGCATTGTTTAATCATCTGATTGCAGTCTTCTAAATACTACACGAGAGGTGTCCTCGCCTTAACTGGTGCAATTAGAATGTCATACTGATTGCTCCATCAGTGACAGGTCCCAATAGCATCTTATCCGTTGTTGCTTGGAGAGTTCTGGGTGGAGTTTTACCCCACAGTTGTTCATGAGTACTGTTCCTTGTACATTGAATTCCTTGCTGAGGTTCAGGTTGAATTAATTCCTGAACACTTGGGCCCATATAGTCTTCTGCTGATTACTTTTGCTACAATTATACCACTCCCTCTGGCAGTAGATTGCCCTGTTCTGCATTCTTGTTCACATCTCCAGGTATCTTGTATTTTAAGGGGAATTTTTATGAATGAGTCTGTGTATCACACAAAAGTTGATGCCTCACAGCACCTGAGTCTCGGATTCGATCCTGATCTTGGGTAGCTGACGAGTTGCATATTCTCCCTGTGACCGCGTGGGTTTCCTCCCACATCCCAAAGACGTACGGGTTTGTAGGTTAATTGGTCCTCTGTAAATTTTCCCTAGAGTGTGGGGAATGGATGAGAAAATGGGATAACATAGAACTAGCATGGACAAAATGTCTATTTCCATGCTGTATAACTAAACTAAACTAAATTAAACTAAACTAAACCAAGCCAAACAACACCCTTTAAATTCATCAAGCCTTTTCTGGCATTCATCAAGATCGTGGCTGATTTTCTATCTTAGGGCCATTTACCAGCACTATTACCACATCCTTTGATCCTCAATATACAAAATTATTTCCCTTTTCAATGAACAAAAGAACTTAGCATCCAGAACAGCCTGGGGTGGATTTTTTTCTTGTTGCATTCCTAATTATCACATTCCTCGAACCATACATACATGAGGGTTCAAGTGCAGAATATATTTCCCACCTCTTCCTACCATTCTCCTGTCCTTTACTAAAACCTCCTGGCTATATGTTCACTCCACTCCAGTCTCTAGTTCCCAATCACTGCTGAATACACCCCAATCCAAAGCAGGCCATCCGTTCTGTCTACACACGTGGCTATATTCCCAGCCCTTGGCATCTGGTCACATCCTTGCTCAAATTCCTTCCTCCTGCCTTTGATTATGTAACCAGTTTTGTTCCCCGTGCCCGATCAGTCACTTATAGTATAGTTAGTAGGTAGTATTATAGTATAGTTAGTATTCGCCAGTAGGTTTGATTAACACATTAACCTCCATCCCGGCTTTCATTGTTTTACAAGTTACAAGTTATAGGAGTAGAATTAGGCCATGGCTGATCTCTGCCTCCTAATCACATTTTCCTGCCTTCTCCCAATAACCTTGGCACCCGAACTAAACGAGAATTTGTCTATCTCTGCTTTAAAAATATCCACAGACTTGGCCTCCACAGCCCTCCGTGGCAATGAGTTCCACAGATTAACTACCATCTGACTGAAGAAGTTCCTCCTCACCTCCTTTCTAAAAGAACGCCCTTTAATTCTGAGGCTATGACCTCTGGTCCCAGACTCTCCCACCAGTGGAAACATCATTGCATGAGGCTAAATGAAGCTTCAGGATGAGCATTAGATGGTATTAAACAAACCTTTGAAGTCACTGGGAGAGAAATTCATCATTGATCATTGGTGACTGGTGTGTGGAATAATATTGACCATTGGTGGAACTTGCTCCTTGATGTTCAACTCTGCTGCAACTTTAAATTAAGCTGAGAACAAAAGGTGAACTTCCCCTCAAGAGGGTCAGAGAGAAGACAAGCAAGCTCCAGTTTCAAATGAGAATTAATGGGTCTGAACTCAGCTCAGATAAAGTTTGTTGCATTTTCCGATGTCAGGATGTTCAAAGTAATGACCAGCTTTCTCTACAAAGAAACATGATACCTATTAAACAGGACATCGTGGAAGTGTAGTCAGTCATAACCCTAACCTTTTGTAAGATTTGATTCTCAGTCTCTTTTTGTTCTGTTGTTCAAGTGCTGGCATTCAAACGTGGGGACATATCAGTCAACAGTATGGAGGGGGCAGCAATTAACAAAAGCCTGAAGAACAACATGTGAATAATACAAAGGGAGATCAATTTCTGCTCTGATGACTCTCTGCAATTTTCTTTTAATTTGTGAGCCATTGTACAGGTCCCACAATTGTTCATACAAAAAAAAAATCAATTGTCACTTTAGAAATACACCTAAAAAATGCTGTTAGTGTTTAGATCTCCTGTTGAAAGATGAACTTGCCAAGTGGCTGACTGAAATAATCAATTTCCAAATAAGCTTTCAATCTCACCCACCATTATATTGAATGAAGCTGCTCAGGTACAAGTGAAGGAGTGGAGCAGTGAAAATGCATTCAAATTTAAGTGAAGTGTTATGTATCTTTATTTCAAGATAGTGTTCATTTAAATTGTTGCACTGAAATAAGGTGAATTCTAATGCACTTTGGATTTTTGCCTTCAAAATAAGGACGGTTTACATTTAAAATAAAAACCATTAACTCATAGAATAAATACAGCACGGATTTCCTCACTTACTCACCAACACCCACACTTACTACAATTTACCTGCACACTAGTGGCAATTTACAGATGGCAATTATCCTGCCAACCCACGTCATTGTGATACGGAATGAATCCGGAGAACCTGGACAAAACCCACGCAGTCACAGAGAGACTGCCCGCAGGTAGGATTGAACCTATATCTCTGGCGGTGCAAAGCAACATTCAAATAGCTGAGCCACTGTGCCATCAGTACATGCCAGGAGCACTCAGCAGATCGGCCAGTATCTGGAGAAAGCAAACCGGTTAACACTTCCTGTCAGAAATCCTGTGACAGAACTGTTTTGTCAAAGAGTCTTGAACCTGAAGCACAAACTTTGTTTCCCTTTCCACAGATGCTGCCTGACCACTTGAATGTTTCCATTATTTTATATTTTATTTTCAGAATTTCAACATCTGTATTTAGATTTTGATTAAAATTTACAACTAAATTCATCCCATCATGAATTCAAAAAGTTTCAAACTACATTATTGTTCATGAGCGTATTTGAAGTGTTCAAATCCAGGATGCGCAGTCGGCAATTTGTACTTGTCAAAATCTCGCAAACAGCAATGTGATAATGACCAGGCAATCACTTGTTCCAAGTGCTCAAGTTATCTTAGAGCCTGGGAGTCATACAGCACGTAAACAGGCCAGCAAGCTCACCAAGTTCATGTTGAACACCAGGCACCCTTTTACTCTCATCCTGATTCTGAAGAAGATTCCTGTCCCGAAACATGACCTTTCCCTGTTCTCTGGAGAAGCTGCCTGTCCTGCTGAGTTACTCCAGTACTTTGTATCTTTTACACTCTAATCCCACAGAATTGCTAGACAAATTGTGGCCACAGCACAGGATAAAACTCCCCTGGTCTTTGAAACAGTGCCATGCACTCCTTCCTGTTCTAAGTAAAAGGAAACAATGCAGCCACATAATTCAAGCATTCCTTTCTTTGTCTTTATCATGAACCGACGTAGTAGTTCCAGGGAATCCTGATTAGAGCCATAATTTCAAGGGACAGTTGGCCCAGTTTCCTCTTCATGAGCCACTCTGTGCAGCAAGTTGTGAGAGGGAGAAATGTCATGCTATCGGAGGTCAGAGAGTAAATATTGTGACCCATAGTGATGACAATCAGAGTAGTATGCAACCACTACTTCTGACAGAGGCATCTTCTGAGCATTAAGCTTCAAACAGCTTCTGCACAGCATATTCAAGTAAAAAGGAAGAATTGCTGATGTGAAATGAACCTACATTTTCATTCTCGGCATGATCATGCTTTGAAGATAGACACAAAAAGCTGTACTAACTCAGTGGGTCAGACAGCTTCTCTGGAGAAAAGGAATAGGTGACGCATCGGTTCGAGACCATTCTTCAATCTGAAGAACGTCACCTATTCCCTTTCTCCAGAGATTTTGTCTGACCCACTGAGTTTCTCCAGCTTTTTGAGTCTATCTTTGGTTTCAACCAGCATCCTTCTTACACACATGATCATGTATCTTGTCTGTGCAGGCACGGCATTCCATAGTTGTTGTTCATCCTGATGTGCGGGTGTAGTTCCCATTTGTCATCACACCGTGATTCATTGACCGTGATCAACAAAATGCAGAAAGTTCCAGAGAAAATAAATACCTGTACGATCGAAGAATAATGTTCTACGTAGATTGCAGCAAGCTGTAATGGTATGGCTTCATAACTTATAAATGAATCATAGAAATATTAAAAATGATCATTGGCATAGACTGTATTTATTGTCCTGCAGTTCAATTTGTACAGCTGTGTCCCTTTATTCATTGATCAGTAATTCATTTTCATTCATCAAGACACTCAGACCCTTTTTCCTCAGGGAGGAAATGTCAAAGAGGAGGGGACATGAGGGTGAAATGGGCACAAGGACAAAGTTTAAAGGAGATGCACAAGGCAAGTTTTTTTTTCACTGGGATGGACTGCCGGGGATGGTGGTAGAGCCAGATATGATAGTGACATTTAATAGATTTTTATATAGGCACATGGATACGCAAGGAATGGAGGGATATGGATCACATGCAGGCAGATGAGATGAATTTATCTTGGTGTTGTGTTCAGCACAGACATCGTGAGCTGAAGGACCTGATTCTGTTCCGTGTTGTTGAATGTTCTAAGCCCAGTAATGAGGAAATCCTTCATTAGCTACGCTGGAACGAAAACCAATAATTCTTGACTGTGGGAAACACAGATGGATTTAGGATGGAATCGCCCTAAACAGCTGGAGTCAATTTTTAAATTAGTTCACACGTACTGTTTATAGGGTGTTTGAAGAAGGGTTTCGGCCCGAAACGTTGCCTATTTCCTACGCTCCATAGATGCTGCTGCACCCGCTGAGTTTCTCCAGTATTTTTGTGTACCTTCGATTTTCCAGCATCTGCAGTTCCTTCTTAAACATACTGTTTATAGGTCTTGGTGAGGCCACACCTGGAGTATGGTGTACTTGTTTGGCTTTCATACCTAAAAAGGATGAGGGAGTGCAGCAAAGATTCACTAAACTAGTTCAAGAGATGACAGTTTTGCCAGACGGAGAGAGGGTGAGTAGACTAAGTATATATTTGATCGTTATAAGATTCCTCTATGGTTTGATAAGCTGGATGCAAGGATGATGTTATCTCCCCCTCCCCCCCCCCCCCCCCCCCCCCCCCCCCCAATACACTATACCTTAAAGGCCTGTCCCATGAAAACGAGTTGTCACAGTTGTAGCAAGTCGCCGAAAAAGGGGCGACAAGGCCCCCCCCCCCCCCATACGATAATGTCTACAACAAGCTACGACAACCTACCACCTAGTCGATGTCAAGCTATGGCAAGCTACCGACAACTGGCGACCCATTAGGATGTCCATCTATGACAATCTACGACCACACAGGTGACAAGCTATAACAAGCAATGACCCTGTCGGCGACAACTGAAGATAATTCAGTCGCTAGTACCTGTCGCCGGTTGATGTAGGTTGACGTAGGTAGTCGCCAATGGAATTCACCAAAGTCAGCACCCGGCGACAACCAACATCACCTGGCAACAACCTGCGTCATCCTGGCGGCAACCTACGACAGCACCTAAGACAGGAGAAGACAAGCTACGTCAAGCAAAGAGTAGGAGTAAACGGGTCATTTTCAGAATGGCAGGCAGTGACTAGTGGGGTACTACAAGGCTCAGTGCTGGGACCCCAGCTATTTACAATATATATTAATGATCTGGATGAGGGAATTGAATGCAACATCTCCAAGTTTGCGAATGACATGAAGCTGGGGGGCAGTGTTAGCTGTGAGGAGGATGCTAGGAGGCTGCAAGGTGACTTGGATGGGTTGGGTGAGTGGGCAAATGCATGGCAGATGCAGTATAATGTGGATAAATGTGAGGTTATCCACTTTGGCGGCAAAAACAGGAGGGTAGACTATTATCTGAATGGTGGCCAATTAGGAAAAGAGGAGATGCAAAGCGACCTGGGTTTCATAATACAGCAGTCATTGAAAGTAGGCATGCAGGTGCAGCAGGCTGTGAAGAAAGCGAATGGTATGTTTGCATTCATAGCAAAAGGATTTGAGTACAAGAGCAGGGAGGTTCCACTGCAGTTGTACAGGGTTTTGGTGGTCTCCTAATCTGAGGAAAGACATTCCTGCCATAGAGGGAGTACAGAGAAGGTTCACCAGACTGATTCCCAGGATGGCAGGACTTCCATATGAAGAAAGACTGGATAGACTCTGCTTGTACTCACTTGAATTTAGGAGATTGAGGGGGGATCTTATAGAGACTTACAAAATTCTTAAGGGGTTGGACAGGCTACATGCAGGAAGATTGTTCCCGATGCTGGGGAACTCCAGAACAAGGGGTCACTGTTTAAGGATATGGGGGAAGTCTTTTAGGATCGAGATGAGAAGATCATTTTTCACACAGAGAGTGGTGAGTCTGTGGAATTTTCTGCCACAGAAGGTAGTTGAGGCCAGTTCATATTTAAGAGGGAGTTAGATGTGGCCCTTGTGGTTAAAGGGATCAGGGGGTATGGAGAGAAGGCAGGTACAAGATACTGAGTTGGATGATCAGCCATGATCATATTGAATGGCGGTGCAGGCTCGAAGGGCCGAATGGCCTACTCCTGCACCTATTTTCTATGATTCTATGATTCTATGAAGCCCACAGTCACGGAAAATGTTGAGTATTTCAAAATCCATCGCTGACCAGAAAAACGTTACGACTCTTTAGGCGACTCGAGGGGACCACTCACGACCATACAGGCATCACCCCGCGACCATGTGGCAACAGCCTATTCGCCTGTAGTCGCTGAAAAAAGTGGGACAGGGGCTTAATATGTCCATTTTATGATTCCAAGTCAACAAAGGGTATTGTGGCAATATTGCATACATATCATGCTTAGTTCCAGCCAATATTACACTGCACAGTTCCTGCGGCCCAGATGTGGGTCCCATCTCAGGTGCTTTCTGGGCAGAGTTTGCAAGATTTCACTGTCTGCTGCATTTTCCTCCTATATCATGAAGTTGTGATGGTAGATAAATTGGCAGCTGTAAATTGCACCCACTATAGTTGGGTGCCAAAAAGAAAATCAGGGGGAGTTGATGGGTGTGTGGGAGGGAATAAGTTACAGAAGAGAAAAGTAGAATCGAGGAACAGGCTCGTCAGCACTAAATGTCTGCTGACAGATCATGATGGCAAATTAAACTAATTGCATCTTCTTGTGCATGGTCGTAAATCTTTATTCCCTGCCTGTTCCTGTGTCTGTCTGAATGCCTCATAAATATTGCTGTTGTATCTCTTCCTATGAGTTAAGTGTGGGAGTATGAATTGATGGATGTGTTCTGGGTGTTGGCATCGTTCCAATGGACCGAATGGTTTTCTTCATTGTATGGAAATATGACATACGGGTGGCAGAACTTAGCACAAGCGTTCCCAACCTGGGGTAAATGTACCCCCGGGGGTAAATTTCACATACCCAGGGGGCACATTTGTTGATTCTGGATTTGTACATATTTATTTCATTGACTGACTGTGTTTGGTTCTGGTATACCGGTATCTGTTCATTAGTTGTTCATAAAAAAAGTGAAATAACATTGTTATGTGCTATTAAAGTTGCCTGGGATAAATGGGACGAAAAATGTTGAGAAACCTGACTTGGGTGTTTGTCCAATTGTCTTTTTGCTTCAAAGCCACACATCAGCAGCAAGGATCAAAAATATAGGTACCAAGTGTCAAATTGTAGGAAAAAAAAAAAATTGATGGCTAAGCACATGATGGATCAGCACAATACACACCACAATGCACACTGACAAGCCTTAACAGGAGTTGCTGACAGTAATTCTTTCAGGGTGGAGAAAGTATCAATAATTCAAAATTAAGCAAAGTGGCTGATGATGCCATTTTCACTGGAAGTCACTGAGTGGAACACGTGGTAATAGAACTGAGGGCATCAGGGAGTTATACTGCCGCTGGACATATACTTCAGTTGAGTGAATAGTATTGCAACATTTTGGATGAAGCATCTTAGACAACTCACAGATATTCTGATTCTCAGACATCTATCCTGCTCATAAACCACTCTGAAGAATGCCTCTGAAGATTGACACGAAATACTGGAGTAACTCAGCGGGTCAGGCAGCGCCTCTGGAGAGAAGGAATGGGTGACGTTTCGGGTCAAAGCCCTTCCTCAGGTTGTTGTCAGGGGAGGGGGCTGTACAAAGATAGAATGTAGTTGGAGACAGTAAGAAGTGTTGGAACTTGGAAGAGGAGGGGATGGTGAGAGAAAGGGCTATCTGAATTAGAGAAGTCCATGTTTATACTGCTGGGATATAATCTACCCAAGCGGAATATGAGTTGCTGTTCCTCCAATAGGTGCTGGGCCTCACTCTGATAATGGAGGAGGCCCAGGACAGAAAGGTCCAATAGGAAATGGGAGGGGGAGCTGAAGTGCTGAGCCACCGGAAGATCAGGTAGGTGAAGGCGGACTGAGCGGAGGTGTTCAGCGAAACGATCGCTGAGCCTGCGCAAAGTGAACCTCTGCCTCCCCTGGAAAGACTGTTTGGGTTCTTGGATGGAGTCGAGGTGGGAGGTAAAGGGGCATGTGTTGCATCTCCTGAGGTTTGCAGGGGAAAGTACCTGGGGAGGGGGTGGTTTGGGTGGGAAGGGACTAGTTGACCAGGGAGTTTCGGAGGGAACGGTCTCTGCGGAAAGCAGAAAGGGGTGGAGATGGGAAGATGTGGCCAGTAGTGGGATCCGGTTGGAGGTGGCGAATGTGTTGGAGAATTATAAGCTGTATGCGACTGCTGACGGGGTGAAAGGTGAGGATATGGGGGACTCTGTCCTTGTTACGAATGTGGGGAGTCTGGGCAAGAGCCAACCTGCGGGATATCAATGTGACCCTCGTGAGAGCCTCATCTATAATGGAAGAGGGGAACCCCCATTTCCAAATGAATGAGGACATCTCCGATGCCCTGGTATAGAACACCTCATGCTGGGCGCAGATGCAGCGTAGACGGAGGAATTGGGAACAGGGGATGGAGTCTTCACAGGAAGCAGGGTGGGAAGAAGAGTAGTGAAGATAGCCATGGGAGTCAGTAGGTTTGTATGTATGTTGGTCAATAGTCTGTTTAATGTCTCTGAAGATATTGAGACAGACTGTGGAGGGAACCTAACACATAGAAAAGTGGATTGACACAACGTGCTGGAGTAACGCAGCAGATGAGGCAGTATAAAAGGACGGTGACATTTCAGGTCAAGACCTTTCTTCAGACTCAGAGAAAGGGTCCGACCCGAAATGTCACCCAATCTGTTTCTGTTGGGTTAGTCCAGCACTTTGCGTCTATCTTTGGTATGAACCAGCATCTGCAGCTCTTTGCTTCTACATAGAAAATAAGTGCAGGAACAGGCCCTTCAGCCCCAAAGATCCTCACTGCTCATGAAGGCAAATTAAACTAATTGCATCTTCTATCAGATGGTTGTATCCCTTGATTGAATGGTGGAGTAGACCTGATGGGCCGAATGGCCTATTTCTGCTCCTATCATATAATCTAATGATATGATAAATATTGCTCTTGTATTTCTCCCCTTGGAGTGCATTTCAGAGACCAACCACTCTCATATTCAGTAGCCTATGACTTTCCTCAATCTATCATATTGATGTTTGGCTGAGAATCCAGCTATCAATGCAAAAAATCTGCACCACATTGGACCCAATGCAAAGGGATTCTTATTTGTTTCCCTGTGAGGAATCTGACAGAATTATTTGCCGATTCTGCTCAATTTTATGAGGTATTTTAACATTTTCCAATGTCATGGAATAGTATTCGTTGTGGTTTTTTCTTAATTTTCCTCATACATTTTCAAATGATTCAAATATTTTTTCAAAGGTGTGTTTTTCAAATGTATCTCAAAGCCAAAAATATTTAGTGTTGTCAACTCTGACGCCAGTGATGTTAAGGGTGCAGCATAGCCAGTTGCCATTTTCGTCAAAGTGCAGGTGTAGGTGAGATTGTGCTCAAATTTGGTTTAGTTTAGATACAGCGTGGAAACAGGCCCTTCGGCCCACCGACTCCACGTGATCCCCATACATATACACTATCCTACACAACTAGGGACAATTAACATTTATACCAAACCAATTAGCCTACAAACCCTGTACATCTTTGGAGTGTGGGAGGAAACTGGAGAATCCACAGAAAACCCACGCAGGTCACTGGGAGAATGTACAAACTCGGTACAAAAATGCACCCGTGGTCAGGATCGAACCCTGGTCTCTGGCGCTGTAAGGTAGCAGGTCTATTCGCTGTGTCACCGTGCCACCCGTTCACCATCTGGCCTCCCCTTTACCCCCCTTCCGCATCCTTAACCACCCACTCACCCTCCACACACAAGGTCTTTTTTTTTGCGCAAAAGATCCTGCCACATCGTATGTGCATAAATGAATACTTATTCTGATAATCAGTGAAGAACTAGGGCAATTTTTGTCACCGACTGCAACCACCTCAAGCACTGTGATAGATAAATGATTTGAAACCTTGGCTGCTTTGACCTGATTGCCTCCCATGCCACCTACGCTTCCAGTAGCACTGATCCCTACCTACATGAGGCCTTCAAAGTTTCAGTGCAGGCTGCAGCCTGCATTGCAGATTGACAGCATATTCCGCAATCCTCTGACCCCATTTGCAATTAAGCTGTATGATTCTACGGTGATTTATTGAATAACCATCAGAATCTTTCTCATGGGATGACAAATACCCGAGATCGCAACTGGGGTGAAAAATTTCAAGATTAGTGATCTCAAATGGTGGAAAACAGAAATAAAAAAACAACTTACTTTTTTCTCACAGTCATTAATTATTCTTAACAGGTGAGAATCCTTTGATTAATGCTAATTGGTTAGGTCACCAGCAATTTCTTCTTTACAGCTTATAAACTAAAAATTCACCGGTACAGCTGAAATAGATGTTCTTTAAACCAGAGTTGTACCACAAAAGCTGTGGAATAACTTAGAATGAGTAGACAATTTTTAAACCATTATTACCCTAGCTAGAGAGTAAAACAAATGTGGTAAATCTGGTGGCAATATTCTGGTAACATGAATGTTTACATATGCAGGTCAAAACTGTTCCTCTTCAATTTCCAAACCTCCCCCACAACCCCAACAGCGGGGGTAGACTACCCTGTGAAGAACTTCGAAAATGCAAAGCATGAACTCACAGCTTTTGATCTTTTATTATGAATAGCATTTAATTTAATTTAATGACATTGTTTTAGTTCAGAGATATAGCATGGAAACAGGCCGACCTATTCACACCACTTCTATGTTATCCCACGTTCTCATTCACTCCTTACACACTAGGGGCAATTTACAGTTAATCTACAAACCTGCACGTCTTTAGGATGCAGGAGGAAGCTAGAGGACCCAGAGGAAACCAAGATGGACACAGGGAGAATGTGCAAACTCCACACAGACTGCATAGTAAGTCAGGATCAAACCTAGGTTTCTGACAAAGCGAGGCAGCAGCTCTACCAGCTGTGCTACTGAGCCATCCTGTTTTTCTGTGTTCATCTGGTCCATGTCAAGGTATGCATCTTATACTTGTACAAGAAGCTTGCCATTTTCTGGTAACAAATTCATCCTGTTCCAGGTGAAGCTCATGATGTTGTTCCCTGTTGCGCTGAATTAGCATAGCCCAATGTACAACAATTGCTTACTGAAATATTAAATAGAATATCCAAGAAATATGGTTTCATTTTTGACTGAATTCCAATTCTTGTCTGAAGATGGGGAAGTCTTTGAGGACACTCGGGGGGAAAAGCTTTGCTGGACAAAGATGGTGGCACATGAAGATGAACGGAGACAAGATATTTATGAGCAGAGTGGCTTTGATTTTGCCAAGGCACAATAATTTTAGCTTACCCACGACTAAGCTGTGCAAGTTATGGTTCCTTCAGGAGATGTAGAAATAATTGCCTTCAGTGTACTTCTGGAAGCTGACAATAAAGTGATCAATCTTGACTGAATTGGGAATTGTTCAAAGTTGTACAGTGTGGAGATCTTGTTGGTTGGTTGGGAGGTGGGCATTAGAGATGCTTTTCCAGATGATCAGGCTGCTTGATGTCAAAGAGGATAAAACACTCTGAAGTCAGTAAGAGGGAGGTGTCTCAATGGTGGAGGCGATCACTGGTTGAAACAGCACAAAGACTTTGACTAGACTTTCGAGATACAGGCCCTGTGGCCCACTGCATCCGTGTCGACCAGTGATCATCATACACTAGCACTATCCTACACACTAGCGGCAATTAACAATTTTACCAAAGCCAATTAACCTACAAACCTGCATTTCTTTGGGGTGTAGGAAGAAACTGGAGTACCTGGAGAAAACCAACGTGGTCAAAAGGAGAATGTTAAAACTCTGTATGGACACTACCCATAGTCAGAATCAAACCCAGATCTTTGGCGTGGCAAGAGAGCGACTCTACCACTGTGCCGCCCAGTGGCTTTTGATTAATTATAAAGCAAGCCAAATTCACTTAAGACATCATAACATCATCCTTATCTATAAACTAATTCCCAACATAATTCTTATCCATAAATCTACTCCCAGAAATATCTATTTTAAAGCTCTGGAAACTAATTAGGTTTCCATCCACTCATTTTAATGGACGATACCGAAACTCGATATTTTATGTACTGTGTGGATTAGGAACAATGTTCAATTAAATAAAGTGGAAATGCAGAAGAATTAAGTTTCTAGACAAGAGTTATAGTAACTTTACAGACTAATTGTAGGTTTCAATTTATTAAAGGGCAACAATTCTAAGGCACATATAAACCAGGGTGAATGCATACTGGATAAGAATATCATTAAATGCAGCAAGGACAATAATTATAAAGAAACTTAACTGCCAATAAATTAACTTACCTTGATCAAAACAACATGTCTGTCATGTTTCAGAAATGGATTGGTTACCAACAACACATTCATTTCACGCACAGCTCAAGTTACTTCTTCAAAGAAATCCAGTATTGTGGCCAATATGATTACCCTTCGCAAATCCATGTTGACTTTATCCTTTTGCCTTGATTTTTTCTGAATGCTCTTCTAAAACAACAATAATAATTGCTTCTAACCTTTTCCCGGTGACAGTTGTTAAGCTAAAAGGCCTGTAGCGTCCTCTTTTCTGCCTTCCTTGATTTGTGAGTGACGGAGTTATATTTGCTATTTTGAAATCAAACAGAAACACTCGGATATATGCAATTTTAGAAGACTAATGTCAACACATCAACTATTGCTCTGGCCAATTCTTTTAAGAACATCTAAAGTTCATCTAAACTCCATGAGGACTCAGAAACTAATAAGCTCACAGCTCCAACCATGTGATCCGTACGACTTCCTCAGTGGTAGTCATAAACCACGGGCAAAGGCCCTTCGGCCCAACTTACCCATGCCAACCAAGATGCCCCATCTATGCTAATCTGACCTACCAACATCCTTGTAATTATCTTGGGAATCTTCGACCCTTCCAATTATCAATGTGTAGCTCTTTTAGGGAAAATAAAATCAAAAATAAATATGAGTAAAAGCAACAGCATACCAAAGCAGACTCACTATCAAGAGATTCACAAATCTGACTCCAACAATTCCTCAACCGGTAACTGAGGCAGGTTTAGTCCTAAGCAAAGCAGATTGATCACTGTGAGTTAAAAGAATGAAACTGTATGAAAAGTTAAATTCATCCTGGTTGCCTGATTTGTGTTCTATGGCAGATGTTATTCAATAGTGTCATGGAAATGTTTGTTGCCATGTGTTGAGGAATTGGAATAACATTTTGCCTTAAAACATTTGGTTGGTCTATAGCCATCGCTGAAAATTCAGCTCACGGTTTGGTTGAAGTGAATATTTGTTCTGTTCAAATCTAATGCTGACAGATCCCACTATGGGATGTTCATCATATTCCTTTTTAATTTACTTCAGGTACTTTCCAAACACATTATTTAATTGCATAGTGGCTTCAGCAATAATGGGAGTTGGGCTTTACAATAATGTTGACTCTGGGTTCAGTCTCACATCGTGCATTTTCTCAGCGTTTGTTATTGGCCTTCTTTCCACCTATATACCATTTATGAAAGAGGTCCTTAATTTCCTTTATTAAATGACTAATACCACTGTACTATTTACTCTATCGCTGGTGGTAAATGACTTAATAAACTTATACAGAAGCCATGGAAGTGCTAACATGGAAATATAACGGCACATTTGAAAATATTTCAAAAGCTTTGCAAATAATTTTAATAAGAGATTGCACCTGAAATGTTCAAGCATACTATCGCATCATGAATAATATTATTGCATAAGAATCGAATCGTTTTCTTGGACAATTATATTCTTTTGAGGATGTTATTTCAACCGCCCCATTCAGGAAATGTATTGCACATGACCTCAACGCTTTAATGTTTCAACTTAATTCTAAAATATTTGCCTTTTCATTATATTTTGTATGGAAAGAAAGATCCTACTAATTCTTCACATGCTTCATATTAAATATACCAAGTTTATATATATATAAATATAGCCAGTTAGACAGGAAAGTCTCCTAATTTGCTTTAAACAATTTCCGGCAGTTACACAGAGGATGGATACTTGTAACCGACATTTACATTACACAACCTCTCTCAGGGCATAATGTAGAACCAAAGAACTGCAGGTGCTGGTTAATACCCAAAGAACATGAAGTGCTGGAGTAATTCAGCAGCTCAGGCAGCATCTCGGGAGAACAAGGATAGGTGACATTTCGGGTCAAGTTCGTCTGAAGAAGGGTCCCAACGCAAAACGTCATTTATCCATTTTCTCCGGAGATGTTGCCTCCAGCACTTTGTGTCCTCTCTCAAGGCAGTATGGGACAGAACTCAAAGATCATCTACATGGAATGTTAAGAAGGACTGCATGGTGATTCTGGCTGGCATTTATTTAATAAGGGCTAGAATACAAATCAGGGATGCAATGCTGTAGCTTTATATGGCACTGGTCAGACTGCATTTGGAATAATGTGAACAGTTTTGGACCCATATCTGAGAAAGGCTGTGCTGGCATTGGACAGGGTCCAGAGGAGGTTTACGAGGGCCTGTTCTAATGCTGTACTGTTTCATGTTCCATGTTCTAACATTGGCTTTTAGCTAAATTCAAAATTGCATAGTGCAATTAAATAATTCCAGACTGTTTTGTAACCGTGACTGAGGCATCTAAAAACAGATTTAGGAGACGTTCACATTTGACTGGCTATAAGTAATTTAAACAATTGCTTGGCCTATAGCTTTTCAGTGGCAATATTACAAAGCTCGACCTACCCCGGCAATTAATATACTTATCGTGTTTGCTTTTTTATGACTGAGATCACAGCCAAGTGTCAGATAGACATGAACAACATAACTTGGGTTCATTATAATTGCTCTTACCCTTTATGGGTAATAAACACTACATGTAATTGCCAATGAAGTGTCAAATTCTGAACATTTTATTCTGCTTCATAGTTGTTATAACTAGACAGACGCTGGTCATGGAAAGTCCATACGTATCAAGAAATGAACAGGAACCTGTTGACTTTACTTATCAAATGAAGAAGGGTCACTCGGGTAAGTAAACAAAAGCGTGTCTGCATCAATGGTATCAAAAACTATATTGGTTAATGTAGCCTCGTAGCTCTGAGTGACAATCTCAAGTCTGCATTGAAGTCCAATCAAAAATAAATTGTTTATTAGAATTTATTTA
The DNA here is from genome assembly GCA_963514005.1 of Raja brachyura. Next base: position 19,512,268 of record OY740806.1, on the reverse strand, counting down.
ATGACGTTTGGGCAGGGAAAGAAAAATGATAATGAAAGATATCAAATTATCATGAACTTGCAAGGTTTTTAAATCTAAAGAACCTGCTGCTTCTATATGTCTGGCCAATGCAAATCTATTCCTGTTATACTGTGGAAAAACATTGCAGCCCATTGCTTACCACATTTCAAAATCAAACAGTTTAAAACGGCTAGAAATTCTCCAGTGGATAAAAAGGTACATTAAAATGGGTCTGAAGAAGGGTCTTGACCGTAAACGCCACCCATTCCTTCTATCCAGAGATGCTGCCTGCCCCGCTGAGTTGTTCCAGCAATTTGTGCCTACATTGAAATGGTGCTGTGTTAGGAGCTTGGGTCAACTCTATGCTACTATTTTTACCTCATGCATGAGGCTCAAGGTACCATTGCAGGCAGACAGCAGATCAGTTCAGTTTAGTTTATTGTCACATGCATCGAGGTATGGTGAAAAGCTTTTGTTGCGTGCTGTCCAATCAGCAGAAAGACAATACATGATTACGAAAGAGCCATTCACAGTGTATAGATACATGATATGGGGATAATATTTAATGCAAGGTAAAGCCAGCAAAGTCCCTTCAAGGATAGTCTGAGGGTCACCAATGTGGAAGATAGTAGTTCAGCACTGATTCCGTTGACTGATAACAGCTGGGAATAAACTGTCCCTAAATCTGGAGGTGTGCTTTTTCACACTTCTATACCTTTTGCCTGATGGGAGAGGGTGGAAGAGGGAATGGCCAGGGTGCTGGATGGAGTGTAGTAGATGAGGGTGGGATCCTTGCTGGTAGTGGGTAGTGGGTAGACGACACTGATAGGTGTGGAGCAAGGGAAACATTGTCAGCATCATCTTAAGTCAAAGTATTTTTCAATACTCCTAATAATCCAGAATAAGAACACATTTCAATCTAATTTTTATAATAAGTTCATAAGTTCATTTATTGTCACATACACCAATTGGTATAGTGAAATTCACTGGCCAGGTCAGGCATACAATTTAAAAAGCAACAGACTCAAAAAAACACATTTTAACATAAACATCCATCACAGTGACTTCTACACATTCCTCACTGTGATGGAAGGCGAAAATAAAGTTCCTAGTCCTTCCCTTGTTGTAACAGCATCTATGATTTAGCAAAACATTTACATGGTATTGTTCAGTTCAACTTGTGCAACCAACTCCCCCACAGAACGTTAGATCTGTTAAAAGTGTGTATATTTTTATTGATATCATTTTAAATTGCCAGCAAATTATTACAATGGATTAAAATGGTTTACTTTATCGAGTATCCTAGCTGCTGGTTATTTCCATGAATTATTGAATTCATGGACCAATTAAACTGACCAGTAAAACACAAAGTGCTGGAGTAACTCAACAGGTCAGGCAGCATCTGTGGAGGGAATGGACAAATGATGTTTCAGGTTGGGACCCTTCTCTTTAATGTTATTGCAAGTATATCATTGAGATTGATAATCTCTTGTGACTTCAGTGCTGGGTTACATTAATGACCAGAAACAAAGTGTGAGTTTTTCCCCAAGCACCAAAGATTCCAGGCTAGTAATAAAGTGTATAAAGAATCTCGTCCCCATGCTTAGCAAAGAACCTAGAGCGGATATAGGATCTTTAATGCTTAGGTACAGCGGCTCAGAAATGGAGGTGAACTCAGCCTATTGTTAACATTTTGCCGTAGTTAGTTTTACAATGTTATTGCACATTTGTGCAACTGGACTGACTGCACTGCAAAGCTGATTAGAAGTGAGAACAAATCAGAAGGAGTCACCCACTTACCATGGCATCACCAATAAATACGCACACCAAACTTTGTAAATGTCATGAAGAAATTTTCCATTTTATTTCGTACATTTTTCAAAATTTATACACATCTCATTTCATACATTAGCAGTAACTATAATATAGCAGTCACAAGGGGGAGAAAGAAAGATACATAGATAAGTTGAATTTTCCTTAGCTAACCTTAGCAATGAGTGAGATGCAGTAAATCGTCTTAAAAGATTGCACTAGGTCAAAGACAGTGATATATGTGAAAGTATGCAACATCCTTTTCGAAACCTGTTGCACAGAATTATCATAACACACCCAGTTTTTACTTCTCCATAGAAAGAACGACACAGCCACCAATCACGATCCACTTAACACAGAGTTGCCTAAGCGGTACGATGCACAGAAGCAGCCACTGAAAATTGTCGCAGTCACATTCCCGAAACTGAGTGCATTATTAAAAAAATTAACTCGTGCAGCATCACAGGAGCTGGTGCACCTCAGTGAAGGGCAATCCTTGTCACATTTTTTTTTAAATTTTACATAGAGCAAGCCCTTCCCTTTGTAGAATGGTGCTCCCCTATGAGAGTGATTGGTATTATATGAACATCCTGAGTTTTACAACAAAAAAAACCACAATTAAGATAAAGGAAAGGATAAAAAGAAAATGACATATTTATTAGAAGGTTGGTTATTGTATGGCAATTACACTGCATCCTCATTAAAACATATACTAACACGACTATGGTAGTATTAACAGCAGTACATCTGTCACACGGGAAACAATGAAGCATTATTTTACAGAGGAGAGGTTTTGTATAGCATACGTCAGCAATCAGAAAACATTAGACTTTTTAGATACATTACAAGAAGACTGTCTCAAATCTCAGTAAAAATTCCACTGTATAACACAGGATCATTGTATTAATTTGTGCCCAATACAGAACTGCAATGACATTAATATAATATATAAAATATAACCACAATAGCAAATTTGGACAATTATATTGTGACACAATGGAATTTTGTTCAAAGACAGTATCGTAAAACACATCAGGTTTGAGCTAATTTACCAGTGATAATAGTGAATTTCAGTTTGAAAACCTAGCTTTCTGATTATGAAATTTAACATTTTGGTGATCTATCCATTGGCAATGGGAAGACTGCACTGCAAACAACTGTAAACCAAGTAGATGCAGCTGACATTATTGTAGATAGAACTTCAGATACTATTAGCAACATACTGCAATAATCCAACTATAAACCTTTGCAGTTAAGAATATTACCATGATTCCCTTCTGAACCTAGCTGTTGCAGTTAACCATATCAAAAAACATTGTAACAAAAGAACCCCTCATCTTAAGTAACTGAACATTGTTCTTTTGTGGTTATATCTCATGTTAGCTGTAATAAAATGTGCACTGAAACCATTTTTCATTTAAAGCTTGTATGACTTTTTCTTCAGGTTGAACAAGTTACATTTTAAATTATCAGTCTTTGAGCAAGCTAACACATATCACCATATATAATCTTTAAAAATATCTATATTATAATTAGCATGCAATTAAAAAGTGTTAACTTTGTGTTTCGATGATTAATCAGTTGTGATATGCTGCTGCTTTCACTCTCCTTGGGAACTCAAAAAATACATAGTATACACTACAAGTGATCTACCCTGCTTGGGTAGCCACTATCCTATGTACAGTGTAGATGGAGGTGCAGACATACAGCCATTGAGATGTGTACAGAGGCAAGTACTGGAATGTGGATAGTAATTCTGCACTCGAAGGTAAATCTTATTGCTTTAGATTCTAAGTGATCAAAGGGGTCTTTGCAGTCTGTTAATGTACCTTGCTTGCAAGATGAACAGTAGTAGCTGATGAGGCGTGTTGTTCAACTTGTAAGGGGGAGGCAGGTCAGGAGATTACATGATGGTAGATGGATGGTCCCTATTGACCCTGGACTGGTGTCAGCTGAGATTGCAAAGAAAATTCAAATCTACCCCTGCTGCCATGATTGATTTGACCTTCAATAACAGTTAGTCATGGTCTGAGTTGAATAATAATGCCATGACAGTGTATTTTATCTTGTCCCATTTCCAGTATGTATGTCAGCTGCCACTTTCAGCGACACCAAGCATTCAGTGATGGGGTAAAGGCAGAGAGAAATTTAATCTACAGGCACGAGTGATAAACAGGTGTAATAGTATCAGTTACCAATTATATTTTGCTTTACAACACCAAATTTATAGGAATTTGAGTTGATACTTTCAAACCTGTTTAGCACCAAACTCAATACTCTTGGTGTTTTATGTGAAAAGTCGTTCATTCTGCTTAAACAAACTCTTAGTTACAAACAAAACCAAATTCATAACATATAATGAGTCATCAAGGGTATGGGTGCCTTTGTTTTCTATATTCCAGTTGCTAGTATAGCAGAATTGTGAGTTTTGTGGATTTTAAACTTATTTCAGAAGCAAAATTTACCGCTGAAGTCTTCTGATATGCAATTTAAATGTGAAGGCATGAATGCAGTGGGTGGTATAGGCTTAATGCCTAAAAGTGAATAGAAGCATTGTAAACATGCCAAAACGCATCAAGAATGATAGATCATCATAAGTGGGGCTTCCACTTTTTAGCAACTCGATATCATCCTCAAACAAATTACTGGAAGAGCTTCAGATAAACGCACAAATAAAACAATATAAGTATCTAAAAAAAAAAGCATACTTCTTGGCTTTTATATTTTCACTGACTGACATTACATTTATATCAGTTTCAATGACACTCGATCCAAATTTTAGGCAAGCAGAAAAATATTTAGTTTAATTTTCATCTAGCTACCTCCTTATTTATACTTAACAACTGAGGCACAGAGGAACAACATCTCATGGGAAATTGACCCATCTGGATCATCTATTGTTCCATTCCCAGCTCACTATTCAAATTGGTATATGGAAACAGGAATGAATGCAAAATAAGTTTCAGTTGATTTGGTTAACACCCTAATATAATTTTCACCTCCGTCAGAATTGCAAAGCAGATATTTTCAGAGGGGGCTAAAGGGAGTACTGGTCACAGAAGGGGAAATGTGTGCAGGTCAGGCACTTTTCCCAACTGTAACTAGTTGTATTCTTCAAATACAGAGGGTCCTTGGGATACGTGAGGGTTTCGTTCCCGAGAACTGTCCATAAACTGAATTTTCTATGACAAAAACAAACAACTTCCCCCAAAATCGCAATATGAAATCTTTAGCCTTTGGTATTGATATGCAAAGCAAAGATGGGGCAAGTGATAGATCAGTACAGGTGGTGGGAGTTGCTACCAGCCAGAGAACAGCGGCAAATGTTTGTCTGGATGCAGCCTGGGTTGTGATGGAGGGAGCGGCTGATCCGCTAATCAACAAAAAAACTATCGGCGGGTTAATAAAGTTTGTATTCAAAAGAGATGGCTTGGGGTTCGCAATATTTGTTTTGTACCTGAAGGAGTGTTTGGAGGGGGCACTAGCTTTTGCAGTGGGTCATCTCTGCATTCTGTGTTCTGGTAAAGAGAATTTAAGTACTATATCCGAGGTTTTGCCTAAAGTCGGATTTTCCGTAACCCAGTTCTTCCTGCACTTGCTGCAATACCACCCCTGTCTCTAGGTTTTATTAGTTTTAGAGCTGATCAGCACACCAAGTCTGCACTGACCAGCGATTCCCGCAGGTTAACACAAAACACACTGGGGACAATTTACACTTATACCAATTATACAAACTCAAGCCAATTAACCTACAAACTATAAACCTGTACGTACTTGTGGGTGGAATCGGAAGATCTCGGAGAAAACAACATGCAATCACTGGGAGAACGGACAAACTCCATACAGACTGCACATGTAGTCGGGATTGAACCTGGGTCCCTGGCGTCGTAAGGCAGCAACTCTACCACTGCGCCATCATGCTGCCCGCTGCGCCACCATCTCTGTACATTGTATTTCTTTCTCCTTCCTCTTATTGCTTGTGCCAAAAGGCCCATCAATTTTAGATGCCTTGGTGAATGCTTTGCCCCTCAGTTGTCGAGCTGCCCAAGTGACCATGAACATTGCCAGGAGTTCAATGCTTTTTAATATTCCCAACTTTCAATGAGAACAACTAAATGCATCAGGTGGACAGAGAGAAGGTGTTGCCTGCATTGCATCTGATAAACTACTAGAAAAAACCTCCCCTACTTAGTTTCATGAGCTCAATGTTATTTTCACCCTCTCATTTCACCCAAGGTACCAATAATTTTGCTGTATAATAGTTGGAACACAGCTAAAGTAATACTTAAAAAAAAAAAAAATCACAAATGAAACTTTTTTAAATTTCCATGTAATTTCATTAGTCTTGTCTAACTCTTTTTCTGCTAATTTCACCATCAAAACAGCCTACAAAACCTATAGTTCCATTTGTATTATCTTCGAAAATGGGATGGCATGCTCTAAACAGGAAATTGCAATAAGTAGTACTTAATAAACTTCTCTCGCTCCTTCATGAAACATACAATTACATTTCCAGTCAACAGTGCAACTGAACACAAATTAATCTACTCTATTCTCATTATTGCTGGAGAGGTGATGTGTATTAGCACATAGATGAATTCCTCTGTTGTTTTCGAAGATTAAAATTGGGGAATTTACAGATGGTTCTTCAATTGAAGCTATCTACTAACGTGTCTGAGAGCACTTTGTTGTGAATGCTTCTCTGTGACAGTGAACGGATGTCTTTAGGAAATATTACTCTTCATGACTTAGTGGGCACAATGTCTTTGACATGCAGTTTGTTATCAAAATGTATGCAACGCTTGCAAACCTCAGGGCTGGAGTTTCTTTATGTACAATGTGCAACAAAAGAGCTAACGTGTGCATTCACCGTTTTGCTGTGAAATCTGTGGTGTTTTTAGAATCAACGTCCTTCATAACAAAAAAAAGAAAATTTACCAAAAATATGCTCAAAAAGATGAGGGGCAGTGGCTTTCATGCCTCAAGCAGGACCTGAGTGTTTCCTAAAAAAGACACAAAGTGCTGGAGTAACTCAGCGGGTCGGGCTGAATCTGTGGAAAACATGGATAGGTGACGTTTCAGGTCACAACCCCAAAATGTCACGTGGCCATTTTCTCCTGAGATATTGCCTAACCCACTAAATTACCTCAACAGTCATGGAATATTGAACAGTACAGACAGGAACCGTTCGTTCTACCCACCATTATGGCAATCCAACTCATCCCATCTACAGTAAGTGCATACTGTCTGTATTCCTCTATTCCCTGCCTGTTCATGTATTTGTCTGAATGTCTTAGATAATGCTATCATATCTGCTTTTATCAACTCCCCAGGTAGTGTGTACAGGCATCTGCCACTCTCTGTGTAAAAATGTCTTGCCTCACAAAACAGACATGTAAAGAAGAATAGCATGCCTTAGTGATCAGGTCAATTTCCTAACCTACACAATTTCACCCGAAAATGATAGCTCGTGCAAACTACCCTTGGTTATGCATGATTTTATGTATGAATTGTTCACGAAAAATGGGCAAGAGGGAACATATTTCAAAACAGTACTTTATAAACCTATTTATGATACCTGCAAAAGATGTCTCTGATGTGCCATTTCTGTCACAGTCACACAGCATGGAAACGGGCACTTCGGCCCAACTTGTCCATGCTAACCGAGATGCCCTACCTAAACTCATCCCATTCACCTACGTTTGCCTCATATCTCTCTAAACCTTTACTATCCCAATTATTGTCACAATTGATTAAGCAAAAATCAAAATATGTAAAACTAATTCCAAAATCAAAGTATAATTTCTCTCAAAGTATTTATTTGCATATGTGTTAATTAGTTGTGGTGGAATTACTTCTGGTGTGGATAATGTGAAATTAAATAATTAGCACTATTGAATCGGTGAGATTGCAGGTCCTTTTCTTTGAGCTCTGTCTTGCACTTGAAGTTTGCTCGCAAATAATCTAAGGCAGCACCAAGCCAAGTGCAGATGACTCAAAACTATCTCCTACAGTCATAGTCAACATACATTGATTTGAATTTGTTCTGACACCATTTGGACACTTTTGATTTAATTCTTTGTTAAAACAAACACCAACTAAAGCCTCTATTCAGCACGAGCAGCAAATAAACAACAGAGACCAAATTTGAATGAAGTAATCCCATCTGCACTTCTGTTTTTAATGTTACTTCCTTGTCACATCTGGAGAACTGCATCAAAGGCAAGTACATGTCTGCAAGCAACCGAATCTATTGCAGAAATGAAGTAAAATCATACTTTGTGTATTAGTAGTGGGGAACTGCTTCAAAAGAGGGCAGACAAGAGTCAGGCAAGAGTCATACAGCGTGGAAACAGGTCGATCGGGCTAACTTGCCCACACCCACAAGAGGACCAAAGACGGACGGTATATACCAGCATCTGCAGTTCCTTTCTGCACAAAGAAAGATTGTGCTGGAAATACCCAGCAGGTCAAACAGCAACTCTGGACAGAAAAAAAAGTTAAATATTTCAGGTCAATGACCCTTGATGATGTTTTCGCTGCACAGATGCGGAGTATTACAGTGCAAGGCATCTTTAATTTTAGTTCCAACAACTGCAGAGCTTTGATTATCAGTTAATCCGCAAGACTTTGGGCAGACTTAATATTCCAGTGATATAATGTGCTGAAACTCCATTTCCTAGCTCATGCCTGTGTTTCCACAAGCAGAACAGGGTAATGCAACAATCGATTTGCTCAAATGATATTCAAAACAGAGGTGACGATGAAATACAATGAGTCAATGACTACAAAAATACATCAGATGCATATCTCTACATTTTAAAGATCAATTCCCCCACCTTCAGGGTGATGACTGAGAATGAAAACCACAAGAACTACCTGGCTGAGAGAGTTGTATTTTATTTTACATGGTCATTGTTGTAGAGTCGTGGAATGATAGAGCATGGAAGCAGGACCTGTGTCCCAACAAGTCCGCGCTGACCATCAACTGTGCATTGATATTAATCCTACATTAATCCCATTTTACTTCTACTAGATTCTACCACTCCCCAACATATTAGGGGCAATTAACGACCTATACGACTTTGGGAGAAGGGAGGAAACTGGAGCACTGTAGTAAATCCACATGGGCACAAGCAAACGTGTAACTCAATGCAAACAAACATTGTTGGAATTCCTCTGAATTACACCATTGAGATAAAGACCAGTTAATATTCCACCTTCCATGCTTTTGGTTAAGGATAAAATGGCTCTTCTTCAAAATAATAGTGAGACAGGGGTCATGTTGTAAGATTTCATCTGAAAGATACCTGTAATACAACAAAGCTCTTTTGGAGCAAGCAGCATCTCTGGATAGAAGGAATGGGTGACAGGGTCACTCAAAACGTCACCCATTCCTTCTCTCCAGAGATGCTGCTTATCCCACTGAGTTACTCCTGCATTTTATGTTTATCTTTGGTGTAAACCAGCATCTGATCTTTCTTACACAAAGCACTCCTGGTACTATACTGCAATCACTCTCAATTTCTGTGTTCAGGTCTTCCCAGTGGAACTTGAATATAAATATTACCTGAGCCAGACTTAAGTGAGCGACCAATTCATTCTTTGATGGCATCAGCCATGACACACAGGGAGGAGATTGGCGACGTTATTTATGATTAGATATGCTTTTTTTGAAGAAAATTGGATATAAAACATCATGGAGTTCAGGAAAAGTCATAAGCAATAGAAAAAACTAAAAACGTCTTAATAATCCTTGCCAATTGTTACTTCTGTCTACCTATCCAATACAGTGCAATCTGCATATAATGTCTTCAAGACGATGACTTTGTTATTGCTACATTTCCCCATACCAATAGACAATAGACAATAGGTGCAGGAGTAGGCCCTTCAAGCCAGCAACACCTAGCACTGTGATCATGGCTGATCATCCACAATCAGTACCCCGTTCCTGCCTTCTCCCTATATCCCTTGTCTCCGCTATCTTTAAGAGTTCTATCTAACTCTCTCTTGAAACTGTCCTCTGCATTATTTATTATCCCGAATGCAATCCATTCCCATAAACTATGGTTTATCCTCTCTGCCTTCTGTATTTATTTTGTATTGATAGTGGGTTGTTGTAACCAGTTGCAAATAAACTAACCCAACCTCAAAGACCTACTTAGAAACTCAAGCTTTTAAAATATTCTAGAAATTAAACTTTTCTTCAGTTTTATATATATTTTAATTTTAGACATCCATTTTGATTAAGAATTTTGAGATTGTGGACAAACTATTGACTAATCACATTTGTTTGTGGATATATGAGAATATATACCAATCAGTGAAGTGATGGAGTGACACTGAAAGACCTGTCCCACTTACGCGATCTTTACACGTGACTGCCGGCACCCGTCATAGGTCGCCAAAATTTTCAACATGTTTGAAAATTCGCGGCGACCATAAAGACGCTACAATTCTATGCAGGCCTCTCACGACCATAGGAGACCTCTCATGACCATACAGGCTGTATGACCATGAGAGGTCTCCTATGGTCGTGAGAGGTCACCCGCGACATGTCACCAGGGGTCGCATGTAAGGTTGTGAGAGGTCTCCTATGGTCGTGAGAGGTCACCAAAGAGTCATAGCGTCTTTCTGGTCGCCGCTGAATTTTCAACATGTTGAAAATTTCGGCGACCTATCACGGGTGCCAGCAGTCGCCAGTAAAGGTCGCTTATGTGGGACAGGCCCTTGAGGATAAAAAATAAATCTAGAGGAGCAAAAATAGAGATGACTAGGCCGAGTTTAAATAATGCAGCTATTATCAATGTTATTACTAATTCTTGGCAGATATCAAAAGTCGATGAATTTACCTAAAAGTTTCTGTTGTCAATATTATTGTCAAATATTAATAATTTAGAAAGAAATTACAATGTGAACCAAATACAAAATAAATGTAGTTCTAACCAAATTGAACAATATGGTCACATTTCCTGGACTATTAAGTGGACTATGATTGCATCGTAGCTAGTAACACCACAATGACATTATCAATTCTATGGCTGATAATGGAAATTGATCTTGACACGAATGAACAAAGATACTTTGATTTCACTGTACATCACCATGATCCTGAAGAATGATGATGGCAACAAGCTTTCCTCTAGAATAACATGATGATTATAAACTTTCCCTGGTTTAAACTCCATTTGGAGATGTTGTAATTGTTACCTGCTGATCACTTCCACCTATGTCTCCTGATCCCGCTTTCTGGAATTTGCAGCTGTAGGATTAAGGGCTCACCCCAGAGATGTGATGAAATGGATCTGCAACAAAATGCAAGGGTCAATCTCTCATTACTCTTAGAGCGGTGATGCCAGGTCTTGAGACAACTGTTTAGCATTGTTTCTATGGAATATCAGTTGATGTTATTGTCTGGCCTAATTATCTGTTCAATTGTTTTTATGTGCCACAATTTAATGTTGGATATCCAGATTAAAGTGGGAGGGATATTTTATTTTGTTTGTTACCTTTTATAAACCATGATCAAAATGCCTGGAGATTTGACCCTTACTGTTCAAATATGCTCCCAGCACTTTGTAGTTAAGAGCATTACAATCATTTAAAATAAAGCATGAACTTTTTGAACATGAGCTGATTCAACAGCATGTATGTGGTTCCTTACATCCTCACTATGTTTTGTGATTCACCTCAACTGACTGCTTTGCAAGCTAAGTGCATGTGAATCAGAGTGTACACATGAGCAAATGTAACAACTAATCTAGTGATCGTGTCCATGTGCTATAGACTGCATGAAGACCACATTTAATAGCTAACAAGAATGGGCTCAGTACTTGGAATTACTTATGCGTGAGTTATAGTATAGTGAAGTCTTCTTGCAAAGGGATACGGATATTATTCATTCAAAAAATGGCTTTACCTGAGAGAATATCTCAAACCAATTAATCTGCAAATTGGGTACAGAGGAAATTTTCAGCTTGATACTATTTTAGTAACAGGTTTTTTCTATGGATAGATGGAATTAATACCTGGAAGTGGATTTAAGAAAACTTAAGGAAGGGTCCTTATCTATTTCACAACAGCCTCTACTGGGTGTTCATGTAGGTCTTTACGACAATTGAGAGCATCAGCATTTAAAAAATGGATCAAGATAGAGGGCAGGTATGTATTCTTATAAAGTTCACCATCTGCCAGGTGTACATATATATTGCTCAGCCAGACAGATGTACAATCACTGTGGATGGCCGAGTAGCACATGGGTAGAGTTGCTGCCTTACAGCGCCAGAGACCCAGGTCCCATCTTGACTATGGGTGCTGCCTGTACGGAGTTTTTCTCGTCTCCCTGGGACCGTGTGGGTTTCCTCCGGGTGCTCCGGCTTCTTCCCACTTTCCAAAGACGTGCTTCGGTAAATTGCCCCCAGAGTCGGCGTGGACTCGGTGGGCTGAGGAGCCTGTTTCCATGCTGTATCTCTAAACTAATCTTGACTAAACATTCAGACATTCTGTTGATGAGATGCAAAATGTATTGCAGCAGTCCTATCAAAGTCCCAGCCACAGTATACATTTTTTACAAAGCATATGATATGAACTGTTCCATTTTAGGCATTAACTAAATCAAGTCTATGAAAGTCTTTTATCAGTGTATTCAACACCACAGGGAGTTTTATTGCATTAAGCCTGCCGGTTCATCTGTCCTTAGGCAGTGAGCTACTTGACCTTATACTGCTCAGCAGCATCCTATCCAGTTTTTGACCAGCCTGCAGTTTTGGGTGAATTTCTATACCATTTTCTTAACCTGCATGCTGTATCATCAGCAGAAAGACTCAGAAACTCTGAGGGAATTTATCCTCATTATCATTGCACAACCATTCCCTAAATTAGTAAACATCAAAAAGGTTGTCTGTGGTGTAGCAGATGCATCCAGCTTGTAAATGAGCACAAGAATACACTATAAATTGAGCAGTACAGTGAATGTCAATGGTTGGGATCTGAACAAAAATGTTACAATTCCAACTACATACCAGCGAGATATTCCTACAATTCCCAAGGTTTCCCATGCTGCCATTATGTTTGACGTGTAAAGCAACTGACATAGCTTCACTTAGACTGGCCCAGAATTTTAATGTGTCTACTTTGATTTTATGATCGAGTCTTTCCAAACTTGTATGTTTCTATAGATACCAACGCTCATTTAAAATGTGATTTATGTAAATTCTCTTTCAGCCAGCAGAATCATCCTTTCCATTACATAAAGTTCAAAGGGGCATCCTGAAGTGTGGATAAACTTAACAGTATTTATGAGGTCATCACATTCTCAAAGCAGAGTGATTCTTTACCAGATTGCTCTCAATATCTTGATCAATTTTGGGTATTTAATTTGTTTGAGAATCTTCTCTAAGAAATCTGGAGGTGAAATTGTAGTTCTGAATTAGTGAGAGGCAAACTAGAGAAATATCTGAGAGCTAATCATCTGAATTTGGGAGATATCCATGGCCCTTTCTGATTCTTTGCACATAGTGTCACACAGCATGGAAACAGGTTCTTCAGTCTAACTCATCCATGCCAACTAAGATGTCCCATCTAAGCTAGCCCCATTTGCCTGCATTTGGTCTTCATCCCTCTAAACCTTGCCTACTATGCATCTGTTAAATATTGTTACAGTACCTGCCGCAACTATCTCGTCTGGCAGCTCATTCCATATACTCAGCACCTACTAAGTAAAAATGGACAGTGAGTCTCTCAAAATTTCAAGTGAATCTCTCTGTGCCTTTACTCAAGTTTTACTTCATAAACTTGAGTAAAGGCACTGAGAGTAAACAGTCTACATTGGCTCATTCTCTAATTGCCTTGCATTTCTAAGAGAGCACCTGGCCCCACCCATCTGTTCCCAATGGACAGTCCAACAAGGAAATGACCCCAACTGGTATACCCCGTCATGTTTGTGGTATCATGGGGGTGAGCTAAAAAAACGCACTCACTGTTCCAGAAATAAGACTAAGGAATACTTTTAATCTCAAGTACCTGACATGACTACCACCCATTCTGGGGAGGTAGGTTGCACTGAGATATGCAATGGCAGGTTGGTTGCCAATAATTATTGTGTAATTGGAAGAATGGGGCGAGTCCATGTTGCTTAAACTTTCCTTGTGCGATCTGCACAATGTTGTTGTTCCTCCTTAACCCACAAGGAAAGGGAGTGGCTAATGTACTCATGCCTTTGGGCCCTACATATTTCTCTGCCAGTTTGGCGGTAGAGTTATAGAAACTTCATGTGCAGTTAAAAGCTGGTTCTGGTGATATCAACGAGGCCAACACCATATGTTAAGAAGGACCCACCATCCATGGCCAGACATTTTGGCTGCCAACTCAGTTTGCTGGCACTTTCAAGACAAATATCTTGCTTGACCCACACACTAAAGTGAGAGATTGTATTTGTCAAACTGCACCTCATGCATGGAAAAAACAGCTCGAAAAATTATTAAATTACAATATTTTTAGAAATAATATTTAAGTTTCAAAAGACTATTGGAAACTTCCATGTAGCCATGTCAAGTGGTCATTGAAATATTTGGCCATTCTATTAATAAAAAAGTCCAGAATTTCCATTGTCCAACTGAAGATTGGTTTTACAGAGTTTCCACACACTGACACCCCTCTCCTTCATCCCCGCAATAGTTTTCACTCCTCCTCTGCAGAAGGCTCATAAGCTCTCCTGTGGTACTAGTACATAACCACTATCCCTCATCTGGGCAGAGGCAATTTTTAAGCAAACTAATCTTTGAAGGAACTTCCAACATACCTTGATTCTGTGGTCACAACGTACAAATTTGGTGCAGAGGTTCCTGCATAAAAATGATGAAGAATTATCGCTTTTTAAATTTCCCTCTCAATTGTATTGTGTCAAATTGCTGCCCTGGCTAAGGTTGGACAAAAAAGCAGAGACTAAGGCATGTCTGACCTTCTGGCCCGCAGAGTGAAGTGCAAGGATGAGAAGATACGGCCATCTTAGTGAATACATGAAAGATGAGCTGTAATGCTGTGATATGTCGCCATGCTGTTGAATTCTGGTTGAAAGAATGAGGTCATATAAATTAGAGGTCACTGTTTGGAAAGGGATATAAGACTAGAGAGATCTGGACCACATCTGTATAGTTCACTGCATGTGACAGGGCAAGTCGTGAAAATGCTTCAAAAGCAAAGAGGATCCCCAACTGTGTAAATAGCGGGATAGCACGTGAGAGCAACTTAATCAGGTGTCATAGAAACATAGAAAATAGGTGCAGGAGGAGGCCATTCAGCCCTTCATGCCAGCACCGCCATTCATTGTGATCATGGCTGATCGTCCGCTATCTTAACCCGTGCCTGCCTTCTCCCCATATCCCTTGACTCCACTAGCTCCTAGAGCTCTATCCAACTCTCTCTTGAACCCATCCAGTGATTTGGCCTCCATGCCCTCTGTGGCAGGGAATTCCATAAATTCACAACTCTCTGGGTAAAAAAGTTTTTTCTCACCTCAGTCTTAACTGACCTCCCCTTTATTCTAAGACTGTGGCCCCTGGTTCTGGACTCGCCCAACATTGGGAACATTTTTCCTGCATCTAGCTTGTCCAGTCCTTTTTATAATGTTATATGTTTCTAATGTGGACCTTTATAAAACAGAGGTCGAGCCATAACTGGTTGTGGGTGCTACTAGTGAGAAAGATGTAAAGGATTTGGAGAGTGTGCAGAGGAAATGTATTAAGGTGATTCCAATGATGTGAGATTTAGTTGTGTGGATGGACTGGGGCTGTTGCATATGGAACTGACAATGTTTCAGGAGGATTTGTTAAAGGATGTTAAAATCATGAAGGGCACATGTGGGCACAGTGGGAGAGAAACAGATCAAGAACCAAGGGACAGAGAATGAAGATGATCAGCAGGGTCTATAATGCATTGCACCACAAGCAGTGGAGGCAATAGTAGCTTAAGAAGCTGGGTAGGTATCCGAGTGGAAAGCATTTGTAGGCCTGTGGAGCAAAGGTAGGTCTATGCACTTGACCACGATTCCTCTTGCATAGAAACAATCTGTGGTGTAAGCATTCTATGAAGTTGGCACTTTTTATCATTTTCTGTCTAACTTATTGATGACTAAAGTTGCAGAATAGCTGTTAGCAGATGGCCACTGCACTTCAGCAAAGTACAAAATATAAAGTGTTTGCAATTTTACATTGATTTGATTATGGACCGCAACTATCTCACTGATACATCAATTTGGGATTGTTAAACCCAAGGATATCTTCACCACTGCTGCAGGTTGATTTTTTTGCCAAGTATGCTTCTAACTAAAACAATAACTAAGTCAGCTTAGTTTTTCCTTCTCAGTGAGATCTTGTTCGCTGTTCCAAGTAAAACTGAGGATAAACCTCAACTAGATCGGAGCATGCCATCTGGAAAGAAAAATACAACATCCATCCAGCTAAATGTCAAATAATTGAAGCTGTTCTCTCATTCTAATGCACATAAAGAATTTGGCAATACTTAGAGTTGTAATTAGTCTTCTTATGCTTCCATGTAAATTTAAAGACCCTTGATGAAAGCAGTTCTGAAAATGACCAATAGTGATAACTAAATATTTATTCTCGACAAAAGCAAGGAGCCTTGCATGACCTTGAAACTTCAAAACTATAGTTGGTAGGGTCTGCATTGAAAGGTGTCGTATTTGAGAAAAGGTAATGGGCTACTCAAATTACATCACTCCTCAAAGAACATTATACAAAAATGTGGGGAATTTACAGCTATGTCAACAACAAGAGCATAACAAGTTCTATAAAAGGTATTTACGTTCTGATATAAAGATAGTTACTTCCTGCAATATCCCTAACATCTATTCATCACTTCAATCTCACATCTGTCCCAATGAGTAGGGATTTTTGAAACACCTTTTTGCAGAATGTATATCGTCGTGTCACAACAGGCATTGTGGAGGCAAGGAAAATATCCTGCATTAGGTATCTGAAAACTGAGCTGCACCAATTGCTTTGGGGTAAACAATGAGCTAACTGTTCAGTGTTGAAATTATTCAGAAGTTAAATATTAGGATGATGCTAAAGGCGTCATGGAGTGTGACACATCCCCATCTATATCGCTTTAAATGGAGAGGTTTGAAACCCAACCATTCTACAGTTGCAAGGCAAAGTTGCGAGGCAACTAGCAACTCTCTGTACTCAGCCAGTACAAATCTCATTCATTGCAAAGTTGTTCTGGATAATCTGAGGAGTTGGCATTCAAGTTGTGGTCTTTGCTAGGGAAGGAGGGTTTAGTGTGGGGTGACTTTGAAAACAGGAAGAGCAGAAAATCCACATTAACTTACCACAAAAGGAAACGCTGCTCATTTTATTTATGACTTCCTTCACTCCACTCTGCAGGCACAATTATGCCACATGTGCTTTGATCCGATTGCAGTTCACAATATTCAGCATTGTGCTCTGCTTCCTTGCTGCAACAAGCCATTTTTAATATGTGACAAAAACAGGACAGTGGTCATAAAGTTAAAGAAAATCCTTCATCTTCAGAACTGAAATGATTAATAACATAGAACAGGCCAAGTCATAGATGGATTAGAGTTTCATGAAAAACTAGTTTATGACAAGGTTTTTACATGGATCTGAAGTAATTAAATGAGTTGTTGTTTTTAATAACAAGTTTTCATATGCTTCATTCCTATGAAGTTTCAGTTGCATTCTGTAATATTGCAGTTGGTTCAAGGTAACCTGGTGAAGTACATAAAAAGCTAATTCTGTGCGACCAGACTTTCCATCTGTTCACCTATGAGTTCAAAAAAGGTATGTAAGGGGTTAAAATATGGTTCCGAAATGTTAAGTTAATATGTAGAATTAATTTTTACTTCCAGAATACATTGATATAATTTATAGCATATATTACTATTTGACATCGAAAGCAAAATCTCGATTTTGCACCTAACATTTTAAAATTGGGATGATTTGCAGCGCAGTTCAAGACAGGGCCTGGTTCATAACGTGTCAGCAGTTCCAGGAATAAATTTCAAAAGACACGATCTAATCTTTGAGTGATTTTACTTGGTCTCAGCTATTGCATTGCTTCTCAGAAGTCTGCAAGAGGTTACTGTGTTTTTCTCAAGTGTGTATTTGAATACTTGAAAGTTTAAATCCTACACAATTTAACAGTTTTGATATCATTCAAACTGGAAAGGATGCTGCAGCACTAAGACAACTCCAGGATAATTATAACAGAACTACCTACTGCCACACCTCCTACTTCTGGAAACAAATTATTTCCCTCCAGGACTGGAACTTGCTCAGTGTCTCAATGGCACAATAGCACTTCAAAGGAACAAACTTTTAATGTAACATACTCCACTTAGCTCAGATTTGTACAGGCATATTATGGAGTGGAATTGAATGATGGCTGATCTATCTCTCCCTCCTAACCCTATTCTCCTGCTTTCTCCCCATAACCTGTGAAATCTGTACTGATCGAGAATCTATCTATCTCTGCCTTAAAAATATCCACTGACGTGGCCTCCACAGCCTTCTGTGGCAAAGAATTCCACAGATTCACCACCCTCTGACTAAATACATTTCTCCTCATCTCCTTCCCAAAAGAAAAAGTAGCACTAACCGAGTGACACAGTAGAAGTTGTACCTTGTACTCTGCTTTCAGAATTTGGCTTTGTTGACTGAAGCAGAATTTCACATGAAAGTAGAACTGCTCTGTGACGTGTTTAGTGCTTGTGACAGGGTCAACTCTTAGGTATGTGTGTACCATGTGACACAAGTGCACCATTATCTGCTGCCTGAGGCTAGCTCAGCAATTGATCATACTGTCTATCCCTCAAATTGAGATCTCTCAACTTGAAATAAATGAAAAGTGAACAATAACAGCTCGATTAAAATATCTGCAAACATTTGAAGTGCAAGATGTCTAACATTACCTCCAAGATTATTCCAACCATCTTCTGCAACAAAGAAATCAGAACAAAATCTCACGTAGCCAGAAGTAGTTTTTAAACGGGTACCATTGTTTACATTTAATTTCGCATTGAAATGCATCATGCCAACAAAATAAAAGGGATACTGCAGCTTTAAGCAATCACATGGCTTCCCTTTTTATAAACTAGTAACACAGAAACTTGGAGACACCAATAGTACAGGATGCTGAAAAGGCTTTGCCAGGATGCGTTTTCAAATGGTCATTCGCATTATCTTGTGGTTGGTTATCAATTCTGGTCACTGGAAAAGCCTTCAGCAAATGTTGTAAGTATATTGGACCCAGTGCAGAAATATGGTTATGTGCACACATAATACACAATCAAATGGAAACTGAGGAGTTATATATTTACTTTAACGTACATGACGGATACAATTGTATTAGTTTCCACAATTTATATATTATGGTGATAGTCGATATGGGCCTAAACGTTAGTGAGATATATTTCTGAAATAGAATTGCTCTAAGATAAGGATCCTTAAACTTTAATGTAAAACTGCCCCTTTTGTTATAAGTGTGCAGCTCATCTGCTAAACATTTGCTCAGCTCGCCAATGGGCTATAGTCCACCTGTTAATTAGCCAATGATCTACAGGCATATTACATTATTTACTGGTAGTCTACAAAGAGTATACAGGTAAATTATATTATCCACCCAGTAAAACCAGACAGCTTTACGTACGTGAGGGAAAGGTACCTGCATAAATAAACATCATTAAAAGCATAAAATATGTAAACACTACATCAGCTAAAACATGGAGGATTAAAAATTGGAAAATCAACAGTAACCGAACTAACAGTTCGACAGCAATTATGCACCAGCGCCCTGCAGCCAACAGAGGGGAAATATCAGTATGGACTCACAAAAAAAACAAATACTTGTCAGCACAGAACCTATACGCGATGTTTTGTAGCCTGTGCACAATCTGTACAGGGCAAAGTTTATTTGTTCTGTTCGGGTTAGAGGCAGTGCGCTGTTCAGTGGGGGCACGTCACGTCAAAATTTGAAGAGGAAGTGGACGAAGAGTATCACCAGTAGCCATAGTGACGGAGTCATTCCTGCGGGAGCGCGGTTATTCCCGTCAAGCACTGTTCCGGGACCTGTGGATTGACAAGCACATATTACCAGCTTAGTGACATACGCCGTCGTTTTCAGCTCCCTGTGATGCAGATTGTAATTCAGTCTGACCCCGAATTGCTTCTGAGTGGTGCTGGCAAGCTTTGAAATCATTGCATGTGTAGGAACATCATGGGATAGAAATCCATCATTCGTCACCGAAGCTTGAAAGCGTGCACTAGCAGACTCAGAAACAGCTTCTTCCCCTCTGTTATCAGGCTGCTGAACAGTGCTTCCATTAGCTGGTCTACTGTCCAATTCACCACTGCCCCATTGCGGATATTGGACTTTGTTTATGGAACTGGTGCACTACAATGCTGAGAACTATATTGTCCCCCTTGCTCTCTCTATTGTAGTTGAGTTTGATGTGATTGTATCTATGTACAGTATTATCTAATCTGATTGGATGACATGCAAAACAAAGCTATTCACTGTTCTCTGGTATATGTGACATTAATAAACCTAAACCCAAATGCACGATGGGGTGCGATAAGTTGAACTCTGCTTCCACAACACCAGTTCAACACATACGCGGCAAAAATGCCAGCTTAATACGTGTGTTTGGCAATGAATTTGTATCTCATTACTATCCAGGAAGTCAATCTTTTGCATTCCCTTCACCTCTGGAATAACACGTTTTACATTTCACTGTGAAAATCCTAAATTAAATCAAATTGGATCTATAAATTCAGCTCTCAGCTGCATCAAACAGGTATTTAAATTTTACTGCATTTTTTATGTGGGGTTTTGTTGGCAAATTTAAGTTCTACTTCCTTAATATGTTATGGTAGGAAGTAGTAGCTTATCCTATGTTCAAAGTTTCAAACCATACAGATGAGTTGCAATCTTATCTAGTATGTCTTAGTGCAGGTCACTTTCTCCATTTAGTCAAAACTTATTCTGTGTTGCAATAGAATTCATCAATATGGTAAAAAATCACATTGATTCAGAAGCCAGTGATCTTCTGAGACTTGGATTGGAGTAGGGTTGTTCACATGTTGGTTTGGTTGCTCGTGCTAAAATAAGGCACTGGATGATTGGATTCCCGTTAAACTCCCCACCTCAATAATCCTATCCGCAAAGTGTGGACAGCTAAGATTCTCATGGGACCCACTTGTAATGCATTAGGCGTAAAATATAATTCTATGGATAGCTGACTAATGGATAAAATTACAGGACAATTTAGGTCGGACTATTACGATGCATGATAGAAGAGTTTGAGGACTTGAAAAAAATGATGTGCGTGGTCAGATTTCCTTTGCCTCGTGATGGATATTTCTTTATCTGTTCTCTGAAAAATAACTGATTTAATGGACCAATCCAGCTGGATCCACCCACGTACACCAATACCACAGGTGCATTTATCTGCTGCAACAGTGTCATGCTGGGGACCTCATATCTGCCATGAGATTGCATAGGATTCCTGGGCAAAACCTGAAACTGTGTCTCAAGTACCATGGGCACTATGTTACAGGAAGATGTTGTCAAGCTGGAAAGGGTGCAGGGAAGATTTTCGAGGATGTTGCCAAGTCCTAAGGGTCCTGGGTTATAGGGGGAGGTTGAGTGGGCTAGGACTCTATTCCTTGGAGCACAGGAGGATGAGGAGTGATCTTATAGAGGCTTTCAAAATCATGAAAGGAATAGATCAGGCAGATGCACAATCTCTTGCCCAAAGCAGGGGAATCGAGAACCAGAGGACATAGGTTTAAGGTGAGGGGAGAAAGATTCAATAGGAACCTGAGGGGTAAATTTTTCACACAAAGGGTGGTGGGTGTATGGAACAAGCTGCCAGAGGATGTAGTTGAGGCAGGTACTATCGCAACATTAAAGAAACACTTGGACAAGTACATGGATTGGACAGGTTTAGAGGGATATGGGACAAACGCAGGCAAGTGAGACATGTTGACTGGTGTGGGCAAGTAGGGCCAAAAGGCCTGTTTCCACACTGTAAGACTCTGTGACACTTTGACACAGTACTACTCTGATGGTTTCTGACATCTTGCTGCTGTCAAAAGTTGTTTTCATTGTTTCTATACACTCGGGGACATTTCAAAATGAAATGTTAACAAATTCAATTTGAAATATCTGTTATTAATTATAGGGCACTCACAATTTTTATCATGTTCAGATGATCCCAGAAAGCCTCCTCTTACTTTTGTTTATATGCTTCTTATTTAATTGCTGATAAATCATCTCCAATCCAATAATAGACACAGACAGCCAATGGCATTAAATACTAAACTTCAGCAGACATTGTTCAATGAATGGGACTTCGATATTAACTCAGAGTCCAAACAATTAGGTCGTTTTTTTCAGGGACATTCGTGAAATTATATTGTAATGTTCTAAAAGGAAAAGTATAATTATTTATGGTGCAGCCGCTGAAAGAATGAAGGGCACGGGGGAAATGTTTTGTGTACCTGCGGCCAATCTGGGCTCTTGATGACTGAGTGCATCCTGTTCCTCTGAAAATTTAAATGCACCCTCAGAAGCCTTTCAGTGACTACATTTTGATGTCAAAATTGAAGGATTATGCAAATTCTTGTTGGAATCACAATTTACAATGTTACTGTATAAAATACATTCTTACCGTACCAGCAGAATGATAGCAATTTAACAAGGTGCGTTGCGGATTGACAGACTAAATGGCACTTTCAGCCTTATGTTTTACCATCTTGTGCTACCCTTAAAACGCAGAGTGAAAGAAGTCTCTCTGTTTTAGTAATAGGCAAAGAAGGGAAAAGGTAACAAGAGTTACCTCATGCCACAAAATAGAGGTTGTCTGACTGTCAAGATAATTTAACAGCAAGTGATAATCACAAGGACACAAATTGCACTGTGGCAACAATGGGGACAAATGCATATGGGGTTACACAAAAAGCTGGAGAAACTCAGCGGGTGCAGCAGCATCTAAGGAGCGAAGGTGATGGGCGACGTTTCGGGTCGAGAGTCTGAAGAAGGGTCTCGACCCGAAACGTCGCCCATCTCCTTCGCTCCTTAGATGCTGCTGCACCCGCTGAGTTTCTCCAGCTTTTTGTGTAACCCTCGATTCTCCAGCATCGGCAGTTCCTTCTTTAACACAAATGCATATGGGTTGACCTAAAATTCCCTGTTCTGCTGTTGCAGCAGAGATATCAATGTGTTTAAATGAAACAAGTAAGTTAACTTTCAATATTTGTTTTAGCTATGATTGTTGAAGGAGAATCAATTCAGCATTTGGGCCTATTACCCCACAGTTCAATTTCAAAAGCTAGAACTCTTCTTCCACAATGGTTCAGCTATTGCTGGAGCAGTTTGACTTGGACAGGCACAGTGAATTGGAGAATGATTAGCTCAGCCTTAAAGTCGCTGCACATTTGCACTGCAAGCTGCTGGGAAATGCAACTCGACAACATTGCAGCAAGGTTAAAGGCGCATCTGGGACCTCTTGAACATTGGATCCAGCGGCCTGTAACATTCAATGCAACGTGAAAATGGGGGACAGATGGCATGACACAGAAAATGAAGGAAATATAGCTAAACAGAGTGCAGAAATAAATTAAATTGAAGACAATGAATGGGAAGATGTTGAGAGGGGTAAAAAAAGACACAATAAAGAAATAAGAGATTAAAAAATACTCCCAAAACACCTATTTCTGCACATTCAATCGAGATAGACATTAAGGATTTGTACAACGTGATGGAGCAGCAAAAATTAACCAGCAGCTTGTGATGATTTGCAATTCAGGACACATCTATTCATGAACACAAACAGCTTGGGATAAGAGTGGGTGGCAGAGATGATTGTGAGATATGCCTTAATATTGGGGGGGATATCTTAAACAAGCCATTGTTTTTCCAGCAATTTCTCAACCAAAAAATCTATTACATGTTCATATATATCCAATATATTTTTAATTAACCTATGAAAACAGGCAACCAAGAACCATTAAAAATATTCTATAATACAACATTGGTAAAAAATAAATTATTAATAACCAAACCATGCCCAGCAAGATCAATCCTCTCCTAAATCATTAAACATTCTTGGTTGATCTTACCAGGGGATTTGGCTGTAAATACTTTCCATGAAAAATGTTTTAAAACACAATTTAAAAAAAAGCAATATTATCAAAATGATAATTTTGAATAATTTCGTTCACAATCCGAAATGATCTATTGCTACTGATGAAAACTTTAAACACATACATGCACATGTTTACAATGCATTCAGTACATCAAACTAAATGACTAAACCAGGTCACTACAACTGTGCTAATTGGACTAGATGATTGGAAACACTACAAAGCAACAGACATTTTAAAGGGATTTGAATATTGGGAATTAATTAATGGAGCAAATTTACTTAGAAGCTTTAAAGAGGCAACAACAGTATAGGTACTGAAGACCAATTTATTTTGTTAATATGTTAATTTATTTGCTTGATCACCAGCATTTAGTTTAGCATTCTTAGAACTCACAGAGACTGTTAAGTTGTAGTGCAGTTATAATTTGTTTCATGCATTTTTTAACTTCTTTCATTTTACAAACCTTTCCAATTTGCAAGAATTGTAGAAGTTTTCTCTTCTAAAAAAAATTGAAGAAAGCAAAAAGCTTATGATAAACAATTTAAATGTAAACTAAGTTGCAACAAGAGTGTGGAGGAAACTTCAATACAGGATTTCAGTATTAGTCATATGATGCATCAGATGATAAAATCCAGAACTAAATACATGCATTCAAAAATCGAAGGTCCAGTGCTAGGAAAGGCACTTTTGAGAAACCCAAATTAATTATTTCATGTGTTGTAGACAAAACAAGAGCAATCAATCTCATTCTTCCTTACCAATAATGGCAACCCAAAATGAAACAACAGCTAATATCTGGGCATTAACCCAACTAGATGTTAAACCTTTTACTGGGTGAAGATTCCAACAATTGGAGGCTGCTGGATTTTCTGCGTATCTTAAGTGAGAGAACAGCCTAGCTACAAGTGTAACATGTTAGAATGTATCTCAGAATATGCCTTTGTATTGTATACCCCAGCAACATTTACCTGGTACCACACCGCAGAACATGGTCACTTTAGGATTCGGTTTCACACAAAGTTAGCAAAGTAATTGATTCAGGGCTAACTGAACACCAGAGAAGGATCTCTTCTCCCTTTTTGAAGTGTCTGATTAAGACTGCTTCCCATGTCTTTAGCAGAAGGAGTGGTGCCAACCTCCTCATCAGCAACTGCAAACCTGATTACGTCACTCACCCAACAATAGATGGACATTTTAAGGGGTGATGCTTAAAAAATATCTCTGTTAATGATTCAAACTGTGGTCTCTCAAGGGTTCCCTTTCTCATGTGGGGGCTGTTCCATCAAACAAATAGCTGTTTGCTATTGCTTGAAAAAGACATGTAGGCTGCGGAAAGCTCAGTGAGGTATTCTGCTACACAGTGAATCCGGACTCATACAATGACATTTAAAGAACTGGATATTCAATTCAAGAAGCATGTATTACTTCAGGCTGCAGGCAGAATGAAGATTTGTCAATAGAAAAAGTTGCAAATTTATTCAAAATTGTTTTAAAATGTAAGCGATTAGTTTATTGAAAGATTGCTTATAATGAAGTATCTATGTTCTTTTAACTATGACAAATCATTTATAAAAAATGGATGTTCGCAACAATATCAATGCAAATTATGCAAAAATAAGCAAAGTTTGAATCAATAGATGTGTTTGCAAAAATTGTTACTTAAAATGTCTGATTCTTTATTTGTATTAACTTCCCCGCTCCAAAAAGCATGTAGTTAGCTTCCAAATATCGCCAATGACAGCTTCAATCTTTTGTCACCAAAATTGTTGATTTAACTTTGAACAAACTGCTCTGCAGGTGCTATTAATCTCAGTTTGCACAAACTTCATTTTCTTTAATGGAAAAACACAGATGAATGGTTAAATGAAACACTTACCTAAACAACAGGGATTTCTCTCTACATAAAATTGAATTGGATCCTTGCCAAAGATAAAAAACATATCTTTTTTTCTTGCATCCTGCACCCATTCCATCCTAAATCAATGCAACCTCTATTTTTTCATGGGCTCCTGTAGTGTGAACTACTATTATGGTTAAAATATGGGACAGGTCATGTTAGATACCTGCTGCTCTCTAGATGTAATGATGCTAGACTCCTGGAGTTGCAATACAAATCTTTACCAAGGCCAGAATTTGATTCATATCTGTCAGATTTTACACGTTACTTTTCTCAACATGTTAGATATTTTAAAGAGAATAGTTTTTTTAGGAAATAGTGTCCAGTACACCATTAGAAGAAGGTGATATTAAAGGATGGCATGTTTTCTTTCACCATTAGAAACTGCAGACCAAACCAAATTAGATGATTTTTGATTTAAACACATAAATTACATTACTTTGGGCACGTTTTAACAGCTACATTTGTGGTAACTCAAGAACACAAAACAAAATTCCCACCTCATCATAGATACCCAAGTGTTATCTGCACCAAACAATTTGATAAGAATCATCTCCATGCTGTTGTTTGTGACAGGAGAATAATATCAGAAATGGCACAAATCAATGTCCATGCCAGGATGCAATTTTAAAAACTGTATTGAAAGATATAAGATAGACACAAAATGCTGGAGTAACTCAGCGGGACATGCAGCAAGTCTGGAGAGAAGGAATGGGTGACGTTTTGGGTCAAGACTCTTCTTATCTTCTCGGGGACAAGCATACAGAATCGTAACTTACTGTAGGTGAGGCAGAGATTTGAATCAGATTTTAAGAACACTGGGTGCCTCCAACAAAGTGGACATACTAACGAGCGGCACTGCCATTGCAACCTAAATATTTTTCAGACAACAGGAATCATCAGTGAAAGGCAAATTTGCTTTTCATTTAAAAACTAGCCTTTGAAATATTTAAAAAATTCAAATATTACGTTTACGGTTGAGTTAGTGAAAATACTAAAGGAAATTATGTTGTTCGTGACTAGCTCAGATCCAATAAACATGGCTGTTTATTTAAATATCCTTTTGGTGTCCAAGCACAGTTATAAATGAAATAGGTGCAATTCAAGAGGATTTTGAGTAAATTAAATCAATATACATTGTAATTAGATGACAGAAGTGGACTTTCAAAGATTACATCATGAGTACAATAAAGTACGATGCTTTCTGAAAGCTTTAAGACAAATTTGCTAATAAAAAGTTAAACACAATCTGTCAAATTTTGCAACATAGTTTGCAACACAGAGTTTTAAATTGTGATAAGTAAATTTAATAAAACCACATTAACATTAGAATTTGATTAAACTGTTGTCTATCATTTTAATCCACTGACTTTAATTCAGAATGCTGAGAATTCACATCATCAATTAATTGTGTGATATTTTGACATGTTAGTTTTTGACCAAGTTGCTAATGGAAAGCTGTTCTATGTATTGCTCTGACTTTCCTGGTCACAGGAGAGCAGAGGTAGTGGAGGAGAATGCTTAGCTGTCTTCGAAGAGGGAAGAAACTAAACGACTAACGAAAGGAACATAAAGCTCTGAAACAGACCCTTTGATCCATCATGTCCATGAAGACCAATGGTATTTGTAGTAATTTTTGCACTATTTATATTGTTTGCATAGTCTTTTACTTTTCACCATTTTGCAGAATTTATGTGTGATTTATATATAATTTATGTTTTTTTATGTGCCTGTGATGCTGCTTCAAGCAAGATTTTCATTGTTACCTCATCATACGTGCATATGACCTGACTTTCACAGATTTATGGACGTTTCTCTTCACTCTCCTGCGTCCTACATTTGTGGGATATATTGGATCTGTCAAAATGCAAAAAGCAACAAGCGCATCTTGCACATATCAGGATTAGCAATAATGTTCCATTGAACAATTGAATTCCATCTGTCACTGCTCTCAGCTGATCAACATAGTTCTGTAACCCAAGACCGCCCTCCTCACTATCAACAATACGACCAGTTTCTGTGACATCTGCAAATATCCCAATAATTTATCCTACATTCTAATCCAATGTGTTAATGTATATGACAAACAGTAAGGATCTGATGCTGACTGCTGCTAGAAATTCATCCAATGTTTTATGTTTTGATTGTTATGATTTCATCATGTTATGATTTATGCAGGCAAGTGAACTTGCCCTTTAAGTTCATTGCCATTCAACTCAATGCAGCTGAATGTCACAGGTGGAGTTAAACCTTCATATGTTGCTACATCATAAGTTTTACAGGAACAGAACAATGAGTTTCTTTACTCAGTTGAATTTATACTGGGCATATCGAGTTACTGAAGTGATTTATTGGACATTTATTGATGCTAAAGTAAGTGAATGACGTGGAGTTTAAGACATATTGTGTTGTCAGGCCAAGATCAGGTTGATTCCAAATGATGTTATTTCAGTGGATATTCTGTTGACTACTTTTCCACTGAAACTCTGAGGTGAAAATGTATGTTAAAAAAAGGGGAAAAATACTTTATTGTGAACATTTTACTAATATTTGCAGAATCCCAGTGGAATTTCCAGACATTCTCTGGGAACAAGGGGGATTTTGTTTGGGATCTTTGATTGTGAATGAAAGCACAATGGACAACTTTGGAATCAGGAGGAAAAAACACACACACAAAATACATAGGTGATCCCCTGATAACTCTGTTTTCAATTTACCAACTAAATTGACTGTTCTTTCTATGCTAAAACTTATTTTTATGCATGATTTAGGATGATATGGGAGCATGGCACATTCAGGTGCTGAAAATGATGTATCATTTTGAAATATAGCTTTCTTGATTTTAGCTCAGGGACAGAAAATAAGAAACAACCTTCTCAATGATGACAATGAACAGGAATCTTGATGGAAGATGTTTCTAGAACTCAAATGACTAATAGAGGGCAGCATGAACATTAGGTCTCTTTGGAATGTCAAATCAAATAATTTGAAACCAGAATGATTATTTCAACAATTGGTAATGTGTTAGTACAGAATATATATCAAGGGTTGCAAATAAAGTGCAAAGGTGAAAGAAAATGGGCTAAAACAGCTTCAAAATGTGTGACAAACATGGCCTGTATGCTATTGCATTTTCTGAAATTATGGTTGAAAATCTATGAATTTAGATTGAAAGAGCAAGCATTATATTAAAAAATTGAACATAAGATGACTAAAGAATAAATTGGGAAATGCTGTGTTTTTTTTCTTGCTGGCATGAAATCCATGGATTATTCTTATTATACCACTCCAATACTGCAATCAAACGTAGGCGAACACAAAATATTTTAATATTTAATCAGAGCCATATTTTTCACCATGTGCGGGTTCTTACTTGCTTCTTCATGAAATTAGTAATGCTACATTTCCACAAATGTGTTCATCCTCATTGTTTAACATCTGAACTATGAACTGTTTGATTTTGTTTGGCTTTCTCTGATCTATGTTTTTCTCTACACCTGGTGTATCAGAGAAGCTCACTGAATGGGCATTTAATTTTGGTGCGTCCACGGTTGTGTCAATGAACTACAATTCTACATTTGTAATGTGCAGCCCCCACCAAACAATTATTCAGCCTTGTTAGATCTAAATGGAACTTGAGGTTTCAGCCTGATTACAAGTTGTCACCCATTTCACTTGAAGTGTCAGCCATTTCCTTTCATCTCTCAGCAGTACAAAATGTGTTACTTTTAAGAGGTGTGGGAAGAAAAGCAGGTTAATAACATGACATTATATTCACTAGCTAGAACATTTAGGAGCCAATTCATGTCAACAAACTGCCATGGAAACAAATCTTAAAGAGACAGCCCTCCTTTCATTACTATTATTTTCCACATGTCTGAAGGGAAAAAATGTACACTTTTAGTTTACTTAAAATACAGTTATTTATATTGTTAGCTGGACAATCCCAACCTGAATATTATAATTCTAAGATAATTGACAAGTTAATGATAATTAGAATGCATTTTCTTATTGGTAGAAATACAACATTTGAATATTTTAATTTATTAAATGGAGAATTTGATATCCCAGGGATCAATGAATAGGCAGTACTGTCTCTTTTTAGTGAACAAAATAAAAGCAGGTCCAATAGTTTTCATCAAAGAAAGTAATCCTAAAAACAAAAATGTATAAGGTAAAGAAGCCTGGGTTCATAGGTCAGGAGTAATATGTTGTTATTTTATTCACCTAATTAGCCATTAATGTAAGCTAAAGGTATACTCCACCCAGGAGTAAAATTGAACACATTTATCCTTTAACTAGTCAAAGGTTGTTATCCTTTTCCAGGTCAAGGGAATGGAATGGAATTACATAGGGATTAAATGGTTATATGATTACTCACATGATGAAAATGAAAGAAGATTAAAAAGTAGAATGCGCCCAGGCCCCATGAGGTTGAGTGGACAGACAGAAATGGAACAAAATAACAGGTTAGTTGAAAAGCAAAAAAGACCCCACCTGAGGTACCACTTTCTGCACTGACAGGGTATCATTACTGCAAATGCTAAGCAAATACATTTGCCACAATAAATAGCCATAATATAGCTGAGTGCACTGAAATAGCTTGATATTTGTTTGGTCTGAAGCAAATTGTTTCTTTATAGAGCAAAGTTTCCCTATGCAATGGGGTGAAATGACATAATACTGGACCCATGTACAATGTTGTGCAACTGGATTAGGTTTCATTCATAAGCTTGATGGTAAAATTGTCTCCCAGTGGAGAAAGATGATAAATGTAAGTTAAATCATGCCATTGCAACCCATTTCCCAGCAACTAGTTCAATATTGGCCTTATCAAAGTCTTAAAAATACTTCACTCAGACTATGCTATATCATGAAAGCTCAGCAAAACATGAGGCGGATTAATGGAATTGTTAGTAACATATCAAGGTATGAAAACTTGATACACCCATATGAATTATTTTGTCTGTTACATATAACGGATTCTGCTAAAATAGAAAGGAAGGGAATTTGATATGAATGGTATTTTTTCTCATTTTATTTCCGTGTTCTTAAATATTAGTACCTTGAAATCCATATTTTATTGGTCGTGCTATGTTTACAATATAGTCAGGTCACTGTATTGCACTCTGCCTTTGAGTTTTATCCTATTGAATTCAAAAGAATGAACTTGGAAATTAAGTGCAGTACACTGTGCTGATGAGAGTATATAATGCACTTAACTACCAAATGGACATTACGTTTTAGCCTGCATAAGTCCAAACATCTGCTTCCATTTCCACAAAAGAAAACTGGTGAATTGGATGCATTTCTCAAAACGTGGAGTAATTGAGGAAGCGTTGTGGAAATCGGCCCTTCGGCCCAACCTGCCCACACCGGCTAACATGTCCCAGCTACACTAGTCCCAGCTGCTCACGTTTGGTCCATATCCCTCCAAACCTGCCCTATCAATGTATCTGTCTAACTGTTTCTTAAACGTTGGGATAGTCCCTGTCTCAACTACCTCCTCTGACAGCTTGTTGTGTGAAAAATATACCCCTTAGATTCCTATTAAATATTTTCCATTCAACTTAAACCTATGACCTCTGGTCCTAAGATCTGGGCAAGAGACTCTGTTCATCTATCTATTCCTCTCATGATTTTACACACCTCAATAAGATCACCCCTCATCCTCCTGCGCTCCAAGGAATAGAGTCGCAGCCTACTCAACCTCTGCCTATAGCTCAGACCCTGTAGTTCTGGCAACATCCTCGTAATTCTTAACTGTACCCGTTCCAGCTTGACAACATCTTTCCTGTAACACGGTGTCCAGAACTGAACACAATACTTTAAATGTGGCCTCACGAACGTCTTATACAACTGCCACATGACCTCCCAACTTCTGTACTCAATGTGTCAAAATATGTCCTTTTTGTACTCAATGTGTCCTTTTTGACCTCCCGATCTACCTGTAACTCCTCCTTCACGGAACTACGCACCTGCACTCCAAGATCCCTTTGCTCTACAACACTACCCAGAGCCCTACCATTCACTGTGTATGTGCTGCCCATGTTAGACTTCCCAAGATGTAACACCTCACATTTTTCTTAACTTGCAATAACGGCATGGAAAATTGAAACCTGAATCAAAGGCAGATAACTTTTTTGCTTTTCACTGTAATGGAACCAAATATATGCAGGTGAAACTCAAACTGACATTAACACCAATGAGTGTGTAAGAAGGAACTGCAGATGCTGGTTTAAACTGAAGATAGACACAAAAAGCTGGAGTAACTCAGCGGGACAGGTAGCACCTCTGGAAAGAAGGAATGGGTGTTGTTTCGGGTCAAGACCCTTCTTCAAATTAACAGCAATGAACTATGATGAATTACTCTCCTTTCAACTTTCTTTAACAAAGCATTAATTGGGAGATTGATAGGTCGTTATTTGACCATGGTCTTCCTCTCAAATTTAGTAATTGTCAAAGTATTACTTCAAACAAGCAACATGTTTGTGTATAAACTGGAAATTTGAGTAAAATGGTAAAATGGGGGAAAACAATGACCCCCATCAGGTCAGATTTAAAAAATTCTGATGGTAAAGATGATGAAATTGTTAAAATATATTAATTTAGTGTCATGTACCATCCCTGATAAATGTTAAGTCTGGAAATCTTTATACATTATTCTAAATGTTTAGTTTGGTTTAATTTAAAGAAATGGCGTGGAAATACGGGCTTCTGTTCACTGAGTCCAAACCGACCATTGATCACCCAATCACACTAGTTCTATGTCACACCACTTTTGCATCCACTCCCAGCAGATTAGAGACAATTTACAGAGGCCAATTAACCTAAAAGTCTGCACGGCATTGGGATGTGAGAGGAAACCAGACCATCCGGAGGACATGCAAACGCCTAATTTTCTAATTTCCAAGCCTTCTAGTCAAATACACACTTGGTTTAGAAGATAATGCACATTTTTAGGTCATACAGTGTGGAAACAGGCCCTTTGGCCCAATTTGCCCACTTTGTCCAACATGCCCACTAGTCCCACTTGCCTATGTTTGACCCATATTCTTCTAAACCTAATCTATCCATGAACCTGTCCAAATGTCCAAACTAAGTTTGATGCTTTTTATTTAACACTGGATTATTTTAAAAGATGCTTCTCTATATTTTTGAATAACATTATTCCCTTAAAGCTATAAATATGAATTTCAAATGACAAATGTTTGGTCATGAGTTGTAACATGATTACATGTAATAAGCAAGGATCGATCAGTGGTGTTGTATTTACAGATAATCTCATCCTGAGATTAACGATTTAGCTAATTATTCACCTATTCAAATGATTTGAAAAATGATTCATTTCACGTTATTACAGAATAACTTTGTATCTTGTGTTTATATCTTGGAACAATATGTCTTTGAAAAGCATGATATGTTAGAATGAAGTTGACATAGCAAATGAAGCCAAAGGGGTTATTTTTCAACTAGAAATTACAATTAAAATATAATTTCTGCTTTTCTTCTCAGAGCCTAATGCAGAAGGTAAATGAAGCATTAAATGGATTGAAATTTACTCTGATATTGGAGTGCAGTTCCAACAGAATGAACTTGCGGTGGGATGGATTATCAAACATATTATACAAAATAGTGTGTTGAATTCATAATCCAGATTAAATTAATAGTTAAAATATTGTTAATAACATTGATTGGATTTATTTTAACTCCCACGCTTCGGTTCCTGTTATGCACTTCTGCATATTTTGAATATAATATGTTTGCTACTTATGGAGATATTAATGGAGGAGTTGATAAAAATACTTTTTTATCAATATTGTGTGAAGTGTAAATGTAATGCAGTGTCAAGGTTGGCAAAACCTCCAGGTATCTTTTGAACATCTTGGTGATCAAAGATTCCTTTATCACTATTTTTTGTGTAAAGATTTAATTTCTTAGCGTTTGGAAGACATGCATTCACTTCTCAAGAGGTACTATTCTGCACTGAACAGTTACATCTACTGGCATCTGCTAGCAGTATAAATGTCATTTTGGTTAGCTATGACCTGGAATGCTCCTGCCCGTTCCATTTTGGAAGTATTGAATGAAAAGCCAAGAATATCAACACAAAAATAGGAATCGGAGAAAGCCACAAGTCAGTTTGATGATCCGATCTTCAAGTCCTTCTATTCCCTAAGTGAATAAATGTAGTTCAGTCTCAGCCTTAAGCACACACAGCCCTCAGGGATGGTGAAGTCCAAAGATTCACAAACAGGGGAAATATTTCTGTATACTTCTCTCTAAAATGACCAACTCCTTAGGCTGGCTAACAGAATTATCCAGGAACTGTTACTGAACATCTCAGACAGTTAGTGTGAAATTACGTATCATTTCTCTGAGCTCTGACCACAACAGGCTCATCCTGCTCGATCTCCCCTCGAAGGACAACCCTGATGGGATTACCATCGGATTGGAACATTCAGTAGCCTGAGGTTCTGAACCACCATGTTCAAGAACGGCTACATTCCTACAACCATCAGGTCTTGAACCAATGTGCACAACTCTACTCCAACCTTGACAACGGAATGTTACAGACCTCCTCTTGCACTATCATAGACCTGTCTTCTCACAGTGTTTTTGCACTAATGTCTTTTATAGTATTTGGCTTTTCACTGTTCTTGAAAAATTCAAGAATAAATTATGTTTTTGTGTGTTCTCTTGAGTTTATGTACCTGGAATGCTGCTGCAAACAATATTTCCATTGCACCTGCATCTCACCGTCCTTGTGCCTATGATAATAGATTCAACTTGATTTTTGCTGGGAACCAATTTAATGGCCTCTTATTGAAGGCCAAATATATTTAATCGTGTTATCCATCCCCTTCAAACACACCTTCCTGATTATTTTCCCCACTTGCAAGTTTTGCTTACCTGCACAAGAGCACGTAAACCTGCTTGAGTAACAAACTTCAACAGCTTTTGCCATTTAAAACATATTCTCTTTTGAATTCTTCAGACTAAAATTAAATATGGGCTGGGTCGTGTCTGTGTTAACGTTTTTACACAAAAGGGTGGTGGGTGTAAGGAACGAGCTGCCGGAGGAGGTAGTTGGGGCAGGTACTATCATGACATTTAAGAGTCACTCGGACAGGCACATTGACAAGGCAGGTTCAGAGGGTTATGGGCTAGGTGTGACCAGTATATATGGGGCATGTTGTTCGGCATGGGTAAGTTGGGCCAAAGGGCCCGTTTCCACGCTGTATGACTCTATGACCCTACAAGTGCACATGGCTCCTGCAAAATATGATACACTGATTCACTCCTCCAAAAGTGGAGAGGACCACAGGTGGAGATCTAGCAGAACCTAAGACCCCACTCCCCCATAATTTGCAATGAGTGCCTTCGTGAGCTGGTTGCTATCAAAGGTGTGTTGACTATTTTGAAATGCCTGATGTCCAGAGGCATTTAAACTGACTAAGATAATTAAAGAATAGAAAAAAATACTTTCAAAACCAGTAAATTAATTTAAAACAAATATATGAAGTAAAATAAAAAAATATAAAAACAAAGAATTAACCCGAGAGTACTTTTTTAGACCTGATTTCTGACTCAATCCAAATGGGAACCTGACATAAACTGAGGGGCCAGATGTGAAGTGCAACCAGCCCCATAGCGTAAAATGTTCAGGTGCCATTACTGGATGCCATTTAGCGCCTAATGATGCATTGAAAAATCAGAGGCACTAGGCTACATTTTCTAACACGTCTCCAACGTGTGTAGTACAATGCATAAATCCACAAAGCAAAGGTGTGTTGAATATCAAAATACAGATGCATAGCCATTCCCTACAGAAGCACTTCTCTCATTGGAGTTATTACCAGCCCAGCATTTCATCTGCCAACCCTTCCTACTTGCTTAGTTACTCGGTTAGGTTCCATTGCAGTCCTTTGATTTCTCACATCAAAGTTTCCCACCCAACTTTGTATCATTCGCCCTTTTAACTAAGACATTCATAGCTTTAGCTCCAGCACTAATCTTTCAAGATACTTGAAATGTGTAAACACTGAGGTAAGGTTTGTAAGCAGACCACCGGATGTATCAGTGCAATGCATAACCCTTAGGAATTCATATCATGAGTTTTTTTAAGTCATGGGAATGTTTTAGGGTCTTTGAAGGGAATCCCATTTCACTCCAACTGTTAACATGATGTAACATTGAGATTTAGGGTTAGCATTGGCCTTCTGCAAGTTTTTGTTGATAGTTTAGGGATAATGGTGCTTTGCTTGGAAGCACTTCCACGTAGACCATTGATGTCCAAACAAAGTAGTTTGTGAAGTCTATTGGAAAATAGGGACCATTATATTTCTAACCTATTGAGTTAATGACTTGCTGAATATGAAAGAGCACGTGTGACAACATTTTGGTGGATATGCAATAATTCTACACCAAATTCATAGACAATAGATAGACAATAGGTGCAGGAGTAGGCCATTTGGTCCTTCGAGCCAGCACCGCCATTCAATGTGATCATGGCTGATCATCCCCAATCAGTACCCCGTTCCTGCCTTCTCCCCAGACTCCACCATTTTTAAGAGCCCTATCTAGCTCTCTCTTGAAAGCATCCAGAGAACCTGCCTCGACCGCCCTCTGAGGCAGAGAATTCCACAGACACACCACTCTCTGTGTGAAAAAGTGGTTCCTCGTCTCCGTTCTAAATGGCTTACTCCTTATTCTTAAACTGTGGCCCCTGGTTCTGAACTCTCCCAATGTCGAGAACATGTTTCCTGCCTCTAGTGTGTCCAAGCCCTTAACAATCTTATATGTTTCAATGAGATAACCTCTCATCCTTCTAAACTCCAGAGTGTACAAGCCCAGCTGCTCCATTCTCTCAGCATATGACAGTCCCGCCATCCCGGGAATTAGCCTTGTAAACCTACGCTGCACTCCCTCAATAGCAAGAATGTCTCTCCTCAAATTAGGGGACCAAAACTGCACACAATACTCCAGGTGTGGTCTCACTAGGGCTCTGTACAACTGCAGAAGGACCTCTTTGCTCCTATATTCGATTACTCTTGTTATAAAGGCCAACATTCCATTCGCTTTCTTCACTGCCTGCTGTACCTGCATGCTTACTCTCATATACTTTGCTGACTTGTGGAAACTGAATTAATCAAACATTTGCAGCAGCATTGAAGATGTCATCAAGTTTGATTGGTCTCTAAATTTTTAATGTGTGTTTTCTCATACGGCTGTAATGATAAGGAAAACAAAAACAATGAAACTGGATGTTATGGATAAAAGTTGTAGAAGTTTGCTCCATGTCTTCTGCTAAGGTCCAATAAAAAATGTGTTTAGTGCCTTTACACAATTGAACAAATGAGTTGGGTAAAATGAGTGATAAAATTGATTGCATGCATCTGGTCTGTGAAGGGAATGGATCAAACAGTATTATTTTCATTCAATGTATTATCATTAAACAGCAAGAATTTCCAGTCTAGGATAGGGATGGAAGCTTGTCCATGGTTACAGAGCCAACACAAGTAATAGAGCAGAGGATCTGGACATGACTGTGCGTCCAAAATCTGACTCTGCTAAAGTCAATGAAACTGAATTTCGGAAAGGAAATATAATACACGGCCACCGAGAATTTTATTATGTAAGATATTTTAGATACACTCATTTCATCAAAAGTTTTGATATCATGCTCATTTATTAAAGTAATTTTTGCTTCTCATAATAAATTTTTCTGTTGTTTTAGTTCCTTTTGGTAAGAGTAATGTTTGCCCTAATGTTTGCCCTGACGGCCTCTTAGAATAGTTTTTGATTTGCTAACAAATTGGAATTCTACGCGAGAAAGTGGATCCCATGAGCACAATTACAACAGCATAGCAGCTCTACCCGCAGTTCATCACAATAGTTGGCCACATCCATGTGAACTAAAGTCAATTAGAACTCAGTCCTCAACTCACACCAGCATAGCTGTTGCTTGGCTAGCATAAGGCACACATCGACTGAAGTGATGGCTTGATAGGTGCACGTTTCCTCCTCAGCCTGCAGAACTTGGAACTTTTGGAGGTAAACAACACCTATTGCTGTTTCCTCATCATGCAGGAATGGGCACAATGACACCAACTAATGGCTTCCCATTTTGACTTTAATAAGTTGCACACAGCAATGCTCAGGAATACTGAAACTGCACCAGAGCAATGGTTGTGCTGATGTGTTGAGTTAGATACTGTAAAGCCCTTAGGGCTAACGGAATCAAGGGATATGGGGAGAAAGCAGGAACGGGGTACTGATTTTGGATGATCCACCATGATCATCTTGAATGGCGGTGCTGGCTCGAAGGGCTGAATAGCCTACTCCTGCACCTATTTTCTATGTTTGCTGCGATCACCAAGTTGTAGTGGCTTGGGGGCCACTTCTGACAACTCCTGGAGTTGATCAGCTTGGATCACTCATAGAGGGGGGCAGGGGGCTTGCCAGATGCACAGGAGGTCACTATGCACCTCTAGCCTCCCATTGCATTTCCCCTTACTTCCATGACAGTCATTTCTACTGCTCTACAGTGGCAGCCAGGGCAGAGTCCTTTAAGTTCCTTGCTAGCACAGCAAATGTCATTTTAGCCAGAATCACACAGCCATCAGCATAGGTTTGTTTTTAATGTATTTTTGTACAATTTCACAGATAATCGGAGTGGATTTTGTAGGATATGAATCTCAACCCCTATTTCTAGGCATCAGTGAATTCTCCCTAAGGCTAACTGAAGGCAGCTTGTAGAAACCCTTGGCTCGGCTTCTTCGCCTTCTCACTTCCAATATGAGAAATAACTAAATTACCAATAAATTCTGATTAATAGTTGGCAAGATTTTTTTAATATGTTGCAAAATGGAGATTTGACTCAAGCAGTCAAAATGGAGCCTTAAGCAGACAATGGAGACACATTCTATTGTGAGGGCCTCCATTGGCATCTGATGCTGGTCATCTGAAAACAATGGTATTCAGCCACAGAGTTATTCTTAACACATCTGTCCCGAAAACCCATAGAACCTTGATTATACAGCAGTCCTTGGTACAAGATGAAAATATATTGATGTTTCATACTGTTTAAATTTAAACACAAACACACACACACACCAACACACACACACCAACACACACACACACACAGACTGTTGGTAGAACTGTTAAATCTGCGTGTTATTTACAGCTATTGTAAAGGGGTATGACTTTTATTGGTTAAGAACCATTATTCCACTCCTCTTGTTGCAAGTAGTAATGAAAATATTCTGAAGAAAATATCCCGGTCAAATTATGTTGTTGTTGAGTCTTTGCTTCCAAGGTAGCTTAATATATTTATTTGCAGACTGCATGAACCCGCTGGCAGTGCTGAAAGAGGTCCCCATCCCCTCATGCAATAGAGAAAAACAGCAGAGAAGATGCAGCCACAGAAATGACAGTGCTCCGTACTGACCTTGAATCTGGGTCGAGCTCGTAGGCTCATTTACTTCTATAATCGGAGAAAATTGTGAGGTGGTTGGAGGGGGTGGGGAGAGGAAGGGTGAGGAAGTAGGGGGAAGGAAGGAAGGAAGGAAGGAAGGAAGGAAGGAAGGAAGGAAGGAAGGAAAGAAGGAAGGAAAAGAAATCCAAAAAATACAGTTTACATATCCTTAGTCATGGAACTGAGCAGCAAAGTGACGCTAATGGTAACACACATGCAATAAAATGATCCTGAAACATAATGAAAGTGCATCATGGATTTGAACTGGGAAAAAGTCATAACTCCAATTAGCAGCAAAGAGTTAACACCTTCAGTTTAACACCAATTATCACTGTGTCATCCATATCACACCTTTTCACAAGCAAGCATTTCTCTTTGGAGAGGTGCTTGTGCATCAGTTCCCACCCATTTGTCTTCACGATTAGTATTTTAAACCATGGTATGCCAATTGAATATTGAGCAAAAATGACCTGGAAGTTCAATCAGTACTGCCTTCCCTGATTTCCTTGGAGGGTGCCAGTGACATTCACACACTGGTTGTGAATCGAGGCAACAGTTTGTGTTGTTCTTGGCCCCAGCATTCAGCACCCCAGGTTAATTCTGGCTGAGGTGTTGCCAGTACCTTTAGTTTCCACTGCATTTTGCTGAATACAAGAGGTGGCATGTACATTTGCGAGGTGAAAATTCATCAGGACACACAAATGGTTCTCGCTGCACATTATTTTCCTGAAAGGGAACAAAGTATCTGCAAATAATTCCAATGGTGCTTTTATCCATTCACACCCTAAAAAAAGCTGCAAGACTTAGGTAATTCTTCGATATACCAGCAAACGATAATTGCACAAAGACATTATTATAAACGGCAGCATAGACACTTTCAGAATTCTGCTTATGAGTTAATATTTAAAATTCCAAGTGAAGGATAAATGTTAACACTTTATTTCTCAGACGTAACCTCATCAGTACCTAAAGCAATAGCAGGCTGCAAACAAACAGGTGTATTCACTAACTATTGATATCTCTGGTATCCCCTGCTGTTTCTGTACTAATAATCTGCAAAAGTGGAAATTATTGCCAATTTAACTGATTTTTGCAAAAAGCAAGACTTAATAGCACCACAGGATAACATTTGTAATACAAAAAATAACTATAAATATATGTTTTATTTATTATGAGAGCAGTATGTCAGGCTGCAGCCACTATGAATTTCCAGTAAATTCTGTCTTTTTACTGTTTTATTCATGTCTACTTTAGGGACATGATGTTACAACTTTGAAGGGTGGCAAATCTGTGGTTACATTTTTTTCATGAACCTAACTAGCATTTCCATCTTAACACTGGGTTCAGTATAAGGTGTGTACCACCAGAACCACCTGATTAAATTGCTTCTATTTATTTTATGAAGTTGACCTCATGAGCATGGACTGGTTCCACCAAGAAGCAGGAGAGAACAGGAGATCCTTCTTCC
The DNA here is from genome assembly GCA_963514005.1 of Raja brachyura. Next base: position 19,471,418 of record OY740806.1, on the reverse strand, counting down.
CCGTGGCTGTCAAACTTTTCAACTCCTCCCCTTCTGTCATGGGGTAGACCAAGACTGAGACCAACTACCATCCACCTCCCCAATCTTTGAACATCCCCCAATACTTTCCTTTCATCACTTTAATTTCATGTGTCATGTATTTTGTGTATTTATGTCTGTTGACAGATCAATTTCCCTCCGGGGATAAATAACGTTATATCGTATTGTATCGTAAATGAATACAAAATTGCAAAACTAAACTAAACTAAACTTAACTGGGCAGGAAAGGATTTCCTAAGTATCTATCCTTCCTGGCCTGAACAGTGAGACCTATATATTGAAAAAAAAGTGAAGGATAGTCATCAATTTTAATAGTGCAGGTCCAGTTTGCATCTGAAGATAAATGGGGCACATTCAGGAAGGTGAGGATATATCTGATGGCCTAGAACTATGATTGCAACTGAATCAATGTATGTCTCCTCTGCTGGATGTATTTGAAAAGACCAGCTGAAGACGAAACGTTGTCTGAATTGTTTTCAAATGGTCCTTTTTCCTGGAATGGGAGAATAGGCAACAGTGGGGTTAACAAAGGGAGGGCTCAAGTGAAAACAAGCAATGGTACGTGAATTTAATGTGGTGTTGTCTGCACTGGAAGGTGATCCTCCTAAAAGAGACAACATCATGCGTGCCCACCGTTCCACTGGTGACCACTGTGATGATGCACCTCTTGCTCATTAGTGACTGTTGCCAACTGAGTTGTGGTCTTGAGATCACATGTTGCTTGAGGCAAACATGCATTTGTTGTGTCCGTCAGCAACTTATCCAGCATTGTGGATGGACAAGCTCAATATCAACCTATATCCAATTGAGGTGAAAGTCTAAAGCATTGCTGATGCTCAAAATCTCTCTTTTTTTTTTAATGCTGTACCCATTCAGTAGATCAGATAGCAGATGTGGAAAAGGAAATAGTTAACATTTTAGGTGTAGGAAGGAACTGCAGATGCTGGATTAAGCCAAAGATAGACGCAAAAAGCTGGAGTAACTCAGCTGGACAATGCTGAGTTACTTTGCCTTCCATCACAGTGAGGAGGAGATTCACTGTGATGGATGTTTGTGAAAATTGAATTGTTTGTATGTTTTGTCGGAATTGTTTTGTTTGTATGGCTGTAGAAACAGAGTTTCGTTTGAGCCTCTCTGAGGTTCAAATGACAAATAATAAAATCTAATCTAATCTAATCTAGATGCTGCCTGAGTGTGACCAGCATTGTCTGCTTTCTCTGGCTGAGGTGCTGTTGAGCTGCTTTGGAGACTCCAGCCCCAGATGTTTTACATATTCTGCCTGTCTTGCACGGCAGGAATTTCAATTACAAAGCTACGCTTCCCTCAAGCCAAGGTCAACAGAATATGATGAGATAGATTTTTTTGTTGTTGTTGATTGAGAGCAGCAATCTTTATGAAAAAGCCTTGGTGATTGTATTTTCCTTTTTAAGAATGAGAAATGCCAGATAATCCCTGTATCATTTCATCATTTTACCCTTAGATCTAAATAACACGTTGCAATGCAATTTGTGTATGGAAACAAATGAAAGGTTTGCAATCACTTTTTCATGAAGACATTACCCTTCAAAATTTCTGTGTCAGATGTACAATCAAATGCAATTCAGCGTTACATTTACTGTACATTGTAATCATTAATTCATGGCTTTGACTTGCATTGGGCTCGAAGAATCCCTTGACAAATTCTTTCAGGATGCTGGAAATAACAATTTTGATTTGTATTATTCCTCAGGGTGCCTCAGTGGTTCAAGCTTTCAGCAGTTAGCACTCCCACATACAGGGTTGCTAGCACCTATTACAGGCTTTTTGACATTCAGACTCACTTACCTCGGCTGTGGCATCTAGGACATTAGATTAAAATACGGAAAACTGAAACATATTACTCTGGGAGTAGTGGGGATGGGAAGAACTTGCATTTGCAAATTGCACCATAACTGCAGCTCTGGGTGTACTTCCGGTTGCCACAGTAGCGCAGCTGGTAAAGCAGCTGTTTCACAGCGTCCCAGGCCCAGGTTCGACCCTGACCTTGGGTGTTGCCCTGTGTGGAGGTTGTGCATTTTCCCTGTGGCTGCGCGCTTTGGGTTCCGTGCAAACTAAACTAAACTTATGGATCACCTTGTCATCAAAATTGAGGTGCTGTAAACAGAACCTTTTCCATAGGCTTGAGGCTCAAAGGGAATCAATGAAGTACCTATTGATCAGCACACATCTGTAAAATAATGTTAGAAAATATGGTTGTGGCTGCAGCCCCCTTATAATTTTTCACCTTAACTGTGACGTTATGAACTTGCGCTATCCTACATAGAGGCTGAAATTGTGTTGCTTTAGTCACGACAATCACTCGTTTGCATCTCATGATTACTCCTGGCAGTAGGAAAACAGGCCTGGGAGAGGGCAGGCCATTCATCCTTATGGTAAGGGGGTGCGGAATGATGAGAACCTAAAATGGACATAACGTTTAACACAAGGTGAATGGTTCCCCCGAGGACACATTAAGAGCTGAACAAGGAGAAATGATTACAAGGAGACAATTCATGGGTTGAGTGAGTGGGCAAAGTTGTGGTCATGGATTTGATCATTGGTCATCCACAATTGATTTAACATAGATGGAACTGAGAGTTTTCTAAACGCTGTAAAATAACAAAAGGAGTGGAGATTCAAAGAGGACATGGATCATGGACCTTTACAGACAATAACTAAAATGGTTCAGGAAATCCTGGACATTATATCAAGAGTCCTGAAAGGAAAGGCGAGAAGTTATGTTAGACCTACACAATGTTCTGTTCTGATTATACCTGGAGTATTGACAGCACTGCATCTTTACAAAAACATATTGACCTTGACAAGATTTTAATTAAAATGTATTAGAAGATATTTGTATATCAGGAGTTGGCATATGAAAACAGGGTAGATTATCTTGAATTGACTTGAATATGAGCTAATTTGATAAGTTTTCAGAGTGTTGAAGCTGATAAAATGGACAGAGAGAAACTGCTTCAGTTCAATGGAGAAGTTGGGCTTCGGAGCGAGTCTAAACTGGAGCTGGACTTCAAAAGATTAAGTTGAGGATGGTAGAAATTTCCACAGAGGGTGGTAGAAGTTTGGAATACTTTTCCACAAAGAGCTATGCTTTTCCACAAAGATGCATGGTCAATTGCTGCAACTAAATGTTTAAATCTCGGAGCAGAAAGCAAACTGCTGGCAGAACTTAGTGGTTCAGATGACAGTTGTGGAGAGAAATGACAAATGACATTTTAGGTCAGGACTGTTCCTGAGTTTTGAAGAAGGGCCCTGACCCAAAACATCATCTATTATTTCCCTTCATAGATACTGATAACCTGCTGAGCTTCTCCACCAGTTGATTTTTTGCTCAATGTTCAAGTCTCTGCTGTGTCTTTCATCCCCATTTATAGTGCAAAGGGAAAAATTACAAAGCTTAGTCATTATTTAGCAGCAGAATAGCTAAAGGAGCTGAATGGTCTGTTCCTGCATAAGGATTAAATTCTATGATGAGTTATGAAATATTAACCAGAGAAATATAAATATTAAGGGTATCACGATTGGCATCAGGTCAGGGGTGTCAAATCATAGGATTTCCATAACCTGATGTGAGTGTGTGTCTTTGAGTGTGTGTCTTTGTGCTTCAATATTGCTCAGGAGGATAATTCACAAGTGGCCATCATTAAACATGATCTATTTTGAGATCTTGAGAATGTGGGGAGAATTAAATGGGATTAATGTAGGATTGGTGTAAATGGGTGCTTGATGGCTGGCATGGACAATGGTTTGTAGAGCATGTTTCTACACCCTATGACTCTAATTTACCATGTTGGGAAGTTGAAGCAAGTGATCTTTGAAGGTGTTAGGTGGAAAGTTCTGTCCTCTTGGGGTGATGAGCAATTAAAAGCAATTGCTTCCGAGCAGTTAGAAGAAGTGTCAGTGCAGCACTTACTGTGCACAGCTTCCTGCTATGGCCTTTTCAACTGAAATGTTTCTAACGAGTGATGGACTGATCAAGTTCGGGAATAAAGGTGAACTGAGAACCTGTGGTGAAGATCACCAAGCCAGGAAAACTTTGGGTTTGAAACATGTCAATACAATAATGAAAAGCAATTTTGTGTATATATTCAGCCAAAAAATTGCATTTTAATTTATCAGCAATATTACTGTTGACAGCTAACAAAATTAATTCCAAGCCTACTGAGCTTTGGTTCTTCGAACACCACAGGCACTGAAGCATGATTTTGTTCCTAATGCAGCCAAAGTCTGTAGCATACCTCATCAATTTTCCCACCTGCTCAGAACACAAGGCGGTTTCCATCACTCTCACTGCAGCCCATGGTGTTAAACATTAAATTTATATCAAAGACATCCTGAATGTTTGTATTTCAATCCTTAGTTATCAAGATTCGGCTTGCTATCATTGCGTGCTTCATTTTTTATACTGAATCGCACGCATAAATAATTCCAATTTTCCTCTGCAGAATTTAACGGTGTAGCTGGCAGAAGGTTCATTTGTATCTCACTGAGCTGCTCAAGCCAATATCGCAAGCTGCGCCCTCACCTCAGGACTTCTTGCCACTCAGAGAATTGTTTCAACGATAATGAGCACTTAGACATGGTGATTTGGTGGGTTAATTTAGATCACCTTTGACTTTATATTTAAAAGTTTTATTCAACAAAAAAAACATTGGCTCCATGCCTGCTGCCAGTATCTATGGCAGAGTGAATTCCAAGTACTAAGAAACAGGACAGAATTTCACAACAGAAAACTCAACTGCTGTACAAAATTACTCTGACAAAACCAGTTATCCTGTGATCTGAAAGCCCACTGTGCTAATTAGCAAGGTCCAAATTAATTCCTGTGTTCGATAGGATTAAATGGCTGATGTATTTTCCGGAAACTATGACACTCCTAGCAACATGAAATTCCACCCAGCGGATTTTTTCTACTAATCTAATTTGTGTGATTCAAAATGTCATGGGGTTTTCGAGATTTCTGTGTCAAACATAATGAACTACTGGAGCATTGTGTGTTGGTACGGGACATTATCTAAAGCAGACATCCACTTAACTTGGTATCCATTCTTTTGATAATCACAGTATCACATCTGAACACAATGCACTTTATTCAAATTCTCCTTGTCTACACAGAATCATAATTCTTCCTTCTGCCCTCTCCACCCCTTCTCTTTCTCTGCAAGTTAAAACTGGCTTGAATTCTATTCTGATAAAGTCACTGATCTGAAATGTTAACTCTCTCTCTTCCAAGATGCTTCTTGACACACTAATGCAGAAATATATATATATTTTTTAAACTTTTAATATGAATAGACTGTGATTAAAATCAACACAATTAGGGCAATGTAATATTTACAAAATCATCAAAAATAATATGTAAATATTCCAAAGAATAATCATGGAAATATGAAGGGCTGATAATCTAACGGATCAGTGGTTTATAATAAAAGGCAGGAAATGTATAATGAGTGATTAAAATTAACTTTTCTACAAAGGACATAATAATGGCAAAATAATTATTGACCAGTTTGTTTTATTCTCTTGTTTTGTTGTCAATGTTTGACTGGTGGTTTGTATTTGGCCATGAAATACAAACCAAAAAAATGACGTCACTTAAAACCATTGATATTATACAGTAGATCTGCATCGAGCCATGTCCCCATCCAGTACCTACTACATGTGGCTAACTATAGTACCATACAATCTGTGTGTGGCTTGAGCATGAAAACCATGTCAGGTCACTTACATATAACTTGCTTTTCGCAAAGCAGGGAAAAAATACCAGCAAAGTAGAATTTAATGCTAAGGATTTTCTTTTCATTAACTTTCTTGATCATTTTCATTCTACCTTTCTTTATATAGCTGTCTTTGTTGGGCATTGCTCCAATCTCACCACAGATTGCCCTAGGGACAATTATTTATGTGTCAGCGTTACAGCTGATGTTAGCAGGAAAATCTTGCAAAATGAAGGTTTTGTCATCAGTCAAAGTGTATCCGCAGGCACTGTTGGGAAGGATTGCTGACTAATGTTCAGAACAGCAAACCTCAAGTTGAATTCTCCTCAAAAGGGTATTAAGTTTCCCTGGGAAAAGGATATTAAGTGTGAGTCGTGAGTGCTGAAGGTGAAATCAGTTAACTCACTGCTAATGTAAAATGAATCTGGTTTCTATTTTGATTAAAAGGATTTGGTTATTTATGAGTGAAACTGTCCTGTCACTGATAAGGAGGAAGCAAAGACATGTGCGTGTGTCACATTGTAATAAGTCCTTTTCACGAACTGTAGTGAATCCTTTCTGGGAACATCACTGTCATTAAGCCTCAGATAGCATGATTTATCCCCATATAACAAAATCTAAGATTTGCTAACATACTTGCACACCCAACAGTTCCAAGTGTGAAGTTACTTCTATGCTAGAAGTCGATAGAGCACTGCTGGTGTAACATAATGAGATCAAAGAATAAACAATATGCTCAGGGTGGTTCTGAATCGACCTTTGTCCATTGCTACTATGCTTATTAATACTTACATAGTCATGGGGGAAATTTAAGCAAAATTAGATAATTACATGAAGATAGATGTTGGTTATAAACAACTGTGATAATATTCAAGTTGGTGAAAAATTGATGATCCATTGTTGGTTTTAGAACATGGAAGAGTTCAACACATGAACAGGCCCACAATGTCAATGCTGAACATGTTGCCATGTTAATCTCTTCTGCCTGCATGTGATCCATATCCCTCCATCTCAAAAACCCTCTTAAATGCCACTGTTGTATCTGCCTGCACCACCACCAAGCGTGTTCCAGGCACTTATTGCTCTCTACGTAAAAAACCTGCCATGCTCATCTCCTTAAATCTTTGCTTCCCTCACTTTAAAGTTAAGCCCTCAAGTCTGTCTACCCTATTTGTGCCTCTGATAATTTTATGAACTTACATCAGGTCTCGCCTCAACATTCAAATCTCCAGAAGAAAACAATCCAAGTTTGTTCAACCTCTCCTTATACTTTGTCTTATCAAAGTGCAACACCTTGCATTTATCTGGATTAAACTCCATCTGCAATTCCTCAGCCCACTAAATGCAATCTGATAGTGAACAACATAGGACAAAATCATTGTCTTTAACTTAAATAAGGAGACATAATTGTTTGAAAGTGGAGTTGTCTAATGTGGATTGGGAAAAAAGGCTGAAAGACATCTTTCTTTATCTGACACCCCTTTGTCTCCTTTTCATCCATCTGCCAATCCCCACTAACTCCCTCCCTTATTTGTACTCACCTATCACTTCCTAGGCTCTCCCCCAACCCACCTCTCATTTCCAACTTACACCCCTCTACCCCATCAGTCTGAAGAGGGGTCCTGACCCGAAGTGCCATCTGAGCATTCCCTCCACAGAATGTGCCTGAACCACTGAGTTTCTCCAGCACATCGTTTGTTTTTTAGGACCTTTAGATCTTAAGACATCATGACTATCTGATCATAATTATAATCTCTCACTTATCAATGAATGTGGAGTGGGAATGCCATATCACTGCATCTTATGTTTCTGTCATTAAGTATTATCTTAATACATCTGGGTTGTCCATTTATTTGCATAATTATTCTATATTGATTAATATACAACATTCTATCCACCAGTGAACCTAAGACAAGTTTATTTGTTCCTTTAACAAACTGAAGCATTTTTGGACTTGCTGGACAAAAGGACAATGAATGAAACAGGACAGTCCTATGGGGCATGTGTTGGACAATTCTTGCCAGCGGACATGCTGTGAAGTAGATTAACATGTCTAAATTAGCCTAGAACAAAATTATTCCAGCCATCTGTTGTTGACAAACACAGGCTCAATATGCAAAAAGAACCTTATAGCCGGCCATGTACTCAAAGTCAACACGGTTCATTGAAGCAACAAGTGGAAAATAAACATTATGGATGAAAACAAATACATTGTTAATTAATTTGTGAAATGATCCAGTGTAATTGTACCATTGAATATGCCTTGTTATGAGGCACATTCTTGGGGATAAGGATCAGAAGATAAATTATGCCTCATGCTATCTGCTATTAACTACTGGGCATGCTCCAACTCCATCCGAGGTTATTTGTCAAGCATCATCTGCCATGCCCGGTAGTTAATAAATAGAAGTAATCTGCAGATGTATCAAGAATGAAAATTGGGCTGTTATACAAGTAACTTCAATAGAGGTCAGTGCAGACAAGCACGAATTATGTGAGAAGAAAATAAATTAATATGTTTCAAAGTGGAAATTGCCTTGGGTGCTAATTTGAAAAATTGGATTTTGAAGTCTTAGTCATCATAGTCTCGGTTTATGTGTAAATGTAATTGCATCTATAGGAGTCTCCACTTCTGGGTTTTGATTCTGGAGAATCACGTATCACAGAATATTGCTATTTCAGCCTTTAAAGAACAACTTATTTAAGATACTGACTTTTAAATTAATATAAGGTAATTAGTTTTCAAGTTCTTCAACTGGGTCAAGTTATTTATTGTTCTGTTTAGAATTAATGAATAGTTCATGTTTGATGGACCAAATTAGCATTCCCATTTAAACCACTTTTGCCCATGGAGACAAGTTTTCAAGAGGCTAATTTTCTGGTTTGGGGATGGAGAGGTTGGAACATTAAAAATCATTCTAATCATCTCCTCAATGGATATTAAACTGAATCATAATTTAAGACACTGAAGTTTTCTTGCAGTCAAGATGGCTTGCATATGATTATTGTTCCCAATTGCAAATCAGTAAATTGCTTTGACAGCTTTCCAGATCTAATGACCTAGTTGTAGAATGCCTGTGTGGAATTGATTAAAAAGATCACAACATTTAAAAAAAAAAGTGAATCAATTATAAAGAACAGCAAGAGGAAAGAAAAGTATACAAACCCAATTCTGTATCACGTTTTATAAAAAAGTCCCCCCAAAAAATATTCACAGCAACAGAAATGGTTTCTATCATAATTAAACATTAAAAAAAAACATGATGCTGAACAAAAAATCCTGATGGATGCATTTACTTATCATTTCAAGAACATTTTCCATTTAATTGAGATCATATTCTGACACTGTTTTCAGGCAAAATAATGACTAAATCAATCAAGAGCAATACGTTTACATAAAATGTTCTTATTCCATGAAAGAATTAAGAAAAAATGTCACTATGGTTTTCAATTCATAAAATAAATTATCCTATAATGTAAAATATAATGTAGTTCTGTTAAGCACACTACGTTTAAATCTTTGCTTCTTTACCTCTACAGGCACAGTTATAAGGCTTCAAAATGCAACGTTCATGGATAATGTATTCTTGTTAAAAATGGAATCAATAATTTATGAAGTTATCCAACCCAAAACTAATGTGTTCAAGAATTAATGTGTTCATTCCAATGAAAAATCAGGTCAAGAAATAGATTCAGGAATGTTCCCATAGGTATCAAGTCTATTTTGTTGAAAAGTTATTACAAGTCCAGCCAGAACATTGGGAGTGAAATAAGGTAGATGAATGGTCTCCCAGTTCCATTTATGTACGTGGGTGGGGGTGGGGGGGGGGGAAATTGGAGATGGTCGGTAATTGGGATAAATTAGTAACGTTAGTGACCATCTACAAATGGACTTTAGTGTGCAGCTCTAGTGTGGTGTAAACCTTTGTTCCTTGCAAAAATTAGTTAAAAGGTTAAATATCTAAGTGATCACCAAGTTCTACTTCAGGTACCTACCAAAGAGAAGAACACTTGTATTTGAGGTGCCAAGTTTGTTCATTGCCACACAGGTATAGTTTCCATAATCCTCTTCCGAAACATTAAAGAATGTAAGCACAGATGTATCTCCATTTTTCTTAATTTGCACACCATTTAATCCAGTAGAAAGCCTGTAAAGTACAGAAACCTTTTAGCTTAACATCTGCAATATACCTAATGTATAATTTCTGTAACATTGCTGATAAGTTTCTAATACCTCCTCATCAATTCGACCAAGTGACCCTGAATTGGAATACATGATTCAAAACATACCATCCACAACTCTGATTCGGTGTTGAGGGCATTTACAGTCCTTGTATTAGAAAGCAATCATATAACTTTTTCTCCTATCTTCAGTCAAGCAATTAATTTCAATTGCCAAAGCTTCAGGTGTTTGTCCCTCTGAAACAGCACAGGCGTTTGTTGCAAAAAGATCAATAGTCCAGCTTCTAAATTCTCAGAAGATGTGCATCAACACACAAATGTGATCACCAGTGTGGTAAATCATGTAACAAGTTGTATTGTCAAGCACTCTAATGAAGCATAAATACATTTCCTGAAGTGGTTTTGAGGAACATGTGCATTTTTTAAGGGCATTATTTCCTGTTGGAATTTGTTTTTTCAGGTGGGAAGGCAAATTACCACAAGGAGAACCAACAAGGTATAACAAGATATTTCTACCTCTTGGAATTTACGCAGAACTGACAGACCATAGAATGCAGAACATGGAAAAGTACTGCACAGGATCAGGCCCTGAGGCCCACAATGATGCACCGAACATGATGCCAAGTTAATCTCCTCTGTCTGCATGTGATCCATGTCCCTCCATATCCATGTGCTTATCAAGAAGCCTCTTAAACACCCCTATCATATCTGCTTTCACTGCCGACACTTAGCACTAAAAATCTTGCCCCACACATCTCCTTTAAAACTTATTCCTCTCATGTTAAAACTATGCCCTTGAGTCTTTGACATTTACACCCTGGGAAAATGGTTCTGACCGTCTACCCATGTCTATGCCTCTCATCATTTTATATGCTTGCATCGTGTCCCTCATCCTCCGAGGCTCCAGAGAAAACTAGCCAAGGTTGTCCAACCTCTCACTTATACAGTAGTTAATACTATCTAACCCAAGCAGCATTCTGGAAAACCTCTTATGCATCATCTCCTAATCCTCCACGATTTTCCTAAAATGTGATGACCAGAACTGCACATAATACTCTGAATGACCAAAGTTCTATAAAGTCCTAAAAATCCTATGTGACTTCCTGACACTGATAATCAATACCTTGACTGATGAGGAAAGCATACCATACGCCTTCTAGAATGCACTTTTCACCTAGAATAACACTGGTGAAGATTATTCATTATAAAGCACTGCTTACTTTAAAGCATTAAATCCCACAATAAATTACCCAAACCATGGTCGACTAAGATTTATAGCATTTCTGAGTTCAGCAGTGACTCTCAGTTTTTGAGAATTCTTACACAGACTCCCCTCCCTCAAAACATTTGGTGTAACTCATAAAAATTGCAAATTTATCTTCACGTAATGGCTTTCTACAGGGATATTGCTCCTCAAATATTCCTACTTGGGTGTGGCGGGGCATACAGTTCCCATTCTTGAAAATTGCAAAATTACTCCAGACCATAACAAATGGTTTTGCTGAGCTTTCTAAATTCATTTTTACTTCAGACCAAATCTAGCCGTCAACATTCAAAATCCTGATAATTTGAATGTGATTTAGGCATAAAAATGATTTAACAAAGTCTATTAAGCAGTTTGCATAAGCATAGAGGAATGCTCCTTGTGTCTGTACTTTCCTAATGATCTTTGAAAATCTTATTGCAGTTGAAACAATGAAAATACGTGTGTGCAGGTAGCATGTGATGCAATACTGCTGTTTGGCGTGAAGATACAATCCTGCAGGATGAAGTAAGCACATTACCATCACTAATCCATCCTCAGTCATTAACCTGGGAGGTTTGGCAATTTTACAATTTAGCAATCTGTGAGATTTCTTGGCAGAGGAAAGCACATATCTGCTTCATATGCTTCTTGGAAAGCTGTAATAAATAGTCATTTGTAATACTTTTATTGAGGACGTCTTGCTTGGCTGAAAACTATTTACTGCAGTAATGTTATTAACAGGATATCTATCTGAACAATTAATTCATTCATGAACTCTATGACACTATGTCAAGATTATTTTAGGTTGTGATTCACAGATATTCCTCTGGAAATTTGTCTGCTCATTACTTTAGTTTAGTTTAGAGATACATCCCGGAAACAGGCCCTTCAGGTCCGCGTCGACCAACGTCCCCCACACATTAACACTATCCAACACACACTAAGGACACTTTTTGCATTTACCAAGCCAATTTACCTATATACCTGTACTTCTTTGGAGTGTAGGAAGAAAACGAAGATCTCGGAGAAAACCCATGCAGGTCACGGGGGAGAACGTACAAACTCCATACAGACAGCACCTGTAGTTGGGATCGAACCCGGGTTGTAAGTGCTGTAAGGCAGCAACTCTACCACTGCACCACCGTACCACCGTACTACATGAGGAGGAATTTCCTTAGTCAGAGGGAGGTGAATCTCCACAGATGGCAGGGAGGCAGAGTAACTGGGTATTTTTAAAGCGGACGTTGCTAAGTTCTTGATTAGTAAAGGCATCAAACATTAGGGGAAGAAGGCAGGAGAATGGCATTGAGCGGGAAAAACTAGATCAGCCATGATCGAATGGTGGGGTAGACTTGATGGGCCAAATGGCCTAATTCTGCTCCTGTGCTTTATGGCCTTATATGAATATATGTTCCACAATAGCAGGTGAACAAGAGTCTTCTGCGACTAGTGGAATTTCACATACTTGTATTAGGTATGTTACAAAAATTACCTTCAGTGGTGCTGCAGTTCTGCCACTGGCTGTGTGAGCGACTTAGTCGCCTTTGAGGGGGGGGGGGGGAGATAAATGCCGTTTTCTTCTGCCCGTCCGAGATATATTTTCTCGGGCTACTACCTAATGCTGAATAATCGTTCTGATTGCCATTCTCGTAATAAAAAAAACAAACCGCGGGACAATTTCAGCACTGGAGTAAAATAAGAAGCTACTTCTAATGCCGTCAATGCAGGCAACGGAACGGATCTCACGTACGGGACAAAACATAAGGCAAATCGTTTATTTTACATATAAACTTGCTTCTTAGGATTAATTGATCAAAACTTCATCAGCGAAAATGTGATTAGGTAAATATACGAACCGGCAGTGTCTTTCCTGCCGATATGGGGTTTAAATTCACCGCAACCGCAGCGTTCCAAACGATCGTGTTCCACAAAAACCCACTCGCAAGATGAGTAAAATGGCCATTAATTTACGGGAATTAAACACTAAATTCCTTCCTTTTGGCCTATAAATTCATGACAATGAGATTTAAAAATCATGTTATATTGTGAATTATTGTGTGAATGTTATTTGGACACTTAGGCTATTTAAAAATGTTAACCTTTCCTTAAGAAATGGATAGATGTTTAGATCTAGTAATTGAATTTTGTAATTAGCTACAATTAGGTAACTAACTAATTATATGCTTTACTTTCAGGTCATCCAAGTAAGATTGTTTCATATTTGTTTCAGAATGCTTCAATCTATAATAACTGAAAATTTCATTCAGTTATCTTAATTCTTAAGAAAGCTATGGGCTTTTGACTGTCCTTGATTACAGCTTTTGAGTTAAGTCAATGGAAAAGCAATAGGAAACAAGACGCTAATTTCAGAGTATGAAAATGGCCATAACTTTTTTAATACTGAATATATGAAAGTGAATTAGGTGTCAAATTAAACTTCTTTTTATGCTTTATCTGATGGGATAAATTGCAGTCTTGATTTTTTAAATCTCAACATTTTGTAACATTGCTACTTGTATATGAGCCCTATTGGTCTAATATGTTCACACATTTTACAGAATGGTTCAGTGGTGAATTGAAGGGTGACCTACAATGGAATCAACCACAGCTCAAGTCAATTAATTCAAGAAAAAAGACAAATATTAAAGAGCAGCAATAAAACAATAAGGTGTGTTGTTTGCGTTTTCTGTCACTAGGGGGCAGATTATTATCTCAATGGGGTTAGGTTAGGTAAAGGGGGAGGGGCAGCGAGACCTGGGCGTCCTTGTACACCGGTCACTGAAAGTTGGCGTGCAGGTACGGCAGGCAGTGAAGAAAGCTAATGGAATGTTGGTCTTCATAACAAGAGGATTTCAGTATAGAAGTAAAGAGGTTCTTCTGCAGTTGTATAGGGCTCTGGTGAGACCACATCTGGAGTATTGTGTACAGTTCTGGTCTCCTAATTTGAGGAAGGATATCCTTGTGATTGAGGCAGTGCAGCGTAGGTTCACGAGATTGATCCCTGGGATGGCGGGACTGTCATATGAGGAAAGATTGAAAAGACCAGGCTTGTATTCACTGGAGTTTAGAAGGATATCTTATAGAAATATATAAAATTATAAAAGGACTGGACAAGCTAGATGCAGGAAAAATGTTCCCAATGTTGGGCGAGTCCAGAACCAGGGGGCACAGTCTTAGAATAAAGGGAAGGCCATTTAAGACTGAGGTGAAAAAAAATGGTTTCACCCAGAGAGTTGTGAATTTATGGAATTCCCTCCCACAGAGGGCAGTGGGGGTCAAGTCACTGGATGGATTTAAGAGAGAGTTGGATAGAGCTCTAGGGGCTAGTGGAGTCAATGGATATGGGGAGAAGGCAGGCACGGGTTATTGATAGGGGACGATCAGCCATGATCACAATGAATGGCAGTGCTGGCTCGAAGGGCCGAATGGCCTCCTCCTGCACCTATTTTCTATGTTTCTACTAATGGGTGAATTATTGTCATTAAAACAGAAATGTTTTGAAACATTAAATAGGGAGAATATGTGCAAAGAAAAACAGCGTTAACCGTTCTCAACTTCAGAGGTTTGTGGCAGTGGAAACATTAAATTAGCAAATTACAATATTTTGAGATTTAAAAAATCAAGTCTGCAATTTATCCCATCAGATAAAGCATAAAAAGAAGTTTAATTTGACACCTAATTCACTTTCATATCTTCAGTATTAAGAAAGTTATGACCATTTTCATACTCGGAAATTAGCATCTTGTTCCCCATTGCCTTTCAATTGACTTAACTCATAAGCTGTGATCTAGAACAGTTAAAAGCCCATAACTTTCTTAAGAATTAAGATAACTGAATGAAATTTTCAGTTATTATAGATTGAAGCATTCTGAAACAAATATGAAACAATCTTACTTGGATGACCTGAAATGAAAGCATATAATTAGTTAGTTATCTAATTGTAGCTAATTACAAAATTCAATGAGTAGATCTAAACATCTATCCATTTCTTAAGAAAAGATAAACTTTTTTTAAATTGCCTAAGTGTCCAAATAACATTCACACAATAATCCACAATGTAACATAATTTTAAAATCTCATTTTCATGAATTTATAGGCCAAATGGAAGGAATTTAGTGTTTAATGCCTGTAAATTAATGGCCATTTAAATCAACTAGCGAGTGGGTTTTAGTGTAATGCAGTGGATTAGAATGTTACGGTTTGCGGTGAAGTCGGTATGAAAAATACAGCCGGTTCATACATTTTTTTTGTCCCCTTTTCGCAACATGAAAATGTGATTAAAGCCTTCCTAAAAACCAAGTTTTTATATTAAAATAAACTGTGTAGCTTCTTTTATCGCCTACCTTAGGTCCGTTCCGCTGTCACCGTTCAGAGCTTTAGAAGATGATTTTTAAACTACTCTAGTTAATAAATAATCTAGCGTAGTTTAAAAATACCTTTATGAATGAAATGTCGGAGCGATTTTTCTTTCGCGAGGAAGTCGCCCGACATGGATCGACTTGGACTGCCTAGAAAAAAATCGGCATTTTAAACCCGCCCCCCTCTGAAAGGCGCCAAAGTCGCGCACACGGGGAGCGGCAGAACTGCAGCGCTGCTCAAGGTAGGTATTGTAACATACCTAATTAAATGTATTCAGAGCTTAGATAGAGTTTTGGACTTGAGGCTTATGGAGATCAGGTTAGTAAATGACAAAGGTGAAAAATCAGAACAATAGTCATCATCCTCAATGCTCGGACTCTCTGCTCTATTACAGTTGCTGTTTCTTATTATCTGTTATATTAACCAGCCTGAAAATTCTGCACTCAAAGAACACTTCTTAAAGAACAAGATAGAGTCAAATGATTAACACATTTCTCATGGGATTTGTTTGCGTTTGCTCAACTGGATTCACTTCACTGGTCCAAATCTACACATACATACATGGCAGGAACTGAATTTAATTGCTTTTCAACAGAATATGGTTCATTTATTAGCATATATGAGATGTAAAGTTCATTTGAATGCACCAACAAATCACGTGCATGTGGTAGACACAAAAAAACTGGAGTAACTCAGCAGGTCATACAGCATCTCTGGAGACAAGGAATAGGTGATGTTTCTGGTCAAGGCCCTTCTTCTGAAGGGTCTGAAGAAGGCTCAAGACCCAAAACGTTACCTATTCCTTCTCTCCAGAGATGCTGCCTGTCCCACTGAGATACTCCAGCTCTTTGTGTCTATCTTCGGTTTAAACCGGCATCTGCTGTTCCTCCCAACACACTGCATGTGATGACGCTATTACAAAAGGAAATGCTAATCCTCATGTTATTTTGCAACAAACATGCTGAAAATGACAGAAAATACCTTCGGTCTTCTTTGTACCATTCGAAGTCTGCTGACGGAACAGCATACGCTTCACACTGGAGGATTCCCTTCTGCCCTACGGCTGCCCCAACATTCCTTGTTTCAAGGATCAACGGTGGATCTGTAAAGACAAGTAATGCATTCACTCAACATGGTTCTATAATTGATCAGCAATGACAGAGGTAAACAGAGAGTTGGCTCAGTGAATGTTGAGTCATTCCTTCTCTCCAGAGATATTGCCTGTCCCGCTGAGTTACTCCAGCTTTTTGTGTCTATCTTCGCTCTAAACCAGCATCTGCAGTTCCTACTTACGCAGAAAGAGAGAGACTGGCCTGCAGATGCTGTAGATGCGGTCCTCAAAAAAGCATCGTAAACACTCAACAGACACTAACAATAATAGTCTGAAGAAGGGTTCCGACACGAAACGTCACCCATGCATTTTCTCCACAGATGCTGCCTGACATGCTGAATTACTCCTGCACTTTGTGTCTCTCTTCAGACAACAACTGAAGTTGGTTACAAGTGAAATACAAGCAGAAATTATGGGTTGTAGGCAGAACAGACAAGTTATGATTGTTGAGATCCAGGCAGAATCCTTCAGCCTATTGACTAACAGAGTGAGGGTACACAAAAGGCTGGAGAAACTCAGCAGGTGCAGTAGCATCTAAGGAGCTAAGGAGCGAAGGAGATAGGCGATGTTTCGGGTCGAGACCCTTCTTCAGACTGGTTAGGGATCAGGGAAACGAGAGATATAGACGGTGATGTGGAGAGATAAAGAACAATGAATGAAAGATATGCAAAAAAGTATCGATGATAAAGGAAACAGGCCATTGTAAGCTGTTTTGTAGTGTGAAAATGAGAAGCTAGTGCGACTTGGGTGGGGGAGAGATAGAGAGAGAAGGAATGCCAGGGCCCCAGGGCTGAGGGAGAGGTGGGAAGGGAAGGAGACAGCCAGGGTTAACAGAATTGAGAAAACTGATTTGAGACTAACAGAGTGATCTCAGGGTGTGAGTCTACAGTTTCCTGAAAGTGGCAATGTAAGTAGATAGAGTGGTAAGGAAGATGTACATCATAGACACAAAATGTTGGAGTAACTCAGCAAGACAGGCAGCATCTCTGTAGAGGAATGGGTGACTTTACGGGTCGAGCCCCTTCTTCAGACTCATTACTCCAGCATTTTGTGTCTATCTTCGATTTAAAACAGCATCTGCAGTTCTTTCCTACACAGATGTACAGCATACTTGACGACTGATGAGGGTGCTGAGTATAAAAGTCAGAAAATCTGCTTGCACCTGTATAAAACATTGTTTAGGCTACATTGTGTGCAGTTCTGGTCACCCCATAACAATGATGTTGTTGTGAATCTGTGGAATTCTCTGCCACAGAACGAAGTTGAGGCCAGTTTGTTGGCTATATTTAAGAGGGAGTTAGATGTGGCCCTTGTGGATAAAGGGATCAGGGGGTATGGAGAGAAGGCAGGTACAGGATACTGAGTTGGATGATCAGCCATGATCATATTGAATGGCGGTGCAGGCTCGAAGGGCCGAATGGCCTACTCCTGCACCTATTTTCTATGTTTCTATGTTGAGGCTTTGGAGAGGATGCAGATGATGGTCACCAGGATGTTGCTTGGAGAAGAGAGTTTCAGGCATTAAGATCGGTTGAACAAACCTGGATAGTTTTCTCTAGAGCGTGAGATGCTGAGGGGGACATGAGTGAAGTATATAAAGTTATGAGAGGTATAGAGAGTGGATAGACTTTTTCTCAGTGTGGAAATGTCAAATGCTTGTGGGCATGTCTTGAAGATGAGAGGGAGAGAGTTAAAAGGAGATTGACGAGGCAAGTTTTCACATCTCTTTTCACAGATGCTAGCTGACCTGCCGATTGTTTTTAACAGCTTGTGCCTTTATTTTAGCTTTCCAGTGTCAGCAGTTTTGAGCGGCATTTCTTCTGCATAACAAACTTACTTCTGATGTCATCAAAACCAAAAACACAAAATCACTCTCACTTAACTTCTCCTGAGTCTGCGTAAAACTTTGTTCTTAGATGCCATTTTGCTGTCGTCTTGACTAGGTCTCCTTGAAAGAGGCGAGTCAACTCAATAAGTTTATGATGGCTCTTCATACAGCAATCCTCTCAGCCCCATATCCTCACACTTTCCCCACACCCCTGCAAATTATTCCCTCTTACTTCTGTCTCTCTTCATTTCCCTTTTGACCTCTTCCCATCATCCTTCCAGATCATGAGTGCTGGATCATAACTGTATAAAATGTTTTCCTTCACATCCCCGTTTCTATTGCATAATACTTTGTGTCCTGGTCTTCAAACCTTCAATAAATGAGAAATTTACACCATTTAATATTGCAATGAATCTATCTCAGGTACCTTCTCTGCTAAATCACTTCACAACTTTATTTGCACTATGATCATCTCAGCGTCTCCAACCAAACCTTGCAGCTGAAATTCTTCATCCCTCTTTTTCCCTCCCTGGCATCTTCATAACTTTCCAAAATTGGGGTGAACAGAATTGGGTGCTTTTCTGCATTAGTCTGGTTAGGGCAGCACAGTGGTGCAGCGGCAGAGTTGCTGCATTACAGCTCCAGAGACCCGGCTTTGATCCTGACTATAGGAGCTGTCTGTATGGAGTTTGTACGTTCTCCCTGTGGCTGCATGGGGTTTCTCCGGGTGCTCTTGTTTCCTCCAACACACCAAAGATGTACAGCTTTGTAGGTTAATAATGTATTCAAGAGAGAGTTGGATATAGCTCTTCGGGCTAACGGAATCAAGGGATACAGTATGGGGAGAAAGCAGGAACAGGGCACTGATTTTAGATGATCAGCCATGATCATATTGAATGGCGGTGCTGGTTCGAAGGGCCGAATGGCCTACTCTTGCACCTATTTTCTATGTTGCTATGTTAATTGACTTTGGTAAATTGTAAGTTGTCCCTCTTGTGTAGGATAGTGCTGGTGTACAAGTGATTGCTGGTTTGTGTGGACTCGGTGGGCCAAAGGGCCTGTTTCTGCACTGTATCTCTAGTCTAAAGTCTGTAGAACATTAATTGAAGCAGGGAAGTCATTATCACTAGGTGGTTGTACACTTTACTAATTGCTCTCTCAGCATGTTCTGCCACTTTCAAAGACTTCTGCATAAATATACTCAGAGTATTCTGTTCCAGGGCACCCTTTAGACCCAAGCCAGTTAGCCGATGTTCTTACAGTTTATGCCAAAGTGCGTCACTTAACTTTGTTCTGTTAAATTACAACTGTCATGTCATTCATTCAGCCAGAAGCAATATCATAACATTTACGATATCAATAATTGTTTTTCGCATCAGTAACGTCATGGCAGTCTGTCAAAGCTGTGTGTCTCAAGCTGCAAACAGTTAGAATTATGTAGTGTGCATAAAGATAAAATGTGTTTCATGTTCGCCATGTTTTCCAGTCGGAAAGTCAAAGGCAATACAAGATGGACAGTCTAAGGCTATGGTTTCCACAACTTAGAGAACTAAGTAAAAGGACATGAGGCGTCATAGTTGTTTTGCAAACGCTGCTGGTACAAATTTATGAATGTCTGCAATCAGCGTTCCTGGAATGATACAGGGTATTTTTAAGTTTACAGTAACTGGTGAAGGATACATCCATTGGCAGACCAAATTCTGCTTTGTATATTTGGCTTAACCTTTAATCGTAGGAACAGGTTTGTCCAAGCCAGCAAGAAATTGCCAAGAATTGTGGACTTAGTCCAGACTATCACACAGACTGGACTCACCACTATTGGCTCCATCAACACTTCATGCTGACTTAAAATGTAGCCAACCTAATCTCGGACCTTTTCTCCCCCGAACATTCCCTTTTCTGCTAGTACTCGTGGAGAGTTTTAAAAATGCACAACACCAGACTTAGGATCAGATTATTCCCCTCTGTTATCAGATTTCATAAACTATGATACAGTCCCGATTTTCCAACCAACCTCATTGTGGGCATTGGATTTTTTCTCAGGAATACTTAAGCCAGAATTCTTGGAAACTATATTCTGCAATCTTGTATTTTTTCCTGTTGTACTTGTGTTTGACTTGATAGTATTCATGCATTGTATTATCTGATTGAATGGATAGCATGCAAACAAAAGCTTTTCACTGTAAACATGACAATAGTAAACGTAACCATAATTATAAAACCA
The DNA here is from genome assembly GCA_963514005.1 of Raja brachyura. The sequence continues at coordinate 19,450,676 of OY740806.1, read as the reverse complement.
TTACAGTATGATGATTCAATGACTTTTTTTAAAATTCCTTGAAAATGTTTTAACCCGTTTTATAAGGAACTTGCTTGTGATAAACGGGCACAATAGCAGTGCTGGTGATTGATGTCACCTGTGTCAGTTGCAATGGTGGTTCTTTGATGCTTTTAGATGCAGTTAAGATGTCAGACCCCTCTAAGCTTCCATACAAGTGCACCACAGCGTGAAATACGGATCACATGAAGTTGAACCATAATGTATTGCCATATGGTGATAATTATTCCATAATGTATTGCCATATCTCTGTGTCTCCCTCTCCCCTGACTCTCAATCAAAAGAAGGGTCTCGACCCAAAATGTCATCCATTCCTTCTCTCCAGAGATGCTGCCTGTCCCGCTGAGTTACTCCAGCCTTTTGTGTCTATCTTCTATTTAGGTGAGCCAGATATTATTTTGTCCAGCTCCTCAGCTTTACCCACTCCATGACTAACACATATAACGTGGTCACATTCATTTAAATAGGAACATTCATATTCACAAAGGTTGCATTTTGGGTGGGGGGGGGAAGGTGGTTGAGGGAACGTTTTTTTCAATCTCTTACGTCGTCGGAGATGCAAATCTTTCCGTATTGTATCTCCGTCTCCACTGCGGCTGAACATTGTGGAGTTGGTGGCCTTTCCTGGGGACCAGCCCGGCACTACAAGCCGCAGGAATCTGCAGGACTTTAACATCGCAGTGCTTGCGATCCTTAGCCGGAGATCGAAGCTCCAACCGCGGGGCCTGTGGACTTTAACATCGTGAAGCCCGCGGTCTCTGCTTAAGAAGAGGCTGACTCGGGAGCTCCATGCCATGGGGAGAGTTTCACCTGCCCCGACGCAGGAGTTTCAATCACCCCCACCGGGGCTTCGACTGCCAGCTGCGGGGGCTTTGATCGCCCCGACTGCGGATGGTTTGATTGCCCCGACCATGGGAGAACATAGAGGAAGAAGATTGAACTTTACTGCCTTCCATCACAGTGAGGAATGTGGAATCCACTGTGGTGGATGTTTATGTTAACTTTTATGTGGTTGTGTGTCTTGTTGCTTTTCACAGTATAGCTGTATGGTAACTCAAATTTCACTGTACCTTAATTGGTACATGTGACAATAAAATTACCTTGAAACCTTAAAATATTGCCTGGACTGGTGAAGCCAGTGCGTGCACATCCGACACTAATGGACACAACTGCTGGAGTAACTCAACAGGTCAGGCAGCATCTCTGGAGAACATGGATAGGTGACTTTTTGGGTCGGGACCCTTCTGCAGACTGACCCAAAACGTCACCTATTCACATTCTCAAGAGATGTGTAAGAAGGAACTGCTGAAAATACTGAAGAGGAACACAAAATGTTGGAGGAACTCAGCAGGTCAGGCATGCTCTGGAGAAAAGGAATAGGCGATGTTTGGGGTCGAGACCTTCATCAGACTGAGAGTTAGGGAAGGGGGAACTAGAGGTAGGGGAAAGCACAGAACAAAGCAGAGCCTGCATTGGTGACTCAGGAAAGGTGGAGCCCACAATGTTCCATTGTTGGCTGGGGACAAGGTGATAAAGAAGGAATACATACAGTAGGAATACAAACAAGAGATGCTGCCTGACCTGCTGAGTTACTCCAGCACTTTGTCTCCTTTTTTGTAAACCAGCATCTGCAATTTCTTGTTTCTGCATTTGATACTACATGGCTAGCATTGACCCCATTGGAAATCCCAAATTAAATTAGGAATGGTCATAATTTCACTTGTTAGAGAAGTAGAATTAAGCAATTAGGTCTGTCAAGTCTACTCCACCATTCAATCATGGCTGATCTCTGCCTCCTAATCCCATTTTCCTGCCTTCTCCCCATAACGCTTGCCACCTGTTCTAATCAAGAATTTGTCAATCTCTGCCTTAAAAATATCCACTGACTTGGCCTCCACAGCGCTCTGTGGCAATGAGTTCCACAGATTAACTATCCTCTGACTAAAGAAGTTCCTCCTCACCACCTTTCTAAAATAGTGCCCTTTAATTCTGGGACTGTGACCTCTGGTCCTAGACGCTCCCACCAATCCTTTCCACATTCACTCTATCTATGCCTTTTATTATTCATCTGAAGATTCAGATTTGTTTTTTTTAATTGTCATATACACTAAGGTACAATGAAATTCTGGTTTCACATGAAGCTCTGAGAGTAATGAGTTTACATGGTAATGATAAATGTAACAATAAATACAACGAAGTGCACAAAACAGCAGGTGGTGCAAAGATTGCAGCAATCTGAAGTAGTTTAAAAATAAAGTGCAATAACTGAATAAACAAATGATGTAAAGTTATAAGACTCAGAGTATGTGGCAGGACATTTGGGAAGGTTGGTGTGAAAGAGGTGATTAGTTCAAAACAGATAGACACAAAATTCTGGAGTAACTCAGTGGGTCAGGCAGCATCTCTAAAAAGAAGGAATAGGTGATGTTTTGGGTCGAGACCCCTCCTCAGACTCAGAGTCAGGGAGGGGGACACAGGAAGTATGGAAGATGCAAAATAAAGCAGAGCGTACATTGATGACTCAAGAAAGGTGGAGCCCACAATGGTCAATTGTTGGCTGAGGGCGAGGTGTTAACAGTCTAATCCAGGCGGCATTCAGCATATTCCAATCCAAAAACCTGATTTATTTTTCGGCAAGACACAATCCAGTTTCTTGCCAAGTATACCTACTTATCTGTGGATTGTCACCTTGTCGTGGTGGAGAAGCTTGTGTGGACCTGAGATCCCGAGAGCGATGCCGTCTGGAGCTATACTCCTGGTAGGGCCACCCATGGCGGTAAGGTCGAGGGGGAGGTCCCTGACAAAGAGCAATCCAACCAAGACCTCAATGGTGGAACAGGTGGAGGATGATGGCTGACCTATGTGGAGCGTCATAACGGCTGGGAAGGCGGATGAAGGCTGCAGCAGAAAAGGGTCTCGGGTTGTCTTGGACTCCATGCCACTGGATCCTGACCCAGATCTGTCAAGGACGGTGGGGTGGCTGTCTGTGCACCAGTCTCCCCATGTTAAACAAACACACGCACAAGCGTCCTCCACATAGGGAATAGCACCCTGGAGACACCCATGGTCAGTCCCAACCACAGGGGGCCTAAGGTAATATCTATTCACACAGCTCTGATTACCTTTTAATCTACGGTAGACAAAAAGCTGGAGAAACTCAGCGGGTGAGGCAGCATCTATGGAGCGAAGGGATGGGTTATGTTTTGGGTCAAGCCACTTCTTCTGACTGATGTGGGAATGGGGGACGGGAAGAAGAAAGGAAGTGGCAGAGACAGTAGGCTGTGGGAGAGCTGGGAAGGGGAGGGGAAGGAAGGAGAAAGCAAGGACTACCTGAAAAATTGGAGAAGTCAATGTTCATACTGCTGGGGTGTATCCTTTTAATCTACGATCTGCTTGTGTCTGTACTCAATTAATTTCAATTAAAATGATCTCACACTAAAAAACAATGGGATCTCTAATGAAGTGGTCCCTTGAATGAAATGTTTTATTCTTAAAATAAAAAGAATTGTTTTGAAGTTTGAATGCATGGATTTATATTGTACTTAATGGGAAGAGATTAATGTTCAGATTTTATATTAAAACCCAATACAATCATGACTAATTCAGCACAAGCCTAGGACTTAACCTGATTTGATTATTGCATTAAATAAACACCATATAGTAAGCTCATGGTTAGGAGTGATAGGTTAGGCCCAAAATCATGTACATTCTTTTGCGATATGTTACCACCTGGTGCTTAAATATTACAGAGTAGATGGGCACCATTTGACCCATGGGGTCTGTCCCATTCTTCCTCTCCTAACTTCAGGAAGTGGTGTACATACCCTGGTAGCATCAATAGTGTTGAAGTGGAGATAGTCAAGAGCTTTAATATCACCTGACTTTGTTTTGGACTAATCACGCTGAAGCTACAGTCAGGAAAGCACACCAGTGCCTCTACTTCCTCAGAAGACTTTGGAAGTTTAGCATGTTTCTGACAACTCATACTAATTTCTTCAGATGCACTGAAGAAAGTATCCTTTCAGGATGCTTGGTTTGACGACAATAACTAAAAGATTGCAGAGAGTTGTGGACGCATCCGAGTTCATCATGCAGACCCGTGGTCCCAATATTGACCCCATCTACACTTCACACTGCCATGAGAATGCAGTCAACATAATCACAAACCTTTTCACACTGGTCTTTCCCTCCTCTCCCCCCTCCCATCAGGCAGACGATGCAAAAGCTTGATAATGCCAGATTCAGGAACAGCTTCTTCCACGACTGAATTCTCCTCCCATAAGCTGGGGAGTACTACCCAACTTCTGACCTTTGCAATTTTCATTGTAATTGTAATGCTCTATCGTTGGAACACCATATTCTGCACTCTTGTAATAGTAGCCTTTGCACTATCTGTTGTGTTCATATATGGCTTGATTATAGTTATGTACAGTATGATCATTCCGGTCAGCATGCAAACAAACTTTTCACTACATCTGAGTGCACATCTTCTTCTTGCGTATGGAGTGCACAGCCTAAAGTTGTTGGGCAACTTGTTCTATTTGATCTTATTTGATTGTGCATGCCGGGTTGATTGCATTCACTGAAACAGGGCGGACCACGTGAAGGTTGCAATCTCCCACCCCTTAGTGCACACGACAATAATAAACCAACACCTACAACATCCCCGCAGGTTATTCTCTCTAATATGCTCATGAACTCCCCTTTCATTATTTTCATCGCTCACCAAAACTAATGGGCACATTTTAATTCTGTCACCAATTAGCGTGACTTGGACATATGTGGTAGCTGGAACATCTGGTGGAAAACCATGCAGTTGTCGGGAAAATGTGCAAACTGCACACGGATAGTATCCAAGATCAGGACAGACCTCAGATTTCCAAAGATGCCAGGCAACAATACTAGTTACGTTAGACTTTAGAGATACTGCATGAAAACAGGCCCTTCGGCCACCCGAGTCCACACCGACCAGTGATCATCCCGTACACTAGCGCCATCCTACACACTAGGGATAATTTACAATTTACAGAAGCCAATTAATCTACAAACCTGCATGTCTTTGGAGTGTGAGCAGAAACCGGAGCACCTGGAGAAAACCCATGCAGTCACAGGAAGAACGTACAAACTCTGTACAGACAGCACCCGTAGACAGGATCGAATCTGGGTCTCTGGCACTCTAAGGCAGCACCTCTACCACTGCACCTGTGGCCTGTGGGAAATGCCAACCCAAACCCTAATGTACAATCAGATCATATATCTAAGAAGATACAACATTCTCCAGACAACCTTTTACTTCAAAAGTGAACTGAGGGTCAAATTGGATTTCGGGATTCAAGGCGACCACCTTATTGAATCAACTATTTAAAAAATGAGAGATTTTGATAATCAGCTTTGTAGTTAAAGTTCTACCAATATAGCACTATTGAAAATACAGCGATGATTATGTGACTGAACAGGTTGCTGTAATCACATTCAGAACATTTTAATGAAAGCGCTTCTTCAATAAATGTCATGAAGTGATAAAAGAAGGATCAGATCTGTAGAGATTTAACAGAGAAGCTGTAAATGAGTAATCTGAATTCTTTCACTCTGTTGTTAAGTATGAGCTCCACACAAAGCATTCCTTTATTCACGTTGGGAATACAGGTTGCAAAGCAGGTGTGGGGTTTGTAGTGGTGTGAAATATTTTAGGGAAAAAAAAAATAATGGAACAACTTACTTCAAATTGTAATGTGGTGCGCAAAAGCAAATCAAGTAACAAAGTGAATCAAGTGAAATAGTTTAGGCCCAGAAGTTTCAGCCTGATCACTGGGCCAATGCTGGGGTTAAGCCACTTATCTCTGCGCGAGACTCAATTCCAAGTGCGGATCAGTCTGGAGAAAGCAAAGGCACCTTCTGCTCTTGCGCCGTGCCAGCATTCTCCTGGAGTACCGTTGGGAATTTCTACAGCCTTCCCAGCTCTCAAGCTAAGGTGGCTCATTAAAGATGGAAGGGTTTCGACATGAAACGTTGCCTATCCATGTTCTCCAGAGAGACTGCTTGATGGCTCCAGCACTTTGTGTCCTAAAATGTGGCGACTGCTGTGTACTGACTCAGTGTGGTCAATTATCTTACACTCTTATACTTCGTATGATTGTGCCTCGTGTATAGTTGGATTGTCACTGAACTGAATGTAGCAAATAATTTAACAGTACTCAGGTACACATGACAATAAAGTAGAAACAAGGAACTGCAGATGCTGGTTTACACAAATGGACATAATGTGGTGGAATAACTCAGCTGGTCAGGCAGCATCTTTGAAGAACATGGATAGGTGCCGTTTCACCTTGGGACCCTTCTTCAGACTTAGGATTCAAGTCGACCAGTTTATTGAACCAATTATTTTTTTTTAAATGAGAGATTTTGATAAAGGGTGAAGGGTCCCAACCTGAAACACCACCTGTCCATGTTCTCCAGATATGTTACCTGATCCGCTGAGTTACTCCAGCACTTTGTGTCCTCATGAGACAATAAAGTGCAATTGAACCATTGAAAAGAGGTTGGCTGAGTCTCCATCAATTAAATCTCATGGATTATAATGAATGAGGGATCTTGCAGCTTGAGAAAAGGAAGAGATTATTATTTTTATTTTTTAAGTAATATCAATTTAATTATTATGCAATTATTAATATAATCTATTTGTTAATACATTGATTTTATTTGATTATCTTGTTTCAATATCTTTCGTGTTCGTCTTCTAAGTCTGCACAAGTACTTGAGAGTCGTCAAGGTACAACAGAAATCTTTATTTCATTACTTCAATGCTGGCAGCAAGACAACTCTAAAATGGGTGCAACTCACTGTTCACAGACAGAATAACTACATACAAGACATCTCCCTTTGTCCTGTGCAGTGCCACCTACTGCACTGTCCTCCAACCCCACACAGTACACCAAACATCACAATATCACAGTGATTCTGTTTCAAATACAAACCAGACCAGGTAAGATTAGGGGATTTTCTTTCCTGAAGATAAGACCATGAGACATAGGAGCAGAATTGGGCCATTCAGCCCATCGAGTCTACTCCACCATGGCTAATCTGTGTTTCCCTCTCAACCCCATTCTCCTGCCTTCCACCGTTTCTTTTATCTCAACATTATTATCCTGCACAAATATCCCTTGATTTTCTCAATGCCCAAACATCTGTGAACCCTTGTCTCAAATTTACTCAGTGACTGAGCCTTAATGGCCTGCCTGATAGATAATTTCAAAGATTTATCATCTCTGGATAAAACATTTTCTTCACATTTTTGTCCTGAGCGGCTAATCTTGACTGCGACCTCTGGCACTAGACTGCCCGGCTCAGAGAAGCATTTACTCTACATTGACCTCGCCAAGCCCCATAAGGATTCCTTGCATTTTGATTACCGCTCATTCTGCGAAAATCAGAAGAGTGAATTCCATGACTACTTAATTTCCCCTTTATTATAAACCAACCTAGAATTGCAGGAATTAATACAATCATTATTTGGGCACTCCTATAATCACCGATATCCATGCTGAGGGAGGGAGAACTAACCTGTATTCTGGATGTGAGCCCAAGATAATCGAAACATGATGAATTAAATCCTTTCGCAATAAGTTAGTCTGCACCTTAATTGCAACCTTCTCAGATCCTTTTAAACTCAAATACCCTTTAATCTATCACCATTTCTATTGTTATACCATGTGAATGATTTTCCATTTTTCCATATCATATTCTATTTGCCTTGTCCTCATCCAAAAACCTAGCTTGTCTGCATCCTCCTGAAACATCTCTGGACCCCTGACTTAGCCATTGTCCTTGTGCACTTAGCAGATAGCATTCAAGAATATAAAATCTATCCTGTAGCACAATGCCTTATAAATGTAATAAATGTAAAAAGGTGACGTGCCCAAGAAGGTTCCATAGTGAGCAATAGATTCATGACCAGAGCTAGTGTGTGTAGATATGTTAGGTATCTGGTGGCTAAATTGGATGGAAGAAGTCAGTCTGCTTTCCATCCATATAGTGTACTGATGTTTCAGTCTATATTGCCTGCTCATCTCTGTTGTGGTGGAGGGAATTGTCTTTGACTCTAAGATGAAAATGTCACTATGGATTTATGATTGGCATTTTGGACATATACTATTTTCTTCCAATTAATTATTTTAAAATCTTGCTTTAACTTACAGTACTACTCTTTAGTAGTTACTGGGTACAATTCACATTCAGTTTGAGAATCTGGATTTCTTTATCTCCTGACAGATATTGATGATTCCTACTCAAACATTTTTTTTTAAAAGTATGACAAAATAATATTTTTTCAAAAAGACAAAACTACTTATTATTATTGATCCTTGTGGCTAAATGACAATTTAGTCTGGGCGATAATAGAAAAGCTCTAAATCAATAATTCATTTCACAATCAGCTCATCAAACAATCTTCACATATCAAACATTGTCATCTGTGCAAGAAATGTTGAATTGTTGCGGCCAGTGTGTTCAAATCTGAATTAACAATGCCCTTGCAGAAAACAAAGTCCAAATAAGGTCAGATAAATCATTAACTGAAATAATTCAGGCTCATTTTGGTTGCCCACTCTGGCTTTTACAAAGCATATATTCTTGAGTAGCACCTTAAAATTGTAATAATAATGATTAGTGTGTTCTTTACGACCTTTGTATTGACATTTTACTGACAGACTAACATCAAAGATTAGCTCTCACAATCTGAAGCTCAAAAGCAGACAGCACTAACAGCACATTATTGTTATTTCCATCAATAATTCAAATGGTCCATTAGATTTGTGTCCATAGATTGCCACAGAGTTTAAAGGGAAGCAAAATGTTCATCAAAAGCAAATTACACTGAGTCTGTTACTCATTCGGGGAGTTTAACCCCAGAGTCATCAGTGGCTTTTTCAGCAATGATTTCAGCAGTCTTACATAAACAACCTAACTGTTGTGATCAGATTGTTAAGGGCCTGTCCTACCAGCATCCGACTCCATGCGATGAGCGCGATCAAACTAGAAGCGGGGGCCGCACGGGGGTCGGGTGATCCCCGTACAGGGCCCGTTCCCACCAGCATGCGCCTGCATGCGGCAAGCGCGACCAAACCGGCAGCGAGGGCCTCGCGGAGGTTGGGCGAGTGGCGCAACGCGGCACAAAGTGAGGCGAACTTGGAGCGAAGTCTTAAAGGTAAGTTCGCCAGGACAGAGAGGGACACACAGAGAGGGGCACAGAGCCACACACATAGAGGGTCACGGAGGCACCTACAGAGAGTGTCACGGAGGCACGACGTCGAGATGGTGTGTAATGCGTCAAGGCGACTGCGAGCCGACAAGTCGTTGCCGCCTGGAATTTTTTAACATCGTCAGTTTTTCGGAGCCCCGCGCGATGTCGGGACGAACTCCGCACAATTCTGCACGGCTCCGGCGATCGAAGTGGGACCGGCCCCGCGACGCCGGACGGCTCAAGCGACCACGTTAGGTCGCGCTCATCGCATAGAGTTGCATGCTGGTGGGACAGGCCCTTTAATGTTTCAACCCAGAACCACAAAAGAAGTCTGCGGGAGGGTCTAACCCGAAGATCAGTCTGAAGAAGTGTCTTGACCCGAAACGCCATCCATTCCTTTTCTCGAGAGATTTTGCGTGTCCCTTTGTGAGACTCCAGCATTTTGTGTCTAACCTTTTTTAGATTATACACTCAAGTGAAAATCCAGCAAGCATTAAGTGCACAAAACCTACTGTTGTTGGTGGACCAGGTCACAGTTTTAATTTAACACTTAGAAATGTGGTTAGTAGGAATTTAGATGTGAGAGGAGGGAAGAAGACGTTCGAATTTTGATAAGGCATTACCAAAAGTATAACATTGTGACTTGTTTCAATTGGTAGACAGAATCAATATTAATATTGTGACATATTACCATCACTTTAAAGGTTTATTTAATCACTGAGTTACACACCACACACTTGGTTAATAGAATATCCAGGCCTCCAAGTTTGATGGATCCTGCAAATGTTCAGGCAGAAGGTAGAGTCCACATTGCACATGGCTGTTGCTGAGTATTCAGTATCGAGGCTTCAGCAAATGGTCTTGCCGTCCACTGATTACAATCATTCAGGTACAGTGTCTGTGTTATTCATTAGCTGCACATCTTTGGATGGGAGGAGGGTGCTTATAAAAGGTCCTTGATTATAATTATAAGGAGGCAGACACATTCCAGTTACAAGGTAAGAGGTCGGAGCAATGGAATCTTTTTGGGGACATTCAGTCAATCCCTCAGATGCTACTTTCATAAGATTATATGGTCATAAGTGATAAGAGTAGAATTAGGCCATTCAAGTCTACTCCGGCATTCAATCATAGCTCATCTATCTCTCCCTCCTAACCCCATTCTGGGGTGGAAGTTTGCAACCTTCACGTGGTCCGCCCCGTTTCAACTAATGCAATCAACTCGACATGCACAAACGGAAGATCAAATAGAACAAGTTGTCCTACAACTTTAGGCTGTGCACGCCATACGAAAGAAGAAGAAGAAGAACCCCATTCTCCTGCCTTCTCTCCATAACCTCTGACACCAGTACTAATCAAGAATCTATCTATCTCTGCCTTAAAAATATCCACTGACTTGACCTCCACAGCCTTCTGTGGCAAATAATTCCACAGATTCACCACCCTCTGAGTAATACATTTTTTCTCATCTCCTTCCTAAATGAACCTTTAATTCTGAGCCTATGACCTCTAGTCCTAGACTCTCCCACGAATGGAAACATCCTCTCCAAGGAAACATGCACTCTATCCAAGCCTTTCATTATTCTGTATATTTCAATGAGGTTCTCCCTCATTCTTATAAACTCCAGCAATAACAGGCCCAGTTCTGACAAATGCACATCATAGGTTGATGCTCATTTCTGGGATAATTCTTGTGAACCTCCTCTGGACCCTCTCCAGAGCAAACACATGATATGGTGCTTTGGGATTGTGATCCAGGCATCAAATCTTTCAAAGATAGACACCAAGTGATGTGGTAACTCAGCAGGTCAGGCAGTGTCTCTGGAAAAAAAGGAGTGCTGACTTTTTTCAAATCATTCAAGACCGGTTGCAGTTGGGACTGTGCATGGTAGTGTCTGGTTGTAGTGCAGAAATAAGTTCTCTAATAACACCAGAGGTGTGAAGCTTTTCACTTCTTCTGTGAATACACCTTAACCATTTCCAGCTTTCTTACTCAAAACACTTCCCACATCCCAACACTGCACCGTACCGTATGACAACTGCCTATTGTCACATTCCAACCTGCACATTTGCAATTGCACAGCTGCTGCATCACAACATCTGTGCCCCAGGTTCAATTCCGACCTCGGGTGCTGCTTGTGTGGAATTTACATGTTCTCCCTGCGAACTTGTGGGTTTCTTCTGGGCGCTCTGGTTTCCTCCCAAATCCCAAAGATGTGTAGGGTTGTGGGTTAATTAGCTTCTGTAAAATTACCCTTAGTGTGTAGGGAGTGGATGGAAATGTGGTAAAATGTAGATCGGGTGATCGATAGTTGACATGGACTAATTGGGACGAAGGGTCTGTTTCCATGTTGCATCTCTAAACTAACCCTATTTTCTTTAATAATAATTCAAATTGCAATCAGATATTGTGTCACAATGATAAAGTTAGAGTGTTTTAAAACTGCTTCAAATGTAACATTGGGTTGTCATAATGAAATCGCAGGGACTGACAGAATGACCTTATTATCAGCAGATATAACTATAGAGTAAATAATGTTTATTCATGGAGTAGCCCAATATTGTTTGTTATATACTGTAGGTCTATAATTTATAGTCACTTTGGCAGAATGTGCCTGTTCCTCTGAATTTTCTGCAGGAGATGAATTAAAAGGTAGCAGACTGGTGTTTTTTCCTCCAATTGGCTACAGGCCACAGGAGAATACCTCAAATGCAATGTACGCGGTGGTGCTGGAAATCTGTGCAGGGGTGGTGTCCACAAATGATCACTGTTTTCTGCTTCTCCTTACATTGATGAATCACAGGAACCTTTCCCAGCTCTCCAGATCCTCCGCTCACCTCTGCAATTGTGCCATGACTATCTCCACCTCCTCCGCACCCATCTTCTGCTTCTACATTTGAAACCTGCCATTTCCTTGTGTCAATTCAACATACCCTTTTTGTTGTTTAATCACAACAACCCTTTATTTATTCCCTGACTGTGCGCTGGTTTACAGCCTGTTCTTCTCCAAATATCTGACAGGTCATCAAAATGAAACCTGAATTAGGTTTCTACCTTCCGCTGAGATTCTTCAGCTCTTTTTCCCTTTTTGTTAGAGAAAATTGAACAAACTTCAGTTTGCATTTTTATTTTATACTTTTGTTGTCTTGCTCTCTTGTCACAACATCATTTAAATGCAATTAATTTAATTGGAGATCTTTGTATGCTGACACTTCTATAATTTTAATAATCTAACTTTTTTAAAAACAGTTTAGTTGATTTTTACTTCAGAAATATATTTGTGATTGGGTGTAGGATCTTAACGCATTTCTTTGTTCCATCGCTCTTCATTGTTATTCATCAGTGAAAGATTCCACCAAGGGCGGCACGGTGGCGCAGCGGTAGAGTTGCTGCCTTATAGAATCATAAAAATAGGTGCAGGAGTAGGCCATTCAGCCCTTCGAGTCTGCACCGCCATTCAATATGATCATGGCTGATCATCCAACTCAGTATCCCGTACCTGCCTTCTCTCCATACCCCCTGATCCCTTTAGCCACATCTAACTCCCTCTTAAATATAGCCAATGAGCTGGCCTCAACTACCTTCTGTGGCAGAGAATTCCACAGATTCACCACTCTCTGTGTGAAAAATGATTTTCTCATCTCAGTCCGAAAAGACTTCCCCCTTATCGTTAAACTGTGACCCCTTGTTCTGGAGTTCCCCAACATCGGGAACAATCTTCCTGCATCTAGCCTGTCAAACCCCTTAAGAATATTGTAAGTCTCTATAAGATCCCCCCTCAATCTCCTAAATTCCAGTGAGTACAAGCCGAGTCTATCCAGTCTTTCTTCATATGGAAGTCCTGCCATCCCAGGAATGAGTCTGGTGAACCTTCTCTGTACTCCCTCTATGGCAAGAATGTCTTTCCTCAGATTAGGATACCAAAACTGCACGCAATAATCCAGGTGTGGCCTCACCAAGTCCCTGTACAACTGCAGTAGAATCTCCCTCTTTTGTACTCAAATCCTTTTGCGATGAATGCCAACATACCATTCGCGTTTTTCACAGCCTGCTGCACCTGCATTCCTACTTTCAATGGCTGGTGTACCATGACACCCAGGTCTTGTTGCATCTCCCCTTTTCCTAATCGGCAACCATTCAGATAATAGTCTACCCTCCTGTTTTTGCCGCCAAAGTGGATAACCTCACATTTATCCACATTATACTGCATCTGCCATGCATTTGCCCACTCACTCAACCTATCCAAGTCACCTTGCAGCCTCCTAGCATCCTCCTCACAGCTAACACTTCCCCCCAGCTTTGTGTCATCCGCAAACTTGGAGATGTTGCATTCAATTCCCTCATCCAGATCATTAATATATATGGTAAATAGCTGGGGTACCAGCACTGAGCCTTGCGGTACCCTGCCATTCTGAAAATGACCCATTCACTCCTACTCTTTGCTTCCTGTCTGCCAGCCAGTTCTCTATCCACATCAATACTGAACCCTCAATACCGTGTGCTTTATGTTTGTATACTAATCTCTTATGTGGGACCTTGTCGAAAGCAGTCTGAAAGTCCAGATATAACACATCCACAGGTTCTCCCTTATCCACTCTACTAGTTACATCCTCAAAAAATTCTATAAGATTCGTCAGACATGATTTACCTGTCATAAATCCATGCTGCCTTTGTCCAATGATTTCACCACTTTCCACATATACTGGTATCCCATCTTTAATAACTGACTCTAGCATTTTCCCCACTACCGATGTTAGATTAACTGGTCTGTAACTCCCCGTTTTCTCTCTCTCTCCCTTTTTAAAAAGTGGGGTTACATTAGCTACCCTCCAATCCACAGGAACTACTCCAGAATCTAAAGAGTTTTGAAAAATTATCACTAATGCATCCACTATTTCTGGGGCTACTTCCTTAAGCACTCTGGGATGCAGCCTACCTGGCCCTGGGGATTTATCGGCCTTTAATCCATTCAATTTACCTAACACCACTTCCTGGGTAACCTGGATTTCACTCAGTTCCTTCATCTCATTTGACCCCCGGTCCCCTGCTATTTCCGGCAGATTATTTATGTCTTCCTTAGTGAAGACAGAACAAAGTAGTTATTCAATTGGTCTGCCATGTCCTTGTTCCCCTTGATGAATTCACCAGTTTCTGACTGCAAGGGACCTACATTTGTTTTAACTAACCTTTTTCTCTTCACATATCTATATAAACTTTTGCAGTCCAGTTTTTATGTTCCCTGCCAGTTTTCTTTCATAATCTATTTTCCCTTTCCTAATTAAGCACTTTGTCCTCCTCTGCTGGACTCTGAATTTCTCCCAGTCCTCTGGTAGGCTGCTTTTTCTGGCTAATTTGTATGCTTCATTTTTAGTTTTGATACTATCCCTGATTTCCCTTGTTATCCACGGATGCACAACCTTCCCTGATTTATTCTTTTGCCAAACTGGGATGAATAATTGTTGTAGTTCATCCATGCAGTCTTTAAATGCCTTCCATTGCATATCCACCATCAACCCTTTAAGAATCACTTGCCAGTCTATCTTGGCCAATTCACGTCTCATCCCCTCAAAGTTACCTTTCTTTAAGTTCAGAACCGTTGTTTCTGAATTAACAATGCCACTCTCCATCCTAATGAAGAACTCAACCATATTATGGTCACTCTTGCCCAAGGGGCCACGCACAACAAGACTGCTAACTAACCCTTCCTCATTACTCAGTACCCAGTCTAGAATAGCCTGCTCTCTTGTTGGTTCCTCTACAGGTTGGTTTAGAAAACTATCGCACATACATTCCAAGCAATCATCTTCCTCAGCACCCCTGCTAATTTCATCTTTGATGCCATCCCCAACTCCACTACTACTGTTAGGTGGCCTGTACACAACTCCCACTAATGTTTTCTGCCCCTTATTGTTTTGCAGCTCTATCCATTCGATCCCACATCCTCCAAACTAAAGTCCTTCCTTTCTATTGCGTTAATCTCCTCTCTGACCAGCAACGCTACTACACCTCCTTTTCCTTTCTGTCTATCCCTCCTGAATATTGAATATCCCTGGATGTTCAGCTCCCAGCCTTGGTCACCCTGAAGCCATGTCTCCGTGACCCTAACTATATCATATTCATTAATAACTATCTGCACATTCAACTCATCCACCTTATTACAAATGCTCCTTGCATTGAGACACAAAGCCTTCAGGCTTGTTTTTACAACACTCTTACCCCTTATACAATTATGTTGAAAAGTGGCCCTTTTTGATTTTTGCCCTGGATTTTTCTGCCTGCCACTTTTACTTTTCACCTTGCTCCCTATTGCTTCTACCCTCATTTTACACCCTTCTGTCTCTCTGCTCACACATTTAAGAAACCCACCACCTCCTATTCTCTGTTTATTATTATTTTTCTTCTTTCCCCCTACATGTTGGGTCTGAGTGCTTCATTTTACATCCCTCTGTCTCTCTGCTCATGCTCCCATCCCCCTGCCACATTAGTTTAAATCCATTAGTTTATAGAGCTTGCAGTGTCGGAGACCTGGGTTAGATCCCAACTACGGGTGCACGGAGTGTGTACGGAGTTTGTACGTTCTCCCCGTGACTGCGGGGGTTTTCTTTGAGATTTTCAGTTTCCTCCCACACTCCAAAGATGTTCAGGTTTGTAGGTTAATTAGCTTGGTATTAATGTTAATTGTCCCTAGTATGTAGGATAGTGTTAGTGTGCAGGGATCGCTGGTCGGTGCGGACTTGGTGAGTGAAAGGGCCTGTTTCTGCGCTGTATCTCTAAAACTAAAGTATTTACACGTGCAAAATTCGACCAGAGTTTCCTGAGAATGTCGAGCTACCTGTCCTCACCACTCTCCTCCCCATCGGCTCTGCACTTACATTCTTCAGATCTTCAAGCATCGCATGAGGGCACAGTATTAAGATAACTGGTACATCTGTTTATGATGAAGAGAATAAGGGTTTGACCGAGTCAGCTGTAGACACCAAATCTTTAAGCATTTTCAAGGCTGAGGTTGATTGATTATTTGGACTGTAGAAGAATCGGATCCAAAAAAAGAAGTTGAGGGGAAGTTGAGACAATCGGTCAAATCCACCATAAACAGAATGAAAAGCAAATTGATTCAAGAGGACTTCGGTCGAATCCTGCATCAATTTCTTATGTAGAAACAAGGAACTGACGGAAGTTGGTTTACAAAAGAAAACATAAAGTACTGGAGTAACTCAGCAGGACAGGCAGCATATATGGGGAACATGGAAAGACAACGTTTTTGGCTGGGACCCTTCTTCAGAGTCTGTCCATGTTCTCCAATGATGCTACTTGGACCGTTGAATTACTCCAGTACCTTGTCTCTTGCAATTTCCTATTCTTTATTAGTGTATCATTGTGCTTCAATTTTCACCAGAATCACTGAAACTGTTCGTTAGCAAGTAGTCACCGGAGTTTAGAAGGATGAGGGGGAATTTTATAGAAACATACAAAATTATAAAAGGACTGGACAAGCTAGATGCAGGAAAAATGCTCCCAATGTTGGGCGGGTCCAGAACCAGGGGCCACAGTCTTAGAATAAAGGGCAAGTCATTTAAGACTGAGGTGAGAAAAAACTTTTTCACCCAGTGAGTTGTGAATTTGTGGAATTCCCTGCCACAGATGGCAATGGAGGCCAAGTCACTGGACGGATTTAAGAGAGAGTTAGATAGAGCTCTAGGGGCTAGTGGAATCAAGGGATATGGGGAGAAGGCAGGCACAGGTTATTGATTGGGGACGATCAGCCATGATCACAATGAATGGCGGTGCTGGCTCGAAGGGCCGAATGGCCTCCTCCTTCACCTATTTTCTATGTTTCTATGTTTCTGTTTCTACTCCACACCACACTTTTCATGGAGAATTATAGATGTGCAGTTAACTCTGCCTTACCAACGATGGGCAGCAACAAAAGGAATATATGAAGGAATATATAATACAGGCCTCTTCAACTAAGCTTTTTCTTTTAAATTGTGCATTTAGACCCAAAGTTCTCTCTGTTTTTACAGCCAATTTTAAAATGCATCCCTTAGTTCATAATGACTCCCCCCTACTCTTCCTAACAAATTAAATTTCATCACGCTTTTTTGCATTGATTTTCCCATATCTACCTATAATTTATTTGCATCTAGCCTTCCTTCTAAAAATTTAGTAGTTTTTGCATTTTGTATTAGATACAAACTTTTAGGCTTGGCTCTGTACGCATTAAACTTGCTAACATGTGTCAAAACGCGCGGCTTTGCTCTCCCAATCACTGGGGAACAAAGATTTATTCATCCCTATCACCTGAAAGACAATAAAAAGCCTTTGCATTTTGCTTCTGGGCCACTTTTCTATCCATGCTACTGTAAACACGAGGCTATGACTTTGCAAAAAGCTTCTTGATGTGGTATTTATAATATTGTAGTGGAACCAAATGTGGTGAACAAACAGTTGCTTTATTCAGACATTACAGGGTTGATGTACATGCAAGTTCGGTCTTCTAACATATTGTCATTGCTGCTGTAGCTGAGGGAGGGTGTTGTCTCGAGCTCAGCTACGTGTCGACTCCAGATCTCAAGGTGAGATCTGCTTATGTGGCAGGACACACCCCTTAACCCATGACGTCACGTGACAGCCATCGTAACCACTGACGAGAGTTTGACCGTAAGTTGATCTGACCATCAGCTGATGCCACAGGACCGCCCCCAGAACCGGTGGAAGGAAAATGAACAGGCCAATGAAACGCGGCAGCCAAATCTCGTAAATGCACTGGCGAAAAGGAATAGAACGAGCTAACATTCTACAAGAAGGTGTGTAAGCATGTTCGAGGGCGGCTTGTGCTGTGGGTCGCGGGCACCACGGCTGTGGGTCGGGACGGTGGGGCCCTTGGGCGCAGTCGATGCTCCAGCTGTCGGCCATCCGGCCGTATGCCGAGGGGTGCAAGGAGACCAATGCAAATGCCGCAGGATGGACGAGGCAGTCGCATCTCATCGACCAGCAGGGGATCGTGTCCTGAGAAATACGGCACCCAGCAACGGCTGGGAGACGTCGGCAACAATGCAGATCAAAGAACATACAAAGAAGTAAGAATAAACTAATAGCTAAATCCGGCGAGGTCACGACGGTGTAAACAAAGTGAAAAGAAACAAAACAAACTACAATGAGCAAACGTCCAAAGTGGTATGAAACTAAGTTCAAATTGTCCAGTGTCTGATGTGAAACTGTGCTGGAACCTGGAAAACTGGAGGTTGCAGTAACATCATCCGACCTGAGGTGGCGCTGTTGACGACTGTCAGAGCAGGTTGAGCGTCACTTCTGGCCACCCACAGCAGCCATTTTGGCAGTGTGGCGGCCTTTACTGGCGGCCAACGGGGCAATTCCCGGATGCGTGCGTTGGTGGCCGGCATTGACGGGCCTCGGCCAACCGCTGCAGGTAGGGATTCCACCCACCGTCACCGGTGTCGTCAGAGATCGGCTGCGCAGCCGCGCCCTCGGTGGAGACTGGAAGCTTGCCATGGGAATCTGTCGCGGGACCACGACTCACGACTGGCTGAGGCTCCACCCCGCTGCTGGGCCGACTGCAACCTGACCGGACGGGCAGCCAGCGGCCAGGGATCGTTAAAATCCGCGCCGGGGAGGCGCAGAAGGGCATCTTCGGTCAGCCGTTCCAGGTAGGCCCACTCGATCGGGAGGCTAGGCCTCGGGCAGTGGACAGCGGTGTAATGGGTGGGCCCGCTCTCTACCCGCTCCCGGGGCCGGCGGGCTGGGGGCAGGGGAGTGCTTAACTCACAGCTCCTGCAGCAGCTGGTGGGGGAGTGACGGCTAGTGGGGAAGCGACGGGTGGTGGAGGAGCGATGGCAGCCACGGCCTCTCAGCTCCGATGGGCAGCAGCTGGTGGAGGAGCAGCAGCAGACGTGGCTTATAAGCGCTGATGGGCAGCAGCTGGAGGAGGAGTGGGTCATGCGGGAGAGATTGGTGGCCGTCAAACAAGGCTGGACTGCGCCCATCGACCCGGGTGGTTTACCTTACGGTAGGGCCGGGTTGGCGGCAGCAATGTTCAGCATGGCTGGGCTGTCGGCTGCAGGCATCGGGGCTCCCGAGGCTGCGTGCATCGCGAGAAATACAAAATCCCAAATTTGGATCATCGTGGGTCACCAAGGTAGCGGCACAAAACGTGGTGAACAAACAGTTGCTTTATTCAGACATTACATGGTTGACGTACATTCAAGTTTGGTTCTCTAACATATTGTCATTGCTGCTGCAGCTGAGCGAGGGTGTTGTCTCGAGCTCAGCTACCTGTTGACTCCAGATCTCAAGGTGAGATCCGCTTATGTAGGAGGACACTCCCCTTAACCCATGACATCACGTGACAGCCCTCGTAACCACTGACGAGGGTTCGACCTCACCCGTAAGTGGTCTGACCATCAGCTGACGCCACAATCAGCCTCACAAACCTTCCCCGTTAGACAAATATAATTTGTGTTGAGCAAATCTGTATTTACTTTCATTTTGGCCTTTAATGTAATGAATACTAAACATCAGCAATCTATGCTATTATTATCTCCAAAGCTATTAACACACTCTCCAAAGCACGGGCAAAAACTTCGGGATCAGATCTGCTGAGTATTTGCAGTTATTGGAATTTCAGTTTGTTTTTTAGTTTAGAGATACAGCGCAGAAACAGGCCCTTCGGCCCACCGGGTCCACACTGACTAGCGATCCTCGCACATTAACACTATCCTACACACACAAGGGACATTTTCCATTTATACCAAGTCACTTAAACTACAAAGCAGTACGTCTTTCGAGTGTGGGAGAAACCCACGTGGTCATGGGGAGAACATACAAACTCCATACAGACAGCATCCGTAGTCAGGATCAAACCCAGGTCTCCAGCTGGGGTAAAGCAAGGATAAGGTATTTTGGCTTCAGTAGTCAGATTGTCAAGCCTTGGGGCTGCCCTTCTCAGTGTGGGTTCCCCCGATTAAAACAGGAGCAGCAGAACTTACAGCCTCCAAGAGTGAGACCTCATAGAAGACCACACATTTGGCCAATCAAGCTCATCCCATTTGTCTGCATATCCCTCCAAACCAATTGTATCCATGTACCTGTCCATGAACATGTTATCTGCTTCAACAACTGAAATAAACAATGAGAAAGTATCATCGAGTCATACGACAGGCCTTTTGGCCCAACTTGCCCATGACCTCCAAGATGCCCCATCTACGCTAGTCCCACCTGCCCACATTTGGCCCATATCCTTCCAAACCTTTCCTATCCATGTACCTGTCCAAATGTCTTTTAAATGTTGTTATTGTACCTTCCTCAACTACTTTCCCTGGCAGCTCTTTCCATATTCCCACCACCCTCTGTCTGAAAAAGTTGCCCCTCAGGCTCCAATTAAATCTTTCCTCTCTCACCTAAACCTAGCTGTTGATTCCCCTAACCTGGGGATGCTGGTGTTAGATACCCTTTTATCAGCTGACACAAGTTGATACAATTCAACTCAGTAGGTTGCATTACCATTTGTGCCAAAGATCAAGGACGTTCCGGACCAATGATGCATGGGGACATCTCAAGTTAGTCCATCTCAAATTTACAGGCCAAGACTAACAACCTTCCTGCATTTGTGTAACAAAGAAATGGTAAATAAATGTCAATGATTTTCCAAAATTGGAGGACGAATATTGTAGGCAGCTTCGCAAATAAAAGTCAGTTGTGCCCAGTTCTAGCTCATGAAACAATTCTTGAGTTTTATCTAACTAATTAAATGGAAAAACCTCTGATGTGTAAAGAGAATGAAGTGGAAATTCAATTGCCTTGCCCTTGTTTTTTCACAAGGGATATGTGCTCCCACTGGTTCAAAATGATTCTCATTAGTGATGACAATATTTCTTTATATTCATTAAAGGCATGTGGGTTTCATAGGCTGAGCAAGCATTTAATTAGCTATTTTTAGCTGCCTCTGAGAAGGTGCTGGTGAGCTGCCCTCTTGAACAGCTGTATTTCATAATATTATATGCTGTGGCATCTGTGCTGTTGAATCTAAGAGTTCAGTGCAACTCACGACTTTGGAACTGAAATATGGGCTTCTTCATTTTTGCTAAATCGTGAGAGTTGTAGATCCTGGCGTAACTGGGAGCAGACCCGAGTTATGTGAAATAAGAAATATACAAAAGCATGGTCTTGGTGAGAGGAGGAGCAGTAAACCATCAGTGCGTGGACGTAAATGTAGATGGGTTGGTGAGCAGGAATGAGAACAACACCAACATTAAATGAGTTGCACAGTGAGTAAAAGCCCTGTCCCATGATGCGAGTTAATTTCAAGTGCTCTCCAAAGTTTAAAAAAAAATCTAACTTGTGGTAAGCATGGAGAATGAACGTAGCGGGTACGTCGGAGCTCAGGGACATCTCTTAGCGGCCCGTAATGCTAACGGCAGGTACTCGGGAAGACTCGCTAATGGCAGGTAAGCACAGGAAGACTTGTGAAGATTTTTCAACATGTTGAAAAATGGCCACGAGTGCCCCGAGTACCAACGAGTGGCCATTACCGTAAATCACCGAGTTCGAATCAGGGCAAACTCGGGAGAGCTCTTGGAATGAACTTGTACCATGGGACAGGGCTTAAAGGCTGTCGGAGATACAGCAGGATGAAGATCAGTTGCAAAAATTGGCAGAGAAATAGCAGATTAAGTGCAAGGAATAGAGGGATATGAATCTTGTACAGGCAGATATACCTTCTACCTTGATGCCAAGGTATCAGTATACCTTGGCATCATGATCAAAACAAACATTGTGGGCTGAACTGGGCTCAAATGTTCCTGGGCTGCACTGTGTAGGAATGAACTGCAGATGCTGGTTTACACCAAAGCTAGTCACAAAAAGCGCAACAACCTCAGTGGGTCAGGCAGCATCTCTGGAGAAAAGGAATAGGTGATGTTGTGTGTCGAAACCCTTCTTCAGACTGAGAGTTAACAGCCGAGTACCATTCTGGTAAATAACACCCAACAACTGGCAAACTGAGACAAAATATGCAACCCAATTTGTTTTGCTGACTGTGAAGAACATCACATCCAAAAGACAGGTTGATAGGTTGGCCCCTAGTATATGGTGGGGCGGTAGAATCTGGCGTAAATTGATGAGAATGCAGCAGAATAAACATAGAAACATAGAAAATAGGTGCAGGGGTATGGCATTCGGCCCTTTGAGCCTGCACCGCCATTCAATATGATCATGGCTGATCATCCAACTCAGTATCCCGTACCTGCCTTCTCTCCATACCCCCAGATCCCTTTAGCCGCAAGGGCCACATCTAACTCCCTCTTAAATATAGCCAATGAACTGGCCTCAACTACCTTCAGTGGCAGAGAATTCCACAGATTCACCACTCTCTGTGTGAAAAATGTTTTTCGCATCTCGGTCCTAAAAGACTTCCCCCTTATCCTTAAACTGTGACCCCTTGTCCTGGACTTCCCCAACATCGGGAACAATCAAGTAGGATCAGTGAAAGATTAGTTTAAATGTGTCCTTTATGCTCAGCGTGGATCTGTCTCGTGCTGTGTATTTCCATGATGCTCGGATTAAGCATATCAACTTTGACAGAATGTACACTTTCCTGATCACATCTCAGAGAGAGATATTTCATCTCTTGGAAAATGGTTTTCAAGCAGACTAATGAAGCTTTACAGAGCACTGAGAGAAACGATACCATCCTCAGAGCTGAGCATTGTGATTTTAAACATTGAGTAACTAAATTTATTCATTGACCACACTGCATACATCTCCTTAAGGGCCTGTCGCACTTTCACAACCTAATTCACAACCTTTTTTACTCGTGGACATTTTTTCATCAGGCTAGAAAAACGCCCCGACCTACTTGATGACACGAGTACCTATGACTAGCATCACGACCTACCTATGACCTCCTACAACCTCATGACGACTATGCTGCGAGTATGAGTCAAGGGCAAACTCGGCAGAGGTCGTGAATTAGGTCGTGAAACTAGGGCAGGCCCTTTAATAGTTGTGTTCCTTTCTCATGTGCCTGATGGTTTAATTTCTAAAATAAGCGTGTTTACTGTTTCCTTCTTGAACCCTGCTGGAGAGAATGCCAGAGTGATTTATCCATTTTATAAAACATGAAATACTTTATTGGAGAATCTAAAGCAATGTTCCGATCTAATTATTACCCACCTCTATGTGTCCTTGATGTAGAGGTCACGGTTTTGGAAATGAGTGAATGAGATTAGCACCCAGAAACTGCAAGCCATGTTACATCAACGCTGAATGCACTTATTATGATATAGGCTCAACTATCTCTTTATAAACAGCTGGCAGAAGTTTAATAAATCCATTCAAATATTAGTGCCAGTGAATTGGTCACAGTAAATTCCAAGCCTTTTCAACATTAATAATAGTAACAATCAGATAGATAGGGACAGGAAGTCAGACAGATGGTAAGAAATTGCACGCTAGCAAAAATGTATGCAGGCGACAGTTTGTGAAAATGAGAATTTCCTCAAGTAGGAATCTGTGAAAGTGAGAGCACCTCCAAGTGAGAGTGCAAGCAAATGCAAACAAACAAGAGTGCATGCACGCAACGGTGTATCCAAGCAGAAGGACACGCAGCATGACAATGTGCAAGTGGAAGTGTGTGCCAGCAAAACTGAGTGCAATTATAAATGTTTGTAAGCATAAGTACATAGGACCAAGGAAAGAGCGTTCACGTCGCGTCCCTGTTTCCACCAATTTTTCCACCACCGCGCACAAGAAACGACAAGCCAGACACCATTGTATGCAGATGCTGAGAAGTGCGTTCAGCTCTGGCTGAACAACTTCTAATCTTGTGTCTGGACTCGACAAGAAGAAGAAGCATAAGTACATGAAAAAAGAGAGCACTCATGAGTGGGAGTCAATGCAACTGGGAGCACGTCCACTTCAATGCAACTGTGGAGGCAGTCATTGGATATTTTTAAAGCGGAGATCGATAGGTTCGATGATAAAGGGTGTTAAAGGTTGCAGGGAGAAGGCAGGAGAATGGGGTTGAGAGGGAAGAATAGATCACCCAATGAAGATTTTAGCATTCAGATATGATTAACTGTGGAGAGAAACTTCACCTTCACTCCACCCTCAGATGTTGGCACCCCAGTGCTCCTGAATGAATCTCTACTCTGATATCACTGATACATATTTTCTTTGTGATCTTTGTGACAATGCCATTGTCCCCATTTCCCTGCACTTGCCTCATAGCCCTGCAAGTGATTCCTTCTTTCGTGCCCATCCAATCAATTGAATGGTAATGGTCGATTCTGCTTCTCTGCACCCACTGGAATCAACATCATAGCAACCTTCGAGAAGGAAAGATTTTTATCACAGCCCATTTGACTGTTTTGTCCACATCTTTAAATGGAAGAGACAGATGACTGAAACTCAGTCAAAAAAACACTCATGTTCTTAGGCACCCCGACCAAGTTTCCTTTCATACTTATTTGCTCCCAAGTGGAAACAAAGCACCAGCTTCTTCATTCGAACACTGTAGCTAAAATCCCTCATCCCTCAAATACGTTTTATCTATTTCACAGATTAATGTGTGAAATACATTAGGAAGGATGCTTTGCAACAGTATTGAAATAAAGAGTGAGGAAATAGGATTTATTGGAATGGAGACACAAGGGATTGCAGATGCTGGAATTTTGACCAAACCACAAAGCGGTGGAGGAGCTGAACAGGCCAGGGTGCGTGTGTGGAAGGAATGGACATATGATGTTTCTTCAGACTCTAAACAATCCTGACTCAAAATGTCGCCTGTCCATTCCCTCAACAGCTGCCTGACCCGCTGGGTTCCTCCAGCATTTTGTGCTTTGATAGGAATGACTCTACCAGCAAGCACTCAAATGGACTGTATGGCCTTCTTTCATGTTGTAACAATGCTATGAAAATTAGGATTCAAATAAGTATCAGCCCAAAGGAAGCTTTCATGTTATCTGTCTGAAGTGAATTCAAACAAACTCCCAGGAGGTAGAAAAAAATATTTTAACCTACTGTGTTATTTAGTCCCTGTCAGAAGCTCTCTCTTTAAAAGTGTTCTATTTTGAACAGCGTATTTCAATTAATCTACTTTGCAGAGCTGTGAAAATGTACTGGCAGCATAAAGGGAAAAAAAAATTATTATTGGAAATCTAAGTATAGTTTTTCAGGGCCCTGGGGGCATTATGCTTAAATCTATTTCACGACGGTGCTTATGCTGGGTTTTATCTTCGTTGCTGCATAACTGAGATATGACAGCTACTGACTTTGTAGAGGCTAGAAATAAGTTGCAAGTGCAGAAATAATCTTGGCATCTTGGTTCCTAACATAAGAGGAAGTGGCAGCTAAGTCAGAACAATCCTGAGCTTGAGTATCCATCATCCTTGAGACAAACTCAGACCTCGGCCCCATTGGTGCTGTTCAGCAGCATTCACGCCCTGCACGAGCATCGATCAGCATCAAGCCCAACTCCACACTTCCAAACTTACCTCGTCTTAAATGGATATTCCAATTTTTGAGGAACGGTTGGATTATTTTTTGTGATGTGCCTGTACCACCTGCGTCCACCTCCAGTGGTTTATTCCACTCCTGGATAACCTTGCACCTTGCCATGAAAGGGGGAATACAAGCAGTTCAAGTGTTTTCATGCCTCTCCTTTCACCTCTTTCTTTTTGTTTTCAGTTTTATAGATACAGCGTGGAAACAGACCCTTCAGCCCACTGAGTCCATGCCGACCAGTGATCACTCATACACTAGTTCTATCCTGCATACTAGGGAGAATATACAGAAGTCAATTAACCTACAAGCCTGTACGTATAGGAGGAAACTGGATCACCCGATGAAAACCCACGCGGTCACAGGGAGAACGTACAAACACCACACAGAAGAGTACTCGTAGTCAGGATCGAACCTGGGCATCTGGTGCTGTGAGGCAGCTGCACCATTGTGATGATTTTTATTGGCTTGTTTTCAAATAACATCCGAACTAAAGGCCATTCTCAAGAAAGCCAAGATAGACACAAAAAGCTGTATTAACTCAGCGGGTCAGACAGCATCTCTGCCGAGAATGAATAGACGACATTTAGGGTCAAGACCCTTCTTCACTACCTTCGGTTTAAACCAACATCAGCCGTTCCTTCCTTGCTAAGAAATCCCAAATTGAAGTGGGCAAATAAAAATAAGCATGACCGTGGAATACAATCCCTCAACAGTCGCTTTCAATGTGATGTAGGAAACAAAATACTGGAGTAAAATCTGGGGCTGACCTTAACGCATGCAGAACATATTGAAGCATTTGATAGACAATGTACATTTGATGGTGCAATTGCCATTAGAGAACATATGACCACCAGGGGCACTGAACGATTGGCAGCCCCGCCAACAGTCTATTTGTTTTTTCGCTTTATTTTTTATTTTTAGTGTATTTTATAATTTAGTGTAAATGTTCTCCAGTTTGTTTTATGTGTGGGGAGGGGGGGGGGGGGGGGGGGATCTGGAGAAACTTTTTTTTTAGTTTCTTACCTTGCCGTAGACGCAAAGTTTCCAGGTCGCGTCTCCGGTCACTTTGCGGCCTATCATCGATGGAGCTGGAGGCCTCCTCGGACTGACCATGGGACCCGCCGCGGGCCACGGACTTAATATCAGAGCCGATCCCTTGCCTGGGAT
Source organism: Raja brachyura (assembly GCA_963514005.1). The sequence goes on along the minus strand of OY740806.1, from coordinate 19,423,710 downwards.
CGCTCCAACCATGGCCTGCGGACTTAACATCGTCGGGAGCTCCTATGAATGCAGAGGTTCGACCAGCCCCGACGCGGGGTTCGATAACCTGGCAAGGGGGAGCTGACATCCCCCTGATGCAGAAGCTGGATCGCCCCGACATGGAGCGTTGGCTATGGGAGTGAAGTTGATCCCTTCAACGGAGGGCTCGAGGCCCCTGACAGCGGGAGAGCTAAGAGAAGAGATTGAACTTTTTTTCGCCTTCCATCACAGTGAGGAATGTGGAGTCTCTGTGGTGGATGTTTATGTTAAAATGTGTTTTGTGAGTTCTGTTGCTTTTTACTTGTATGACTGACTTGGCAAATGATATTCCTCGTATGTTGCAAAACATACTTGGCTAATAAAGTATTATTGTGATTGTGATTGTGAAATGTAGACTGCAGAGAAATGATGGGGATCGAGCACAAGCAAGCTGACTTCAACAAAAGAAAACAGGTCCACTCCTGCAGTTCGTAAGAGAAGATACATTGTCGGTGACATCCTTGTAAAGGACCCAAGAGAGAACCAATAAGCAATTGGTTATTCTCAGACTGAGGAGGGGTCTCGACCCGAAATGTCGCCTATTCCTTGTCTCCATTGATGTTGCCTCACCAGCTGAGTTCCTCCAGCATCTGCAGTTCTTTTTAAACCAATTGATGGGTTTAACTTAGAAGCAACAGAGAAGTAAATTAGTAATGTTACTCAGACAAATGTTTCACTAAATGCTTTACAGGATGGACCTCGAGTGTTTCTACCCTTCCTCCAATCGCCCTTCTCCACCACCATCATCTCTTGCTCAACATTGGAGAACTTGGCTGCTTGCTGAAGCCCATATTAGTAATTCTTCACATCTGTCCACTTACCCAACACTTCCAGCAGCAAAAACAGATGAACAAAATAGGCTTCAAAATTTGGCATCAATGGCAAAGATTCACAGACTCAAGCAACTTCAGATATGGCACGGGTCAATGCACAAGAGTGCAAAAGATGATGAACTATGCCCTTGGGCACAAAGATTGGAAATCTATCCCTAATAAATGCACCAACCATGTTAAACAAGAGCATTGGGCTCTGCTACTGAAATTAATTCCATGAAAGTTGTTGCAGATGCTTTGCATGTCAGACACTACTGCATTGGGATGAATTTATTGGTGACAATGGCTTGGATAGAGTGGATGTGGAGAGGACGTTTCCACTAGTGGGAGAGTCTAGGACCAGAGCTCAGAATTAAGGGACGTTCCTTTAAGAATGAGGTGAGGAGGAATTTCTTTAGTCAGAAGATGGTGAACCTGTGCCACAGAATGCCGTGGAAGCCAATGGATATTTTTAAGGCAGAGATAAATATATTCCTGATTGGCATCAGGGGTTATGGAGAGAAGGCAAGAGAATGAGGTTAGGAGGGAGAGATAGATCAGCCATGTTTGAATAGTGGAGTACACTTGATGGGCTGAATGGCCTAATTCTGCTCCTTTCACTTATGACCTCATGACCTACACTGGTAAAAATCGGCACCAAAGAACTCCAGAGCAAACAGGCACTGATCCACTGCACACTATCATTTTCACAGGAGTTTGTAAATTAATCCCATTCACACGGCTTATTTGCTGCGTTTGTTTAAGAAGATTAAATAGAATGCACAGTAAATCGGGCTGTATTGCTTACAATTAAATGGCAGCAACAACAGATAAAAGACAAATGCAAAACAGATTGGCTCCACGATGTATTGGGAAGCAAGAAATGGAACAAGTCTATGGAATTTGACATAGACAGCACCAGAAAAGTCCTGCCAAATTTGACAGTAGGTTTAGTTGAAATTAATTTAGAGATACAGCGCAGAAAACAGGCCTTTCGACCCACCGAGTCCACACTGACCATCGATTCTCGCACATTAACTCTATCCTACACACACTGGAGACAATTTACATTTATACCCAGTCAATTAACCTTCAAACCTGTACGTCTTTGGAGTGTGAGAGGAAACTGAACATCTCTGAGAAAACCCTCGTTGTCATCGGGAGAACGTTCAAACTTCGTACAGACAGCACCCGAGATGGGATCAACCCTGGGTCTCTGGGTCTGTAAGCACTGTAAGGCAGCAACTCTACTGCTGCGCTGCCGTGCCATCCCAGGTTCTTGCGCACAATTGTTGTTAACTTGGTGTCTCACCTGTCAGCTGAGAAGGCGTATCGAGTTGGGGGAAATTCTGCACCAGGATGGAAAAACCTCATGCCTCAAGAATGGACTTTGTGACCACCTGCTGTTGACTAAAAGCTACGTCTCCAGGAATCAGCTCTCCCTGTCAGTGGTGACAAAGCCGAAGCACATGGAGAAGCTATGTTTAGGAAGACTGTCTCGTCAATTGAAGAGAGTGTTTTTACAAGATACATTTATTTGTCACATGTACCAGTTGGCACAGTGAAATGCGTGGTCACCATACAGCCATACAAATAAAATAAAGAACGCTACACACGATAGAGCCCAACATAAAACATCCCCACACAGCGGAATCAAAGTTTCCCACTGTGAGGGAAGGCACCAAAGTCAGTCATCTTCCTCTGATTTTCTTGATGTTCACCCGTGGTCACCCGTTGACATATGTGCTGAAAGGAATGCTTAAATTCTTACTTACTCCAGTAAAACTGGTTCGTAAACGCAGTACACAATAGATAATATAATAAACAAACAAAAAGTTAAATAAATAAATAAATAATATAGTACAAAACAAAATAAAGCCCTAAGTCCCTAGTGCAACCAAAGTAGTTTGTAGAGTTTAGTTGGTATTGGAGTTTGAAGTGTTGGGTGTGGGAAGAAGCTGCTCCTGAACCTTACTGTTTACAGACCACTATACCTTCTTCCTGATGGTAGGAGTGAAATGAGCATGTGGCCAGGGTGGTGTGGGTCCTTAACGTCGATGGCTGCATTTTTGAGCCAGCACCTGCTGTAGATTCCTTTGATGGTGGGGAGGTCAGTACTCCTGATGAACCAGGCAGTGTTCACCACTTTTTATTATCACCTTTATTCCCGTGCATTTGAGTTACCAAACAAGGCCGTGATGCAACCAACCAACATCTGCAGCAATTCAAAAGAGTGTTTGTCGACATACCAAATTCATATCGTCAGTCTTCTAAGGAAGTCTGGGTGTTGATGAGCTTTCATTATGGGTGCGTCAATGTGCAAGGTCCCGGCCAGATCTTCAGAGATATGCATGCCCATGAAGTTGTTCACTCTCTCCACCATCGATGAAGCCAAGTTTGTGGGTCCTTGGCCTTCCTTTTGTGAAGTCAACAATCAGTTCCTTGGTTTTACTGATGCTGAGGGTGGAATGTGGATAGTAACCTGAAGGAGGTGTCCCCTGTTCATGTTTGATCTGGAGCCATGAGTCTTCATGAGGTCATAGGCCAATATTGCTGACTGCCAAGGCTGCACCTTTCCAAGTGTATGGTACCACATCACTGCCTCTGGTGGATGTGCACTCATGAAAGGACAGGATAGATCTGGAGATCTTGATGAAGTCTTCAAAATGTCATTAAGGTACGATTCTGCAAGACAGATACATCAGGCTGCGGCTTGGGTGAAATATGCAGCAGATCTCCCAGTGTGAACCTCAGTTTCCAGTATCCTTACAAAGAACTCTTACATTTGGCAGGCTGGGTATAAGTTGTTTCATCTGAATCTCAGGCCAAGTCTGGGTGGTCTGACCGGCTTTATTCTTATTGCAATTTGAAGGAGTTGATTGATGTGACGGTGAGATTGTGAAGCCATTACAGAGGGCTGAAAGGTTTAGGTTCAGACACAGATCAGATAAGAAAGCAGATTTTATTTCCTAAAGATGTGAGTGAACAGGGTATTTTTTTTTACAACAAACCTGCTCTTCAGCAGTCACAATTGTGGATGGTATTGTGTTATTTAAGTGAGTTTAAATTCCCCCCCAGCTGAAGATAGACTTCTCTTGATCAGAGGTCCAGAACTCCAGGATATTTATCTGGTAAATCGACTCTTATGATCCCATTTTGCACAACAGTCGCGACTGCAGCTATCTTCAATTACAAGAGCAACAAAATAAATAAAGCAGGAGCAGGCTACTGTGAACCTCATGACTCCTCTGCCAGACAATAAGGTCATGGCTGATTTTTTTTTTAAACCACAGCAGCACTAACAATACATTCATTGATTCCCTTAATAATTATTAATCCATTGCAACCAGCAAGAACATTAAATAATGAAAATAATGTCCCCAGTAAAATTGTGGCCCAATACATGATACAATTGGGAAAGACAGCAGGAAGGTAATAACCTCGTAGATCCATATTAAGAATGAATGCACAGTGTATGAATGGTCAAGATCAAAGCTGAACATTTCATTGGATAGTTCAATTGGACCTGCTGCCGATTATCTTGCAGTAAATACTGGCTTTTGTGTTCTTTAAAAAGCTTGCTTAGTAATTCTGAGCTTTGTGGGTGGATTAAACACTTCAAAAGAAGAGTCAAATGGGAAAATAATTACAGTAAATGCGACTGTGAAGTCTTCCACAATAGAACACAGGGAGGGGAAAGAATAATATTGGATCCGAATGCAGGGTGGAAACTTATTAGTTCGGTCATTCAGTGCCAGATAGATGCTTAATCAATGGAATGAAACTGTACGTGATGTGCTAAGGTGCTGAGAATTTAAAATCAGTGTGGCTATTCTACAAAATTAATATTTGACTCACATACCCATTTTAAAGATTCATTTGTTTAAGCAATCGATCGGGTGAGTGCTCTTTAGTTTAGCTTAGAGATACAGTGCAGAAACAGACCCTTTATCCCGACCAGTGGTCCCCACACTTTAACGCTGTCCTATGCTAGGGACAATTTATACATTTATACCAAGCCTGTAGGTCTTTGGAGCGTGGGAAGGAAACCGGAGCACCCAGAGAAAACCGCGCAGGTCACGGGGAGAACGAATAAACTCCGTACAGCCAAACACCCATGGCGCTGTAAGCACTGTCAGGCAGCAACTCTACCGCTGCTCCACCATGCTGCCCGACACGGTGAAGACATAATTATCTGGCTTATAGTTTGCATCAGTTATGTCACTAAAATATTATGGTGGGCCTTTTTGTGAGGAAATCTTAATACAAATAATTTCAATATCTATGGTGTCAGCCCCTTCATTATGTTGCTGTGAACAGGAAAGAAACCGAACAAAATATCAGTGAGAATCTGTGTCTGTAATATTTTCCTAAGTGCAGCTCCTAGAACTCTGGTCAATGCAATCAAATAAAACGACAAAGTAATGCCTTCTTGAAAATGAGGCAAAACAAAACAGTAAAATTAATTGCTATTTTGGTATTCCGATCACGACATGAATTGTTATTACTTGAATTGGTATTTTGGGTTCAGTTTAGTTCTGATTTTTACATTTTCAGTGCTTTTCACGCATTAAAGTAAATCTGACAAGTTCAGTTCTTTAAAGGGCAACTTGAATGAATTTGGTAATAGTAACCTTACGTGCACATCCAAAGTCAGATTCACATTCACATGTATTGTGTTGTATCAGGATACCATCATTACATTACTGACCAGCACGTCCCATGAACAAATTGGTCCATCATCTACATGTGCACGATGACAATTACTTCTGGCATTGTTAGACCAAATTGAATGAAAAAAGCAAATTCTGCACGGTTGACCTAATTTCTGGTGCAGAGCTTTATGATAAAAAATAGAATTTTCTAAGTAGGTCGGTGGAGATAATCTTCCAGGTTTTCCAGAGCTCAATAAGAATTGAAGAAGTTGGAAGTGTAAATACCAACAAGGCAGTCATCTGAAGAGGTCAAGAGGCTTCAGTTATAAGATGTAGACCAACCAGACACAGAGGACTGCAGATGCTGGTTTACCAAAAAAGACACAAAGTGCTGGAGTAACTCAACGGGTCAGGCAGCATCTCTGGGGAACGTGTATAGGCAATGTTTCAGGTCAGATCAAGTCACTGGATCGGTCAGTCTGATGAAGGGTCCCGACCCGAAGTGTCGCATATTCATGCCCATCAGAGATGCTGCCTCATGTGCTGTGTCACTCCAGCACTTTGTGTTTTTTTTTCAGTTATAAGATATTGTCAACAATGCCATGGAAATTCCTTTGTCTGGTATCCTGTGTACATCTGATAAACAAGCATAACCTATGTGCAGACTGCTGGACTTGAGTGGGAGTACCAGCAGACCTGAATATGTGTCACCTGCCACGTGGGCACCGACTCCTACATCAGCTTCCACTGCTACGCCCATGTGGCCAGTTTCCAAACTTAATCAGCTCGGTGTAGAGTGTTCTGCATTCATTCATTTTGGTAGGAAGTCCCTCTGGTTGTATTGCACACTGGGAATGAGTTTAAACAACCTCACAGGAAATAATTCACATCTACTGGCTTGAGAAAGTATAAAGAGCACTCACTAAAAGCTTTCTTCACAGATGCTTATGTGGCACTTAATTGCTCCGTTAAATTCCTGATTCCTGTGCTCTCCTTCAAAGTAGCTCGCTCACTGGAAAATTGATTACAATATTGTGTGATATCTCAACATTTGGTTATAAAATTGGTGGGGTCCAAGTAAAAATAACATCAAAGAGTCTGGAAAATATAAGCTAGTTGATGTCCTGAGCATGCCAGACGATATGAGTTTTGCATTACATGGAAGTCTTGACTTGAATAATTGCAGAAATCTGTTCTACCATTTTTCTCAGATAACCCTATGGTTTTCAAACAGTATATCCACTAACAAAGGTCTCAGCACTGTTCTGCATGGACTCACTTGGGAGCAACCGCTGGAACTCCCTATAGATTGTTGGCCGGTGTGGGCAAGTTGGGCCGAAGGGCCTGTTTCCACACTGAATCACTCTATGACTCTATAAACCTCTCAGCTGACAGAATTACTAATAGCCATTGATTATTCTCAGATAGCACTGATGACTGATGTCGATCTTAGGAATACCTAACAATTCTGGATGAATAAGAGAAATAATGCTGAGAAAGTACAAAGTCAAGGATACTGTGAAAAAATGAAGTATTTTATGGCATATATATCAGGAAAGAATCACTGATCATTAGCACAGGAGCCGCAGGGAGATGGACTAATATCTTAATAACTACCCTGTTATCTTTCCCAGAGTGAATGCACATGTAAAGAGAAGATAGACTGGGAGATGTTGATCTTCTGGCGAGAGAGCCACAGGTTGTTGGTTGACCACAGTGTCAGAAGATGTCCACTGTACTCAAACACAAATCACTAACTACAGGACAGAAAATTAAGGCAATGTGATGCTAGTCGCAATTGGCAGGAAGGTAGCTCCATCTGTGTTTTTCCCAGATGTCAGATAAAGCCAAATCAGGCCTTCAACCTTCTTTCAAATGCCAGCAACCTTGAGAATGAGTCATAAAGCGTGGAAACAGGTCACTCTGCCCACACTGACCAACATGCTCCATCTACACTGACCCCACCTGCCTGCCTTTGGCCCATATCCCTCTAAACCTACCCTATCCATGTACCTGTCTAAATGTTTCTTAAACATTATGATAGTCTGAAGAAGGGACTCGACCCGAAACGTCACCCATTCCTTCTCTCCAGAGATGCTGCCTATCTCCCTGAGTTACTCCAGCTATTTGTGTCTATCTTCGGTTTAAACCAGCATCTGCAGTTCCTTCCCATGCATCATAGCACCTGCCCCATCTACGCCTTCTGGCAGCTTATTCCATACACCTTTCCACCCTATGTGTGAAAAAGTTACCCCTCAGATTCCCATTAAATCTTTCCCCCCTCATCTGAAACCTATATCTTCTGGTTCTTAATTCCACAACTCTGGTTACATCTCCACATCTCTGAAGATTTCTCATAAAATCTAGATTTTTGATTAAAACTTATACAGCAGCTATAAACGATAGAAATACATTCTCAGGACTTGCCTATTGAACTTAGGGCCAATAACAGCAATTCAGATCAATAGCTAGAAATCAAACCATGCAATACTGTGTACAATGTAAAACACACACACTACTCAACTTCCTGTCAGCTTAAAATTCATAATTCACACAAATGCAAAAACTGCCTCATACCAGGTGTCACTTATTAAAATAATTATGTTAATTACCAATTTGGTTTATAGTCTCAGCAAAAATTAGTGAAAATCAGCAAACATGAAGAATATGCCAACGAGACAAATATATTTTTAGGTCTGTGCAAATGTTTGGTCTGGATGCCACATTTGGAGATGAACTATTCATTTCAATTTGCATATTAAAGTCTCATAAACATATGATCAGTTTTACTGCAAGATGCGAGTCAATTTCAACAACGTCTTTTACAATCTGGATTGCAAGTTCGACATGAGCAACTGAAAAGTTATTTTTCCACATTTTAGCAACCTGCAAGACAACACCTTAGGCAGTCTAAAAGTACAGCACAAGAACACAGCTAATTTATTGCCACTGGGGTGGCTCAGTGGTAGATTTGACAATAGGCAATAGACAATAGGTGCAGTAGGCCATTCAGCCCTTCGAGCCAGCACCGCTACTCAATGTGATCATGGCTGATCGTCCACAATCAGTACCCCATTCCTGCCTTCATCCCATATCCCTTGATTCCGCTATCTTTAAGAGCCCTATCAAGCTCTCTCTTGAAAGTATCCAGAGAACTGACCTCCATTGCCCTCTGAGGCAGAGAATTCCACAAACTCACAACTCTCTGTGTGACATCTCTCTGCTCTTTGCTACCATACAGCACCAGGAACCCAGGTTCAATCCCAACTATGGGCGGCGTCTGTTCAGAGTCTGTACATTTTCTCTATGACTGTGTGGGTTTTCTCCGGGTGCTCAGCTTTCCTCCCCCATTCCAAAGAGTGCAGGTTTGTAGGTTAATTGGCTTCTGTAAATCGCCCCCTGTGTGTAGGATAGCACTGATGTATGGGTGCTCGCTGGTTGGCCTGAACTTGGAGGGCCGAAGGGCCTGTTTCTATGCTGTATCTTTAAGTAAAACCAACTAAAATTTGGATTGGGACAAAGTGCTCTGGAGTTATTCTGCTTCGGTGTCAGAGCTCTAAGAGTGAAGTCACAGAACGTTCAGCAGAAGCATCGTGAACAGGTTAGGAGTGTAGAGAGGAGAAACTCTCCCAACAGATCAGCCTGGTCAAGAACTCTTCTACTGTAAGGCTCATGTTAAGGTAGATCGAAGAAGATGCATTTTACATTCAGAGGCAGCTCTCTTCTAGTGGACAATGTAAAGGACACTGGTTGTGCAGCATGTAATTCTCAGCAATGACATTGTTGTTACCTTGAACAAGACAAAAACTCGCAGAAAGATAAAAAGCTGTGGCAATCACTTACAGTTTACTGTTACTTGTACTTTCCGCATGTCAGCAGATGACACGTCATTATAGGCACTGCATTCATATTCACCAGCATCTTCCTTGACAATTCCTGTGATTTCCAAATATTCATCATCACTGGCAAAACCCCGGGCTGAAAGAAAAGAACGAAGGGAGATATGAAAAGGAATCTATTCTTAATTCTCCATTCAAGTCAACATCTTTTTAAATGCTCTTCAATCTCTTACAGCTGTGATATGGTTAGACAGAGCTGACTAAATAATTATCAGCTACATTTCGGAATTATTCACTACCACCGTAACACTTTTCTATTTAAATTGTTTGCATATCTAACCACGGTGTCAAACAAACATTTGTACAGCTAATAAGCTGTCAACTCCCTCAGTAATCAGTTTGACAAATTTGAAGCCGTCTGATGCTGAAACAGACATCTCCTGTATTTAGTTCTTGTCAATGAGCCTAGAAGTAACACAAACATGCTGGAGGGCCAACAAAGTTTTGCCATATAAGTGACGCACAGTGGTTAAGCAACTGAACTGAAGGGCTGGATTATTGATAGGGAGAACAAAACCCACTGCTGGAGTAACTCAGTGGGTCAGACAGCATTTCCGGAGAATATGGATAGGTGACGTTACGGGTTGGGTAAATGTGGTAGGGAGGAGTGGGGGGACAGGGGAAAAGAAAGCTAAATGAGAGGAGAGACAGGAAAAAGCCTGGTATCTCATAGGTAGGTACAGATGGAGGGGGTTTTGACAGGCCGATGGTTGAGCAGATGCCAAAGACAAAAAGACAGGTGTGAGACAGAAGGATTGAAGAGTTGTGAATTGTGAAGCTAGAGGAAGGAATACAAGTGGAGGGTGAAGGGCAGGGGGAGGGGAGAAAGAGGTGTAAGTTCACATTGGGCACAGGAGGATGGGGGGGGGGGGGGGTGTTGAAAAGGAAAGGGGACGGGAGAAGAAGTGAAGGAGGAGGGGGTGTTTATCTAAAATTGAAGAATTCAATGTTCATACCATTGCTACCCAAGCAGAACATGAGGTACTATCAACCCAGTTTGCATGTGGGCTCACTCTGGCAATGGAGGAGGCCTAGGACAGAAAGGTTGGGGAGGTTGTGAGGGCCAGTGGTGGCGGCAGAAGGCACGGCATGGAAGGGGCTGAGAAAGTTATGGACTGGCGGTGGAGTCCTCAGCCCGACCTGGCGATGAAGATCGGTTGGTGCCTCCGCTATAACCAAAACCTGTTAAATAGAGTTACTGTATTTGCTGAACACTTACACTTTGTTTTTAATAACAGAATTCCAGTATTTCACTTTTGTTGTTTTATAACTTGAGTGAAGAATAAATATCAAGTAGGACACGACAGTTAGAATCAAGACCAAAACCCTATGGCACTTGTATTGACTTTACATTCAATCGAAAGCTAACACTAAGACCACATTGGAACACAATCTGATCTTCCCCTGGATTGCATTGATGGGATTATAGGGCATTCCAGGAAAACAGAGCTAAAGTAGTAGATATTCATCAAGGGCGGCATAATAGCACAGTGATAGAGTTGTTACCTTACAATGCTGGAGACCTGGGTTCGATACTGAGGTGTGGTGCTGTGTATATGGAGATTGTATTTTCCCTGTGACAATGTGCATTTACTCTGGGTGCTCCATTGTACGCCTACATCCCAAACACAGGTGTGTAGGTTAATTGGTTTCGGTAAGTTGCCATTAGTGTATATGATGCAAAATTGGGATAACATAAAACTAGTACAGGTGATCATTGCTCAGCCGAAGGGCCTGTTTCCACACTGATCTCTGTAACTAAAACTAGAAGATCAGCCTCTGGCTGAATGGTGGAGTAGACTCCAATGGCCAGAAGGCCTACTCATATTAACTCAAAAAACAAGAGCATTTTGTTGTTACACTTCAGACATTGTTTTTGCACAACTTCAGGTTGCACTACATGCTTTACAGCATTTTGCGTTTGACACCTATTTACTATTTGTATCCATCATTACCAGGTATGTGTGGAAAAGAACTGCAGAAGCTAGTTTATACCGAAGATAGACACAAAGTGCTGGAGTAACTCAGCTGGTCAGGCAGCATCTCTGGAGAAAAAGGATGGGTAACATTTCAGGTCGGGACCTTTCGTAAGACTTTTTATATATATATATATATATATATATATATATATATATATATATATATATATATATATATATATATATATATAAATATATATATAAATATATATATATATATATATATAACTTAGTACACAATATACCTAGTAATATAGTGTAATATATGTGTATATATACATTACCATATTATACTTTATTACGAGGTATATGGTTTACTCTGAGCTTCATGCAAACAAGGAATTTCATTGTACCCTGGCATATACTTTATGACAATCAACTAATCTGAATCTGATTCTGGAAGGACGCTGCAGCTTTCTCTATATATTCAAAGGAGTGCTTCTGTGCAGCATTTTCAGTGAAAGGCGGAAGAAATATGATTGCCTGATGCTGACGTAGCAAGGATGAGAGAATGGGCCACTGGCAACTCACAATAACACAATAACTTGCTTCACTGCTCACTCAAATAGCTAAGCACTTTCTTCAGTTTTCATTAAGCTTAGCCCATGGGTGTTGTACAATTGGGACTTCACCTCTTTGGGGTTTTTACAAAGCAAACTTGTGAAAGGATGACTAAAATGAACAATGATATTAACTTGTCATTTATAGGTGCAATTAGTCTCCACCAATGGACAAATATTGACATGTATGTTTTATACATTGACAAGCACACGATCTTAAGCGTCTGCCCAGTGGAATAAAATAATCTCAGGGCAGGAAAGACAGACTCAAGTCTGCTGGAAATAAGGCTCTGCTTGTTCAATTAGGTCTGAATACACTGCAGCCTCCTTCCAATCTCCAGTGAGATGAAATCTTCAGCCAATCCCAAATAATTTCAAGACAGGCAATGACGTATTTGTTAATTACCTTGCTAACCAAAGAATGGATCGACTGAGCTAATATTCATTGGATTTAGAAGGATGAAAGGGGAATCTTATAGAAACATATACAATTCTTAAGGGATTGGACAGGCTAGATGCAGGAAAAATGTTCCCGATGTTGGGGGAGTCCAGAACCAGGGGTCACGGTTTAAGAATAAAGGGTAGGCCATTTAGGACTGAGATTAGGAAAAACCTTTTAACCCAGAGCGTTGCGAATCTGTGGAATTCTCTGCCACAGAAGGCAGTGGAGGCCAATTCACTTGGGTTTTTTCAAGAGAGGGTTAGATTTTGCCTTAGGCCTAACGGAATCAAGGGATATGGGGAAAAAGCGGGAACCGGGTATTGAGTTTGGATGATCAGCCATGAACATATTGAATGGCAGTGCTGGCTCAAAGGGCAAAATGGCCTACTCCTACACATATTTTCTATGTTTCTATGTTAACTCTGATCCACAGAATATTGGCACAATAGTTACTGCACATTAATGTAGATAGTCAATATTCCAGTCAATTTTTAACACATGACTGTGAAAAGCATCCATGTTCAGCTGCAGCTCCTGACTGACTGCATCAAGGAACTGCCGCTAGATTTGGATGTACAAGTACAAAAAACAAAACTTTGTGTTGTTACTTATGAGCAAAGCACCAAGGCAAATTCCTTGTATGTATGTATATATATTTGGCTAATAAAATGTATTCAATTCAATTCAACATTATTGCAAAAATATTATTTTAAAAAAAAATCATGACCAGGGAAATGCAAGATAACTAACTTATGCCTAGTGGCTCCAACCTATAGAATTTATTTGTTGGTTGACTTCTTCGATGTCAGAGTTCAAGCTGAATTGAACTTAGACCCTTTGCCATTCATTAACTCATCACATTTTAACTTTAAAATATGTCATAAAGATGATGAAAAGCAAAGAGAACAATTATAACAAACACAAATTTTGCTGGAACGGAGCATGTCCCAATTATTGGGCAGTGTTAACATAGAAACATAAAAAATAGGTGCAGGAGTAGGCCATTCGGCCCTTTGAGCCAGCATCATCATTCAATATGATCATGGCTGATCATCCAAAATCAGTACCAATTCCCGTTATTTCCCCATATCCCTTGATTCCGTTAGCCCTAAGAGTTAAATCTAACTCTCTCTTGAAAAGTGAATTGGCCTCCACTGCCTTCTGTGGCAGAGAATTCCACTGATTCACAACTCTCTGGGTAAAAAGGTTTTTCCTCATCTCAGTCATAAATGGCCTTATTTTTAAAACTGTGACCTGTGGTTCTGGACTCCTCCAACATCAGGAACATTTTCCCTGAAACCTTCAACCTCCACCTCCAAAACCAAGTTGTATATAAGTTGTATATCAACTGGACGATCACCCCTGGTGAACAATTCCTTTCAGTCCGTCTGAAACCTGCTGGCACGTGGACCATACAAGACTGAACTGTGCAGACAAGGGAGTGGATAACAGCACAGGGAGATCTACGGGGCATGTGGGACTTCTGGTAACTGGTGAATTAGATCCAAATAAAATACGGAAATTGAAATAAAGAATGAAAAATACAGACAAAGCAAATTGTTATATAAATGCTTACAGGTGAGGCAGGTTCAGTGGATAAAGAAGCAAACTTGAAATTCAGCTAAATAATTGCAATGTAGTTATCGGTGTATTTTTCTTTGGGGTACTGGAGGACGAGGGGTGATCTTACAGGGGTATATAAGATCATGAGGGGAATGGATATGGTAGATGCACAGTCTTTTACCCAGGGTAACTAAGAACCAGAGGACTTAAGGTGAGAGGGGGAAGGATTTAATAGGAACCTGAGCAGCAAATATTTCATGTAGAAGGTGGTAGTCGAATGGCACTAGGTGCCTGAGGAGGTGGTTGAGGCAGGTACTCGAACAACATTTAAAAGACAGGTACATGGATAGGAAAGGTTTAGAGGGATGTGGGCCAAAATGTTGGCAGGTGGGGCTGGTATAGATGGAGCATCTTGGTCAGCATGGGAAAGTTGGGCTGAAGGGCCTGCTTCCATGCTGCACGACTCTGTGACACTCTAAATAATGACATTTGACACAATGTAGTTAAATCCCTGAAAATTCTGAATGTTGGTTTGAAGTTGGAAAATTGTTGAGCTGATACCATTATTGCTTTCAACTCGTGACCATCTTTGACAGAAGCTAGTTTTTTTTCTAAAAAACAGCCATTGCAGATAAGGTGGAATTAAGACTGGTTATCTAAAGGAAGCAGGTAATGGAGTCAGCCTCTTGCGAGATGAGATTGCAAGCCATCTTCCATGAGTGTCTCACCATGAATAAAACAAACTGCAACCTATCTGCTCCAACATGCAGACCTCGGGTTAAATATTTCATGAGGCAAAGTAGCAGATAGCATCAGCGAGCCTATAACCTTCATACAAAGGCCTGAAACAAGAAATAAAAGCTGCCAGTCATTTGCACCTCACAGAGGGAAAAGAGGTGCCTGGCTGCTTCGAAGCAGAAATCAGAGCAACCATTCTCTTGATTTGGAAATAAAAACTGTGAAGAAGTTTGTTTACTGTTTGACGAAAAATTAATAAATGAGAACTCTGCATTAAAGGCAATACTTCCGTATCAGGATTGCGGAAGATTATAGTTTCATCTCATTCGATCCACAATTATACGAGTTTAGGCTTGTAGTCACTGGAGTTTAGAAGGATGAGGGGGATATAGAAACATATAAAATTATAAAGAAGGGTCTGAAGAAAAGGTTTTGGCCCAAAACGTTGCCTATTTCCTTTGCTCCATAGATGCTGCTGCACCCGCTGAGTTTCTCCAGCACTTTTGTCTACCTAAAATTATAAAATGACAGGACAAGCTAGACGCAGGAAAAATGTTCCCAATGTTGGGCGAGTCCAGAACCAGGGACCACAGTCTTAGAATAAAGGGGAGGCCATTTAAGACTGAGGTGAGAAAAAACTTTTTCCCCCAGAGATCGTGAATTTGTGGAATTCCCCGCCACAGATGGCAGTGGAGGCCAAATCACTGGATGGATTTAAGGGAGAGTTAGATAGAGCACTAGGGGCTAGTGGAATCAAGGGATATGGGGTTATTGATTGGGGGCAATCAGCCATGATCACAATGAATGGCAGTGCTGGCTCGAAGGGCCAAATGGCCTCCTCCTGCACCTATTTTCTATGTTTCTATGTTTCAAAGTTTAACAACTAACGCAGGTTTCGATGAGAGTTTTTGGACTGTGTTGATCTAAGAAATAGAACACACTGAAAACACTCAACAAAAGATAGCCACAAAAATCTGGAGTAACTCAGCGGGACAGGCAGCATGTCTGGAGAGAAGGAATGGCTGATGTTGCAATAGCTTGCATCCGAAACATCACCCATTCATTCCTTCTTTCCAGATATGCTGTCTGTCCCGCTGAGTTAAGGGCCTGTCCCACTTGGCGATTTTGCCGGCGTCATATCAATGTTGCCAAAAGATTTTGAACATTTCAAAATCCAGTGGCGACAAAAAAGTGGTTGCGATACTTGAAAAAACACCGCAGCGTCACACGTCATCACGCCGTGTCACACGTCATCACGCTGCATCACCACCGTGTCATACATCGTCATGCCACATCACGCTGCAGATTTTTCAATGACATGATACATCAGTCAATTATGCCAGCAGTCGCCGAAGAAAATTGCCAAATGGGACCGGCCTTTTACTCCAGATTTTTATGTCAATCTTCGTTTTAAACCAGTATCTGCAGTTTCTTCCTACACGTAAAATTCTCAACAGTCGCCTATTAGGAAGAATGGTTTGTATTGGGTGGATATTGAATGATCATCATCAGAGTATGAATTGCTGATTTTGCACAATTGGCACAGACTTTCACTGCAATAAGCACACGCTCCACTTAAGCAACTCAGATAGGGAATGATTGAACCGAGGCATAGAAACACTATTATTCTATAGTCTGCCATGTCCAAAAGATGAGGCTTCCACTAGACTTTTGATTATTATTCTGATATGTGCCGTTTATTATACATTTATTGACAATATATGCCAGGATTTTATGAGTAGAACAGATAAAAGCATTGAAGCCAAACAATATGTCCATAAGCAAAATATACCATTTTACAATCACAATAAATCACAGTCTGCCTTGCAGAAAGATTTAATAACTAGTGTTGTCTCAAGCAATGATCCGTGAAAAGAATGGGAGATTATAGTCATCCTATTCATTGTGCGCAGGTTGGAATATGGAACTACACCAGACAGGGGCAACACATTCTGCATTTGGCATTTCAATATAAACCATCTGCAGCAGAAGGTTACCGTGAGATTCCTTTGTTGTAACTTATTTCATTAATTCTATCTAACATTCATAAGGCAGTGCCTACATTCTTGCCATAAATAATGAAGCAGGCCCTTTCTGTTGATTATTTGACTGGTCAATTTTCATTGAACATAGAACATAGAACAGTACAGCTCACAAACAGGGCCTTCAGTCCACAATGCCTGTGCCAAACATTATGATAAGACCAACACTGATTTACCTACACATAACCCATATTCCTCCATTCCCTGCATATCCATATGCTGAGCTGAATGCTTCTTACATGCCACTAACCTATTTGCTTCAACCGCCATCCCTGGTAGCACATTACAGGCACTGACCACTATCTGTGTAAAACACCTCCATATCTCTTTCAAACTTTGTCCCTCTTATCTTAATGCTATGCCCTCTAGTATTTGATTTTTCCATTCTGGGAGAAATACATTGACTGTCTACCCTCTCTATGGCGCTCATAATTTGATATACTTCTATCTGGCCTTTCCGTAACCTCCGGCGTTCCAGAGAAAATAACCAAACCTCTTCCTGTGGTTAATATTCCCAAATGCAGGTATCACTCCGGTAAACCTCCTCTGCACCCATTCTAAATCCTCCACATCCTTCCTGTAATGGGGCAAACGGAACTGCACACAATACTCCAAATGTGGCCTAACTGAAGTCCTATAAAGCAGCATCACGACTTCCTGACTCTTATATTCAATGCCCCGACCTATGAAAGCAAGCATCCCATATGCCCCATTTATCATCACATGACATATGAGGGAAGAGGTCCAACTATGTTGAGCTTCCTAAATTCTACTGAAGGTTTGAATATGACTTTAAAGAAAGCAGCATTGTAATACACAATCTCATCATAGGCTGAATTCACCGAGTATCCTGCAAGATTGAAGCAAAATAACCAGGTCATCTCACCATATTCCAATTAATACTTGCAAGTTCTGACTGTGCATGTACAGGAAATTGCTAGTTAATATCATAACCCATTAATTGCCTGTATTCGCTGTGAAAGTGTTGCAACTGTGTCTAGGAATTCTAAATTAAACACCCTCAACATTTAATTAAAGTTAGAGTGGAATCACTTATTCGTGTGGTGAAACAAACATTCCCCCGAGTGTAAGAACTTGATTTTAATCAACTGATTTTTCTGTGTTATTCCGCGCAAAAGAACTGTTTCTGGATTAATGATCCTTACGAGTAATTGACCTCCTACAGGTAAACAAGATGATTTTGTAGCAGTGTTTGCTGTAGAAATTGGAGACCGTTTGTCGCAGTCAATGTTCATATCAATGAAGTACGCCGTCAAAGATGAACAAAAATCATCTCTGAATTGTGGGCAGGCACAGTTTATTGAACATCTGAATAAAGTTTACAAAACCTATATGTGACCATGACTATAGTTTCAAATGTCTTTACATTTGTTATATACATTTAAAAGTTCACCGTTCCACTATGTGCAATTTAATTACAATGTTATTCTGTGAACTACAAGGCTGCTGAAATTAAGGCCAGAAGGAATAGGAGCAGAATTAGGCCATTCAGCCCATCAAGTCTACTCCGCTCATCAATCATGGCTGATCTATCTCTCCCTCCTAACCCCATTCTCCTGCCTTCTCCCCATAACACCTGACACCCGTACTAATCAAGAATCTGTCTCTGGCTTAATATATCCATTGACTTGGCTTCCACAGCCTTCTGCAGCAAAGAATTCCACAGATTCACTACCTTCTGACTAAATAAATTCCTTTTCATCTTCCTAAAGGAACGTCTTTTAATTCTGACGCTATGACCTCTGGCTCTAGACTCTCCCACTAGTGGAAACATCCTCAACATATCCACTCTATCCAGGCATTTCACTATTCAGTAAGTAGTTTAAAAAAAAACTCCCCTCAATATCCCTGGATTGAAGTAAAACAACCCCAGCGTATCCTCTCTTTCCAATCTTAAAATTCAAAACTGAATGATATATTTATTTTGCTAGAAATGTTAATTAGGTTTAATGACTGATGCGTACAGTGTAATGTGTCCATTTTGTTTCCTGGTACTTATTTTGTTGCCAAGTTAGTTGCCCTTTATTGTAACGGTCATTGAGTTTGCTCCATTCTGCTTGGGCCATGACTGATCACATTACCACTGTAATTGGTGTTGAACAAGAATGATCTGCTGACCTCAACAGATCACTTGTGACAGCACAAACATGGGCATAATTTATCTGAATCGGTTCCGTCACAATATGAAAGATTGCTCTAGTTAGTTGTGCCCAGGTGAATTATTACTCCATCAAAAATAAACTCTAACAAATTAACACCAATAGGTGACATCTTTCCCGAGATAAAAGATGTGACGTGCCAGTGGGGAACTAAGGATTGGCCACTGCAGTGTTATGTGGGTTCATTTGAACTAATCTGCTAACGGAATTACATTATATCACCCACTTGGGTTTGACCATCAAGTATTCACAACAATTTATTCGGTGGTCCACCCCCAACTAAAGTTGCAAGCATAGTGCAAATACAACGTTACAATAAGTAGCCACGTGAGACACAAGAAACTGCAGATGCTGGAATCTTGAGCAAAACACAAAGTGCTAGAGTAATTCAGCAGGTCAGGCAACATTCTGTACCATTACAACATTTAAAAGTCATGTGGACGGGCATAGGAATGATTTAGAGGGATATGACAAATGGGACAACAATAGATGGAGCATTTTGATGGACCTGGGAAAGTTGGGCTGAAGAGCCTATTTCCCTGCTGTGGAAGGAATGAATAGGAGATGTTTCGGGTCAGGACCCTTCTTCAGAGTTATTGGATTGGGGGGGGGGGGGGGGGGGGGGGGAAGGAAATTGGAAAAGGGTTGGGAGCAGGACAAAGCCTGGCCATGTGAAAGTGTTCCTTTTGGCAGTGGCACCCAATACAATAGCCATTTTTTGAGAAAATACAAATCTAATGGACAAACATCACTCCACCAGACAGACTGATTTTACTTAACATGAACTCACTTGACTGGGCTTTAATGTGATATCAGATCTGACCCTCTCATTTTAAAATGGGGTGGAAGGGGCAAAGATGGGCAGGGTCAGTGTTGGAAGTGGAATTTCGTCTAATTCTTTATTTACATTTCAATATTAAAATGTAGAAGGTGGAATTTTTATATTAGGGGAAGGAAATGCCCACTTTCCCCACTTGAAATCAAAAAAGAACCCAAGGGAAGATAAATTAAAATAAATTAACCCACAGCTTTCCACTTGTAATCAATAGAAAATGCGGTAACCTGGAATAACCAAGTGACCCAGTGCCACCTCCAGGCCAGTAGCTGAATTCAATGTCGATCCATTCATTTTACTGGTCATTAAATAAATACAAGAGTCAGGCATTTTTATAGTATGGAGCAATGTTTTAATGCTTTAAGTAACAGAATTTCATTAGACTGGATTGATAAACATCATCAGGTGCTTTTGTTTAGTTTAGAGGTACAGGGCGGAAACAGGCCCTTCGGCCCACCGAGTTCACGAACCCCGCACACTAACACTATCCTACCTGCGCACACACACACTAGGGACACGTTACAGTTTTACCAAAGCCAACTAACCTGCAAACCAGCACGTGTTTGGAGTGTGAGAAGCACCTGGATAAAACCCACGCAGATCACAGAGAGAACATACAAACTCCAGACATCACAAAACACAAACACATCTGTTTAGTACTGTCCTCCATGTCTGTGACATACATGTTCGGAAAGGTCTCTGAAGATGTGTAATCACACCAAGCAGCTGCAGCAGTCCACACATGGTGACGCATGCACAATTTTTCTTTCAACACATCTGGGTGATGTACAAACAGAATGGACTTCGAAAGCTGCAACAGGGATAAGTTCTGTTCCTGCATGAACTAAATGAGCTGTCACTGCAGCTGCTTTGGAGCCAAGCAGTAAAGATTCTATGACCATGATTCGCTTTCATCAGGGAAATTTCTTGTTTAGTCTTCGTATCGGGAATAATTATCCCTAATTGCCGTGATTGCTATCCACTCCAAGTCCATGTTCTCCGTAGCTCCTCAGAACTTCATATGCCCCCCACTCCTATTCTCCTGCCAAATTCATCATGTGTTATCTGACCCATTGCTGTCTTCCTTGATATTCCGCTCATCATGATACTCTCTTTACTCTCCAATTGTCTCCCCAATACTACTCTGAAGAAGGGTCTTGAACCAAAACTTCACCCATTCCTTCCCTCCAGAGATGCTGCCTATCTCACTGAGATACTCCAGCTTTTTATATCTATCATCAATTTAAACCAGCATCTGCAGTTCCTTCCTACACTAATCTCTTGGCCTGACTTCCAATCGGCCCATTCCCCAGATTCTCCTCCAAAGCCCATATTTCAACCTTAGTTCCATCCCAGTTTTATCCCAGCACATTCACAGCACCTTGTCATACATCTGATCTCCTCCCCACTATAATCTTTACCCTACTATCCCGAATCTCTACTCAATCCTGCCTTTCATCATCTTGGGGGGGGAATATATTTGTGTGTGATTGTAGCCGCTCACCAAAGTGTCATGGACCCTCTGCAAAGCACCTTAAACTCAAGAAAACCCATGTCGAAGTAGTAACATAGCAAATCACGAATTGTCCCACTGTTTTTTCATACAATGCATGAAGGAGTGAAATGCAGGTTAATCCTGTTATTGTGCAGTAAAGATAATACAATGCCCGTTAGTTTGTTGAAATCAAAGAGTTCAAAACATTCTCGGAGATGTAATTATTTTACACAAATTAAACTGTGGAGCCCTTTCCCTCTCCAACCCACAAGTCCTCAGACTAGCATGGGGCAATCCTACTTTCTTAATCGCAAACATAGTATCTCAGTATCATTTCTTTGAGACTTTCAATCTTTATAATGTGCATCATTATGGACAAATCCTCCATTGGTCTCAGTAAAATTCAGATGAGTTCACATTAATGACGGCAACATTTATTGAGACACTGGAGAATAGAAACCAAATCACACTGACTTGAATTGTCTGACATCCTGCATATTAGGGATTTTCAGAAATCTATCTATCTTTTCATATATACACACTTTATTTATCTAAAAAAGCACAAAGGATTCAATGTGATGGAGCCAGAAGGCTTCAATCCTATCCCAATCACTTGTGTTTAAGATAATTTATGAACAATACCACATTGCATCCAGAAAGAAGCTTGGCCATAGTAATTATTTCCTCGATCAATCAATATGATCATGTAATTGATATTCCCCTCATCATGATCCTCTCTTTACACTCCAGTCATCTCCCCAATACTACTCTGAAGAAGGGTGTCGACCCGAAACATCACCCATTCCTTCTCTCCAGAGATGCTGCCAGTCCTATTGAGTTAATCCAGCATTTTGTGCCTACCTTTAATTTATTTTAATATACACTGCCTGTCCACGAAACAGCATAATTAATATTTTTGTTTCTATAGCTGAGTAACTAACATGATTGAATTTGCAATTTTTTTTTAAATAGTAGTTTAAAAGCGATCATGGTTTTGGTTGAAAATAAGCATTGGGTGTATGTTCAGCATGCTCCTCATTAATAGATTTCACTGTTCTATCAGGAAATCCTATTTCACCCAGCAGGAGATTTTCTAATCATTGGCACTATTCTCCAAAGCAAATTACATAAAATCTGGCTGCAAATATTGAACTGGATAATTTAGACCATTGAATAATAAATACGTTATAATTGCTCGAGTGGAAGAACATTTTTCCCCTCGTGATTTTCTTTGTTAAAATAATTAGCTGAATTTTAAAAGTATATATAAAATGCTGTAAAGTACATAGAGACGGGCAAAACAATAGCAGACTTTGATGGGTCACATCATTATACAGGGCCGTGGTGATACGTAGTACTGGTCTATCTATATGTGAGAGGTATGTTTGGTTTGAAGTTGTTCACAAGACTAATTCATGGCATAGCAGGATTGACAAGTGACGAGAGATTGGTTCAACCAGGCCTGTATTCAGTAAGGTTTAAAAGAATGACAGTGTATTTGAATCTACATCATTCTAACATGTGGACAAACGAAGTGCAGGAAGGCTATTCCTGATAAACCAAGGATCGGCCCTGAATACTGTTGGGTCAGGGGCAAGCCTTTCAGAACGAGATGAAGAGAAATTTTGCAGAGAGTGTTGAATCTGTTGAATGCCTTCCCACTGAAAATGGTTGAAGCCAAATCATTAAGTATAATCAACCAGTAGTGTGAGAGGGATTTCTGAGAACAATGAAGGGATATGGGTGGGAAATTGGAAAATATATTGAATTTAGATAATCAGCTATGGCAAGGCAGGCTCTGAGGGTTAATTGGCCTAGTCCCATGCCTATTTACGACCATGTTTAATTACAACTGACAACCGCTTAATGTAAGAGGCGAGTTCTGAAACACAAGCAGAGAGCTATCTCGCAAAAAACTCAAATTCCAAGAGGAATGCTCAGATTTTATTTCAGTAAATATACCTTCTGATGTTACTAATTTAAGACAAATTCTTTCCCCTCTCTCCCGAGATTCACAATTGCACTTGAATTCGCAATGCGTGATCATTCAATAATTTCCAGCTCGCTGCCCACTCGGAATCGATATGTGAAAATGCACAGGGCCTGCATGCAAATCAGTTAGAGATTAATAGAGTCATACAGCACTGAAAGAGGCCCATTGGCCCAACTCGTACATGCAAACCAAGATACCTCATCTAAGCTGGTACCATTTACCCACATTTGGCCAATGTACCTGTGCAAGTGCCTTTTATTTTTCCCAACATTTATTCTGCAGTCTATTGCTTCTTCTTTGGCTTCAATCAAAGTTGAGCAACATGTTGAGGGAGACAGTTTGTATTCCCGTTGCTGAGGTAAGCTCAGTTAATAGAGTTAAAGAGAATATCAGGGATAAAAATATTTCAAGCTATTATACTCTGTGCCAATCTTCATACTCCTCATTTATCTCCTCTTCAATTTAGCTAAATTTCCCATTCCTTTTTAGCTTACATAAATGGCTAGTTACCTTTTGAAAGAATCTAAGCTATTTACCACCACCTCATGCCGTGCTCCTGAGTTAGATATAACACAACTAATGCCAGTTGTACAGGGCACTGGTGAGACCACAACAGGAGTATTGTGTGCAGTTTTGGTCTCCTAATTTGAGGAAGGACATCCTTGCTGTTGAGGGAGTGCAGCCTAGGTTCATGTGGTTAATCCCTGGGATGGTGGGATTGTCATATGAGGAAACATTGGATGACTGGGCTTGTATTCACTGGAATTTAGAAGGATGAGAGGGAATCTTAAGGAAACATATAACATTATAAAAGGACTGGACAAGCTAGATGCAGGAAACATGTTCCCAATGTTGGGGGAATCCAGAACCAGGGGACGCAGTCTAAGAATAAAGGGGATGCCATTTAAAACTGAGATGAGAAAAATCGTCTTCCCCCAGAGAGTTGTGAATTTGTTGAATTCTCTGCCGCAGAAGGCAGTGGAGGCCGATTCACTGGATGAATTTAAAAGAGAGTTAGATAGAGCTCTTGGGGTTAGTGGAATCAAAGAGTATGGGGAGAATGCAAGCACGGGTTACTGATTGTGGATGAGCAGTCATGATCACAATGAATGTCGGTGCTGGCCTGAAGGTCCGAATGGCCTCCTCCAGCACCTATTTTCTATGATCTCTGATCTATGATATTTCTTCCCATTTCCCAGTGGATTTACTTGTCCCTTTGTATTTATAGCCCTTAGCTTTGGGTTTTCCACATGGAAATGTTCTCTCCATGTTTACCTGTTCAACTTGTCAATAACATCAAGGACGTACAGCAGGACATCTCAAAATCTGTATTGACAAAATAAATCTCCAGCTGTTAGGTGCTTGCCAGTTGCTATAATCCTTTCATTCTGGTAAGGTCTCTGTACGCTGTTAATGCCTTTTCTCGTGTTTCTTTGTCCTTTAATAGAATGGAGTCAGAACTGAGTCACGTTATGTGGGATTACATGAACCTTTGTAAATAGTCCATGGTTCTTTTATTCAATTCTCCAACGTACTGAGCCAAGGGACCAGTTACACATTCTACACTGAAGAAGGGTCTCGACCCGAAACGTCACCCGTTCCTTCTCTCCAGAGATGCTGCCTGTCCCGCTGAGTTACTCCAGCTTTTAGTGTCTATACACATTCTACTTGATCCCTACATTTTATATCCTAAATAGCTGGCACATCTAGCAGCGCCATATATTAAAATTTCCTTTTGTTAATAACTTAAATCAAATACAGCAGTGTCAAATATTTGCATTTTTATAAAAAGGATAAAGCAGTGCTTGCAAGAGCATTAGTTCTCAAAGGCCATTGTGGTGATGCTGGGGTGAGATGCCTTATCCACATGAGGTGACCCATCCCATTCCCGAGATGGTGGCAGAATCAAGATATCAGAGAAAAACAAAATCCAAAGTAGTCCAGTGAGTTGGTCTAGACAGTCTCTCTCAGTTCTGATGAAGGGTCTACAACCTGATATGTTAACTGCTTCTCTTTCCATAGATGCTGCTTGACCTGCAGAGTTTTGATAAGGGCACAGAGAAAGTACGGTTCTCCTCACCATATTTTAGGATGGATGTAATTGTTCGAGAGAGGGCGCGGGGGAGGTTTGCCTGGAGGGTGCCTGGGTTAGATTGTTTCAGTGCTGAGGAGGGACTCGATAAACTGGGTTTATTTTCCTTGGAGCAGACTTGTGGTTGAGGCAGATACAGTAGTGCCATTTAAGAGGCCTTTGATGGAGGCATACAAAATTGGGGCAGCGATAGGAGAGATGACACAAAACTTTTCCCCGTAGTACAAGTGTCTCAAAGTAGAGGGTAAGATTAGAGGGGAGCTGAGGTGGAGCATTTTCACTCAGAGCGAGGCTGAAATCTGAGACATGCTGCTTGAGTAAATGGTGCAGGTTCTTTTGCAACAGTTAGGAAGCATCCAGATAAGCACTTGAATCGCCAAGGCAGTGAAGACTATGGGCCAAGTGCTGGTAAATGAGCTTAGTATGCATAGGTACATGATGGACAGCATGGAACAATAGGCCAAAGGGTCTGTTGCCATGCTGTGTAACTTGAATCCTTTATGACTATGATCATGGTGCAGGGGTCGAGCTGCTGGTTTACAATGCCGGAGACCTGAGTTCGATCCTGACTACGGGTGCTGTCGGCACAGAGTTTGTATGTTCTGCGTGTGTCCTGCGTGGGATTTCTCCGCTATCTCCATTGTCCTCCCACACCTCAAAGACGTTTAGGTTTGTGGGTTAATAGGTTTGGTAAATTTGTAAATTGTTCCGAGTGTGTGTAGGATAGCGTTAGTGTGCAGGAATTGCTGGTCGGTGCGGACTCGGTGGTTTGAAGGGCCTCTTTCTGCGCTGGATCTCTAAACTAAACTAGACAAAAATCCAATATGTCTGAGCTAACCGGGTTCCATAATTTAACAAATATTTTAAAGTCCTATGCCACTGGAAATAAACACTTGACTTACACACAATGCTGTTGGCCTCCATCACTCGTTTACTTTGCAATTCTGCACGTGGTTTATTATTTTCAAAGATATTGCAGATATTTCTTGTTCTGCAGCCAGTGTAGCATCTAATAATTATCTATGTTAAAGCTCATTTGCTGTTTAACTACTGAAACTCCCCATTTTGGATCCGTTTTTTTGTTGTATTATTTGCTGTCTTCATCAGTGTTTGCAATGATCTCCAATACCCTTTGTAAATATTGGTATGGTGTTAATTGTTCTTAAGTTCCAATTATCAATACAGTTTACAGCAGTGATCCCAATGCTTGACAGTTGTGGGACTTGCTTTTCTACTTCCCTCCAGCTTAAGCAACATGCATTTACTCACTTCTCTTCACTCCTTCCAAGCTAATTTAATATCTGCATAAATTCCTCAACATAAAAGTCTGTTTGGACATTAGAGGTTTGTTCCCACTCCACCTTTGTGGATCTGAAGGTGACTGATCTGGTATCCATGACCATTGATGGGTAGTTGGCATTAAATGGGACAGTTGAGTGAATGTGAGGTTTCTTTCACTTCTGCTGGGCTTCCATGTGATCCTGGTGCATAGATGTCAGCAACTCAACACCATCCTGAATACTTCTTCCCCTTTTCATGTGGTTGTGAGCCACACATTCATGGGAGTTAGCAGTAACCTTGAATTTATTTCAAGTAGACTTTGAGAGGGTCTGAGAATCTTTCTTCTTTGTTTTGTGGAACTAACCTTTGCCGCAGGACAGTGTGTCCCATTATCAAAATATCCAAGAGTAGGATATTCAGGAAGCAAATGTCTCCATGATACTGTTCAAAGTGAACAGAAGCATCTCACAACCAAAGTCATTCTAAGCTGCTTTGCCTGTTATTGTTTGTGGAGTCTCAAATTGACTGTTACATTCCCCAACGTTGCAATGAAGGCTCTACTATATTTATTGAGGGCCTTTTGTGGTTCCAGAACTTCAGATGGAATACTCTGGAGTTCTGGAATCACAAAAGGTCCTCAATAAATGTCGTACAAAGACAGAATACAAAGGCAGAATAGTGCACAACATCCAGACTGACATTTCACTGCAATGTTGAAGGATTGTTGATGTTCCTTCGATACACATTGGTTAAAATAAGTTGAGTGTCTGTCACAGGAGGATCTATCTGGATCCAGATCTTTGGATGATAAATCCTTGATTTTAGAAGAATGATTCATAGTCATGGGATTATCACAGTCCCTCCACTCATGTCAACCATCAAACACCCATTGACACTAATCTCATTCTCTCCTCCCTACATTCCTATGAATTCCCCTCAGATTCCATATCTCATCAACATGCTGGAGATAATGGAGAATAGCCAATGAACCCAGTGATTTTTTCATGTGGGTGGAAACCAGAACGACTGGATGAAATCCACGCAGTCACTGGGAGATCGTGCAAACTCTACAAGAACGGCACCCAAGGTCAGGATTGAACCCAGGTCACAGGAGGTATGGGGCAGCACTCTGCTAATTTGAGTGGTGACTGGTCTACTCCTGCCTCTGTTTCCGATGTTCCTCCCAAATTCTGTTGCATGATAATCAATCTCAATGTTTTAAAAAAAATCATTGACGGAGAACTAAATCATACGAGTCCGATGGCTACATTGAACTGGCTGTCAAGATGCACAAACAGTTGGTTCCATT
Organism: Raja brachyura; assembly: GCA_963514005.1. The sequence goes on along the minus strand of OY740806.1, from coordinate 19,395,775 downwards.
TCCTTTGTTATCTTCCACTGCTGAAGTATTTTAATACGTGTAGGCAAATTGTGAAGTGTGAAATTTAAATTGGAGACGGTGTTTTGATATTACTTTTGGGCAATTCTCCAAGTCCCCGTAGAAATATTGGAGGCAATTGTTCACTGCAGGAAGATACAAATTGAGTTCTACTCGACTAATTGAACATCAGAGTCTCTCTGGAGAGGATGTTCAAAATAAAGTGCAGGCTCTTTACAATGACAAGTGCTCCTGTAATGTTTGCTTTCTATATTAACAATATCCCTTGGATGCAACTGCAATTAAGAAAATTGAAAAATAAATGCAACACACTGGCACATAAAAACAAGTAAAACCCCTTTGCATGTGTAGCCTTTTCCTTTTAAGCTGTTATTTCAGTCCTTCATGTCCACGCTTACTGTATGCTATGCTGAAATTTTCTCTCTCCTAATATTTGGAAACTGATCTTCACCTCTTTGCCCTTCTCTTAAACATAAACCACACACCATGTGCTGTGCATAACATGCAAATATGTCCAACAAAGTACAATGGGATTAAAAATGCTGGAGTTACTCAGCAGAACAGGCAGCATCTCTGGAGAGAAGGAATGGGTGACGTTTCAGCTCGAGACCCTTCGTCAGATTCCTTCTCTCCAGAGATGCTGCCTGCCTCACCGGGTTACTCCAACATTCTGTGTTTATCTTCGATTTAAACCAGCATCTGCAGTTCTTCCCTACCGTGGGATTTATGCAGGTAGGCGCAGGCATTAAGATTTGCAGTTATCTATAAAATCTAGTATTCAACTAGATTCAATTAAGTGGTGCTCAAAATTATGAAAGGAATTGTTAAAGAAGATCTGGAAAATCATTTTCTGTTCACAAGACGGGTCAATAATCCAAGGTCACAGAGCTGAACTAAATGTCAACATTTCAAGGAAGGCTTTGTTTTTTACTTAGTGAGAGGGGCCAGTGCAGTGGGCGGAATCTGGGTAATAAGCTTGGTTTAAAATAGTCACGCAGCCCAACAAAAGGAAAATCAAAGATGGAAATATGTGGTTGCAATAAAGCAAATATAAAGGATTAAAACAAATGGAGAGGGGAACAGTAGAAGAGCAAGGCAGCCGTTCAGGGTGGAAATACTTCACATATTCACCAAGCATTCTCCACAATGAGCAACATTACTGCTGTCAGGGTGACAAAGGAAATTAATGTTAAAATAAAAACAGAAGAGAAGAGGTTTGTGAGGAAATAAAGAGTGCATTTGACGACCAATGACCACAGAGGGAAATTGAAATAGGATTTTAAGATGCATCAAGACGATTATTGAATAACATAAAACAGAACCCAATCATCATTTTAAACATGTAAAAAATAATTCATGGAGTAGCGAGGATGATCAGGGCAAAAATAAATGTTTTTGTGTGGAGGCAATGAAGGGGAGGCGGAATTAGTTAATGTCATGTCTTCACAGCGCATTAAGGACCTGTCCTCCAAGCATGCAACTCTATGCGATGAACGTGATCAAACTAGAAGCGGGGGCCGCGTGGAGGTTGGGTGATCCCCTGTACAGGGCCGTTCCCACCAGCATGCGGCTGCATGCGGCAAGCGCGACCAAACCGGCAGCAGAGGCCGCACGGATGTTGGGTGAGTGGCGCAACGCGGTGCAAAGTAAGGCGAACTTGGAGCGAAGTCTAAGGTTAGTTCGCCAGGACAGAGAGGGGCACAGAGGCACACACACACACAGAGGGCCACGGAGCCACACACATAGAGGGTCACGGAGGCACCTACAGATAGGTTCACGGAGGCACGATGTCGGGGCGGTGTGTAATGCGTCGAGGTGGCTGCGAGCCGATAAGCCGTTGCCGCACGGAATTTTTGAATAGTCAGTTTTTCGGAGCCCCGCGCGATGTCGGGACAAACTCCGCACGGCTCCGGCGATCGAAGTGGGACCGGCCCCACGACGCCGGACGGCTCAAGCAACCAGGTTAGGTCGCGCTAATCGCATAGAGTTGCATGCTTGTAGGACAGGCCCTTGACAATGACAATGATCCCATTGGCAGTGTCCCTTCAATGGCCAGCAGAGTTCCTCTGTGCCCTCGATCATTCTGTGGATGGGCCATGCCACCACTCTGCTCAACGCCAGGCACCCGAGACAAACACTGAACTCTCAGCTCCATGACTGGGAATATCCTTCAAGCCTGTTCTCAAAGCCCAACTGACGGGTAGGAATTCCTAGTCAAATGCCAATGACAAAGTGCTGGTTTAACTCAACGGTTCATGCAGCATCACTGTCGACCATGGATAGGTGACTTCACTTGACCATGTTCCCCAGAGATGTTGTCTGGCCCCTTGAGTTACTCCAGCACGGTTCCAATCCAAAACATCACCTATTCTTTTTCTGCAGAGATACTGCCTGACCCTGAGCTACTCCAACATTTTGTGTCCAACTTCAGTATAAAACAGCATCTGCAGTTTGTTGTGTCTGCATGATACGCCAAAGTGGAGGTACATAGGAAAGCATTGAACTCGTCAGGTTTTTACAAGGGAAGATGTGGAGATCAATTACAAATCATGGAGTTAGGGAGCCGTAGTGGTGCACGGCATCATATACAATGCACCCCGTCCATCTTGTGAAATATCACGTGCCATACTACAGCAGAGTCTCCTCATCCTGCATAGTACACCAGTCACCTCAGAATCTACTGAATTACAGCAATGGCAAGTCATCTGGAGAGACACCACAAGTAGAGTAACAAGCCAACAAAGGACTAATAGAGCAGAGGACAGTGATAGAATTAAAATAGAGAGAAGTATGGCAGTCACACAATGTGGCACATTACTTGGTCTGTATAAGATTCTGACTGACGTGAAGATAGACACAAAGTGCTGGCGTAACTCAGCGGGTTAGGCAGCGTCTCTGGAGAAAACGGATGGGTGACGTTTCGGGTCTGAACCCTTCCTCAGGCTCTTTGACTGATGTGAAGATGCACAATCTCATAGCATATTCCTTTCAGTGATTATAGAAACAAAGAACTGCATATGCAGGATAACAAAAGAAGACACAAAGTGCTGGAGTAACTCAGTGAGTTAGGCTGCATCAGAAACATCTGAAGAAGGGTCTCGACCCGAAACATCACCCATTCCTTCTCTCCAGAGATGCTGCCTGTCCTGCTTAGTTACTCCATCATTTTGTGTCTATCTTGCATCAGAAACAATTCAGTGCAGAAGCAATGCAAATGGTACTGCAAATATTAGTCTTCACAATATTAGATAGGTCTATGCTTGGAAACTGTAGATTAATCAGCCAAGCATCAATCATGCGTCACCTATTGAATACTAGCATCAAGGACAAATGTAGTTCTCAGGCCAAAAACCAAGGAATAACAGGAGGCAATCAACATGCTTTTGATAAAAGAAATGCCCGATTGCCAATAGAGTTCTTTAAAGAATTTACAGAGAAGGCTGATAAAGGTTGTGCTTGTAGATATGGTGTGAACAATCTTTCAAGATAAAGCATTGTGTACAAACATTTGGAAATAGAAGCACTTGATAATCAAGGCCGATGGTGATTTACATATGTAATTAGCTAGGACAGAAAAGCAAGGGAATAGAAAGCCATTGCAATGGAAAATTTGAAAGAGAATGAGATATTTTCTACTCAAAATGGGACCATTTTCAGGATTATGGAATAACAGCAGCAGGGGAGAAGGATTAATGGGTAATTTTCAGAACGTTGCCACAGGCAAGACAGGCAAAACAGTCTTCTTCTGGTTTGCAAGATCCTATATCCGACAAACTTGTCTTGCTTTTTAGGCTCATTATGTCCTAAAAGGATGCAAACAATGGCAATGAATCATACTGCGGTCTCATCACTTAAATAGGGCTTCAGATGTTCAATCAGTGAATGAAACAATGGCTGGACAGAGAGTCTGGACCTCAAGTTGTGTTTTTCTCATTAAAGACATCTTACTATCTTGCTGATTTACGCAAAACTATTTGTTATTCACTGCTTCTACATCATTTGCTATTGTGAGAGAAAAGAAGTGAAACAATGCGTTTTAGTGCAAAACCCATTTGGTCCTAACTAGACATTCTTCAAGCTGCACTGGCTCTGTTATCCTTGCCTGTTTCTGCAGGCGGCACAGTTAGGAGTTATGAGCATTCTTCTGAACACGTCTCCATTTGTAGAAAGAGGAAAATCAAAGGAAGAAGCACATCAGACAGTTGTCAGCATCGCTTCAGTTCCTCAGGAGACAAAAGCACTCCGATCCTTAAACCTCCAAACATATATGTAAATCTGAGCGTTTGTATCTGTCCACACAGAACAAAACTTTACTTGTCCCAAGGTCTAAACTTTCCATGGTCTTGCAGCCAGAAACAACAAACCACTTCAAATGTGTGGAAAACGCAATTGGTTGTAGTCAAACGAACCTCAAGCACAGAGGTTTGTCAAAGTTATCCCAGGATGCAGAAAGAATGATAGTTGAAACATCTGCACCTGCAGTATAGTTACACAGAACAGGGGGAAATACCCTGGTTGCTTGTGGTGCAAATGTATCCATTTTCCAAGAGCGGAGCTACGCGCTGCAGGGCTCCCAGAAGTGTAAAGCATTACTGATGATACATAACTGGCCATACATGTCCCTATCCTCAATGTAATCCTTTACATGAATGGAAAAAATGTTCTGGTCTGTCAGTGCGTAGCTAGTTTGTGACCACAGATACTGAATCAAGTGCGTTAATGCTCATTACCCTGACAGTTGCTATGATACATTCAATTTACAGTCAATATTATTTTAAGGGCCAGAAAGAATGGCTGGGTGGTTGCTGGGAGACTTAGGCAATATCCACTGAATAGCACAGGGAGACCCAGGGCTGGCGTTAAGGAGTGATATAATAATGTACAATTTGCAACAGGGATTTGGTCCAAAAGGCCATCAGCCAACTCAAGCAAGGATTCAAATGCAATTTACAACCTGGCTCTACCAAGTGTTCAGCAGCCTGCAGAAAATATACAGGTTAGTACGAAAGCACAAACAAGCATCAGACGAAGAAAAAATAACTGTGCTCTGAAAAATAATGAATCACCAATGATAATGAAGTAATTCAAAAACTATTCATAAAGTATTTAAACAACTACTACTACTTTGATTCAGCTGAAATACAAGAACAATTTCTGCAAATGTTGAGTATACACACACAAAATAAATTCTCATTGACAATGTCTTTCTCCATAGCTTGAGAAAATAACATGCATTTCTATAACATACCTCAATCTGCCACAATGACATGGAGTAAGTGTTCAACATCACAGACCTGGGCAAGGTTATTACTGTTAAAGGTGAGTGTTGCTAATATGTTCCAAGTAGTGCCCTGGTATTTCTCCTTTATCCCACCGTGTGAGGATGTTGCTGTTGTTTCTTCTCCAGTTCATTTACAGAACAGTTACAGGAGAAAGAACAGAAGCTCCCAAACCTCCACCCATGGATGTATCTTGAGATAGAACAGTACAGCACAAGAAGAGCGGCACAGTGACACAGTGGTAGAGTCGCTGCCTTGCAGCACTTGCAGCACCAGAGACCCAGGTTCCATCTCGACTACGCGTGCTGTCTGTACGGAGTTTTGTACGTTCCCCCCGTGACCGCGTGGGTTTTCTCCGAGATCTTCAGTTTCCCCCCACACTCCAAAGACGTACAGGTATGCAGGTACTGTAAATTGGCTTGGTAGAAGTGTAAATTGCCCCTAGTGTGTGTAGGATAATGTGGTGAACGCTGGTTGGCGCGGACTCGGTGGACCGAAGGCCCCGTTTCCACACTGTGTCTCTAAACTAAAACTAAACTAAACAGCCCCTTCAGCCCACAACATCCGTGCTGAATATGGTGCCAAGCACAACCCTTATCTGCCTGCACATAATCCAGATCCTTCCATTCCTTGCATAACCATATGTCATATCAATCTCAACCACTACAGACAACAGCATGCTTCAAGCACTCACCACCCTCTGTTTTTAAATATGTTTTTAAATATGTGTGCATCTGCCTTAAACTTTGTCCCTCTCATCTTAAATCTAAGCCCTGTAGAATTTGATTTTTCCAACGTGGAATAAAGGTTCCGAAAGTCAATCAAATTATTGCTTTTTAACGACTCCACCTTTCCTGCTTCAAACTGCGAGTCTTTTACCTAAACCTCAAGCAAACACCATAAAAAAATCCGTGAATAAAATGCATGCATACAGCTTATGATTTAATTCTTGCCGATAAATATATCAGAGCAACCAACGTTTCTTTCAAACATTCTCCAAGCCTTTGGGGAAGAGAAAATGGTTGATAATCACATTACGCTCCCTGTCTGAAGATTGGACACACTGTCAATATACTCCACTTATAAAACCAATTTATCCTTGAAAAAGAACTTTGCTTGTGTTTTCTGTTGCAGACGTATAATTTGCAATAATTGTACCTCATCGCATTTAGTTAATGTAAACTGCAACTATGCCTAAACTGTTGATGTGTGACAGATGACTGAAACATGCCAGCCCAGGGTGAAGAAACGCGCTGGAGTAAACAATGAAAGTACAAATGAGCATTGACCATTTTATGTCTGGTTCAGAAGTTCTATGTAATGGCAGTAAATTAGAATCAATTTGGTTCACTGGAGAGCCAGGCATTTGATCTATGCATGGATCAAGCATTACAATTTACTGCACAATTGAAAGAAAAGATAGATAAAGAAAGAGTTGTCGGCATTTCATGGATCGGCTGCTGTGCACAATTTACTTTTATAGTTAATGGACAAATTTAAGGGGAAAAAAAATTTCTGGAAAGTATTCTTTGGAGATGAGATCAGAATCAATTCCATCAATATAATCTGGCATTTGTCGCTGAAATATAAATCAATAGCATTGCGCCACAGATTTCTGGATTTCACTTCAATTCTGATTATACTATTTGCCATTTGACCTAAATGATGTGATGTTCCATGTTTCCTTATGGGACAGGAGGCCATTCATCCCACTGAGGCTATACCGGCTCACAATGCAGACTCATCAGTACCATTCTACACTATTTCTTGCAACCTACATGTCTGCTCATCAACAATCCTTGATTCTGCAATCAGCCAGCTACAGTAGGGATCATTTGCAATCAAAAAATAACTGACAGATCAGCTTTGGGGTACCTGCTGAAAGGAGGAAGTTGAATGACCCTAAAGTCGACAAATTGCATTGAAGATCATCAGTGTGTGACAAGGGCCCTGACCCGAAACATCACCAATCATGTCTTCCAGAGATGCTGCATGACCCGCTGAGTTACTCCAGCAGTGTGTTATTTATTTTGCGTTTGCCTTTCCAAAGTCAAGTCTGCAGCGAAGCCTTCAGTCATTCTGACTTCTACGGAGCTCTCTCACACTGGGCGATTACTGATAGAGTTACAAATTTAACACCGGCTGCCACTCAGCTCTCAGTAATTTACATGTTGTATATGTACTAACATGAACTCAAGCCATTGGCATATAATTGAGGGAAATCGAGTAGCCAGGTTCTCTTTGGTTGAATTCATGTTTTATGAGTTTGCACAGGTGGATATCATGGATTACCAATCCGTCATCGTCCTTTCCTTACTGAATATTCATGCGCATACACAACCCAGAATTTCAGGAGAGAATAAGTGCAGGAAACCATTTAAGGAAAATAATTGAAGGGAAGAAAGGAAACAAGTCTCCTGGTCAGATCTTGTTACTATTGCTGTTTTGATTCCAATTCATCAGCTGCTGCAAAAATATTTTTAGACTGTCATAATTATCTCCTCAGGGTAGCTTTAATCCCACCACATGGGTGAGTTTGGGTTAATTAGAAAGTAAAGCATTAAAAATCTAAAACAGGTCTATCACATACCATGTTTTAATGGAGGCATGCTAGCTATTGCAATCTTGTCCTTGCCTATTTTCTATATACAGTTTCCATTTTTAAATCTTTGTTGGCCATAATTTCACAAGCTTGGAAAACCTACCAGGTAAAAGGAGGCAAAGAGACCTTAGTCCCACGTGAATATGAATTTTGCAACATTCCTTAATGCGCATGGGGAACAGAAGTATTTACTTTCGGCCCGTCAATATAATGTTGCAGCGGACTCTTCACTCAAAATGGTTCAATGGTTCATTATCACACATGCACAGCACATATGAATTTCTTGTGCACAACCACAAATGCATGGTCTCCATATTTTGGTGGCATTTACAAAGGACAAAAACAGTCCGAAGTCCGGTCCGCCTGTTGGAAGTATCTGAGCGCACCTGATCAAGGTAGGCCCAGGTGAACCGCAGGCTGCTGCAACCCGTCATCCCTCTCCCCGCCCGGCCTCCTCTGTGACCCGGGTGAGCACCCCCTGCTCCCGACCTTGTAGGCGCTGGAGGCAATACCCCAGTTCCTCCACTACCGGCCCACTCTTCGCGTCCATCACCACCAGAGGCTCCCTCCTTCACTTTGCGACCTCCAAGCTTCCCCTGCAGGCAAGGGCCTGCCACGCCCTTCTTTACCATGGTGAACCAGGCATGATGGTGGTGACTGGATCCCTGTCCTCGTTCACGGTGGTCTTGGCGGCGGCTGGTGCTGTTTGTGGAGGTCGCCGGGTACGTCCTTGTTAGGCACGGCCAGCCGCGTTGTTGAATGCACGTACTCCAGGCTACAACTCAGCCTGTCAACAATTCTGGCTTCCAAACAGGAAATAGGTTTCAATATCTAAATATTCACTCCACAACCTCACACTATTCAGGTACGGCCTATTATGCTATTTTTTTTGAGAACCCGGCTGCTGAATTTGAGAGATAATGATTCTTGCTACTCAATTTCTGTCGGTGAAATGATCCTTTCAATATTCACGTTTCAGCTAAAAATGAGCATTATTAGTTTTATGCAATGCCGTTCCTGAACATATTTGTTTAACAAAATGAAATATACAACTGAAAATTAAACTGTTAGCAGTTTATTGTATGTGATTGTTCTTGTAACTGAATAGTGAGATATTAGGTGAAGCAAACTGCGATTTAAAAACTCGTCAACCTGTTAGAAGACTACATTTGTTTATGAAAATTATAAAAGAAAACCCATCGGATATGGGAAATCGAAAACAAAAACTGATAATGCTGGAAATACTCAACGTGTCTGGCTCTTACAGTTGGTGGAGAAACTGAGTCAATGTTTCAGGTCAGAGAATCTTCAGCAGAACTGGAAATATGACAAAAGAAGCTTGTCAAGCTGCTAAATGCACATTTTAGTTTGGTTCAACTTGAAACCAAACTCATTTCTGAAGTCAGTGAAGTCTAATTTGTCAATGTGAAGACTGAGTTCTAAAAGCTAAATAGCACAGCGCTGGAGAACTGAAATAGAAAGATATGCTGGAAATATTCAACAGGTCAAGCAATATCTGTGCACACAGAAACAGGGTCAGTGTTTCAGATAGATTACCTTTCATCAGAAATAAGGAGCTGATCAGATTGGAGTAAATTGCTAGAGAAGACAAACCTATAAAGACATTGTGCAGATTTTATTTATAGCTATCCGATACAGGCGAATGAAATGGAAGACAGACTCATCTCTCTACATCCTACAACCAATTTTTGTATTTATGCGAGCATTAATTATACTAATCAACCGCAGGGGAGTCATTTTATAATTGATCACTAACAGACATCGCTGAGTAGTTGCTCCCTTATCACAGCTTGGGAGCAATATAGTGTTAAAACAATACGCACTGCATTAAAATACACACAAAGCTTGATGGTAATTTTTCTGCTTTTGAATTCACAATTTGTTCTTCCATGAACTCCAGATGAACACATACAGTGATCAAACATAATTATTTCTGACAAAGCATAACACTATAGTGCACAACTTCACCGACTTGGACTCAAAAGAAAATCTTACTTGACAAACTATCAGGTGCCTCATACACCTGCTAATTGTCATATACTATGTAATAGAATAAGGTCCAGATCGCATTGGAATAAACTGTAATAAAATTGCTCACAGTTTTCCAAATGCCAACGGTAAATTATATTTACCAAAACATCATGCATCGGCATCAGAGACAGGAGACACTGTTTCTAAGTCCTAATGTGATATCACTATGGCAACATATTTAAATCCTGATGAAGCCATCACTCAATCTCTAAAACCAATACATGCAATTTTTCAGACCACTGGATGTGATATATCCCCATAAAGGGATTGCAGGAGGTAATGACATTCCTTCTATTTCACTGCAATGAGAAAGAATTGTGTATTGCTCTACCTTTCAAAAACTGTGACAAACCAACGTCAGTCCTTCGTTCAATTGTCTCTCAGTTCATTACAGCCAAGTCTAGCATCACCAAATGACCACATCAAAACGTTAATCATATTTCCAATTAAAATTTCACATCAAAATTATTAATATTAATCATTTGTATCCTCTACAGTATTATCCTTGTTGGTTTTTACATCATATTAAAGTACTAACACCCAATGATTTTAACTTCAATATGTTTCAAGAATAAGTAAAACAAAAATTAAACATTTTTCTTAAACTGGGCAATGAAAATACAGTCAATTAAATTAAAGTGAGTGATAAATGATGGTTCCACTATTTTAAAAAAAATCAGGAACCCGAGGCAGTGAAGACCCACGCAAAGCAAAACGAGCAGTGGATTGGAACGAGGAACACAGTTAGCGTTTTTATACAAAAAAACTAAAATTATTCTGTTCCCTTTTTGGTCTATAAAGTAAAACCATATAAATTAGTTGCAGGAGTAGGCCTCCTGGCTCCTCAATTCAATATGATTCAACTCCACATTCAGTTCAATAACCTTTCACTTTTCTCATCTCTTCCCAGCCCAGACTACGAAGTATCTATCTTACAACAACAGACAAGGCAACCAATCAATCCCACCTACCTCTCTTTATTTCCCAGTATATCTGCAACTTGTTCGCTCTCTCTCTCTCTCTCTCTCTCTCTCCCCCCCCCCCCATGTATTACCCCTGCTTTCCTATTGCAGTCAGAATCAAGCCCAGTCTCTGGAGTTGTGAGATAGCAGCACTCATGTGGCTTTAAAAAAGGCAAATAATTAGTTTCCAGTGTTCTTCAATGAAATGAGTTCTGAAAAGCTCACAATCTTCCAAGTCAAGGATTTTCACTTGACCTTAGTCTTAAATGGGTGACCTCAAATCTCTATATTTCTCTTAATCACATCTTTCTATCGTTTTGGAGGGCAGGAGGATAACATCATGAGGAGAATAGATGGGGTTAATGCACAGAGCCTTTGGGTAAGTCATGAACCAGAAAACATAGGTTTAAGGTGAGAGGGGAAAGATTTAATAGGAACCTGAAGGGAAACATTTTCACACAAAGGGTGAAGTGTATATGACGAAAAAAATGCCAGAGGAAGTAGTTGAGGAAGGTCCAATAGCAACATTCCAAAGACATTTAGATAGGTGCGTAGGAAAGGTGTATAAGGATATGGGCCAAGTGCAAGCAGGTGGGACTAGCATAGATGAGCACTTTTGGTTGCCAATGATAAGGTTGGCCAGAGGGCCTGTTTCTGTGCTCTATGGCTCTTTCTTGTTCTTTATTTCACTTTCTTGTCATTATTTTTGATCAATCTTATTCTTCACATTTTTCCATTTAGATTCTATTCTGTTTTAGTAAGGCTTCTTCAATCATTGAAGTTACTTGGTAAGTTAAGTATCCTATTGATAGTGTGATATGCACTAAACAGAACCACCAGTGACATAGAAATGAGACTGAGAACAACATCATCGTTGCCATATAACATGAAAAAAGGGCAAATATTGCATAAAATCTTCGCAATGCACAATAGGACATAGACATGTGTGGACCTCATTATATACACGGTTTAGGCTCAGCAGATCAAAGCATTTTTTTTCAATCAACTGGTTTGATATTAACTATGTTTAGTAAGGAATTGCAGATGCTGGTTTAAACCTAAGACAGACACGAAATGATGGAGTAACGCAGCAGGACAGGCAGCATCTCTGGAGAGAAGGAATGGGTAATGTTTCGGGTCGAGATCCTTCTCCAGACTGAGTCAGCGAAAGGAAAACGCAAGATACAGATGGTGATGTAGAGAGATATAGAACAGATGAATAATAGCTATGCAAGAAAGTAACGATGATAAAGGAAACAGGCCATTGTTAGCTGTTTGCTAGTTGAGAACGAGAAGTTGGTGCAACTTGGGTGGAGGAGGGAGAAAGATGGAATGTAGGGGTTACTTAAAGTTAGTGAAATCAATATTCATATCAAAATCAATCTTCATAGATATTAACAACGTCTGATGCTTTATACTGATAACAAGAGAACTCGATATTGCCAACCAGCTGGTAATGTGTGTGCTTTTAACTCTTGCTTGCAATGGAAATCACTTCTAATATCTGATTAAAATTTGCAATAGAATAATGATTATCCTTCCAGGGACCATTAATTCAATTATCTCTTGCGAACTAAATGAGTGTAACTTGCTAAACTGTCCGGACACAAGAAACTATAACGTTTATGTATGTTGATTTTCTCTAAGATATTCTGTGAATTGATTTATAAGCAGGCCACCTCTGGTCAAAACACAAAAATAAAATTATATCATTACCACAGCCACTTAATAATTCTTGATATAACTGCAGACTCTGGTATATAAAAATGTAAATGGTGTCAATCAGAAATAAAAACAGAAAATGTTAAAAACACTCGGCAGATCAAGGAACATCTGAAGAAAGAAAACTAAAATATGTTTCTGGTCCAACCTGATGAGTGTTTCCAGCATTTTCTATTTTTATTTCCATTATCTGCAGATTTTTTTTTTGCCATTCATTGTACCAATTTGTATGTATGAGCACAAGAGACATACAACTTGACAACGAGGAGAATAAACCTACAGAGGAGAATAAAAATCTCACCGTCTGAGTGCATTAAGTTTCATTGAGGCCGAGGGGGTCTCACATTCTTAGAATCATGACAGTAGTAGGGTTCATTGCCTTAAGAATGTTGCAAGAATGATGCAAAATGCCAGTGGAGTTGTGTCATGAGAATGGTACCCACCCACACCTAGGCTACATGTAGCATACATCACCACAATACCTCCACAGCGTTGTGGGCAGCCGCAGTCCAGGACAGCAATGCAGTTTGCAGGACTTCCAATAGTTTTTGTGAAGCAGGAAATGTGCTGAGAAAGAATTGTTGGTCAGTGAACTGAACTGAACTAATCATCCATGAAATGACGAGAAAGCTTCAGGGACGCACATGTGATTTCTCACATTTGACTCCCATAGTAAATTGAACAAGACGACAAGACAACAAGATGGTTACTTAGTTTCATCGTACTGGAAAACTTGGAAATTTCAAAAATTATTTAATAACTTTTTAATTTGCACATTGAGCAGATAGAAATGTGCTTGAGGGCTAATTATATCTTAGAATGAGGTACGATACGATATGATAGAACTTTATTTATCCCAGGAGGGAAATTGATCTGCCAAAAGTCATAACACATAAAATACATGAAACATGAAATTAAAATGACGAGTGGAAGGGATTGGGGGTATGCAAATATTGGGGGGTGGGGGGAATTCAGTCTCAGTCTACCCCATGACGGAAAGGGGAGGAGTTGTACAGTTTGATAGCCAAGTACGTCCAGACTACACTGCACTGCTCAACAATCTAGAATTAAAGGGATGAAGAAACCAATCCTCTCCACTGAAATAGGACCATCCTGACTATTTTGCTTGTATCTCAAAAATCAATGCCCCCTCCAATATCATATCAGAAAAGCATAATATAGGAAATCTCCACACTGAAGTATAGCATGTTTATCCCTCCAAATTCCTACCTCTCAGATACTTACCCAGTTCCCTTTTGAATACTGCAATTGAATCTGCCTCTACCACTAGCTAACAGTGGATTCCAAGGAGATAATTCTTCATGTCACTTTTGATTATTTGGATGTTCACTTTCATTTTATCCCCTCAGGCTCCTGACACCTCTGCCAATGGGACTTTTTTCTATACATTTTGCATAATTATTTTTTAATTTAAATACAAGATGCTTTTCCAACCTCCTCTGTCCCAAGAAGAACAATCTCTCTGCTTCTCTCATCTACTCACATAACTTAAATCCTTCATTGCCAAAATCATTTCCCTGAACCACCCTCTCCAAAATATGATAATTTCCTTGGTGTGGCCTTCAAAACTGCACATAGGACTGTATTTCGTCGCCAATCAATATCTTCTAGAGATGCTGTTTGACCCATTGAGTCACTCCAGCACTTTGTACTCCAAGGCATCTGCAGCTCCTTGCGTCGCCACAGTACTCCATTTATGGCTGATTAAGTATTTCTGTGAAGGTCCAGTATGATTTCCTTGCTCTTGCACTTTTGCTTCTGTTCATTAATCATTGCACCCCTTTTCATCAACCTGCCTGCAACCCTTGACAACTGCACATCTACTCCCAGTTCTCTGTTCTTGAAAACCTTTTAGATTTCCGGTTAATAGTTCATATTACTTCTTCCCATTCTTCCTCCCAAAATGCAACACTTCATGTTGCTCAGCCTGTCCAATTGTTCCACTAGTCTGCCAATATCACCTTGAAGTCTATTATTATCCTTCTCTCAAAGCGCTATGCCTTCAGGAAACTCTGGTTCCATCAAAACATTCCTTCAGGTATGTTTTGATTGGAATTTTTTACAAAGTATATTTTTCAGACCAATGTCATAATAACATTGCCAGCAGTTGGTACATTCTATGTTATTGTCGCCTCAGTTAAGTGATCACAATCATGGCATCTTAAGTGTTGAATGGTCTTGTGGACTTTGGAATGGAAAATCTGCCATTCCAGATTGTTTACCACCAGCCCAGCAGGTTGGAACAAATGAACCTCAACTGCTTTAGCATTTTAGTCACAGGTGAACAGCAGCTGATTCATGGGACTGCATTCCAGGTCAACACAAAAAGCGGAGGAGAATCGAGAACAAAAAATAGAAAGGGTTGAAACGAGAAACTTCAGATGCTGGTTTATCAAGAAAACACACAAAATACTAGAGTAACTCAGCGGGTCAGGCAGCGCCCCTGGAAAACATGCATAGGTGACGTTTCAGGTCAGGGGGACCCTTCTTCTGACTTTAATCACCTGTCCATTTTCTCCAGGGATGCTGCCCGTGTCTGTCCAAAATAGAAAGAGATGTGTCGGTTCTTTCTGGCTGGTGGAAAACAATAAGCCCAACAGCTTCATGGACAAACTTCCACGATGATAGCAGGACTGCAACATTTGTCTAAATAACATTGTCCATACATTGTACTTGTGTAGGAAGGAACTGCTGATGCTGGTTTAAAGCGAGGATAGACACAAAAAGCTGGAGTAACTCAGCAGAACAGGTAGCATCTCTGGAGAGAAGAAATAGGTGACGTTTCGGGTCGAGACCCTTCCTCAGACTGGTTAGGGGTAAGGGAAATGAGTGATACAGACTGGTTATGGATAAGGGAAATTAGAGATAAGAGTGGGACATCTTTTTTCGCAGGAGGTGTTACCTGACCCGCCGAGTTACGCCAGCACTTTGTGTCTATTTTTGGTATAAACGAGCATCTGCAGTTCTAACATTGACAGTTTTCCATTTTTTGAATATCTCACAGGTTCTCCACTAGGTGTCAGTCACTGTTGTAGAAAACAAATTATTTATGACTGTTGTTGAAGGAACTAGATCTATTGAAGCATTCCCAGTGGCCCAATGTTAAGTGTATGTTAATAAGTGAAAGAACTGGTGATGCAGTTCACCATACATGCAGAAGGCAGCAAACTATGTCACAGCGTTCAAACTGCAATGGCAATAAACTTCATGTGGATATGTGAATTCTGTTAGCTGCATTTCTGTAACCGGACCCGTCAAATCTCACTTATTTGCAGTTGGCTGTCTCAACCTTTCAGGAAGAAAAGATTTCTTGCCGTCATCATTGTCAAAAAAAAAAAGAAACTTAGCTGCATTTATTTATGTCGATGTGCAAGTTGGTTGCTGATGTTGTCGAAAGTTCACATTGATCTCAATTATCTGACCTTGGCAATGAAGTAGTTTGGAAAAATAAATTACATTCACTTCAATCATAGCAGCAGGAGAACACATTAGTAACAGTTGCAGTATAGGTAAATTGATTTTTATTTTCTGAATATTCTATCCTGTTGCGACTGGGATCTTGTTATTATCATTATATACCACCCTCAGTTTATGTCTTTGAGATGTTGGACTATTTATGTTTATTGTTCTAACTCACATTTTATTATCAAACCTATGCTGAAGCTCGTTATAAGATGCAAATTGCATTGCTCATTAGGATTGCTCCATAATGGTGGTGGACTGTGTATTTCTTGCTGTTACTTAGCTTGATCAGATGATGGAATGGGAACGGAACCTAACATGGCAAAAAGGAAGACAAAGAAAAAGAAGGCAATAAAAAAAATAATAACAATGCAGATATGCAGGAAAACAGCAGAGTCAAAGACTACAAACTTCTGGCTCTGCTTGATTGATTGAAAGATACAGCATGGAAACAGGCCCCGCGATCCACCAAATTCACGCAGAACATCGATCATCCGTTCACACAAGTTCCAGGTTACCTCACTTCTACGTCTACTGCTGATTCAGGGGACATAGATGAGACGGGAACTGCAGATGCTGGTTTATAAAATAAGCGATAAAGTGCTAGAGTAAATCAGTAGTTCAACCCTGGAGAACATTGATTGGTATGGTTTCAGATCGGGAATTTGCAGAGGCCAATTAACCTGCTGCCTTCACATCTTTGGGATGTGGGAGGCAGCCGGATTACCCGGGGGAAATTCGTGTGGCCACAAGGTGAGCGTGCAAACTCCACACAGACCACACCAGAGATCAGGATCAAACCAGGGTCTCTGGCACCATGAGGCAGCAGTTCCATACCATACTGACGGGAATATAAAAGCTTTTAATTATTCAGAATTGTGTATACTCTTTATATAAACATAATGCAGAGTTTAGTCATGTTTTATTTAAGTACTACTTAAAGATTTATATCGGGACTGTCTCAATGCAGAAACAGATGCCATTGTGGATGCGTTCATATTGACAAAACTAGTACTTCCCAAATTTCCATCACTATTATTAAGAATGGAACGTCACCTATATATGTCCTCCAGAGATGATGCCTGATCTGCTGAGTTACTCCGCCACTGTTTTTTTTTTGGAAACCTGCATTTGCAATTCCTTGTTTCTAGTTATTATTTTAATGATGGACATTTAATATTAATATAAATTCTGCAAACACTAAGCTCCAGAGTGTTGCAAGGATTCTTGGTGCATATGTAATGTGGCTCCAGACACTGAAATGGTGGAATGCAGCCAGTACTGGGAAGGTATTGTTTTCTCCCCTTTTGCAGGTGAAGAAATACATGGAACAATTATGTTGTGCATAGAGTAAACTAAAGGGAGGGATCATGGCTGTTCCAGCATGTGCCTTGAACTCAACTCTGGCGGGCTGTCTGTCATCGGGTTTGTCTTTTGCAGCCACGATGCTTTGGTGTTATCACTGCTGTGGCTTCTCCCCGAGTCATGGGTGGTCGATACGCTGCAGGTGGTGGAAACGTGGGGCACACCCCTGACAACCTACAGATGGCTCATTCTGTCAACGGCCTCCTTCACTAGTTGCAAAGTTTCTCGGGGAGCAGGGACATTCAGAAACAGTTCAACGGCTTGTAAACTCGACTAGTTTAGTTCAATATTCATTTATTTCACTAGAAATTAGTGCAAAATTACCAAACGGATGCGACATTTAAAAATCACCATAATCACGACAAAGTGAAAAACCTCTGCTCATTTTCTAATATTTGCAACGTCAGTATTAGTGATCCTAACCCCTGTGCAAGATGCTCCAGCAATGGTGACATAAAGCCAATGGCCCCGGAGGTGAAGAGTCTCCGGTCCTCCAGCTTATTACTGTGTGGAATTGCTGCTAAACGTGATGCAAAATCTAGTGACAAGAAATTAAGTCAGCGACATAACCATTTGACATCCAGCGTGATCCATATTTCCCTGCTGCAGGGCAAAATTGGTGGATGTCTGAAAAGACACTCACGCAACAGTTCCTGCAGATTACCAGTAAGCCATCAGCATGATCTGGTGGCATATTTTGTTCTCATCACTATTATTATTCTAGAGCAGTGGCTGCAATATTAAATTCCCGCTTAATGCTTTCAGTGGAATCTAACTTAAGCTCACAGTAATGAAATATTTGGAGCAGAAATGCCTTTTCCCCCCCCAAGTCATTTCTGCTCACCAATCTTTAAGGATCGAATCTTGCAAAATAAAAGAATTCTGTGAACGCATAATAGTGCACAGATTATGCAAAATAGTACACCTTAGAAATACATGAAAAATCAAGCTGCCAGTGGAGAAGTTTTCATTGGATATGGACAAATTACCATCAAACGTATCAACCTGACTTTCCTTCTTACAGATGTTGACCTTTGCTTGAGGCATTTTCTCAATTTATATTTTTAGGCTTCCAGCATTCAATGTGTTTGTTTTCATCTTTACAGTGCAGAGTGTTCCTTGAAACCTAATTTACTACAGGCTACTGTCTGGCTTGGACTGATTTCATAAAACACATCCCTCTGAGATTTTCTCCTCCCATTATCTGTTACCTGTCCCTTCCCTAAAATTCTTGAACTCAGAGCATCTCCAACATTGGCCGCATTTGTATCATTTTGTGCTCTCAGCTAATTTCTAAAGTGAGGAATTGCCTCCTATTCCAAAGCCTTAAAGCAAGTTACCTGCCAGGTTGAGCATTTCAAAGATTTTTCTACTTTATTTCAGATTTTTTAGAACTTGTAGTTTAAAAAAATTCTTCATGGTTTGTACCATGGTCAGCAAAATTTACTGGAATAACTTCATGAGTCGTACTCTGAGTCTTCATTTCTGACTAGGGCTTCAGGGCGCAAGGCTGATAAGGGAGGCACAGTGGCGCAGCGGCAGAGCTGCTGCCTTAATGTGCCAGGGACCCGGGTTCGATCCTGAGTATGGGTGTGTCTGTACAAAGAGTTTGTAGGTTCTCCCTGTGATCGTGTGGGTTTTCTCCGGGTGCTCCGATTTCATTCCACATTCCAAAGATGTGCAGGTTTGCAGGTTAATTGACTTTCGTAAATTTCAAATTGTTCCCAGTGTGTAGGATAGTGCTAGTGTACAGAGTGATCCCTGGTCGACATGGACTTGGTGGGCCGAAGGGCCTGTTTTCGCGTCGTATCTCGAAAGTCCAAAGTAAAAAGACTACAGTAGATGCATCTTGCTGGTGAACAAACACTGAGCTGACCTAATTGGCTAACTGACAGCCTTCTTTGCTGTAAGCAACCGTGATTCTTTAATTCCTTTTCTTCCTAGCTGGCAGTGCGTGTTTATTTCGATATCTTAGACAGCGAGTAGGATTAACAACAAGCAAAAGCTGATTAAATGATTTTAGTGTTTTAAGTGATCGATGAGATTTCACTCCTATTGGTCACTTTCCTACATTTTAGCAACAAAAAGGGATTAGTGATATTATCTGCCAATCAGAACTTCTAAAAGTCTCCTGAGAAAAGATCGCAGCTATTATCATTAGGTGGGAAGTATTCATTCTCAATATTATTTTTACTATCTAAATGCACCTTAAACAAACTCCCTATCTGTCATGTCTGCTTCAGCCAGAGCTGTTTTACTGTGGTGAAGCATGATAACACCCCAGATCCCCTGCTACCCTTAATATCTGAGAATCTAGTGATCTTTCCCCTCAAATGCACTCTGCGGTTGAACCTCCGAGCCCTCCAGGGTAGAGAATTCCAATCATTTATCATCTCTGGGTAAAGAAACATCCTCTCATGTGTGTCCTGAGGCTGCAACCTTACATTGAAACACCTGGTTCAGAGTCCAATTCCATGGTGTGAACTTTGTCACAAATCATAATCTGATACAGGCTTTGGTCAAGCCTTGACCAAAAGGACGCTAACCGTAACAGGGCATGAATTTGGTGATTTTAAAATGTATTAATTCATTCGGTTCTTGGCATCATTTTTTGCCTACTTTTATTGCACATTCATATCTGCTCTTAACTGGAAATCAGTAAGCTGATGATTGGTGCATTAGTGCAAATTATTGCTCTGGCTATAACACTTCCCATCATATTGTTTGATATTGAAGGAGAGCAATAAGGTTGTGATCAATTAATTTGGCTTTATCATGCTCTTTTTGAACAGGTTGCACAATTTCCTAAATGAACAGAGAGAAGCCAATATTGCAGAAGTACTGAGTCGGTTCGGCTGGAGGCATGGTCAGATCCAGAGCACACATTCCATGAACAGGATCGCTTCGACCACCCTCACCACAATTAATTTGAAGAAGGGTCCCGACCCAAAATGTCACCAATCCATTTTCTCCAGAGATACTGCCTGACTCGTTGAATTATTCTGGCATTTTGTGTTGTTTCTTGTAAAGCATCTCCAGTTCCATATTTATCTTATTTATCTAACCTCGGGCTGGCAACTATCCCCAAATGTGGCAAATAACACCTCTGGAATGTAATCAACTGGACTTGTCTCACAATTCAGCATCAAGCTCATGAAATATTCCTACTTGCATTTGTTTTGGATTTGACAATGCTTTACATTTTCGGTTTGTTCTTATTGTTGAATGTAGTAATTTCCCAAGCCTTAATGAATAAACTGTGCCCTCAATTTGCACAGACGTACCCAACTTAAAATTTGATTGATCATTTGTTCCATGGAAGATCAAGTCAGGTCAGTCCATCACACAAACCAGCCTACCCCCTCCCCTCCCCCCATCGATTCTATCCACACTTCATACTGCATCCGGAAAGAAGCCAACATAATCAAGGGCAAATGAAACCCTGGTCATAACCTCTTCTCCCCTCTCCCATTGGGCAGGAGGCAATAGCTTGAAAGCACGTATCAACAGATTCATGAACAATGTCTTCTCCTGTTTAGTTTAGAGATAGGGGCGCCATTTGAAGGCAGCCTCTGCCTACTGCCTTTTCATCTTTTTGTTATTTTTAGTCCATTTAAAAGTATGTTTTGGAGGTTTTCTTAGTCTTTTTATGTGGGGGAGGGGGGCAGGGTTAAAGGGGGAACCGTTTCTCAGTCTCTTCTTGGCAAGGATGTGACTATTCTCCAAGTCGCATCTTCGCCCCCTCCTCGCGGCCTACCAACTGGATTGGCGCGGCCTTTCCTGCCGGAGACCAGCCAGAGCTTCAGCTGTGGCACAGCACTGGATTCCATCGCGGAGAGGGACGATGCCTTGCTGAGTATCGCCGTGTTGGAGCTCCGGAGAGGGACAATGCCTTGCCGGGGATCGCCATGTTCAGCAGCGGCAGCACTGAATCGCGGATCGGAATGGACGGTGCCTTACTGGGGATCGCTTGTCGAAGCTCCGGAGTGTTGGGCCTGCTGCTTCAACGTCGTGGAGCTGTGGTGCGGAGCTTACAGCTGCGGGCGGTGCTGAACAACATTGCGGAGTCCTGGTGGTCCCTTTGCCGAGGGCGCCAGTGTGAATATCTGCCCAGCGCGGCCTGTGGACTTGGGGAGCTGCGGTCTCCGGTAGGAAGTGGCCGATTCGGAACTCCAAACCGCTGAGAGTGTTCTCCGTTCCAACGTCGGTGTTTCGATCATCCCGGCGAGAGGGCCTGAAACATCGGGGCCCCCGACCACGGGTGAAGAAGGAGGAAGATGGCTGGACTTTATTGCCTTCCCTCACATTGGGAAACGTTGAAGCGGACTTCACACTTCAGCAGTGTTTTGGAAACACTGACTGGAAGGCGTTTGCAGCCCAGGCCACCCTTGACTCCCACATGGACATTGACTCCTACACATCCTCTGTTCTGGACTTTATAAACTCCACCATCAATAGTGTCACCTCCCTCAAACAGGTGACCATATTCCCGAATAGGAAGCCATGGATGAACAGCGAGGTCAGGCTACTGCTGAAAGCACGGGACACCGCTTTCAGGTCAGGCGATGCTCGAGCCTACAGTTCAGCCAGGGCTAACCTGAAGAGGGGCATCAAGAAGGCCAAGCACTGCCATAAGCTCAGATTGAGGAGCACTTCAACAACAACTCCGACCCCCGACGCATGTGGCAAGGCATCCAGGCCATCACGGACTACAGACCCGCCAACACCACCCCCACATCCAGCGACGCCTCCTTCCTTGAGGAGCTCAATCACTTCTATGGCCGCTTCGACAGGGACAATCTAGAGACAGCCATCAAGGCTGTGCTACCTGCCGATCACCAACCCCTCACACTCACCCCCTACGACGTATACGTGGCACTGAATAGGACTAATGCAGGTAAAGCTGCTGGCCCTGACGGCATCCCCGGGCGCGTGCTCAGGGTCTGTGCGGCGCAGCTGGCAGACGTCTGGACTGATATCTTCAACCTGTCACTTGCCCAGGCAGTTGTCCCCACGTGCGTTAAAACCACCTCCATCGTGCCAGTGCCAAAACACTCCACTGCGGCAAGCCTCAACGACTTCCGCGCCCAGTTGCACTTACCCCCATCACCAAGTGCTTCGAAAGGCTGGTCCTGGCACACCTCAAAAGCTGCCTACCCCCCACACTGGATCCCTATCAGTTTGACTACCGCAAGAACAGGAGTACGGAGGATGCCATCTCAACGGCACTTCACTCCGCCCTCTCCCACCTTGACAACAGAGACACTTACGTAAGAATGCTGTTCATTGATTGCAGCTCAGCATTCAACACCATTATACCATCAAAATTGATCGCCAAACTCGGTAATCTGTGCATCGCTCCTTCCCTCGGCAACTGGATACTGGACTTTCTAACCAACAGACCCCAGTCTGTTAGGTTAGACAAGCACACCTCTTCAACCCTCACCCTGAACACCGGCGTTCCACAGGGCTGTGTGCTGAGCCCCCTCCTCTACTCCCTCTTCACCTATGACTGCACACCTGTACATGGTACTAACACCATCATCAAGTATGCAGATGATACAACGGTGATTGGCCTCATCAGCAACAACGATGAGTCGGCCTACAGGGAGGAGGTCCAGCACTTAGCAGCATGGTGCGCTGACAACAACCTGGCCCTTAACTCCAAGAAGACCAAGGAGCTCATTGTAGACTTCAGGAAGTCCAGGGGCGGCACGCACACCCCCATCCACATTAACGGTACGGAGGTGGAACGTGTTTTTAGCTTCAGGTTCCTGGGAGTAAACCTCTCCGACGACCTCTCTTGGACCCACAATACCTCAACTCTGATCAAGAAGGCTCACCAGCGTCTCTTCTTCCTGAGGAGACTGAAGAAGGTCCATCTGTCTCCTCAGATCCTGGTGAACTTCTACCGCTGCACCATCGAGAGCATCCTTACCAACTGCATCACAGTTTGGTATGGCAACTGCTCTGTCTCCGACCGGAAGGCATTGCAGAGGGTGGTGAAAATTGCCCAACGCATCACCGGTTCCTCGCTCCCCTCCATTGAGTCTGTCCAAAGCAAGCGTTGTCTGTGGAGGGCGCTCAGCATCGCCAAGGACCTCTCTCACCCCAACCATGGACTGTTTACCCTCCTACCATCCGGGAGGCGCTACAGGTCTCTCCGTTGCCGAACCAGCAGGTCCAGGAACAGCTTCTTTCCGGCGGCTGTCACGCTACTCAACAACGTACCTCGGTGACTGCCAATCACCTCCCCCTCCCCCGGACACTTATTGTTATTTATTCAAATCATTTGCTGTGTCGCTCTTCCAGGGAGATGCTAAATGCATTTCGTTGTCTCTGTACCGTACACTGACAATGACAATTAAAATTGAATCTGAATCTGAATCTGATTCTGCTGTGTGGGGATGTCTATGTTAAATTCTATCGTGTGTTGTGTTCCTTTTTTATTCGTATGGCAACCCAACTTTCACTGCACCAATTGGTGCATGTGACAATAAATGTAAACTTGAAACTTGAACTTGAGCGCAGAAACAGGCTCATCAGCCCACCGAGTCCGTGCTGACAAGCGATCCCCATACACTAGCACTACCCTACACATTAGGGATAATTTACAATTTTTACTGAAGCCAATTAACCTACAAACCTGTATGTCTTTGGAGTACGGGAGGATACTGGAGCACCTGGAGAAAACCAATGCGGTCATTGGGAGAACGTACAAACTCTAAATGGACAGCACCTGTAGTCAGGATCAAACCCAGGTTTCTGGAGCTGTAAGGCAGAAACTCTACCATGCCGTCCCATTTGTAGACTTCTGAATAGACCTCATATAACTTAATGGGCCTGTACCACTTAGGCAATTTTTCAGCGGACTGCAGGCGACTGTCAAGTTACCGGCAGTCACCTCAAAAACCTGCAACTGGAACAGCGACTGTCATGGTGGAACACACACACATAAACACAAACACATTGCTTCCTTTACCAGCCCGCTGTCTAAGAAATTTACATGGTGCAAAGCCAAGGTGAAACAGACACACACCGCGATGAACAGAAAGGTTGGCGCTGTAAAAAGACAGCTAAAGCACAGGGTACGGTAAGTCCTTTAAAAGAGGGGGGGAGGGAGGGAGAGGGGGGAGAAGGAGTGGAGACAACTTTTAAGAAGCCAGTGATATACGGCTGTGAAGCTTGGCAGACATTTAACATTACCAGTCGGTTATCCTTGGTTCTGAAAACTACTGCTTACCTTTTGTTTCCCTAATGATCCAAATAAATTCACCGGTCAGCGTCAGCTACTATCAACGAGAACCTCCGACCTCCTGGCAACCCATTAGGACTTCCTGACGACCCACCTAAGACACGGGAATTCTGGCTACTCTTCATGGCGGCTTCATTCTAGTTGCCGCTAATTTTTCAACATGTTGAAAAATTCACGGTGACCATAATGAGGGGACTCCTCACGACCATGTAGGTGACTCCCTGGCAACCACCTGCGAACATGTGCCGACCATGTGACAACAGCATAGTCTCGTGCAGTCGCCTGAACAGTTGCCTAAGTGGGACAGGCCCATTAGGGTGTGGTCCCAATCTCCTAGCCTACTGAGGTGCAAACACTGCACTACTTTTTTTTTTAAGGTGCATTTTCCCCGTAGCTTAGATTAGAGATACAACACAGAAACTGGCCCTTTGGCCTACTGAGTCTGCACTGACCAGTGATCTACGCACATTAACACTTCCCTACATACACAAGGGACAATTTACACGTATACCAAGCCAATCTACCTTCAAACCTGTACATCTTTGGAGTGTGGGAGGAAACAGAAGATCTCGGAGAAAACCCACTTTGACACGGGGAGAACGTACAAACTCCGTACATACAGCACCCATAGTCAGTATCGAACCCGGGTCTCCGGCGCTTCAAGCGCTGTAAGGCAGTAACTCCACCGCGATGGTAGTTGTGACACTATATTCTGAACTTTTTCTCTTTATACCATCTGTTGTACTTGTATATGGCTTGATCGTACTCACATAAGATATGCTTTCACTTGATATCATGCGAAACAAAGCTTTTGATTCTATTTCTGTATACTTGACAATAATAAACTAATCATTCCCACCTTTTCAATCTCACATTAGTAGAACAAACATCAACTCAAAATCCAATATACTATCATGCAATTAAGTAGGAAGCTCATTTGCCTGAAAATAGAGGGAATTCTAACTATTGATTTTCATTGTTTCATTAATTCTTTGATTGGATATTATCGTGCTTGCATACAGTATTTGGTTAAAACAATTTGATCTCCTGAAACAGACAAAGATTCCTCACTGGGTGGCGCAAGCGCGGCAGTCTCGTCAGCAGTTTGTCTGTCATTCCACCCTTTTTGTTATTTTTAGTGTGTCAATGTATGGGTTTGAAGGCTTCTCAGTCTTTTTTTATGTGGGGGAGGTGGGGAAAGAGGGGAAATCCTTTTTTCAGTCACTTTCTGGTCGAGGATGCAACTTTTCTCCGAATCGCATCTTCCCCCCCCCCCCACCCCCCCCCCCCCCCCCCCCCCCCCGCGGCCTACCATCTGGATTGGCGCGGCCTTTCCTGCCAGAGACCGGCCAGAGCTTCAGCAGCGGCACAGCAATGGATTCCATCGCGGAGCGGGACGATGCCTTGCCGGGGATTGCCGTGTTGGTGCTCCGGAGTGTTGGGCCTGCTACTTTAACATCGTGGAGCTGTGGTTTGTGGAGCTTCCAGCCGCGGGCGGTGCTGACTTTAACATCGCGGAGTTCAGGGATCTTTTGCCGAGGGTTGCCAGCGTTGAATCTCCATCCAGCTCGGCCTGTGGACTTTGGGAGCCGTGGTCTCTGGTAGGAAGTGGCCGATTCGGAAACTCCAAGCTGCTGAGAGTGTTCTCCATTCCGACGTCATATCAGCGAGAGGGCCTGAACATCGTGCCGCCGTAGTGGCGACTGCGGAGGGTTCAAAAGCCTCGACAATGGGTGAACAATGAGGAAGATTACTTAACTTTATTGCCTTCCCTCACAGTGGGAAACGGTGATTCTGCTGTGTGGTGATGTTCATGTTAAATTCTATCAGGTATTGTGTTATTTTTATTCGTATGGCTGTCTGGTAACTCAAATCTCACTGTACCAATTGGTGCATGTGACAATAAACGTAACTTGAACTTGAAGATGCCGATAGCATATTAAAAACTGAATAAAATGACATTACATGGAAACTGCCGAGACTAAAATTGCTAGAATATGTGCATTTAACCCAAAGTGTTTAATTTCTGTATGATAGTAATATGATGTTTTTCTGATTAATTGTTAGTTAGAATCCAAGAATCACAGCCCAGAAAAAAGCCCATTTGCCCAATCTGTCCATGCTGTAGAGCTATCTACCAAGTTAATCCCTTTTGCTTGTGCCTGGCCTTCCTCTCCATGTACCTGTCCAAGCGTCTTTTAAATGTCATAACTGTGCCTGCCTCTTACCACTTTCTTTGGCAGTCTGTTCCAAACACCCACCGCTCTTTGCCCCTCAGGTCCTATACCAATACTCTGCTACCCATTAAATATATGTCCTCTGGTTTTAGATTCCCAACTCTGGGGAAAAGGTTCAAGTTATTCATCCTATCTGTACCACTCATGATTTAATATACCTCATGAGAGCACCATTACCTCTACTTTCTTGGAATGCTTTGGAAGTTTGGCATGTCCTCAACAACTTCTACAGATGCGTCATAGAAAACAGGATAAATCACAACCTGGTTTGGGAACAGCTCCATTCAAGACCGCAGGAAATTGTAGAGTTGTGGATGTAGCTCAGACCATTACGCAAACCAACCTCCCTTCCAATGCCTCAGCAAGGCTGCCAGCATAATCAAGGACCAGTCTCCCCCTGGTCACTCTCTCTTCCAGCAGGAAGTTTTAGAAAAGTGTGAATCGCACACCTCCAGATTCAGGGACAGTTACTTCCTAGCTATTATCAGGCAACGGAACCATCCTCTTACCAGTGAGAGTGCAGTCCTGACCTTCTAACTACCTCACTGGACTATCTTTAATCTGTCTTTTTATCTTGCACTAAATGTTGTACTCCTCACCCTTCAACTGTGCACGGTGGATGGCTTGATTGTAATCATCTGTAGTCTTTTCATTGACTGGATAGCAAACAACAAACGCTGTTCACTGCACTTCGGTCGAGTGATTCAATGATACTTTATTGTCAAATGTACCTAGGCACAGCGACACATGAACGTTTGCAAGATTGTTTCTAAATGAACAACAAACCACTTCACCGTCTCAGGGTACAGGCAGCACATGTCATAGGATGGCTTCTGAGAACACCACTGCTTGGGAGGTGACGACACAAATTGTCAACATTTCTGTTTCATTCTGTGAAGGATGAGTGGTTTCAACCCAATAACTTGACAGCCGGGATAATCACCACAAACACTGGCGCTAATGGAGAAGTCTGGACAGGAAGTTGATTTTCACGCAGTGAAAATTGAGGATAATTCTCTGGGGAAGCAGAGACCAGAAACTTCCATTGTCAGAGTGAGGGGGAATGCAAATTGGAGGAACATCATCTCATATTTGGCTTGGGCAGCTTACTGCCCAGTGGTCTGTTTTGCGTACAAGCCGGTAAAATCATACTGCAGACCTCACCTAGACAGTGCACGTTTCTGGAGCCAACAAAGTCACAAAAGTTCACTGGGCAGTGACAATAATAAACTGAACTAGAAACTTTACTCAAACCATTTCCTCCAAATAAGTTGATCCAACTGGATCTTCTTCACCTTAATCAATATTGATTCAAGTTGATTGCTGGATTATTGCACATCTTCTCCTGGATAATCCATTTCAATTTTACTTGGCAAATTGAGAGTACTTTCAGAGCTCAATATTATACTTTTCTATTTGTTAAATCATCGTTATTTCATCAAATACCTTCAATGCGAGAGACTGGGCAAGAATGGTGGACAGTGTGGGAAAAAAAAAGTGAAATACATTTAGATCGCACAAACTCAATTGCTAACGGAGTGATCAAATTGGTGAAGAAACGAACAGCAACTCCAGCAATTGTTTCTGGTTGAAGATAGGCTCAACATGCTGGAGTAACTGAACGGGACAAGCGGCATCTTTGGAGAGAAGGAATGGATGAAATTTCGGGCCGAGACCCTTCTTCGGACTGGTTAGGGATAAGGGAAACGAGAGATATAGACGGTAATGTAGAGAATGAATGAAAGATATGCAATGATAAAGGAAACAGGCCATTGGTAGCTGTTTGGAGGGTGCAAACAAGAGGTTAGGCCGACTTGGGAGGGGAGGGATGGAGAGAGAGGGAATGCCATGGCTACCTTAGAGAAATCAATATTCATACCACTGGGCAGTAAGCTGCCCAAGCAAAATATGAGATGCTGTTCCTGTAGTGGCCATTTGGCTTGTGTTGTGTGCCATTAATTGTTGCATGTGTCTTTAAATTTTAGACTGCCCGTCATATTGTGGGTGGGATTTATGACGTATTTTAGGACGTGTTTGGAGCTAAGTTTCTTGCGTAGAAGCTTAATTTTCAGTTTAGTTTTTGACCAACATGGTTAAGGTTTACCCTTTGCCCATGCGGTGTAACGAAGACACAAGGAGTTTTCTAATGTTTAAAGCAATAAGCTGGAGTTCGATGAAGATTAAAGTAACTTCGGAAGAAGTTTGGATGTTTTTTATTGCTTTTCATCAACAATAAAGAATTTATTCATCAAAAGACTGTGTTTTTGGAAGATATGTCTGTGAAGAAGCTCTGAAGGTCTGTAACGGTGAGCTCACATGCGTATAAAGACATTCCCCTTAACTATGCTGTCCATTTAGCGGCTAGAAGGAGTCATCTGTTGTACAATACAAAGATCTGCCGCTACAGTTCCTCTAATTTGTGTTTCACCTCACTCTGACAATGGAGGTTTCTGGTCTCTGCTTCCACAGAGAATTATCCCCTATTTTCACTGAGTGAATATCAACTTCCTGTCCAGACTTCTCCATTAGTGGCAGCGTTTGTGGTGATTCGGGCTTTCAAGTTTATGGGTTGAAACCACTCATCCTTCACAGAATGAAACAGAAATGTTGACAATTTGTGTCGTCACCTCCCAAGCAGTGGTGTTCTCAGAAAGCATACAATGACATGTGCAGCCAGAACCCTGAGACGGTGAAGTGGTGTGTTGTTCATTTAGAAACAAGCTTGCAAACGTGCATGTGTCAGTGGCAAAACGAATAACACCACATATTGCCATATAGCCTCATAGACTCAATGCATAAAATGGTGAATAGTGAAATCAGAAAGGAATGACACCTTCATTGTAAATAACTAAATTCCATGAGCTCCTGTGGACTAATGATTGCCTGAAATTGAGAGGAAGTGGTTTACAGTAATTCATTGGACATTTGGAAACAATTATTTTCGAATAAAAAGCTTTTATGGCTTGAATGGAGGGCTAAGGATCGCATGCAGACTCAGTCGAATCCATGTCTATCATCTCGACAACTCCAAACACAATCTTCCCATTACATATCTGAAACTTTGCTCCCATTCTCGTTTCCTCACTAGGTTTTGCTGGCACTCACTCCTGTGCTTGGCTTGCACTGCTAAAAATGCTCTCACGTTAACACGTTTTTATCACTCATTGGCCTTTCCCAATAGACACTTCTAGCCTTGTGTTCTGCGGATCAAATTCTCCACATCATCCACTCTGGTTTTTGTGCATTCCATTAATGCTCACATCTCCACCTCAATAAACCACTGCTTTGAAGTTCCTAGCCTAAAAATGGGGCCACAGTTTTGATCAATCCCCATAATATTTTCATAGATTTCAAATCTATTTTAGTTGGTGAATTCTGTTCTGTTGAGAATTGTTTCATAAAAAAATGGTTTTGCTCCAACCTAATCAATGAGGAAAATGGATTTATTATCATAAAGTAAGTTGGGTTATCTACAATAGGACCAGAACTTGGCACTGAGTGCCTACAGCTACATGCTGAACTTATGGCATTTACCCAGTTTCATTTCAAAGTTTAGGGTGCCACGGTTTTGCAGTGGTAGAGTTGCTGCCTTACAGCGCCAGAGACCCAGGGTCAATGCTGACTGCGGGTGCTGTCTGTATGGAGTTTGTACGTTCTCCTTGTGACTACGTGGGTTTACTCCAGGTGCACCAGTTTCCTTACACCCTCCAAAGACGTACAGGTTTGTAGGTTAAATGGTTTCCATAAAATTGTGAATTGTCCCCAGTGTGTAGGATAACATACTAACATGCTAACATACAGGGTGATCAGTTTCGGTGCTGATTCAGTTGGCTGAAGGGCCTGGTTCCATGCAGCATATCTCTAAAGACCATGTTAGCAATGCTTCTGCCTCTTTCCAGTGTTGTAGCTCCAACTAGATCAACAGCAAAACACAAACATGTCTAAATTACCCAGCTATGGAAATCTGCCTTCTGTGACTTTATGTTTGATCTGGGACAAGGACATCCATTCATTTGTACAGTGAGAAATGGCTGCAAAGGAGAAGGGCAATAAATGCTCATTTCAACATTTTGATTTAATTTCGCTTTGCACTGCTTATTTTAGCCATTTATTTTATTTTCAATCATTGGAGGAAACCTGGGACAGAAAGGTCAGTGTGGGAATGGGATGGGGAGTTAAAGCGTTGAGCAACCAGATTCTTGGTTAGTACGGGTGTCAGAGGTTATAGGGAGAAGGCAGGAGAATGGGGTTTGGATGGAGAGATAGATCAGCCATGATTGAATGGTAGAGTAGACTTGATGAGCTAATTCTACTCTTATGACCTTTCCTGGGTGTTTTATTTACCCCTAGTTCTTTCTCAGATAGGACTTGTTCTGATCTTTATCACACTCGCAAGACAAAGTTACACAGCTTAGGGCTTCATTATTTTCAAATGGGAAACGTCTATTAGAGGCGGAAGAATTAACATTAAGTAATCAATTTGTCTTTATGAGTGTGCTAAGTATGGGTGACATTGCAGAGGCAGCAAATTCTGGTCAAGAGGAAGCAAGACTTGGTGAGAAGAGCAGAAAATAATACATCAATTAATCTGCCAACTGAGTTGTCTGAATTCAACTCCAATTTAGCCAACTCCATCAACAGATTAATTGATTTTTTTTCTTCTCTCCTCACCCCACCCATTTAAAAACACACAAAAAAAGCACAGCTTCAAATGTTGTATATTCCACGATACACAATTCCATGCTCAAATACTTCCATGATTCATAACTACATCCAATGAACCAGCGATAGAGAACTTAGAGCGGGTACAACCTGTCGACCAGCCATTAAAGCAGAGCAGGATATTCATTTTGAGGAACTAATGTCACACACTGGATTACTATTCCAAACAACTGTTACTCAGCAAAGGGCTCATCCGTTATTAAAACGCTAATAACCTAATTCTCCACTCACTGAAGCACCCAGTGGAGGTGGGCAAGTTTTTGGGCTGTCAAGCTATTCTCTGGAGCTTATCCTCACTCACTAACACATTCCATCTTGTGACAGCGCCAGGAAGAATTGTATCATTGGGGAATAGAAGCTGACGAAGGACAAACTATTACCACATTTTTGTCAAAGGATTAATTTGAGCTGTCCTGTTACTGGGAAAGGCTCTCCGAGAGGAGGTAGCAGTGAGTTATGAGGGATATTTTACACAATAAAGATCTGTAAAGTCAGCATTGGCTAACAGCCAAGGTTCATACCCATTGATTAGGATGATAACTCAGACTGCCAAGATAATAAAATAAATGAAGGCAAAGAGATTTAGCTTTGCTATCGTGGATTACCTAAATAACATCAGGAGTGGAGCAAAGACTTATAAGAGAGAAAAACTTTAATCTGCTTTAGCCCATGGAGTTCTGCACTTTTTACTCTGAATTTATGAGCTCATAAACTTAAGCATTAGATTTGTAAACAAAAAATGTTTGGAACAGCAAATTGTCAACTCCCCTGGAGTGAGTATACATTTATAAGGTAAATTCTTTCCTTTAATGCTCAGTAATATTTTCTCTCAGATTAATTTCATCATAAAATACCACATTAAACTGTCACAGTGATTTAGACCTCACAATTAAACTAACTACTTTTCAAATACTAACTGTTTTTTATTTTATTAATAACCGAAGCATTCTAACGTAATACATTGTCTTGTGTTTATCAATGTGGGACTTAAGGTGAGGTCAACAGCAACCAGCGATTTAAAGTTAAAAGAAACTGCAGATGCTGCAAACCTGAGATAAAAACAGAACATGCTGGGATACTGAGGTACAGTGAAAAGCTGTTGTTGCAAGATAACATCAGGCAGGCAGCATCTGTGGAAAGATATAGAGTTAACATTGTAAGTTGCGGATCTCTTGTCCGAACTGGTAAAAAAAAACTAATTTGTTTTAAATTCCAGAGTGGATGAGGGAGGGTTAAATATGGGAGAAAAGACTATCTCTGAAAGGAAAAAATCTATGATTGTCCAGGTGATCATGTTGATTACTGTATTGTCTGGCTAATAGATTAATGAGGCAGTTTGAGAGAGTGAAAGAAAATAAAAGAGTGGAATGGAGAAATAAAATGACAGCAACAGGAAAAATAGGCTTGATCCTATGAACTGAATGGATGTGCTGTTGAAAGCAATCAATCAATTGCCATTTTGTTTCTCCAAGAGAGAGGGGGTGTATCATGAACATGGAATGCAATCAACTAGATTTGAAGTGTAAATTAATTGCTGAATGGTTAGTAAAGATGGAAGAGCAGGTCAGAGAAATAGAAAGGGAATTGTTCAGTTCACTTCAGGGCACTGGGAGGGGAGGGGAGGTTATGCAGGTAATCTCCTTGAAGGTGGTGAAAGGCATGAATGTCAATTCAATGTCAAGGTTGAGGTGGTGGAAGATGAAGTCAAGAGGAACCCTGTCCTTGGTCTGGCTGAGAGGAAAGCATTAAGAGCATATTGTGGAAAATGATTGCTTGTGGTCAAAGTCTGTTGCCAATTCTTCATGAGAAAAGAAGACATCTTGCCCTTGTGACTTCTTCAGCTGCTCTTCCTTCTCCACCAACTACTCATCTTGCACCCTTGTTCAATGCAAGACCTTGTAGTGTGCTTCTCCTCACTATCCAGATCTCAAAAAGTCATTTCTCATGAAGCAGCGACCTGCTTGCACTCCCTCCTAGCTAAAGTATTGTAGCCAATGCTCACAGCGTGCCTTGGCTGCATTAGAAAAGCCAAACAGACTGGTTGGCAGTTTTATGAAGCTCTTCCGTTCAATGCACAGGGGCAACTTTATGCTTCCCTAGGTTGACTGGCACTTCAATTCTCCACCTCAATCCCACTTTAACTATCTGCCTGTGGCCTTCTAGAGGCATATTGTAAGCTTGAAGGCCAGTGCATTACATTCTGCAACATTTGTGACCCATTATGGAGTTCAACAATTTCAGGTAACTCAATTTTTCTGCTTATATCAGAACTAGCTGGTCATACTGTAGGGATATCCAGCAGTAATATTAAATATGTTTCTTATACCACAAACATTACCTGAACTGTTGGTCAGTTGCATCATTCACATTTTGATCTCAGCATTCTGAAATAATTTCCATAATTTTGATCGTTTTCTCTCAATCTAACTGTACTACAAGCACCCTCCCAGGAGATCTCCTGAGGCATTCTTTTTTTAAGTCTTGCAGGCAAAGTGTATTATCAGAGCAATTTATTCAGCTGATTATCTTTGAGTTAATTCACTCTGCCTTCCATAGGAACACCAGAAGATTTCCTCTAATTCTTCTTTCCAGCCATATAAAAAAAAGTCATTAAAATGATAAGTTGTTTCAGGTGGAGCTGAGAGGCAATTCCCCCGGCAATTGTGCCACAATTAACAAGGCATTGAGAATAGTTTGAATCTATCTCAAATATCAGCAAATCCCATAGAATGGTTGGAAATCACAGTCTTTTGCTTAAGTCCATGGCTGCATCACCAACAGTCTGTCTGTCCTTTCTTATTTTTGTTATTTTTAGTATGTGTTAAAAAGTATGTTTTAGTGTTCCTTGGTTTGTTTTATGCGTTGGGGTTGGGAGCAACTTTTTTTCAATCCCATACCTTGACGGAGATACGATATTTTTCCGCATTGTATCTCTATCCCCACTGCGGCCTAACATCGTGGAGTTTACGGCCTTTCCTGGAGACTGATGAGTCTCCTTTATTGCCTTCCATCACAGTGAGGAATGTGGAATCCACTGTGATGGATGTTTATGTTAACTTTTATGTGGCTATGTGTCTAGTTGCTTTTCACTTTGTATGGCTGTATGTTAACTCAAATTTCACTGTACCTTAACTGGTACATGTGACAATAAACTGAGCTTGAACCCTCAAACTGACCTTGAACTCAGTATTCCATTCCAAGGACTCAATGGTGGGAAGTCAAGTCATGTTGAGTTTATTGCTATATGCGCAAGGGGATGCAGTATGGGTACAAAGAAACCTTAAGCAACATGTAATGTTAGTGTTGCATCGACTCTAACCAGCTTTCTTGTAAACAGAGTTCAGGTAGATTTGCCCTGTGCTTGGAATACCATGCACATATGATCAGAGGACATCATGAGTGGGATGTTGCTAGTCCATAAGAAAAAGGCACCGTTCATGAAGAACTGAAGCAAGCACTTTGTTGTGTTCATTCTGAAAATGGACCACGTTCCCCTGAGATGCTGCTTGCCCTGTCGTGTTACTCTACCAGTTTGTGTCTTCTTTTGAAAGCAACATCTGCAGCTCCTTGTTAATACATTTCCCTGTTTTCCAGCTTCAGCCTGTAACTCTGTCTTGTGGCACTTCCAGTGCTCATTTAAATAATTCCCAGGCAGTGTGTTCCAGATTTCAACTCCCCTCTGGATAAAGAAAAACCTATCAGAAATCCCCTCTAAATCTTACCTTTTCCCCTTAATCTATACTCCCCTATTCTGGATAACTGGGTTAAGATGGGGAAAAAAAGTGCAGCATCTATTCTGCCAATGTTCTTCTGAAATGTTTTCCCTTCATTAGATGAAATGATAAATTAACATGCAGATAATGATGATTAAAATTAATGTCATGTTTTGCTTTCATTTCCATTATCCTTTCGCTTACTGTACTTAATTTTGTGTGAATAACTTTACATTGAATTGAATATATTTTTGCTTGCATTTCCTGATTAATTCTGCTTAAACTTTACCACAGGTCAGTTACTCTGAAATCCTAACTTTAATCTGTGCACTGTGCTCCATTTCCAAGATTTAGTTCCATTAATGTCAATGACATTACTTCATAGCACATTCGGCACAACTGACATATTTTGTGGACATGGGCACTTGAATAAGAAAGCTTTGATAAAATTATTCAAGGAAATAGATTGCTTGGCTGAGATTTCAAATGCCCTGCCGATGCCTTTTGATAGAGTGTTGTGTAAAGCTCCAATGAAAGAATTGACATGCATAAACCACTGACTGCAAAATCGTAGCATTAGCTTCCCCTGCTGACGAGTCCATGAAAGAACAATGCAACTGAACATATATTAAATATGAGATTTATGGAAATAAATGCCTTTTGCAATGAATGTAAATACCTGAATAAATATATTCTGAAGTGAAATTAATGTGCAAAGCCATTTTCCAATGTTGCTAAAAGCCTTTTAATGTCTCAACATAATTAAAGATTTTAATAGTCTTATATTTCCCCTTAAATATTTTATAGAATTTTGGATGTTGTACAACATGCATTTTAATAGAAAACCACTGCATAAACATTAAAAGTGCAACCAATTATTACAGTGGAATTTTAGTTTTATCTTTATGCGAGCGTTGATGGTCTACTCTCCTCCTTTCATATATTTTCTTATGGCACAGGAGGCTATTGACCCAATGAAACTATGCTGCCCATCAGTCATCTTTTCCTACTTATTCATCTCTTCTCTCAGATGTCACCATGAACACCCCCTTATTCTCCAAACCGGCCAGCCAGCCACACAAGCAGTAATTTATAGGTGGTTGTTAATCCATCAACCAGTGCCATGGGGTTGAAGATTGCAACCTTCACGTGGTCCGCCCTGTTTCGACTAATGCAATCAACTTGACGTGCACAAACGGAAAATCAAATGGAACAAGTTGTCCAACAACTTTAGGTTGTGCACGCCACACGAAAGAAGAAGAAGAAGAAGAAGAAGAAGGAGAACCAGTGCCACTTTCAGATGTGAGAGGAAACCAGTGGTCACAGGGAGAACATGCTAACTCCAGACAGACAGTATCAGAGATCAGAACCAAAGCCAGATTGCTGGACCTGTGAGATAGCTACACTAACCGCTGCAGGCCACGTTGCTGGAGGGTGATCATAGATTGCAAAATCGGATTCCACTACAACATAAATCCAGATCAATACATATTAACTTGTCTTGTGTTTCCTGCTTGGATTTAATATCAACTCAAGATCTGGTCCGGAAAGGGTGAGATCTCCTTACTCAACAAGCCCCAAAGCAAAGCACAGACCATTGTAACTCACGTCATCGCCAACACAGAGGGAGGGCGCCAAGAGCCAATTTCATGGCAGGTGAATGCAAATACACAAGGGACAAAACAGAATAGTTTTACAAGCAGTGTCATCAAAAAGAGGAAGAGGGAGGGCGAGGGATGTACCCTCTTTGTTAATCCTGGCCAAATTGGAGAGGCTAGGACTTTAAAATGGGGTAAAAGCTTCAGGGCTGCTGGGAGATTTGGTCAATTTGAAATTGCTCTCTGCAGAACTGGGACGAGCTCCGGAGTGAGCGGTGCCAGTGTGTCTAGCGCCTAGATACAAGTTGCAAGTAAAGAATAAGAACATCTGCAGACCCTGTCAATTAGGTACAAAATGCATAGAATGGATTGGATGGCTGCAAACCAGACATACACTTTGTAAATAATTGTAAATAATTTTGCAGAGTTCTACTTTGCCGAGTGTTGATTAGTTGAGGTATTGAGCCTTGTCTGGGTTTCTTGCAGATCAGGGTAAATGTTTCTAAGTTGGCTTCCTTGAGAAGTCCTGTTTGAATACAATGTATTACGCTGCTGTATTATTGGGTAGGAAAAATGTCTGTTTTGTATGGGGTTAATCGATATCTGTAATTGGATTGCTCAGAGACCACCTCCATGTGGTTCGGCCCCTCGAGATCCTAGGACCTATAAAAGTCCATCGCCACGAGGTCCAGCGTCGATCTCCTGGGAGAGCGCTTGGGACTGCGTGACCTTCTGGAGTGCCTCTGTACGAGCGAGGCCTAAAGGGCTTGATCAGGCAGATACGAGGATCAAACTCGCGGTGGGAAGATTTAAACTGATGTAATACTAGAAATAAGGAGAGAGGAAGACGAATTAGATTCAGAAACAATAAACAAAGTAAGGGTGAAATAAACAAAAAAAGTTTTATTTTAAACTTTCTTTTTAAGAAATTTACAATTTGAAAGCAAAAAAAAGGATTTGTTCACTTGCATGGTTAGAAAGATTAATTAGTAATCCTTAACAATCATGACATGGTTAAAATGGCTGCTGTATTGATTACCAGACTTAATGAACAATTAATAAGCAAATGCACCAACTTTAAGAATTTCACAGGGAGATTAACTGCAAAGTGCCATTTCACAAAGGTTTATGGGAGCTAACAAATTGCAATTTGGGATTGCAGGGTAACATTTATTGCTTCCAGGCTGATTCACGCAATAATAATGGCAGTCAAGTCAAAGTTTGGTGCACAGCTGTTTTGTTTGTTGATCGTGAATATTTTGGCATCTCACTTCAATGCAGCGTTATCACAAACTCCTCAAGAAACATTGCCATCACAAGAGAGTCTCATTACATGTTGCAAGTCATGTCACGAAAAACATGACAGCCCTGTCATTGTGGAGCTACAAAGATCGCATTCAAGGTTTGTGAAAAATGTTTTTGATCAACTCATCAAAGAAGAGATGGCGGTAGCACAGAATCTGTCATGGCAATCACTGGTTCTATTCACCTGCTTTGATCTGACTGATGCATGCCTTTATGCAGATGGAGAATTAACTGATATATAGACAGTAGAAGACATGAACGGAAGAGTCCAACCAATATTTAAATAATGAATTGAAATCAATGAATGGTGCATTTTAGGACCATTTTAGGGGGCAATTCAGTAATGTTCACAACAGTTGTACAGAGCCCTAGTGAGACCACACCTGGAGTATTGTGTGCAGTTTTGGTCTCCTAATTTGAGGAAGGACATTCTTGCTATTAAGGGAGTGCAGCATAGGTTTACAAGGTTAATTCCCGGGATGGCGGCTGTCATATGCTGAGAGAATGGAGCAGCTGGGCTTGTACACTCTGGAGTTTAGAAGGATGAGAGGGAATCTCATTGAAACATATAAGATTGTTAAGGGCTTGGACACGCTAGAGGCAGGAAACATGTTCCCGATGTTGGGGGAGTCCAGAACCAGGGGCCACAGTTTAAGAATAAGGAGTAAGCCATTTAGAACGGAGATGAGGAAACACTTTTTCTCACAGAGAGTGGTGAGTCTGTGGAATTCTCTGCCTCAGAGGGCGGTGGAGGCAGGTTCTCTGGATGCTTTCAAGAGAGATCTAGATAAGGCTCTTAAAAATAGCAGAGTCAGGGGATATGGGGAGAAGGCAGGAACGGCGTACTG
The DNA here is from genome assembly GCA_963514005.1 of Raja brachyura. Next base: position 19,356,614 of record OY740806.1, on the reverse strand, counting down.
ATTGGGGATGATCAGCCAAGATCACATTGAATGGTGGTGCTGGCTCGAAGGGCCAAATGGCCTCCTCCTGCACCTGTTGTCTATTATCTATTTCAGATAAAGCCTTCATGGAAGCATTATCCACTGGCATTTTCACACAGTGGGTGGTGCATAGATGGAAGCAGCTTCCAGATATAGTGGTAAAGGTGGGAACAATTACAATATTTGAAATAAACCTGGACAGGTATAAGGTTTTGAGAGATATGGGCCGCGTACAGGCAAGTGAGATTAGCTTGGGCAGGCAACTTCTTCAGTCTGAAGAAGGGTCTTGACCCAAAACATCACCCATTCCTTCTCTCCAGAGATGCAGTCTGTCTCACTGATTTATTCCAGCTTTTTGTGTCTATCTTCGGTTTAAACCAGCTTCTGCAGTTCCTTCTTACAAACTTTGTCAGTTGGCTGAAGAGCTTACCGTACTCTACAGCTTCATGACTCTTGCTACCTTTCACACAAGGTCATGGTGGCGCAACGGTAGAGTTGCTGCCTTACAGCGAATGCAGCACCGGAGACCCGGGTTCGATCCCGACTACGGGTGCTGCCTGTACCAAGTTTGTACGTTCTCCCCGTGACCTGCATGGGTTTTCACTGAGATCTTCGGTTTCCGCCCAAACTTAAAATATTACAGGTTTGTAGGTTAATTGGCTTGGCAAATGTAAACATTATCCCTAGAGGGATAGTAAACATTATCCCTAGAGGGATAGTGTTAATGTGCGGGGATCGCTGGTCAACGCGAACCCGGTGGGCCTGTTTCCGCGCCTTATCTCTAAACTAAACACAAGGTTGCTTTGCTTTATGGTGAGTCATTCAAACAGCATTCTTGATGTTCTGAAGTGTTGGATGAGCTCTCTCCTGGATTTTTGCTCTTGAGGCCTCTCTGATCTAAATGCAGTCTGGGGTGGGGGGGGGGGGGGCGGCGGGCTAGACTGAGCAGAACTGAACTGAACTGAAATAAATGCAAGAACTTGCTCCCATGACCATTCTGTGGAACTAGGCTGGATATCAGCAGCAGTTCGGCCTCCCGGGCCAGTGTAATGGCCTTTTGACGGATCGCTGCACTAGTTTTTGTTCAATCTCGCAAATTATCTGACATTTAAAAGTTCAGATGCATTTAAATAATCAAATTATAAATTATTTTTTCAAATAATAAATGTACTTTAATTATTATGATTTAATAAGTATGATTTATTAAAAAGTTCAAGAGAATCAAACACAATCTGAATTAACATGTTCTATCAAGGATGATGACCCCATGTAGATGAGGGTGGCGAATCTGTGGAATTATCTGCCACAGAAGGCTGTGACGGCCAAGTCAATGGATATTTTTAAGGCAGACTTTTAGAAAGATTTTTGATTAGTACAAGTGTAAGAGTTTATGGGGAGAAGGCAGGAGAATGGGGTTAGGAGGGAGAGATAGATTAGCCATGATTGAATGGTGGAGAAGACTTGATGGGACAAATGGCCTTATGACCTCATGATTTTATCTTTCATTGGCCAGCATCCCACTGAACAGCTGAGGAGCATGGTGCAAATACATTTTGTGTTAGCTTCCGACACTGGTGCTGAGTGCAGTAATGGAGGGGGAAACAGTTGTGTCCACAACTGGCCTGCATCATGCTTTCCATGCCTTTAACAGTCCAATACCAAGTAATCATTAACTGTGGCTATTTGGTTTCGAAAGCAGAGGCCACAATTAAAGCAGGCTGTATTACAGTTGAAACATTTGTACTTAACTTAATATCATGAAAGGTAGCGTGATGGAACTGCGGCAAAGTTGCTGCCTTACAGCACTATAGACCCAGATTCTGGACCCGTCTGTACAGAGTTGGTACGTTCCCCCGTGACCTGTGTGGATTTTCCCCAAGTTCTCCGGTTTCCTCCCACACTCCGAAGACCAGTTTGTAGGTCGATTGGCTACGATAAAGATGGTACATTGTCCATAATGTGTAGGATAGTGCTGGAGTACAGAGATCACTGGTCAGCGTGGGCTCGGTGGGCCAAAATACCCCAGTTGGTGCTTCATCCACAGTTTGACTTGCAGTTTTCCCTGGCACCAGCCGTGACCCGATCCGATGTTGAAGTCCCAACTACAGAAATTCCCCCAGGCCACTTCCTTGAATACGTGCAAGTCAGCACAGCACATTTTTGCAACAATCTGCTTGATTCCAACAACAAAAAAGCAGTTTGTTTCCCAACTGGCTGATTCTTACCTAATGTCTCCAAGTTTTGTTGGTTAAAAGGCCCGGGTCAGCTGTTTCCCCTGTCCAAATGTACGTCCTCTCCAACTGCATCTCCCAACACCAGCATCCTTGGAATCACTGCTCAAGGTCTGTGAATTACGCTTATCTTAATAGATCCCTGCACTGATCCACAAGAATGAGCTGACCCACACAACACAGTTAGGCTGACGGTAGACACAATATGCTGGGGTAATTTAGCAAGACAGGAATCATCTCTGGAGATCAAGAAATGGGTAACATTTTGGGTTGAGACCTTCATTCAAGTTCTGAAGTTCACCACAGCTTACAGGAAGGAATTCAGCACAATCAGGCCCATTAATTAAATTTGACCCATGAAACAATGCATTGCCGCTGAGTAATTAGTGGAACAAAATGAGCTACATGGGGAAATTAATTTTTTGTCACTTGTGTGGTGGATTTGATGGAAGTATGTGGGACATGCTTCTTGGTTAGGATTATTCCAATCTTATTTATAATCCTATGCTTTTTATTTATTGATTTCAAGATTCTGCAAAGCCAGTACATGTTTAGACATGTCAACGGGCTTATGAAGTTCTGATATCAAAATGTAATGGAATTATAAATTAGACTAAAGCACATAAAATTAACTGCATGCTTCTTATCTAATACAAAGAATATTCCTCCACCTCCTTGCAGCTAGAATCGTAACCCACCCAATGGTTGTTGAAATAAGATTGCATTAGGTAACATGGTCTGAAGTAAACACACTGCAAAAGCAAATCTGTTACATCTTTAATAATGTTGTTTCTCTGCTTACTTTAAAGCTGCTAAGACTAAGCTATTTGCAATGTACACTATAATTTCAACATTGCCCGAGGAATTCAGTGCAGCTTTCATGTTAATGTGGGAAGTGAATAATACGTGGAATTTTGGTTAAGATTACATTTAAACCAAGGAATAAATCAGATGTACAAATTGAACACACTTAATGCTGCTGGATAAATCAAAGGCGCTGGAGGAAAGGAAGTCCTTTGTCATAGTCATAGAGTGATACAGTGTGGAAACAGGATCTTCGGCCCAACTTGCTCACACCGGCCAACATGTCCCAGGTACACTAATCCCAACTGTCTGCGCTTGGTCCATATCCCCCCAAACCCATCCTATCCATGTACCTGTCTCTCTGTTTCTTAAACTTTGGGATAGTCCCAGCCTCAACTACCTCCTCTGGCAGCTCGTTACATACACCCACCACCCTTTGCGTGCCATTGGAAAGAGTTGCTCTGTTCAAAATATGGTCTATGATGAATAATTAATGTCATACAATTTGACAGCCTGGTGGAGAAAAAAAACCCGAAATGGCCAAGCTGCAACAAATGCTGGAGTTTGCAATGTGATTTTCTATGACACAAGACCTAAATCATAAAGATAGGCATTCCAGCAAATGAAACCGAGTAACAATTCTCTGAAAAGTTAATTTATCACTTGTTCTGAAAGGAAAACAAGCAATTTTGATCAATTTTGTTCATTTAGGGAGGAAATAAAATTGGTCATCTTCATTTTTCACGTTAAAAATAAGTAATCATTTACAACAGAACATAAGAAAATAGATAAGAAAGAACTGCAGATGATGGTTTAAATCGAAGATAGACACAAAATGCTGGAGTAACTGTGGGACAGGGAGCATCTCTGGAGAGAAAGAATGGGTGACGTTTTGCGTCGAGACCTATCTTCAGTCTGAAGAAGGGTTCTTGATAAGAAAATAGGACCAGGAGTAGGGCTCTTGACTCAACACTTCCCTGCATGACCATCTACCCCCAGGCCTCAACTCCTCCCTCTGCCAGATCTCCATTACCCCAAATCCCTAATCCTCTCATCTTTCAAAAAAAAATGTAAACCGCTAAGACATTTCTTTTTGACCCTAAATTTAAACCATAAAATAGGTGTTAGCATTCATGTTGTTTATTACAACATTGAAAGAACACCCACATTATTAAATACTTAAATAAATATGGTCTTATATAAACACATATAGTCATCAACTACTCTTGATATCAAAATATATTGAGTTTTTGATGCTCCAAACAATTTCTGAATTACTGTTCAGAATTACCACATACCTTTGTTTTTTTTTTAAATGCCCAAGCTGCAACAAATACTGGAGTTAGCAATGTGAATTTCAATGGCACAAGAACTATATTGTAAAGACAGACATTCCAGCAAATGAAACCGAGTAAAAAAATTATCTGAAAAGTTAATCTATCACTTGTTCTGAATGGAAAACAAGCATTTTGTTCTGGTTTTTTTTGGTGGGGAAAAAGTTGTTGATCATCGGTTTAATGTTCGAAATAAGTAATCATTTAACACCAGATTATAAGAAAATAAGAACAGATTTATATATATTATATATATCTGTGTGTATGTGTGTGTATAGATGTATATGTGCATATACATGTGTATGCGTGTGAGTATGTTTGTGCATATATGTAATATATAAGTGCATATATTACACACATATACACACACACACACACACACACACACACACACACACACACACACACACACACACACACACACACACACACACACACACACAAAAGGAATCTGATAATTTTGTTCAGAAATTGTTTGAAACATCAACTCTTGATAGAGGATCTGCTGCAAAGAACAGTTATGGCAAACTTTTCAAATGCTGTCTTACTCATGAACACTAACTGTTCAATTCAGTCTTTTCCATCCTTCCTTAACATCAGGATATAGATTTAAATAGTCAATTTACACATTTAGCAGTTAGCTTTTGGTAATTAGGTATCAGTGAAACTGCCTTCTAATGTAATGTACGATTACAATGCAGATCGCTGGCTGGCTGACCTTTGCAAATCCTGAAATAATTAAATCCATAACACAAACCTTCCTATTCATTATCGGGCTGACTGATTGCTCAGATCTGATTGCTCTCAATGCCTGAGGAATATAAACTAGTCCAACGCACCACAAAACTCATTAATGTGTGTGGCATAAGGGATAAGCAAACAACTCTGCAGTCGAAGTTTGATTACTTGGCCATGCTCAAGATCTTTTGAGATTCTGCACAGCAGCCATTTCCTCTTTGTGCTTAATGATAAACCAAAAATGTAAAATTGTCGCCTGGATTTTTTAAATTTAGAGTTGTACAGTCATACAGCATGAAAAATGTTCAAGAAGGAACTGCAGATGCTGGAAAATCGAAGGTAGCCAAAATTGCTAGAGAAACTCAGCGGGTGCGGCAGCATCAATGGAGCGAAGGAAATAGGCAACGTTTCGGGCCGAAACCCTTCCTCAGTCCTTCGCTCCACAGATGCTGCCGCACCCGCTGAGTTTCTCCAGTAATTTGCTCTACCAGCATAGAAAAATGCCCTTCAGCCCAACTTCCCCATGCCGATAAAGATACCTCATCTCCATCAACTATGTCTATGTTTTCCATCAACAAGTACGTTTCCATGTTTTATGTCTCTTTGTTATTCCCACCCAAATTCCATATTTGGAGCAGTTCAGAGCGCAGAAACATTTAGTCCAGAGACTAGTCTGGGTCCAGGTCCAGGTCCAGGTAACATATTGTTGTTCTAATTCTTCTTCAGCCTATCCAATCCAAATATAGTAGAAACAGGGTTCCTATTCTCTGATTATTTTGACAAATCCAAATGTTCAGCCACATACAGAAAAGAACCTAAGAAGGGGCCCGGCAAAAACCGTCACCAATCTATTTTCTCCAAAGATGCTGCCAGATAAGCTGTTACTCCAACATTGTGTGTCTATCTTAAAAATTAGCCGACTTAGGTATGCTCCTTGGAACTGTACTTTAATTGAAGTTTAATTTACAAAAAATATACTCTTCTTAAAGCTAACCTCCTTATCTGGACTTATGACCAGCATTGGAGAGGGAGAATGACTTCCACAAATAAGTTTAAAGTTGCTCTTCTGATGGGCCTTATCACCAGCATGAAGATGAAGACTTTACTGCATTCAATGCCTCATCTCCTCTACTACCTCTACCACCAACACCATGAGACACATAAATATTCCTCCAGATGTGCTTTTGAACCTAATATGCACCAAATATGATCAGTACCACCCTGCTTCCTTATTAGGAGAGAGTGATCATACAAAACAAACTGCTGCAGCAACCGAATGGTCCAAGAAGCAACTATGGGGGTGGGGTTGGGGGGAAATAAATCATCGGTTTCATTATTGATCAGGGTTACAGGAGAGCAGTCAAATAAAATATTCGAGTTGACGCACAAACATTTGAGTTGCTGGATATGTCTTATCACTATAAAATTGATTTTGAATACAGTTATTGACAAATACGACAAGGCTTGTAAAGTTGTGCACATTTTATGGTGCCTGTGCAGTCAGATTTTTTGTGTTTCACAAAACGGCCATGGAGTGAGTGTAGGTTTTTCTGCATTAGGAACAGCAGTAATGAGAAATCTAAAGGCTGGAGTAATGCAGCGGGACAGGCAGCATCTCTGGAGGGAAGGAATGAGTGACATTTCGGGTCGAGACCCTTCTTCAGACAACGTCACCCACTCTTTCTCTCCAGAGATACTGTCTGTCCCGCTGAGTTACTCCAACATTTTGAGTCTACCTTTGATTTAAACCAGCATCTGCAGTTCTTTCCTACACATGAGAAATCTAAAGCAGTGTTTCATTTTCAACAGAAAACGAGGACACTGAGTTCTCTCAATGATGACACCCCTTTCCTCTGAGCAACACATCGCAGGTCTGTAACACTGACACAGACTTGGTAGGGCAGATATCTGTCTTGGGTTGTTCTATATGCACATCTTTAAAAACTTTCTGCACCATGTGAGATGATTTTCTGTATGCTTTTGTCATTACAGTGTGTCATCAAAAAGGTTGTTTGATTATAGGCTCTACCCTTGTTAAGGGCCTGTCCCACTAGCGCGCGATTAGACGCGACAAGCGCGACCTACCGTGGTCGCTTTAGTCGCCCGGCCTCGCGTGACCCTGTCCCACTGCGATCGCCGGAGTCTCGTTGAGTTGTGTGTAGCTGGTGTCGACATCGCGCGTAGTGTCCAAAAACCGACACTGCTCAAAAAATTACGCGCGGCAAAATCCTGTCGCGCAGAACGTGATTAACGTGATGGCGTTTTGACGTTGTGCGTCTTCAGCGTGGCGTTGCGTGATGACGTCACTGCCCGACGTCGTGCAACGCGCATGCTCATGCGCATCGTCACGTGATGAAAAATAACGTCCTTCCTTCGGACGTCGCGCGTGTAATCGCGCGCTAGTGGGACAGGCCCTTCACTCGCACCGGGATCGCCTGACCCCCACGCGACCCCCGCGTCCGAATTTGTCGCGCTTGTCGCGTCTAATCGCGCGCTAGCGGGACAGGCCCTTTACTTTTTCCTGCTAAATACATAGACAACAAATTGTAGTATCTTACAGGCCTAGTCAAGCCACTGCCTCACAGGGCCAGAGACCCAAGTTGATCCTGACCTCAGGTGCTGAGTGGAGTTTGCAGGTTTTCCCTTGGACTAAGTGGTTCAGTTTTATCCCACATTTCAAAAAGCTGCAGACTGTTGGGGTAATTGCCCATTGTTAATTGCCCCTCATATGTAGGTGGGAGGTAAAATCGGGGAGGAATTGACAAGAATGTAGGGAGAATAAAACAAAATGGGATTAATGGAAGATGAATGCAAACTGGTGGTCGATCAGCATGGATTCAATGGGCTAGTGGGTCTCTATTCTGGACCACTCTGTAAAGAAGAGAATATTAATATTGCCGTGTCTAATCCTAAATGCATGCTACAGACTTAGCCATCTATTGTCTTTCTCTTCCAATAAAATTGGCTTGTAGGATTGGATACGATGGGAAATATTTGGTGCCAGGAACCAAAATTGAATTTCTACCCAGTGAAGTCAGTAGCTGAGATTTGTATTAGAATATTTAATACGATCCTAAGAAAGTGAAACAAAAAGTAGGTAAAGGGTGGGATTTTGATGGAGAGAAATAGAAAAGTCAGAAAATGGCTGCAAAAAGAAATGTCATTCCAATTTCAAAATTATTCATAAATAAATAAAATTCAATGAAATGAAACATAGGTCTTTTTTTGTGACAGGTAGTTTGTTTGGTAATAATTCAAAATTGTAATGTTGTTATAAATTATTCACACTTGATTAATATGCTGTTTCCTTGAGATGTCCGGTGGGTAACTGAGAGGTGTGTGGCACAAATTTGTGACTCATAATTTCCACCGGGTGGCGCCAGCAATGGCTGCCTCGCCAACAGTCTGTCTGTCCTTTCCTTTTTTGTGTTTTAATTGTATGTGTTAAATGTATGTTTTTAGTGTTCTTTAGGTTGTTTTATATGTGGGAGATGGAGGGGGGAGTTAGGGGAACCTTTTTCTAATCTCGTACCTTGAAGGAGATGCAATTTTTTTCCATATCGCATCTCCGGCCGCACTGCGGCCAAACATCGAGGAGTTGGCAGCCTTTGCTGGAGACCAATTTTCAGTGTCTCACCGCGGGGAGCCTACGGGACTTTGCGAAGCCTGCGATCCATTTGCCAGGGATCGACCTCGGAGCTTCAACTATGGGTGCTTGCAGACTTTACATCACAGAGCCCGCGGTCTCTGGCACAAAACCGACATCAGGAACTCCAAGCCGCGGGAGTTCTGACTGCCCCAAAAGGGGAATTTTGATTGTCCCGACGCGGGTGTTTCGACCGCCCCGACGTGGGAGTTTTGATCGCCCCAACGTGGGGGCTTCGATCGCCGGCTGCGGGAGCTTCAATCGCCCCTACAGATGGCTCAACTGCCCCGAACGCGGGAGAATAAAGAGGAAGAAGATTGGACTTTTTTCGTTCCATCACAGTGAGGAATGTGGGGAATCTGCTGTGGTGGATGTTTATGTTAACTTTTATGTAGTTGTTTGTCTTGGTGCTTTTTTTATTGTACGGCTGTATGGTAATTCACTGTACCTTAATTGGTACATGTGACAATGAACTGACATTGAAACCTTTGAAATGCCATGGAGAAGCCTTTGGAAGCACAGGGCAATTATTCAGCATCAGTAAACGTAAATCCTTCAGCAAAAATCTATGGTTGCTGCCAACTGCTGTTCAATCTGCTTTTTGTAACATTTCACCATTATTTTTCAGCATACATTTAAATTTTATACAATAATGTTATGTGTATAATGCTAATAGGATGGTGAAAATAGAGATTCTGGAGAACTTAAACAATACAGATAGGAACTCTCTTCAGTTTTCTCTGGGTGACGTTTCGGGTCGACACCCTTCTTCAGTCTCGACCAGAAATGTCACCCATTACTTCTCTACAGAGATGCTGCCTGTCCTGTTGAGTTACTCCAGCTTTTTGTATCTATCTTTGATTAAAACCAGCATCTGCAGTTCCTTCTTACACATAGTTAATATGTTAAATACATTCAGGGACCAACAGCCTTCTGCGACAATGAATGCTAAAGATTCACCATACCAAGTAACAGAGCTTACTCAACTAGATCATCAGTGGCCTATTTTATATCCAGAGCCTGTGATCCTAATTCTAGGCTGGGACCCCAGGAAACAGGTTGTCACTGAATGAATGCTCTGAGAATTCTATATATTTCAATGATATTCCCTGGCACACCTGACACCAGAGAACATGATTCCTTTCTACTCTACATGTTTCTCAGCCAGGATCTCTCAATCCAGGATCAATCCACTCAACTTTCTCTGAAGAAGTGTCTCGGCCCGAAACGTCACCCATTTCATCTCTCCAGAGATGCTGCCTGTCCCGCTGAGTTACTCCAGCATATTGTGTCTTATCTTCGGTTTAAACCAGCATCTGCAGTTCCTTCCTACAACTTTCTCTGCATGTCATTCAAGCATCCTCAGGAGACCAAGACCCTCCCATTCCAAGTGGAATCTCACTAAAACCAAAATAATTGAGAACATTTTCCTTTCATAAATGATCCAAAAGTTAACGTGTATTTTATCCACCTACTTGTGCTTCGCACACATGATCTGTTTCTGTTAATCATAACACAAGGATATCCAAATGCCTCTTGAACACCTCATGATAAACACCCATATTTTCTTTATTTTTTCAAACTGTATGATATTGTACTTCTTCACCAACGTCCTATTGTGATGTGACCAGCTACTAACCCTTTACGGATCATCTTTCTCAGTGTCCCGTACACCTAGAATTACGCCATCAACAAACTTGGATATATTACACTCGCCCATGTCAGTTGTAGGGTACAGATAACCATACAGACCTTTGACAGACTGCTCCACTGCCAATCTGCCACCAAAACCTCCTCTAGTAATAGATGTGTGTCAATGTGTACGAGTCTTCATCGACACACACCATGTTATCTTTTCACACCAATTTAATCTGCAAACTTTTTTGTTGTCCGCATGCAAGATAACACCGTCGTCAGCATACATCTGAGAGTTTTGAAAGGCACCTTCAGGTTCCTGTTGAACTCCACTTGAAATAGTTCTTCTGCAAAATCACTTCCATTAATAACAAGCTCCTGCTCATACAAATGCAACCAATTGCTTGTCCAACTCAAAATCTAATTCTACTGGATTCTATTTTATTAAGCTGCATATTGAACCTTGCCAAAAATCAACATTTACAATGTCAATCATGCTACTTACAGCCTCAACCTAATAATCTTCGGAAAAAACCCCAAAGGAGTGAGATATGACCTCAGTTTTGAGACACTCAGTTGGGAGTTTTTAAATACACCTTTCTTTGTCAAGGTGAATATAAATTGTCAAAGCAATTTTTGACAAATTCTGCCACTTAAGTTTCAACTATATACAAGCTTTGTCAATGGCTTAGGTGAGTGAACCCAGTTGATTGAGAGTAGCCAATTGCTAATTTCCCTTGAGCGGTACTTAAACGTATATTAGCCTCATCATTGGTTGAAAAGCAACATAAAAAATGCTGAAAATATGAAATAAAAAATGGAAAATGTAGTGGATATTAAGCAATGTTAATGCTTCTGATCTGCTGAGTAACTCCCAACATTTTCTGTCTCCTTTTGGTTTGATGCTGCACATTTGTACAATAATTTCATGCTTCAGAAAAACTTTTCAACCCGACAATTCAATTTCAATTACAGATAAAAGAAAAAGGGAAAGTGAGGATTGATTGCAAGCTGAATCGATTTTGTGATTTTCCCCAGAGGTCCCTGATGCATCTGATGTGTTGATGAATGGAGCCAGCTAAATGGTGGCATGTTCCCAACAGATTCTGGTAGTGACTCTGCCTAAAGAGAGAGTGATGGCGAGTCATCTGGCACATTCAAGAGTGACACAGATTTGAAGTTATGAAGCATGAACGGGGAGCGCAGTTGATGAATGCTGCAGCAGATGATGAGGTGCTGTACAGCCCATTATTTCTATGACTTTGTTTGTTGTAATGTGCACCTGAGGGCCACTTCTTGGCTCTTTAGCCATGCATATGCACACACACCCTTACCTTCCTATTGGACATTGCAGCGTTTATGTGGTCTGTTTCAGTAATTTCTTGGAGCACCCAGGACCTAACCCTTCCTACTCCGACAAATCACTATCCTAAAGGGTCTGTCCTACAAGCACGCAACTCTATGCGAGTAGCGCGACCTAACGTGGTCGCTTGAGCCGTCCGGCGTCGCGGGGCCGGTCCCACTTCGATCGTCGGAGCCGTGCGGAATTGTGCGGAGCTTGTCCCGACATCGCGCGGGGCTCCGAAAAACTGACTATGTTCAAAAATTGCGCGCGGCATCGGCTTGTCGGCTCACAGTCGCCTCGACGCATTACACACCGCCCCGACATCGTGCCTCCGTGAACCTATCTGTAGGTGCCTCCGTGACCCTCTATGTGTGTGGCTCCATGGCCCTGTGTGTGTGTGTGCCTCTGTGCCCCTCTCTGTGTGCCCCTCTCTGTCCTGGCGAACTTACCTTAGTCTAAGCTCCAAGTTCGCCTCACTTTGCGCCACGTTGCGCCACTCACCCGACCTCCGCGCGGCCCCTGCTGCCGGTTTGGTCGCGCTTGCCACATGCAGGCGCATGCTGGTGGGAACGGCCCTGTACAGGGGACCACCCGACCTCCGCGCGGCCCCCGCTTCTAGTTTGATCGCGTTCATCGCATAGAGTTGCATGCTTGTAGGACAGACCCTTTATACTACACTACACTACAGTGACCACCAAGCTGTTGAACCACAGCAAGGCCCTCTTCACCACCCAACCCCTGGTTATTGACCTCTCAACCAACCGCAAACTCTCAGAATGCTGGTATAGAAACATGTGCCACTGCTGATTACCACCATTCTCCATGTCCTCTGGCACTGGACCTTGTCTTCAGCCTCCCACTCCACTCTCCACATCATCATCCCTAGGCTAATCACACTTCTAGTCCTGGACTCGCCCTTTCATCCTATCCTAACCTGATAATTCCACAAGATTAAAGCAGCAATGTTAGTGATACTGCCACACTGTTTACAAAGTTAAGTTACTTCCACCCCAAAGGACAGCGACTAGGAAATTCATTGTGTTACGAGTTGCCTGCAACAAAATAGAAGCAAGACTTGCCTTCCAGCTTAACCATCTCCAGACCATCCAGGAATTGTGGCCCTTAAATGAATGTTTGTGTTTTCACCCATTCATAGACTTACACAGCACGGAAAAAGATCAAAAAGGACGTTATGGTGGATGAACACTCTTCTAAGCTCAGCACCATGATGTCCTTTCATTCCATATCTCTCCCTACATCACAGGGCTCTGTCAGTCAATCATCCACAACCTCACAGCTCGATGCTGCCCCTGATCACAGTCTTACATGATTTCATTTGAGAGTTTTGCATTGGTGAAATTTGCAAAAACAAGGTCCTTTCTCACACAAGACCATGTCATTAACCTTGGGACTCTGCATTACTGAAGTTGCCAGCAGCATGCCTTCAAACAAAATGTTGGTTGATGTGGGAATTTGTTTTCCAAGGCCTGAAAATGCTTCTCTGAGGCACAATGTTCTAATATCTAAAATCTGATTTGATTAAATTTGATTGGGAGCTACATTTAGGCACAAGGGGTGCTTGATTTATACCATGGCCTCAAGTAGCATGAAGCATATTTTTTAATGTCGCTCATACAATTTTCCTCTGTAAGTTTGCAGTTCACACAGGTACACGGATAGGACGGCTAAGGAGGATCCGGGCCAAATGCAAGCAAATTAGACTAGTTTAGATGGGGTATTTTGGTCGGCATGGGTGAGTTTGGCCTGTTTCCGTGCTGTATGACTATGCTTATGAATGTGTGAAAACTCATACATTAATTTAAAGGCCACCTCTTCCTGGTTGGTTTGGAGATGATTAAGATGGAAGGTAAATTTTTCTTCAATTTTCTTGCTGGCAACCAGTAACACAATGTATTACTTAGTTGGTGTTCTTTGGGGTGAAAGTAATAAAACTTTCTTAAGAGTGTGGCAGTATCACTAAAATGCTGCTTTAATCTAGTTGATAGTGTTCATCATTCTCTCACTAGTGTGATGTACTAGCACTCACTGGCTTAGTTTGATTTCATGTTATCCCCATAACAACAACTCACTTCCACCATCATCCTCTCCACTCCATCATCACCCAATCTATGGCTAATGTTAGCCACACAAGTTGAAGTCATTCCAGTGAACCTCAATGCGATGATTGCATCTTGAACCAACTTTGGCCCCGATGAGTGTTTTGGGGCATGTGAGTATATGCACAAGGCCTGGATTTCGCAATTCTAGTGTGAAGATACTTTGCCCATTCCACCCATGACTTCACACAACCATTACATGTATCTGCACGTCTTTTAACATGTGTCTTAAGAAGAGACTCAACCCGAAACGTCACCCATTCCTTCTATCCTGAGATGCTGCCTGTTCCGCTGAGCTATTCCAGCCATTTGTGTCTATTTGCAATTTAAACCAGCATTTGCAGTTCCTTCCTACACAGGTATCAGCACTGTTTTAGTGTCCATTTTGTTCCAGGAGAATAACGTTTAAATCTCAGAACATGGCCCAGCAAATACTGTGTGCGATCTTGCTCCAATTCCATTTTCAGCAGACTAGTTATTATTACAGCAGAAGATGACTTTCAAGTAATGCCCGCTCTCCGAAGGAAATCCACTTTCCTTCTGGTCATTTTGTGGTCAGTGCAGTATGAACAAAATATAATGAAAATGCATTCCATTCATATTATATCCTTTGCATACAATTTGATTACACGCTTGAACAATAAGAAGTAAAGATACAACATAATCGTGAGTAAACATGTTTTCATTCTCATACAGGGAAGGCAAATGGCAATATTTCTTTCAGCAACAGAAAAAAAAAGCCATATTGTGGTTGAATGCATGCCTAGCTGTCAGAAAGGGCCAGTGATATTAAAAAAAGATCATGCTGTGTTGATGAAAAATGAAAATACATACAAAATAAATCTCGACTATAAGAGATGGTTGCATAGAACTAACTATATAACAACCTTATTTTCCATTGTTATTTGGAAGCTGCTTATCTGTGGAAATATCAATGGAATATGATTGGAATAGAAAAAAGAATAGTCTCGACAATCTTCGGATAGAAAAAGCATAAATAATAGCAATATTTCCCTCAAGCAGTGGGGGAAAGATAAGGTGCATCCGTTACATTAGTTAGATTATCATCTACACGCACAATAATAGATACTTTCATTTCAAAATCTATCTAACGGATGGTCAGTAATCAATCATACTTAGATGGGATATGAGAAACAGAGTTTATTTTCCCCGTTGGTCACAAAGCTCGCGGTAAAAAGAAAATGAAAAAATAAATACCAAGTGGAATTAACTCACAAAGTTACAAAGCCAATGCATTTCACCTGAAGCATTTTACTCTAATACGGATGAGAAAGCTATGGAACAACCAATAAATGGAAGTGACACAGATGTAATAAGGGACGTCTGAAAATGATTTAGACTGCAGGAAAACAATATGAATTCTCCTGTAACTGTTCCAGGTTTTCAAATCAGATAACCTTTAGGATTATTCCTGATGGATGCAATTTTACTTCCTACTATGTACTGCCATACTAGTGGGCACCTTTCCTTCTTCAGCAGATTTTCCCTCACCGCTGATCTTTTGGCATAACTCCCAGTTGCATCTCCATTGGAGTTGTTTGTTGTTTCTTTATTTGCATCATCTTACCATGCATCATCTTACAGTAAAAGGCCTGGATAGAGTGGATGTGGAGAGGGCATTTCCACTGGTGGCAGGTGTTGAGAGATGACAAAATTCTCCCCCTTTGGCTTTTCCTGATAATTAACATCCATTCTCAAACATAATGAGTGATTACAATTATTTAATATTTTTAAATGAAATTATATGTAATAATTACACATTAAGTAATTTAATTAATTAACTATTTTAATTTAATGTAATAAATTAAATTAAAATTAAGCTAAAATTATTAAACATATCAAAATCCATAATTTGAAATTTAAGAAAAATAAAACGTAATCACTTATATAATTAATCACGCAAAATAAAAACCAATAATTAAAACAGAGGTGGCATCATCAAGGACCCTCACCACCCTGGCATGCTCTCATTTCACTCCTGCCATCAGGAAGAAGGTAGAGCAGTCTAAAAATTATGACCCATGGCCTTATCGATTCTTGGTTGATCTATTCAAGTGCAGGATTAAAGAGAACATTCCCCAGTGCTGTGGAAATCCTGCTTTGGCACTGGACTCCAGCTGTGGAACACAGCTTGGATAATGCCAGCAGAACTTGATCAGTGAATTCACGACTTCCAAGTCTGCCACAGGAATCAGAGAACTAATTGGAACTTTAGGACAACCAAACAAAATTAAGGCAATTCTTTTCTTTTCAATCTCAACACAAATACCATCTAACATATCGAGAATTTTTGGCATTTGTTGTTGCAAATAGAAAATCCATTGTCTGTTATAAACGTGAGATCTGATCACAATCAAACTGATCAAAACAAATTCTTGCACGTTTATCAAAATAGAATCATGGAATCATGCAGGATGGAAACATCCACCTCATCTCTGCTGACTATGATGCTCATTCCTATAATCCTTGGTACCTGTATTTGGCCCATGACCCTCTGTGCTTTTCCTATCCAAGTACCAATCCAAACACACTTCAAACATTGCAATTGCAACTGCTTCCACTACCTCCTCCGGCAACTCATTCCAGATTCATTACCCCATGCTTGAAAAATGTATCCGTTATTCTTAAAATTTCTGGCTCATATTAAATCCATGTCCTCTGGACTTGTTGCCCTGGGAAAAATGTTTGAAGTGTGTTTGGATCGATGACTTTTCTCACCTCCAGTTCTTCCCCCAACCTCTCCCACTTGTTGAAATGTACACTTCATCATTTTGCTTTCAAAATTCACCCTCATCGTATAGGAAGCTCTGAAGACCCATTATTCTTTTTTTTGGTGGAAGACATGAGGGAGGATGAGATTAACAGTCTGGCATTGACTACCCACGGCTCATGTTGCGTGGTACTGGGCATTTAGAGGACAAGGAGACATTTGCTTCCCGTTAGTGAGCTGCAACTACTACCCAGCATGTCATATACTGTAGCTAAGTAAGGATTACAACAATAGCTTTGTAACTGAACGGAGAGCAGCAGTCACAGGGAATTTTCAGACGTGCAGAAAACATTTCGGACAGAACACATGCAGACCTTTAAAAAAAATGAACAAGGCCAGGTGCCAACACATAAGGTCACAAGGAAAGCACATTCAATAGCTCAAATTTTCACTGGGACCTGATTGAATAAAAGGCACGGTTAAATTCCACTTCCATCAGCAGCAAGTTGGTGCTGAAGAAGGGTCTTGACCTATAATTTCACCCATTCCTTCTCTCCAGAGATGCTGCCTCTCCCGCTCAGTTACTCCAGTATATTGTGTCTGCCACAGACTCTAAACTGGATCCACAAATCAAAAGACTGGAAACACTTTATTTTAAATAATTAGCCACCAAATTTTGCTCAAGAATAATAAATATCAGAATGAGATACCTAGGTTCAATTTTTCTCCAATCTACCACCATAAGATCTTTGTCCAAGTTAGACCTGATGGTAATAACATCAGTGTGGAAAAACATCTCAAATAATTAATTTATTAAATATTAAAATGCATAATGAATACATTGATCAACATCAGAAATAATTTTTGGCTGTCATTTTTTCAGGTCATAACTAATTTTCTGCTGTTTTTGATAGTAGTTTTGATGACAACATACATGATCATGTTATTATTAGAGGTATGGGTGGGAGCGGGGAGGGGAGGAGGAGAGATGAAAGAATAGGAGGGGGTGGGATTGCTAGGGGATGAGGGGTAATGGAGGAGGATAAAGATAGGAAGAGGGATGACAAGCTAATGGAAGAGGGGAGGGGGAAGAGTGAGGAGGGGAGGGAGGGGGTGAAGGGAGGAAGCAGAGGAGGGTTTGTGGAGGGTGGGGAGAGGAAGGATAATTGAGGAGGGGAATAGGGGACTGAAGAGTGAGAGTTTTTGCCATTTAAAACTTTTAAAATATCAGTTGCGCCTGCACAGTTGGGGGCTATAGGTGAGTGGTGGAATATTATGTTGGGGGAACGGGACGCAACAGGTCCGCACTTGGTCTAGAAAGTATATTACTAAAACTCGTATCTTATTTGTTTGTTTGTATGTGTGCATGTGCGTGGGATCCCGAAACTCCACCAAAACAGTACACAATAGCGGTTTGGCTCACCTTACTCACCATTGTACTGTGATGTAAATTAAACAAGTTTTGTTCAGATTGATGGTATATTTTACAAGTTATTGACATTTTAAACTATACAAAAATAACTTTTCAAACCACTTTTCCACTTTCCCTGCCCATCAGCCACGTTCAACGTCACAATGGCGTCACAATGGGATCTCAAATTTAATGTTAAAAAAATCACAATTTTCTTTATTTTTGTGTGTACTTACCTGGCCTCACAATGGGGATCCAACGGCTCCATGGGTACTTGCAGAGCTGGGTCTCTGCACATCCCTCTGCAATTGGATCCTCGACTTCCTCATTCACAGACCACAGTCTGTTCGCATTGGTGGAAATGTGTCAGACTCGATAACAATCAGCACGGGAGCACCTCAAGGCTGCGTGCTCAGCCCCCTACTGTACTCACTCTATACTCATGACTGCATAGCCGGTCATAGTGCGAGCACCATCATCAGGTTCGCTGACGACACCATTGTTGTGGGAAGTATCACTGATGGGGATGAGTCGGAGTATAGAAGAGAGATCGAGCGACTGTCCACATGGTGCCAGCACAATAACCTGGCCCTCAACACCAGCAAAACCAAGGAACTGATTGTGGACTTTGGAAGGAGTAGGATGGGGACCCACAGTCCTGTTTATATTAGCGGTTCGATGGTTGAAAGGGTCAAGAGCTTCAAATTCCTGGGCGTGCACATCTGTGAAGATCTTTCCTTGTCCGAGAACACAGATGCAATTATTAAGAAAGCTCATCAGCGCCTCTACTTCCTGAGAAGATTACGGAGAGTTGGTCTGTCAAGGAAGACTCTCTCTAACTTCTACAGGTGCATAGTAGAGAGCATGCTGAACGGTTGCATCATGGCTTGGTTCGGCAACTTGAGTGCCCTGGAGAAGAAAAGACTACAAAAAGTAGTAACCACTGCCCAGTCCATCATCAGCTCTGACCTTCCTTCCATCGAGGGGACTATCACAGTCGCTGCCTCAAAAAGGCTGGCAGCATCATCAAGGACCCACACCACCCTGGCCACTCATCTCCCTGCTACTTTCGGGTAGAAGATCTACACCAACCCCAAACTAATTAGGAGCAGACGGGGGCATTCGATCCAATTTGTTGTCCCAGCCACAAAGACAGATGTGTACAGCAATTCGTTCTTCCCACGCACTATTAAAGCATGGAATAATCTCCACCAAACCATGGTTGCCCAGCCAGATGCAAGTGAATTTAAAGTGGCACTTTCTTCCCAATAACCCTCTCTGGCTAAATCCCTCCCTTCACCACCTCCAGTTTAAATTCCAGTTGGAATATTTTGGAGGACCAAGTAACCAAGAACCAAGAAGGTACGGGAGCCTGAGGACTGCAACGACCAGGTTCAGGAATAGCTACTTCCCCACAGCCATCAGGCTATTAAACTTGGCTCAGACATAACTCTGAACATTAATACCCTTCCATCTGTTATTTGCACTTCATCAATTTATTCATTCATGTGTCTACTTTCGTATATAATTGTAGTCAATGCCTACTATGCTCTGTTGTGCTATGCAAATAAATAATTTCATTGTCCTGTCGGGGACACATGACAATAAACAATTTTGACTTTGACTTTGACGTTTCCTTCTAATGTACAAACGCCTCCACACGTCCTCTATTCACTTCATTAACTTTAACTTAATTTCAGCCGTCAACCGTACAACTTTGAACGCGGCAGCCGCGCATGCGCAGTTTGGTGGAATATTGTGCTGGGGGAGCTGGCCCATCGGGTCCGCACTTGGTCTTGTTAGGATTATAACAATATTTTTGTGTGTTTATTTTGTACTGAAGGCCACAACAACTCATTTGAACAGGTTACCTTCTACACAAAGAAGCATGTTATAATTAAAAGATATGGCATTTTAAACAAAGATAAGGGAATAAAGCATTTTATAGATGAATTCTATGACATTATCTACCTTGCATTTTGAAAAAAAAATGGGGGGGGGGGGGAGGGGGGGGGAACAAGATGGTTAATCTAAACTTTCCACTAAATTACCTCACATAATTTAATGCAACTCGTCTTTTGGATATTCCACTTCAGTGGCAATAAACTATATTTCATGATTAATGTTCATTCCACTTGCTGATTTAATTAGCAATCAAATCAAGCAACTATTTAGCTCCAATTCATTACCTTCTGAACACAAGCAAAACGTTAGAGCAATTGGCTATGAACTGGGAAGTTTCTTTGAAGTTAAGTTATCTTAAAATGGTAGTCAACATTTAATGACAATATTCTGTTATTGTTGAATCACTAAGGATTCAGACGTGCTATGCGACATTCATAAACAAATGTCAAAGCAATATTCAAGACAAAAATCACCTTTGTACTTTTGTGATCATCTTAAATAGTTTCAGACTGGAACATAATGGTTATAAAGCAGTATCCTCAAAGGTAGCTTTATCCTCTATTTTTCAATATTGACAATAATATGGATTAGATCCTTATTATTACATTTTGAGTGAGGTTTATTTCTAGAACTCTTGTGCCATTCTTTAGGCAGCTCCAGTCAATAATATATTTTCTTGCATGACCAACTATGAAGACTCAACATAAGTGCTCCATTAGTCTTGGATCAAGGCGGTTTTGAACACTTCAAAATCCAATCACTGAACTTTAATTCTAGATTAAATGACTTTGAAGCATAGATTGGCAATTATATATGTTTTATCTTTTTGTGTAATCAGTTTTGTGACAATTTTGTGGACATTATAGTTGATTGTAATGAAACGTGGGTGAAAAATTCAATTGCAAAGTGCTGTAAAATTTCCTCGTTTTATGCAACTGAAAACTGAATTCTTTTGGAGCCAATTCAACATCAGAGGCAGGTGTCATTTTCTGTGCACTGCCCCTTTCTGGGCAACCCTGGCTAATACATATTGCTGGATATTCAAGTGACAAACTGCTCTTCTCAGTATGGGGCTGGACAGGATATCTGCCAGGTGAGTGAATAACTTACTTTTATCATCTGATAACCTCCTCCCCTTCAGCAATGAAGCTCCTTCACTCCAACCCATCTACCTTCTAATCTCCATTCTTCTGGAGCATCGGGTGGCACAGTGGCATAGAGGCCAGAGCTGCTGCCTCACAGTGCCTGAGACCCAGGTTTGATCCTGAACTCAGGTACCGCCGGAGTAGAGTTTTCATTTTCTCCCTGGGAGCGCATTTGTTTCCTCTGTGTGCTCTGTTTTCCTCTCACATTCAAAAGACTTGGGGTTTGTAGGTTAATCGGACTTTGTAAATTGTCCCTGGTGTGTTGGCAGTGTTTGTACTGACCTTCCTGCCACAGAAGGGATCTATAGGAGGCAACCAATATCATTGAAGTCCCATACCTCCCTGGAATGCTTTCATTTAGCTACTGGAGGTGGTACAGGGACTGAAAACCATGACCACCTGGTTCCAGAACAGCTTCTTCTCAACAATCTTTCAGCTCTTGAACACTGCAGAGCACTAACCTAAGGTCTTCAATTGCTGCTCTGTTATGGTTAACAAGAATTATATTTATTAAATTATTGTATTTTTGATTATCCTATATTACCTGAGTGTTATTGCATTTTCAGGCCTATCAGGTTACAGCAAGTAAAAATGTTATTGTTCCATTGTTGATAAATATGACATTTAAACACTTGCCTTTCAGCAATTTAAAGCTGGTTACTGGTATCAGTAGGACACTGTTAATGAGGACATTAATGGTCTTGACAAGCCACTTAACCTTGGAGCCACATAAAAGGAACAATGAAATTGTGGAATCATTCCAACATGGTTTAATGTGTTTTTAATCTGCCTTGTGGTATTTCTGTAGAAGTCTTACTGTCCACGCACATGGGGATATATCATAAGAATCATTTGTGACATGAATGCAAGTGCAGTAATTCTTTATCACCTCATGTCAGTATCTGTTACAGACTAATATTAGACACTGATTACGATGAATCATGCGCATGGCCATTTGACCCTTCTAGCCAATCTGGCCAGTTCTATCCATTCATGGATGATCCTCTAAGTCTATGAAATCTCCATCTCCCTTGTCAAACCACTTGATGGTTGTAGATCAACCATATTAATCTCTGTCAATATAATGTTCGCCACATATATTATGCATGATACACATTCCACCATGTCATCCAATCTGGGATTTGAGTAAGGAATGCAGTTACTGATAACAACCTGCTCGTCCCTGAGCTCGGCAGTCTGTAAGATGATGCGACGAGTGCAGCAGTATGTATTATTCATTTAACACATACTTAAAGATATATTCTTGCCACTAATGCAGAGTTTCGTTTAACACCCTGTGTTAAATAATTGTTCTGTCAATTAATTTTCGGGGGTGTATGTATATCCAGGGGGCCACCTCTCTGGTACAGTGCTACTAGTGGTAAATATACTGCCTCACCGCGCCAGAGACCTGGGTTTGCTCCTGACCTCGGTGCTGTCCGCTTGCAGTTTGCATGTTCTCTCTGATTTTTGTAAAGTTTAAAATGTCAACAACAACCCAAAGACGTGCTGCTTTCCAGCTTAATTGGCCTCAGTAAAATTGCCTCTAACATGTCCAGAGTGGATGAGAAAGTGAGATAACATAGAACTATTGTGAAAGGGTGATTGATGGTCGGCATGGGATCGATGGGCCAGTCCCCTTGCTGAATCGCCACACTAAACTAAAGAACTAAACTTTCAAGAGTGTCACAGAACAACAATATTTTGAGAGTCAGTGGTTTCGTGTTCAGAATCTTCACTCAATCTACAGCGGGTTGAAATATTCAAAAATATCTTATCTGTTAACATACGTTTCCATTGTAAATGTGTAATCCTAAAATTTTTTTTGTGTCTACACCCAAAATATTGAAGTTAACTACAATTATAACTATTGAAACTATATTTATTCAACTGTTTTTATCGTCGTGCTTCTAAAACCTCAATGTATTTTGAGCTGTGAGATTCTTCCAGAATTTCTGCTGGTCTTGCTGAATAAATACTGTATTGTATTTACAAAATGTATAGGAAGGAACTGCGGATGCTGGTGTAAACTGAAGATAGAACCAAAAAGCTAGAGTAACTCAATGGGTCAGACAGCATCTCTGGAGAAAAGAAGACTTTGAGCCTGAAGAAAGGTGTCGATCCTATTTCTTTTCTCGAGAGGTGCTGACTACTCGATGAGTTACTCTAGATTTTTGTGTCTATCTTCTATGTGTTTACAACTCCAGTCTCTGTGGAGCCTGTTCACAGTCACATCAACAGCACACACCATGTTTTATGTAGCCATGTCAATTGTTGTAGCAGTCCCTTCGATGCACTGTTGCGAACAAAGAAAATGAGAATATTCAATGCAGACACACAATAGATTCAAATTTGAATAACTTCAATTCAAAAGGCATTTTTTCCCAACAGATCTGAGAAGTAACGCAGAACACTGGCACAAATATTTATGCATGGGCAGGAAATTTATTGACGGAGTATCTTAATTGTGATCCTACTTGTGACGTTATTGGCAGGGTGAATGGTACTCTGTACACTTTAAATAATGATAACAGATATATTGTAGCTGGTATGATAAATAATTTAGTGGGAAATAACCTACTGCATATTTTCAACAGGATTTGAGCTAAATATATCATTGCACAATGACAGACTGCTTATCAAAGT
The DNA here is from genome assembly GCA_963514005.1 of Raja brachyura. The sequence goes on along the minus strand of OY740806.1, from coordinate 19,332,905 downwards.
AATAGACCCAAGGCTGGTCAATAAATCTTATCTGTTCATACCCTTTGAAATCAAATCCAAGGTTTATGCTCATTCTCAATGCACATCTGTAAACTGTAGTAGGATGAATGTAATCTAGAAATACCAATTCCAAAGTACACTTGCCAGACATCGGGGAAATAAAATCACAGAGTATGTTAATTAATTCAACATTATACTTTTCAACTTTTTTTTACTCTAGGAAGGGTGAAATAAGGATAAGTACTGCCAAATGTTGAGAGTTAAATCAAAGTTGAAGACCGATTTTCTTTTGATGTTTTTGGAGGGGAAGAACCTTGGTCTCCAAGGACCATTGAAAAGGCTTTTTGTACTATTTGAGTCTTATAAAGTGGAAGTCAAAAACAAAACTGCATATTGTAGAGATCTGAAATAAAAACTGAAAATGCTGGAAAAACTCAATAATCAGGGAGCATCTGTGGGAAGAGAAACAGAATTAACGTTTCAGTCATGGATCTTTCACCAGTAAATGATAGAATTCATTGAAATCAGTTTTAAAAAATGGTTTCAAAAGGCAATAATGTAAATATGATGAGTTGTGACTTGTTTTGCCAGCTATGGTTTTCTGCGCAATGAAGAAAATACAACAAACTTTAAACTTACAAAAAGATGGTCCTGGGTGGACACCTAATGAGGGTCAGCACGGTGGTGCAGCGCTTGAGTTGCTGCCTTACAGCACCAGAGACCCTGACTATGGGTGTTGCCTGCACAGAGTTTGTATGTTCACATGGGTTTTCTCCGGGTTCTCCGGTTTCCTCCCATATTCCAAAGACTTGCAGGTTTGTAGTAATTGGCTTATGTAAATTGTCCTTAGTGTGTAGGATAGAACTGATGTACGGGTGATCGTTGGTCGCTGCAGATTTGGTGGGCCGAAGGGCCTGTTTTCATGCTGAATCTCAAAACTAAACTAAACTTAAAGGGCCACATCTCGATAGAGATAACTTTACATATTAGTCATTTTGCAAATATAACCATTAAGCTGAACTGAGCAACAATATTTAAGGCTTGTGCTCGATTAACCTTCAGCTCTTAATTCATAAAGATATAAATTTTGTTGCAGAAAAACTGGCTGAAATAAAAATCTTGGAATTTTATGTGTAGGAGCTGGAATTCATTGCCACAGGTGGCTGTGGAGGCCGTCATTGGATATTTTAAAAGCGGAGTTTGATAGTTTCTTGAAGAGTAAGGGCGTCAAAAGTTATGGGGAGAAGGCAGGAGAATGGAAAAATGGAAAAATGTGATCAGCCATGATTTAATGGTGGAGCAGACTCAATGGGACGAATATCCTAATTGTGCCCGATGACTTATGATCTTATGATAGACCTAGACTTTAACCCATCATATCATATACTGTGTGTGTGTGTGTGATTTCACCTTTGATTCACATCTCCTCAAAATCCCAATGCCAAAACGGTGAAATATTTCAATATTCCAGTGGAAATTTACCTCATGATTTCAAAAATCCCCACATCTGTAAATTTGGTTAATTACTTCCCGAGTTTTTACCTACAATTGTTCACAAATCATAAAGTAGCTGCTGTCAACGCACAGGCACACTGTTTTCCACGAGTTACATCACCACCCTCCCCCCCCCCCGTTCTTCAAAAGGCGCAGAAAGAACAAGCAGGTTCTGCAGATCCCGAGGTCACCAGAGGTCACAGGAGGTCACCGGAGGTCTCTGGTGGTCTCCGGTGCTCACCGGCGTTCAGCAGCATCTTGGCTTGCTTTTGAAGCACCTTCTCCTCGTGGCGTGCGCAGCAAGTCAAGCCCCTCCCTCGCCCTCCCGCGAACAGCTCCTATCCTGCTCCTCCCACCGCTGCTACCCGCTCCGGGTTTCCAGAGAGTCAGGCCACCATTCTCCCCAAGTCCTCTCCCCACATCTCTCCCTCCTCCTCTCTCCCCTCTACTCTACCCCCCTCCCTTCCACCTCCACTCCACCCTCTCCCTCCCCTTCACCCTCATCTCCCTCCCCCTCTCCACTTCCCCTCCCCCTCTCCCCCCCTTTACATCCCCTCCCCCATCTCCTCACCTCCCCCCCCCCTTCTCCCCACTTCTATCCCCCACCCTCTCATCCCCTCTCCACCTCCCCCCCCCCCCGTGTGTGTGCGAGGGGTGGTTAGTGTTTGTGTGACACCGCAGGCCTTCCCCCCGCATCCGCGCGTTGAGAGGACGGGACCCAATGGGTCCCCCTTGGTCCAGTTCTTTTTAAAACCTATGTTCGTTTACTTAATGCAGCGAGATTTACATCACTTGAAATTCTGAATGAAAAATGCCAGAGAAAGGAATAAGTAGCAGGAACACTGTTGCTACTTACTCACAAAATCAATTTACCCTTTTGTATTAATAGCAAATGTGTTTAAAGAACAGGTTTTTATATTATCCAGAAGCACTTTGCAGAGAGCGATCTGTGGTCTCTGCATTAGCTCATTTTCTGTGAAATATAATATTGTGATCACACACAGTTATTTACTTTTAACAAATAAAGCTACTGTCAGCTACAAGAATGATGAGTGGCAGATTCCATTCCCTTCACCCTTGCAAGCCATCTACTCCATATACATTTAAACATAGAAGCCATTTTACTTTCCATTCTATTTAATCCACAACATTTACTGAAGGACTGTTTGTGTAAAGTAATATGTTAGTGCTGAATGATAACTAATATTACCATCGAACTGAGGGCTTGTGCATAGAAAGCTTATTTAATCTCTGCACGCCCCAGAAACAAAGATGTACTGAGCAACAGTGTCAACATGCATTTCCTTCCATATCTTATAGCTGTGACCACAGAACCTATACCACAATAATAGAATGGAAAGGTAGCAAATCTGAAGCATTACAGTATCAATGAGAAAAAGAATTAGGAATTAAGGAATTCAATTATATTCCTTCCAGATATCTTAGAGATAAAAATGATGACTTCCGGCGGCGCTATGGAGTAAAACAGACTCGCGCCGTTTAGCTCCGGGAAAATTACTCTGAAAACAGGGGAAAAATCGGGACTTACCTGCACTAAAACACTACCGGCTGCTTGCAATAAGCTTGTGATGTCATCAGGCGCGCGACAACACCGGCGGTATGTCTACACAACATACCCCACACCCCCCCCCCCCCCAAACTGAGAAAAACCGGTAGGTCCAAAGAATTAGGCCCGACTGAAGCCTCGGGCTCAGGTTCAACAGTGTCCCAAGAAGAGATCTCAAAGAAGAAAAAGACAGATGTGGAAGAATTAAGAAGTTTCCTCTCTCAAGAAATCTCAAACATAATGGAAGAATTGAAAAAACTTAAACATAACTTCACGGATGAGTTGAAAACTTTAAAAAAAGGAAGTTAAGGAAGAAATTAAAGAAGATCTCGTAGCTTCTATACATGAAGTACTGGATTCCTGGAAGTTGGCCATGGAAGAAAATCTAAATCAAAAGATTGAAGAGGTAAATGTTAAATCGAAAACGATGGAATCCAGATTTAATTTGAAGTTGGACCCCATCTCTCAGGCACTAGAACAACAACATAAAACTGTAATTGAATTAGAGGAAATTGCTGAAACAAGCTCTAAAACTACAAGTAAGCTTCTCTTCGAGAACCAGCGTTTATCAGACTTATTGCATAAAATAACTGATAAATATATTGACTTGGAGGGATGACAGAGATGCCAGAATCTAAGAATTATTGGTGTTCAGGAAGGCAGAGAGGGGGATCGTGACCCCCGTGAATTTGCTGCAGATCTATTGAAGATAGTTTTAAATCTGGATCAAGCACCTTTACTTGCTTGGGCACATAGAGCATTGAGACGCTGCCCAAGGGCGGACGCCCCCCCAAGACAACTGATAGTGAAGGTGCAATATGATCATGTTTTGGATGATATGATGAAAAAAATCATTCGCATCAGAAATCTCGAATTTGAAGGAGACAAGATCAGTATATTTCGAGATTACCCGGTGGAGGTCACCAAGAAAAGAGCATTGTTTACAGATACAAGAAGAATACTTAAGAATATAGAAAACCTGAGATATGGACTGATATACCCCGCAACATTGAGAATCACCTACGACAAGAAAGAATACTTCTTCACCAAGCATACAGAGGCCCTTGAATTTGCAAAGAACATTGAGAACATTGAGAATACTGAGAACATCGCGAGCGAGAGTGATAAAGAGGATTAACACTTCACACTTAATATACACCTGATGATACTGGATATTGTTACATTACTGTGAAGAAATTGAACTTTAAATTGCTATACTCAAGGACTGTCTTGAATTTAGAATGAAATTGAGTAGTTATCTTGTTATTGTTATATAACATTTTATATTTTAGTACTAATTATTACTAATTACTACTAATCATAATTACTAATTATTATTAATTATTGTCTAAAAGGATGAATTATAGGTAATGTGTGATTCAGGCAATTTATTTTTAAAAAAATGGAGGTTTACTCCTTGATACTTGATACCTTTTGACTAATTGTGGACTAATATTTTTGTTATATGAGACTAATATTTTACTTTGAGATTATTAATTATTCCACTACTGGAATATAACCATTGTCCCCCCCCCCCCCCTCCCTGTACATTGTTTTTTATTGAAATTGAAGCTTTTCTTTTAAGGAAAGTACGGAGCTAGTAATATTTTTTTAACCAAAAGCTACGGATGTCCTTAGATGCCTAGCCACATTAGGGTGGCTATCACGAACTGCACTAATTATAGATGTCGTTTTTTTTCTCTCTTTTACACTTTACTAATACAACACTCTCTTATTTTTTCTATTTTATATTATATTATAATCATCATAATCATTATTTTGAATGGAATTATAAGAATTATTTAAGGAGATATGACCGAGAAGAAAACCTACAAGATCTAAAATTCATCTATCTGAGGTTCGGGTGTAAGGTATGGTTTAACGTGCTGAACCATCTGCTCTATTATAGACCACCTTAATCATAATTTGCAAGACGTAAAAGTGAAAACTGGGGGTGAAGGAATTACATTCTGTAGTTGGAATGTTAAGGGAATTAATGAACCCATCAAGAGAGGCAAAGTATTAGCTCATTTAAAATTGCTTAAAACAGATATAATATTCCTCCAGGAGATCCATCTTAAAAAGGAAGCGCAACATAGACTGAAAGCAAAATGGATTGCTCAAAGAAGAGGGAGTTAGATGTGGCCCTTGTGGCTAAGGGGATCAGAGGGTATGGAGAGAAGGCAGGTACAGGATACTGAGTTGGATGATCAGCCATGATCATATTGAATGGCAGTGCAGGCTCGAAGGGCCGAATGGCCTACTCCTGCACCTAATTTCTATGTTTCTATGTTTCAAACGTATCATTCTTCATTCACACATAAATCTAGAGGGGTTGCAATATTAATCCGTAAAGGTGTACCTTTTAAACATATATCAACTATAAAAGATATTGGCGGCAGATATATTGTAGTAGTAGGCAAGTTATTCTCAAAAAAAGTGACTCTCCTTAATGTATATGGACCAAATTTTGATAGCCCATTGTTCTTCAAGAGAATACTTAATACTATTCCGGAATGCACACAAAATAATTTAATAATTGGTGGCGACTTAAATTGTACACTAGATTCTTATTTAGACAGATCATCAACTCAAAGAAAATTAAAATCTCAGTCAAGTGAATTTTTAAACTTATATATTAACACTACCAACATTAAGGATGTCTGGAGAATTGAAAATCCATCCAGACGAGAATATTCATTTTATTCACCTGTGCATAAATCAGCCGGTAGTGTTTTATTCAAGGATAGACTATTTCTTAGTAGATTCTAAACTTATTCCATTCACCCACAACTCGCAATATCATAACATTATAATTTCGGACCATGCTCCATTAACGTTTATGATTAAACTAAACGGAATGGACAAGAAACAGACACAATGGAGACTTAATCCTCAATTTTTAAATGAAAAGGTATGTTGTGAATATCTTGTAAAACAGATTAATATGTTTTTCGAGGTCAATGACAAGCCTGAAATTTCTGCCTCCCTTCTCTGGTAAACATTTAAAGCATTTATACGAGGGGAATTAATCTCCTCCCAGGCATTTCTTAATAAAGAGAATAGGGCTAAACAACAGACATTGAAAATGGAAATAAGGCAATTAGACATAGAAAATGCAGGAGCACCTTCATTGGCAAAACATAATAAAATTGCAGCACTGAAATATGTTAAATAAAATATACTCTGACCAAGTAATAAAACTTTATCAACATCCAAAACAATTAAATTTTGAATTTGGTGATAAACCATAAAAACTATTAGCACCTCAGCTTCGTAAATTGGATGGGGAAAAAAAATTCATAAGATTAGATCAGATAAGGGAGAAATATTAACAATCCCTAAAGATATTGATGACAGATTTTCACAATGCTGTCAATATCTTTATTCAACTAAAGTGACAGAACAATCAACAAGAATGGAAGCATTTTTACAGAAATGTAACCTTAAAGGTTTAGATTTGCAAGAGCAAGAACTATTAAGTGCTGAAATAACAATAAAATATATCGATGAGTCAATTAGATCTTTAAAAAATGGAAAGGTCGCAGGCCCTGATGGCCTAAGCTCCGAATTTTATTAAAAAATTTATGATCTGATTTCTCCACGCTTACAAACACTGTATAAACACGTTTATACTCAACAGAAACTCCTGGAAACTTTAAACAAATCTACAATAATACTTATACCCAAAACTGATAAGGATCTGGAAGACCCGGCCTCATATAAAGCAATAGCTCTCTTAAATACTGATCAGAAAATATTAACTAAAATCCTATCTCATAGATTGAGCTTAGTGATTAACAAATTAATACACCCCGACCAAACAGGTTTTATCCTAAAACGTCACTCATTTTACAATCTGAGATGATTGTTTAATATTATATACTCAAATAGAATTGCCAATGCAGATCTAGCAATTATTTCGCTAGATGCTGAAAAAGCCTTTGATCAGGTAGAATGGTCATATTTATTTTCGGTGATGGAAAAATTTCAATTGGGAGAGAGGTACTGTACATGGGTTAAACTTTTATATTCTAACCCAACAGCTAGAATACCAACAAACCAAGTGTTATCAACTAAATTTAATCTTTCTAGAGGTTGTAGACAAGGATGCCCACTTTCTCCATTATTATTCGCTCTAGCCATTGAACCACTCGCAGAAAGTGTCAGAGCTGATCCAGAAATACATGGGTACAATACTAAAGACACAATGAATAAAATCTTTTTAGATGCAGATGATGTATTAATATATATTACAAAGCCAAAAACTAGTATTCCAACTTTATTATATCTAATAACTCAATTTGGTCAGTTTTCAGGATATAGAATTAATTGGAATAAAAGCGAAATCATGCCAATAACGGACCTCAATTTACATACACTACAACAATCACCTTTTAAAATAGTTGAGGGAAAAATTTAAATATTTAGGTACTTATGTAACTAAGATGTATACTTCTTTATTTAAATCAAATTTCCCACCTTTACTGAAAAACTAAATAAGAATATTCAATACTGGAAAACACTTCCTATTTCAACGTTCAGTAGAATTAATGTTATAAAAATGATTTTTTTGCCGCAATTATTGTACTTATTCCAGTAAATCCCAATATATATTCCAAAATCTTTTTTTTTTAAAGTCGACTCTACTGTTACAAGTTTCATTTGGGATTATACAAATCATAGAATAAGTAAAAAACATTTATGTAAATCAAAGATTAATGGATGTTTAGCTCTACCAAATTTTCTGTTTTATTTTTGGGCAGTCCATATTAAAAACATGAATTTTTGGCTGGAAGAAATGGATCAACAACCAGACTGGATAAGGATGGAAAAGGAGGACTGTTTACCTTTTGAATCGGTTCGATTATGTTTGCACTGACAAAACAGCACAAAAAAACCTATATGGAAAACCCTATAATACATAGTGGTACATGAATCTGGAAACAATTAAAAAAGGCTTTAAAATTGGATAATATACCACTCTGTCTCCCTATTGTAAACAATCCCTTATTCAAACCTTCCATGCTGGATAAAGGTTTCACACAATGGAAAAATTATGGAATTAAAAAGATGGAACATCTTTATAAGAAAGGCACTTTTCTTTTATTTCAGGAGTTACAACAGATTTATGGACTACACTCAAATATTTTTTTTCGATATCTACAACTCAGAGATAATGTTAAATCAAATACACAAGATTACAGGAATAGGGAACCAGAAATCCTTGATGAATGTTTGAATAAGCATCCTAATACAGAAAAACTAACAACTTATATTTATAATATCCTTTTAGATAGTGAGGTCCCATCGACGGAATCACATAGGCATACATGGGAAAATGAATTAAGCCAACCCATTACGAAAGATATTTGGGACAAAAGTTTACAATATATACATCAATGCTCGTTAAATGCCAGACATGCTTTAATACAATTTAAAATATTACACAGATTACATCACTTAAAAGTAAAACTGTATAGAATCTTTCCACATGTCTCTCCTATCTGCGATAAATGTCAGCATCTAGAGGCTAACTTAACACATACTTTTGCAAATTGTATAAAAATTTCTGGATTGAGATTTTTAGAATAACTTCTGAAGTTATTAATACTAAACTGGATCTGGACTCAAAACTAATAATACTTGGAATATCAGAACAAACTAATCTCTAAACTAAACTAAATTAAACTAATGACAGCTCCATATTTATTTTGTCAAATTAACATTTGGTGTCTTATTTTTTGTGACATATGGTAACATGTGAGAATAACCTGACTTTGTACAACTCAAGACTGACTGTGATGAAGTATATTTTTTTGCTTTATGATTCATTCTTTTTCTTTTCCAGTTCCAGTGTGTTTGTTTTATGTTTTCCAGATCTAAAACATTCAAAGTCAATTCTTGCAGATATTTTTTGTTGGATTTTGACAAAATATGTTGAATTAAAGCAGTCTAAAATGAGTTAAACTTACAAGTATTGCATATGATGTGATCTTGCAAATCATGAATTACAGAATGAAATTGACAAGGTCGGTTGATTACTGTGGTGGATCTTGGACAAGCAATAACAGGCACATTCACCCACAGGGGCCAAAATGGACAGTCAAGACTTGCAGTGTGAATGAAGTTAAAAGAGTTAACAACTCAATTAATTTAGTTTTGGAATTTTAAGTAGGCAAATTGCTGCTAACCTTCTAAAAGTTAATTGACATAAAATGCCGGTGATGGAATAAAAGAGAAAATTGTATTAATTTGTTCTCTATATATTTTGAGAAACTTTGCAAAAGGATAAGAACTTAAACAAGTTTTCTGCAATATTAATTGTCGTCTCTACTGTTGCTCAAGGTGATTCAGGGAATATTCAGACCATTTCAGAACGCATTTATCTTTCTTCTGATTTTGAAAGCATGGGGTTCGTAATAAGATGGTATGCAAGACCTTTTACCCCATCGCCCCCACTCCTCTCTCTCTCTCTTCCAACCCATCTCCTATCCTCCAATTTTTCCCCTTTCAAAGAGCCACCATTCAGCCATCCCACAGCCATTTCCACCCCTCCCCCTCCTTGTTCCATCAACATACCACACACATATTTCACCCACCAGCCAACTAGCTTGGCAGAGTCATTGCTCTGCCAGTTCTTGGGAGGGCAAGGGGTCGTTAAGGTCTTTGTGGGGGCTGGTGAGCTGAGATATCTTTGCCTGCGGTTGCTGCATGTGTGCTGCTGAAACCTCAAGGTGCCGCCAGTACAGCCTGACCTCATGGACAAGGGATAGGAATGGATGGAGCCTTATATCCAGTCAAAATAGCCAAGGGTTTGATGCAGCTTTGGATCTTTGATAACTAATGAAGTTATTTAAAAAAATTAAAATACAGTTGAACAGCACAGTATCATGCCCTTCGACCGAATATGTCCATGCCAACCAAGGTACCCAATCAAGGCTAGTCCCACCTTCCCCCTTTTGGCCCATACCCCTTTAAACCTTTCCTATCTATGCACCTGCCCAAATATCTTTTAACTTTTGTCATTGTACCGACCACACCTCCCTCCCTTGGCAGCTCGTTCCAAACACCAACCTCTCTCTTTAGGAACACAGACTCAACCTATCAAACAGCTGCCGTTAGAAACCTTCCGGTTAATAATTATAACACAGCTGGAAAAACGTAACCAACCTAATTTTACCTTCACATATTTAATTTGTTGAGCCTGAATCCCGACTGAAATGAATGGCTCTAAATCCTTTGCCAAGTCTTACGCAAACACATACAATTGCCAGCTTGATTTGGCTAATTAAAAACTAACCTTATGAACCTCATAAACTGAACCAAAAGTAAACACCAAGCAATTCATGCGTGAATTATCCAGAATAAAACAGTCCACAGCCACGAATAATAAATCAAGGCTACAGACACGTCTCAGAGAAAAATAAACAGAAATTGTCTCCAATGCACTGCCTGGTGTTCCGAACCGGTAACAGTCAAGAAAATTGAATTAAAGGAAGAAACAATGCGGACTGGTAAGTCAAAATTGTGAAAACATAAAGTAGGTTGGTGAGAAAATAAATATGCACACAAGACTGAGTTTTCAATGATATCTCTATTGGATCTTCGTGCCCGCTGTTCAAAGATGTTGAAGAGGTTTGGGACACACGGGTCTCTTAGCTAACTGAAAGGCTGACATGATGGAGAGATTACCAAGGCAGTCTACACTGAATTCCAATGTATATTCATTATGTCAGCGTGACACATTTGGTCACAGTCTTGCCTATTAATCAGTGTTCAGTTCCAGTCCAGGGTGTGAACACATCACCCAACATTGACAACTCACTGCAGTGCTCAGGAATGATTTACCTTGAGATATTTGCTACCTTTCTAATGAAACTGTAAACAAAACATCTTTTTAGTTATCAAGTCACTCAGGGAACAGCAGGAGAGTTTTTTCCCAACTGCAGGGCATCATTTATTTCTCTACCGCCAGTCCAGGAACCAACTGATTTATTGGTTGGGTGGTGTCATCATCCTTTGTTATCCACAAATTGGCTGCAGTGTTGCCTGAAAACAAGATTTTTAACTTATGAAGTAATTAATTCGCTTTGAGGAAGTTTGAAGATGCAATAGAGATATCATTGAAAATTCAGTCTTCTGATGAGAGATCATCGACCTGAAGTATTCAGCTGGATTGCACAGTTGGCAGGTTGCCGACTGCAGAAAAAGGAAAATTGTAAGTTGCAGTGTGCACACCAGCAGGTCCTGGACTTGTGCTTGTGCACTGAAGTATGGAAATGAGGAATGCACTGGAGGTCAGATGATCATCTGTCTGACCCCACACTCAGTCCCTGGACTGATGGGCTTTTTGATCTTAAGAAAATGAAGCGATACAGGGTTAAAGCAGAAAAGTGGTTTGAACAGTGCCGCAGCAGTAGGTTTGCTGCCTAACTGCGCCAGAGACCCGGGTTCGATCCTGACTACGGGTGCTGTCTGCAAGGAGTTTGTTCATTGTCCCTGTGACTAGCTGGGTTTTCTCCAGGTGTTCCGGTTTCCTCGCACACTCCAAAGCCAAACAGGTTTGTAGGTTAATTGACTTGGGGGAAAAATTGAAAATTGACCCTAGGGTGTCAGATAGTGCTAGTGTATGGGGTGATCGCTGGTCAGCGTGGAGTCGGTGGGCTGAAGGACCTGTTTCTGCGCTGTATCTCTAAAGTAAAATAACTCATAATTTGTTTCTGCTGAAGTGTCCATGTGAGCATTTGAATCTTGTAGGCATTGAAGGCTACAGGACAAGGCGTGGAAGATGGTTTAATATGAATGGGTGTCCAGAGGTAAGTGTGGATGCGATGGGCCAAATGGTCTATTTCCATGGCACATCACCCTTTGACTGCTACATGCTATATGTGGGCCACTTGGTTATTTGCATCTCCTTAGCCAACACTTCAAATCATGGCTGAATACATTGCCACTTCCCTTCACGATCCCAACATTAATTATTTACCTTAATATCTAAAATACTTTCAACCTCTCTCTTGACTTTACTCAGCAATTTAATCTTCATGGGTCTCAATGGCTGGAGAACACTGTTACATAGATACATAGAAATTAGGTGCAGAAGTAGGCCATTCGGCCCTTCGAGCCTGCACCGCCATTCAATATGATCATGGCTGATCATCCAACTCAGTATCCCGTACCTGTCTTCTCTCCATACCCTCTGATCCCCTTAGCCACAAGGGCCGCATCTAACTCCCTCTTAAATATAGCCAATGAACTGGCCTCAACTACCCTCTGTGGCAGAGAGTTCCAGAGACCCACCACTCCTTCTCATCTCGGTCCTAAAGGATTTCCCCCTTATCCTTAAGCTGTGACTCCTTGTCCTGGACCTCCCCATCATCGGGAACAATCTTCCTGCATCTAGCCTGTCCAACCCCTTAAGAATTTTGTAAGTTTCTATAAGATCCCCTCTTAATCTCTTAAATTCTAGAGAGTATAAACCGAGTCTATGCAGTCTTTGTTCATAAGACAGTCCTGACATCCCAGGAATCAGTCTGGTGAACCTTCTCTGCACTCCGTCTATGGCAATAATGTCCTTCCTCAGATTTGAAGACCTGAACTGTACGCAATACTCCAGGTGTGGCCTCACCAAGACCCTATACAACTGAAGTAGAACCTCCCTGCTCCTATACTCAAATCCTTTTGCTATGAAAGCTAACATACCATTCGCTTTCTTCACTGCCTGCTGTATCTGCATGCCTACTTTCAATGACTGGTGTACCATGACACCCAGGTCGCGCTGCACCTCCCCTTTTCCTAATCGGCCTCCATTTAGATAAATTCTGTTTTCCTATTTTTGCCACCAAAGTGGATAACCTCACATTTATCCACATTATACTGTTGATTCACCAAACTCTGGATGGAGACATTTCTTCTCGGTTTTGACCTAAAAACTTGAATCACCAAGCCATGAAAGGCACAGGACTTAATGTGGGTAAATGGGAAGAGTGTAGAATGGGTATGGACCTGGTGAGCTGAAGGGCCTGTCTCTATGGGCTGTGACTCTATAACTCTGTCTCATCATTTATTTTATGCACCCCAGCCAGGGGAAACATCAACTTTGAATTTCTCCTGTCTGTTCCATAAATTATTTTGTATGTTTGAATAAGATCACGTTATTCTTCCGAATAGAAACATAGAAAATAGGTGAAGGAGTGGTCCATTTGGTCCTTCGAGCCAGCACCGCCATTCAATATGACCATGGCTGATCATCCAAAATCAGTACCCTGCTTTCTCCCCATATCCCTTGATTCCGTTAGCCCCAAGAGCTCTATCTAACTGTCTCTTGAATACAAAAAAGAGTACGATTTAATATCTCTTCCTATCTCTTCCATTAATGTGGTGAATTTCTTCCACTTCCATATCTTCAAGGATGCAAGAAGACTCTGCCTGAACATAATATTCCTGAGGCAATCTCACCAGGCCTCCATTTAATTGGAATAATATGTTTCTTGCATTCAAATACCCTTGCTATAAAGGCCAATGTACCATTGATTGCTGGAGACATGGAGAAAGGATGGTGCGTAGGCATAATTGGGCAGTGGCCAATAGCCACTTGTGCCCATCAACTTATTCTCCCTTCTGCTGAGTTCATGTTAAATGTCATGACCACAATGTTTACAAGAAGATATTCAATAATATAATCTGTATTTTCTTTGCAAAATTCTGTCTTATCTCAATTATAAATTTCTATATCTCTATCTATTATGGGAACTGCTTCCACAAAGCAGACACATTAATACTAATACTCACACAAATAGAACCAATTCATATGGGCAGATCCTGCTTCTGGTTTTAATAGAATACATTTGTAGGTGGGTTCTATCTTTTAGCTGTGGTGTGTCTGGCTGTTTGCAATATGGAATGAATCCTAAAGGGCCTGTCCCACCAGCATGCAACTCTATGCGATGAACGCGATCAAACTAGAAGCGGGGGCCGTGCGGAGGTTGGGTGATCCCCTGTACAGGACTGTTCCCACCAGCATGCGCCTGCATGCGGCAAATGCAACCAAACCGGCAGTAGGGGCCGCGCGGAGGTCGGGTGAGTGGCGCAACGCGGCGCAAAGTGAGGCGAACTTGGAGCAAAGTCTAAGGTAAGTTCGCCAGGACAGAGAGGGGCACAGAGGCACACACACACAGAGGGCCACGGAGCCACACACATAGAGGGTCACGGAGGCACCTACAGATAGGTTCACGGAGGCACGATGTCGGGGCGGTGTGTAAACGTCGAGGCGACTACGAGCCGACAAGCCGTTGCCGCGCGGAATTTTTGGACATTGTCAGTGTTTCGGAGACCCGCGCAGTGTCGGGACGAACTCGGGACGAACTCTGCACAATTCCGCACGGCTCCGGCGATCGAAGTGGGACCGGCCCCGTAACGCCCGACGGCTCAAGCGACCACGTTAGGTCGCGCTAATCGCATAGAGTTGCATGCTGGTGAGACAGGCCCTTAACTTGCCATTAGCAACTTTCAAGTTATGTTGAAAGAGAAACAGAGGTAGTAATGTTTCAGGTCAAATACACTTCCGCATACAATGGGTCTTTGCGTTGACTCAGTGATTCTGATTCTCTTTCCTTGCATGTTGTCTGACTTGCTGAGTGCGTCCAGCATTTTCTCCTTATATTTCAGTCTTCAGTGGCCGCAGATCCCCGAGTTAAATTCCAATTATTTTGTTTACTTCATCATTAATTAATACATTTGACAGCAGCTGGATAATATTCCAAAAAAGATGCACATATTTCACTCCAGGAATAAAGTAGAACTTAACCTGTAGTAATGCACATTTTTTTCAAAAGTATGTGGAAATATAAAGCCTATCTCACTAATCTCATGTTAAGGCACAGATAAATGGGCAAAGAATAGGTTTAAGTATCAAATATTATAAATTACAGGAAAACAGATTCTGCTGTTGTATGCCATGAATTTTGAAGGTAATACCAACAGCACCTTAAAGGTACTAATTTCTAAAGAAAGTCTATTGCTTGGTTTCATCAGCATGGATTTCATTAAAGGCAAGCCTAATATGTGTGAGTAATATATGCAGAGTGGAAAATGAAATTGGTTGGCATTTTACATATTTTAATGACTAAGAAAAAAGTACAGCCCTTTTGAATGCAATGCCTAAGAAATAATAAAATAAAAATTAAAACAAACATAATTTTCATTCAAAGAATAATATTCTGATGTTCAGATTAATTAATAAGAAAATTGGTTCATTAAATCTTGTATGTTTCAGCTAGATAGCTTTTGTGGAGGTGCTAACCATTGAAATATTGCAAAAATGTATTTAGCTATGACAAAGGCTTAACCCTGAATTAATTAGACCAACTAAATTAGGTTAAATGTTTGCAGGACAATGGAATATTTCTCTTCACAGTATTCTCAAGGGACCTTTCACATCTACCAAAGAGTACTGACACTGTGGTGTTTTAACACCATGTCTCAAAGGTAACACATCCACCTGTGTCGTACTATTTTCATCAGCATGACCTGTTGGCCTCATGTCTCAAGACTCAGAATGTTTTGACACAACTGCTGCCATTTAGAAACAAGGAAACATAGAAAATAGGTGCAAGTGTCGGTCATTCGGCCCCTCGAGTCAGCAGCGCCATTCAATATGATCGTGGCTGATCATCCAAAATCAGTCCCCCGTTCCTGCTTTCTTCCCAACTTGAGCTATTGGTGACACTTGAAAGCCAATGGGTGTAGGTTGACAGAGACACCTCTCACCCAGCAGAGAGGTTGATGAAGGCAAGAATGAGAGTGATATGTCACAAAATACAGAGCGCAATGGTCACAACTTTGATGCATTTGTGGGCAAGAAAACACATCTGTCTAGGTTGAAGCAGATCAACATCATTAGATCATTGGTAAAAGTTATGAACAGGAAGGGGATGTGGCAGGAAAATTAATGATTGGGAAACAGGAGTAGTGTAGATGGACATACGGGACTGAAGAGCCTGTTTCGCTTTTGTAAGATTTAAGACTCTTCTAATGTTAACAGGCTAGAATATCCAGATGGGTAGTTGAATACCTGGTATTGTGCTTGAGCAAGATGTACATGTGGAAGTGAGACATGGAAATGCAAATGGTTTGAGGAAGTGTTTATGAGTGGGACATAAGTACTCTACAGTGATGTCGCAGCCGGCCTCCAGCAAACTAGGTTCAATCTTGACCCCTGGTGCTGTCTGTGTTGAATTTGCTTCCCTACAACTATTTTGGTGACACCAGAAACTGTGGTTTCTTCCCACGTGCTAAAGATGAATGAGTAGAAGAGTCATTGTCATAGTCAGAGAGCCATATAGGTTGGAAACAGGCCTCGGCCCAACATGTCCACACGGAACATGTCTACACTAATCCCATCTGTTTGCGTTTGGCCCATATCATCTAAACTTATCCTGCCCGTGTATCTGTCTAAATGTTTCTTAAATGTTGCGATAGTATCTGCCTCAATCACCTCCTCCGGCAGCTTGTTCCATACACCTGCCACCCTTTGTGTAAAAAAAGTTAGAAGTTAGTTAATTAGTCACTAAGAATTTCTCTGAGATTCACGTCTGGTGACAGACCCTGGGGGGGAGGGGGGGGGAGTTGATGGCATGTCAGCAGGATAACACAACATTGAGCCAGTATAGTATTATTGGTCGGTGCGCACACAGTGGGCTGAATGACCTGCTTCCCTGCTGTGCAAGTGTATAATGGAGGGCAAGTGCAGGCATCGAGAAGGATACTAGTGAAATTAATCAAGATATGCATTTACTTGGTCATAAATTTTGAGTCCAGTTGAAGCGATATAAAACAAGATGATTGGATCAAAGGAAGGGAATTGACAGGAGAATCTGCAGGACTTATCAAAGGGGTTAAATTAAGGCAGCAATGATTGGATCCAAACAAACAGGGTGGCCATAACAATCAAAATTAATCATTCATGAACCAGGTTCCTGTCAGCACCAGGGGAATCAATGTGCACAAGTGGGAAATCACTTTGGGCAGTTACATGAAGTTTGTCAACAACTGCTTAATCCCCTGTGCTGAGGAAAAAGGTGGGAAAACATGAACAAATCATTGGGGATAACATTGGGTGAAATGAGTGGATTGCTAGTTGGGTTTTAAGATGGCCAGGAAGGGTACCAGATGGGGCGAGAACAGATTTAGCAAGGGGAACACAGAGGCCAGTTGGGGTAGAGCCTGAGATGGCATGAGAGAAGGTAGCTGAATAAATGTTTCAGGTGGGAAGATGGATCAAGTTAAAGGGGGGTGCGGGATGGGGGGTGGGGGGTGATGAAGGGGATAGAGAAGGAGGAAGATTATTGACGAGGAAAATGATTGGAAATCAAAGTGCATTCAAAACATGATCACGTATTGCTGGCATCGCAGTTGGAAACCTAATTTCTCTTGAATTGGCAATCCTGTAAACCATTAACTCCTGAGGATTAGTGGTGACTGTCAGCAGTCTTCAACTTGAATGAAAGAGGATGAGACAATCAGTTCACAGACTTAGTGAATAAATCCACTTAAAGCAGCCTAAACCTGTTCTGTTTTATGATGTTTGTCCTCAGCAGAATTGCTGGGACTGAGTAATTGAAAGTGCAGTCGGTGAGATTTGTTCTATTGACTTTTTGCAAATCAGTATGGTTCTCAGGGAATTAATGAAAACAGGCAGCCATTATTAGGTCTTAATGAGGCTTCCTTGAAGTTCCAGAGAGAACTCACCCTGCCACTCGCAATCCAAATTTTACCTCAGTGAGGTGAACACCATGATCTGTCAACAGATCCAATATACAGAGAGCAATGTTCATTTTTATTGCCTATATCTAAATAGGTCTCTGGGCTGATCACCCGCTATACCTACACATCCTCACTTTAATGAGATAAGCATTGACAGAAAGATGCCAACATTCTCTCTGTGGTCACTATAAATGCTCATGCCCACGGAAGAGCAGGCTAGCATTCAGGAGATAGATGAGGTTATGACTAAAACATCACGACAAGCCGTTGGCCTTTTTAATGAGAAAAACTCTCGTCGCAAGGACGGCAGAGTGGTTCAGCGGTAGAATTCCTGCCTTAAAGGGCCAGTGACCCGGGTTTAACCAGACCAAGGGTGTTTGTATGTTCTCCTTGTGACCAGGTGGGCTTTCTCCGGGTGCGCCAGTTTCCTCCCCCACTTCAAAGACATGCAGGTTTGTAGGTTACGTAGAAACATAGAAACATAGAAAATAGGTGCAGGAGTAGGCCATTCGGCCCTTCGAGCCTGCACCGCCATTCAATATGATCATGGCTGATCATCCAACTCAGTATCCTGTACCTGCCTTCTCTCTATATCCCCTGATCCCTTTAGCCACAAGGGCCACATCTAACTCCCTCTTAAATATAGAAAATGAACTAGCCTCAACTACCATCTGTGGCAGAGAATACCACAGATTCTCCACTCTCTGTGTGAAAAATGATTTTCTCATCTCGGTCCTTAAAGACTTCCCCCTTATCCTTAAACTGTGACCCCTTGTTCTGGAGTTCCACAACATCGGGAACAATCTTCCTGCATCTAGCCTGTCCAACCCCTTAAGAATTTTGTAAGTCTCTATAAGATCCTCCCTCAATCTTCTAAATTCCGGCGAGTACAAGCCGAGTCTATCCAGTCTTTCTTCATATGGAAGTCCTGCCATCCCAGGAATCAGTCTGGTGAACCTTCTCTGTACTCCCTCTATGGCAAGAATGTCTTTCCTCAGATTAGGAGACCAAAACTGTACGCAATACTCCAGGTGTGGCCTCACCAAGACCATGTACAACTGCAGTAGAACCTCCCTGCTCTTGTACTCAAATTCTTTTGCTATGAATGCCAACATACCATTTGCTTTCTTCACAGCCTGCTGCACCTGCATGCCTACTTTCAATGACTTGTGTACCATGACACCCAGGTCTCGTTGCATCTCCCCTTTTCCTAATTGGCCACCATTCAAATAATAGTCTACCCTCCTGTTTTTGCCACCAAAGTGGATACCTCACATTTATCCACATTATACTGCATCTGTCATGCATTTGCCCATTCACCCAACCTATCCAAGTCACCTTGCAGCCTCCTAGCATCCTCCTCACAACTAACACTGCCCCCCAGCTTTGTGTCATCCGCAAACTTGGAGATGTTGCATTCAATTCCCTCATCCAGATCATTAATACATATTGTAAATAGCTGGGGTTCCAGCAATGAGCCTTGCGGTACCCCACTAGTCACTGCCTGCCATTCTGAAAATGATCCATTTACTCCTACTCTTTGCTTTCTGTCTGCCAGCCAGTTCTCTATCCACATCAATACTGAACCCCCAATATTGTGTGCTTTAAGTTTGTATACTAATCTCTTGTGTGGGACCTTGTTGAAAGCCTGCTGAAAGTCCAGATATAACACATCCACAGGTTCTCCCTTATCCACTCTACAAGTTACATCTTCAAAAAATTCTATAAGATTCGTCAGACATGATTTACCTTTCATAAATCCATGCTGACTTTGTCCAATGATTTCACCACTTTCCAAATGTGCTGCTATCCCATCTTTAATTACTGACTAGCATTTTCCCCACTGCCAATGTTAGACTAACTGGTCTGTAATTCCGTTTTCTCTGTCCCTCCCTTTTTAAAAAGTGGGGTTACATTAGCTACCCTCCAATCCTCAGGAACTACTCCAGAATCTAAAGAGTTTTGAAAAATTATGACTAATGCATCCACTATTTCTGGGGCTACTTCCTTAAGTACTCTGGGATGCAGCCTATCTGGCCCTGGGGATTTAGCAGCCTTTAATCATTCAATTTACCTAACACCACTTCCCGGCTAACCTGGATTTCACTCAGTTCCTCCATCTCATTTGACCCCCATTTCCCCTGCTATTTCCAGCAGATTATTTATGTCTTCCTTAGTGAAGACAAAACCAAAGTAGTTATTCAATTGGTCTGCCATGTCCTTGTTCCCCGTGATCAATTCACCAGTTTCTGACTGCAAGGGGCCTACATTTGTTTTAACTAACCTTTTTCTCTTCACATATCTATAAAACCGTTTGCAGACAGTTTTTATGTTCCCTGCCAGTTTTCTTTCACAATCTATTTTCCCTTTCCTAATTAAAACCTTTGTCCTTGGCTTTTGGTTAATTGGCTTTGATAAAAGTTGTAAATTGTCCTTAGTGCGTAGGACTGGTGGGCCGAAGGGCCTGTTTCCGTGCTGTATCTCTAAACTAAACTAAACTTGTAATTGATTCATTCACAATATGTAGGCGTCCATAGCTGAAAAGGCAGCATCCCTGGAGAAAATCTCAGGAGATAGGTGATGTTTCGGGTCGGGCCACTTCTTCAGGTCTGAAGGACTTCAGCTCCATTTTCATCTACCCACTTTCTCCAGAGATGTTGCCTAACCCACTGAGTTACTCCAGTGTTTTGTGTCCATCTTTGAAAGATGAACTTCCTCTCCCTTTGTCACCTAATCTGTTGCCCTCCAGTGCCCATTGTGGTCTCTGATCATGGTAAACCTAACATAAGGACCAGGAGAATAGTTGTAAATAAATGGGGTGTGGGTGAGAGAAGCTCTCTGGTCTCCAGATGGACTATGGCAGATGTAGTGTTTGCCGTTATTGGACATGATGACAAATTGCTGGCAGTCCCAGAATTGCGGTCATTTAATAGACCAAACACTGACAGTTCCCATCTGACCTAACAATGGTGCTCTCAAATCAGAAAGAGAATGAAACTATTTTGTAGACAAGAGCTTTCAACCATTGGACATATCTCGGGTCAAGGTCCTTTATCATTCGTGGATCTGGGTTCAGAATTGAAGAGAGCAAAGGTATTCTTAATGTAGGTGAATCTAATGGGCACAATTACTGCAGGGCAAACGGCTCAGCAATAAAATGACACATCGCAGGAACTGCATTTTGAGGTTACGTTTGGTGTAGTAGTTACACTGTGCTGACTTACAAACAATGGCACTAAAAGTCAGGTCAAATGCTACTGCTTACCTTCTGCTGGTTACAGTGGAAAATTGGTATAAAAAACATCACCACTGTTGTAAATGCAGTTTTACGAGAGTTACACTTGTTTCAAAAGTACTTTTTGTTGATATCGCAGATAAAAGGTGCTCGGTTATTGCATTCACCAGCACAGTCGCTGAATACATTTTACCACCTTGTTCTCGATGTTTCCTTTGGTTCATCAATGAAATATTTGTTGAAATATAAACAGAACAGAACAGAATATAGCGACGTTTTGGGTCGGTCCCTTCTTCAGACTGATAAAATAACTATCCTTTGCCTTTGCGAAAATCTGAGCTAGGGGTCATTGCAGGAAAAGCACTTCATTAGTTTAATTTCATGACTTTGTTCCCTCTAAACACAACTATTCCAAAACATTTTTATCCCACTATCTATGTTCTGCAAACTTAAGATCAACGAAAATTCCACTGCCTGTTTCCTAACTTACTGTGTGCCTCACGGATTGCAAGTACACAGAGTGGTGAAGAGGGATTTTCGGCAGGGTGGCCTTCACTAGTCAGGAATTGAGTACAGAAGTTGGAACATTAGGTGTTAGTTGTGTAAGACATTGGTGAGGCCACACTTTGAATATGCGTTCAGTTTTAATCACCCTGCTCTTCTGATACCAGAAAAGGTATCATCAAGCTGGAAAGAGTGCAGAGAAGGTTTACAAGGATGTTGCCAGAACACAATGCCTGAGAGATTGGACAGGCTAGGATTTCCTTGGAATTCCTTGAAATGCAGGAGACCGAGGGGTGATCTTACAGAGGTGAATAAAATCATGAGGGGAATAGACAGGGTGAATGCATCGAGTTATTTTCCCAGGACAGGGGAATCTAGAATTGCAGGGTTTAATATGAGAGGGGAAAGATAAATAGGAACCTGAAAGCAAATGTTTCACTCAGACAGTAGTAGGTATATGAATTGAACTGCCAGAGGAAATAGTTGAGGGAGATATAACAACATAATTTAAAAGACATTTGATCAGATAGATGGATAGAAATAGTCAGAGGGAAGGATGAATCACAGTGAGAGAGGATGTTGCTGAATTTTTTCAGTGGGAAGGAGGGTCTCCACCCAAAACGTCACCCATTCCTTCTCTCCAGAGATGCTGCCTGGCCCGTTGAGTTACTCTAACATTTTGTGTCTACCTTGAAAATAGACGAGAGGGATATGACAAATGGAACTAACTTGGGGGGACATCTTGGTAAACATGTAAAAGGTTATGGGGAGAATGCAAAGAATGGTGTTGAGAGGGAACGATAGATCAGCCATGAATGATTGGCGGTGTAGGCTGGATGAGCTGAATGGCCCAATTCTATCATATAAAATGAATGTTGGTCAAAAGGGCCTGTTTCCATGCTGTCTGACACTTATTGTCAATGACTCTATGAGACTGAAAAGAAAATTGTATCATTTACTACTAACAAATATTTGTTTTAAGGGTCAGGCCATGGAGGAAAGAAAGGGTAACTATATAAAACTCATTTTGGCTTTTTCTAATATTGGTACAGATTAAGTGTTTTGTTGACTCACTTGACTACATGGCGATTAAAAACATCTATTTTGTATCCATTAAAGCAGCACTGACATAATCCAAACTCAAATGCAAAAACGACCCGCATTTCAGGCTCATTGAGTACATGGCTGGGTGACGATTAGGATGACACACTGTCAATGTTAATACTACGTAAACCTATTACTGAAGCTCCTAAAATCCAAAGGTTTTTTTCTATCCCATTTGCTCATTACTTTGTAAATTCAAGCAGAGCTGATAGAAAAAAAAGTTGGCATGTTTTTTGATTCATTAAAAACCTTTGTAGTTAATTGCAAATAAGGTTTTGTTGGAACCATGCAAAATCCAACATCAACAACATACCAGTACTTGCATCCATGCAATGGCAACTCAGTTAAACAAATGCACAACAAAAGAGTAAAACAAGCAAAATCACTCACAAATATGAGAACATTAATGATGTGCAATAATAATATCTAGAAGTTCAAATATCGTAGAACTTCTAACTTCCAGAAATTAGACATGACTTCTAATTCTAAAACTGCCATCTTATCAGGCAGTGAAAAAGAACATTACAGCTACAAGAATAGGTCCCCCAGCCCACAATGTCTATTGCAAACATGATGCCAAGACCGTTTCTTATCAAGGATAGACCCAAAATGCTGGAGTAAGTCAGTGGGTCAGAAAGCATCTCTGGAGAAAATAAGTAGGTGACAATTCAGGTCGGAACCCTTCTTCAAATGTCGCCACATCTGCCCCATCTCTGATCCACCTGCATAATCTACATCACCCCCTTCCCGGCATATCCATACGCCTATTCCAAAGTCACTTAATCAATCGTATCTGCCTCAACAGACCAACCCTGGCAGCGCGATCTAGGCGCTCATGACCCTCTGTTAAATAAGTAGCAGTGCACATCTCCTTTGTACAATGTTCCAGAATTTATTGGGAAAAGAAGCCTTATGAAAATATTTGCGCCTTTCTCTTTTTGGACACGGTCACCCTGTTGCCATATTATTAACATTAAAACTATTTTGTCACATGAGACATGCGAGATAAGAAATTGTTTAGTAATCCTCCCACCCTACCAACCAGCAGTTGGGATTAGCAATCATTATGATAACATGAGTCCAGACTATCAAAATTGATGTGGTACCATTTTCTATCCAACTAGTTTGTAACAAATTAACTTAATTTGCCAAAGTTGAGTAAAACAGACAAACATTGAGTTGCACAGCATTTTTTTAAAAGGTGTTTTCAAAGAGACTCGTGAAACAGGTGATTAAACCATAATTAGAAGCAACTCCCAAGTAGAATTTAAAAAAAAACCTCTCTGGTAATGGTAATTAGCATCCAATTAAAAGCAATAGAAAAAAAAATGCTTGGTGAACTTAAACCTTTCTGAAAGAATTGCTTTTTGATCAAAAGAAAGAATGACAACCATGTATACAATTCCCCCTTTATCATTGAATGATGCAAACACAGTGTAAAAATAGCTATTTGCGCATCTTGCTCATCTTCCTTGAAGAAGCTAATAAAATACTCCCACTGTCATATTCTTACCCAGTTTTCCTGCATATTTATCCCCCTTTATAATATAGTGTTCAAGGTACTTCTAATTCTACAACTGTCATTTTTCAAGCTGTGAGGTAATGTGATTTTTTTATTAAAAAAAAAACTTTACTCAGGAAAAAATATAGACGAAATAAAACATGCAAAAATTCCTAAACGAGAGGGCATGGGTTTAAGGTGAGAGAAGATCTAAAAATAATCCAAGTGTCAATATTTTCACGCAAAGATGGTGGTACATATATGTAACAAGCTGCCAGACAAAGTGGTAGCGGCAGGTATAATCATGACATTTAAAATACAGATGGGTACATGGATAGGAAAGATTTGGAGGGAGATGGACCAGATGCAGGCAAGTGGGACAGGCAAGTGGGACAGGCTCAGTTAGGAGACTTGGTCAGTAGACACGAGTTGGGCTGAAGGGCCTGTTACCAGGCATCATAGCTCTATGAATTCTGACTCAATCAAATTTATATGGGGGATATAAATATCTGCAGTTTCCCTTAAGGCGTTTAGCCAATTACCTCAAACTTGCATTCCCAGGTTATCAATGCCAATGAAAACAGCTTTTTTCATCATGTAAACTATTAAAATGCTACTCAGTTTTGAACTTTCCAATTAAATCCTCCTTTGACAAATTCTGCTTCAAGGTGAACACTCTCAGCTTTTCCAATCAAGTTACTGAAGTCCCTCATATCTGGTATCATTTCAATAGAACTATTATTTTCTCCAATTCAGTGGGTGTCATGCGGCATTACGTAACAAACACCGTGGTTTTCAATAAACACAATAGGAAAGCCAATGACTTAACATAAAAGAACTTATTGAAAATGTGCTCAGAGAATGGTTAAAATTAACACTGAAATACAACTGGTACTGAAGTACAAGGTCATCTCTTTGCTTGTGGTACTTAGAAACTTCATATCTTTTGAATTGTGAGTTAAAAATATCATAATCAAAGCTCAGGCAACGAATAGCAAGAAAAAAAGATGTGAGTGATCAGAAAGAAAATGTAGGACAAAGGTGTTTGAATCTTCTGTTCATTGAAAATACGTATATTGTAAAAATCCCAAATGTTGGTTGTCAAACAGTAACATTTTTTACTAAATTACAGATTCAGATTTATTGGTACAGGACCTGTCCCACTTGGGCGTCATTTGCGCCTCACGCAGATGGCGTGTGAAGATTTTGTACATCCCAAAATCCTGGGGCGCCGAGCGAGACCGCGTGTTTCTGCCTATGTCACCACGCACCATGCGCGCATCACCTGCGCGACACAACGCGCATGTCTTGCATCGTGACGCGTAAATGATGACATGTAAATTACGCGCAAATGACGCCCAAATGGGACAGGCGCTTATGGGCGTCAGGGGTTATGGGGAGAAGGCAGGAGAGGGAAAGATAGATCAGCCACGATTGTACGGCAGAGTAGACCTGATGGAACAAATGGTTATCAAACTTATTTTTGGTTATCATAAATGTACAAACAAAATTTGCAAAAGGAAATATATATTAATATGAAACAGAGGGAAAATTTCCCTTGTGTTTTGTGCACTCTAAACCATAAATCTGTTATTAATAAATGTATACATTTCTGGTGAGGAGTTGTGATTAAACAAATCTTTATTTAAATGGAGAAAGCCAGCAAACTGGAAATAAATTAACAGCTCAACTGGAATGTGTGTGCATGATCTGCATAATAATCAAGCAATGTACATTTAGAATGTACATGGAAAATAAGGAAACTGTTCTCAGGTTGTGTAATTCTTCCTGATAACCCTCTGCTGGTAATCTTTTGATCTGAGGATGATATCTGCAATAGTTCCCCATTGCCTCCTGAGATGGATCCATAAATCAATGCTGACACCCCAGATCCATTCAAAGAACTTGCTGTGAACTGTCTGGTTTGTATATGGCTTTCAAAATGTTCTCTTTTGATCTTCCAGAACAAATATTTTTTCTTCAAAGTCAAAGTCAAAAGAGTTTATTGTCATGTGTCCCTGACAGGACAATGAAATTCTTTCTTTGCTTCAGCACAACAGAACATAGTAGGCATTGGCTACAAAACAGATCAGTGTGTCTATATACCATTATATACGTAAATACACACATGAATAAATAAATTGATAAAGTGCAACTAACAAATAAAGGGGTATTAATGTTCGGAGTTTTTTCCGAGCCAAGTTTAATAGCTGTGGGGAAGTAGCTATTCCTGAACCTGGTCGTTGCAGTCTTCAGGCTCCTGTACCTTCTGCCTGAAGGTAGCAGGGAGATGAATGTGTGGCCAGGATGGTGTGGGTCCTTGATGATGCTGCCAGCCTTTTTGGGGCAGCGACCGCGACAGATCTCCTCGATGGAAGGGAGGTCAGAGCCGATGATGGACTGGGCAGTGTTTACTACTTTTTGTAGTCCTTTCCTCTCCAGGGCACTCAAGTTGCCGAACCAAGCCACGATGCAACAGGTCAGCAAGCTCTCTATTGTGCACCTGTAGAGGGTAGAGAGAGTCCTCCTTGACAGACCGACTCTCCGTAATCTTCTCAGGAAGTAGAGGCGCTGATGAGCTTTCTTAATAATTGCATCTGTGTTCTCGGACCAGGAAAGATATTCACGGATGTGCACACCCAGGAATTTGAAGCTCTTGACCCTTTCAACCATTGACCCGTTGATATAAACAGGACTGTGGGTCCCCATCCTACTCCTTCCAAAGTCCACAATCAGTTCCTTGGTTTTGCTGGTGTTGAGCGCCAGGTTGTTGTGCTGGCACCATATGGACAGTCGCTCGATCTCTCTTCTATACTCTGACTGATCCCCATCAGTGATACGTCCCACAACAATGGTGTCGTCAGCGAACTTGATGATTGAGTCCGCACTATGACCGGCTATGCAGTCATGAGTATAGAGTGAGTACAGCAGGGGGCTGAGCATGCAGCCTTGAGGTGCTCCCGTGCTGATTGTTATTGAGTCTGACACATTTCCACCAATACGAACAGACTGTGGTCTGCGAATGAGGAAGTCGAGGATCCAATTGCAGAGGGATGTGCAGAGACCCAGTTCTGCGAGTTTGGTAACCAGCTTGGAGGGGATGATTGTGTTAAATGCCGAGCTGTAATCGATGAATAACAGCCTGACATATGAGTTTTTGTTGTCCAAGTGGTCCAGTGTGGAGTGGAGGGCTAGCGAGATCGCGTCCACCATTGATCTGTTGTGGCGGTAAGCGAACTGCAGTGAGTCCAGGTTTTTGTCGAGGTAGGAGTTGATTTGCGTCATGATCAACCTCTCAAAGCACTTCATCACCACAGGCGTTAGTGCCATTGGTCGATAGTCATTGAGGCACGTCACCTTGCTCTTCTTGGGCACCGGTATTATTGATGCCCTTTTGAAGCAGGTGGGAACCTCAGACCTCAGAAGTGACAGGTTGAAAATGTCCGTACAAACTCCAGCCAGTTGGTCCTCACAGGTTTTTAGAACACGACCAGGTATACCATCAGGTCCAGGTGCTTTTCAAGGGTTCACTCCTCTGAAGGATTTCCTGACGTCGTCCTCTGTGACTGAGACTGAAATACCATCACAGCGAATGACGGCTCGGGAAGGCACATCGGTGTTCTCCCTATCAAAGCGTGCGTAAAAAGCATTGAGCTCATCAGGGAGTGATGTTTCGCCGACATTCGAGCTGCCTCCTGGTTTCGCCTTGTAGGAGGTGATTGCATTCATGCCCCACCACAGCTGCCGAACATCTGTCTCATCCTCCAGCTTGGAGCAGAAGTCCCTTTTGGGCTTTTTGATGGCCTTACCAAGGTCGTATCTGGACTTCTTGTAGACCACTGTATCATCACTGTTCATGGCAGAGTGGCACTTGATGGAGGTCTTCCAACCTCCTGATGTACCTCTATCTTCTTGAGATACATCTTCAGTGTGTGCAGGGTACCCTTTGCTGTGGTCATATTCAGCTGAGAACATTTTGGGAATCTGAAGTTGTACAGGCACACAGAGTATAGCGTTAGTTCCGATGGCAACGGCCTCAGCAAGGACACAAATGTTAGTGCAGTGCTCTTCCCACCGAATGTACGGCACTTTCAAGATACAGCTCCAGGTCTTTTTTCCCAATATGCTTATTCATGAGGGTCAGTGGAGATAGTGGAGTTGAACCCTCTAACATAACCAATTCTTTGTTGTTATTTGAAGTTGCAATAATGCAGTTTCAAAAATGAGATATTGCAGGTGTGGAACTGGTGTTGAGTCGATGTTTGTTGTTTGTAAAGGGTAGTTCCCAAGATAAGGAAAGTGCTTGACTCTCTCCAAGGTCTACTCCTTAATGGAAAATGATGGATGGTCATTTTTAGGGTCTGGTCAAACATTTTGGTCTTCATCATATTGAATGGGCCAAACCATCTCCTATTCCCTGACATTTCTCCTCATTTGTATGTTCCTTGAGTCCCCTGTTTCACTATTTCCCCTCTTTCCCAATCCCGCTGCCCCACCGATCCACTATCCTCCCTCCAGCTTTACATTTCACTCCTCTCCTCACCTGACACCCTTTTGTCTCTTTTTCATCTCTAGCCTTTGTCGCTAACTTCATACATTTGACAATCAAACCCCAACCCCCCTCCAGCTGTATTCACCCATCACTTGCCAGCATTTATCCCACCCCCACCTCTCTTTTGCAACTTTATCCCCCAACTTGAAACATTGCATTTCCATTCCACCTCTGACTCACGGAGTTGCCCCCCAGCAATTTGCATAATTGTGTAACAAATTGTGCAAGACTTTGGTCAGCAGCTTGCAGAGAGGTTACTGCAAGGATGACATAGTCATTAGCACTTGAGGTCAGTTTGAAAAACAGTGCAAACGGGGTTTTTTTCAAGAGATAGAAACACGATTGCAGTCCTCAATATCTTCATGTACCTAATAATAATTTTCAGCTGAAGAGCATCCTTTGATACAGTGTAAGCTGGCCACTGGTAAAGTGGAGGATTACCATTGATTGCCGAAGTACTCTCACTCCGCCCAAGTTCAGCTGATGAATGAATGATCCCCAAATCAATGTGGAGAACACTAGCAGTCATGTGATTTGCAAAATCCGTAGAATTGATGAAATTTGTGGGACAACCATATTTTTCCTTCAGTTTCCACAGTTTCTCAAGCACAAAGCCATTTATTCTGGTTGATGAAGAATGTCCTTAAGCCGCGATCTTGTTCCAAGCATTCTTCTTGTGTTTATTAGGTATTGAAGAGAACATCACTTTTCCTGGGAAATAGATGTTTTGCATCCATACCTGACTCCAGCAAGACATCTCGGATCTTTCACTGAAATAAACTCTCACTTTTCTAAACTTCAGATGGCACATGACCAATCTATTCAATCTTTTCTTACAAACAACATTAAAAATGACTCTGGAGAATTTATGCTTACTCTTGGTATAAGAGTAAAGGTAAAGTTGACAAATTTCAAAAAGAAAAAAGAAAAATAATTTCCCTGGTTTTGAATATTTTCCAGATTTGATCACAAAATCATATTTAAACATTTAAATGTTTTAAATCTTGTCCAATGTAAATTTGCTTGCACTGCCACAGTAAATACAGTTGAAAAGTACTTCCAAGGTTATGATCCAATGCCATACAATGTTCCGAGCTCATGAAAGCCACATCATAAATCAAGGTCTATATTTGTTCATTGTCTCATGCTTGATAAAACTGAGAAGACTATTAACTACTATAATTTTGATCGGGACTAAGGAGTTTTGTTTTGTTTAGTTTGGTTTATTGTCACATGTAGCAAGGTACAGTGAAAAGCTTTCTAGTGTTGCGTGCTATCCAGCCAGTGGAAATGCTATAAATGATTACAATCCAGCCGTCCACAGAGTATACAGATACATGATAAGGACAATAACAATCAAAGTCCGGCAAAGTCCGATTAAAGATAGCTACTTCAGGACCGCACTATAGTTGGTAATATGATGATTCAGTTATCTGATAATAGTTGGGAAGAAGCTGTCCCTGAATCCGGAGGTATGAGTTTTCGCACATCTGTACTTTTTGCCTGATGGGAGGGAAGTGAAGAGGGAGTGTCTGGGGTGAGACTTGTCCATGATCATGTTGGTGGCCTTGCCGAGGCAGCATGAAGTCAATGGAAGGGAAGTTGGTTTGTGTGATGGTCTGGGATGTGTCCACAATTCTCTGCAATTTATTTTCATCATCCCCTTTTCATTTTCCTTTTGGTAAATCTCCATAAATCTTTTGTAGCATCTTGGTACTGTTTTATGTGGCTAAAACAAGATGCTTAATAGAAAAGTACTGAGGTGGTGGAAGTGAATAGAGGCTGTGAAGGGGAAGTGATCAGAAACTCTGACAGATATTCCCCGGAGCTGACTTTTTAACATCAAATGCCATTCACAATTGGCTTTTGAAAAATTCGGCATCCGTTGATGTAATGCCCTTTTTGTTCTTAACATCTAATTGTGAAACTGGATCCAATTTTACGGAATGCAGCGTTCTTTAAAAACCATTTGTAAATTGTATTTGATGTTGAAAAGTCAGATCTGAGGAAAATATGCCAGAGGTTCGGTATGCTTAACCTCCACAGCCCTCCTGCTACCGCAGTCTTTTCCCACTTCACGACTTGCTTTCTACAAGGCTGTTGCAAGTCGATAGCCCTGAAACTGCCTCTTTACCTCGAAGAATGAAACGTTCATTCTCAGGGAATCCTGCACCGCTCAGAGCTTATTTTGTTTGTCCATATAGCAATTGTGATTATCAAATCTGCTTGTACCCCCTGATACCTAATTAAACTTAAATTAATGCCACTGTCGAATCACAGAGCAGCAAACCAGGCACTTGACCCGAAACGTCACCTATTCCTTCTCCCCAGAGATGCTGACTGTCCCGCATTTTGTGTCTACCTTCAATCAAAACCAGCATCTGCAGTTCTTTCTTGCACCCTTCAACCTGCAATGCCTATGCCAACTATCAAGTCCTTATCTGTACTACTCCCATTTACCAGTTCTTGGTCTTTAGCTTTATATCCATTAGCAACTCAATTGCTTCCCTATATACTTATTATACTCACTAAATTTGTAATAGTTGCTAGCTAGGGTCATCCACTCAGGCAGAGTATTCCAGATTCAATAATAAAGTTCTTCCTCAGATTCACTCTAGTCCTTATCCTGAACATGTGCTCCCTTGCTTTGGGTACCTCTGCCATGGTTCCTTACCCAGGTCCCGTACACATTTCTATACCTCTATCGTCCCATCACAGCTTTCTCTGTTCCAAACCAAATGCTCCAGCCTACCTAGTTCTTCCTCTCACCTGAAACACTCTGCCAACATCCCAGTGAATAGCTCCTTTATCATCTCCAGCGCATTTCTGCTCTTCCTATAATGTGGGAATGAGAAATGAGCACAATGTTCCAGCTGTGGCCGATCCAATATTTTATAAAGTTGTAACAAGTCCTCCCTGCAACTATATTCCTTGTCCTGAGTAATGCCCATATGACTTTGTCACTATCCATCTTTGCTGCCACCTCAAGGTGCCTTAGACTTGGACACCAACTTATCTTTCTCCTCTGTATTTCCTATGATGACGTTCTAGCCTGGCACCTCTTTGCCTTATTAGTCCTCCTAGACTGCCTTCTACTTAGAACGTATCAGGATTAAATTATATCTGCCCATTTCACCAACCAATCAATAGTTTACAAATATCCTGCTCACTATCAACAATATATTTGAATTTTCTGCAAACCTACTAATGATATCACCAAACATTAATTTGCAAATAATCATTTTATGCAACAAACTGGGTTTCAGCACTGATCCCCTGTGGAAACTTCTCAAAGAACTGACTGAAGTCCAAGTAGATGCCATAAACTGTCCTGCCCTCATCATCAATATATTGTAAACTCTTCAGAAAAATGAATCAATTTAGTCAGACTGAATATTCATGGAACAAACATGTTGGCGAATTTTCACTAATCCCTGCCTTTTCAAGTACAGATTAAGCCTTTCACTTACATTTTCTTCCTACCAACTTCCCTACCACTGACGTGAGACTCACACATCGATAATTACTGGCCTAAACAAGCTGTTTTTCTTGAATTTGGGAACCATATGTGCAGTCCATCAGTCATGTGATGCCTTAGCTTTGAACAGCGGAGATTAAAAAGGTTCTGTTGGACCCGGCAATCTCCTCCCTTGATTCCTGTAACATCTTAAAGTTTGAGCATCCATCAAGCAGTGACAATTATACTGGCATGATGGAGGCAGTGTGGTGGCAGGTATTAGTGAGCTCATGAAATGATGGCATATTCGAAAAAATACATGCATCATGTTTTCACAAAAATGCAATTATGTGTTACCTGAAACAACCTAACATCATCGTCATTCTAAAGGATGTATCCAATGACAGTTTGACACCAGCAATCCATCACTGATAGTTTCTCAAGAAAGCTCACCTATACTATTGTTAACCGTATCTACGCCCAATTTTAGCACCGTGATGCTGCACCAATTCTCGTAGCTCGCCATTTACAGCAGCTTTGCAAAACACAAGGTGCTATTCTCAATCTGAAGAAGGTTCCCGATTCGAAACATCACCTGGACATGTTCTCCATGGATGCTGCCTGACCCATTGAGTTACTCCAGCCCTTTGTGTACAATTGCGCTATTCACTATGGGAGGCTCTTGCCTTTACCAGGATATATGGGATTAGGATTGATGGGTATAAGAGTCGGCAGAGTGGTGTGAAGTGCCTGGTTTTGATCTGCATAACTCCATTACTCTAGTTTACAGCCAGAGAGAAGGAAGGAATATGGGAGAAGAGAACAGAAGAATCAAAGCATCATCAGAGACACCAATGGCTCAGCGAGCAATGAGTACTCAGTGGTAGCGATAAGAGCTAACTCTTCAAATCCTGAATGGGTTTGACCACCTTATCACAATGAAGCAACCATTCAAACAATTAATGAGCAGATAAAATCTAATTACAATTTATCAAATAATAAAACAAACGATGTTTACATTATTAAATTACAAAGTGAAATCAGCTGGGAAGGAAAGGGAGCCATTTTCATCAATTATTACTGGTGAATTTAATTTTTCAATCAACTGCGAATCATAAATGGGCCATCGTGCATTCATAAGCAGTTTTATTATCAAATTTACCAAAAAGTCATTATCATTGTATAGCATTGTAAGTAATTTGCTCTAAAGGATATGTCCTTATTATGATAATTATAGGCTCGATGTACATTTTCTACTTGAACACTGCTTTGTTATCCATTTAGATGCCCTTTTGCAGCACATTTGCAGCAGTTTTAGAATATAATAAGATTTGCAATCAACGATTCTTTTTTTCCAGAATTTACAAGTCATCTCATATAACCAAGTACTTTCATTCAGGAAAACAAACTCAATAAGGAACGGTAGATCACACTGACCTCCACATCAGCGTGTGGCAAGTTACAATGCCAGCCACTCACTGGAGAGTGTGGATCACCATATAATTTTAAGTTTCACCCATCCACAGCTCCAGTAAGAGCAAATTGATTCCTGCTGGTTCTAAATGAGATTGTGTGAGGTACAGGACATGACTTTATTTGATGTGGTATAAGTAGGACACCAACTACAGATAGATAGCAGTGCGGGAGAAATTGTCCTTCATCTTGTCCAATATCTTAATAAATGTTGGAGGATGAGGTTTGGATGGAGGTAGTGCACCGATTGCCAAATTGATAGTTGACGAGCTTGAAATTGTGCTGCACTGGGAAATGCGTGCCAAACCAATGATGTATGGCAGGTCAACATTCATTTCTTCCACCATACAATCCTCCTTCCCCTCACCCACCTGCTCCATCCACCTAAATCCCTCCCTCTGGCTTTGCATTTCAAGTCAAGTCAGATTTATTCAGTGCAGTGAAATGAATTTGCCAGCAGCGATACAATTAAAAAAAAACACACAATATACAATAAAAATTTAACACAAACATCCACCACAGCATTCATCACTGTGGTGTAAGGCACAAAGTTTAGTCAGTCCTCCTCCATTTTCCCCCGTGGTCGGGACCACAACCCTCCACAGTCGCCGCTGCGGGTGGCCAGATGTGCAGACAAGGCAAGTCCTGAATAGATGCTTCCCCACCAGAGACTGCGGCTTCAAGATGGTGTAGGCCGCAGGCTGGCTGTCGAAGATCTAAAGTCCCCGCCGCACCGTAGTTAGAAGCACCGCAGACCGCATGGCCGGCGGTCGGAGCCCTTCTCCAGGGATCCCCTGCGAGGGATCCCACTCCGGATGGTAAGTCCCCGCCGCGCCCGCGGTTAGCAGCGTAGACCTTTTCATTGCGGAGTGGGCAAGCCCTTGCCAGGGGTCGCCGGAAGGGAGCGCTCCATTTGCTGGCCCGCGGCAGCCTGAAGCCGTGGCGTTGGGAACCCCGGAGGAGAAGGTCTCCGCTTTACGATTCGTAACTCTTCTGTCTTTTCATCTCTAGCCTTTGCCTAACCATTTGGCCATCAAAAAACACTCCTCACCTGTATCAACCTATTACTTGCCTGTGTTTGTCCTGCCCCTCCACTCTTCCGGGTTTCTTTCCCGCCTCCCCTACAATGAATCTGAAGAAGGGACCCAACTGGAAATGCCATGTATCCATGTTCTCCAAAGATGCTGCCTCACCTGTTGAATTACTCCACAATGCTGTGCCTCTGGCGCTGTCTGTATGGAGATTGCACGTGGCTACTGGCATGATATATGGGTTTCCTCCAAATGCTCTCATTTTCTCTTAGATCCCAAAGATGTATGGGTAATTGGCCACTATAAATCTGGGCCATTGGGGTGAATGTGGAAAGAATAAAATAAGATTCATGTCAATTGTTTCCAAAGGTATTGGAACGTTAGAGAGGTCTTGTGTGGGAAGGAACTGCTGATGCTGGTTTATACCAAAGATAGGCACAGAGTGCTGGAGTAACTCAGCGGGTCAGGCAGCAGCTCTGGGGAACATGGACATGAGATATTTCAGGTGGACACCCTTCTTCAGACTGATTGTAGGGGGGGAGGGGGGTGGAGATGAAAGCTGGAAAAGGGTAGAAACAGGACAAAGGGTAGACATAGGTGAGGGATGGTTTTGATAGGCAGATGGTTGGAACAAATGCGAGAGATAAGAACAGAAGGTGTGAGAAATATTTGAAAATTTATGACGTGAAGCCAGGGAGAGGGAAAGTAGCCTGGGGAGGTGGGGGGAGGGGGGGGGGGGCTGGGGTGAGGGAGATAAAGGGGAGGTACGTGGAGAAAAGGGGGGAGGGGGGTAAGGGGGAGTTAGAAGTTACCTAAAATTGGAAAATTCAATGTTCACCTAAAGTTTGTTTCTACAGCTTAGTACATCCATTTATTCCCTTTTAACGCAACGCAACATTTTGGAGGTTTAGCCGCACATGGTTACAAGCACAGTCACAGTCATAACCCAAGACAATGGCCAAGATGGGAGCCACAACAAAAGTTATGCTTGAGCATTTCATGCACTTAACATTCTTGTCACAAAGTCTTGATTTTGTAATGCCTTTACTCAATAGTGAATGAAGATAACCTGCGGGTTCTGGCGAGTTTGCCCTCATACTCGCAGCATGGTCGACACAAGGTCATAGAAGGTCTTTGTAACTCTCCTTCATTCTCGAGAGTAGTCCCCGTGTACTCGAGGCCTCAGCTAGGTCGCGGCATATTTTTCAACATGTTGAAAAATGCCCTTGAGTAAAAAAAGGTCGCCACGGAAAGAATTGATACCTTTTTTACTCATAGGTTTAGTCATAGTAGGTCGTAGTAGGTCGGCATGTTAGTCGTAGGTAATCGAGGGTGGTCGAAGGAGGTCCTCTTCACTCTCCACTATTCGGTGTCCAATTTTCCCCAAAGTTATTCATAGCTAGTCGTAGTTAGTCAAAGCTAGTCTTCAACATAGTCGAAAGAGGTCGAAGGAGGTCTTCTACATAGTCGAAGGAGGCCTTCAATATGACATTTTTAAACTCTTCCAAACTCGCCAATTAGGTCGCCCAAGTGGGACAGCCCCTTAAGAAGCCCATTCGGTAAATCTCAGAGTTAGTTAATTCCACAAAACTAAATCTATTTATTTGCAGATGTGTTGTGGCGAAGATTTCATGTATAAAATTTTAAAAGACTGTTCTCCAGACAATCACCGTAGAATCACAGTTATTTGTTATACCATAGAGAGAAAAATATATTGAAACAGTTGTCACATAAAGGAGGACTGATGCTGTGTATTTTACACTTGGGAACTAAAGGACAGGTTTAGAAACAGAAAACAATCATAACATACATTCTGCCAGCTTCATAGACGAAGAAAGGTTTGGTGACTTTTATGTTTTCTTGATTATTACTTTGCACTGTTATTCTTTTTGTATTTAGTTCAAGAAAATTGTCTCTCCATGTGCAGCATGAGGTGGATGATGCTGTGTGCATTAAACTCCAGAAGCCTTCTGTGTTCTTTGATCTACCGTAATGCCTAATCTGAGAATGGCAGTAATTCAAAAACCTAAAGGGCCTTAAGTAATTACACTGCAGATCATGAATATGCGAATATAGATCTTCAAACAAATGAGAATAATGTAGAACAAATGTGTGATATATGAACAGCAGGAATATATTAATTATATAATTCTATTGACAAATGTTGCAATTAGCCACATGGAACAGAAGGCCGCACAACCATCTACCAGTTAATGTTGAGCTAACAGGCCTCGATGCTGGAGGAGTTTGATACACAACTGGCTGCTGTCCTTGAGGCAAGAAACAATCAAGCAGGATTTCACGCTTTGATCACCGTTCAGTTATTTCTCGATGAGTGTGTGGAGTTGTGATAAAGGCAGCATCAGAAACATTATCAAAGTACTCACAAGGTGCATATCTGCTCCAATTTTTTGTTTGCCCACCCACTTTCAGGTAATCATTTCCAATGTAATGGAAGACCGATTTGTTCACGACTGTCTCTTGTCTCAAATCAATGAATTGTGATAAAGAACATTTCAGGAAAAATAAAATACTGAGGTAAATTAAATAAATTACTCGTGGGTTCTCTCCCCCCCCCCCCCCCCCCCCCACCTCCTTCTGACATAAATTAGTCCCTCACACTTGTCTCCTCTGAGTCACAAATTTCTGCTCTCCTCCCCCTTGCCACAGACACAACAAGGACAGAGTTCCTGTAGTCCTTACCTTTCACCCCACTAGCTTCCGCATCCAACGCATCATCCTCCAACATTTCCGTCACTTCCTAAGTGATCCCACCACGAATCACATCATCTCCGCTCCTTTTCGCCTTCTGCAGGGACTGCTCCGTCCATAACTCATTGGCTCACTCATCCCTTCCCACCCAAACCACCGCCTCTCCAGGGACATTCTGCTGCAACTGCCGGTGATGCAACACCTGCCTTGATACCTCCTCCCTCAAATCCATCCAGGGATCCAGACAGTCCTTTCAGGCCAGGCAGAGGTTCACATGCACCTCCTCCAACCTCAAATACTGCATCCAGTGTTCATGATGTGGGGTCTTGTAAATTGGCATGACCAAACATAGATTTGATGACCATTTCGCTGAACACTTACGCTCAGTCTACTTAAGCCTACGGGATCTCCTGATTGCCAACCATTTCAACTTTCCTTCCCATACCGACCTTTCTGTCCTGGGTCTCCTCCATTGCCAGAGTGAGGGCACACGCAAATTGGAGAATCAGCACCTCGTATTTCTCTTGGGTATCTTGCAACCCAGTGGTATAAACATTGAATTATCTAATTTTAAGTCACATCATCTCACACTTCCTTTCCCTCCCCCCTCTGTCCTTGTTCCCTTCATCCACCTTAGTTGTTTAACCAATTCCACAGTTCTCCACATTGTTTCTCCTGAGATCGCACCTTCACCTAGCCAACAACTGCCCTGCATCTATTTGGTCCTCCTCTTTTCTCACCTACAGCTCTTCATCATTCCCCCAACCCTCCCACCAAAGAAAAAAACAAACAATGTTTCATAGCTGCAGGTTAATTTGAAAATCCACCTTTTGGTGACTCATTTCAGTTCCACGTTGTTGATGTTGATGTATTGCATTAAATAAAAGGCACAAAGTGCTGGACTACTTCAGAAGGTCAGGCAGCATCTCAGGAGGACATGATTAGATTGTGTTTCGGGCCGGGAACCTTATAACCATTACAGCACGGAAACAGGCCATCTCGGCCCTTCAAGTCCGTGCCAAACAACTTTTTTTCCCTTAGTCCCACCTGCCTGCACTCATATCATAACCCTCCATACCCTTCTCATCCATATGCCTATCCAATTTATTTTTAAATGATACCAACGAACCTGCCGCCACCACTTCCACTGGAAGCTCATTCCACACCGCTACCACTCTCTGAGTAAAGAAGTTCCCCCTCATGTTACCCCTAAACCTCTGTCCCTTAAACCTTCTTCAGAGGTCTCGGTGTTTTGCGTTGGTCAAATCATCCCTATTAATCAGGATCAGGCCATACGCCTTACGTGACTATAACATCTCTGTGCCAGTCATTTCAGCCAAAATTAACAGCCTGAATGTTGCAATTCATCTGAGCCCAAGCCAATGCATCTGCTATTTTCTGCATCCCTGCATGAAATGAGATTTGTTTAACAACAGGACTGTGCCCTACTGTGGCTTCCACCTGCCCCCACCCCTCAAGCTGAAATTACTTGCCTAGTTGAAAATTACAGATCAACATTAGGGTCTTGGATGAGATTTATTTATTCCCCGCATTATTATATCCCAGCAGTTCCCTGCCTTCAAGCAGTTATAAGGAGAGGGAAAAAAAGCAAAGACATAACTTGCACACCGCTATCGGCTTCATCATCTGGGTGACTGGCACACAGATTGGTTTTCTAATACATTTTATTAAAATGTTTTCTAAAGTGGGTCTGTTCGGGTGATGCATCATTGCTGATTGTCAGCTTGGCGGAGTGGTCAGGCAGTTTCATGCTGAGTCAGATTTCGAGTTCAATCACTAGGGATTTGATCATAAAATCCAGGCTGATGTTCCACTGCAGAGTTAAAGGGGGCGATAGTTTTCAAACTGAGACATTGTACCAAGTCCAAAGACCCAGGTGTCCTTGAGCAGATTAAGTGGACACTGTAAATCGCTCTGACTAAGTGATGGGATCAGCAGGAGTTCAATGCTACGTTATTGTCACACGTCCCGAACTCCAGTGAAATT
Source organism: Raja brachyura (assembly GCA_963514005.1). The sequence goes on along the minus strand of OY740806.1, from coordinate 19,293,502 downwards.
ATTTTTTATTTACAGTGCAGCAAAAGTACAATAATACATGACCACATCTTAGATTCAGTACAAGTGTACTGGAATAATACACTGAGGTAGTGTACAAGAATCGCCAGATTTGGCGCCATTTTCATGCCCATGTTATTGTAAATAAAGTGTTCTTGACCTGGCCGTAAGGCCCACTGTCCTGGCGATGTTGCTGTGTCAGCCTGGCCAAGCTTAGCTGTTGGTGCCCTGTACCTCTGCTTCACTGCTCTGTGGCACTGCAGGTCGCATCCGGTCTGCTGGCTTGGCCTCTTCGAACAGTGCCTGATCCACCCGAGCCCTAAACTCTTGCAGGGCCTCCAGCAGCCCATTCCACTGTCGAGGTGTGCTGTGCTGCCTACTGCAGTCAGTCCGTTCTTGCATCCACAGCTACTTCTATCATCTTGAATCCCTTCACTATCCGATCCTCTGGACTGAGCAGCGTTGGGCTCATGGCTTGCGTCTTGGGGGCTGGGTTTCCCGGCTCTATGGCAGGCTAGCCAAGCCTGCTGCCGAGGGAAAGGTGCACCATCACGGTTGAGGCGAACCGTTAGAGATACAGCATGGAAGCTGGTCCTCAATCACTCCTTCACACTAGTTCCATGTTATCCCACTCTCGCATCCACTTCCGACACACCTCAGGGCCAACTTCCAGGTGCCACTTAACCTACAAACCTGCATGTCTTTGGGATGTGGGGGGAAATCGGCGCATCTGGAGAAAACCCGTGGGGTCACAGGGAGAACATACAAAGTGCTCACAGACAGCAGCCGAGGTCAGGATCGAATCCGGGTCTCTGGCGCTGAGAGGCAGCAGCTCTACCCACTGTGTCACCATGCCACCCAATGCGCGGATCATAAATAAAATAGCATTAGTGCACATTGGTTTAAGTGGGTGTTCAATGGTCAGCTTGGACTTAGTGGGCCAAAGGACCAGCTTCTGTGCTGGATGACTCTTTGAGAAGAATCTTAAAATTAGTTATACATTTTAACCTGTCCAAGTGCCATTTAGATATCAGGCCCTTCTGTATTGTGCACCAATATTTATCACCAAATATTTACCATATTTGTGCTCACTATGTCTATTTTTGTGCTTAATTACCATTGTATTAAATAACCCCAAGGTGCCAAGCTGTTTAGAAATAACATTATCAGAGAGTGGGGAATATTCCTCTGAGCTGAGTCACATGTACAAATCCTCAGGAACCAACAGAGTGAACGCATATTATTTTCCAATAATTCTCAATCATAAGAGATTATCATCTGGGATCTTCAAATGATCATTAAGTGCTCATAACTCCCTGCACAGATTAACTCTCTCAAGTCTCTCTGCGTGCTCCATTACATAAGATAACATGGCAAAGTGCAGATAATGTTCCCTAGCACATGCTGGACTTGGTGCTGAGTGCTGGGTCACTTCAATTGTTAAATGGCTGAAGAGAAATGAGCGATGCAACTGAAAATTAGGATTGCAATGCGAAAGAATTGTTCTGTTGCCCTCGGAGTGTGTTTCGATCACCATGAAAATAATGACAATCAAACAAATGCTACACCTCAATCTGTCAAATTATCTTCAAATATTTGGACACTTTGAGAATTAGACTATAATAAGAGCAACTAAATAAAAATGTCTCCCATCAACATTTTGAACATGCTCTGCTAATAAGATCTAAAGAATAGCTGCTAATCTCTAACATGTTAACCCGCTGAGACTCATTATTCACATTCACTCACTATTTCACTCATGTGCACAAGCCACAGTGAGTCTGAAACATTTCTGCTTTCTATCTCAGCGTTTGGTGGCAGAAGTCATGGATTGAGAGGTGCTGCTCAAGCTGCCTTGCTGAGCCATGGAGTGTCAAGAAGGGTCTCGACCCGAAGCATCACCTATCCATGTTCTCCAAGGATGTTGCCTGAACCGCTGAGTCACTCCAGCACTTTGTGTCTCTTTTCCTGTTGAGTCTTGGCTGTGTTTAGACTCTCTCTTTTTGGAGATGCCCATTGCTTGTTACTAAAGTGGTGGGACTATTATCTACTTAATTGTTGTTAGATCTTGCTGCAAGTAGGCAACGGCTATTTCATTCCCTGAAGAGATGAACATTTTGTGACCTGCAATAAATATTGAACAAATATTATGTCAATACTTGAGTGTCTGGTTGATAGCATCGTGGATAATGATCAGTGGTGGAATTGGGATGAAACACATTGACTGGAAGAAATTGATTGACCTTGATGAGCAGATCAGAAGTGTAGCAAGGCATTGGTTAGGTCAGTGCATTGGAGGATTGGTGCAGTGTTGAATGGAGGGTTGGGTCAAATGAGATTGGTGGTTGTAGTTGGGGGTGAGGGGCTCTGGGGCAAGGGTAAACGATGGGGTAACCAAAGTGTCGCCTGGTGAGTGAGCATCAACCTGAGACAAGCTCCCATCATTGGACTGTAACATGTTGGGGCATATCCCTTTAAATGACAATTAATCAGGCCTCAGGGAAAGTTTGAAGAACAACTTTGGCAAGAGGCACCCAGCAAAAACATGGGCTTTCCACTCACATGTGAAAGGTGTGAAAATGCATTCCACACGCACACTGCATGCCCTTGAACCTTGCGTGTTCTGTTGCAATAGCTAAGCTACAGCACATTCCAATTATCTTAGGTATTGCAATATCTAGACACAGCCATTTAATTTAGAGATACAACATGTAAACAACATGGCTAACCTGGTCCGCACTGACCTTTCATCACCTGGACACTAATTCTATTTTATCCCACTTTCAAATTCTACACTAGGGACAATTTACAGAAGCCAATTAACCTACAAACCTGCACACCTCTAAATGTGGGAGGAAAACGGTGCACCCGGAGAAAACCAACGTGGTCACAGAGAGAATGTAGAAACTCTGCACAACAGCATACAAAGTCAGGATCGAACCTGCGTCTCTGGCTTTGTGAGGTAACAACTCTACCGCTGCACCACTGTGCTCCCCTTAAGTAGTCTACATTGTGCTCAACGTCACATCTAAAATTATAAATGAAGGGTGCTAAAACTGTTATGAGTTCACAAGAGCACATGTTTGAGCATTTCTCAGCGTTAAATGTTCAGGTATATGGAAGATCTGAGAGAGAAATCAGAAACTTTGCATTCCAGAAAGGAAAAACTCAATTATTTGTATTGTTTATTGCTACAGAATTGAAACCACAGCATCAAATCAAATCGTGACAAAATGGGATGTAGTTTAGAGACACGAGTATTTTCAGTGCCTTTCTGACAACACAACAACTCTGGCAGGTCTGACGTTCTTCCAGTTGCCTAATGAGGCATGATAAAATCATAGAGTTGTCTTATTTTCTTTCCAATTGCTCACTAAATCAGCTGCCGTTTTCACTTCTACTGCAAGCGGCACATTTATTATATTAAACCTTGAAGCGTACAAAGTGCTTGCATTCCAAGCGATGCTTTTTAAAGGCATTAACTGACAGTGCAATACTGCAAACTAAGTTGCTGACAAAAAAAAAAATTCCCAGCATCGGTTTAGGGAGCATTTTTTAAAAAAGACAATGAAAGGTTGATTGCTGGAGAGGTTTTGGGAATTAATTTGTAGCTCCTTTCAAAGGAGTGTTCATAATCAGTGGTGTGCGCAAGATAAAGAGATTGAGATTTTTGGATAGGAACATGCAGGAAATGGAGGGATATGGATTATGTGCAGGCAGGTGAGATTAGTTTATCTGGGCATCATGTTTGGCACAGACATTGTGGGCCAAAGGGCCTGTTGCTGCGTTGTACTGTTCTATGTTTTTCACGTTGCCAGGTAAAATGTTTGACCTTTTGCAATGGAGCAGCGAGTGGACAAATATCACATGGTGTATCTCAGCAGTGGCACCCGGCAAGGATCTTGAGGCCAGGTCTCTGAGAGCGCAACGATACTGACTTTGACTGCAAGAGGGGCGATGGAACAGACGGGTGCTGGTCCCGTGACTTTCAACGGTCAATGTCAGGAGGACTTCTTTGTGGAACGAGAGCCTGGATTGATTTTGCTTATCAGCTAGTTTCAACTATGGTGTTAACAAGTATGTCCTCCCCACGTTGTCCTCCCCACCCTGTTGTATGGAGCCGAGTTATGGACCACCTACAGCAGGCACCTGAGAGCCCTGGAACAATACCATCAAAATCCTTATGAAAGATTCTGAGGATCAGCTGGGAGGACAAACGCACCAATATCAGCATTTTGGGGGAAGCCAACATGACCAGCATCACCACCACAATAATGCAGCACCAACTTCAATGCACTGGCCATGACATCCACATGTCCAACACACGTCTCCCTAAACAGATCCTGTACTCTCAACTGAAGGTAGGTCGGCGAGCCCCTGGCGGGCCAAAGAAATGCTTCAAGGACAACATCAAGAACAGTTTGAGGAAATTTCACATCGAGCAACTGGGAGCAAATTGCACTGGACAGGGGCTCCTGGAGGAAATCCGTGCAGGAAGGTGCTGCACGTCACGAAACTGAGCTACCGCCAGTCTCCACTGCCATGCTGCACCAAGGTGTGTGGATCACGGATCGGCCTCTACAGACATCTGCAGACCCACAAGTAGACGACCCTATGGAGAGGAGAGGATAGTCATACTCGTTTCAAATGATGTTTAACAAGTATGCCTGTGCCTCTAAAGCCAGACACAGTGTTTTGTTACAACTATGGCAGCATTACAACTGCTTAGTGCCTTTTCATTCAAATATCTATCTTCTGTGTTCGCTATTATGTTTCTTCCAAAACACCCATTTCGCACATGCTTTCCACAGCATGGTTCCTAGTATTTCTGCTGACTGGATTTTGTGAGGTTAACCTGCTGAAATCAACAGCAGTGCATTGGATCCTAGTATAGGTCACCCCATTGTATTTCAGAGGGCTGTTCAGCAATCTGACCATAATAGCAGGGGAGAGAAGTCTGATCCCTCCAGCAACATTCACCTTCAATCCATCAGCATTATTAAAATAGATTCTACTATTAGTCGTGGTTCAGGACAACGTGATTCACAAATCTCTCCTTAATATGTCCTGACTGTTGAAATCGTCTGGTCAAAATAGACTCCAGGGAAATAGTGGGGGTGTGCATGCAGGTTTGCGTTTATTATTGTCACGTGGGCCAAGGTACAGTGAAAGGCTTTATTTTGCACGCTATCCAAACAGATACTATCTGTAAATACAGTTAAGTCAAATTCAAGTACAATGGTTAGAGCAAATTGGAAGATACAGAGTGCAGAATATTGCTGCTGCCTGGCCTGCTGAGTTACTCCAGTAGTTAGTGTGTTCTTTCGAATATATCCTTCCTTTGGTAGAAAAACTAAAATTGCATACAGACAACTCCAAGTGCAGTCATATACCGGCTGTGTGCAATTATAATTCCTCTTGTAATAAAGAGCAATGTGTCGTTTACCATCCCAGTAGTTCCCTGGACTCTCAAGTGAACATTTTTTTCATTTCACAAGCCTTCACATCAAGATCCCCCTGTACAACATTTACTGATTTCTTTCCATTGAATTTTTTTTTTTTTTTCTTCTGAGCTCAGTGAGTACTCCATCTGCCAGTCTGTTACTCTGTTTATATCCTTTGCTTCTTCCACAGTTCACTTTCACACCTAGCCTTGCAAAGTCATCAAATCTGGATATGTTGCACATTTTCCTCACTTAAATATAAATGTTGCAACCTTCTCTCAAAGGCAGCATTCTGGCGAAGAGAATTGGGTCCAGAGAAAGCTTGAAGAAACAAGTTTGTAATCCTTTCACAACTTTATTTCTTTCAGACTAGAGGAAGCAGGAATATTCCAAGATAAATGGTTTAGCTTCCTGTTACTACAATTCCACACATCCTCTCGCGACTATTCACTATGGGACACTATGGGAGTGTTTGAGATTGGATTTGTGGAGGATCCTCATTCTTAAACAGCCATACGCTCAAAGAGATACAAAGGTGGCAAGAAATACAAACAGGCCCTTTGGCCCATTGAGCCCATGTCTGCAGATGGATGGCCACAAAGAGTTACAATGGTGACTTTTTTTGTTTAGAATGGGTACAAGATCATCTGGCAGAACATAAACAAACTATATCTGCATCAGGCATGTGGAGAATGAATTTGATAGCACACATTCCCAAAGGAAATGTTCTGGCTTCTAAAATTCAGGCCAATGTCCCCATTTAACATTCAAACCAGCAATAACACGAGACACATTTGAAAACATTCTCTGAACACTATTGTTCAGGCGTCATATAATGAACACAAAGAAGGGTGCGGTCAGAGAGTTTGAATTTTGTGTTAAAAATAGTTGGAAAAATATTATCTCACAAACATTGTTTAATGTGTTGAAGTCAGATAGATCAATTGTATTAAAGGTTTCAATCAGTTATAAAAAGCAAGTAGCATATCAACTTGAGCAGGAAAAAAAATTGCCAGTAAGAGGGGTTGGTCACCTGATGAACCCTTTCCTGGAGTCAGCAGAAATAAGATGGGCCAAAAGGCCTCATTTGTACTACAAAATTCCAGAATGTGCAATTTTATATCAATGAAGAGATGGGACATAACTTTAAATGTTCACAAATGTTGCGGAGGCTCAACATCAAGGGTTTTGACGTAACTGTGGAAAGGTAGCTCTTTTATTTACGCAACACTCTTACTGTGATTACAAATACTGCAAAAGACTGACAAGGTATTGCTATCACTCTGAACATCAGCGCAGCAGAAAAGAAACAGCATCAGCAGTGATGTGGTAGTGTAGTGATCAAATAATTGGATTAGATATCCGAAGACCTACATTGAAGATCTAAATAATCTAAAAATGGGCATTTAAACTTCAACTAATTGGAGTCTGGATTAAAGAAATACTCATGGTGATGATGAAGATACTAGATTGTTGCAGTGTGTAACTGGTTCACTTAAGAGAGGAACATCATCCCCTTTCAAACCCACTAGTGATGCGTGAACCCCAAAAAGACTGACATTTTACCTTCAGAAATGGACAGCAATGGCACAGAGTTCAATCAAATTAGGGACATGCAATAAAAGCCACCTTACTCCAATGCCATTGTCACAAATAATTAAAAGTAAATAAGTGTGGGACCTTAAAGGTGAGCTTAAACTTCAGTTTTTAATTTTAGTCACGGCAAGGTGGATTATGCAAGTCAGAATCCCATTGTCTTGACTGTCATATTGATTATTCACCAGCTCAAAGATGAAATGTAAGTGCTACTCATTATGAAGTGCTACACAGAATACTCGAAGGTAGCTTTGCAATGTAACTTTTATTCTGAACTGTCAATTCATTATTGTGCTGTGAGACCTGGCATCACCTACAGACAGCAAGTCTCTATGGATATGTAATATAATTTATGACATATTTAAATTGTAATGAGACTGAACCAGCATAAAAGCATTCGAAAAATGTATGGCAACTTCAAATACTGAAAGCTTTGAAAGGTTTGATACTTATCTTGTACTTTTTGATGAAAGCTGTTGTTTTATACATTAGTGATGCAACTTCCATTAAAACTTCAATTTTTTTTTTACTGTATTGGATTGTCATGGTTTTCTATATCCTTCACAGCAGCTATTCAGGTACATTCGGTGCAACAACAAAAACATACAGAAAGCTGCCTGTCTCACTGAATTATTCCAGCTTTTTGTGTCTATCTTCAGTTTAAACCAGTGTCTGCAGTTCCTTCCTACACAAATTATCTGCATGTTGTTCTCAGGCAGCTGATGTTAACACTGGGATGGTGTAAAGGTTCAAAAGGTATAAAGGATTTTTACTTAACTCTCATAACCTTGCAGGTCAATCGGATCTCAAGGACAATTGGGGACAGGCAATGAGTGTCAGCAATACTCATATTCTGTGAACTAATGAAATAAAATATGAAACTGCCCATTGAAGTATTTGTTCAGTTTCTTTCATTGAAGGCAATATGAATGGAGGAAGCTGTAAACTAAAAGATAGTGAAAAATTATATAGATCCATTACATATTGTTAAGAGTCCAAAGTTGTTCATACATTTTATCAATTATTTTGAAATCTGATCACTGTTTCAAAGTAAGTGAACAACATGGAAGGCACTTTTGGATTAATTGCAGAGTATGTCTGGACAAGAAAGCATTATTAAATATACGGCAGTTGGCAGGGGAAAGAGAGAGGAACACATCGAAGGACAAGTTTCCCTCTATGAGAAACAAAAATGGTATTGTTCAGTGAAGAGAGCACAGGATACAACAGATAACGCTGCCCAACCTTGGAATTTCCATACAAGTAACCTGCCTAAGGAATTGAGAAAATGGAATGAAGTATTCACATCATGTATTGAACTGTCTGTGGCAGGTAAACAAGAACAGTGCAAAGTAAAGATGCTATTTGTATCTCTTTGCACAATGAGAATACATTGTGCAATGGCCTAAAGCTCTCAAGGCCTGGAGAATGCATTGGAGGCCTTACCAATAGTTTGCAACCAGCCTAGAAAGGAAACAGTTCACTGTTAGAGAAAACAAGTTGACATAATCCTTTGGAATATTATCAATGGTGCTAAAATTGCTGGTGAATAATTGAGAATTGGTAAATTTGCAGAGATCAGAGATGGAATATTTCTGGCATCTGGGGGTTCAGTGAGAGAGATTGGCTGCTCGTCCAGAAACTTGGTTACAGTTATGCAGTTAGTAGTTATCAGAAGCCAAGAGAGTCGGCAGTATGCTGACAGAAAGCATTATAAATACTGAAACACAAGACAGGTGACAGCATAGCCAAAGCATAGCAAGGATTGTGTGCGGTAAAGGTATTACTCTCCATAAAGGAAAATGGGAGTGGGATGCGGATTGGAAACTTATTTCTCCAAACATGGCACACTGAGGCGGATATCAAAAGTCCATGAAGCAGATAAGGTAAGCTGTAAATGATCATAAAGAGGGTGAGTTATGATTACCAAAGGAAACCAAGATACAGGTGCCAAATATACACAAATTGTATGTACATCAAGATGCTAGTGGTGGATAAACAAATAGTGGCATTTTGACTTAACTTGGGAGCTGCATATTATTCTAAAGCAAGCCAGTGCAGTTGAAATCAATAAATCACATGAAGCTGGCTGTAAGATGCTCATTGAGTAAGGTGATCATGAAAATCTCAGATTCTGGTCTCCAACTGGAGGCATGTGTTCGTATCCCACTTCTGACACCATGTGTAAAGCACTGTTAACAATGAGTCAGAGAACTTCATAATAATACTGTAATAAGAATACATACATAGACCATAACGACAGGTACTGTAGGCTCAAAGTCGTTGCTCAAACTGAAAGTATGATTGCTTACATTCCACAGAATGGCATGGTGGAAATGCGAGATGCATTAGGGATTAAGTCCTAAATAGCAAAACCAGATCAAATCAGCAATAGTGATTAGTCAAGTCAAGTCAAGTCAAGTTTATTCGTCACATACACATACGGGATGTGCAGTGAAATGAAAAGTGACCATGCCTGCGGACTTTGTGCAAAAAACAACCAAACAAACAACCAACAAACTACAAGCAAAATCACATGTTCTTTTTCATATTAAATATTGTGGGCGGTATTGTGGTACAGTAAGTCAGTACAGTTAGTCCCTGGTGAGATGGGAGTTTACAGTCTGAATGGCCTCTGGGAAGAAACTCTTTCTCATCCTCTACGTTCTCACAGCATGGCAACGGAGGATTAATCTACAATCGTGGTGGACCAGGAAGTTGGCGTGGCCATATTTGAAAGTAATACAGTGGAGATGATGATAGTGATAAAGGAACATCATAACAAGATGATGAGGAGTGATTCACTGAACGGTCAGACATGCTGACCTGCTTATGTGAGCCTCTCTGAAGGAGGAAATAGACAGCAGAGGAAGCACCACCACCATTGCAGATTACAAAGGCATCAGTTTGAAGACAGATCACTGGGAACTACAAGAAGTCATCCCTAAATGCAGAGGACAGTATATTGACCAATGTACCTATGGAACTTGTTTCCATAATAAATCACATGGAGATGGGACATGCAGATGGATGGATATTCTTTCCCTTTTTCAGTGATTATTGGAAATGTGATGTGATGTCACTGTCCTATGAAGATTTAGATGATTAACAATAATGTTGTTGTCATCCTTTGAAGAACTGCATTATCCAAACTACTGGTTCTCGTGTTTTTGTACAGAAAGTTTCGGAAGAGGTAACCCCCTGCTTCAGACACATTATTTGATTGTTTATATGATTGACTACTTCCATTGCCCTAGAGAGCAAATAAAGGGGGATAACAAGGCCAGGAACTAAAGTTCAATTTCTGAACCATTCAGTGACTGCAGTGACAATTCTGGAGCATTCACAATTCTGTCACATTGAGTCTCAACCTTTGCACAATACTTTCTTGTTAACACAGAGCAAATCAGGATCAGACTGGCAGTTCAAACCTACTTTCCTCTTTGGCTCCACTTGAGACATCTCTCAAATAGTCCCCCAAGGATTAGAGCTTTCTCCCTGCCAACCAAACTGTAAATATACAAACCATTTATCTATCACAGAGAGCAATTGCTTGCTGAACATTGATTTAAAAAGTGCAGTTCAAGGGCGCAGTGATACAGCTGGTAGAGCTGCTGCCTCACAGACCTGGGTTTGATACTGACTTTGGATGCTGTCTGTGTGGAGCTTGCAAGTTCTCCCTGTGACCTCATGAACTTTCTCTGGGTGCTCCGGTTTTCACCCACATTCCAAGGATGTGTGGGTCTGTAAGTTCATTGGCCTCTGTAAAATTGCCCCTAATGTGAAGGGAGTGGCTGCCAAAATGAGACAACATAGAAAGAGTGGAAACAGGTGATTGATGGTTGGCATGAACATGGCGGGTCGACGGGACTGTTTCCAACCTGTATCTCTAAAGGAAAGGTCAGTTCATCCCACCGTTGGCTAGATTTCCCCAAATGCAGATACTTGTGAACATAATATATGGGTGGCACAGTGGTACAGAAGGTAGAGTTGATCTGGTACAGAGATCTGGGTCCAATCCTGATCTCAGTTGCTGCCTACATATAATTTGTATTTTCTCTCTGTGACCATGTGAGTTTTTCACCTCCATCCCAAAGACATGTGGATTGGTTGGTTAATTGGCCACATTCATTTCAACCTAGAAGATGATGAGATTGTGGGGAGAATAAAAAAAGTGAATTAATGTAAAATTAGTGTAAACGGTCGGTTAATGGTCAGCCTAGACTGGTTGGGCAGAAGGGCCTGTTTCTTTAATTTAGTTAAGAGATTCAGGTCGGAAACAGGTCCTCTGCCCACCAAGTCCATGGTCACCAGTGCCCACCCGCACACAAGTTCTATGTTATTCCACTTTCGCATACACTCCCTACACATTCTACAAAGGCCAATAAACTCACAAACCTCTTTGGAAAGAGGTAGGAAACCGGAGCACCTGAAGAAAACCCACATTGTCACCTGGAGAATGTGCAAACTCCACACAGACAGCAGCCAAGGTCAGGTTCAAACCCGGGACTCAGGCGCTGTCAGGTCAAAGCTCTATTGCTGCGCCAATGTGCCTCTGCGCTCTATCTCCCGATGATTCTGAACACATAGTGGACTAATCCTTAATGTAACCATGTCAAAGAGTCATCGAGTCTTACATCGTGGAAACAGGCTGTTTGGCCCAACTTTCCCACACCAGCCAACGTCCCATCTGCACTAGTCCCACATGCCTGCATTTCGTTCATATCCATCTAAACCTGTCCTATCCATGTACCTGTCTAAATGTTTGTTAAACATTGCGATAGTACCTGCCTCAATGACCTCTTCTGGCAGATCGTTCCGTACACCGACCATCCTTTGCTTGAAAAAGTTACCCCTCAGGTTCTTATTAAATATTCCCCCCCCCCCCCCCCCCTTAAACCTATGTCCTCTGGTTCTCGATTCCCCTTGTACGTGAATATCAACTTTGCCTATTATTGCTTAATGAGGTTTACCATCGAAATTTGTGAGAAGCAAAGACAATCATAAAAGGGAGCCGAAAACATTCCAATTCACTTTGAGTGAAATACCATTGGGCACCAGACAGTCCCAATAAAATATTCTCACACTGATTAAGGGATCTATAATTAATTATTGGTCCAGAAAAACTAGCCATAGGCTAGCCGTTAAAGAACTGAATACATCTAAAACATGTAATGCTGCAAAGACTTAGTTTTGCACATCTGTGAAATGCAATTTATTGTGTCTGACAATACATATATTGGTTTGACAAGGTAGGGCTAATATGTCTGTTAGAATTCTGTTCAACATAAAAATTCTTATGAGAACTCACTGCATACTTCTTCATAACATTAATTACCTGAGTAGGTGCCTAGTTAGGGTTTTCATTGTAGATCGAGCAGGGTGCAGCAGGCCAGGCATTTTGCACCCACAATGAGTGTCTGAGCAACACCACCTCAAGCAGCAGTGTTTCTGATACCACATGTAGTGTATAAAAATGACAATCATTCCACATGCTCCCAAAACAAAATGGTTTCATTCCTCAAAAAAAAACAAGATCACGTTATCATAATTAACAGAAGTGTTTTGGGAGTCTTTATCATGCTTGATTCGAGGTAAACACTTGATAATTTTCATTAGACTGACATGGTGTGTTGGCGCATTTTGCAAAATACGATAAAATATTCATTTGGTACATTAAGAGGAAGACTTTTTTTGCCATTCAAGCTGAACAATTATGTACAGTTATGGATAAAGGGTATAACATTAAGTGCATGATAATGTCCAATAACGTCCAACTGATGTTAGTTTGTAGGTCTCCAATGAGGTAGAAAGTAGGTCAGGACCGCTCTCTAGCTGGTGAGAGGACAGTTCAGTTGCCTGATAACAGCTGGAACAGAAGGAACTTCCCCTGAATCTGGAGGTATGTGTTTTCAAACTTCTGTCCCTCTTCCCTGATGGCAGAGGGGAGATGTGGGAATGAGCAAGGTGAGAATGGTTCTTGATTATGCTGGTGGCCTTGCCCAGGCAACGTGAAGTATAGATGGAATTAATGGAAGGGAGGTTGATTAGCGCGATGGTTTGGGCTACGTTCACATCTGAAACATTAACTTTTTGTTTCTCAAAAGATGCTTCCTAACTTGCTGACCATGTTTCCATAACTTGTTTTTGCTGATTATTTACTCTCTTATAGCATTGCCTTTTTAACCAACTCAGCTACATTTAAGGATCAGTGAACATACAGTACAAGGTCCCTCTCATTCACACTACAGTGGAGCAGTGCCAATTTGCCCTTTACTGCCCAACTAATCAGACTATCTCTGTCCTCCTGAAATGTGAATTTTTCCTCCAACACACAACCAGTTTTGGGGATTTTGGGCCTTTGGGCTTTGATCTTGAATAATCGTCCAGAATTTGAATCAGTTCCCATTCTGTCGCCCCCCCCCCTATTTATTTAATTTGAGCTTTCCTAAACTAGTTTAATTCCCAAAAAACTATACACTAAAATGGATTTGCTGAAGTACTGTTGACTATATCAAGAACAGGGAACATAGATCTACATGTAAATGGGGGAAGATTGGATAAACTGGGAATGTTTCTGTTGGAATAGAGGATTCAACACAAGGCTAAATTGAGGCATGTTACATTATGAAGGACTAAGAAAATAAGGACCAGGGAAAAAAGATCTACAGTAATAAATTGAAGGATTAGCGGGGAGATGAAGAAATATTTCAAGAACATTGAAGGAGGAATAAGAATTAAAATGTTGTTGCATGATGCATTGCATCTTTATTTTAGCATTGTGCAACTGAACATCAGTATTAGTCTTCTTGAGTGAAAACATGAATGACCATTTTTGTGGAATATCTTGTCATTGGAATATTTAACCAGACACACTTGCAAACCAGACGCCATTGTTGCTTTGGGTCCTTGCAAAACGATACTGTGCTCACTATGGTGTTCCCCATGGTGTACAGCAGTGGGAGAAGGAGCATGTTGCCCGGGGTGCCTGTTGTTAAGACAACTGGGAAATAAATGGCCTGACTCCCACAGCACTAGGTGTGAAAACTGCAAAGGTAAATGAAATACTTAACTGCTTCTTGCATCAAACCCAGCATCCCATTCCCACGCCAACAGTCAAACTGAAACTCGCCTGTCTGAAGCTCTCCTCAATATGGCAATTTGCCAAGCAGTATTTCCCATTCCAACATCCCATCAGTTTGAAGAAGGGTCCTGACCTGAAACATCATCCATCCATATCGCTCCACAGATGCTACCTGACCAGTTGAGTTCCTCCAGCAGTTTGCTTTACTACATTACTAACCCTAATCTGAAGTCTGGGCCTTCCATCATCATCTTGAATCAGGGAACATGCCTTCCAGGAATCAATAACTGGTATTTAGAGATAGTAACCAAAGTTCAAGTTATGACCCACTGATTGATAGCAATGCAAGTTGAGAAGAATCACAAGTCAGGTATATCAAGCTGCACAGGCAGCCTCAGTCTTTCTTCAACATCTCCTTAATTACATTGAATTGGAATCACAAGGGCAGTTCAAACCCATTTCTCCCATTGGCTCCACTTTAGACATTCCTCACATCATCCTCCCACTGTAGGATTAGAACTTACTTTATTCCAACCAAGTTCCAAATAAGCCACATCTACTGCAGAGAAAATGCTTGATCGCATATTCCACAAGGAGATGTAGATGTAGAAATACTGTCACACTGACGTAGAAATAAATTGATCTGTTGTGTAAGATGGAGAAACTTCCACTCAACATGCTTAAGCTAAGCTGCCAATGCACTTGGCTAAATTGGCGCTGAAAGAATCACAGGAAAGACAACGGACATTGAACAGAATAGGTTGATTAACTAATTGTCAACAAATATTCAATGGGCTGAATGGCCTTCCCCTTTGCCTTGCTGAGAATCTAAGTTCCATTATGCTGGATTTGCAACCTCACTTTGAAAAATGCAATCTATATACACACACATTTTAAATTATAATTCTAAAGCTGAACAGATTACTTTCATTCCATCCCTTGGTTCATGAGATATTTGGTCAAACTGCAGGCATGCTGAAGTCGGCACCAGTGTCAAATAATTGTTTGGATAGCTGGTTATTCCACTGATTATTCAGAGGACTAATCAGCCTATATGAATTGGCTTAAATCAATATTTAACAGAGAAACAACATGCTGATTAAATATGCATTGAGTGTTTTACTGAATATATGGTCACAAAGCAAAGAATGAGGCCCAATTAATTTAGATTACATTCTGAAGCTAACAGATAAGATAACAAATGTTGAAATGATTAAAATGTGTTTGTATTTCAATATTGCAACATTATCATCAATCTTCAAGGATTTGATCTGAAAATTCAATCAAATGAGAGCGTGATCGTATGCAGCAAGCATTTTGCAGATGATTATTTAGATAATTATCTCGTCGCTCTAAACTATAATTCAACCAAAATACTATTTTGGTTAAATATTGAGAAGAGTGAGCAATAATCTTTTGTCACCAAACAAACATGTTTATCGCTTTAACATTGTGTGCCTTTGTTATTATGACATTAATAATGAGGGTTCAGCTTGTGCATGTATCTGGTCAAGAAATCTAGCGTGAGGAAGTTTCCTCTTCTGGGTTCTTTCGAATTTTAATACTCTTCCTTATGCCTGTCCATGCAGACACATGCGAATCTCCAGAGAGATTTAGTGGGGAAGGGGTTAGAGCAATATGTGCATTGCCTCTCTTATTCATCTTTGGCCATCTTTGACTGCATCAAGCTGAGTAGACATAGGGTTTGCAACGTCATATGTGAGTGTGTGCAAAGGATCTATCCGCAGTGATGCAAAGGATGGGTCTGGTCTGGTTGTCATGAAACATGCCTTAAATTGGATATAGTACCTGTCCATCATAGAAAGGTCTGTGCAGAATATTGCCTTTGGCTACAAGTTAATCTGAGAGTGAAACGAAATGTTGGCATGAAATATTGTCAAGACTATGCAGGAGGAGAAGCCGATATATCCTGACAGACTGTTTCCCAAGAGGTCCGTCAAAGAATGCTTCATATAACAGAGATATCAGATATGTACATATACATATATCGATATTGATCGATATATCTATATCTATATACATGTGTGTATATATATATATATATGTATATATACACACACACACATATATATATATATACATATGTACATACACACACACACGCATAAATATATATGTATGAAAGGAGGAAGTGGTTGTGGAGAAAGCCTGCTCATTTTGAACGATGGGGCCAGTTAATACAACCCCATGAACTATGTCTGAGGCTTTCTTTGGACCCCACATGTTCGAATCATATCTTTTGAAAATTCTATTAATTACTTTGTGCTAAAATACTAACTTAATTCATGTCACATTTAACTGAAACATCTGTTTCTAGCTTATTATCTATTGTTTCAGGTACAAATGAGATTTAACTGATTTGTCAGTACAGCAATGTGAGGAAAATTCTCCAGTGAGACGTACTATATTTGCTGGAGTAGAAACAATGTCCTCGAGTGCGTGGGCACTGCACACTGTACAAGTGACCATTCTGTAAGGTAGGACGCCATGTACTCGACAGGACAGGTGAACACAGACAGATTATAAAGGTCCACACATAATAATTGAATACAACCCTGTTGTTTGCTTCAAAATATTCAACTTGAGAAACATGAAGCTTTGCAATGAGGTGAGCTGTCATTGGACCCACTGTAGAGTACACTCAGCTATGCATGGCCCTCTATGCAATGTAATCATTGCCCTCATGGTTCAGATTGAAGTATAGCAAATTGAATAAATGAGACATGCAGATATTAAACTTCCATGTGGCATCTCACGATATTTGCAACATCCATTGATACATATATTTTGCTTTGCTGCTATCACTTATGAGCACTGGAGTTGGATTCCCATGGGTTTGTCATTACATTGAAATGGCAATGATATACAGTCCTGTAATTCAAACCTATGTTTACAACAGTGATCAGAGTGCTCTTGTGAGCCGATTCCATGAAACAAAATAAAGAATACTAATTTTTGTAATTGTCTCCGATTTCGGTTCATTCGGTGGAAGGAAATATTTCTGTTCCCATTCCCCACCATCCCACCCTCCCACGCTACATGGTTTCTGAGCTTTGTGCCCAATTATAATTTAATGAACAGCATGAAGAAGATGATCACTTGCTCAAGAACTAACGATATTCCCCAAGGAGTCAAGTTTTAATTAAACACTTCTGTTCGAGTAACATAAGATTATGAGCTGGTGCATTGTTAATTTACATGATAGAAGAAGTGTGAAGTATTGCACACCCCCTTCAGAACGACATTAATGCAGACGGATCCAGGTGAAAGCACTGAAGCCGAACATTGGGACCTAGGTTCAGAGCAGTCAGTGCTCATGTCATCAATGGCCAGATCTTGCTGTGCTGAGACTTCTGCCTGGAACCAGTAGAGAGATTCCCTGCATGCCAACCCTTGCTTGGGATGGGCGAGGCTGGCCAATTTCACGAGCTCCACCATCCTTGAGTTTGGTGGCTCAGTGCAGAATTCCTGCCATAAAAACACCCTGACAGCGCTCCCTTCTAAAGCAGTTATTGAGCATATTACAACAGAGTAGCACATTCTAATGTGTAGCACATTTAAAACCGATTAACATTAAAGAAAATAATTAAAACAATTGCATTATTTAAAATTTTAAAAAACATTTAGAAGGATGAGAGGGAATCTTATTGAAACATAAGATTATTAAGGGTTTGGACACGCTAGAGGCAGGAAACATGTTCCCGATGTTGGGGGAGTCTAGAACCAGAAAACCCACGCAGTTACAAACTCCATACAGACAGCCCCCATTGTCAGTATTGAACCCGGGTCCCTGGCAGCAATTCTACCCCTGTGCCACTGTGCTCCGTTTAGTTAGAAATAATTAAAACATTAAAGGAAATTAAAATGAAAAACAAAATAACTTAAATAATCAGCCTTTCCCCTGCTTCTAATCTGTAGGTTTAGAATCCCGACTGGATTCAATGGAACCTACACAGCCCGGTCAATGACCATCACCTCACCTTTTGCCCCACTTACGACGGTTTTCTTGTTCACAGGCCTGCAGGATACTTTTGGATTCTCTTTTAGGTCTTTTCACTTACTCTCTCTTTTTTCCTCTGATTTCCTTTGTTACGTCCCTTCTGTACTTTCTATAAATTGGCTTAGCATTAACAACCTTGCAGCATGTGTATGCTCCTTTTGTGTAGGATTTTACCCTCTTTCTCTTTAGTTCGCCAAGGAGCTCAGATTGGAATTTTCTCACCCTTCTTCCTCTTGGGAACGGACTTAGACTGAAGCTCAAACATCTCCAATTGAAACCCCTCCAAATGTCATTAATTACATTCTACCTCCCAAGCTTTGACTCCAACCCACCAAACAAAATCTGTTCGCAAATCTGAAGTAGAGATCTGACCCAAATCGTCGCCTATTCCCTTTCCTATATTTTTCCCATATCTGAGGAGGGATGTGCTGGCAATGGAGAGGGTCCAGAGGAAGTTTACGAGAATGATCCCTGGGTGGATGGATTAATTTATGATGAGCGTTTGATGGCTCTGGGCCTGTACTCATGGGAGTTTAGAAGGGTGAGGAGGGACCTCATTGAAACTTAGCGAATAGTGAAGGGTCTGGTGGAGTGGATGTGGAGAGGACTAGTTTCCACTGGTGGGATAGTCAAGGACCAGAGGGCACAGCCTCAGATTAAAAGGACATACCTTTAGAAAAGAGATGAGGAGGAATGTCTTTAGTCAGAGGGTGGTGAATCAGTAGAATTCATTGTCACAAATTGTTGAGGAGGCCGTCATTGGGTATTTTTAAAGTAGGCATTGACAGGTTCTTGATTTGTAAGTGGGTCAAACGTTATGAGGAGAAGGCAAGAGAATGGGGTTGAGCCATGGCCAATCATCAGCCATGATTGATTGGCGGAGTAGAATCAATGGGCTGAATGGTCTAATTCTGCTGTTGTGAGAAGTGTTTTGGTGTGTGATAGAATCATGGGAATCTGTAATATGCAATAGTGCAAATGGGTGTTTGGTGTGAGGGAGAACTTGGGAGGACAGAAGGGTCTGCCCTGTGATTCCATGACTTTAAACCCCTCCTCTCAATGCACCGTCTGCTTTTGTAATCCACATCTATAACTGAGGAGATAAAGTTCCCCATTAACTCTCCTCTGTGGCTTTTTACACTTCTCTGCCATTTTCTTGCTAATCTGCTTCTAACTGTGTTTTTCCCTGTGATTTGGCAGCCTATAAGGTAGTCCCAATTGCGTTATAATATTGCTATTGTTTCTAAATTCAAACCAGATAGATTCTGCTTTTGGCCATTTTTGGAAATTCTTTCTCTCCAATATCAATGTGTCTTTTCCTCAAATTTTCATTCCTTCCTTCCCTATGTTTCTGGATCACCTTGTATTCTGGAATCCTCTCCTGCAAGGGTGAGGTTGCTGCCACAAGACTTTATATGCTGCCTGCCTGTCCCGCTGAGCTCCTCTAGTGTTTTGTGTCTATCTTCGGTTTTAAGCAGCACCTGCAGTTCCTTCCTGCACACTTTATATCCATGTTGTTTATTCTCCATGGAGCTCACCAATCTTGTATAATGCACTTCCTATGTGTACAAACAAGCGCTGTACATCAGCCATGCGTGTACTCTTAGTCAAGAGTCAAGAGTGTGTTATTGTCATATGTCCCAGATAGAACAATGAAATTCTTAGTTCAACAGAATATGTAAACATAGTACACTGTAAACAATATAATACAACATAAACAAGAGAAAAAAATGGAAAAACAAATCAGTGTGTGTACACACACTCACAAATACACACACATATATATAATATATAATATATGTTATATACGCACACATACGTACAAACAAAAAAATCAATAATAGTGCAATAAGAACAATTATAGTCTATGTAGTTCAGAACTTATTTGAGGTTGTAGTGTTTACTAGCCGAATGGCTGTAGGGAAGAAACTGTTCCTAAACCTGGACATTGCAGTTTTCAGGCTCCTGTACCTTCTTCCCGATGGCAGGGGTGAAATGATTGTGTGGCGAGGGTGGTGTGCTGCCTTTTTGAGGTATTTACTCTGGTAAATGCCTTTGATGGTGGGGATGTCAGAGCCTGTTTCTATCTTTAAATATTCTATTTCCCATTCGAATGTTTGGGAAATTTCTTGTTTCTTTTACACTTTCTTTCACTCTTCAATGTTGAAGCAGCAAAATAGGTGTAGAGATCGAGGGTCAGCAAGCAGGCGGCTAAGTCTAGGGAACGTGAGACCAAAGGAAGCAATGGTTGAAAGGTTGTGGCATCAGTTTGTTCAAGGTAACATTCCAGTCACAGCTGGGAATTTGATGATGAATGAACGACTTGACCAACGAGGTCACTTTCATGAATCTGGATACTGTGGGGAGCTGCTCAAATGGATTTTCTGCCAACCAAGAGTGAAAAGCTCAGAAAGCTGCGACACGAACCCTCGAGGAGCAAGGTGAACATCCCTGACCTAATGCATCCGGACACTGAGAGACAGTGTGAATCTTGCAGTCTGGAAGATACCCGTGACACCACTGAACTGAACTTACTACTTGCGATTTTTAATCTTGTCCGAGCCAAAATGCACAACTTTTGACTGTCCGTTCAACATCACCTGCAGCTAAGTTGCTTCAACAATGGTCACAGGTAGAAAATCGCAGGGTATTGATGAACGAGCAGTGGTGGAAACCCAATTCAAGACCGTGTGTGATCAGGAGATGAAACTGGTGATATTGATAATCCAACTGCAGTGTTACCCTTGCTCTTCTCAGTAAAATGGAGATCTCAAGGGGAGGTAATATTGTGAGTTACTGCTGAATTATAACAGTGCACTCTGCAGGTTTTGCATTTGGATCGGCCATGTGGGTGGAAGATTGCAACCTTCACGTGGTCCACCCTGTTTCGACGAATGCAATCAACCCGGAGTCCACAATCAAATAAGATCAAATAGAACTAGTTGTCCTTCAACTTTAGGCTGTGCACGCGATAAGCAAGAAGAAGAAGATCGGCCGTGCAGGAATGGATGCCATTGCCCATTGCACAAGCTTATTGAAACGAGTAAAATCTGTAGTCCCAAGCCGAAACATCACCTATCCTTTATCTCCTGAGATGCTGAGTGACCCACTGAATTACTCCAGCACTTTGTGTACATCTGTAAACCATAACCTGTTTTGCATTCTTTCCTGATGCTGCCTGGTCTGGTGGATAACGCCTGCATTCTCTTTTTGCATCAAGTGTTATGTTTTGCATCGCACAATTCTCGCATGTTATTTTCTCTCTAACTGCCAGCATGGAAAATAGTTCTGCTAGCTGGACAATCATGGTCCTCACCCATAAATAGACCCTCTTCTCCACCAAGCACCTTCTCTGCAACTTACCTTTGAAGTTCCAAGTAAGGGTCAATGATTTTACTCTCTTTCTCTCTCCAGAGTTTATTTAAAAAGAGTTTGGAGATACAGGCCCTTCAGCCCACTGAGTCCATGCCGACCAACAATCCTCGCACACTAATACTATGCTACACACATTAGGGACATTTTACAATTTTGCCAAGCCAATTTGCGTACAAACGTGTACCTCTTTGTAGTGTGGGAGGAAACCGGAGCTCCTGTGGAAAACTCATGTGGTTCACGAGGAGAACGTATAAACTCCGTACAGACGGCACCCTTCGTCAGGATCGAACCCAGATATCTGGCGCTGCAAGGCAGCAACTCTACTGCTGCACCATTGTGCCGCACACATGTGTCTGATTAGCTGGCTGGTTCTTTCATTTTCTGGACTGGATTTCCAGTATTTGGAATGTTGAGCAAGTTTGCTAATAACACCAAAATTGGAGAAGTTGCAGACAGCAACGAAGGCTGTCAGAAGATACAGTGGGAGAGAGATTAGCTGCAGAGATGGGAGGAGATACGACAGATGGAGTTACACTTTGGGAGGTTGAATGTGAAGAGGGAGTCGACAGTTAAAGGCAAGACCCTTAACAGCATTGATGTACAGAGAGATGTTGGAGTCCATTCGTTGCTCACTAAAGGTGGCAGGACAAGTAGATAGGCTAGTAAAGAAGGCATATGGATGAATGCCATCATTGCTGGGGCCATTGAATATATGTCAGGAACCCATAATGCAATTCTTGGTTTGGCTGCGTTTGGAGCATTGTGTCCAGTTCCAATCGCCCCATTACAGTAATGATGTGAAGGCAATGTAGAGAGCGCAGAGGAGGTTTACCAGAATGCTACCTGGACTAAAGGGTTTCAGTTGCAGGGAGAGGTTGGATTAATATGATTGTTTTCTCTGGAACTTTGGAGGTTGAGGGGAGACTTGAAAGAAGTATAGAAAATTATGAGAGATAGTCAGAGCCTTTTTCACTGGAAGCTGGGAGGGGAGAGTTTAATGGAGAAGTGCAGGGCGAGTTTTTTTTTACACAGAGAGTGGTGGAGGCCTGGAGCACATTGCAAGGGGTGGTAGTTAGGGTTGCCAACTGTCCCATATTAGCTGGGACAGCCCGTATATTGGGGGGCTAAATTGGTTTGTCCCATAGGGGACTGCCCTTGTCCCGTATTGGACAGCTATTACTCTGTAATCAATAGGGGCACACTTACAGACAGATCCTAGATCTGATATAACAGCGTGCATGCGTGTTGCATGTGCTGTTGATACCATGCTCGAGTGATTCACCTGTCATCCAAATGCAGGCCCCCTTTATGCGTATCAGTTGTACAGGGAGCAGCAAGAAATATCCATGGAAAAAGTAGACTTGGTGAGTCCCCCCCTCTTTTCCTCTTTTGCAGTGATTACATGTCTACTCTATAGGCACGTGCAGATCGGGTGATTTGGTGTTATTTCATGTCTGACTGATAGTCAGATTATGCTCTGTATTGTGCTTTGTTATAATTTGGTGTTATATTTCATATATCACGCTGAAGTTATGTATACAAGGTTCACATATTGGATTTGTTTACTTATTTAGAGTTGTTGTTTTTCTCTCTCTCTCTTTTGAAAAATGTCCCAGTTACCATCTGCTAGCTACCAGCCCCCTCAGTCACTTCATCCCGGGCCTGAGCCATACCCACACCGCCATGGCACGCCAATCTTTGTCGCTTATTTGGGAGTGAGAAAGTTGGCAACCCTAGTGGTAGTGGCGGGTCGAAGGGCCTGTTTCATTGCTCTATGACTAACTTTCTTAATGTTCAAAAAAATCCAGCTGTTTAAAGCAAGTCCTTCCTGCAAAATTGGCCACAAGTCAGAAATCTTTTTTTGGGGGCCCATTGG